>CM035781.1:10158010-11514607 GCA_020466155.1 Pachypeltis micranthus | reverse complement strand
AAAAGACGAGGATTCCGCCGTCGCAGATCGATTCCATCGAAAACAGAAGGGACGCCAAGAGCCGGCGAGGCATGTCGAGGCTTCTATGAACCGGGAAGATTTCCTAGTTCACCAAACCGCATAGAAAGCCTGTCTCTTGAGAAGGGTCGTTCGACCGCATTACCCAACGTGGGCTCACGTTATCCCTCGACGCTGAAATCAGTGGGACGTTTGGATAGTCTGACAAATCCTTTACCTCCCTTTAATTTACCTTCTTAATTACTTCCAGTCCATGAAAAGCGAGGAACTAAGTAACGCCAGTCTGGAGGCTTAATGCCTTTGGAGTGTGACAGCTGGTTATTGTCAATCAACCGTCCAGTGACACTCGCAACTCATTCTACTTTCTTTGGCAACAAAAAGAACAATCTGGAAAATAACATAATTGTTGAAATCTTGAACAGATATTCTATCAAAACTAATAGACAACTGTAACATCAATAAACTCGTTATGTACACATATGAAGGAGAGTCTGCCTTAGACCTCCCTCTCTACCACTTCTATTCCGAGTTCCATATGAAAATTTCCGTGAGTGTCTGCAGGAAGGATTAGAATGGATCATTTCTCCCTACTGAGGAAGCAAGTTTACGCTTTCTCAACGCTCCATATGTGGAACTGAGCGAAATACGACGTCAATCGTCGACTTCTGTGGTGCGAAAGAGTAAGCGTTCCTCGTCTGACACCCTCGGGTGGCCCTATGGAAAGTCATTGTTCCCCCAAACACCTTTCTATCTCAACCCTTTTGTTTGTACCTGTGGAAGTCCCACTTCTCAGTTATTTCAAATTGACAACGGATTTTCCCCTTTCCTAGACTTCCCCAACTATCTTTTCCCACCCCTCAATTTTAAATTCCTCTTCTCTACAGACAGTTTCTTTCAAGTCAGCTCCCAGTTCTCTCAACGATTAGTCACTCTGCTCGGGCTACTCACAATTCAACTCTATTTCTCTCTCTCTTTCTTCCTGTCCCTCTCCCTCCACTTAGTGTGTCACAAACACTTGAAATGTATCGAGAGTCCCTAGTGCGCGTTTATTACTCATACTCAACCGGATATCGCTATTCTGTCAAGTGTAATACAGTCCTTGATTCAAGCTCCCCCATTCGTGTGTCCAATATACACCTTTGGTATTTCCGAACCACAGCCTCCATCGATTGAAACTAGCCTTGGTATTGGTTCAAAGGCTGTGACTGTGAGAGCTCCTTTCGTTTGCATGCTAATCAGTTCGTTTGGATGCTGGATCACCTGATGGCATCCAGACTTCACCATCACCACTACGAGGTGCCACCCAGGCCCAGAAGTATTTTCCGTCAGTCTGCCATGCTCGCTCAACATAATGAGTAAGATATCGGAGCAGTAGCACGGATAAGTATCGATCATTAATCTGGAGCGATATCGATTTCCCCCTTGTTGACGCCGTCAGCGCTTTGGATTGTGCCTTTGAGACCACTACCTCCAATGTCCACGCCCAAGGTGAGGTTTATTAGTTTTTGTTCAGCCAAAGAACTCTCACCTTTACTTTTACCTCTGAGTATTTCGTTCAAACACAATTTAAATAATCATATTTTCGAGATTGATCCACAATCCATCCAAGTAGGATAGTATGTTTGGCTCCTAAATAATCTTCTTAAATTCCCCATTGAGCTTCACCCTCAGCCCCCGTGGGGGATCTTCGAGTTTTGCGCTTTATCAGCGTAAAGTGGCCCCTGCACTATCAAAGGGCTTGATCAAATGGATTGCATCAAGCGTGATCGACAGTGTAGAGACGTGGTTGACGCTTGCAAGCATTAGCGGTGATTGATAGAGTGACTGAAGCAGTTGATCAAACTGTTTGATAGTGTAGGGCAATTTTCATCAAGCATTGTGTCAATCACTCAGTGGAAGTTAATGAGTTTAGATAGAGTTTTAGCAAGTGAGGAGTAAAGGTTAAAAAAAAAGCTGCGCCAGAGAAAATTGTGGTGGCATTTAAAGTGGTAAAACCGTTTGAAAATGTAAAGCAATTGAATCGAAAATTTCTCGGAACCAACTACAATAGAAGCAATGGCAGACGTGGATGTCTGATTTCCTAAATCCATACCAGATGATGAGTCAATGTGACAGGCATTCTCTGACTTGCAGAAATCGCTTGTGAAACTATGTGAGATGGCGTCGTGCCACCCCACCCTGTGCTGAATCGTGGGTTATGACGACAGATCCCCCTCCTCCCGGCTACATCATGTGACGGCTGGGATCCACTCAGAAGTTACTCAGTGGGGGGGGGGGGATGCCGTCACATAGGGATGTGGACTGTGGAGGGATGATTACGTCATCTCAGCTGGTGGTGAGGAAGGTAGACTGACGTCAATCGACCCTTGTGTACCTAAGCCTCAACGATTAACGAAATTGAGCTGCATTGATCTGGTGTGAAGGACAGGAGAGCGAGCTTGTTAGCAAGAGCACATTTTCACCGGTCGAGAGCCAGGCCATAGAATTTATACCACTAACAACGGGCATTAAAGTCCTACTGAAGGACAGGGCAGTCTGAAGAGTCCCGAATAGAGGTGAAAGGCTTCAGGTTGTCCGCATAAATTAAGAAATGAGAGCGATGAAGGAAGGAACTGATACGGTTCATTACAAGGTTAAACAGAAAGGGGCCAACATGCGAGCCTTGAGGTACTTCAGATGTGGCAGATAACGACGCCGTTGATGCGCACTGCTGTCTTGCAATAAGGTAGCTGTAGAACCATGCGTGAAGAAGGCCGAAAACGCCAAGCGATGAGAGGACTTCAAGACTTGTACTGTAGAGGAGCCTATCCAGCGCATATACTTATAATTGTGGTTTTCTATGCAGAGTGACGGTCAAAAGGAAGTAATATGCCACGCTAACTCTGCCGAAGATGTAATGTAATGTACTGCCAGAAAAAAAAAACAAGTTTTTCAGTCTGGAACAACAAGAGGAAGAAAAAAAAAGTTACGAAATGAAAGATATTGGTCTTAATACAACCTCAAATATTAAGTTGCTGGCGGTAGAAGGAGGGGAAACGACATTTCCCTAATCTTCCGCTGATTCTGTAGAGGTAATAGAGTTTTAAAAGTTACCAAGGGGCAAGAGGGGAAAGAGGTGAGCTGAAGGCGCAGCAGACTTTAAACTAACGGATGCCGGAGTTCAGGCCGCATTTCGGTTTCCCGACGAGCAGAAGAGGAGTAGAAGGGCGATGGTGAGACAAGTGGCGGAGTTTCGGTAAACTTAATACAATGCCTCCCATCTCAAACTAAACCTCAAGTTTCAAAAGCAAGAACCTTCTTCTCTGAAGGGATGAGAAAATGGGGTTGCCCCGTTCTCGTCGAAAGCGAAGAGAATAAAGGGGTCAGGGAGGAATTTCAACTCTTAAAGTAGCTGAAGGCTAAGAATAACTGAAACGCTGAGGATCTTTGTCGAAAACTGTTTGAAGCGTAACGATCCACCTTCAAAGAGGCCGAAAGCAATAGACATAGGTAGACGAAATGATGAAATGCGCCACGTTTATCGCAACTTCGTCAATTCTCTTACAAAATTGTCTTCAATTTCCACTAAATTTTCCCTTCCTCCTGAAAACGTTCGTATTATAGTAAGCTATGGAGTATTCTTGATAGTCATTTTAAGGCTCCAATTGCACAACCACTTTTTTCGTAGACACCAAAATAAGATTGCGCGCCACTTCGGTCGATGGGAAAGAGGGGTGGTGACGAAAATGTACCAAAAACTAGGATTTTTCTCGACAACGGCTCTAACGATTTTGATTATACTTTCAAATTATCTTCTACTAGTTAGTTCAAAACTTTTCTTCTCCATACATATCTCCATGAAAATACCGTGAACAGAGTAGTTTTAGGACTCTCTGGATTTGTGTGGTCATAGGACGATTCGATCACATATTCGCTTTAGTCAGTAGATCATGCTAATCTGGTTTTAGTATGTCGGTTTGCCATCAAAATGAGTTTATCAATGTTTGATTTATATTTTTTACTTCGGGGTCTCAATAGTTCAACCAAATATGCCGACGTAATTATGGTGGGGGGTTGGACGTGCTTAGAGACTGAGAATTGATTCCTGATTGAAGATTAAATCTGCCTGAGAGTCAGACGTTAAATTTCGTACAAGCGAAGGAGGTGAAACAGAATCGAAAAACTCGTCTCGAAGGAGTGTGCCGACTGTAGGTTCTGTGCTTACATTACAATAAGAGAGTGAGAATGTCTTCTTGGTACTTCGTGCGGCCGTGGTTGCTTACTACGTCTGATGCTCGAGCGTGTGTCCTCCCTATGATTCCATTCAAGCTACTAGGGATGCTGGATCTCTCCAAAACAAAACGTAATTGCAATACTTCGCAAAAGATGACCTACAGACTGCGGCAATTATAAATGGGTCGAAGTTAGTGTTTAAAAAGAATTTATCAGGCTTCTTACAAATTAAGCCAACAACAGACAACGTTATAAGACACGGGATAGGAGTGAAGCTCTCGATCCAAGTTTGGTCGGAGGGGGTTTATATAACAAAGGTTTGTTGCTTGTTTTTGCGACGAAGATGGCGAGATAGCGAAGTCATTAGGTTGTTAATCTTTAGGAAGTTTGAGGAAAGAGGTCAATTGTCCATGAGCCGTTAACTTATACATATAGTCGTGGACTGACAGATAAAGCAAGTCCTTGTCTACCTTGCAAGCTTCCAGGTCACACAGAAGGGAACCCAACATGGACATGCTGCCTCAATCAGGACGCTTGCCAGAAGAGGGAGCCTCGCAACACTCTTATGTTATGCTGTACCAGTAGTTGTCACTCTGATCTGTGAACGTGAATGAGAGTAAACAGCTGGACCAAATCGACTTTATCATTATTCTTCAGGTTATTTGAGGCGCCGAAATAAGAGTATGAGAGCAATTGGCTCACAGCTAACTGGGCCAACTCAGTTATAGCTACTAAAACACCAAACTTTTACTTTCCTTTGCTCTATGAAGTAGAAAGGAAAGTGGCGTAGTTGGCTGAAAACTGTTTTTGAGATCTCTTCTGGCGTATCAAGTGCTTCTGAACCTGTAATATCAGGTGCGACGCACCCCACAACATTCCTTAGTTCTACATAAATTCATGGGTTTTCGTGGCTTTTGCTACTAACGCAATTTATTTTAAACTCAGTTCATTTCAACTTCTTAAAACATCACTTCACCTTGACGGGGAGCAGTAGCACTTCCATTGTTCTGCCCACTCGTCGCACATTTAGCCTTGCATATAGACGTGGGGGCATCACCCCATGCCGTACATGCCCTTCATGCAATATGCAGCCACATCCAGGGCCTATGAAGCAAAAATGGGTCAAAACACTACACAAACGAAAACAACCAAATGACGGATGTACGGACCGCCCTATACAAAAAAAAAAGACTTAGAATCGACAATCAACAGACTATTTAGGACATACAAAAGCTGCCCTTACATTCCTTCCCCTTCACCTTTAGCGGGTTTCCCCAGAGGTTCATGACCTCCTCCCTCCCCTCTTGCCTTTAGCGACGCTCCTCCATCCCATTTGCGTTTCTCTTCGTATATCTTCTAGCCATCTATACCCACATTACATTCTCTGTAATTATTTGTGTATATATATGTTGAACGGAGATATAAGCCAAATTAATTCAGAAAAGGAGATTTGTCTTATATTAATTTATCGGTATTCCATTTTTCTCAAAAATGGGTCGAACTTACGAAAAACCCTCAACTAACTAGTCCCTACATTTTGTTCTGCATAAATATTCCTGTAAAATTGCGTTGAACGATGATTTTTTAATCTGAGGGCACACGCGCCCTAGCTCCCTTGGTCCCATGTGTGGGCCACTTACTTAAAAAGACGAAGTCCATAACAGCCCCTTTTAAGAAACTGAGTATATCTTCGGTACGGGTTGGAGTTGGAGACCCCTGGGTTCATGTTTGAAGCTCCTGGCTACTAAGACAGGGCGTTTGCATAGCATGTACTCTGCCGTTTCGTCCTTCGTGCTGCACAATATCAACTGCCTCTGATTTGCCCATCTAGTTAAGTAGGCAGTGTCCCAGGAGGAAGCTGGTTAGGACTCATAGTTCCTGTCTGGTGAGCGTAAGCATTGCGTTTGCCCTTGAACAGGAACCTTGGTCGTCTGTCTTAGCTGTGGCTGGCGATGCCAATGGGCGTGTTTTTCCTGTCTCCTATCGGGCTACCTGCAGATGTAGGCCACTTTTCGTCGCTCCTACGTGGGGCTCAAGCCCATTGGGTAGGGTTTGTGTGCCCCTTTTCGCTAGGCAGACTGCCTCTTCATTGCCTCTATGAGGCGATATCCAAATAAGAGAGAGACTATTACAAGTACAGAGTCGTTTGAGCGCCTGGAGGCATTTCCATGTCAGTCTAGATCTGATTGTGTTCGCCTAAATGGCCTTTAGGGCATCCGCTTACTCTTGAGTCCTTCTGTCAGGATCGCAGATATTTATGGCTAGAATTTCTGCTTGATATATCGTGGCATAGTAGCAGCTTGGTGAGGTCCTTACGTGGGGCTCAAGCCCAATGGGACTGTGTTCCTCTTTTCATTGCCCTTGTGCCCTATGTGAGCCAGTCCCTCAGCTGTATGTCATTCCCCGACTCAGCCACTGCTGGTCAAGACAACCGCACCTACACACGTTCCACGCAGGACGTAATAATGTTGTATGTACTGGATGTGGTATCTCCCCCAACATTTGAACCTTCCCAACCTTTGAACGTTCCTTGACACACACACACACAAGAAGGTTTTTATCGAGTGGCTCTTTCACTCTTGAGCCTTTGAAACTTGAAGGTCTGTGGAGACCCAACCTCACAACAGCTGACGATGTTGTCTGGTTGCTATGCATGACGTGGCTCTCACTTTGTCCTCCTTAATTACATTCTCGTTTTTTCTGTGTTCGTTAATAAAACCACGTTCTCTCGCGTTCTCTCCAGCCTCATTTCCTCTTATCGAGACACACAGTTCGAATGTGAGCTTTTAAGAAGCCTAACAGCGCTGCTGGAGACAGATCACCTGTGGACTACTGCGTACAATCCAGCGTCAAACAGCGCGATCGAGTGAAGGCACAGGCGTTTGAAATCAGCACTGAAAGCCCAACTCTCAGATGACTGGGTGTTTTTTTTGTTTTGTTTTTTTTGTTACCAACTTACTCAATACGGAGGTGGAATTCGCATCATGCCGCCTTCGCACCCACCAACTACTCCAATTTTTTCCCACAGTTCAACCACTTCAAGCCAACCCTAATGGGTGGAATGGCGTAGGCCGCTGTGCGGCCCTGTTCGCTCATTGGACAGGGGTTTTGTGTACGGGCAAGGCGCTGTGCGTCTTTTGGACTGCGTCCTGCTGCCGGGTGTAAGGGGTTTTTGTGGTGTTTTGAGCGCAGGGCATTGGGTACGCACCCTGCTGCCGGTAAAGAGAGGATTTAGCTGGTTATGGGCACAGGGCGCTGGGTAAGCACTCTGCTGCCGGTAAGGAGAGGATTTTGATTGTTTTGGGCGCTGCTGCCGGTTTTTTTTTCCTGCGCTGGGCGTCCTTTGGACTGCGTCCTGCAGCTGGGTTGTGAGGGATTTTCATTGCGTTTTGCTGCCGGTAAGTTGAGAATTTTGCTTGTATTGGGTGCAGGGGCGTTGGGTGCGCACTCTGCTGCCGGTAAGTAGAGGATTTTGCCTGTTTAAGCCGCTGGGCTGGGTCAAGGCTGGCCAGGGTTTTTTTCCCCCCTTTATCACTACACTACACTTCAATCCAACCATGCTCTGAACAAATACGTTATCAGATTAGCAGAATGAATTGACAGCAGTGTTTACAGCCGGATGACTTTTGACACTTCTACCAACCTAACCAGCCTCCCCCGTCAAGATCCTTCCTCAATGAGATTGAGAGAAGGTTCCCTTTTTCTTTTGGTTTTTATTATTGTTGTTGCTTCTAGCGGACGTTACATTTTTCCTTACGAACGTTGCTCTGACATTTTCATTGCTGCCCTTTTTTTTTGAGTCGTGCTCGTATGTGCGTTTTTCCTATCTCCTTGCCACTAACCGAAGAATGTGCCACAATGGTCAACAGTATTTCTAAGTGCTGCCGTGGCATTGTCGACTTCACAGACGCCAGGGGTCGCTGTGTTGAATATAACTGCCCGCGTAGGAGCGAACTTTGCACACTACAGAACTAGAGCTCAGTGGAAGGCAATAGCTGTTGCGTTTGTTCCAACAAGCCTGCCCTCATCAGGCCAACACTGGGTTTCATCCATACCACTCGTGCTGATGAGATTGAGCTGTACTGTGATTCCAAGGTGTGGAGTGACTCCAACTGGACTCCTCCATGGCGAAACCATCCGCTTGTCTGTAGAATTGTTTGATCGGACTCCTGGCCCCTCCAATGTGCCAGCCATCCATCATCAAGTTACGCGAGCACGCAGAAAAGCTTAGAGCACCACGCCTCCAAGCGTTGTGCGCATCATCACACGTTTTTGTCCGGGACGACGCCACTCGGAAGCCACTCCAAACTACCTACGACGGCATCTTATCGAGTAATA
Source organism: Pachypeltis micranthus (assembly GCA_020466155.1). NCBI lineage: Eukaryota > Metazoa > Arthropoda > Insecta > Hemiptera > Miridae > Pachypeltis > Pachypeltis micranthus. The sequence goes on along the minus strand of CM035781.1, from coordinate 11,506,039 downwards.
TCGCGATGGAAAAGGTTTTAAGGTAGAAACGGCACGCGGGAAGCAATCACTGGCTGAAGACCGACTGAAGTTTTTAGAACATACAACCGATGCCTCTCCACTGCAGATTCCTTGTGGCCTCCAGCTGACTCACCACCAGACTGACTCGTGCTGGGCGTCGCATCGTTGACACTGGAGGGGACTGCGGTGGAGACCCAACCTCACAACAGCTCACCATGTTGTCTGGTTGCTATGCATGACGTGACTCTCACTTTGTCCTTAATTGCATTCTCGTTTTTCCTGTTTTAACTTTTTCGTTCATAAAACTACTTCGTTCTCTCACGTCCAAAGCTTTCCTCCTGTATCTCCATGACCAAAGGTCGAACTTCGTCAACCAACTACGCGTCCCCGGGAAACCGTATCAATATTCGGTTCTTCGCTTTTCCGACGAACACGTTTAGCGAAGGTTTCGCTTCCACGCTAAACCTCAAACGCTTAAAATCAGAACTGCCGAGAAACGCCGTAGAAACGGTTTTTGTTCTCTCGCACTTTTGGGGCCGAAACTCTGGAAGGGAAATTTAATTAGAGGCTCGAAATGGAGTGAACGCAGTTCTCCCGAATAAGGGTAAAATATGAATAGGTAGCGGAGCAGTTCATTCAATTCGAGCGGAGGGCCCCTCGTCATTTATCGGCGCTCCTATTAAACGCGCTTCGAACTCACTCCCTCCGAGTCCCTTGAAGCTCAACTAAAACTAGACAGCCCGAAAAGGGAACAACGAAAGCGGTTTCGGAAGTACTTTGAAACTCATCTGAAACTTATTGTCCCCTTCGGAAGGAAATAGCGAAAAGCTTAACGTCCAAAAGGCCCCAGACAGGAGAAGGGAAATGGGAAGGAAGGAAAGAGATTTCCAAATGTAAAGTTTATTAAACGGCAACCCTTCATTCTCTAAAATAGCTTTTACGGTCGTTTTCCCTTCGAGTCGGTCCGCTTTTCAGTTTGAGGCGGCGTTTTGGAAACAATTCTCGCAAACTAAGTTCGCGACATCCTTTGGAGCTAGCGAATCTCCAGGAACAATGTCTCTAATCTTCCGTCGGAGGCCGGCGTATGGCTTCAAACGTCATTATCCGCCCTCGGGAGTTTTCCAAGGTCTCTCTTTATAATTGCCGCGCGCGTATGATTTTCCTTTAACCCACTTGGGAGTTTCACGCGCTAGAGATGTTGAATTAACCTGAAAACTCGCTCATCCGATGACGATAGTGTTCCCTTCAGCGGTGTTCGTTGGATAGTGGCGTTCCAAAGTTTGGCGCGCAATTTGAAAACGGTCTTTTGGTGAAAGAACAATGCGATGCCGCCAAACTACGAGAAGAGGTGTGAGGTAAAGAATATGGCCCTTCAGTAGTGTACATTCTTTAGAGTTTCACGTTGGGAGAGAGAGAGAGAGAGAGAGAAGAATAAATAACGGCTTTATTACCATATCTGACGAGATTTGGTCGTACTCGACCTCGACCATTCTTACACCTAATCAGAAATTACTGAACGCGCCTGCCTGCCTGTTTGATCAGTCCGTCTCCTCTGTCTAGTAAAATACTGTGGACCCATCAGCTGGCCCTTAAGTCTGTTAGTTGGTCGTGGTCTTTATATAGGAAAAGAAAAAGGTCTTCCGAAAGGCGACACACAGGAAAACACACTTAGAACCAAAATAATTGCGAAGACTGAAAAAACATACCCGCTGGAATATGAAATAACTTACGCGTAAAAACACGCACATATGACAAACAGGACGAAAAATACGAACCAGATATTCAGAACACATTAAATCTCCTTAAGACGACTGGACATGAGCCTTTCAAAATGCAGGACTGCACCACCTTATCCTACCACAATCTTACTTACAATACAAAGGACGAAAACTGAACATATTAGAAAACATAAATGAAAATCAATAAATGTCAATAAAATAAAATAAAAATCAATAAACAAAAAAAAACCTTCAATGGACACCACAAACGAAAACAACCAACTGACGGATTTACAGACCCTATACAAAAAAGATTTAGAATCGACAATCAACAGACTATTTCAGACGTACAACACTGCCCTTACACTCCTTTCCCTTCACTTCCGATGGATTTCCCTGGAGGTGTATGACCTCCTCCCCCACCATCCCTGACGCAACATCATCCCGTTAACCTTTCGTTTCCTATATAAAGATCACCGCTAACTAATTGACCTCATTATTGACTTAATGGCCAGACGATCACGTCTTTACATCCAAAGTTCTATTCTGTATTTTTTGTAATCAAAGGGGTTGCATTATATACTTCAAGTTGGTCAAGTTTTTCTTTTTGCGAAAAAAACTTGGTCAGAGGCTAAGAGTGGTCAAACGTTTTTTCTCGGGAAATGTAGGAAATACTGAATGTAGTGTGTCGATGAATGAAGTAGAGCGTGTTAATTATAAATATAAAAAAAGAGTAAATATATGGTCATAGGTAGCCAAAAAATATGCCTCCTTTACTTGGCCTAAATATTCAAGCTTCTGTTTCTGAAAATCTTTGCTCATGCAACGAACTTGAGAGGAAAGTGTCATGCAAAATTCCTGGGGGTCATATATGATAGTAACCTAACATGGAAAAATGTTATAAACCTTACTACATGAACAAGAAAACTGAACATGGAAATTTATAAACAACAAAACTTCAATGGACAGATCAAAATCGAACAAATCAACACAAAATGCGACACCATATGTACACCACTCAAGACACGAAATGAAAACAACCAACTGACGGGTTTGCACACTATCCTATACAAAAAATACCAACAACTACCAAAACCAACAGACTTTCTAAGACGCATGTATATTCTTCTCCCGTCACCTCCAGTGGGTTTCCCCAGGAGGTGCATGACATCCTTCCTCATCCCCCTTCATCATCCCCCTTCCTCATCACTCTTCCTCCTCCCCCTTCCCCTTCCACGACGCTTCACCATCTCGTTTACTCTAGTTCTGACTAGCCGATGATGTCTTCACATCAAAAGCGCTCGCCCACCTTATCTGACCAAACAAATACGTTAACTTTAGTCATTTATCTACTGCCGGAACTAACCCAATTACTTTAATACCTAATACAATACTCCATGCTGGCGACCACGTTCAAAATTTTTTCTACCAAAAAACCTCCATATAAATTTCGTAACCAGAAACAAATTCTTAAATTATTGTTCACCTGTAGATCATAATGTATCACACAAAGCATTTCATATTATAACGGCATCTCAACAGAATTAAAACAACATGTGAGAGAAACTTTACTAAATTTCTCAAAATTCGCATAAGTCATGACATGACAGCCCATGTAAATTATAGTATATTTGTGTTTTGTTCGCGGATAAAATAAAAATAATAGAGTGATGAAAGGAAGATGTTGTTGCTGTAGAAAACTAGGTAATAATATGAAGAAACGAAAACTGTTGACGCATTCGCATTTACTTGTTAAATTTCTGATTAGGTATTGAAGTAATTGGGCCAGTAGGTAAATTCGATTTTCGTCGAAACGTTAGGTAATTTATTGTGCTGCTCTCGTCATTTTCCCACGGGTGTTAATTTTATCGTATAGTTGCCTTATTAAGAGCTGCCCACATAAAAAATGTAATCTAAATCGTTACTGCCGTTTTCGGGAAGAAAATATTTCGTGTTTTGATCACTATGATAACTATAGTTAATTTTGAGTTGATTTCGCTCATACCCTTATTCCGAGGTCCGATGATGACGTTGTTCATCCGGTTCTTTTCTCAATTGCGTGCAATGTCACACGTATAGGCCGTTTGGGCAAATAGTTGTAGCGGGAAAGGTTGGAGGTGTAGTTGTGGTGGTGGGGGGATCAAGTTATTAAAGTTAACGTACTTGTTTGGTGAGCCCGTCTCTTCTGGCTGGTGAGATACTGTGGGCGAGCGCTTTCAATGTAAAGACATCATCGTCTGGCCTTTAAGTCAGTACTAATGTCTGTTAGTTGGTCACGGTCTTCATACAGGAAGACAAGGATAAACTGGATGGCGTTGTGTGGGAAGGGGCAGATTCGAAGGGAAAGGAGCCTGAATAACTAAGACATACAAACTGCCCTTACACTCCTTTCCTTTCACTTCCAACGGATTTCCCTGGAGGAGTATGACCAAGTTACTATAATATCTGTCTGTGGATTCCACGATAGATCTTTCGGTAGCACAAATCCTAAACATATAGTTTGTGCAATATATTCTGTTTTGTTATCATATATCGTCAAATTTTGTACATCACGCAGAGGAAGAGAAAGAGGTACTGACTAAAGAATTTATTTAACAACCTAAGAAATAATAGGCTTTAATACTTAGCCAATTATGGTTTCTAGTTGTCACAATGACATAACGAATAAAATAAATACAATTCTTCTTATACTATACCTATAGAGCTGTTATTGTTGCACTTCTTCATCCACTACACTTTTGCACTTACACGTTGCAATGACATAAAAGGCCTCTCATTTTTCATTAACCATTTTCTCATCCTATTCCTAAAACTATTCTTACTTACATTAAAATCAAATAGCTTTCGGTGTTTGTTATATACATGAACTGCTCTTATCCTAAAAGACCTACAATACAATGCAGTCCTTTGCCTTGGAACCTGCAAGAGTTCGCCTCGTGTGCCATGCGTGTGGCCTTCTCTCAGCTTAACAAACTGATCACGGATAGTGTTTCTATTCTGCAGAAGGCGAGCATGACTCTTCCCTTCATCTTCAACCAGCCCAACCTCAGAAAGTATGGCGTTACGTGCTGTTCCGTTTTGAGTTAAAAAACGAATCGTACAGCCTAATTCGGGGCTATCTGCATGCTTTAGCATAGCTCGCTGTACATGTCACTTTGTCAATGATTCTTCTGACACCATTTGTAGCGAAGGGTTTGGAAATGTTTGGAGAGCCGATGACTCAGGCAAAAATTACAACGATCCCGAGCTCCGATCCTTTGCACGACTTTCTTCGGATTATGAATCTTTGTCTATGACCACTAGACTACGATCACTGGATGGGAGTCAGGCGGTACAAAAGGCTCCCACATGAACCATAGCCGCCAGCCTGGCCACTGAGGCTGGGACTCATGAGGGATTATTCGGGTGGTGTGGTGAGCGGGACACACGCTACCAGCCGCCCTCTGGGCGCTCAAATCCGGTTTTCCCTCGTCACATTCCGAACTTGGCACCTTTATGAGGGATCGCTCGTAGATGCCAGTTTCTAAAACTTAATTCCCCTCTCCTAATGAACACACAATCGATGCAGTGTTGTCCCCGGATTATTTCGGTATTGTGTATATGGTCAGCTATTGCTATGACTCTTGAATCCTGTCCCTCGACCTGTTGGAGATGTGTTCAGAAGTCCCAACTTCAAAGAAGGGGGTTCCGCAGTACGTGAAAAAAGTGTGTATGATGTCCCTACAAGCCTCTCACAGGTGCTAGGGAATGAAACAGAGAAGTTCTCGATCCCCCGAAGTGCACGGTGAGCGCAGCGTGGCGAAAGTCGGATCGAAATTTCGGATCAACGGCCTATTCTTCCCAGTACCTAGCGTAGTCGGTCCAATCAAAGGCTCTTCTCTACGTTCATTAGTGTCGGTTTCGCGCACCCGGGGCCTCGAATGGTAATTTAATATCGCGCGGAGCCGTCTGCCCCTTCGGGCTACGGGTAAACTTAGATGACGAAGCGAGAGGATGCGAAACCCAATGTCACCGCGAACATGATATCCGAATGACGGACAGAAGGTTTCTGAAAGGGGTCAGAACGTCCCTTCGGGGCGTTTGAGCAAGATAATTGCTTGTCAACAACCGCCCGTACGTTGTATTGCCTTCAATTGATTACCGGTAATACGTCCCTTGGACAATATGCACGTCAAGCAGCCTCGAGCGACTCGCCACTTGAATGTGTGCGAAGGGCTACAATAACAACAATATCTCATTATGTGTATTTGCCGAAGGGGCGGCGGGGGGAGCATTTCTTTGTAATTGTGCCGAGCTTTCAGGTATTAATATTTCACTCTTCCTTACGTGTAGTCCCTCCCTCCGAACACAATAACTCAACATGCCCGTTCAAATGAAATTGTTAATTTATTTTATTAATTAATATTGAATTCTTAGCCCTTGCTTTGTTTTTCCTACCGTGTTTCAATACGATGTTCATTTCACCCTTGGCAAGCCTAGTGGAGTTAAGAGTAAAAACTGCAAATTATAGCACAATGGTTTATTATTCTCATGAACAGCTTGACCTAGCATTACTGCTCCGAGACCCATCCCATTCGATTCAGCATCGAAAAATACTGGTAAACCATACGAAACAAGACCTGACTACAATGGAACTACGGAAACTAAATATTCCCCCGGCGCCAGGCACCCGTAAACGTCTGTAGGCATTTATGATCCGATGGAGGGGTGTGCAGAGGAAGTGGCCCTAACTTTCCTTCGCCCGGGAAGGGGGAATTGGGACGGGGACTTCCAGCGAACCCTCGGCGATTAGCACAATGTGGCGAGACGAGCAGGCGGGTGGTTTTAATGAGACGAGAGGGAGGGAGAGAGTACAAACGACGGAACGTTGACTTCTGCTGTAGTTCCCGCGAGTTCTTGCAATTAGTTGAGTCTAATAATTACTGTAATTTCCCTATACGCAGTTGTACACGTCTGATACTCATTCCATTCGACCCAGGATGTAAAAATATGTTGAAAAAGATACGAAACACGGCTTATTTGCGTTTATACTTATTATGTGTGGCTTGTTAATTTTTTAAACTATTTTTTGTCCATAACAACCATGGGCTTCCTCCGATCGGATTGCCGAGATGGCGGTCATAAAAAATGTTTCGTGACCAAAAACACAGGGTTATTATTTGCTCCGGATTCAGAATGAATAATAAACCAAAAATGGGCAAGCAAAACCAGAAGTGGCAGTGTTATGACCAGGGTAGACTAGAAAGAACCGTAGAGACGTGTTTTACTGTAGCACGAAACTTGTAATTGAAGAGTTGCGAAATCACAAGATTTGAATACTTATGTACAAAGAAGAGGTGACTAAAAAAGGATATGAGTTTGTGTATGCAAGTGTGAACAAGGGGGCTTTGGAGGCGCGAAACTGGTTGTACTAGAAGGAATCCAATTTAGACGTTGAAGAGAGGTGAAACTAGTATCTGTTGGGAGAACTGGGAGACGACAGACTTTCACGAGTCCTGGTAGATGAATGAATTGGGAATGAGCTGTCTGTTGAGGAGAGAAGAGTAAAAAGAGGGGCGGGAATAGGATAGTGGAAAGTCCAGAAAAGGGGAAAATCCGTTGTTATTTTGAAATAACTGAGGAGCGGGAGTTCCCTCACGTACAACAAAGGGGGTCAGTGCACGGGGAAATTATGACTTACCAATGACTTTCCATTAGGGGGCAGCGAGTCCTGTTAGGGCAAGTGCAGACATTGGAAAAAAAACAGCTAGCTCAGCGTGAGCTGAACAGGCAGTGCTATGCCCCCCCATCTCTCATTGCTTACATTTCCCCCTTCTTCCAGTCATCTCACACGCCTCCTGGTGGATGCGCTATGGTAAGATTAACCCCCCCCCTTCTAACTTACAAATTCAAGCGTACGGATGATGTCACTTTTTTTAAAAGTCCTCTGGGATCGAATGCAGCACCTCGTAAACTATAGTCAGACGCTCTATCCACTAGACTACAAATGAGTCACTCGAGGGAAACTTAATCTTGTGTGTAGTATAATAACGCCAAGGAGGCCAGGCATGACGTCATCCTCGTAGGACGCTAGAGCCATTGAGAGAGTTTGTGCAAAATGACGAATAGTGTGCGGTGTTCATGTGAACGTTCAAGGATGTGACTCATAGTTTCACAATATGACGGAATAGCAGCCGCCTCAAGCTATCAGCTGGAATGAGGTGGTAATGTCACTTGATAAAATTGTCGAAAAATTTGAAAGGGGTAATAATGTGAAACATACATACTTGCACTTTTTATCGCTCGTAATAACAGTTTATTTGAATCATGGCTGTGTGGGAACCTCAAATCTCCAACTGCAGACGATGGGCTTACTTCATACTGACTCACTCTTTTCCCGATCCACATCATCCATCCCACAGATTCACGATAGTATTACCGAATGTTGAGACAACAATGTTACGAATGTTGGCTCCTAGCTGTCTATCAGCAGTATCGCTAACAGTTCATTGTCCATCGGGAGGGGCCAAACAAATTGAATTCGTCTGAGGCTTCCATATCGTGCAAAATGTGATGTGTGTGCTGTTCCCCCATTGACCAGAACCACGCTGTAGAACACTGTTATCCTTTTATTCTCATCACGACCCCTCTTGCTTCTACCGAACCTGCACTTGGGTTTCCCTCATTCAAGCCCACTTGGGGAGTGTGTAACCGCGAAACTATTCCCGCATACAAGTACATGTGCCTAGGAATGATTGGCTACAGACAACGTCTGAGGTAGCAAGCTCACGATCAATCACAGGAAAGCACTTGCAAAGTGCTGCACTTCTGTGAATCACTGAGGCCCACAAAACTGAAGCACTCCAAAGTGAAACTGGCCAGTTACCCTTTGACTTGAGCGTTGATTGCATTTCTCACCTTTTAAATGTACACAATCACACCCCGAAGTGTTGTATATTTGTTTAATTTCTAAGTCCATTTGTACTTCACTGAGCCCTAAGTCTTAACTAAAACGCTTAAATGTTCGTTTTTCAGAGCACTTGGTCAACTACACGGCACCTCGTGGGGATTCCGAGCTCGAGGACATCAGCTACGACGGTTTTTTGGACGGAGGCCTCATGCGGGGCGGTCTTGGGCAGCTCATAGACGGTCTGTACGGCACCGACGATTTCCTCCAAGAAGCTCGCGACCCTTCAGGTGAGATTGTAAACAATTTACCCTTGAACATTTTATTGTGACTTGCAGATTATCAATGATCTTGGAGAAAGTAGCAGGCGTAAGACGGCGATAGTTGGAAAACGATCACTTTTGGATTATCTCAGGACGAGCTCAGTTTGGAAAAGCGATCCTAGTGTCGTAAACTTCTTATGCTACTAACAATCTAAATTATTTACATTGTCCATGACAGTCGTAACCCCCCCCCCTGTTCTAACAACCCTATTCCAAATGGAATTAATGAGCTCATCATTATAACCATTGATATGTAAGGAAAGAATAAGGGAGCAAGGTTGGAACACGGGCAGGGGTGGTTCAGCTTTCGCGTATCACCTGAAAGAATAGCATCATTCTTTCACTTTTGGACAGAATTCCCCATTTTTGGCCCCGTGGGACGCGCTTGAAAAATTTGTGGTTATCAAAATTAACGGTTCAGATTGACGTGCTCCTCGGCTTATGGCTTCATTTCTAGAATAACTTGGTTTAGGTATTAAAGTGATTGGTTTAGTCCCGCCAGTATGCACATTATTAATGTTAACCTACTTGTTTGGTTAGTCCGTCTTCTCGGGCTGGTAAAATGCTGTGAGCGTGCATTTTCGATTTGAAGACATCATCCTCTGGCCGTTCAGTGTGTAAGTTGAGCACTGGCTACGGCCAGACATGCTGTTTTCACATCTAAAGCGCTCGCATAGAGCATTTTACCAACGTGAGAAGACAGACTTACCAAACAGGTACGTCAACTTCAATAACTTGGATTACCTCATCGTAAGAACTCTCCTCCCCCCACTGCACCACCATCATAGCTCGCTGCATTTTTTTTTTTACTTCCCAAGGGCATGCAGGACAAATTGTGACGCTGGCCCTTTCTTAGTAGAAGGCATCGTACATACCCGCCCCCCTCAGGAAGCCGTGCCCTTCTTTGCAAGGTGGTCGGCCTTTTTGTTGCCCTCATGCCCCCTGTGAGCCAGCACCCAGATGAGGGAAAGCCTATTGTGGGCACCGAGCTGCTTGAGAGGATGAAGACATTCCCATGCCAGCCTGGACCTAAGGCTATAGGCTGCAATGGCCTTTAATGCGGCCTGGCTGTCCGAAAATACGTAGATCCCCTTGCCCTCGAGTTCTTTGGTCCAGATCTCTTCCACACAGATCTTTATGGTTAGAATTTCAGCTTGAAATATTGTGGCATACTATCCCAGCGGCTTAGCAAGACTGTAGCTGGTCCCAACAGCTCCCAGTCCTGCTCAGCTTCTCATAACTGAACCATCGCAGGGCGCCCACCTCGGTCTGGAACGTCTCCTGCTCTCATCGTTCCCGTGAGTGGATGCTGACCCCGGATGGCAGCTGCTACTATTTGGGCAATCGGTCTGTGTGTGTTACTATAATCGCGATTGAGAAAAAACGGACGAACCAAATCATCTCAAACTTGATATGTAGCCCTCAGGTCATCATGGCACGCCAACATAAGTGTATGAGCAAAACCCGCTCAAAATTACCTATAGTTATCATAGTGATCAAAGCAGAAAATATTTTTTCCTCGAAAACTGCTTCAACGATTTTGATTACATTTTTTGTATGACAGCTCTTAATAAGACAACTATACGATAAAATTGTCATTCGTGGAAAAATGACGAGAGCCGCAAAATAAATTACCAAACGTTTCGACGAAAATCGATTTTAGCGCCGTATCTTCCTTATAAACTCCGTTAAAATGTTACTGGAATTTTCGAAAAAATTGGCGTGCCAGCCCAACCAAGTACATACGCGATGAGCGTTTAAAAACGCTTATAAGATAAACAGGGGGCACTCCAGAAATTCCGGAATTTCTACCACGTTACAATAATTTTGTCCTCGTTAATTATTTGTTGTACCAATCGCTCAATAATGGTCAGGTAATGAGTACGAGCGGCACAATAAATTTCGAAAATGTAAGCGCTACTGTTTTCTGCCGCCGTGAAGTGACACTTGACCCAACTGAGTCATAAATAAATTGAGTTTGAAAAAAAAAAATCGATGAACACAAGTGAATTGACGGAGAACTAAGGAAAGTTGTGGGTTGCGGTCCATCTGATATTTGGTATGCAAGATTTTCTCTCTCTGGGTCCTATTGCGGTATTGCTGTTATCACTTAACTGTCGAAACAACATCGTAACTCAAATTTAGTGGAAATAGAGAGTCGTTCTTTCTGCGTTTTAATTATTGTGAGTGATTGAAGAAATATGTTTCTCCAAGATGGAGCAACTAAAATAACTAAAATTAATTTGAGACGAAGAAAAGAGTTGTCAAGAAGTGGTATAATGATGTATGGAGACTTAACGCATGACGAAACTGAATAAAAATAATAATTTTGAAAATTCAAGTAGGCAAAGGTAACTACATAACCCTGATCAAAGCAATTATTTTAAATTTCCCACTCAGTCGCACTGAGAATCGTAAAAATTAACCGTTTTTGGATGGACTGAACAAAAACTGGCGAGCTTTAGACGAGAAGAAGGACGTACTCCCCGACGCCACTTCTCTCGCACTTCTAATTGACACTAAGCCCTTTCTCAGTTATCGAGCAACGGATCTTCGGGAATTGAGGCGATGGAGTGTGCGTCGGGTCAATAGAACGTGGCCATTCAAACTGATCCGGGTCAAAGGGGCAAATTGGCGCTAAATCGGAGGGAATTAGTATATGCGGGCTCTCCATGCTGCGAGCCCTTCGGCTGACGTCTCAATCGCTAAGTTCGACGGCGAACGGGCCAATTCACGCGGTGCAACAATACCGAATTAGTTTATTTCGTGATAACGCGACAATTTTTCACCCGGTCGGCAAATACGGTTTTGCGTTTAAATTTTTGCCCGGTTGAGTTGGTAAGCAGCACTCATGCGTGTATGTAAAAATATTATCCGTTGCACTTGCAACAAATCTTAATGCGGTGTGTGAGAGAGAGAGAGAGAGAGAGAGAGAGAGAGAGAGAGAGAGAGAGAGAGAGAGAGAGAGAGAGAGAGAGAGAGAGAAAGAGAGAGAGAGAGAAAGAGAGAGAGAGAGAATGAATGAATGAATGAAAACGTCTTTATTTATACATCTGGCGAGGTTTGGCCATATTTGGCCATTCTTCCACCTAACCAGAAATATTGTGTACATATAAATTTTTTGTTTGATTCAGGCGCCGTTGGTGGCAAGCTTACATTTCGCAATAAACTAAAATGAAACATCTTCTCTTCAAAAAAAAAATAACGACCGACAAAAATAACACCTTATTTTTTATTTTTTTATTTATTTTTTATTATTTTTTTTTCTCCTTTTCCTTCTATTGCTCCTGTTGAATTAATTATTAGGATGGATTTAAGGCTGTTAATGCTAGTACCGGGAAAGTAACCATTGTTTCACATGCTTTTTGAAAGTAGGGTAAGTCTTTAACTGTTTTATTTCAGAGGGAAGTCCATTGTATAAATTGATACTTTGCATTAGGAAAGACTGGTGGTAGGCAGTGGTGTGACACACTGGCAGCCGGTAGTTAAACAACTTGTATCTAGTTCCTAGCTGATGAATTTGGGAAAACGTATTAAACAGCTGTGCCAGATATGTAGGTTTACTCAAGGAAATTACTTTGAACATTAACCCAAGAAGAGAATATTGCATTATATCGTTCATTTTCAATATTTGCAATCGCTGAAACTTATCGTGAATCCTGTCATCATACTTTAAATTTAAAATATATCGAATGCAGCTATTCAGAGCTCTCTGCATCTTGAGTCTACATCCAGAATTAAGGTCACAGGTGACTGCTGCGCTGTACATAAAATAAGGCAGGATCAGAGCTTTGAAGAGCGTAGTTTTGACGGAAACAGATTTGGAGAACAGCAGGTTTCTACAGGCATAGAGCAGCGAAAGCACTTTCCCAGCCGTTCTATCGCTCTGCGCATTCCAGGAATGATCATTCTCTAGGACAACCCCAAGGCATGTGGTCCGCGTAACATAGTCAACCTGCACATCATTTATCCTCAAAGTAGGCACATCGCAAAGCGATACACTGGCAAGCAGCCTCGCATGTCCCATAACCATGGTACAGCATTTTTTCGGATTCAGCACCAGCCCGTGTTTACTGAACCACTCAGCCAAGTGGCACAGGTCCCTGTTCACAGTACCGACGGCAACTACGAGCTCATCACGTCCACACGTGAGATATACAATATCTGGAGAGAGAGAGAGAGAGAGAGAGAGAGAGAGAGAGAGAGATGACTGGAGGGGGAAGCGGAGTGACAGCGAGAGGAAGAATTATTTTTATCAAATACCCATCCCCATCGACCCTGGAAGTACAATTGTGCCGTAAATAAAGCCTTGTGAATATAATATCCTTCTTGTTATGTAAACATAATTACTTCACGTACACCTGGTCACAGACAACTGTCGGGACTGAAGCTGCAGGAAGTTATGGGCAAAGTAACTCAGCTCAATGAGAAGATCAAGCATCTGGGTGTGATTCTGGATCGGAAACTAGTCTGGCAAGAGCACGTCAGATACACGACCAAAAAGGCAACAACGGCCCTGTGGGCGTGTCAAGGAATGTGCGGCAGGACTTGGGGCTTAAAGCTCACAATGTCCTGCTGGCTCTACGAAGGCATTGTGAGACCAATAATCTCATATGGGTCGGTTGTGTGGTGGCATAGAGTTGCCATTGGAGAGAAGGGTAGCAGCCCGGCCAAAGTGCAAAGGGTGGGATGCTTGGTAATAGCGGGGGTGGTGAAGATCACACCTACCAGCACCATGGAGAAAATGTTCGACCTTCTTCCCCTGGTCAAGGCAGAGGCGATGACGGTGGCATACAGACTCACCAAGCTCGGTATAGCTAAGGTGCCACAGGTGACTAATGGACACCTAGCTATATTCAGGAACTTGGAGACCTTCACAGAGCTCAGCATGATCACGTACATGACTTCGATAGGAAATAGAATGTGCGATCAGTGGGAGGCCTACGCAACAGCAAGAGTCGTCAGTTTGGGCCTCCTAAGGGCATCAACATCTATACGATGGATTGAATCGTACTGGAGGGAACTGGCTATGGGGTGTGGATAAGTCGCTCTGGGAGGAGTGGGTACATTTCCCTAGGCCCCACTCCAACGGTTTTTCAAGCAAAGATCTATGCTATTATCATCGGGACAGTCATAATGCATGAGGAAGACTGTAGCAACAGAACTATCAACATATTGACTGCAAGCTTGACTATCAACATATAGTCAAGCGTCCTGCAAGATGCTAATGAACTACTGCACAATGCCAGAATTGGTGCGAGAGTGCAGGATGAGGCTTGAGTCCTTCGCAAATAGAGTTAATGTGTATTGGATTCCTGGGTATAAGGGGATCATTGGAAATGAGAGAGCGGACCCTCTGGCTAGACGCGGTTCGTCTACAGTACCTATTGGGCCGCTGCCCCATTGTGGGATTTCTCTGTCACTAGTTAAGAGGACTGTGAAAGAATATGCCAGAAGAATGCATCAGACAGCCTGGGATGCTGCGGGAGCGAGGGACTCCAAACGCTTTATCTCAGAGCAAACATGTGAGATAAGACCGAACCTTCTAAGGATGGAGAGGAAGGACCTAAAGCAGATTGTTGGCATCATCACCAGGCATTCCAAAATGAACAACCACATGTATGTTGTGGTTATAGTTGATACCTCTCGGTGTAGGTGGTATTGCACGAATGATGAGACTCCCTACTATGTCCTGGCCCAGTGCAGGAGACTTGAGAGAGAGCGACTTCTTGTGTTTGTTACCACTTCTCCCGGGGTGGATACATATTGAGGGTTGATACCAATGAAAACTCTTTCAGGAATTACCTGGCTTTCCTCTGGAGGCTAGGCATTGACCTGTAATACATTAGGACTGGCACGATAGGTCGTTTGGCCGCGGGGCATATCCAACTTGTGGGACACTCAGAATGCTATGCATGTCCTGTTTTGAGCAAGTTGAGGTTGACCTCAGCCAGCTTTCTCGTCTTTCCAGCGCCTCGAATGAATCTGACAAGCGAGACCTTCCAATCCTTGTACCTGAGAGTCGTCCCACTCCAAGCGGATGGAGCTCCCCAATTAGTTTTTCCCAGGCCCGTCAAAGTTCTCTGGGAATATAACACTTGTGGTGATTAGCCTCAACATTTTTGTGTAGTAGCAAACACTGTGATCGCATAACTTCCCTTTTTTTCATGGATGGGAAAAGTATAAATCGTATTGCTCGTATTATTACCAACAAACTGTTATGCGTATTATTATAGCGTTTATATTAATATATTTATATCGCATAAAGGTTTTTTTACTTATATACGAATACGTTAAGATATCCGGATATTACATAAATTTCTTTTTCGCGTTCCCGTAATTAAATCGGGCTTTTAGCGGTAGGCCGCGGCTTGGAAGCTTAGAAAGTAAGTTCCAAGATACCTTCTTTTTTTTTGGTTGAAACTCCCGCTGGCTTTGATGGAGAAGGGTAAATTCAAAATGTGACGTTAAAACACTCTCACGGCGGAAAACGGCGATTTTTCCACATCCCACTTTTCGCTCTTCCAAACAGGATAACATTTTAAAGGCAGAAAAACGCTTTGTGATCGCGCGGAGCGGAATTAATAGGATATCTTCAAAAGCTACGTCATGTACACGAGTGGCTGAGCGCGGCTGATGGGGCTGGCGTGGCGCAGTAAGGGGAGGGGAGGGGGGTATTAGAAAATTACCTTTCTCACAAAGTTAGTCATAAACTGGACGGTGTTTCCGTTTGATATTTTAATCAACCCGTAGAGTCGTTGCTCTCAGAACCTCCGAGAGGATTTTTTTTTTTTTTTTTCACTCGAATCTATAAATTATTCATTTCGGAAGTTGTGGATTGTGGAATAGTGCAGCGCCATCCTTTGTTTCCCGAGTTCTCCGTAGTTGAACCGCATTGAAGTAGCTGAAGGGAATAAAACTTATTTAGCTTGAAGTACTCGCTGCTCTCCAGGGAAGAAAAGTTGTCCAGAGCCTGCAGAACGCTGGGAGGTCATATTTTGACTGGTAACCTTCGGTATCCTGACGGTTGCACCCCAGGCCTCTGACCATATTTCATTTTATTGCCACAGGTTATTGGCATTGGGAAAATGTGCAAAATTTCTCACCTGGTGAGCAGCTCCTGCAAGTAGCATCAAGACGCTGCTTTAGTTATTAATCGTTTTTACTTTGCCGTGTCTCGACAATGTCAACTAGACTTGAACTTGCAACTCATGTCCGGAGACGCACCCGAAGGAGCAATAAGTATCTTTGTTCAGAGCCTGGGGCCATTTAATTCGGAAGGAAAGCAATGGCTGGTGGTGGTTGAGGCCGCTAGAGATTATCAAGTTAGAACGCACAACGGCATGCGTTTAGAGAACGTTTTGCTAGGTTTGGCTCGCCAAAAACGATAACTGTCAATTGACCTTACAGGAGCTACTGGCAGCTCTCTTCCCAGGGTCTCATAGCCTGCAGCGGGGAGATAGCTACCACCATCAGCACAGTGACGATGGAGGTACCTGCCATGGGCGATCGAGGAACCCGCTGCTAGCCGCTGCCTCCAGGGAAATGTTCACACTTAATAAGGTTAAGTGGGCAATTGGTTCATTTAAACCTTACAAGGCGCCAGGGGCGGATGGGATCTTCCCAGCCATGTTGCAGCATGGTAGGGATGCTCTGGGTCCGATACTGGTGAGGCTTTTCTGAGCGAGTTATGTCCTTGGGTACATACCCACTATGTGGAGAAAGGTGAAGGTGGTCTTTATACCAAAGCTGGGTGGCTCCTCGGCCCTGTCTAAGGGCTACTGCCCCATCAGTCTCATGTCCTTTGTGTTGAAAACAATGGAGAAGATAGTATGCCTATCTTACTCAGAATCCCATTCTGAGTTCCCAGCATGCCCATTAGAGGGGGAGATCCACTGAGACTGCTCTAAAGGCATTGGCGACAGTGCTGGAGGATACTCTGAGATCCGGAGAGATTGCGCTGTGCTGCTTTCTGGATATTGGGGGGGCTATAGACAATTCGTCATATGCCTTAATTACGGCTCGGGCTGGTAGGGAGGGAGTAGATCCTTACCTAATCTCTTGGATCAAGGAGATGCTGAGTAGCAGGGTGGTCTTTTCAGAGTTGGGAGGAGTGACACTCTCTGTGGTGCCCACCAACAGTTGAGAGCAGCAGACTGGGGTGCTCTCCCCTCACCTCCAGTTACTGGTAGCTGATGCCCTTCTTGAGCTGCAGGAGGAGGAGGGCTACAAGGTCATAGGATACACGGGGACGACCTGGTAATTATAGTCACGAGTAAAGTCACGAGTGTAATCAATGAATGCATGCAGCATGCACTAAATACCCTACAGAGATGGTGCAATGGGCAAGGACTGTTTGCCAATCCAGACAAAATAAGCCTGGTCCCATTCAAGGTCAGCCTTGCGCTGCCGGAACTGAGGCTGGGTGGTAAGGTGGTGAAGATCCAGCATGAGGTCAAGTACCTTGGAGTTTCCCTTGATGGGAAGCTCACTTGGCTCACACACCTGAAAAAATCCTTACAGTGGGCGTCAGTGGTAATGTGTGCAGCTCAGAGAATGGTAGGGAAGACATGGGGGCCTGGGATGATCCTGTGGCGGTACACTGCGGTTGTTAGGTCTGTAGTCACCTATGGAGCCATGGACTGGTGGACTAGGGTGGAAAATAAAACAGTGCAGTTGCAGTTGAGTAAACTGCAGCGTAGGGAGTGTGTGGCCATTACAGCGCTGTATGACAACATGCCCTATAGCAGCATTGGAGGTCTTGCTAGATTTAGCTTCACTCCACATACATGTTAAAAGGATGGTGTTCCTCCAGGCTGTGCGTATGTTGGAGTCGGGTCTGATCATGCAGGGCAGGAGGAGTTTCTGCCACTTGATCCTTGACAAAGTGAAGGTGGAGGGGTCCGAACTGCACCTGGTAGACTCAATGCCCGCGAGGTTCAACTTCGCATTACCCTTTCGGATACTCATCCATGAGTGATCCAGGTGGGAAGGGGGAGTTACCGCTTTCAAAGCTGAGGCCCTGGTATACTACACTGGTGGCTTGGTGCAGGGTGGCCCTGCACCCCCGCCATTGGTTCAGTTCGCGTCTTTCTAATAAACCTCAGTTCCACTCGATTAATCAAATGATCATTATTTTCACTTGCTCCCACCGTAAAAGTAACTAAAACATATCATGTCAGAAAAAAACCTGTCTTAAAATCCACTAACGTGTTCGGGAAGTTTATTCAAATGAATATTCCAGAAATACGCTACGGCTGAAACAAGAAAACACTTTCCTTGGGCGCCTGAATGGGGGACCTTGAAACTGAGAGATAATTTATAGTGGTGAGGGTGAGTGAGGACTGTATTATATAGCTAGATATCGGTAGAGAGAGAGAAAGGAGGAATTTTGAAATTGAGGGGTGGGAAAAGATAGATGGAATAGTCCAGGTCAGGGGGCAATCTGTAGTCAATTGGAAATAACTGAAGAGGTGGGCTTTCCATAGGTAACGATAGGGCTTGAGGACAAAGGTGTTTGGGGAAACAGTAACTTTTCGTTAGGGACATTTTGGAGGTCAAAGACCCAGCTAATTCGGCCTGCCAAAGAAGATGCTTTATCAAGAATGTTACTGAAACTTCTGCTGTACAATAAACGCTGAAAAAGGAGAAGTGTCATCAAGACATTTTTTGACCTCGTTATGGTATGAGCATCTACGATAATGAATCTAAAACCCTGGAGAGCACTAGATCTAGGATGGGGGTGGATTTGTCTCTGGAAGGAGTGGGACGGTTCTCATCCCTGAAGCCATAATAATGCATGATAAAGAGTATAGCAACACAACTATCAATGTATGATAGTCAAGGCGCTGGATAACTACTGCCCAATGTCAAAACTGCCGAGGTGTATTCTACACCATGGCATAAGGGTATCATTGGAAATGAGTGGGAAGACCATATGGCCAGTGACGTTTCGTCTACTGTACCTGTAGGGTCACCTCCTCACTGCGAGACACCTCCATCACTAATCTAGCGGTAAAGTGAGAGAATATCCCAGGAGAATGCATCAGACCTTCTGGAACGCACAGGTGCGAGGCATCTGAGAGCAAACACATGAGATAGGACAGATCCTTCTGAAGATGGAGAGGAAGGACCTAAGGCAGATTGCAGGAATCACCACCCAGCAGCACGGCAAAATGAACAAACACTCCTCGGTGCAGGTATGTAGTACATGATGATGATGACATCCTGGCCCAGCTCCGACGACTTGAAAGGGAGCGATTTACGGTATTTAGTACAACTACTCCTAGGGTAGACATCAAACAAGACTTGCAAGAAATACCTGACGTTCTTTAGGAAGCAAGGTGCGGACCTGTGAGACATTAGGACTGGCACGATAGGTCATTAGGCCCCTAGGTGCTCAACCCAGCTTCGGAACAGTAAAAGAGCTATATATACTCTCTCCCAGGACAACGATCACTCAAATGCGAAGCACAGAATGCTTGATGAATGGGCATCACGCTACGGAGTGGTTGCGCTCGCCTGGAACTCTGGTTGAAATCTGAAGCAATTGCGTCATTAGAGAATCCGAATGATCCTCAGTTGTAACAGGTCGCGAAGCTTAGCTGCAACGAAATGAGAGGTGGGTTACGTGGATTAACGCAGACAAATGGTTATAAAACGAGCTCTGAAGAGGATTACGCGAGGGATGAATTACGGCGGGGCAGAATTTCAAAGGGGGGGGGGGGGAAGCGCGAACGTTAACACGAACCTGAAAACAGGAACGCGTTTTACGACGATAATTATTCATCTCGGGGAGTTTGAGGATTTGGCGACAACACTTACTCCGGACGAGTGTATCAGTTTGGCAAGGAAGATTCGGAACGAGATGACCTCGCAGTTCCGCAGTGTGGACTCGCTGGTATGAAACGTTGAAATAATCGCCACTCATCAGCCCGAAGGAGTGATTACGATTTACGATTGCCGTTGTGGAAGCTCTGTTCTTGGTAGTATCCAGTCCAACTATTTGGATGAGTTGTTAGCTTTATTTATTATGTTGGTTAACCTGAAAGGTAGAAATGTATATTATGAGTTTTCAATAACACCATGAGGGTTCCCACATTTTTAGCAAAAAAGGCTCTATTACTTTCATATTTTCTGTTTTGCTTGACCGGATGGAACTGAAGAACCCCCACTGCAGCCTCAAATGGGCCTATCGTGTGAGCAAGAGCCACCGCATGTCCTCCCCCTTCCACCACCAGCTCCCACAGATGGTCTATAAACACAGTTTCTTGAGGTCCATCTCTGCAACCTCCTCCGGCCGCGGCTGAGGAACCCCGAGCACTCTGAGGCGCACTGCAGCCAGCCCCTTACAAGTACAGTACATGCTCTGCTGACTCCCTCTCCGCCTTGCAGAATCTGCAACTATATACCTCTGACCTGTGAATAGGCCACAGGTATATGGTATAGGTAGGTATCTGTATATGTTCTCTCTTCAGACTGAGGATCTCTCAAGTTCGTTCCCTGGGAAGTGTAACAAACAACCTTCACTGCTAATGTTAATGTACCTAGTGAGACACTGTGGGCGAGCGCTTTCGATGTAAAGACATCATGGGCTCGCCTTTAAGACAGTACTAGTCAGTTGGTTGGTCGTAGTCATTGTATAGAAAGAGGAAGGTGAACGAGATGGTGTTTTTTTTTACCCGAGGGCGTGTGGGACAAGTCCCTTTGTCACTGCGACCGCATATGGGCCTATTGTGACGCGGGCCCTTTCTTAGTAGAAGACGTCGTACATACCCGCCCCCCTTACGAAGCCGAGTATGTCCTTCACTGCAGAGTTCGCTACCGTTTGGGGTTCAGTGGTCCCCTGACTGAAGTATTCAAAGCGTTTAGCTGCTAAGGCAGGGCATTCACATAGGATATGCTCTGCTGTCTCGTCCTCCTCACTGCAGAGTCTGCATTCCACCGCCTCTGAGATGCCCATCTTGTTGAGGTGATATCTGAGTGGGCAGTGCCCAGTGAGGAAGCTTATCAGTACTCTCAGATCTTGTCTAGAGAGAGTCAGCATCGCTTTCGCCCTTTGACAGGAAGGCGTGACAAGCCTTTTCGCCTGTCTTAGTCATGCCAATGGGCGCCATTTTCCTGTATCTCCCATCTAGCAACCAGGCGGTTCAGGTGACTTTTCGTCAGACCCACGTGTGGTTCAGGCCCGATGGGTAGGGATTCTGTACCCCTTTTCGCAAGGCCGTCAGCCTTTTCATTGTCCTCATGCCCCCTGTGAGCCAGCACCCAAATGAGGGAGAGCCTGTTACAGGCGCCGAGCTGCTTGAGCGCATGGAGGCATTCCCATGACAGCTTAGACCTAAAACTGTAGGCTGCGAAGGGCTTTAAGGTGGCCTGGCTGTCTGAGAAAATGTAGATCCGCTTGCCCTTGAGCCCTTTGTCCAGGATCTCTTCTGCGATCTCTTGGGTTTTGCCCATTGTTCGCGGCTGCTTATTCAGTCAGCATGCTTATTCACAGCTGGCCGTAGACATGCCCCTGGGGACAATGCCGTGGCCGTTCCACTATCCACAACCCGTGGTTGCGCCTGGTAGCATGGGCATGCTCCTGGGAAGATAACTCAGAACCAAGACGAGATGGTGTTGCATCATAAGGGGAGGAGGTTCGAAGGGTACTCCTCCGGGGAAATCCATTGGAAGCGAAAGGGAAGAAGTGTAAGGGCAGTTTGTATGTCTTCGGCATTCAGGTAAATGACAGTACGATAAACAGGTACGTTAACATTAATAATTTACCTACTGGCGGAATTAACTGAATCACTTTAATAACCATAGCTGCCTTTGGCTTGACACATCCTGCCAATAAGCAACACTGGATTTCTCTTCCCACTTTCAAACCTATGGCACTTATCCAGTGGTACTTATTGGTCCACCTATTCATCCAGTGGTACTTATTGGTCTCTATGAAGGGCTGAAGTCCCACCACAGGAAGCTCAAAGCCTTCTCTTGCCAGTCCATCAGCCTGTTCCTCCCATCCCTGTGTGACCCGGTACCCAACACATTGATAATGTGTTTCCCATTGCCACGGCCTCCAGGCCTGCCAGGCATTCCCAAATCAACCACGACGAGATGGTATAGAGCGCTATGGCTTCAAGTGCTGCTTGACTGTTTACCATTCCAGACCCCTTCTTAGGAGGTGCTGTACGCACTCCATCACTGCAAAGAGCTCGGATGAGTGTTGCTAGCGCACCCAATCGTATCGCTGTCTGGATTCTTTGCCCATAAACTCCAGCACCTGCGGAGCGTCATCTCACTCACCCATCTGGATCTTTTACGCTGGATGATGGAGTCTTCGAGTCATTTCGGGCTTATGGAGATGCTCCAAGCAACTGTGACACGATACAGCTGTTTCAAAATATGTGATGTTCTGTCGAAGCATGTCTACACAGCAGACATGTCCAACTGCCTAGTCGATACAATCCATGTAACCACCAAGAAGCGAGCGACTGCCTTTTCAGCGTCAACGAGGAAGCTTTCTGCTCACACGCCTCGAAACCTCACGAGAAGGCCGAGAGGTGGAAGTTATTGCTAATGCATGAAAGATCACTCATGTCCAATGAATAAGATGACCTTTTATTCGTTGATGCAAACTTTCAAAAAACTGTGTGGGATATATACATTTTTTATTACGTTCACATTGGTGGATAGAGCTGAAGTCAATCTACACGCTGGGCTTTTTCACCTCCTTAGTTCCGAACATCGCGAGAAGGTTGTTATAAATATTCAATCAGCATTCGCGTCATGTTGTGACAGAAGAAATGTTGCGGCATCTCAACCAACGAACGCCTGCGTGGAATAGAAGTCGGCTCGTTTCTTACCACTTTCTTCAAACGCCCATCTCTAACCCCCTTCCCCCTACTTGTCAATGGAACTGTCAAGTACACCTCGATCAACATCGCTTCTAAGTAGTTGAATACACCGAGTCGCTCATATTCGTCGAAATAAACACCGTACCTCTTCGGCCTACCCAGGAAAGCTTTCACGGTTCAATCGAGGTGATTTACACGCGAACAAGGTTGAAAAATGACGGGTTGTGGCAGCTCCTTTCTAAAGCCCTTCGCGGCTGGCCCGAGTTTCTTTCGAATTATTCGAACGTCTTATTTATTTTCGTACGCGCTTTCGCAGTTGACGAGTTAAACACAAAAAGCGTGAAGGCGGAATTGACCCGTTTGGCGAGATCGAGGCTTTTCAAGGTCGACTGGCTTCAACGTTGCCAGTCTACGAACTTGACAATTTTCGAGCGTCTGTCAGGCACGAGTACCCAGTGGAAAGCGCTCAGACTTTATTTTTGTTAGGTCTGTTGGTATATATGGGAGCAAAGGATGATGGAGTGACAAGCAAAAGTAGTCCGCTAGACAGCACATGAACGCCAAATTTCTTTGTCGAGCGTATACTGATACAACTGAGAAAGATATGTAGAGAGCAGACGGTAATGCTTTATGGGTGTCATAATGGCTGGTTTTTGGGGTTTCCACCATCGTTTGCAACTCATACACTCTGCAAACCTTTGTGGAACTAAAGAGCGAAGCATTCATCCAGAACGTAAACAAGAGATCCCACATATCAGATAGGGCCCTTTGTGGGTTCTTGAATCGTGATCGAGGAGTGATTAAGCCTTAACGTTGGAATGATATCTAGGAGTGTACCCGGAAAAGAAACTCAAATGGGGCAGGCCAAAGGTTGGCCGAGGTTGTTCATTAAAGATCCTCAGTCTGGAAAGAGAAAGCGTACGGATGGTGTGTGGGCGGTTCACAGGTGTTCACTAAGGTAATTGATAACTCAGAAGTTCAGAGTTGCCGATTTTTCAATGCAGAGGTGGGTCAGCGAAGCATGTACTGCGTTGGGGTTCCTCACCTGCGGCTGGACGAAGTTGTAGGGATGGACCTCAAGATTGCCTAGTATTTTGCATCCTGTGCAGCTGATGGTGGAACTGGGAGTGCCTGAGGTGGCTCATAGCCCATTTCTAGCCGCAGTGGGGGGTTTCCCCTTTGCGTCAAAGTTGGAAAACCCCCAAATGGACCTCACATGTTGAATATGTGCAGCACGAGGCGACCACAGATCTGTGGGCATGCAAGAGAATGTGGAAGGAACCGAAAGGTGACCCATCAAAAGATGGTATGGCTAATAAGAAGATCTCCTGTGTCATGTGCCTCCACCATACGGTGTATGGCGTCAAGCCACCGGCATTCCAAGGAAAACTCCAGAAACTGAAGAGACCCCTTTCGACCACATTACCCATCAACACTTGCTCCACTGCTGCAATACAAGTCCTGTGATCTGGCTCTACAATAATAAGATCTCCCGTGTAATGTGCCTCCACAGTACGGTGTATGACGTCAAGCCATCGGGCTACCCAAAGAAAGCTCCAGAAACTGAAGAGTCCCCTTTCAACCATATTACCCATGAACACTCGCTCCACTGCTGCAATACAAGTCCTGTGGTCTGGCTCTACAATAATAAGATCTCTCGTGTCATTTGCCTCCACAGTACAGTGTATGACGTCAAGCCATCTGGCAGTCCAAGGAAAACTCCAGAAACAAAAGACACAGGTTTCCCTGGCAACCACATTACCCATGAACACTTTCTCCCCTGCTGCAATAGAAGTCCTATTGAATATCTCACCTCTCCACATATACTGTGCATCTCCACAAAGGATCGCATATATGAGAGTGGTATGGCTTATGCAGACAAGTACTTCTTCTACCAGGGCAAACGCAAGCCTCCAAAGAACTGTGGAACGGTTCAAAATTGAAGAGGCAAAGAATTTTCATTTGCCATTCAGCATCTGCATCGACTCATAGGAACAGTGAGGCATGGGTCGTTCTCTTCTGAGATGAGTGTGCTGCTAAGGGACGCTGCTCAGGGATGGTCGAGGGAAGAAGGATCCAACTTCAGCCTTGACAAGCCGCCGAGTGAGCATGAAGATTAAAGATCTGCGCACAAGAGATCCTGGCCAATGGACTCAAGGGCAAGTGAATATACATAATATCTGAAAGGCCGTGAGGAGATATCCAGGCGCTCAAACAACTCAGTGTCTCTTTCCCTTGGGTACCGGCTCACAGAGTTCACAATGGCGATGAAAAAGCAGACTGCCTTGCGGATTGCGACACGGAATCCCTGCCCATCGGATTTGAGCCTCACCTTGGTAGATGACCCAGTAGAAGACACACCCCAAAAACGCGCCCATTGACTTGGCCAGCCACAACTATTACAGGCGAATCATTGAGCCTTCCTGTTCAAATGCGAAGGCAATGCGTAGGAGTCCTCGGGCGCTACACACTTAGATAGCGCCCCAAGATGGGCAAGTCAGTGGCAATTGAGTGGTGGCGGTGCAACGAGAAGAACGAAACGGCAGAGTACATGCTGTGGGAGTGCCCTGTCCTAGCTGCCAGGCGCTTCAAACATTCCCCCCAGGGGTTCATTCAGGCTTCTGCAGGGAAGGACATACGTTGATATGTACGACACCTTTTGTTTGGGGTGTGGAGCGGTTGGGTAGTGTTAACCGAATCTGAACGGATTAACATAGTTGGTGAAAATGAACCTAATCAGTTTCGTGACTACTGCGGCCGCGACGTTGAGAAAAGGAATCCCTCCTTTCAATTCAAATCATCTTTACAACCTCCACAACCTTCATTCAAGCGACATCAACCATGTTTTGGGTGGTTATTTCGCCCGCGCTCAGCTATTTACGGTGTAACATTTTCTAAACGTTAATTTCTAATTACACCAAAAATAAATAAACTCGTTCGAAGTGCCTCGAAAAATTTTCGAAAAGCTCCTATTCAAATAATAAATATTTACAGCGGCTCCGCGTAGAGGGAATTCAGATGTAGACGTCGAAATCTCGTCGGGCGCATCCCATCCGCGCTCCTCCTTTTTCGTTTATCAAACACAAGTGGAGCATCAATAACCCAATCACGTCCTCGTAGTTGATCACACCCCTCGGCCACAAATCTCACTTCCGAATTCATTACGAATTCTAAACACAGCGCGGCGAAGGGGAAGGCCCGCGAGGACGAAGGGAACGTAGTGACCGCGCGTGGGTGAAAATTCTTACCAGTTTTATAGGTTCGTGTCTCCGCGGAAGCGTCTGCCGGCGATTTGGGTAGTCGCGTGACGCGTCGAGATCATTTAGTTCCCGAGGGTAATAAAATGATCTTGAAGTTATTAAAGTAATTGGGTTAGTTCCGCCAGTATGTAAATTCCTAGAGTTAACGTACCTGTTAGGTGAGTCCGTCTCATCTGGCTGGTGAGATACTGAACACATTCACACATCAGAAAACATGGAAATCTATACCTCATTTCTATTTATGTTTGTATATCTCCGTTCGCTGAGTATCCTGAACATATTCATGTAAAGCAAAAGTTACGTTCTGGTCGCTAGGAGATAATTTGGAACGTTTAATCAAAATCTTCAGAGCCGCTTCGAGGATCAAACATCTTGGAGGATGAAACAGTACAAAAAACAAACCAGCTCAATCGGTAAAGCCTTTCTCTTACAAATCAAGGGGTGACCCAAGACAGGTTTTTTTATTTGATGACTGTACCTAAACCCTCGACGAGGGTCATATCAGTCATGGAAGTTGAGGTTTCGCTAATATGCAAGAGGCAGCATCCACCGAACTCAGCCATGCGGAGGTACCGCAGGTATTTGGTCGTTAGCCAGTCTCCCGGTAGAGAACTGTTGCCTGTGAGTTACTGCACGGTGGTGACCACCTGAGGAATCCCGTACCATCGAAGAGGAGTTTTTAATCTGGTTTCCTACCTGATCTAACTATTTACTTGGGTGGCAAGTTTCATAGGACAGATCAACTATGACCACGTTTCTTAGCCATCACCTTCTTCGCGAACTCTGCAAAATGGTTATAGGCTTGTGTTGGGTGCAAGAATGGGGGAGTTGGGGATTGCAATAAAACTGGAACTCGGTGAGCGTGAGGAGGACTGTATTATACGTGCTTGCGGAATTGGGTAGAATTAGAATTGAGGTGAGATGGAGTACAACTGGGAGACAAGGGCAGTACTCAGAACGCGTGAACTGGCAACCGTGTGAGAGAGTGAGAAGTGACTGGGGCGGTAGTTGGAAGCGGAATGATTTTGGAAGAGCTCTGTCATCGATAGGAAAATGAAATTGGGAGAAAGAAATGAAGAAAGGGGAAAACCTAGAAAAGGGGGCTGGGGGGCCCACAGCTGAGGGATTCCCGCAGGTGAGGGTCAGGTATTGAAATGGTTGGAGACAATTAGGCGGTCGGAGACAATGACGCGGGGAAGTCCGAGGTCAAAGACTCGGACCACTTCGACGCTTTGCAAGCACTTGAAGCAGTCAATGCTGCTAAGTTCGTTTGCCCTCCCAACAACCGTCGCTCACTGTTGTGGAAACTACAGTGGAGCAGCTCATGGTTTCTTCCGCATGGTCCTCCGCACTGGGGGCGCAAGACGTGCATAATGGAGAGTCTTTCAGAGAAAAGAAGTGGAGCCGCGCATTGAAGTCCCCATGTCTCGTGAGGAACTGGCTCGTCGAGTGGTCTGGCTCAACCCATTTTCTTGAAAGACGTTCAGGGATGTTGGGGAAGAACTCATACGTATCACGTCCCTTTGACGAGGATTCCCATCTCGCTTGCCATTTTTCTAACGCCCATTCATCGATAGCGGCAAGATTCTGTGCTGTGGTGAGATCCCCACTGAGTTCAGCCCAAAGCGAGGGAAGCTCCCGTTTCACATGGGACGCCATATTTACACCACTCAAAACACTACACAAACAAAAACAACCAACTTACGGATTTTCAGACCAACCTTAACAAAAAAAATACATAGACTCGACAGCCAACAGACTATTAAGACGTACCTTACATTCTTTTCCCTTCACTTCTAGTGGGTTTCCCCAGAGGTGCATGACTTCCTTCCTTTCTCTCCCCATTTCCCTCACGCAACACCATCATGTTTACCTTTCTCCTCGTTTATAAAGACCAGGACCAACTAACTACTCAAGGACTGACTTAACGGCCAGACGATGATGTCTTTACATCAAAAGCGCTCGCCCACAGCACCACACCAGCCAGAGTAGACGTATTCACCTGACAGGTACGTTAACTCTAGATATTGATGTTACTACGTTGGGTAATTTCTGTAAAAGTCGAATCACGGTTTTCGTTCCTGATTCAAATCACATAACATTTTGGTTAAGAGTGTGTTAGAAGGTTTTTGTCACAATTTCGTCCACGATCCTTCAAGAGCAATATGGTGTGGAAATATTGTATCTTGATTAAAATCCAAAATATCAGGTTCACCGCATCACACAACTTTCCATAGCTCAATTCGCTGGTTTTCGTGGTTTTTTGCTACCGATTAAATATATTCTTCAGTTCATTTGAACTTGGTGAAACACCACTTCACGGTGGTAGAAAAGGGTAGTAGGGGAGAATGGGGCACCTTGAAACATAAAAGTTGTTTTTTTAAACATTTTAATTTTTTTCTGTGACGTAAGGATCTAAGCTACGAAAGAAATGTATCAACTGTTATCATGAAAACCATGAGCGGCCATTTACCACAAAATGAATTTCGTTTCAATGTGCCCCATGCCTGGGGTACAATGAAACGGAGGAAAGGGGCGCCTTGAAACAGTGAGAAAAATGTCATAACATTTACAAAAAACTTCATTGAATTAATGAAGAAAAGGTATTAATTTGAAAACAAAGAACGTACATTTGTAATTGTATTAGGGCACACACACTAAATCCGTAGCTAATGTTTAAATTGCCAAAAATGAGAAGAAACCTCTTCTGTCTTTTAGTGCCCTGAGCCACTGAAGGATTTACCAACAGCATCTTTATGTCCTTTTCATTAATTGAGGCAATGTCATCCACAAGAGGCTCGATAAAGGTGTTGCATTTTCGGTATGGTAGGAATTTGACCTCGTAGTCCTCTCCCATTATCTTTCATCTTGGTGATTTGCCCAACGTTGAATTTGGATTGGCTTTCCCCACTTTCTTTTCTTTGCATATCATGATAAAGTGACATAATTGACGTTTTTTTAGTTCAGCAGCACTTCTTACACTGCATCCAGCCATTACCATTTCCACTGCTGCCTTCATATCATCTTCCAAATATCTGGTGCGTAGCAACACACAACTTTCCGCCACCCCTTTAAGTTCGAACACCACCTACGTATGCGGGTGCTATATCTTCGTTCAACGCATTTTTACAGGAACATTTATACACAACAAAATGTAGTGACTAGTTCGCTGAGAGTACTCCGTAAGTTTGATCGACATCGTTGAGCCGTTTTTGAGACAATTGGAATACCGATAAATTAATATTCAACAAATCTCCTTTTGTGAGTTAACTTGGCTTATATCGCCGTTCAACATATACATACAGAAATAATTATGGAGAACGAAATGTTGGTATAGGTGATTCAAAGACACTCCATTAGAATTTATCACATCACGTGAAGAAGTTACCTTGAAATTTATGGAAATGTTCGAAAAAACGTTATTTTCGACACATTTTGATTTTTATCTCTGTTCAATGGACTATCAGAGGAACATTTATTCAGAACAATATGTAGGTATCAACTATTCAAAAACATCCTGAAAGTTTGGTGAAAATCGTTGAAGCCATTTTGCCAAAAAGTGTAAAAAACCTATTTTTGCTTCATACGTCTATATCTCCGTTCACCGTATTTTCATGGATATATGTATGGAAGGGAAAAGTTAGGTATTGATAAGTAACAGATAATGTGAAAGTTTAATCAAAATCATTAGAGCCGTTTCCGAGAAAAATGTGAAAAACCGTAGTTTTTGGTACATTTTCGTCCCCCCCCACCCCCATCGGCCGAAATCGTCCTTAACCTTATTTTGAGGTCTACAAAAAATGACGAACAAAACAAAAAAAGAACCAGCTCAATCGGATCAGCCGTTCTCCCGCAAATCGAACAACAGACACACACACTCACGGACCACGCGCCGAAATTAGGTTTTTTAGACTCAGTAGGTCTCAAAACGTGAAGATCTGAAGAAAACTTAATTTTTTTTTGGGGCCGATTTCTATACTTTCCTTCCCTTCGGGTAGCGGAAAGTAAAAATAGCCCCTTGTTACTTTTGCGCTTTTGATTTCTCACCATTTCTAAAACAAAAAGAAAATACAATACTTACTGCACACTGAAACACTCATGGAGCTCCATGAAACGTTTCGTAGCGCCCCGAACGCCTTTGTTTCAAGGAGCCCCTAACAAGGTATTTCGATTTCCCTTAATCTCTACCACAAACGTGAATCAGTAGAAATGCGAAAGTTGAGCGAATACGTAATGGGATATACGTACATTGAAATGATATAAGAGCTGATTGAATTAAGAAACCATTCTTCGGAAAATGTTTACTTTCACTGCGAAAAACAACTCACGCGACAAGTCTGATATGCAAATGTAAGGAGAAGGGACCGTTAGCTGGCTTTGTTGGGAGTAGAACGGTCGGTACACGAACTGTTTCACAGTACCCCACCTTCCCCTACTTACAGCCCGAGAACTTATTGCGCTGCTCGTACTGATCCTCTATCCAACATCGACATATCCGTACACGGGGAACCGATGAGGCTATAAACACAATTTGTCGAGAAGGAAAATAATCACTTTTAAAAATGGTAGTAAGTGAAACGGGGGCGGTTGACATTCCGGAATTTCTGGAGTAGTTCATGTATCTCATATGAGCGTTATATTATCGTATAAGTACGTGTATGGAGTACTTCATACATTTTTCTCTCACAATTCTACTTCCTGAGCGGACTTAATAAGCAAAACACTACGCTAAAATCGATTTTCGTCGAAATTCTTGGTAATTTATTGTGCTGCCCTCGTCATCTTCCCACGAATGAGGTTTTTATGGCATTTTTGTATAACCTATAGCTGTCTGTACAATACATTTAATCAAAATTGTTGAAGTTGTTTTTGAGATAAAAAATATTTGATGTGATCAGTTAGTTTGCAACGGATTTTGCTCACACTCTTATTTCAGCGTCCTATAGTGACTTGCTGGCCACATATCAAGTTTAAGCTGACCTGGTTTATCCGTTTTCTTTCAATCACGTTCAGAGACACACACACAGACGCTGTTTAGCTGACTCTCAGGGGAGAGGTCGAGAGAGGTTCTCAGTCTGGGGAGAGAAAGCATACGGAGAGTACGTGTCCTGTTTACAGGGCACTGGCCACCTGCAGTGAGTACCTACAGATTCTGTGAGGCAGGGTTGGAACCCGAAACCGGAGGTTTCATTGAGTGTGTGTCGAGGCTGAAGCGCAACATTCTATTCTGTGGATGAAGGCAGTTGTGTAATTGTGATGAAGAAGGCGACGATTTTGTAATAAACACGCGTGGTTTTCGAGCGCGACAAAAGACGCTACTGGTCTAGGGTTTCTACCGTCTTCCTGTGTCGGTCGCACGCGCGACCCCAATGGCAAGCGAAGCGTGTCAACTGTCTCGCGGCACGAACCGCCACCTTTACAGTGCTGCTTTCCTGCAGGCGTATGATTCTGTGTGGTACACAATTATTGTTTTGAGCGATGAACAGCTAATGACGTCGTTCGTTTTGTCCAACATCAGTTTGCGCGGCACATAGTAATTTACCGTGTCATTCTCATGTTACAGGTGGTGGTAGCCGTTGGATTGGTTGGATGAACGAGTCTCAACTGAGCGACAACTTGCCGATATTGTTCCAATTCGATGGAGTTCGCAAGTTTTCAGCGATGCACCTTCACACGAGCCACATCGTCACTAGAGACGTACAGGTAAGCTATACTTGAATTTGGTTCACCAATGGTTTGATGTTTCTTTTATTGTGGAGGGGGGGGGGGGGCGTCTGCTTCTAGTGGCCCCATGAATTTACTCCTGCGCATTGAGAACCAACACAGTGCATCACACCTGACGCCTCTCTGGGAGGGCAAATCTTCTTTCTTGTTCTCCTCACGAGAA
This sequence comes from Pachypeltis micranthus, assembly GCA_020466155.1. Lineage (NCBI taxonomy): Eukaryota > Metazoa > Arthropoda > Insecta > Hemiptera > Miridae > Pachypeltis > Pachypeltis micranthus. Next base: position 11,474,121 of record CM035781.1, on the reverse strand, counting down.
TCTTGCAGTATGCCGCCATTCCCATATTACCCAGCAGTTTAGGAGGTTCAGGAGCGTTATTTTCTCCATATCTTTGTTCTCGATCCCAGCTAGATACTGGCCCTGGTTTAGCGAGATCCATCCTCTTCTGGCTGAGCACTGCCACCTCCAGTTTAGCCCTGAATTCAACATGACGTTGACAAATACCTTTGGCCTCAGCTGGCCGACTGTGTCTTCCAATGCGATTCGCCATCCCACCTTTGGCGTGGAAAGACGGCATAGGAAGCACCACCCACCATCGCCCTGGAGTGCAGGCAGTTTGGGCTTGCAGGCTTTTCAAATCGGTGCAAGTAAGCCCTTTATGCTCCATGTCTTGCCAGGCACTGTGTGAGGTATAAATATACTACACCGTGGCATCGCCCTAGCCATGGATCATGGAAACAGCTGCCTGGTGGCGCCACTCATCTTGCCACCTCCTAAGGGTCATTCTTCTTCTCTTCTGGTGGCCGTGCTCTGGTTGTCCTCTTGATGGGTACAACTCCTTCTGCTCCGCTGCCAGACAGGGTGGGTTGAGATAACACTTGCCACCACTAGCACTGCCCCCTGAAAAACTGTGTGGTTCGAGCACACCTCTGCTGCATTACTGCTATCTGCTTCCTGCAGTAGACATTTATTTGAGTGCACGGTAAGCCCCCGTGGCTTTGGATAGGGTACCTAGCCTCATAGCCTAAGCCCCTCTTCTGCCAGCACCAGAGCTCTCCGGGGGGAATTTCTAACGGCACCACGGTCTCCACAAGGCCAAACCCATGGCTTCTCGACGGACAGCGTCGCGGGCAGAAGCCCCTGTGGTACCCATTCTAAATGGCTGCACCTTGAGCAGCCTACGGACCTGAATGGGTGGTAAGCCCCTATGCCGGAATTGCCAAGAGGCGTTCTACCGGCACCTTCGCTTTATCCCCATTGGTTTCCAGGGATTGGACTTGCCCCCGTACACCCCATGGAGCATGGCGTCAGGCCGTCTTCAATCCCGGCGTGAACCGCGATCCCTAGGCCGACGCACCGAGGGCGCACTATTTGATATTCGGCTGCCCTTGGTCGCGACCCACCCGTCGCACTCTAACCTACTAACCGACTCACACAATAAATACATTCAACCCATCCTTTCCCTGACCTGTGGCAGCCATGCGTATGTCCACATTCCTTTGTCACTATTATTCCACCTTTCCTGCCACTCATCGATAAGTAACTTGTCGATGAGGGCCTTCCTTTTCCTTCCTTTAAATTCCCTATCATCCCACATCACTCGTCCCTGTGCTCTTAGCCGGAAGCTCGCTCATCTCCTCTTCACCTCCAAGCTTCCCGGCCACGACGCACAGGGCATCGGAGGAGACTGTCCAGTAGGCCTTCACCTGCAGTCTACTGCATTGTCCTGCAGTAGACAATGCTCAGGGTATTAGTCCACACCTCAACCCATACCAACCGTAAAGAAGAGTGAGCGTGAAGAACTTACATACATTTCTAGACAACTAAATACTGCAAGTATTAATTTGCGCAACAAACTTCGTGCACGCTTTGCTATCTCAACCCGCATGAATCATGACAATTAATTCCAATAGTCTTTCTCTAAATTTGTCTTTAAACGTCTCCGATTTCTGCGTTAGATCAAACAGTTCAACGTTATCATTAAATAGTTTGGCTCCCTGCACAAGAAAGGAAACCGCAGGCGTCAACGTCCTGTGTCCGGGTGTTCTCAGAATTGTGTTGTGTGCTGCTAGTACCCCGATGGAAGCCCTCATACAAGTACGACGGCCTGCGGATCTTAAAATCCTTGAACACCAAGGCATTTGGAGTCACCTGCGTTCTCTTATCTCGAGCCATCGCAATCTTTTATAATGTGGCGTCACACGCTCGTCCAAGCGCAAACTCAGTGCAAACCAACCAGAGAGAGATTGAACCACTTTACTGAGCTAGTCATCCGCAATTTTATCACTCCGTTCCGACTTGAGTTCATCGTTTCGTTCAATTCAAACGTCAAGTTCCGATTTCCCCTCTTCCTTACCCATTTTTTTTTCTCTACAGAATGACCACAAAGAAAATGAGGACGTTCAGACAACAAAAGAGCCCCATTCTTCAGACGATGCACCCCTGAATCTCTAACAGCCTACAGGTCCTCTTATCCCAGGCATCTACCAATAACTGTACGAGGAATCTGAATAACAATCGCCGAAGGAGGCCGTGTACAGTTGGGTTTTGCCGCCGGTGAAACGACAGGGTATTAGGATTGCGGTCGGTTGGTGGAAGGTTTTCGAAACCATTCAGGAAACCGTCGAGGGGGGGAGTGGTGCGTGCGGCGGAGCAGAGATGGAGATGGCGATGGAGAGAGGAGCAACCGAAGGCAAACCTCTCTCCTTTTCACTTCTCTACCACTTTTCTGACGCAGAGCTATCGTTCGTATTGTACTGAAAGCAAATCGATACGGATTTATACAGAGAGAGAGAGCGGCAGAAGGAGAGGAGCAGGGTAAACAAAACAATACGGTTTTGAAGAGAGAACTTGTCGACCTCAATCCTTCGTGCTTAGCGAACGTTCTCCTCCGAGTCCCGTTTTGATCCTGACGGCATTCCCTGACAGCATCGTCAATATCCCTGATCACTTGAATCCAGTTGAAACAAGGGCCACCGTCAATCAACCGCCGTCTTACTAAAAAACAAACACACTTCCCCGCAAAAACAGCGGCTTCACCCCCCCCCCCCAACCCTTACGCTCACATTTCATTTTTGATTAATGAAACCTTCTCTTGCCGTCGCTGGTTGTTACATACCAAACAACCGCATTTCTCATTTCACGTTCTCCTAAACGTTTCACAATCCTGAAAGTTGACGGAATTCTTGGCTTCGCACGTTTCCCCCCTCGGGTCATCTTAGATTGTAATATAACATTATTACGTGTGACATCAATAGGTATTTATGATCAACACCGACGAGGCAAGTCAACAAATAATTAAGAGCGGAAATGTGGCAAAAACTGTTTAGTTTTTCACGAAAGTTTCGAGTTTTTCACACATAAAGAGAACACACTGACGATGGTGTACTCCACCAATGCCATTCATACCAAAATGTTGTTGTTCCTCAACTCCCCTTCCACCGAGTGTAGACTAGATTCAATCCAGAACGCAACAGGTGTCTAAAATTGGATATCATCATGATCTAATAAGAAAATATATCAAGGCTTCTGTGCTAACATGAGGAGTAGTAGCTCTTCCGAAGCTCGACGGTCGAATGCGTCCAGAATCCTGAGAAAGATCTCGTCTACAGCCTCATCAATTCATTGTGTACTGCTCAATAATGGTCAGGGCATGAGTACGAGCAGGGCGATAAATTCGGAAACTGTAAGCGCTACCGCTTTCTGCTGTCGTGAAGTGATAGTTTGCCGAGTTCAATTTAGTAAAAAAAAACCCCTGCTAATTTACTCAACGGTTTATTATTCTCATGAACAGCTTGACCTAGTATTACTGTTCCGAGACCCATCCCATTCGATTCAGCATCCAAAAATACCAGTAAACCATACGAAACATGACCTGACTACAATGGAACTACGGAAACTAGATATTCCCCCAGCGCCAGGCGCCCGTAAACGTCTGTAGGCAATTGGCAAGACGTTGCTAGTCGAGCGGGCGGGTGGTTTTGATGAGACGGGAGGGAGGGAGTACAAACGACGAAACGTTTACTCCCACTGTAGTTCCCGCAGGTTCTTTCAATTAGTTGACTTTGGCTCACTATAATTACTGTAATTTCCCTATATGCAGTTGTAAACGTCTGATACTTCCTCCAGTCGACCCAGGATGTAAAAATACCTTAGAAACGATACGAAACACGGCGTATTTGGGATTATACTGCGTTTTGATGATTTTTCTAACCATTTTTTGTCCATAACAACCGTGGGCTTCGTTCGATCGAATTCCTGAGATGGTGGGCACAACTAGATACCAAATGGGATTTTTGCGCGAAGGCACAAAACGGCCCGGATGGCGGACGGCAGACGGGGGACGGTGGACAGCGGACGGCGGACGAACATTGCAGATTTGGAATCCCCATGTCTTGACACGTAAAGTATCAAATTTTGAGGGGGGGTTGTAAAAAATGTTTCCACATAGGGTTATTATTCAGAATTAATATTAAATCAAAAGCCATTGACGTAAGATAAGTAAAGTTATGCGATGCGGCGCACCTGATATTTTTCTTTGCTCATTTCCAAAACGTACATTCCCCCTCAAAGCACATAAAGTTTTGAAGATCACTGCACGTGGCAGAGGCTGATCGAAAAAAGATTCCGCCATTCTTATCACGATCTTAATCAAGCGCAGACTCGTATTATTACTACAGCTGTGGACCCAAACAAACATCAACATTGGGGAGGTGTCATAGCGCAGTTTGGGCGAACGGCTCTTCTTTAGCATATCAATCATTCTTCCTGTCATCGTCCTGTCGTGTCGAGAACATCAATCCCTCAATCTTTTCTAAAGGTATTTTCAAGGTTTAAAACTTTCTTGAGGTGTGTGGCTCACTGTGAACCCGCCAATGTAAGTACCATCAACACGAGTGTGAAATTGTCCACTGTATGGCATAGCCACTTCATTTGGTGCGGTTTGCAGTGATCACTAACTGCTTCCAAGGTTAATTTACTGGTTCCAGATCAATGAACGCATTATTCTGATGAACCGAAGATGTTCGGCATAAGCCAAATTAGATGGGTTTATATCCTCAAAGCGTCCACACTTAACGGTACTCACTGGCCCTACGAAAGTCATTTTATCCTCAAATACCTTCGTCCTCAAGCCCTTTTGTTACCTAAAGGAAATTCCGCCTTTTCAATAATTTCCAAGTGACAACGGATTTCGCCTGTCCTGAACTTAACCATCTATCTTCTCCCACCCCTCAATTATAAATTCCTCTCCACAACAGACAGCTTCTCCCAAACTCATTCACCTGCGAATTATCACGAAAATGAGTCGTCTCCCAGTTCTTCAAACAGACACTAGTCTCTCATTGAGGTATGAATGGGAGTTGTATAATTGTGGGAAGAGAAATTTGTCACTAGAGTGATAAAGATATAAGGCTCAGAGACTGTAATAAATGAGGATGATGTATATTGATTTCAGGGGAAATGGTAGAAAGGGCCTAATGGCTCTAATTTCCCCCGGTGGATAAATAAACGTTTCAATGAATCAATCTCTCTCCCCTCTCTCTCTCTCTCTCTCTCTCTCTCGCTCTCACTCTCTCTCACTTTCCCTCAATGTGCTGGCAATGCCAATGCGTCAATCGGAGCCCCCAGCATCAGCAGCCTGTGATAACGAGGAGCCAAGGCTACACCCGGTAGTTGCTCCTATAATCCTTTCATGTGTTCCCTCCTGAAATCGGCGCGATGTGCCAGGCCAAAAGCAGTCAAATCTGTTCATTAAACTTTCCAGGGAGCGAACAACGTTGAAGCAAGTAGGTGATAGAACACAACCTTGAGTAAGTCCCCACTGATAGCCTTCACGGACCATTCCATGTTGGGTATTGAGAACATGCGTTTCCTAGGATAAATATGAGCGTATTCGCTAAACTACACATTTCTTTGCTTTAAGATCTGTGAAAAGTTGACGTAACAAAAAGGGGTTAATTCGAGAGGTATTAAAGCAATAGGGTTATGTCCGCCAGAAGGCAAATTATTAAAGTTTACGTATCTGTTAGGTGAGTCCGTCTCCTCTGGCTGGTGTGTTGCTGGTGGCAAGCGCTTTCGATGTAAAGACATCATCGTCTGGCCGTTAAGTCAGTACTGTAATTCAAACTTTGCTAACCATCTCAAAACAACTGGACATGAACCTACCAAAATACAGGACTGTACCACCTTACTACACAAACAATACAAAGGACGAAAACTGAACATATTAGAAAACATGGAAATTTACAAACAAAAAAACTTCAATGGACAGATCATAAATGAACAAATCAACACAAAATGCGACACCATATTCACACCACTCAAAACATTACACAAACGAAAACAACCAACTGACGGATTTACAGACCACCCTACAGAAAAAAGACGGAAATTCCACAATTGACAGATCATTCAAGACGTTCCATTCACCTTAGGGATTTCCCCTGAGGTACATGACCTCCTCTCCCCGACCCTCCATCATCCCGTTTTACCTGCCTTTCATATATAAAGACCACGACCAACTGACTGACTCCAGTACTGACTTAACGGCCAGACGATGATGTCTTTACATCGATAGCGCTTGCCACCAGCAACACACCAGCCAGAGGAGACGGACTCACCTAACAGATACGTAAACTTTAATAATTCGAGAGGCTCCAGAATCAAAACTCGCATCCAGAAGGAAGGCGTACTTTTTCAACCTGACCCTGGTGTTGTCCTGTCGGCCTGTTGCAACGTGTGAATAGCGATATTTTGATTGAAATTTCTTTGCCAGCTTAGAGCGTGTGTCTATTTACATCAAGCTGATGTTTAAGCGATTAAATCAGAAGCATTAGTGTCGTGTGTTGGGTTTTAAGGCGCAAGATAAAATCTTTAATGGAAAAGTAAGACGTAAAGTTGTTTTGGAGACAGAGGATAGTCTCCCCCCCCCCCGTACAACGAGAATTACGACCCAATTCGAAGTCCATCACGAGGATTAGGTGCTTTTCTCGTGCCAACTCGGTTATTTTGTACTCAATCCCGAAAACACCCATTCCCGGACATTTATTATTTAATTGAGGTTGAAGCCAGTATTTACGCTTCCTCTCATCTTTCACTTTTGATATCATTCCGGCTTAAAAGCGTCGTTTTCACCTTCCGAAATGGAACGGAGCGAGGGTTACGGATGAGAGACGAGGAAACCCGCTGCCCGAGCGGGACGTTGTACCATAAAACGATAGTAAATGGCTCAGAAGCTCATCTCTTTGAAAGCATGTTCTTCTTCGCTGACTCGGTTGGAGTTAGAGAGTGTGGAGAACGCTGATGGATGGACGTTTTGCCGCGATTGTTGGGAAAGTAAAAGATTTCTTTTAACCCTTCGTCGGATTCGGAGTCTTTTTCGAATGTTATCAAATGGATTGAGCTTCCCGATGGGGAATATATTAGGTGAAATTGAGTTGTTGCGTTTAACATCGTTCATCTTGACACACCGGGAGGTGTGGTTCGCCGTTCAATACGTTCGCCGATACATCATGTTATAAGTATGCGGGAAATCCATACTTTTCCGGCAGCTTTTCCCCTGAAGATAGATTGTTTGACCTTCTTTCCCTTGATATATTTGTCAAGGCGGAGGCTTTGAAGGCGGCGTACCGACTCATCAGAATTGGAATAGCAGGAGGTGGCTTAACTCGTTAGGAAATACGAGGACAGACTATCTGGCCAGACGCAGTTAGTCTACTGTACCTATACGGCCACTTCCCCATTGCACGACTCAGTCACCAGTCGAGAGGACTGTGAGAGAATACGCCGGGAAAATGCATCAGACAGTCTGGAATGTTGCTGGTGGAGCACTCTAAAAGTTTATACTCTGAGCAAACACATGAGGTCCTTGGGGGCGAGCCTTCTAAGTTTGTAGTGAAAGAAGATACCTACCTAAGATGGCGGGGATCATCGCTGGGCACAACAAAATGAACAAACACATGTATATTATAGGCGTAGTTGTCGCCCCTTCGGTTCAAGCGGCACAGATAAGGAGACTCCCTACCACGTCCTGACCCAGTGCTGGAGACTAGAGAGGGAGCGATTTATGGTTTTTGGTGCTACTTCTCCGAGAGCAAACCTCAAAGAAGACTCTTGCGGGAAATACCTGGCACCCCTTAGAAGGCTAGGCATCGACCTGTGAGGCATTATTAAGACTGGCACAATAGGTCATTAGGCCGCAGTGCTCAACCAAGCTTTGGGACAGTCAGAGAACTATATGTGGATTTATTACTTACTAGCAGGCTTTGTCTTGTTCTATCTACTAATTATTTAAAATATGCAATAGTGTAGAAATAAGAACATCAAAATTAGAAACAGGATTGCAAATTTTCTTCTAGCAATAGTAATGTTACGGGGGGGGATAATACTGGAAGCGATATCGCACTAAGAGAGTCGGGGAGGTAGTACGATATCAAGCCAAATGCAATTGAAACTGAGGTTCATTCTCAATTATATTCGAGGAAGTTTTACCACCACAGACAGGGAACTGAGTGGGAGTGAACGCAAGCGGGGACGACACGGTGACGAGGGAATCGGCTCGGTTACAACTGACGGCAACCAAGTCTCGAGCGAATCAGAGCAATAGAGGTGCTCAGTCAGCATAAATGCCCCGGACGAGCCACCGCTGAATCGAAGGGTTCGGTTCGTCCCGGTATAGTAGATTGGAGGGACTTAGGCCAGTATATTGCGGGATTTCGATGTAGATGACGAGCATCGAACTAAGGAGGTTATGTTCGAGAGACATGAGGCAAGGTATCAAGTCAGTAGAGCGTGTCAGGGAGAGTCCGCTTTAGTTTAACCAGTAGCATCGAGGGGTGTCGACTATACCCTTAACAAACATGTGTTTGTTCATTCTGCAGTGCCCAGTCATGATCCCAACTATCTGCCTTAAGTTCTTCCTCTCCATCCTCAGAAGGGTGTGTCTTATTTCACTTGATTGCGCTGAGACAAAGCATTTGGAGTGTCTTACTGTTGCAGATTGCCTGATGCAGTCTTCTGACGTGTTCTCTCACAGCCCTTTTTACTAGTGACAGAGAAATCCTACAATGGGGCGGTGGCCCAACAGGTACCGTAGACGAACCGCGTCTGGTCAGATGGTCCGCCCTCTCATTTCCAATGATCCCCTTGTGTCCTGGAATCCAACACACATTAACTCTATTCGCACTTGCTAATGAGTGAGGCCACATTCTGCACTCTCGCACCAGTTTTGACGCAGTGCAGTAGTTCATTAGCGCCTTGCTCGACGATTGACTATCCGTCAATATATTGATAGTTCTGTTGCTAAAGCCTTTCTCATGCATCAGGATTGCCCCGGCGATAATAGCATAAATCTAAGCTTGAAAAACCGATGGAGTGTCAAGGCTTGTGAAGACAGTCAGCTTCCTTTCATCCATCGCTTGTCTTACATCATCAGTCACCTTGTTAGAGTGGAGAGAGAGAGAGTTATATTGAAGGTAGTAGACTGAGTAACTGTGGTTTAGAAAAATGAAAAAACAAAAACATGGGAAAAATGGGATTCTGATGACCCAGTTTAAAAGACGAGAGTTCGGCAAAAGACTTTTGAGGGTTTAGGCCAAACCCGGTCGAAGGCCTTTCCAACGTCCAGGAAGATCCCCAAGCTGACCTATTTATGTTCGTAGGCGTCGAGGATGACATCGACATCTCGGTGTAACTGTTAGGGGCAGGAATGAGATGTCGAAATCCGAAATGCTCTGGAGGGAGGACAATGTACTCTTAGATCTCTGGGAGGAGAAGCACTCGATGGTAGGGGGAGAAGAAGACTTACCAGCCTGTAGCTATCAGGGTTTCGGGTGACTTTTCCCTTCTTTTTTACCATTACTACCTGTGAAAATGTCCATTTGGTAGGTAAATATGCCGTTCTGTGAATTGCGTTATAGTCAGAAGCACTAACGGCTTCCAGGTGATATGAATTAGCAAATGACGGCTGGTTGCCTCGGATCCAGACAGTTTTTTAGGAAAAAAATGTCCAATGGCGGCTTTGCCCTGGGATGATCCGAAGAAACCTGAAAGGGGGGAGAGCTGGAGAGGGCATTCAAGTTCTCTCATAATTTCCTCCTCGAGCCCGGCGTGAATTGGTGAGCCAAGATTTCCGCGAATGCCTCGGCTTTTGGAAGTGAAGCGCGTTCTGTCGCCGGGGTGTTCACTGTTGAACTACAAATACGTGAAACGGGACGAACCAAACCCTTCTATTCAGCGGAGGCTCGTCCAGGGCATTTGTGCTGACTGGGCACCTCAAATGCCCCGATTCGCTCGAGACTTCGCTGCCGTCAGTCGTCACTGAGCTGGTTCCCTCGTCGCCGTGTCGTCCACACTCGCGTTCACTCCCACTCAGTTCCCTGTCTGTGGTGGTAAAACTTTCCCGAATGTAATTGAGAATAAAACTCTGTTCCAATTGCATTCAGCTTGATATCGTTCTAACTCCCCAACTCATCTAGTGCGATACGGCTTACTATATTAATCCCTCCCTTAACATTGGCGCCCAACTAGTGGTCGAACTTCCCCTACATTAGTTCGAGATGCTGGCAACACAGAAAAACGTAAGGTTTTTTTAATGCGATGGCAATTTTTGACCCTCTGCCTTCAAATTTTCTGTCCTTCTGCTGCTACCTACTCTCTCGCGCGCCATTATGTTCGCAGCATCATCGCAGCAACGGAAACCTACTGACTGTACCCCTGACTCAATCCCCCATCCTGCATCAACATCGACATCTTCACGACCTCTCAAACAACGAATCCGGTGAAACACGTGCCTTCAAAAAGGCCTGGTGAAGACAAAACTCCATCGCCAGAGCCACATCCTTGCCCTATCTGCGGCAAACATCATGGGGTAAAAAAAGTGCCCACGTTCCCTCAACTCCAGCCAGGAGGCCCGAAGAACCTACGTGGAAGTGCACACTCTGTCTGGTAGCCTCACACACGCTCAAGAGCTGCCACTCAACGTACACGTGTGAATCCTGTCAACTCAGGCACCACACACTGCCCCACCCCATGAGCCAGGACGCCGCACTTGTACCCAAAAGTGCAACTAACCACTGCACGGTGGACGCAACATCTTCGCTCTGCACTACTCCTTCTGTAAACTCCGACTCCCCTCACTCAGCGAATCGTCTTTCGCCAAGAGATGGACCGATTCTCTGAACCGTGGATGTCGCAGCTGTGTCGGCTGAAGACCTACGGTCTGCAGAAGATGTGTACGTCAGGAACATTGTGTGGTGACAGCGTATTTGCATTTATTCAATACTCCCACCACAAACACGGGCCCCATTTTGGAACTTTCATCAAAATTCTCTCAATCTCTCTCGCTAAGCTCAAGATTAGGTTCCCCCTTTTTTGGGTGGACAGCAATGCCCTGAACTGCAGTGTTCATGCAATTACTTACCTTACTATATTAATCCCCCCGTAGAAGCTGTTTCGTTGAGTTTGATACGAGATTTTTGATTGAATTTGAAGCCCGCGGGGCGTATTTTATCCGGGGCGAAGGTATTACACATTTCTCCTCAGGAAGTTGTGAAGGAGGGAGCATACAGATTGCAAAGAAAGCGAGGTTTTCACGTTTCATGTTTACGGAACCAGTGCGAACATGACAAGCATAACTTAGCTACCGGGTAAACCAGCTGTAAAACTGAGCTCCGCCCAACAAGTTGCTCAGCCGCCCCGATAAATAAAACGAAAACATTCTCCTCCCAAAATTGACTCAAAATGTTCCACTTTTTTACTTTATGAAGGTTTTTACTTCTCTTGAAGGTAAAATAAAAACAAGACGTGCCACTCTCCGGCGGTCCGGCGATTATTTATTTCTTTCCTCCCCCACCCCCCCTCTTTTCTTTTTTTTACCCCCGTCTCACCGAGAGTTATTACATTGTTGCTCTCGTAAGACTCGGTTGGAGAAGGCAAACAGGGAACGGGAGCACCACCAGGCCTCGAAACCTCATGCATGTTTGATATTTCTATTAGGGAGAGTGGGAGTTTTCCTGCGTCTGGGTCGACGAAGAGGACGGGAACGGAGGCAGCAAAAACTGCCGGGGATGGTCGGATGGTGCTTTGCAGGTGAGCTACTGGAATATTGCGGGAGCTGACTTCCAATTCGACCTTTCATCGCTCATCCTCTTTGTTCCAAACGAAACCAATTCCCAGTTGCTCTCTGGTTCTCTGACTAATTGCCGATGTTTTCAGAACCCTCCTACCCCCCACTCCGACAGACATTTTCGTCGTCTCGTTCCCTGGGCCCCCTCAGGGCTTTCGACGGAGTGCGCCGGAATATCGCGCGGTAATTGGAAATTCCCTTCGGCGCCGATGGGGCGTGTACCTATTTGCCGTATTATATCTCGGGTTCGCGTATCAGACCACTTGGATTCCAGCGGTACCTGAAAGTTAAATAAAGTTCAACGTGACGAATGTGGTTCGAGGTTTCATTTTTCGAATTGGTCGTTTCGTTCGAAACCTGTCATCTTGAAACGCTGTTCTGGATAGCGCTTGACCTGATTTACTTGTTGGGACGTCCCTCTGGGATTCAGCGACATTGTCAAGTGTTCGTCTATTAAAGGGACGCCTTTATAAAGATACATGTACTGATCTAGGTAATCTCCATGCAGGTGCTGGTCCAGAAGTGTCTCGACCAGTGGTGCCCAGTTTTTGCTTGTTTTATCGTTCGAGAAAGCATTTGATAACGTGAAGCATGTGCAGCTTATTCGTATCCTGGAAGATGTGGGTCTTGGTTTCAAGGATCTGAGACTAATCAGGAACTTGTACTGAGAGCAGAAGGCACAAGTTCGTGTGGATGGTTCGCTCTCTGACCAGGTGGCTGTTGCCAAAGGGGTCAGGCAAGGCTGCACGTTGTCGCCATTGCTCTTTAATATTTATTCGGAGCAGGCCTTTAAGGACGCCCTGGATGACTGTGATGTTGGCATCCCTGTGAATGGATTTCCTGTGTCCAATTCAAGATATGCGGATGACACGGTGTTGTTGGCCCACTCCGAGGTGGGGCTCCAGGCTCTCTTGGACAGGGTGACAATTATTAAAGTTTACGTATCTGTTAGGTGAGTCCGTCTCCTCTGGCTGGTGTGTTGCCAGGGTGACAATTGCTTATAAGAAATATCAACGTCTGTCAACGTAGCAAAAACTAAATCAATGGTCATATCGAAGGCAGCAAATAGTGGCATCACGTTGGCAGTCAACGGGCAAAGCATCGAGCAGGTGGCATGATTCAAGTACTTGGGGCAATGGGTGGTGGGGACGCGGTCGTTGGAGGGGGAGTTGCGCGGCCGAATCGAAATAGCGCGTGGGGCGTTTAACAACATGCGTAGTATATTGTGTCGCCGGGATGTAAGTTTCGCGTTGCGCTGGCGAGTTGTTAAGTGCTACGTGTGGTCTATACTTCTGTATGGGGTAGAGACGTGGACATTGAAGGCCAGGGAGATGAATCGGCTAGAGGCTTTTGAAATGTGGCTGATTCGGCGTATGCTGAGAATCCCCTGGACTGCAAGACTCCGCAATGACTACATCCTCCGACAGAACTCCCTGAAGCGGGAACTGCTGATGACCGTAACGAGGCGCAAAGTGTCGTACTTGGGGCATGTCTTGCGTGGGCCCAAGTACAGTTTTTTGCAGACAATAATGATGTGTAAGATCAGTGGACGTAGGGGGCGGAAGCGCGTGTCATGGTTGTCGAACATACGTAGCTGGACGGGAATTAACCGAGCAACCGTTTTGTTTCACCTGGCTCAGGACCGTGAGAGATTTGCAGAATTGATCGGAGACGGCACATGAAGAAGAAGAAGAAGAAGGTAATTCTCAGATCTTTACGTCTCAAGGGCCTCTGAGTACGAAACCCGTTTGATGAAGAGGGTGTTTGTGTGCGCTAGTCATATGATTGCACCGATATGCGGACGTTATCACGGCTTTTGACACGGTAAGCCCCCCCCCCCGTCCTTGGCCGATTCCCTCCATGGTGTGGCTTGAGCTCTTTGTACTGCGGAAGTGTGACGGAGAACTCTGTCCTTGCAGTTTGGAGGGGAGCTGTCTGGAAATGTGGTAATGAGGCGTGACGTTTGGCAGAGTGACCCTTTGTCTCCTGTATGCTTCAACGCCTGACGAAGTAGGGTTCGACCTCGCGTCAGGTGTGTGGGTGGGCGCATTAGCCTTTGCGGATGATGTGGTCCTCCTCGCGGGTACCGAACAGGGCGTGTAGATCGCCCTTGACAAGTTTGTAAGGCAGCTTGGCATATGCTGATGCTCCTGAGATGCTCGGTTTTCTAGGTGCCGTCGTATCGAGGTTACAGTGCAAAGGTCGTAGGCGCAGTGTGGATGCCTCCTTCGGGCGTAATTGCTCTCAAGACTGAACTACAGGCTGGTTTGACTGGAAGGTTGGCCGTCTGAGGGTTAATAGGTCTCTCTGTGCATGCTTGGCAAGGTCTCTACATTGTGTACATTCACACTCCAGTTCGATCTGGGAGACTCAGTGTTCCCTCTCTCTATATCACGGCCCCACTCCTGTGCTGTAAGAGCCTGCTTTCTGTATGTTGCATGTGCTGTGGCTCCACTGTAGTTTCTACAACAGTGAGCGACGGTTGTCGGGAGGGCAAATGAACTTAGCAGCATTGGCTGCTTCAAAGCAAGACTATAACCATTTTGCGAGTTCGCAAAGAAGGTGATGACTAAGAAACGTGGTCGTAGTTGATTCCTCAGGAGGTCACCGCCGCGCGGTAACACACGGGCAACAGCTCTCTACCGGGAGACTCGCTAACGACCAAATACCTGCCGTACCTCCACAGGTCTGAGTTCGGTGGATGCTGCAGGGGCCGGCCGCTTGCATATTAGCGAAACCGCAACTTCCATGACTGATATAACCCTCGTAGAGGGTTCAGGTACAGTCATAAAATGAGGAACAGACCTGTTGTGACATGGCAACACCACCTGCTCTTATCTGTCCTTGAAGGTTGCAGCTGCACTCCATGATTCGGTTGACTGGAACTCACCCGACAACTCTTTCTCTTCTGAATGGGTGAAGTGGGCTTCAGAGATCTTCCATGGAAGGGATTTCACGTTCACGCCGTGCATGTGGCCTCACTGCCTACAAGGGTACTAATCAGTAACTCTCGCTTAACTCATCCTGACGTTGGAATGACCAGACCTACCCCACGTGCTCAACTGAGAAACTCATTTCCAAAGAGCCGTGCTTTGTTCAGTGTTGCCATGCACGAGATACGTACTTATTTCGTATCACCAGGTCACCGTGTGTTATTCCGAGCGATAAAGCAGGTGCGTACTGGCGTGTGAATAACACTGCAAAAATGACGAAGTCTCAGCAAAACTGAATGTGCAGCCATGTTTAATGGCGTTGAGGTCCGAAAATAACTTTAAGGGAGGAATGGGCAATTTTTGGAGACCAACGGCTTCTCACCGGATTTCAATAACGGTATCAATTCATACCTGACCCGTCACGCGTTTGGAAGCTTTTATTCCATATTTAATTGATACTCCCCGAATAAGCCAATCAGCGCAAAAACGTTCGCTTATTGGCCTTTGAATAATACGCAATAAGAAAAATAAATTTCAAATTCAAATTTCGTGAACTTTTGAATAGAAGCACTGAAAAAAGAACGGAATAAATCAAAACTGAAAGGTCAGCCTGGGGTTTATCAGAACCTGCTACTTGTGGAAGTCGCTTTTGAATAACCGTCCGTGAATATTGTTATAATGGTGGCTTACGTAATTGCACATCGTGGATCAGCTTTCATGTGAGTTCTGCAATGAATTGTTATACTCATTTCTGTGTTGTTATACGAGCATTCCTGTCCAAGGACCCGTAGGTCCTTCTGGAAACGACTTCTTACAACACTAGAGGTAGTGGCCAGATCGAACGGTGCAACGTCACAATCTGGAAAAGGACACACACAGACTCCTCTTCGAAGCAGAGGTGAACGACAGTTGCTGTCGAGTTGTTATACATTATGATTAGTGCTGGTTAGTTGGGGCTTGGCATCGTATCAAGGTCGACTGGTAGGTTTGGTCTCAGAGATGCTTCGTGAGGACAGGATTGACCGCAGGATTACACTGGTAGAGGATTTGTTACTTTGCCAGTGGCAGGCGAGGGACTCAGGGACCACTACTCGCCACCTGCACGAGATCATGCCCTCCGTGCAGGATTGGCTGCGGCTGAAGTTATGGCACCCTACGTTTGCAGCTACACAACTGCTGTCGCAACATTGGGTATTCAACGCGCGACTCTATTTGATAAGGCGGGCGTTGAATGAGTGCCCCTGGGGCGTGGGGGTGACTAAAGATGCATCCCACGTCCTCTTCGACTGCGGTCTGTATGTGGGTGTGAGGTACCTCAGTGAAGCTCAGCCAGTGTGTGGTAGAGTGGTAGAATGTGTGTGTGTGTGTGTGTGGGTAGCGTCCAATTGGAGTATTGGCCCAATCCCAGAGAGCTGCGCTCCTGCGGATCACCAAGGACCATAGGACTGTATCAACAGAAGCACTCCAGGTGATCACTGTTCAGTTACCCGTTAATTGGCCGTTGAATGCATGGTTGACAAGTGGAGAGTGAAACGGGAGCTTCACCCGCTTTGGACTGAACTCAGTGCGGAACACACCACAGAACAGAAACTTGCCGCCATCGGCAAATGGGCTCTAGAGAGAAGGCAAGCGAGATGGGAATCCTCGTCAAAGGGACGTGATACGTATGAGTTCTTCCCCAACATCCGTGAACGTCTTTCGAGAAAATGGGTTGAGCCGGACCACTGGACGAGCCAGTTCCTCACGGGGCATGGTGACTTCAATGCGCGGCTCCACTTCTTTTCTCTGAAAGACTCTCCATTATGCACGCCTTGTGCCTCCAGTGTGGAGGAAACAAGAAACCACGTGCTGCTCCACTGTAGTTTCTACAACAGTGAGTGACGGTTGTTGGCAGGGCAAACGAACTTAGCAGCCTTGACTGCTACAAAGCTAGCCTCTAACCATTTTGCGAGTTCGCAAAGAAGGTGATGGCTAAGAAACGGGCAACAGCTCTCTACCGGGAGACTGGCTAACGACCAAGTACCTGCAGTACCTCCACAGGTCTGAATTCGGTGGATGCTGCAGTGGCCAGCCTCTTGCATATTAGCGAAACCGCAACTTTCAGGACTGATATAACCCTCGTCGAGGGTTTAGGTACAGTCATCAAATAAGGAAACAGACCTGGGTGGGTGGCGTCCTGGCTGGCCTCAGGGGACGGTTAATTTCCCTTGGGGTAGCATTGGGGCGCCCAGTTTAATTTGTTTATTTGGTTGCCATTTGTTATTGGTTATTTGGTTCGTATTTTGATTAGTTTCGTTGCCACTTTGTTCTTTTCTCCCGGGCATTTAGAACACCCTGAGGAACGGGTGTCCACTTAAGCGTGTGTTTTGCCCCCCCCCCCCCCCGCAGCCAGCAGGTATGAATGTGGAATGTATGGATGTAGTAAGCATGTAATATATTGAGTGAATGGTATTTAGGTTAGAGTATGAGTACGAGGGACCTGGGGTCCTTCGGCAAGGGGCAAGTCCAAACCCCTCCAAGGAGGAGGTCCCCGAAGCCGTAAGTCTGGACGCAAGTCCGGGCGAGCCAGCAACCATTCTAGCCTTAAGGGATATTTTTCCCAAAATGGTATTGCGAGGGTGCACAGCCCCCGGCGCAAGCCAGTGCACCATGGGTTAGGTCCGGGAAAGGCGGTTGCCTCTGTCGAGATATCGCAGTGGTCGAGGGTTCGCTGGAAGTAGTCCCCGTCCCAATATCCCCGACTCTTTTTGCCCAACGAGGTTAGGGTTGATGCGGCCGGCACTTCCTACGCACACTCCTACATCGGATCATGAATGTCTTCCTCTCCTGTCTACTCTACTCAGACTGCTCAAACCCCGGACCATTGCCCGAACAACTTGATTTTTGGTACATCAGAAATGTGAACTTTCACACGTTGAAATACCAATAGTAGTCGACGTTTGGCACAAGGCGTACTCAATTACATCAAATACTTCAAAACCATCCAAATCCACTTGCCGTTGCCATTCTGGACCAACCTCAGCCCACCTGCCCAAATCGTCGGCTAAAGAGAAAAAGGGACAATGATCTCCTCATCCCATCGCTTAGCAATTAGCTCCAACATCATGTTGATAATTTATTTAATTATTGAACCACGTAAGTCTGCATATATTTGTTTAAACTTGATCTTTATTATTTATGTTAATGCTGGTATCCAAACTATAATGCATCACTGCAATAAAGTTAAAATTTTAAAAAAAACTTGTGTGTGAAGATGTTTGGCAAAAGCGTATAATATTTTATTTTATTTGGAGTCATGTTTTGAATTAAATTAATGATTTATTTCTTCTGTTGTTCTAGGTGTTCTCTGCTGCCCTAGTATCGTTCAGCCTGGACGGTGTGCGCTACCAAGCGAGCCCAGTGAAATTCGTGCCACGCGTCGACAAACCGAAGGAGACAGCGTTCAACGTCACGATTCCTTTGCACGATCGCCTCGCGAAGTTTCTGAAAGTTCAACTGTACTTTTCATCGAGATGGATTCTCCTGAGTGAAGTCACTTTCGACTCAAGTACGCCTTTAAAATATCCCTTTAGACGCTAATTTCGTGCTACTGATGCCGTTTAACAAGTTATTTTGTGAAAGCGCGCATGATCGTGCTATTAATGGGGAATGTCTTGTTGTGGGGAGTGTGTGTGTGTGTGTGTGATCTTGGATGTCCAGTTAGTATGTTGCAGCCGGGATCTCACACTACCGTGGCAAACCAATCGCAGTATCGCAATAGCAGTATCGGAAGCTCGTGGGGTGGGAGCAGGTAACATCAGGGTTGCAGTATTGAACGTGTCCTGGCGTAGTGTGTGGTGTCGGAAAAGTGCTGAGGAGATGCGTCGGCTGGGTGTGTTGGCAGGCGTTCTCCGCGGTATCACCACGCGTGTGCACTCGGGTCGCACCTTAACTGGTCGTCGTTCTATCTGTTATCCTTCTTTTCTTCCCCTTCTCAATCCTTCTACTCCAAGAGCCTGCGTTGGGTAGTCTGGGCACCCTCCCCATTGCCATTCCTTAGTTTTGGGTGCCACCATTCTCATTTGTGGTGAGCTTTAGAAAAAAAAAAGTTGTGTCGTGATTGCTCAAACAGCTAGGTTTGTGTATGATGAGTGATAACACATTCGATTTGTTGGTGGATTGTGGACATCCAAGTAGGTGGAAAGTGGCTTGATGGGTGTGTACTGCCCTTTCCAGTACCACGGGCAGTCACCCATGTTGGGTAATAATTTCCGCAAACTAATAGTCTATCAAAAGAGATTATTTTACCAACCCCAGAGAGCTGTGCTCGTGCAGATCACTAAGGCCTGACTGCATCGACGGAATCACTCTCGGTGATCACTGGTCAGTTACTGGTTGACTTAACTGAAACAGGAGCTACCACCCCTCTGGGATGATTTCCGTGCGGGTCTCACCACAGAACGATAACTTACTGCAATGGCAAGCGACACAGGAATCTTCGTCAAAGGAACGTGACACGAATGAATTCTTCCTCAACATCCGTGAACGTCTTGGGCGACTAGTAGACGAGCCAGTTCCTTTACGAATATGGCGACTTCAATTCGCAGCTCCACTTCTTTTCTCTCTAAGGCTCTCCATAGTGCACGTCTTGCGCATCCAGTGTGGAGGAAAGAAGAAACCACGGGCTGCTCCACTTTAGTTTCTACAACAGCGAGCGACGGTTGATGGGAGGGCAAATGAACTTAGCAGCATTGGCTGCTACAAAGCAAGCCTATGTTTGCAAAGAAGGTGATGGCAGAAGAAACGTGATCACAGTTGATATGTCCCTTTGACACTTGCCACTGCGGTAAATAGTTGGATCAGGTAGAAAACCAGATTAAGAACTCCTCCCAGGTCAGACCTTCGCATGGGCAACAGCTCTCCACCTGGAGACTGGGTTCGGTGGATGGTGAGCGAGTGACAGGCCTTTGGCATGATAGCGAAGCCACAACTTCATGACAGTAAACAGCTTTAATCCTCTTCTTATGTCAGGGTTCGCTCTGTAACCTGTATTTTTGCTGTTTTATGTGCCTTCCACTGTATAACAGCAACCAGAGTACGGGATTCCCCAGGGATCATACTTCCGTGCTCTAACACATGGACAACAAATCTCCACTGGGCGACTGGCAAAATGACCAAACGTGCCGTACCTTCGCAGGTCTGGGTTCGGTGGCTGCTGCGCAAGGCATGATCGGAAAACCGCAACTGCCATGACAGTGGACTGCTTTAATCCTCTTCTTATGTCAGGGTTAACTCTGTAACCTGTATTGTTGCTGTTTGATGTGCCTTCCTCTGTATATCAGCATGTCTTTTTGTTTTCGTGTACATAAATAACTTCTTTTTTATTAATCTGAACTCGGTGGTGTGATACGTCGTACACACTATCGGGGATAATGGCGTTAGAGGAGAATTTTACGGCTGAAAGTTAATTCGGAGACAGATGTGACCCCGTTAAATGAAAAACACCTGTCAGCCACCGCAACCCGACGAATTTCACGATTTCGATTTACGAAGCCGCTCGGAATTTTAAGTTGGTATGTTTTGAGGCTCCGTCGTAAACGCGGGTGTTAGCCGTTAAATTGATAACCGAAAGCTTCCCGTGGCAGATCCATTGTGACCAATCCATTAGTCCCGTTCCACGGTTTCCTCCTCGCAAATTATGTCCGGTCATTCATCCGACGAACCCTCCTCCTCTCCACTACCATCACCATTCGCCAGCCTTCAGGGTATTATGTGCATTACACACACACAGGCGTGCGCGCGCGCCGCTCGGGCTCATATCGGGAAAAGGTGGTGCCCTCACTCTAAAACCTGGAGGGTGATTTCACGGTTGAAATTCCGAGCTTTTAGAGCTTAATAAATATTCAGTTTCCAGAGCCGAGCGGTGGAACATTAGCCGTTTCAGAACTCGGTCCAGAGCGACTCCTCATCCCATCAGGTATTCATGGACGGCTCGGCTGAGTCGACCGAACCAAACCTCTTCGCCCTCTTTCGGCTCGTTTCAACGTTTGTTGACGGAGTTCGCATTTACTCTTTATTAGCTGACCCGACATACTTAGTCCTGTCTTGACTGTGAATATTGAATTCGAATTGGTAGAATGAATTTAAAAGAAACAAAAAGTTCCAAGTCTGGTGTGCCATAATGGCGTACATTGAGCAACGGTAACTACCGTCTAGTCGGCTCCTGCAACTATTCTCATATTATTTAAGAAACTGGTTGTGACTCAACTCTCGCCATCGACCTGTTCTTAGCTTCTGAGCAGCACTGCTTCCTTAGAGAGGCGTTCCAATGTGACCTTGCAATTTTTCAGGACGGTTGGAGAGGGTCATCAGGTGATCTTTGTTACGACCGATTTCCCCACGGCATTTGAGAGGACTGGCCTCAAAGTCCGTTCCTCGTTGTGCTCTCATCGCTTGGTGGCTTTGGAACATTTCACGCATGAATTGCTAGCTACCTCACAGCCAGACAGCTTTCAGGGCGCATTAGCGGTGTTGTCTCTAACTTGTTCTTCGCGTCGTCCGGAGTTCCTCAAGGCTCTCATCTCGGTCCTCTTCTGTTCAAGCTGGTAATCAGCGGAGCCATTTCCTCCCTTCACTGCACTGAGTTCTTGATCTACCCTGACGAGTTGATGCTTTTCATTTCCATCTGTGGCTCCTCAGACTGCCTTCTCGTCCAATAGAACCCAGACCCCCTCAGGTGGTGCAATCAAAATGGTCTGAGCACTGAATCAAAATGTGCAGTTGTCTCTTTCTACCACTCCCACTCTTCTGTCATTCATCCCTATTCAATTAACGGAGTGGCGCTTCCTCGTAAGGATGGCAGTTGGATTCCCAGCTCTCCTCCTCTGACCGCATAGTTCAGGTGGCGTCCCTCAGTACGCACCATGGATTCCTCTGAGACACTCACCCTAGTGGCACTCCATAGGACTCTCGTGCAGCCACTCGGTGAGTATGTGTCGGTAATTTGGAGCCCTCTCTACGACTGCCATACTGTGCAAATTGAGCGTGTTTTCAAGGCTCTGGGATCTCGCTTACAAGCTCTACTTTTCGCCTACGACGAGCTAGCTCGCTGCTTCAACATAATGTCTCCTCATGACTGTCGCTGGTGTTACGACGTATCTTTCCTCAGTGGTTTCCTATTGAGACGGATCGATGTCTGAAACTGAGAGCACTGAGAATCCCTGGGGCAAGCATTACTAGTCCTCCATGAGAACAGCGAACGTAGACCGTACAAAATGTTAGCGTAAATTGCACAGCCTTTAATATAGTCATGATTAGTGACCAAGAAACACAAATGTATGTGCACTGTTCCGTAATTTTACAAACCAAGCTCCCTAACACAGCCTATGGTCCAGCGCGTTTCATCCCACCGACGCTTGTCCAAATATACACAAGGTTTGTGAGTCTGCCTGCTAGTTTTGGATGGACGGGGAAGGTGGAGCTTACCAGTTTCTGGTGTCAAGGGGCAGGACCATCACTTGGTCAGTGAGTCAAAAGCAAACAGTAGGTCGCTGACTCGATGTGGGGTGGGAGTCTGGGTCACTGAAGGGAAGGTGTTCGGTGGAGTGGAGGGAGAGCCCCTATTGCCTGTGTCAAGGAATGGTCATCACTCGTCCAGTGAGCCAAAAGAAAATGGCGGTCTATAAGAGCTATATAGGTTAAACCGTTTTTTTGGACATTTCATCCCACTTTTGCATAATTGTCTTATTCAACCCACAAAAACGGTATGAAGCTCTCAGAAACAAACCGACGCTTAAGTATCAAGTACTCCCTCCGATCGTCCATTTTCTTTTGTCAAATTTAATCACACCCTTTGGGCTAAAGGTGGGTTTTGCAATCACCCTACAAAATTAAAAATAAACACTCGGCCCCGGCCCTCAAACTTTCACCCTTTCCTCCCTCTCTTTTTTAATGTATTTTCGGTTCCTATTAAAAACCAACGTTGAGATGGGCAGAATTTTTTTGTGTATTCAACTCACGCTTGATTGAAAATACGTGGCCGTTTTTAATTCCCAGATTTGAAGGATCGTTAGACTGGTAAGGCTATTAGCAACGAACCACTCTAACATGGTTTCTATATTTGTACCGAAAACTTTCTCAGAAACTTAACTGAATTGCCGAAGTGTGGCTCTCTGAAGCAGTTCGAGATCGAATGTTGAAAAATATACGCGCGATTCATAGCGAGGTAATCGAAATGCAACAGAGCACAGGTGGTGTCAATGGTAGCTTTGGAGAGAACCTTCGGGGTACCTAAGTACTTAGTTGTACTTCAGGTTCTGAGAAGGTATGTGCGTGATCGCACGAGACCGCCCAGGGATGGTGCAGACGGTTGTCACTGCAGGTGCTGCCCAGGGGTCGATCCTTGGGCCGGCTCTGTGGAATGTAGCGTACGATGGCCAGCCTCGTCTCGAGATCCCTAAGGATAGGCAGAGGGTAAGGTAGCAGTAATTATTACGACAGACTCAGTAAGATAAACACGGAGCGGAGTGATGCGGCATGTGAGCGAGGGAATGGGAAATCAGGAGCTGTGCCCTGCACACGACAGAGCAGCTAGTCCTGGCGACGACACGAAGAATGGAGACTATTATCTCCATTCGTTAGGGAAACACGCTGATGCAAACAAGTTGTCGTTTGATTTCTGCATGCGGCAAGCAGAGGACAAAGCTACTGCAGCAACAACCGCTCCTTGTCGTTTGATGGCCAGCTCCAGAGGTCCGCAGGCAAGTGGGAAGTGGGATGTGGAGGCTGCACAGTAGACTTCAGGGTTA
Organism: Pachypeltis micranthus; assembly: GCA_020466155.1. Taxonomy (NCBI): domain Eukaryota; kingdom Metazoa; phylum Arthropoda; class Insecta; order Hemiptera; family Miridae; genus Pachypeltis; species Pachypeltis micranthus. The sequence goes on along the minus strand of CM035781.1, from coordinate 11,450,596 downwards.
GTCTTGTTGCCCAACAGTTTCTAAAGACCGTGTGCGAAATTAATTGCACTTGCCCATTAACATATTGCAGGCCATGTGGCGGAACGGCATTAGGGGTTTTGAACAAAATGATAACCTCCTTGTAGAAACAGCAATGGCTAGGGCAATTCCAATGACCAACAAAGTGAGCACAAAGTTCAAGCCACAGACTGGATGGGACACAGGGTGGGAAGCTCATCACAACCATTTCTTAAACATAGCCTCACAAAATGGAGTGTGGCCCTTCTTGGAGCAAAGTCATTTATTCGTGCAATCACCCATTGAAGACATTGCGACCTTCCACCGTGCTCTTAAAACTTTCCTTCAGAGGGCCTGGCCCGAGTCAGCCAGCAGATGACATGCTTCATCAACGGTTTATGGATGTTCTTTGTACTAAGAGCCAGCCCTAACACCATGGATGAAGCAATCGTGATCGCTTTACACGTGGAAACCATTGAAGTTGTCAATTCATCAGATGAATCGCTGAGACACATCGAAGATTCACGTGCCCATCCAACAAAGAACGCTAAGAATAACCGCTTTTCTGGACTCCTTCTGAGTGGAGCGTGTTGGCGGTGCATTCACTCGAGTCATTTTGCTCGTCCATGCCCCTCTCCTCCCCCAACCAATACAAGGCCCTCGTGGTGCCGTCTAGCTGATCCTACAGCCCCGTGCTCATGGGCCACTGCTTACAGGGCTGCAGCTGGTTTCTCTCTAGTACTGCAGGGAATGGTGAACCACCAGAAGTTTTGCTGTCGAGACTCGTGCCACGAGGAGTCTTATTGGATTTCATCTCATGAGGGATGAACAAGTACCTCTAACAGTGCTTACGGCCAACCAAGAGATGAATTTAAACCAGTTATTAGCGAAATTGTATTGAATTTTGATTTGGGCGATGGACGATCTCGACAGCATTCAACTCTGGTAGCAACCATCCACGAGGCCTGGAAACAAGGCTTGGACTTCCTACGAGCACACCAGTGTGGTTGATGCGGCGAAGGACGTTGTGTTTATGGATGGTCGGTGCTTGGAAGATGACACTGAAAATCTGTACTCAGTAAAGGAAGTGGAAACTGGAGAAGAATTAGAGTGCCTGCAAGGTCTAACCCTCGATGGACGGTTTTGAAGACCGCAAGATGCAATTGCCAAGCCATTGTCTGTAATGTTCCTCTGCACCTTCCCTCCTACGTCTCAAAAAAAGTCATTTTGTACCCTTAGTGATTTAAAACTAATTCGATCTGATTAACCACCCGCGATTGAACTCACTCACGCTCTTTTGCCTTATACGCGAAAAGAACAACCAACATTTTGTGGATGGAAATTACGAAAAAAAAAACTCCACCGCGGGGCTGGTTCAGTTCTTAGTTTAGTCACAAGATGTTGCGTTCCGATAATTTGAAATGAGATCCGAAAAAGCGGATTTTCAGCAAGGACGCGGTTGTTATCAGGAGGAACTTTCAGCCCCCAACTTCGGTTTCTCCGTGTGGATTTTTAACCCGCGGTTTCCATCGATAATGTTATCGACCCAGACTATTCTGCGCGAGGGTTTAAACCTGACTCAGCAACCTCCTTCCGCTATCAGCAATATGTGCTTGCGAGTCGCTTTCCTTATAGACCTCCGTTATTAACTACTCCGGAGCTTTAATTTGCTCGCTCTTTACCATCTCCCCTCGCTTTCTCACTATCTCTCCCAATTAATTTCGTAGTAAAATGTTGAACGCCTGAAGCGCGAGTTAACGAGTGCCAAAGTCGAGGAATTTACGTTGATCCAGAATCCTATGCAACATTCGTTTTTCCTGAGAAGAAAGGCATAAATTAGAAAAATGTGTGTACAGTATACTAATAAAAATAAAACGGAGAAAGAAAGATTGTCTATTTTCACGAAATTTGAGGTACAATGTTAGATCGATTTCGACGGTCAAGTCATCATCAGTAACAAGTACAACTGAATAGGGCATCTTATATACCAGGGGTCTCCAAACTTTCCAGCCTAAGAGTCATAATGATTACTCCACTAGGACAAGAGCCAAAGGCATATTTTCAAAAAAGTAAAAGTGAAATATTCCACTGATGAAAAAACAAGTCCGAAAAAGTACGCAATGTTTAAAAAGGCTGCAAATCGGACTAAAGTCCAAAAGTCACCAAAATCAGTAAACTAAATTTAATTTACTATACAAAATATGTTCTCTAAACGGGGTTTTCAAGTATGCTAGCTCTCCGTGGGCCAGACAAAATCTGTGAGGATGTGGCCCTCGGGCCGTAGTTTGGAGACCCCTGTTATATACCAAAACCCTGCACATTATTACACAATGGTTTATTATTCTCATGAACAGCTTGACCTAGTATTACTGCTTCGAGACCCATTCCATTCGATTCAGCATCGAAAAATACTAGTGAACCATACGAAACATGACCTGACTACGATGACACTATGAAAACTAAATATTACCTGGCGCAAGCGCCCGTAAACGTCTGTAGTATGTCCCGGGTGCGGAGGAAGTGGACCTAACCTTCCTCTGCCCCGTCGGGCAAAATGAGTTGGGGAAATTGGGACGGAGACAGGACGTTGCTAGGCGGGTGGTTTTAATGAGACGGGAGGGAGGGAGTACAATCGACGAAACGTTGACTTCCGCTGTAGTTCCCGCGAGTTCTTTCAATTAGTGGACTCTAATAATTACTGTAATTTCCCTATACGCAGTTGTACACGTCTGATACTCATTTCATTCGACCCAGGATGTAAAAATACCTTGAAAATGATACGAAACACGGCGTATTTGCAATTATACTGCGTTTCGTTAATTTTTTTAACCATTTTTTGTCCATAACAACCATGGGCTTCGTCCGATCGGATTGCCGAGATGGCGGGCACAACTAGATACCAAATGGGATTTTTGTGCGGAAGAACGAATTTTTTGGACCACGTTAAAGGCACAAAACGGCCAGATTGGCGGATTGGTGATGGGGGACGGCGGACGGACATTGCAGATTTGCAATCCCCATGTCTTGAAACGTAAAGTATCAAATTTTGAGGAGGGGTTGTAAAAAATGTTTCGTGACCGAAAACATAGGGTTATTATTCAGAATAAATAATAAACCAAAAGTGAAAAGTTGGTCTGGTTTCCCCAGTGACAAGCGGCACGAGTTGGTCATTCACAGAAAGGATACTTACAGTGATATTACTATTGACAACTCGTCAAACCACCCATGAGTTCACAAGCATGCCGCTTTCCATAGTATTGTACCGCCTGACTCCCATTTTAGGCATCCAGTGGTCGTAGTCTAGTGGTGATAGACGAAGATTCATATTCCGACGAAATTCGGGCGTTGGTGGGAGTTTGCTGACTTTTTGGTATGTAAGATGTTCTCGTTGTGTGTCCTATTCAGTTGCGTTTTTGTTACTGATGATGACTTAACGGTCGAAATCTGTGAGGTGTGGCCTAGCAGGCGCCTATGGGCCAGCGATCTGGACAGTGATACCACTGGGTGGGCTTGACGCTGAAAAGGCAATCGCTTACTTCTTGGTAGTTCCGTGGATTTTATCGACTTGGCAGTTGGACATGTCATTTGTGTAGACATGCTCATATTTTGGAACTGCTGTATCGTGTCACAGTTGCTCGGAGCATCTCCATAAGGCCGAAATGACTCAAAGACTCCATCATCCAGCGTGAAAGATACAGATGTGTGAGTGGTGGTCCTACTCTTGAGGCTGGGGCCATATCATACAGGTGGGTGAGTGAGATGACGCTTCGCAGGTGCTGGAGTTTATGGGCAAGGAATCCAGACAGTGATTCCATTTGGTTCGCAAGCAACAGTCATCAAAGCAGAGCTCTTCGCTGTGACAGTGTGCGTGCAGCACGTCCTGCGTTGGGGGCTGAAGTGGAAAAGAATATACATTATGTCGGGCATTCAGGCTGCACTTCCTTTACCATCACGCCAAGGCTGGTTTGGGAATGCGTGACTGGCCTGAAGACCATGGCAAAGAAAAACACATAACACAGTGTTGGGTGTCAGGTCGTACAGGAATAGAAGGGAATAAGGAGGCTGACAAACTGGCGAGAAAAGGATCTGCGCTTCCCCTGGTGGGACCTTATCTGTTCGTGAGGACCACCAAGAGCCACTTGATCAAAGGAGGTTGGTAAGTGGGAGGGAGAAGTGCAGGGCTCCCAATTGGGGGGGATGTGTCTGGCCAAAGGCAGTCAAGGTGCTTTATCAGACTCTCCAAGGACCGAATGAGAGAAATCGTATGTGGATAGTATGTGGCCTGTTTACAGGTCACAGTCCACTCAGGTACCACCTGGCCAAGATTGACAAGGCAGAGGTAGAGAATTGCGGATTCCACGAGGTGGAGCTGGAGGCAGCAGAGCATGTACTGTGTACGTGTGAGGGGCTTGTTGCAGCACGCTTCCAAGTGCTTGGAGTTCACCAGCTGCGTCTGGAGGAGGTTGCATGGAGGGACCTCAAGGTTGTCTTGCGTTTTGTGCGATAATGGTGGGGACGTATCGTGAACGCCGCATCAGAGAACAAAAGCTCTGCAGGAGCTGAGTGTGGAACTGGGAGGACTTTAGGGGGCTCATCGTCACTCACACAATAGGCCCAGTTGTGGAACATGGACAATCGTTCATTCTCCCTTTTATTATTGAAATGGGTTTTCACAACTTCGTCGTGAGTGATTTAGTTCGCGTACGGTGTACATTTGGTATGTTTGGGAGCGTACGAGAACGCGTCATCTGCGATCACGCGTTGTAAATAGTCGAACGTTGTCTTCACTCACGTAACAAAATTTCTCAACGCTGAAAGACACGTCGACTCGTTGTTCAATGGCCTGCTCGTGCGATTGTGGAAACAATAAAAATCCTTGTCGCTCAGCTCTGAAATCCCACAGTTGAGTGCCCTGTTCGCTACGAACGTAGGACTTGCCTTCTTAAACTACACAGTAGAAGAGGAAAGGGGGAGATGGAGGAAAAGCGTGGTAACGGGTCAACAGAAGTGAAGGGCCAGTCAACTCGTAACAGCTTCCATACGAACTTGGCCATTTGGCTTTTCAACTTCTTCATCCCCTTCGCTTTTTCGGTTTCTTCTGGGATCTTCTCGGAAAAAGTACGAGATATTCTCCAAGTGGGTCTTCTAAACTCTCTGTCTTTGCAATCGTGGAAAGTATAATAGTATTGTGTTACGCAATAGTAAATATTAAACCCACGAGTGCTATTAGAAGTAGAATTCTTCATTTTCACTTTTCGTGTTGTCGGAGTTCCTCCAGTGGATGCTGTGCGCCATGCCACTTGTTCTTTCTAAGACGCCAACTTGTATTCCGTATTGCTCTTTTGTTCTCGAGATTGCGTAATCATTTTAACGAACACAATACTTCTGAATTAGTTTTCATTGTTTTCCGACGCTAGGGGTTTACAGGACACTTTGATTTATCCAATGTATGCTATTTGATGCAATTTCGTTCACCGTTATCTCCTGTCTGCTTTTCACTCGATATTGACTATTCCTGAAACCTCGAACAGCGTTCTCGTTATGTGAACACCTTTGTTTGACTGGCCAGACTCAGTTCGTCTGCTGTTCCTGTAGCACTACCTCCGCACTGTGGGAGTTGTCTCTCACTTGTTCTTCTTCTTCTTTCCGTGTCCACATCCACCGTTTAAACTTTGTATTTCCAGTAATCAGCCGCTTGGATCGCTTTGTCATTACATGCTGAAATATCTTCATACGTGCAGGGTGATGTTAGTAAGTCACATCGTGGAAGATGATCGTAATCTTGCTCTAGCCCACAGTCGCAGGTTTTATCTTCTTGAACTCTCAACACTTAACACTTAACCAGATTGGGTTTGCACCTGGTTTTTGATGGTCTGGTTGTAGAAGGATTACCCGACAGTGTAGTTTCCAGGGGACGCCCGATTGTTTATTCGTGTACAGCGTGTGATGTAGACAATCTAGTTGGAGGCTCCTTCTGTGTCCCCCAAGTTGAGTTGAAAGTTGGTTACTATTTTGGTTTATTATTCATTCTGAATAATAACCCTATGTTTTCGGTCACGAAAAATTTTTTACACCCCCCCTCCCTCAAAATTTGATACTTTACTTTTCAAGACATGGAGATTCCAAATTTGCAATGTCCGTCTGCCAGCTCCCGTCCCCCATCCACCGTCCGGGCCGTTTTGTGCCTTTAACGTGGTCTAAAAAATTCGTTCTTTCGCCAAGAATCCCATTTGGTACCTAGTAGGCCCCGCCATCTCGGCAATCCGATCGGACGAAGCCCATGGTTGTTATGGGCAAAAAATGGTTAAAAAAATCAACGAAACGCAGTATAATGCGGGAACTACAGCGGAAGTCAACGTTTCGTCGTTAGTACTCCATCCCTCCCACCTCATCATGACCACCCGCCCGCTCGACTCGCAACGTTCTTTTGACTCGCAACGGGTTCGCTGGAAGCCCCCGACCCAATTCCCCCGACTCTCGAGGGGGCGGAGGAAGGTTAGGGCCACTTCCTCCGCACACCCCTCCATCGGATCATAAATGCCTGCAGACCTTTACGGGCGCCGGGGGAATATTTAGTTTCCGTAGTTCCATTGTAGTCAGGTCATGTTTCGTATGGTTTACTAGTATTCGATGCTGAATTGAATGGGATGGGTCTCAGAGCAGTAATAATAGGTCAAGCTGAGAATAATAAACCAATGTGTAATAATTTGCAGGGTTTTTTCTGATAGTTCCCTTAATGTTAAGTAAAACCCCGGTTCTCTGCTCGCTCTGAAATATGGACTAAGAAAACGAGAAAATTTTCTCAAACTTACCAAGTACTCTCAACTAAGTAATACCTACATTGTGTTCTCCATAAATGTTCCCGTAAAACCGCGTTAAACGAAGATATAGCAGGTCGTCTTATTAACTGGGCCGCGGAAAGTTGTGTGTTACTACGCACCAGTTATTTTATGAACGTGTTTTGTTAAAATCAGGAATAAAATGTTAATATAGCGTATTATATGCGTAATAATGGGTTTTACTTCCCACCCGCTAAAGGCATACAGGAATACCGAGGCGATTATGTGGCTCTTTTCATGAACCATCGAGACAGAATATACTTCAAAAGTATAATTAGTCATTTTAGGCCAGAAGATGAGTTTGCTGTATAAACACAACATTTTGAAGGTATCAGATACTATTTAATAGTTCACTAAGTGGCTGTAGATGCGATTCACGTCATTTTCAGCTGTCAACTATTCAGTTTTTTTTGTTTTTTTTTTAATATTGGATAGCGACTCTGCTTTGAAAATGCCACGTTTTTGAGGTGGCAGATAACATTTTATAGTAAAGCTGATGCATGTGGAACTCTGTCACGTCGTTTGCAAGTAACTACTAATCAGTCAATTTTTGAGCCATCAAATTCATCAAATGTTGATTTCGTCTGCTCGAAAGAGTCCTCAAAATGAGGAAAGCAGACAAGGTGCTTTTTAAAGTACTCCGCTTCCACCTATTCGTAACATAAATTTCAAGTGTCAACTCTGTAGTTCATTTTTTGACCAGAATTTCGTCTGCAACTTAATGACCAAGCATAGAAGGTAGCAGAGTTGTGAATTCGGAATGTACAAGCCGATTCCTCAACTAGGGTAAATATTGTAACTATCAACTAATAAGTCAAATGATGAGCCGTTATTTTCTTAGTCCATACTTCAGAGAGAGAAAAAGTAGTAACCAACTTTCAAGTCAACGGTCAAAACGTTTTTAGCCCTCGGCTCCTGGACTGCTAGTCAAGAGGGTTGTGATAGTATGTGCCAGGGAATGCGTGAGACAGAGTGGCATGTTGTGAGAGTGCCGCACTCCAAACACACGAAATGAGACTGCCTTCTGATGATGGAGAGGAAAGGCACAAGGCCGATAGTAGGATCATCACGGGACAGATCTGTTTCCTATCAAATGACTGTTGGGTTATATAGTAGTGGGTTATATCAGTCTACTGGAGATGGAGGCTGCGGTTTCGTGCAATCACTCGTTCAACATCCACCAACCCTAGAACTGTGCTGACTGACTCCTATTAACGGCACTGGGCGATCGTGGTCTAGTGGTTAAGACGTTGTTCATAATTTCCGATGTATGCACGAGTATGTTTGTTTTACTTATTTATTTTTTAATTAATATGTGGATAAACCTGTAATGTCTCTTCCAGGGTCAAAGTGAGAGAGGGCTATATAGCCCTATTCGTTCCCTGGTGGTTAAATAAACCCAAACTCTCTCTCTCTCTCTCTCTCTCTCTCTCGCAGGATCGGAGCTCTGGCGCGATTGCCGTAATTTTTGGCTGAGTCAGCAGCTCTTCAAAAGCATCTCCAAACTACCTCAGTACAATGCCATGTCCAAACCACCTGTGCAAGGCACTGGGATTCGCTGATTCGCTGACGCTGTGAAAGTTCCAGCGCGAAGGGAAATAAAATAGGCGATGTGCCTACTACAATGTGAATGAAAAGACTTTCCTTGTACCCCCTCGTTTCTCGAATCAAAGATCGGATTTTCCGGGGATTCGCTCAACACCGAGCGATCGTGGTCTAGTGGTTAAGACATTGTTCATAATTATCGACGTAAGTCGGGAATTGTGGATCGGATCTCCACGCAATTTGCCGTAATTGTTTCCTGAGTCAGCAGCGCTTCAAAAGCATCTGTAAACTACCTCATTACAGAACTGTGGAGGTACAGTAGGTTTGGTCATTTTCCTAGTCTTCCGATGGAGAGCTGTTATCCAGGGGTTACCGTGAAGAGGTATGACCCCTGGGGAAACCCCTTATATTTGGGAGGAGTTCTTTATCTGATTTCCCACCTGATCTAACTATTTACCTGGGTGGCAAGGTTCAAAGGGATAGATCAACTGTGATCACATTTCTTTGCCATCACCTTTTTTGCAAGTCGGGCGAAACGGTTATAGACTTGCAGCAGTCAATGCTGGTACGTTTGTCTGCTCTTCTAACAACCGTCGATCACTGCTGAAGAAACTACTAAGGAGCAACACGTGGTTTCCCGTTTCCTCTCTACTGCAGGCGCAAGAAGTGCAGGATGAAGAATCTTTGAGAGTAAAGAAGTACAACCGCGCGTTGAAGTCGTCGTGTCTGTTAGGTGGAGCTTGCTGAGGATATCAAAGATTAACAGAAGGCAGATCGTGAGGCAACCAGCACCCCTCAGCGTAGGTCGTGTACCACGCAGGTAATGGCGGACCAGAAAATACGGCAAGAAATACCTGGCACCGCTTAGGACGCTAGGCATGGAACTGTGAGGCATTAGGACTGGGGCAACAGGTCTAGTCCGCGGCGCTCATCAAAATGGTGGGACCGTCGCACAACTTTCCTTCCTACTACGTCCTGCAGAAAGTAACGAAGTGGTCCCGCTTTTCCGATTAAGAAGAACACGAAACTTCGACCAATTACCACACTCCCACCACAGGAAACAGAAGTAGCAGATACGCGAGTCGTTAGGGCACTCGAACGCCACAGGCGTAAAAAGAAGAAACACGCAACCGTCGACAACGTTATCAATACCGACCGCCCTATTCACTTTTTAATAAAGATCGGACGCGCACGGGATGTAACAGAGTTAAAATTCAAAGGGGAGTTATTGTGTTGGGAGAGGGGGTGCCGAACATGATACCAAAAAACGACGAGTGGATGCGATGGTATTTCAAAGGTCCAACACCGGAAAAAGACTGTCTGTTCGGGTGAAAAAGTGAAGCACGTGCGGTTTACAAAACGACGACCTTCAATTGGATGGAATTTGCGGTTGACGAATTAACAAGAGAAGCCTTGAGTATTACGATGTTTTAATAGCTTGACGTACAACGTTAATGCTTAATTAGGCGTTCAGATGATAAATCAGAGGGAACACTCGGAATACGATCCTTAGGCCTAAGGTCTTGCTGATAGAACATTGTGTATCTAGGAAAGTTGGCTGAACCAGGAATATGATTCAGGATTGCCTTGTTGGGAAGAGCAACAAGACTAAGAATATTATTTTAGGTTGTAAATTATTTCACATTGGGCTGAGGAAATGTTTTGGTAGAGTTAGAAATGGGTAGTTAAAACAACATTTTTTAATTCAGCGCAAACACCGTCAAAATAATGGAGGAGTTCTGTGGACGCTCTAGGAACCACACGGCTCCCTTCAAGAAGTCTTGACACCGCTTGACTTCCTACCGTGAAACTAAACGGAGCAACCTCTTGCTGGCTTTGGTTTGCGAACACTGGCTGCTCTCTTAACCAAGGACAAAGCTGTTCCCCAATGCTCATAAGACGGTCATACGACGATGTGAAATTCGCCAACTAACCCTGCTCGGGGTGAGGCATGTCGAGTTATCCGAGCAGACACTCGTGGAGGCGAGAACTACTATTAACTCGGAGATGTACGATCCTTAGGTCAGTGAGGATATAGGAAAGGTGGATGAACGACAAATATATGGGAGAGGTAGAGAGGGGCGCTTTACCGATTATTGTCAACTTTCCCCGAATTAGGTTTGTGAACTGAAGGATCTGGCCTGGAGGACCACTCATGTGGAGCCGTGGGGAGGGTGTAACAGGTGGACCGAATGAATGGAAATTAACCCTCCTTCGTCACGAGATGCTCTGCTGGAAAGGAAGTTGGTGTTGATTGATGCAGCACGGACGAGGGAGAAAAAAATTGGTCAACGAGCAGGATGAGAGATGATGTCACTAGCTTGGCAAGCCAGGTAAGGTTAGTGAGGTTCTGATATGACGGTTGACAATGACGGACATGAAGAACGGTAGATGAAGAGCTGGTCATTTGACGCGGTCAGGCACAAACAACTGTCAAACTGGCACATCGATCAACTGCAGTCGGTCCAGCCAGATACCTGCAGACTCAGCAGTCATAAAGCAATAAGACAGGTCTGCTTCCTCAATTGATGTCTGTTCATAAACCCTCGACGAGGGTTATATCAGTCATGGAAGTTGCGGTTTTGCTAATGTGCAAGAGGCTGGTCTCTGTAGCATCCACCAAACTCAGACCTTCGGATGTACGGCAGGTATTTGGTCGTTAGCCAGTATCTCGGTAGAGAGCTGTTGCCCGTGTGTTACCGCGCGGAGGTGACCATCTGAGGAACCCTGTACTGTCTGGGAAGAGTTCTAAATCTGGCTTCCTACCTGGTACAATTTACTTGGGTGGCAAGTTTCAAAAGGACAGATCAACTATGACCATGTTTCATAGCCATCATCTTCTTAGCAAACTCGGCAGAATGGTTATAGGCTTGCTTTGTAGGAGTCAATGCTGCTAAGTTCCTTTGCCCTCCCAACAACCGTCACTCACTGTTGTAGAAACTACAGTGGAGCAGCACTGGAGGCGCAAGACGTGCATGACGGAGAGTCTTTGAGGGAAAAGAAGTGGAGCCGCGCATTGAAGTCACCATGTCCTGTGAGGAACTGGTTCGTCCAGCCAGGGTCTTGGCGCAGCAGGTGGCCGGGATAATTGGCCAATGGTGACATAAACAGAACGCTGCACTTTGTGCTCCAGTCCACAGCCACGCTCCTGTACCACACCATCCAAATCCCCAATAGCACTCAAGTGAGGAGTTTGCTCTCAAGGAACGCCAACTTGCCATTTGGCCTTCTGGCTCTTGTGGAGCACATGAGATCGTTGGCTGCACTCAAGCGGGTTGCGTCCTCCCACATTCATGCGAGCTACTGCGCATCAGTATGTTTGCCCATATAGTTATGCACTGAATCAACATAGTCGCTGGCCCTCTCGAGTAAAGAGCAATAGTGTGCAAGAACCCTCAGAGACTCTCTCCTGGCTGTCCTGCGAGCCTACAGAACCACATCGCACCTGGCTTTGCAGGTACTGGCTGGAATCTCGCCTCTAGACCTTCTCCTTATGAAGTCATCAAATCCCACATAAAGAGAATGGCGTTGACTTTGGCGAGATGCACTCTTTAATTCCAACGCACACCAGGGTGGAGGGTCATGAATTGGTAGCAGGCAGTGTACAATGATGTGAGTAGGGCCCACTGCCTGCATGCGCTGGGGCGTTCTGTCCAGGAGCGTCTGTGGCACAAATGCTTGCACCCATCTGTCCCCACGACCCAGTCCCCCGTACGCCAAGCCCGTGAGTCACTGGAGCGCCAGAGAATGCTCACACGTACATTTTGGCTCCACACTCCCCAGCTTGCTTCTGTCGGGTATAGTGCGTTTCTGGGAGGCTCTCCACCGCTTCAAGACCTTCACACAACTGCCTCGAACGCTGGTCGCAAGACCCGAGAGACACACACACTGAACTGCAGAGGAGAGAACCAGATCATTCACTCATTAAACGGTGGAGAGGAGTGGAATCACTCGATAAGCAGAGCCCCTCCTCCCCCCCCCTCCACCAGCACCACCACTAATCGAACCTATGATATTCATCCTGGCCCATTAGGTCACAAAGCTTTCCTTTTTTGCTAAAAATAAAGCACAATTTGAGACCATACATTCATATCACGTCAAACTTTGTGCCGTACTTTTTAAAAAAAAGCAAGTTCGAAATATGATGCTACTTGCAGTACGAACATCTCCTGCTGCACTATCCATCAGATGAGGCAATTCAATGCTATAAGACGCCCGAAGCGCAGATAAAATCGGTACGAAGCCGTAAAATATAATTTATTCCACATTTTAGCGTTGAAATTAATTGCGCTCTAGCGCTTTAACTACCGCGCGGTCGCGCTCCATTTATTTCAGCAGTCGAGTAAATCACTAGTTTAACGACCGAACAAAAATAAAGGAGGACGTTAAAAGTCTGGAGCGTAATTACACTCCCTTTTTACCTCAACCACCTCCGTCGCGACAGGAAGGAAGGATGCGGTTATTCCACTATTGTTTCATTTAACGCTCTTTACCTCGGTTTTGCTTCATTCTGCCACTTAAAGCGCCGAGTATTTACTTTGGAAAAAATGAAGGCGAAAAAAACTACCTACTTCGAAGTTGGGCTTTTGAGGAAAATGACTTTGGGTGAATGGGCAGAGGTGAACAATGTTTTTGAGCAAGTTCGGAAAGACATGGGATTAGGCAGGTCTGTTGCCTTGACTGCTCCATGACTGCTCCTGTCATGGAAGTTGCGGTTTTCCTATCATGCCTTGCGCAGCATCCACCGAACCCAGACCTGCGAAGGTACGGCACGTTTGGTCATTTTGCCAGTCTCCCGGTGGGGATTTGTTGTCCATGTGTTGAAGCACAAAAGTATGATCCCTGGGGAATCCTGTACTCTGGTTGCTGTTATACAGTGGAAGGCACATAAAACAACAACAATACAAGTTACTGAGCGAACCCTGACATAATAAGAGGATTAAAGCAGTCTGCTGTCATGGAAGTTGCGGTTTTCCCATCATGCCTTGCGCAACATCCACCGAACCCAGACCTGCGAAAGTACGGCACGTTTGGTTATTTTGCCAGTCTCCCGGTGGGGATTCGTTATCCATGTGTTGGAGCACGAAAGTATGATCCCTGGGGAATCCCCTATCCTGGTTGCTGTTATACAGTGGAAGGCACATAACACAGGTGACCCCTGACATAAGAAGAGGATTAAATCAGTCCACTGTCATGGAAGTTGCGGTTTTCCCATCATCCCCTGCGCAGCATCCACCGAACCCAGACCGGCGAAGGCAAAGTACGTTTGGTCATTTTGCCAGTCTCCCAGTGGAGATTTGTTGTCCATGTGTTAGAGCACGGAAGTATGATCCCTGGGGAATCCCGTACTCTGGTTGTTGTTATACAGTGGAAGGCACATAAAACAGCAACAATACAAGTTACTGAGCGAACCCTGACATAAGAAGAGGATTAAAGCAGTCTACTGTCATGGAAGTTGCGATTTTGCCATCACGCAAGAGGCCAGTCACTCGTTAAGCGTCCACTGTAACCAGACCTGCGGAGGTGCGATAAGTATTTGGTCGTTCGTCAGTCTCCTGGTGGAGAGCTGTTGCCCTTATAATACCTTGCGTAGTTCCGACCACCTGGGGAATCCCGTACTCTAGGAAGAGTTCTTAATCTGGTTTCCCACGCGACCCAACATTTACTTGGGTTGCAAAGGGACCATAGTAGTTACATTTATGGTGCAGCTGGGTTGATGACGTCAGATCCTCCCCTCCCCCACCTCAGCTGATGTATGACGTCACCCCCCACCTCTACAGCTGATCTGACGTCACACACCCCCCTCACCTCTACAGCTGATGTATGACGTCACCCCCCCCTCACCACTACAGCTGATATGACGTAAGACCCCCCCTCCCCCTGTCTGCATTAGTGTAACTCCTGAAAGGATCCTCCCCCCGTGATACAGCCCCCACAACTATGTATCCCTGTGTGACGTCATGCCCCCCACAATTGGTGCAATTTCTGAGTGAGTCTACGTCATACCCCTACTAACTACTGCGCTAACGTCTAATTACCTCCTACCCCAATCCCCCCCCCCCACACGTGTTCACGCTAAATAAATCCCGAGCACACGTGGAGCCGCTACGTTTTTTTACTGAGACGTGATAGTCGCCCTACGCTCCTAGCAAACATTACGCGAATTACGAAATTGATAATGAAAAATATCGCGTCTCGTTATTATCGCGGAATAAATTTATTAAATAACTAATGTAGATCGGTTTAGACCGTAGTTAAATTTACGCGTGTTGCGAAAAAAGATTTAGGACGATATATAAAACGTGATTGTTGAAGGTGCGCGTTTCGATTGCACGCAATTATATTGCTTATACGACTAAATAGGACAATAGATTCGTCAAATTTACGCAAGCCATTCAAGAGGGGGGGGGGCCTCTGACGCCATCAACCCAGCTGTACCATAAATGTAACTACTGACAATCAACTGTTACCACGTTTCTTTTATCATTGCAGGAACTACAGTGGAGCAGCTTGTCGTTTTGGTTTATTATGTTTTCGGTCACGAACAATTTTTTACAACCCCCCCCCCCCACCCCTCCGTCAAAATTTGATACTTTACGTTTCAAGACATGGGGATTCCAAATCTGCAATGTGCGTCCGCCGTCCCAATTTCCCGACTCTTTGCCCGACGGGGCAGAGGAAGGTGAGGCCGGCACTTCCTCCGCACACCCCTACATCGGATCATAAATGCCTACAGACGTTTACGGGCGCCTGGCGCCGGGGGAATATTTAGTTTCTGTAGTTCCATTGTAGTCAGGTCATGTTTCGTATGGTTTACTAGTATTCGATGCTGAATCGAATGGGATGGGTCTCGGATCAGTAATACTAGGTCAAGCTGTTCATGAGAATAATAAACCCTTGTGTAATAATTTGCAGGGTTTTTCCCTCCGCATTGGAGGCGTGAGTCGTGCATCATGGACAGATTTTGAGTGAACAGAAGTGGCGCATTGAATTCACTGTGTCGTGTGAGGGACTGGCTTGTCCAGTGGTCCGGCTCAATCCACTTTCTCCGAAGACTTTCACAAATGTTGGGAAAAACTTATAGTTGTCACGTCCCTTTGACAAGGATTCCCATCTTGCTTGCTATTCACTTAATGCCAACCTATAGTGCAGCAAGTTTGTCATTCTGTGGGGAGACCCGCTTGGAGCTCCTGCCAGAGTGAGGGAGGCTCCGCTTTCACTCTCCATTCGTCAACCATGCACTCAACGGACAAGTCAACCTGTGACTGACCAGTAATGCTTCTGCAAATTCAGTCTAATGGGCGTTGGTGATCCACAGGAGTGCAGCTTTGTGGAATTGGGCTAATACTGTCTTTCGATTGACTGTTAGTTCGCTACCCAGACGACGGGGCAGTAGCCAATCACAACTAGGCGGATTGTGCATTAACACACCCCTAATGGCACGCAGTGAGGCAAACCTTGCTCTGGTAGTGCCTTTGAGGGACCGGAGGTGCTGGCTGAAGCCCCACCTCTCACTTATATTCACTCTTAAGTTCTCTACGTGCTTTTCAAGAAGGAGCCAAGCGGTCGCCAATGCAAATTGACAGTTGGCTATTTATTTTCCCTTCAAGAGGATTAACTGCGGTTTTTCCTCAGCCACCTGCATCTTGGCATGCTCGTACTATTGGGTATATATTGTGAGTTGTGTGAATTTCCAGCGTTTTCCGTGCAACATGTGAGACGAGAGTAGACACAGTGTGTCACACAACTCCTTTTTCTCTTGAACTGACGTATTAACTCCTTTATCGGATAAAATGAAGTAGTTTCATAAAAAGTCCATCAAATGTAAAACCAGCGGACCTGGTGAATAATTCACTTTTGCGCAGTAACATTGGCATCGACGAAATCGTAAACGCGAAGGACGACACGTTTACTGCATCGTTTTCCTAGAGAAGGTTCAATAACTGCCCGAATGTAAAATTCGATATCGTGCACGAACAAAGCGTAGAAAGACGTGATACCACCGGTTCTCTCGATTTTTCGTTTTTTTTTTTTACGAGTGCGTACAGTTGTACGCATCTTCTCACAGAATAAACCGGTTTATTTGCGCGGTTTACGTCTTCTTGTCGTTGAACGTAATTCGGAACGAAACGAAAAATTTTACGCCCCGGTACTAAGTCCGCATATCTTTTCTGTCATTTAGTATTTTTACGACTCTGCGTTAGTCATATTGAGAACGTTAGGTCCTTCGTAGGGGAATTTCGTCTTTTGGTGCATCACTGCCCCTGAAGGAATAACTTCTCTTTCACGTTTCTGAAAACAAACCAACTCACCGTTAAGGGAAAGCAAAATTGCCGTTTGGCTTTGAAATACTCCAGAAATTACTTTTTTAATTTAGCAATATAGGCCCTCGCTGGGCACTGCCCATTTAAATATCACCTCAACAACAAAGGCAGTTGGATGCGGATGAAACGGGCGACGGATCCTATGCGAGTGCCCCGTCCTAGCAGCCAGGCGCTTCGAACATATTCCTCGAGGGTTCATTCAATCCATAGTCAAGTCAGGGGTGAAAGACATTACTGAGCTTCTTAAAAGGGGCTAGTGAGGGACATCGTCAAATCAGGCCGAATGTGTTCTGTGACAAAGGGAGTCCTGTGTGCCGTTGGGTTACAAAAAGATATAGTAGTCTTCTGACTGTCCCGCAATTGGGATGTGCAACGCGGCCAGATGACCTATTGTGCCAGTTCTAATGTCTTACAGGTCAATGCCTGGCCTCCTGAGGAAAGCTAGGTAGATCCTGAAAGAGTTTTCGTTGGTATTCATCCTGGTGGTGCCAAAGAACAAAAGTCGCTCCCTCTCAAGTCTCCGGCACTGGCCCAGAACGTGGAAGGGAGTCTCCTCATCCGTGCCACACCACCTGCATCGAGGGGTGTCGACTATGCCCATAACGTACATGTGCTTGTTCATTCTGCAGTGCCCGGTTATGATCCCAATAATCTGCCTTAAGCTCTTCTTAAGGTATATCACAAGATTTGAAGACTAGGACGTACAAAGAAGAGGTGACTTTCACGGGGGATGAGTTGAGTATGGAATCGCGAACAAATAGGGCTCTGACGACGTGATAACTGGTTGTACTGGGAAGGAGGGAGAAAGCCGAACTAGAAGTCAATGAGGGGTGAAAGAGGTATCCGTTGAGAGAATTGGAGACGACCGTATCGCGAAAGGTGTTAGAAAACAAGTGTTCGGAGAACTGGAGACGACTCACTTCGGCGACACTTCGTAGCAGAATGATCTTTTGGGAGAAGGTATCTGTTTTGAAGAGGAAGCTGAGAAAGGTGGAGAGGGGAAGGATGGGAAAACCACCGTTGGAAATATCCGCTGATTTGGGATTTCCGTAGGTGCAAGGACCTTTGGAGCAACAATGCCACAGGTGACCGTTGGGCAAGGAGCGGAAATTCCGAGGCCAAAAACCTGGAGGGATTCGGCGCTTGCGTCGAACACTCTCCATCCTCAGAAGCTCTTATCTCACTTGATTGCTCTGAGACAAAACGCTTGGAGTGTCTTACTCCTGCAGCATTCCAGACTGTCTGATGCAGTCTTCTGGCGTGTTCTCCCACAGTCCTTTTGACTAGAGACATAGAAATCCCACGATGGGGCAAAAATAACGTTCAAAGTGTCATACAGCTTTCTTTAGGTCGTTCATTCACTGCTTCTTATGATTCTTGCTATTGATTCAATATGTTTTTCAGTTCATTTCAACTTGGCTGGGGTTCGATGTTTGTCTCTACAGTCCCCGTCGAATAAAAAAGGATTGAATCCCAAACTTCAACGATTTTAGGGAGGTCTGTTTATTATAGTAGGCGTTCTTAATAACGTGGTTTTTCAAATTGAGACTACACATGAGAAGCTGAGGGTTGTTTGGACAGGCTCCTTACAAAGAAGAGAGGAGAGAGAAGGAGTCAGCCGAAAAACCTGAAAACTGAAGGAACAAGGTGCCGTGGCCGCATTTGGGCTCATTTCCCAACTCCCCTGGAACGTACTTGTTGGGCACGTACTCGGCACTTCCTCCGCACACGCCTACATCGGATCATAAATGCCTACAGACGTTTACGGGCGCCTGGCGCCGGGGGAATATTTAGTTTCTGTAGTTCCATTGTAGTCAGGTCATGTTTCGTATGGTTTACTAGTATTCGTTTTTGAATCGAATGGAATGGGTCTCGGAGCAGTAATACTAGGTCAAGCTGTTCATGAAAATAATAAACCACTGTGTAATAATTTGCAGGGTTTTAATTCCTTTAACAATATGTTAAACTGACGATACGCGTGCCAATAAGGAATATCATGGTATTGTACAATCAAACAAGAACAGCGTGGGGGCCATCGGTCGATCAAATATTTCTCAGCCCTTGCAATTGCTCAGTGCCGACGCAAATCCTAATTTATTTCATAACATTTATTGCTTCCTTTAGATTTTATAAGGCCGAAGGAAGGGACCAGTAAGAGAAGGAAAAAAAAATGCGACGGTATGTAACGAGACGCAAACGTGCGTTCCGCAGTGTAATTTCGTCATCAACCGGGCAGAACCAAAATAAGAAAAGAAAAAATCCCTCCGCGGTATAATATCAACCGGAGCATTCGCTGAAAAATTCAAAACGTTTGAGAAGGAGGTAGGAAAGCAATGTGGTGGGGGAGCATGGTGGTTGGGGGGAGGGGGGATATAATAAGACGAGAAAAAGTAATTCAGGTCCTTTATGTCATTGCCAGGGTACGATCGTTACAGGACTTTCCCTTCCCGCTATTTCTTCTTTTTTCAACCCCCCACACCACCCTTCAGTTCCTATTTCCCACTCGTCTTTCTCCTACTTTCTTCCAGAGAAGAGCCCACTCTCCTACAGACGTTCTCCACTTTACATTTAAATAAAAAGAAGCTTTTTCCGAGGGAGGGGGCCGAAGGAACCGTAAAAAGAAAAAAATGCTGTTGTGGTGGGGTGAGGGGGTTGAATAAGAGGAAGCTGTTTCGAGGGTTAAGGGTTTCGTCCAGATGCGCAATTCTCGTCATTAACAAACCGCGAATCTCATCTCGTTAAGACAACTGTTGCAGGTTTGAAGGGGAGAATTTGTTACGAGGCTTTCGTGACTGAGCTTGCGAACGTTGGAATGTCGAGTGTTTGACGGTGAAGTACTGAATGGTTGTATGATAAATCCCCTGGAGCTGGATGGAAGTACCGTTGTGTTTTAGGAGGTTTGAGCAGATTTGATGAGGGAGTCACGAGCAAAACACGAAGCTTGCGGTGGATTCAATAGAACATGAAACATTAAATGAACAGAATCTCCACGTCTACGGACATTTTTAGAATGCGATGTAGAAGCATTCAATTTATTTCCCACTGTGAACTGCTTCATGGGTACAGTGGTTTTCTCATTTTCTACTACCCCCTCCCCTTCCACACAGCTATATACTGGTGACGGCGGAGAAACCCCCACTGTGGCCTCAAATGGGCCTATTGTGTGAATATCCTCAGATCCATGGAGCTGGCGTTCCCTGATGCGACCCTCGCACAAAACGCAAGAAAGCTTCGAGGTCCATCGCTGTAACCTCATCCGTCCGCAGTTGATGCGTCCGAAGCACTCTGATGCGCACAGTAGCCAGCCTCTCACTAACACACAGTACAAGTTCCACTGACTCCATCACCACCTCGGAGAGTCTTCAATTCCACACCTCTGACTTACATAGGTTGTAATTAAGTGGAAAGTGTACTGCATACAGGCCACACGATGTGTATAATTTATCTTTCCAGACTAAGAGCCTCTTTCGATCTCTCCTTGGAGAGCCTAATAGATAGTCTTGACTGCTTTGGCCAGAGACACGGCACCAATAAGCAGCCTTGTCCTCCATGTTACTAGCCAAGCTCCTTACTCAAGTTGCTATTGGTGGTCCCTACGAAGGGCTCAGGTCCCACCGAAAGAAGTGCAGACCCTCATTTTCAGCAAACAGGCTAATCGTATGTATAATTTATCTTGCCAGACTAAGAGCCTCTTTCGTTCGCTCCCTGGCGAGCCTAATAGATAGCCTTGACTGCTTTGGCCAGGGACACGGCGCCAATAGACAGCCCTGGCCTCCATGTTACTAGCCAAGCTCCTTACTCAAGTTGCTACTGGTGGTCCCTCAGATACCACCGAGAGAAGTGCAGACCCTCATTTTCCACTTAGAACGTTGAGTTGTGTTCTGCCAAATTGTTACGGGCACAATTGGAACCGACGGTGACAATGGAATGGGACGAGGTGTAGCTCATTCCATGTCGCTTGTGGCGTAGGTTGAAGTCGGAAAGTAGAGTCACAGCGCATCTGATCCCTCCACGGCCTATGCTGTCCACAAGCGCTAATCCACTGCTGCCTGTCACAAGCTCATTGCTCCATGACCTGCGCTGAACACAGATGATGTGCTACTGCTGCCTATCTCAGGCCCGTCACTTCGCTGCTGTCTCTTTTTTCCAAACCCTACAAACGACCAGCTCACCTGATCGCTCTGTGTCAAGTAACCATTAGTGCAGCTGCCAGGCATGTCCCCTCATCCCTTACTGAGATTTCCCTTGTAAAAACGCTCAGCCTCCGCTCCTGAAACTTCCGATGGCAAGAGTTGAAGTAGGCCGATGAACCAGAGGGAACGCAAAAACCTGTTTGGAAGTCAGTCTTCTCATTCTATCTCTGGACTCGAAATCAGCAGCTGGTGTACTGGCTATTGGATTAAACGGACCTCTTGTGGAAATACGAGTATAGACGATCACTAACGAAGTGGTATTTATGTTGAACTAAAGACCTTAGTGTCACCCGTTACATCGGCCAAGGGTGGGACGTCACTCTGCGAACGCTGAACTGCTGCTACCTGCCTCCGGTTCATTCCTCCGATCCTTTCCTGGACGCTCAATTACTGCTACTTGGGCCTGATGCCGCTCGTTTCCAAATATTACAACCGCCAGTACACCTGACCATTCCAAATAGGGCGCATTAGTGAATTGGAGCTGAGGAGAGTTGAGTAGCGAGTCGTATCGGATGTTTGAAAGGTTTAGTCTGGTTAAGAAACGCTATTGTAGCATCTACGAGTATCGTGCACTCGTAGCAGTCACACATTCACATTCCCACAACTTGCTCTAGGCCCATCACTGGCTCACCGGTCTATTATACGTTGTCATGTATGTTTCAGGTCTCGTCAGCAGCAACATGACGGATGAAGAGTCCATGGATCAATTTTACGCCTCGCCGGAAGAAAACGACGTCGAAAGGCGGTCTAACGCCGGAGGGGAAACAACTCACGCTCGTAAAGAAGTCACTCCAGGTGCTTATAGTTTACATTTGCGTCTACGTTATACTGCAACGTCCTTTATTTATGTTGCATGTACATTTTTTCTGTAACAAACTCAAGTTATAAGGTTGACAATGGTAGTTGTACTGTGGGCATTGCCCGCGGCATTGGAGAGGGTGCCTAGCTCCATACCCTTTACCCCTCTCCAGCCAGCACCGAGCATCTCTTTAGGGGGGATTTGCAGCGATACCACGGTCCCCACGAGGCCAAAACAGGTTGACAGTTACCTCCTAACAGTTGGTAATGAGATTGCCGATTGCTTGAGTGGGTGCTCCCGGGCACTTTTTGTCAGGACTGGCAATTGTACGATGCTGTATGCCAATGGAGAATCACTCAAATAAAGCTCTGATCATTGGGCCGAAGGGAGTCCAACCTCTGGCACAGTTTTGCCCACGCCTACGTGTGAGAACTCTACAGTAACACGAAACCAAGCATGCGCAATTCACTAGCTGTAACTTGAGGTAGAGAGAAGAAGAGCTGGGAGTCAAGTTAAACTCACGGATCCACAGTGCCAGCGTAGCGAGGAAGCAAAGCTCCGTTGATTGAGCGTGGAGGACCAGAGATTGAAAATGGTGGCAGCACGTTTTGATGGGTTGAGGCCAAAGAAAGTACACCACTGAGAGAGGGCATTAAGGTCCAGCCAAAAGAGAAGGCAGTCTGTGGGGTCCCGGATGGAGGTGAATAGCTTCAGGCCGTTCGCATAAATTAAGCAATTTGCGCGATGACAGAAGGAACTGATCACAACGTTGAAGAGAAGGGGGCCAAAATGCGACCCTTGAGGTACACCAGATATGGCAGAGACCGAAGCTATTAATGCGGACTGAAAGCTATGTTATGAAAGCTATGGTATAAATGTTATTTCAGCAGCCCCCAAAAATGTATGGGGAGAACTCAAGAAAGCACTTAACTCCACAGCAAAAGAAACGCTTGGAATATATAAAAGAGAAAGCAAGAGGCAATGGATGACAGAAGAAATATTGCAACTGTTTAAAAGACGTAGTGAGTTTAATAGCAAAAATCATGATCTTTATTGGGAGACGAACAGAGAGCTTAGACGGAAAATTCGCATTGCTAAAGTAGATTGGGTGAACAGCGAATGTCAAGAGATGGAAAGACTGCAGGAATTGCACGATGACTTTAATCTACACAAAAAACTAAAAGAAACTGCGAATGTTTATCGCAAAAAACCATCCTCGCTTCTTGTCAATGAGGACAACGAAATAATTTTCGACATAAATGAAAAAAAGCAAATTTGGACGACGTATATTGAAAAGTTTTTTGCTGATAACAATAGGTCTAGCTACAATCTCTATTTCTCATTAGGTCCTACTGGCAATTATATAACTAACGATGAAATAAAAAAGGCGATTCAATCAATGAAGAATAATAAAGCAACGGGACCAGATGAGGTGCCGTCTGAGGTCATAAAACTGATTGACGATACAAACATAACACTTTTAGCTCAATTATTTAACCACGTTTACGATACAGGCGAATATCCTGAAGACTGGTTAAGATCAACCTTTATACCTATGCCTAAGAAGAAAAATGCAAAATACTGCAATGAATACAGACTTATCAGTTTGATGCCTCACGTGCTAAAGATTTTTCTTAAAATTATACATGCCAGAATATACAGGAAATGCGAAGAGGAAGCGGTAAATCGCAATTCGGCATTAGAGAAGGACTTGGAACCCGAGAGGCATTGGATAGTATTCAAGTATTAGTCCAGAACTGTAAAGACGTTCGAAAAGATGTATTCTTATGCTTTATCGATTATGAGAAAGCTTTTGATATGGTTAAACATGATAAGCTAATAGAAATTCTGGAGTCTATGGGAATAGACGACAAAGAAATTCGTTGCATAAAAAATTTGTACAGGCAACAAACCGCCCTTGTAAGCATCGATGGTTGTATAACTGACGAAGTATCTATCTCACGAGAAGTCAGACAGGGGTGTATTTTATCACCCTTGTTACTCAATATACGAGTATATTCGGAAAGAATATTTCATGATTCGATAAATGACAGTAATCAAGGTATTAAAGTAAACGGAGTACTTATCAACAATATAAGATATGCGGACGACACCACTGTTATTGCCGACAGCTTAAAAGGTTTACAAGAATTGATGATAATGAATGCAGCGAAGAGTTTAACTTGCGAATCGATAGAGAAAAAACCAAGTATATGATAGTAAGCAGGAAAAATACATATGTCAATACAAATTTATTAGTTAATAACTCTCCTATTGAAAGAGTACAAAGTTTTAAATACGTCGGATGTCATATTAATGACAGCTGGGATTGTTCAAAGGAAGTGAAGTGTGTATCGAAATAGCACGTAATACTTTTCTGAAGTACAGAAAGGTATTTAACTGTCATGAGCTCAATATGAGAACAAAAATGCGCTTTTTGAAGTGTTATGTTTGGTCAACTCTGTTATACGCTATGGAAAGTTGGACTTTGAAAATAGCGGACCTTAACAAACTCGAATCATTCATCACCTTTTCGAAGAATACTTAAAATACCATGGACGGATCGTGTGACCAACGAGGAAATTTTAAGAAGAATGCAATGTGAGCGAGAATTGCTAGCAACTGTAAAAAAGAGAAAAACGGCCTACTTGGGCCCCACTATGCGAAATGAGAAATACGAACTAGTGCAGTTAATTGTACAAGGAAAAATTGAAGGCAGAAGAAGCATCGGCCGGAAGACTCTATCGTGGCTACGCCAAGCAAGAGAACATGTACTGGTGGTGGAGGGGGGGGGGTATCGAACGCCTTGGAGAAGTCAGTCGTGACGAGTTCCACCTGATGACGTTTACTGGTATTTTTCGATGCTGAATCGAATGGGATGCGTCTCTACGTCAAAATGTGCAAGAAAATAATACGCCATCACTTGCAGCGTTTTTAAATTAAGGGATTTTAAATGCCGTTGTAGTTGTTTGCGTCTTCTTTGGCTATTTTAATTAAAACATTTTAAGCAGGAGAGACACAGTCTTCTAGTCTCAAGCGCACAACGAGAGTACACTTGGTGTGTCTTGATATGAAAGAATTGCCAAGTAGGGGTCCTTGGGGCTTTTCTTTTATAACATTTTAGCTATTTTTACGGCGGCTTCTGCTGCACTATTACCAATTCAGCTATCATCTCCTGTGCAGACTCGAAATTGCTCAAGGAGAACCGGAAAGTTCCTCATTCGTAGGTACCAGAAAAACGTTTCGAATTAAAGGGCTCCTGAATTTACGAGGATGGTGAAAAGTTGAGAGTCGCTGGGAATATTCATACTTCACAACGACCCCGTTCTGATCTCATTTCTAGTAAACGCTTATTTTCTGAAAGCGACCGATTATTTCATCGGGCTCGCCAATTCAGGACGATCTAACGTTACGTTACGCCGCCTCGTCAATCCTTCTTGGTTAACAGGCGCCAAATCCCGTCTTCGTAATTGAATGTGCAAATGCCGAATTGAATTAACCCGGAGAATGGTTCTGAATCGATAACGCATTTGCCGAGCATTATGGTATTACATACACAGTATTAAACGTGAATTAGGTCAGAACGTGAATTTCAGAGCACGTTCTCTCCGTTGAGTCGGAGAGTGAGGCTCGCGAGCCCCTCGATATACAGGAGGAAAGGTTTCCATCATAATTATGCGAGCTGAGGACATTTTATTAGGAGAGCATTTATGTAAGCCGAGCGGAGCTTACGATGTGTAACGCGAAATGGAATGTAAATTAAGCATCCTGTTTCAACCCGAAACCGTTTTGGAATTAGGGGCTACAGGAATTGGACAGAGGTTCATTACTATCCTTATTCTGGCGTAATCGCCTCGAAAATCTAACGCGCGCCGCACGAAACTGAATTTTTTATAATTCGGAGATTGGAGATTATGATGCAGCGAAATCAGTCATAAATGATGATCAATGAAACTTACACACAACAGGTCAACTTAGATAACAAACACCTAGCTTGTACTTTTTACTTTCCTCAACTCATCGAGTGAAGAATGTGTTGTGGTCGATTGAAAAAACTGATGAAATGGTAAGGGGGACTATTACCATCCAGTCAGCTATCCCCAAATTACTTGAGAACCTGGTGGTAGCTCAAATATCGCCACTGTTCAACTCACTCTTAGCCCCTGGGCAGCATGAGTTTGTTAAAGGACTCTCATCCTTGACAAATCTGGCAACTTTTAAGGACTACACGCTTTGTGCTGTTGGGAATGGTCATCAGGTGAAACTCGTCACGACTGACTTCTACAAGGCGTTCGATAGGCTCTCCCCCAATACATGATCTCTTGCTTGACGTTTTCGGTTCACTTCACGCGTGGGTCGCCAGCTACTTAGTGCTAGTTAGCTTTCAGTCTGCATCAATAGCATCGGTCTCTGCCATATCTGGTGTACCTCAAGGGTCGCATCTTGGCCCCCTCCTCTTCAACTTTGTGATCAACGGAGTCAGTTCCTTCCGTCATCGCGCCAATTTCTTAATTTATGCGAGCGACCTAAAGCTATTGACCTCCATCCGGGGCCCCACAGACTGCCTACTTTTTTGGCAGGACCTTAATGCCCTCTCTTAGTGGTGTACTTTCAATGGCCTCAACCCATCAAAACGTGCTACTACCATTTTCAATCTCTGGTCCTCCACGCTCAATGAACGGAGCTATGCTTCCTCGCTACGCTGGCACCGTGGATCCTGGAGTTTAACTTGACTCCCGTCTCTTAGTGCTACATAGCTTTCAGCCCGCATTAATAGCATCGGTCTCTGTCATATCTGCTGTACCTCAAGGGTCGCATCTTGGCCCCCTTCTCTTCAACTTTGTGATCAACGGAAACAATCCAGAAGTGACTTATTTCCGTTTTTTTTTTGTTTTTTTTTTTCTGTATCCTGCACAAGGTTTGTTAGTTTACGACGTGTATAATATTCTGTGAGGAATCATATAAGAGGGGGCTTTCTGGACCTTCAACCTCCCTCATCAATCATCCTCTACCTCTCTCACTCTCATGCACTCTCCACTATGGCCTTTCGGCTGGTTGAAGAACCAGCCTTCATTTCAC
The DNA here is from genome assembly GCA_020466155.1 of Pachypeltis micranthus. Lineage (NCBI taxonomy): Eukaryota > Metazoa > Arthropoda > Insecta > Hemiptera > Miridae > Pachypeltis > Pachypeltis micranthus. Next base: position 11,423,820 of record CM035781.1, on the reverse strand, counting down.
CATGACGCTGTACACAGCCGCTAAGAGGTCGAAGTCCGTCGGGGGCACGAAAAAGAGAGAGAAATAGACACACGAATTAAACGAGAAGCAAGTTTTGATTGCATGGCCGCTTGGTTGGTTATACGCACTGTTCTCTGAATACACGACGGATTGGGAGCTGGGCGTGACATGCGGGGGCTCTGAACACGTGAACTGGTCGCACGAGGAACTAGAGTGTCAGTAGAGGTGTGAGTAGCACGAGTGTGAATTGGGTGTGTACTGTTGAGGAAGTTTATCGAGAAGGTCTGGCGGGGGGGAGAGGACATTTTGGAAAATCCAGAAAGGGGAAAATTAGCCGAAGCAAATAACTGAAGAAGGTCGGCCAGACTTTTCTGCAGCCATAGACAAAGGGCTTTAGGTCAGAAATAATTGGACTCGATGTTTGGCGATGCCGAAGTAAGGACGTCCAAGCTTCAGGTTTCAAATAAATCAGCCTGAATACTGGGTACGAGGAAGTAACAATGAATGATATGATAGAAGAAATTTTATCTGCATGTTCTTCTTTGAATGTGACCACTGCTTTCGCCCTTATTGTCATTATCCTTGACGTTTTTGCCCACGTCTTCGCTCGTTCGAAAGTGATTGACTTTGGGAGTGGAAATAAATATATTCAAAAGCGAGAGGCGACGCATTTGCAATGTAAGGGTGTTCCTGCGAGATTTCATTATTAACAGGTTCAAACAGAAATTAAATCTAGCGCCGTCCCAATAGAGTCGCTTCTCTCAACCCCAGACTATTCTTTCCAACTCTTGTCACTCGCCGCCGATTACCATTTAATTACAACGCGCAGCGAAAGGGTTTTTGGGCGTATTGTTTCGTATTACGAGAACGGAACAAGGTTCTCCGGCGAAGTTTCTGCCGCAGTAACTGCTACGTTCGCTTCGAAAACGGCTTGTCTGATCTGATGACGCGTAAAACAACTTTAATTGTCGGTCGCTTTCCCCGACCTCACGATTCAGTTATACGGCGTCAACCGCTTCCCCTTCGCCCTTTTCACTCCCGAAATTAGCGCTCGAAACTGAGGGAAGTTGGAATTAGCTTTCGGCTTTCCAGCTTGTTTCCTCTTATCACAAAGGTTGCCAGTTTTCGAGCTTCCGACTTTTCGGGCTCCCTCCCTCTTCAAATTTGAGATAGCGAGCTGTCAATCTGCCGGTTGTCGTTTTTACCGAAAAAAAACGGAGTTATTAAGGATTAAGTGTGAATTCGTGAAGGGTTTCTGCACCTTGATTGGTTCTATTGAAAAATAAAGACACAAAATCGATAATATCAAAAAATAATAATCTGCTGTCTAGCACGCTTCTAGTTTATTCGCAAAATAGCAGAGACTCGTCGGATCTTCAGGCAAGTACTGCGCGGTGTGAGTGTGAGTTAAAGCTCTAGGCAATTTATGAAACTGCTTAGCCAAAATTACAACAATATGTGCCGTTTTCATCAGACTACGTTAGAAAACACTAGGCTCGACGATCATACGTAATAAAAAATTAACCGTATCCACCCGAACGAGAACACGCGATCAAAAGACGAACTTTTGAATATCCCAGCGCGTTGTTCCTCGACGTGCTCCGGATCATTTTATAGTGTAGACATCCAAACTATAAAACAATCACATCGATGTGTTTGTCATGAGTAGAAATGGGGATAGTTTTAAAGAAATGTTGATCAAGGTATATTGAATACAATATGTACAATATTAACTGATGTTGATACTCGGGGAATTGTTCAGGTATTATGGCAGAGAGGGCTCAGTGGTCCTAATCATCCCCGATTGGTGAAGCTTTCAACCGATCATTCTCTCTCTCCCTCCCACTCGCTCACTCTCTCTTCTTGGGCTAAGGAGGGGAGGGGAATATAGAGTACTCGCCCTTCTTATCATCTAATATTATGTGTTTATGTGTCTCAGTGTACAGCAATGTTGCGACAGCGAGTGAGTGGGTGGCTCCGGCCAGTTCAGGGGAAGCGGTGATAAGTATTTCGACCAGGAAAGACTTGAATGAAACTTTGAGACGGGTTTTAGTTGAGCATGAACTTGTAATTTGAAGAGTAGGTATATCACAAGATTTGAAGACTTGGATGTACAAAGAATAGGTGACTTGAACGGGATATGAGTTGAGAATATATGCGCGCACAAGCGGGGCTCTGGAAGTGTGAAACTGGTTGTACATGGAAGGAAAGAGAGATCCGAATTAGATGCCGATGAGAGGTGAAACACGTTGCGAGAACTGGGAGACGACCGAATTTCGCGAGACTTCGTAGGAGAAAGAGTTTGGGAGGAGCTGTCTGTTGAGGAGATTTTGGGATGTTCAGACGAAGCGGGAAATCTGTCCTCAATTGAAAATAACGTAAGGGGTGAAATTTCCATAGATAACCAAAAGGACGAAAGTCTTTGGGGAATCAATTACATTGTCTTCATGGGCCATGGAGTCAAGTTAGGACAGGTGCGGCAATTTCCAGGTCAAAAAACTGTTACCAATTCTGCATTTTGCGCCGAATAATAAGATTAGGCTGGGGTTCAGTGATTTAATTTTTTTAAGTTGTTTCCGAATTGGTTTCTTTTTCATTCTGATTCATGTCGAGTTCAGAGGATGTCCGTAGGAGAGTTGGCTCGAGGCTGAATGTGATTAATTAGTAGTTGTATCGCACATTGTAAGCGAGTTAGCACTTGATGATTATGTTTCTATGAGAAACACGTTGAAATTTATTCATGAGCCTAAAAAGCTTGGGAAATGCTGTACTGCTTGTTTTCCACGGAGAACGGAAGAGAGGACCTAATGGCTCTAATTACCAAAAGGGTCCCGTCCGTAAGGGAGGTGATCCTAAATCAATAAACAACTATAGGCCAATTTCCCTTTTATCAAATGTTGCAAAAGTAATTGAAAAGTCGATGAAGATTTATCTTGTTAACTTTCTCAAAGAAAATGAAATTATCCACGGACAACAATACGGGTTTCAACCCGGCAAGAGCACGTTGGACGCAATAATGTATCTACTCGAGAAAGTGACTATGGCAATGGACAGGGGTGAGAAGGTTTTGGTGGTCTACAAGGACGTATCCAAGGCGTTTGGTACGGTGCCGCATGATAAATTGATAGACACCTTGTTTGAGCTAAATTTTCACCCAGCCTTCATAAATTGGACACGTAGTTACCTCGAAAACAGGGAACAAAAAGTGAAAATCAACGATAAGATGAGTGACGCCAGATCCTTTACATATTCGGTTCCACAAGGAACAGTACTCTCTCCCCTGTATTTCATAACTTATACCTCGAGTATGTTCAGAGTGCAAATAGAGGGAAATTTGGTTGGCTTCGCTGATGATTCAGCTATGATCGTGACAGGAAAATCGTGGGAAGAAGCAAAAAATAAAGCAGCGAATAATATGAGAAAAATGATTGAATGGTTCGAGGCTCGATCACTAAAATTGAACTTTATGAAAACCCACTTCATGGCCCACGCATGGTTAGAACCCATGGTCCCCGATATTGGGAAAATTGTGTGTCACCTACAGCAAAGATGCCCAGTAGGCTGCAGTTGTCAATCCATCGCACAGGTCAAGACGGGTAAATATCTGGGGGTCATGATGGACCAATGTGTGGACTGGGGCCCACAGTTGGAAATAATTAATAAAAAATTAAGAAAACTCATCCCTATATGCCGTGAAGTTAGGAACTTTATGACGATAAAACTAAAGAGGCAACTTTACCTTGCATTAATTCAAGCCACACTGATATATGGGATTGTAGCATGGAGAAATACCCACAAAACTAAATTAAAATCCGTGTCGGTGTCACAAAAATTATTAATAAAAATATTGTTAAGGAAAAATAGGCGATACCCGACGGCTGAATTATTTAAGGATTTCCAAGTTCTAAACTTAGAAGATTTACTAGAAAAGACCACTATAGTATATGTTCACAAAATGTATTTAGAGGGAAGGATTCAAAAAAGTGAATTGAATACAAGAAGTGGTAGCCAAGTGACATTGTTGATGCCCCGAATGTCCACGTCAGCGGCGCAAAGATTCTACTTATTCTCGGGTGTGCTCAACTATAATAGACTACCGGATGCAATAAAAGCAGCTCCGAATTTTAGAAATTTTAAGAGGAGCCTAAAGGCTCACTTTAGAGATGGAAGTCAAGTATAGCGAGATGGAAAAGTCTTAGGTAAACTGTAAAATAACATAAGCGTGCAAAAAGACCAAAATGTGTCGGAAAAAAATTGTTAAATTTAATAGATAGGCGGCTCCTACTCCTAGCGCGAGCAAAGGCTCATCGGGAGTTGTAGCATTTTAGGCCAAGAGAAATTGTAATACTATTTTGTACTTATCATAAATAAATGCTTAAAAAAAAAAAAAAAAAAAAAAAATTCTCCCTGGTCTTTAAATAAATATTTACTCTCTCTCTCTCTCTCTCTCTCTCTCTCTCTCACTCTCTCTCTATCTATCTATCTATCTATCTATCTTTCTATCTCTTGCTTTTTGTGTATTCGCTTAGTGATTACGGAGTTTTGGGATACTAGAGCGACAACTCAGAAATTCAAGAGACGTGGTACCCCAATAAATAGGAGCATGAGAGCAACGTTGAACATGGTTAATGTGACAGTAATCATTTACAACAAACCATCGGTATAATCACTTTAAGTTAACGTTAAATATTTTACAACTTTGGCGCAATCGTATTCGAGTGGGTACACCATTTCTCAAGACCGTTGTGTATTGCGGGTTTTAGCGCCCCGTCTTCGCCTGAATTGTTTCAAAGTTTTCTCCGTCAATTTCTCTCTTCAAAAAGGATGACTTTACCAAAGAGGCAGCGGAAATGCCGTGGAACGATATTTATAACGAACCAGACCTTAATGTAAAGGTATTAAAATTCAACGACACGATCACTTCTGCCTATGACAAGCACTGTCCACGGGCGAAGATGAGAATTAAACGTTCCCCCGCACCATGGATTACGAGCGATATCCGAAAACTGATGAAAGAGCGGGATCGGGCTTACTCTGAATTCCTAAAAACAAAGAGTGACCTGAATAAAAACTTATATAAGTCGTTAAGAAACAGAGTGAAGCAGGTTCTCCGGAATGCTCGAGTCCGACACTATTTTGTCTCGTTCAAGAAAATTAAAGATCCTAAAGACTTTTGGTGGGTAGTGAAATCATGTGGGATCGGAAACGATAGAAAAGACACGATGCCCTTAACGTACCTGCTGATGAGCTCAACAGGTTCTTCTGTCGTGATGATGCCATTCCGTGTGACCCAGAAACATTGTAAAGGTACGATTCCATTGTTGAACCTTCATATGGCACCTTTCGGGTAGAAACAATTAATGAAGAGACCGTACGGAAGATGCTCACGTCCACAAATTCGGCTGCGCTTGGGATTGATGGGATATCCATCACGGCTTTAAAAACGCTAGCAGACGTTGCGCCAGGCTTGTGTCACATGTACAACTACTCCCTCAACTTATCACAATATCCATCTTGCTCGAAGCATGCCCTTGTTACCCCCGTCGGAAAAGTAGCGAAACCAACTCGAGTGAAGGACTATCGGCCAATAAGTATTCATTGTGCGGCCGGCTGGGAAAGTATTTGACGAGATAGTCTTCACTGCACTCAACCGATTTCTCTCTGAGGACAATGCCATCAGCATACCGCACTGGTCACAGCACTGAGACTGCCCTCATCAAAGTTTTTGATGACATCCGGCAAGGCATGGATGATCGGAGAGTAACGGTGCTCGTCCCAGGCCGTGAAATGGACTATGTCCATGCTTAGGAGTAGAAAAATCACGGCCCGGCTAGAGGAAGACAGCATCACAGTGGTTCCCACGCGAGGCTTCCCGGGGGGGGGTACTCTCTCTCCTCCTGTGACTACTGGTGGCCGTCGAGCTGCTGGAAACACTGCAGCTTGAAGGCTACGAAGTGGTCGCATACCCGGATGACCTTGCAGTTCTGGCAAGCGGCAAATTTGCCTCCACGGTGTCTGAAAGGATGCAAAGAGCTATAGATATCATCCAAAGAAGCCAAGGAAGGACTCTTTATAAATCCGACCAAGACCACCACGGTTTCCTTCACTAGACGAAGAAACCTTGATATAGTACAATGCAAGGAGCAAGGCTCCAGATAATGAAGGAGGTGAAATACCTCGGGGTGATACTGGACAAGCAGCTCACATGGAACTCGCATGTGAGAAATGCGCTGCACAAGGCAACTACAGCCCTCTGGGCGTGTAGGAGGCTGTGCAACAAATCCTGGGGCATAACTCCAAAAATGATGGAGTGGCTCTTTAAGGGGGTAATAACACCCCACGTCACGTATGCCTCCACGGTGTGGTGGAAGGCGACACGCAGTACGAGGGAAACTCCAACAACTGCAGCGGCAGGCGTGTCTTGCTTTCACAGGGGCCATGGGTACATGCCCTACTGCTGCAATGGAAGTCCTTCTGAACATCTCACCTCTACACGTACACATTCAGAGGACCGCTTACCTGGGAGCGGCAAGGCTTTTGCAGACCGGAAAAATTTCCACCAGGGCTGAGGCGAGCCTCCACGGAATAACCAGACAGTTTAAGATAGAAGAGGCAGCAGTCCTTGCTACTGACGTTATGCCAGAGCAGAAGAATTTTCGGCTCCCATTCAGCGTCAGCGTCCACTCACGGGAACGGTGGGAGAAGGCGACATTCCGAACGGAGGTGGGCGCGCTGCAATGGAAGGCCGATGGTTCAGTTAAGGAAGGCCGAGCAGGACTGGGCATTGTAGGGCCCAACTACAGTCTTGCAAAGCCGCTGGGGGAGAACGCCACGATATTCCAAGCGGAAATCCTAGCCATAAAGATCTGCGCAGAAGAGATCCTGAACAAAGGGCTCAAGGGCAAGCGGATCTACATTTTCTCAGACAGCCAGGCCGCCTTAAAGGCCATTGCAGCCTATAGTTTTAGGTCTAAGCTGTCATGGGAATGCCTCCATGCGCTCAAGCAGCTCGGCGCCCGTAACAGGCTCTCCCTCATTTGGGTGCCGGCTCACAGGGGGCATGAGGGCAATGAAAAGGCTGACCGCCTTGCGAAAAGGGGTACAGAAACCCTACCCCTCGGGCCTGAGCCACACGTGGGTCTGACGGAAAGTCACCTGAACTGTCTGATTGCTCGATGGGAGATACAGGAAAATGACGCCCATTGACATCGCCAGCCACGACTAAGGCAAAAAGGCTTGTCACGCCTTCCTGTCAAAGGGCGAAAGCGATGCTGTCACTCTCTAGACAAGATCTGAGAGTACTGATAAGCTTCCTCACCAAGCACTGCCCACTCAGGAGTTACCTCTACAAGATGGGCATCTTAGAGGCGGTGGAATGCAGACTCTGCGGCGAGGAGGATGAGACAGCAGAGCATATTCTATGTGAATGGCCTGCTTTGGCTGCAAAACGCTTTGAATACTTCGGTCAGGGTACCACTGAACTCCAAACCTTAGTGGACTCTGCGGTGAAGGACATACTCGGCTTCCTAAGGAGGGCGGGTATGTACGACGCCTTCTACTTCACAATAGGCCCATATAAAAAGCGGCCGCAGTGACAAAGGGACTTGTCCCACACGCCCTCGGGTTAAAAAAAACAACAAAAAAAACGGTGCTCGTCATGATTGACATCTCACGGGCATTCGATAGAGTCCGGCACGAACTGCTAGTGGCAATCCTTGGCTCTGTAGGGGTATCTGGCTCTCCGCTCGACTGGTTTGCGTCGTACCTTTGTCAGCGCACACAGAGCGTCAAACGACCAGACGGGACACTATCCACTAGTCTTAATATCTAGACGGGAGTACCCCAAGGTTCTGTTCTCTCTGCGCTACTCTTCAATGCTTGCAATAAATACGGCCTCCAAGGTTTTTAAAAAGAGCGGATACACGTTATCAACTTGCAGGTTTATCTGTCTGGAGAGGTTTCACGTATCGTCGTGCTGGTGCAGGTATTAAATCGAAAGCTTGAAGCATTAACAGTCTGGTGTAGCAATCATCGGATGTCAGTTAACCCCCAGAAATGCAAAGCCATGCTGTGTGGGTACACTAGACTTCTCTCGAGGATCAACCTAAGAGGGATCCCTTCTGTTCACATAAGCAACCAGAACCTGCCATACAGTACCGTACTTAGAAACCTTGGCATCACTATGACCCACACACTCTCTTGGTGGCCACAGGTATCGAAGACAACGGCGAAAATTTTTGTATCTTTGTACCAACTTCGACGACTCGCTGCAGAATTCCCGTACCATGTAAGGCTCAAGGTAGTACACGCACTCGTCGCCCATAACCTCAGTTGCGAGCAACTAATGGCTATCCAGAGAGCGCAAAATGCCTTAGTACGATTTGTTTACAGGCTAAAGTTGGACCACCACGTTACACCGTACTATAAAAGCTTAGGCTGGCTGAAGATCCAACAAAAAACCCTGCAAATTATTACACAACGGCTTATCATTCGGATAAATAGCTTGACCTAGCATTAATGCTCCGAGACCCATCCCATTCGATTCAGCATCGAAAAATATCAAAATGAAACCCAAAAAAAGGTCGAAAAGAACTGAATCGTAATATTAAAATAAACAAAAAAAACGAAAGTATCTAGAAAAATAAGCGAATAATGAAAAGTTCAATCAAAGGTAACAGATATCTTGCTAATGGAAATAGTTGAGACGGAGTGAAACAGTCATTCGTGGAGGTGAAGAGGAGAACAAGGCAATCGGACGATAAAGAGACAAATCGTAGTGCCAAAGGTTATGTACAAAACACGAGCGCTTCCTAGAGGAAGCAAAAAAAAAACCGGCGCCCGTAAACGTTGCGAGTCGAGTCGAAAGGGGAGGCGAGCGGGCGGCGTTGCCAGTCCAGACGAAACGTTGACTTCCGCTGTAGTTCCCGCGTTGTTCTGCGTTACGTTAATTTTTTTAACCGTTTTTTGCCCATAACAATCGTGGGCTTCGTCCGATCGGATTGCCGAGATGGCGGGCACAACTAGATACCAAATTGAACGAATTTTTTGGACCACATTAAAGGTACAAAACGGCCCGGACGGTGGACGGGGGACGGCGGACGGACATTGCAAATTTGGAATCTCCAACTCTTGAAACGTAAAGTATCAAATTTCGAGGGGGGGTTGTAAAACATTTTTCGTGACCGAAAACATAGGGTTATTATTCAGAATGAATAATAAACCAAAATCAAATGCGCCGTTGCGCTGTTTCCTATTTAAGAGCTTAAAATTCCATAACCCTCCCTATATCGCCGAAAAATTAGCATTTCTCCACGCAATTCACCAACATGAGACGCGACATGGCCTAATTCATATCCCTCACCACCGAACCACCATCGTCAATAAATACTTCACTGCCAGTCGGTATTGTAGTCAGTATGATGTCCTCGATGAATTTCAATCCGGATACAAGAAAGGTCACTGTGCTCATTATGTTCGATTTTATTAGAGCCTTCAAATCGGTTAGGCATGATTTGTTGCTTGCAACTCTACGTGGTCATAGGATGGGTGGGGAAGTGGTGCGGTGGTTTGGCTCTTACCTGAATGGGAGGAAGCAACGAGTGCGTGTACCGGATGGGCAACTATCTAATTGGCGAGAAATAGTGGTTGGTGTTCCGCAAGGCTCCGTCCTGTCGGCTCTCTGCTTCATCATATATATAAATAAAATAGTTAAGGTATTGGGAGCGCATGGTGAAATAAAATATATGATGTATGCAGATGACCTACAAGTTTATGCGACGGCCTAAGTAGAGAGAATTTCTCTCTACTGGCCTACCCCGCAAATCTTAACGCTTTAGTTGCTAAATTGAATACGAAGATTTCCAAATTAGTAAAGTGGTGCGAAAAGCATAACCTTAAGATGAACCCAACAAAGTGTAAGGCTATGATTTTGGGGAGCTCACGCATGATTAGATTAATTAATCTTGATGAGGTTTGCCGAATACAAGTAGACGGGGCGTGCTTGACTACCAGGATAAAATAAAAGATCTGGGGGTTATGATAACCAAAAATTTGTCCTGGGATGCACAAGTCAGTTACATAAGGAACGCTTCTTTCAAAGCTCTGCACCAGTTGAAGAAGTTCGCCTACCATTTTCCTCAATACGTGAAAGTTAGGCTCGTTCAGGCACTAATACTGCCTTATTAAGAGAGGAATAATGAGGACCTGCAAAGAGCATTAAATGCAGCGATACGTTTCATCTATGACCTAAGGTATGATGAACACGTCACGCCATTTTTTAGGCAACTCGGATGGTTGAAAGTAAAGCAGCGACGCCTATTGAACGTAGCTTCACTTAGCTATAAACTGCTGAAAATAAAGATACCAAAGTACTTGGCATCAGAATTCCGTACGCTAGGCAGTGCGTCTTCTCATACCAGTAGCACTAGAGCTGGCATTAACACGTTGGAAATACCTCGACACCGAACAGAGAAAATGAGTAATTCATTTATTGTCACAGCCAGTAGGATCGTCAATGAGAACCAGGAGGTGTTCCGGGGACAGAAAAATGTTATGTGCTTGAAAAAACTGTTCAAGGAAAAACTTGTTCTCCAGTCTAGATAACTGCTATCATATTTAATTGAAAGTATTTAGTATCGAAAATTTCAATTGTTTCTTTTGTTTTGATAATTTACTGTTTAAATATTGGATGAAAATTTGATAGATGACATTTATTTAAATTTAATTAAATTTTAAGATACTGAATTTTGTTTTTCATAAAGTTTTCTGTATGTTTGTAAGAGTGGGCCGCTTAGGCCCAAAAATGTACAGATTAATAAATAAATCAGTCAGTCAGTCTTCCTTCGCTAGATTCCAAATTGTTATCTAATAACTTCTTTTTTTCTCTATTTTCTTGTTGCAGCGACGAGTCCCTCGGGTCGAACTCAAGCCTACATTGGACTAATCACGGGGGTTCTGGCGATGGTCGTGCTTTTGTTGGGCTGCACCGTTCTCTTGATGGTGCGACGAGGGCGAAAAAAAGTGGCTTTACTTCACAAACACACGTCTCTCGGCGCCAAACCAGGTGATAAAAATAACTGTACATTAACCTCATAGGTAGAAACGTGGGAAGATAATTGGAAATAGGTGCTCTGTGCGATTTCTTTGTGGAGTATAGTAATAATTGTAATGGAAAGTATAGTAATATGTTTGACATCAATGAGAGTTGCTAGTGGCGACCAAATTTGAGGAATGAATCGTGTGAGAAACTGTTATAAATGACACCGCAATGTTGATAATATTGCACATAACAATTAGTTAAAATCTTATCAGTTATTATTTGTCATTACGTGAATCCTTCTCGTATTTCAAGCAGGGGTAACGATAAACATGAAGGAGCTTAAAATGTCGACGCCGATAATAAACAACGGAGTGGCGAGAACGAGGAGCAAACCTAACGGAAAAGGGCTCTACGGTCATATGCCCGGCGAAGAGAGCGAAGACAGCGAAAATTCTTCAGTGTACCACGAGCCGTACAAACTTCTACCGTCAGCCAAGCAGGAATACGGATGCCTCATTAAGAAGGACGCGATACCGTCGAGCAAAAGTGCCGAATACAACACTGGTGAGCCGATTTAATTTTTATTACATTTCCATCATGTTCCGTGTTGTTGAAATGATTTCGAGAGATCGCTTGAAAATACGGTCGAATCAATTGGCCGAAGGCATCGAAGCGCTCTGACTTCGACCCTAGCGCTCAACCAAATTTAAAAAGTTCACAATCGACATACAAAAAAAAACATCTAATTAGTTCAAATTTTCCGTTTTGAAAGTAATTATACTTGACAGTGAATAGCCTGACACTGATGTGGCCGTGCAAGGTGGTTCCCGAGTTTTTCGACGAATAAAAAACGAGCCTCGAGGTCCAAACACTCGATTGAGCAGCAGCGCGCAACACTGGATTAACACACCGAAGATCGAATCGAAAAAGCTCATTGCTCGGCGTCATCTACCGAACTTCACAGAACTCAAGAACAACGAGCCAAACCAATATGAAGAAATCCCCCACCCCCACCACCGCATGCACAGTGAACTAACTGTTGGGCGTCAAATCTCGGCACGCAACTTCTAACGGGCGACGAAGACATTGATTGCGTGTTGAGTAAGCTTTCATGAGCGGGCGAAAGGGGACGAGCACTTAAATCAAGACTGGGGAAGCAACAGATAGGAAGAGGATCAATCAAGCGGCTGTCAAGACGGTGCTTCCTCCGGGAGAAGATTGCGAGCAAGAGACTTGTTGTTTTCTCGTGCAGTCCCGAAGAGAGGGAAAATCTCACATGCGTTGCCGGATGATGTGGACGTACTTCGTACTTCATACCTACGGAAGCCTCTCTTTCCAAAATAAGAAGCCGGATATACATGTTTTTTTAACGTCTTCGTTTGTGAAACTGATGAAACGCATCGTATGACTTCCTTCTCATCATAGTTCGACGACGCAACTATGCGGTGCGTTCGTGCACGCTCTGCTGCAAAAATGTGGAACACATTCAGCCATTTTCAATTTGCCTCCCAGTTGAATACACTACCCGAAAAGGTATTAGAGCGACTAATGGATAGATAATAGTTAATAATGTTCTGTGAGTTAGATTCGAACCGTTATAGTAGTGTCAATAATTATATCTTTACTTACATACGTGGAATACGGCCAATGTTGGGTGCGCGAGAGGGGGAGCTTAAATAAAATAAAATGGAACTCGGTGAGCGTGAGAGTAGGACTGAATTACACGTAAAATAAATAACGGTTGGAGTTTGAGTGTATAAGGGCGACACAAGGGGACTCGGAATACGCGTGAACTGGTAGCGCAGGAAACTAGAAAGTGAGAAGAGCAGTGATTTTTTTATATTTCGCACTTTATTTGTTGTATTGTACCGGGACGAACCAAACCCTTCCATTCAGCAAAGGCTCGCCCAGGGCATTTATACTGACTGGGCACCTCAAATGCCCTGATTCGCTCGAGACTTAACTGCCGTCAGTTGTAACTGAGCCAGTTCCCTCGTTGCCGAGTCGCCTGCGCTCGCGTTCGCTCCCACTCAGTTCCTTGTCTGTGGTGGTAAAACTTCTCCGAATGTAATTGAGAGTAAAACTCTCTGTTCCAATTGCATTCGGCTTCTATCGTACTACTTCCCAACTCACCTAGTGCGATACCGCTTCAATATGAATCCCCCGTAACAGTATAAACGTACATAATTGTAGAACGGCTATGCTACGACCCCCTTTGAGATAACTTCTGGTGGGGGTCGGAGTGCTCACAGATTTGCAAACATTTGCGTATTTATGTATCTACTCATTTATATAACATGATGGATATTGCCTTATAACGTATATTGCATGGCTAACTTATGATAAGGACCAAAAGGAAGAGACCTTACAGTGAAAAGAAGAAAATTTGCCTGCCATACGTGTAGTGATTAAATAATTTGAGAAGAATTGCACAGAACGAGACTTGTTTTTGAAGGACAATAGTGAAACTTGCTTTTTCGTGAGAGCGGTAGGAAGAGTGTTGAACCGAGATACTCTCCAAAACAGATACAGTCTTTGACCTAACGCCGTATTCATCTTTGGAGAGAGCAGGGTGATTGTGTCTGCAGCCCTGGTAGCATTCATATTACTGTACCGGGACGAACCAAACCCTTCCATTCAGCGGAGACTCGTCCGGGGCATTTATGCTGACCGGGCACCTCAAATGCCCCGATTCGCCCGAGACTTCGCTGCCGTCAGTTGTAACCGTGCTGATTCCCTCGTCGCCGTGTCGCCCACGCTCGAGTTCGCTCCCACTCAGTTCCCCGTCTGTGGTGGTAAAACTTCTCCGAATTTAATTGAGCATAAACTCTGTTCCAATTGCATTCGGCTTCTATCGTACTACTTCCCAACTCACCCAGTACACCAACAATGACTGCACCAAAGCATCGTACAATAGTCTTTTTAATTTTAAATTCATAAAACGTCTCACTTCCAAACTGATAGGGATTACATTCTCAAGTTGGTATTCAACATTTTAATGCGACCATCCCAGGACAATGTTTGATCTACATTCTCTCCTAAGTATTTTATAAATGGGATTGGGCCGAGAGTTGATAAAGGAATATCGTGAGCACTGGGAGACGAGTGTATCTGGGAAGAGGTGTATGTGCATTGGGAAAAGAGGTAAATCGAGGAAGGGAAGGGCATTTTGGAAAGTCCAAAAGGGGAAATCCGTTGTCATAGGAAGTTCAACCGACCTTAATCCCTTTGTCTGGAGGAGGCCCAAGCTAATGGTCCCAAATACTTCGGCTTGTGCCAAATAGTCTAGATAAAGGCTCCAGAGAGTTTGATGAAAATCGTTGGACGTTTTGCCAAAAAGTGAATAAAGCTTTTTTTTGCTTCATAGGCTTGTTCGCTGATGTAGGGGTAGTGGTAGGAGCTGACTCCGTTCGTGCACTAAAACTCATCATTCGTCAGGCCCCTGATAACAGGCGCATTCAAATGGCCAAAACTCAAATAATGGCAATCCGCCCAGAGTCAAGCCTATTGTTCGACGCAAAGCGTCGAAATTGTCAGTTCATTGATCTCGGACTTCCCCACGTCATTATCTCCGACCGCCTAATCGTCTCCAACTATTTCGATACCTGCCCCTCACCCTTGGAAATCCCAAATCGGCGGATATTTCAACGGTGGTCTTCCTCCTTCCTCTCCTCTTCTCAGATTCCCTTCCACAACAGATACCTTCTCCCAAAACATCATTCTGCTACGAAGTGTCGTCGAAGTGAGTCGTCTCCAGTTTTCGCGTTTTCTCCCAACACTTGTTTCCTAACACCTTTCGCGATACGGCCGTCTCCAATTCTCCCCACGGATACCTCTATCAACTCTCATCGCCTTCTAGTTCGGCTTTCTCCCTCCTTCCGAGTACAACCAGTTTTTCACGTCTTCAGAGCCCTATTTGTTCGCGATCCCATACTCATCTCATCTCCCGTAAGTCACCTCTTCTTTGTACAATCCAAGTCTTCAAATCTTGTGATATTCCAGCTCACCAATTACAAGTTTGTGCTCAGTAAATATCCGTCTCGAGTTTCATTCACGTCTATCCTGGTCCAAACATTTGGTCCTCCGGGCCGGATAGACAAATAACATTTTCGCGGCTGTAGCATTCCGGGTCCAGCGCGAAAAGTGTATATTCTCCTGTTCGAAACTGTAATAAGATGGACTTCTCACCTACATGGGGTAACAACTTCCATCTCCCCTCAGACCGTATCTTGAATGACGCAACGCTAATCTCTTACTCCGAAAAACTGGTTAATCTACAACTCTCTGTAGCTAGTCTGGATACATCTGCAGCTTCCGCTCCATATGACCTCCTCAATCTGTGGTTCTCCTTCATCAGAGCATCCAGGCAATTCTGAGGTGAGAATTACATATCAGAATCAAAGATAAAGTACTCAGCACCAAATGGCACAACACAATCCGCTCCCTATTAGACGATACAGAGGCCATGATTGATTTTCATCTGCTTCCGATGATGGGTTCGCCTCCATCGGCAGTCTTCACACCTACTCCTTCTTCTACTTCTTCCTCGTCGCCAACCTTCCAAAAGACTATCGACACCGTGACGATTTCATCGTTACCATCCGTTAAAGAAGACGCCGAGACGTCACCTCATCACCCCTTCACCTACGCCAAACGCTCCAACCTGAAGACATCTCCGCTTCCACCAGCCATTGGGATACCTGCTCTTCTTCGCCGCCATTCAAGAACCCGCAACCGACGCCGTCGCCCTCCGCTTCCGGTACAATGTCTTCACCTTCACCGGATAAGAAAGCCTCCGAGTCTCTCGTCACAGCACCGTATTGCCTCCCCACTCAATCACCAATACGCTGTTCACAACGACCTAATCCATGCGAACTTCCAATAGTCACCATCGAAACGAAGCCCCACCTCACTCAAGATGCACACTGCGCCCGTCAACCGCTTTCTTCCCTCCCGCCATCTTCAAATCGCTTCCGACGAATGTTACACAAGGTAAGGCTCTGAAGCGTGTGAACTGGTTCCCCAACGTAGAATATAGGAAGGAGCCTTCAGCTCTTCCTGTTCAGAGGCAGCCCTCAGCCCTTGTGCCTACAATCCACATTCCAAGTGTTGTCACCAAGCCCAACGTTCTGAACTCCAATCAATTTGCCTATACCCTCCTATGTCTCTTCCCTCCTACCTGCTCCTGTGCTCCTGCAACTCCACTTAGCCCCTCATCATTAGCACCCTATCCCCAACGCCCTTCATATCTATCACGCCTCAGCTCCTCTCATATTCTCATTCCAGATCACACGACCCACAACCGTTTTCCTACAAGTGCATTCACACCTCCACACAGAACAGAAGCACTGTATTGGTGTTTCAAGGCCCTCAACATGGACGTTTGCTCTCAGAATCTCGTGCCCACACACCAAAAATTAAGAGCTGTCACCAGAACCCACTTGCCCACCCCTCTAAATTCAAGCAGTTTACCCATACATCCTTTTGTCTCATCCTTCCGCCTATTTTTCTGCTCCTACGACTCAACTCAGCCCTCATCTCAAGTATCCCATGTCCCAACGCCCTTTTTGGTCTTCACACTCTACTTTTCTAAATCCTAGTCGTCACATCCTACTTTTCTAAATCCTAGTCTTCACATCTTACTATGCTAAACCCTAACTGTTGTACCCTACCACAACCCACATCATCTTGCCCTAACATTCGGTTTCTTCAATGCTACACCAGCACAGCTTTCCTCTATCTCTTCTACCTTCCACTCCTGATCCTCCCTAAATTCGAGTGTGATTACCAAGGTCCCTCAGACCACCTTACCACATTCACATAGTTTGCCCACACCCTTTTCCGTCCCTTCTTCCTAACTGTTTCTCTACATTTGCAATTTCACTCAGCTGCATCCTGTAGCACAAGCCTCAATGTCTTATGCCCCACATCCAGTCTCCTTCAATGTTCTGTCCTACCAACATTCCTTATCCTCTCGACCTCCCACTTGTACTCGTAATCATCCCTCGTGTCATTGAGCATTCACCAGGACAGCACTAGGTCTCACCTCTTAATCCCATGCCTTAAATCATACCTTTACCCTGCACATGCCCTTTTTGCACCACTCCCATACGCTTTTTCCTTCTCACTGCCCCTGTATGCTGGCCCTTTTAGCACGACCTCAGTAAGCTCCTTCAACTTTCACCACCTCACTGTAATTGCCCCTACCGCCCCTTTCAACATGCCTTCCTCCCTCTTGCAGCACCCCAGCGTGCCTTCCTCCCTCTTGCAGCACCCCAGCGTGCCTTCTCCTACTTGCACCACCCCAATGTGCGTTCTCCTACTTGCACCACCCCAATGTGCGTTCTCTTACTTGCACCACCCCAATGTGCATTCTCCTACTTGCACGCACCACCCCAATGTGCGTTCTCCTATGTGCACCAAATGAGTGAAATTTCTCCTACTTACACCACCCCAATGTGTATCCTCCTAATTGCACCACCTCAGTGTGTATTCTCCTACATGCACCCCATCTCAGTGTGCATTCTCCTACATGCACCCACTCTCAGTGTGCATTCTCCTACATGCACTCCACATCAGTGTGCATTCTCCTACTTGCACCAATCTCACAATGTATTCTCCTCAGTGTGCATTCTCCTTCCTGCACCCCACCTCAGTGTGCATTCTCCTACTTGCACCGCCCAGCATGTTGGCTGTTTGCTCCTCCACCTTGTGAAAACCCTCCTCTATATTCCCCATCTATGCATGTGCTTCCCTGAACCTCAGTTTTTGATAAATACTTCCATTTCACCCTACCTTGATGCTGTTCACTTCATGCTAGTGCTTTCTCAATATCCTTTCATTCTCCTTGCACCACATCCTGTGCTTCCTCGTGTGATCACGCATTCATCCTCATCCTCGCATCTAAGCTCCAGTTCTCCGTTGCCATGCACTACTCACCACCCATATTTTGAACCGACAACACTTACCACCTCCTCTGACTCACCCCTCAAGTGAGGCAAGCCTCCTCACCTACGTTCATTACCACAACCACTGTAACCCCACTTCGAGGGTTATCCTGCTGTCACCAGCGGGAGGGTATGTTCGACGCAAAGCGTCGAAATTGTCAGTTCATTGATCTCGGACTTCCCACGTCATTATCTCCGACCGCCTAATCGTCTCCAACTATTTCGATACCTGCCCCTCACCCTTGGAAATCCCAAATCAGCGGATATTTCCAACGGTGGTCTTCCCTCCTTCCCTCTCCTCTTCTCAGATTCCTTCCACAACAGATACCTTCTCCCAAAACATCATTCTGCTACGAAGTGTCGTCGAAGTGAGTCGTCTCCAGTTTTCGCGTTTTCTCCCAACACTTGTTTCCTAACACCTTTCGCGATACGGCCGTCTCCAATTCTCCCAACGGATACCTCTATCAACTCTCATCGACTTCTAGTTCGGCTTTCTCCTCCTTCCGAGTACAACCAGTTTTCACGTCTTCAGAGCCCCTATTTGTTCAAGTGATTCCATACTCAACTCATCTCCCGTGTAAGTCACCTCTTCTTTGTACAATCCAAGTCTTCAAATCTTGTGATATTCCAGCTCACCAATTACAAGTTTGTGCTCAGTAAATATCCGTCTCCGAGTTTCATTCACGTCTATCCTGGTCCAAACACCTATTGATCTACAGGATGGAAGTCTCACGAATACCTAGGGGTAATTCTTTGTCAACGAGGTGGTCCAATGGCACACCTTGCCCGCCTAAGGGACAAATGTGCAGCCCTCGTAGCACATGCGCGATCACTGTTGATTTGGAGACGTTACCACGCGCTCATTGCCTGAATTACCACGGAGATTTCTCACCCGTTCTCAGAAGGACGTCCTGTCTTGCCAGCAAACCACACAATATGCCGTCTAACCCTGCAAGTCCTTTCTGGAACGCTTCCACCAACAGGCCTAATAGTGTAGCTGCCACGCGCTTGCACATAAGAAATGATGGCCTGGAACAATACCTGGGCCATTAAGCCCGACTCATCCCACACCTGCTAGAGGTAGATTTCCTCAAGCGAACGCTAGAGGTGGTCCAGTACTGGGTTATGGTACAGTAGCAGGTGAGGCGCCACACTGCAGCCGCCTTCACTCCGTCCCACCTTCCATAGTGGATCGCACGCAGTTGAAGTGTTAGCGCCCCACTTTTCGGGTCACACAGCTGCTCTCAGGTCAGGAAGCACTTCTTCAGGTGTCTACATTCGACTCGTGTCCTAGGGCAGAAGTGACGGAGAATACCTCACATGTAATATTTTTCCGCACACTATATAAGGACGTGCCGACGCTGGCCAATTTGCCCGGAAGAGATTCTGCAGTGACTAAATCAGGCTGGAGAGTCTGGAGGAGTGAAATCCGCTCACACGCGCAATCACATTCTTGCCTTTTTGCAATGAGAACCTGCATGGTTTCACGTCCCCATGCAAAACCAACGTGGCATGCTCGTCAATGTGGGCAATGCGCCCATGCCCAGACTATGCAAATCAGCCGATAGGCTTCCAAAAGACTTTTCACCCATTAGGTTAGCAACTCCAGAGAGAAGCCACCTACATGAGCCATGTATCTCTCTAGAGTGTTCCCACTTACCCGACTCATCCCACACCTGGGCTAGAGGTGGGGCAGTACTGGGTTAGGGTACAGTGGCCAGCGAGGCACCACACTGTAGATAATTATCCAAGAGGAGCCAGGGCCGCCTAGTCATGCACCGCTGCTTCCCTTAAGGTCGACCACCACACACAGCCCACGAACCGATATTAGGTTTTATTGGTTTCTGTACACTTCAAAACGTACCTACAGGGTAGCGGACAGTTACGACCAATTTTAGCTTGTATCATGCAGCGTTTAAAGAAACTTTCATGTGGAAAGATAAGTACTGACTTGTAGGAGAAAAGCCATAAGCATAATTTCAATTATTATTGCCATTTTCGACTACCCAATACCAGTCTCACGGTTATTATTTATTGCATGGTAGAACTCAAAGCTCATGATTGAAGTTCTTTCTTTGAAGTTCAATTCATCAAAAAATTATCAACACACCCTTTTAGTAAACATTATTAATGTTCCCTGATAACTTCGCATTTACCAGTCTGTGGGTTCTGGCAAGAGGGGTGTGAATTCACTCGACTCGTTTTGAATTGAGGATGAAATGAACCATAGTTTAATGGGGCAGTTAACACATAAGTACAGTTCTCGTTTCTTGGCTATCTCTTGAAAAGGCCAAGGAAGAGGGCACTTGGGAATAATCGCCCTCGCTCCTATAAAGTCGTATAACGTGGACAATAAGAGTTAAAGTCATGGAGGTCGCGTAACGGTTGGCGAAGTTGAGAAAACTACGCCGAGCTAACCGTAAAATTTCCTATTATAGGGGCGATCGCCCTTCGAGGTGACTTGAACCCCTCATCTCTGGCTCTCATATACGGAAAATAACAGCGATTTTTAACTCTTCTTAGAGCTACGGAATAGGGAGGAAAGTTATGTATGTAATCGGCTGAGAAAAATAGCGCGTTCTTCACATCTTTACGTTTCAAGGGCTGCTGAGTTCTAAAGACTGTTTTTGAGAAAATGGCGAGTGTGTGTGTGCGAGAAGTGGCGTGTCAACCAACACTTCCAGTCAATCCCTTAAAGGCATTACTCTTGCAGTGCGTTTGGACTGCGCTCCTGTGGATCGTCAAGGCGTGCATCCACCGAAGCCGTTCCAAGCGACCACTGGCCATTTACCTGTTTACTCGGCCAGTGGTAGTGAAAAGGGAGCTTCCACCAGCTATGGGCTGAACTCTGTGTAGATCTCCCCTAGTCCTCGTCAAATGAACGTGACACGTATGAGTGTTTCCCCAACGTGAACGTCTTACGAGAAAGTGCGTTCAGGCAGACCACTGGACGATCCAGTTCTTCACGAGTCGTGACGACTTCGACGTGCGGCTGCACTTCTTCTTTCTCCATCGTGGAGACCAGAACGGAATAAACAAGAAATCACGAGCTGCCCGACCGTAGTTTCTACAACAGTGAGCGACGGTTGTTGGAAGAGCAGTCTGAGTTGGAAGGTTGGCTACTAAGCAAGCTTATAACCGTTTCGCCTAGTTTGCGCAGACGGTGACAGAATGATGGAGAAATGGCTACCGTTGATCTCTCCCTTTGAAAGTAGCCACACAAGTAAGCAGTTGGATCACGTGGGAAACCAGATGAAGAACTCCTCCCAGATGGCACGGGAGTCCCCAGGGTACACTGGCAACAGGCTCCACTGGGAGACAACTCACCTAAGTGACAACCTCCATAGGACTGGGTTGGGTGGATGATGAGCATGTGCCCAGGCTCTTTCGCGATAGTGAACCCACATCCTCCATGGCATGCGACTGATAAAACTCTCTCAAGAGGGTTCAGGAACAGCCATTACACAACATATACCTATCTGCGATCATGGTACACCAAAATAAGGGTATTTTTCAAACATAAAATATATGTTTTTGTGATATATATATGTATATCACTAGTGGCATAGCTGGACGTTCAATAACAGCTAGAAGGTACTATGCGTGAACACGGAATCTTACTAGTTCCACTTGAAAACGTCAAACGCTTCTTCAGTACGTGGTCATAGATTACGCAGAGCCCTCAGATGCCTGTGGAAGGCTAAAGTTCAGTGAGGTGTCGCCTGGTGCCCCAAGTTGGTCGTTAAAGATATACATGTTTACACACCCTGTACTATTCCGCCTAGGCTCGATCACCCTCCACCTTGACTTGGGTGTTCCAATCCCAGTTGGTCTCCTCAGTCGTAAGTGAGCATTTCCCAGGGGACACTGCTTGCAAATCAGGATTGGTTCACCCCCACCTGCACCCTCCAGCCATGTTTAGGCTGTGGAAGGCTAAAGTACAATGAGGTGTCAGCCTTGGCACGATCACCCTCCATCGGGACTTGAGTGCTCCAATCCCTGTTGGTCTCCTCAGTCGTAAGTGAGCATTTCCCAGGGGACACTGCTTGCAAATCAGGATTGGTTCGCATAGAAAATTTGGTACATATTACGTTAGTACGCTCCATAACTGGGGGTTCAACATTTGCAAGAAGGAACTGTACGTTAACCTTCGAAATTGGCCAAACAGAATCCTTCTGATTTCATTTTGAAAACGCCAAACGTTTTCCGCCAAACGCCAACGCCAAACTCCAATACGTTGTCATGATTGAGAGGTTGGAAGCGTGGATGGATGGATGGATGGAGGGAGAGGTGTTCGCGCCTGTTCTTCTTCCTGCCCAGAACCTGTTCAGCGCTCCACGCAGAGGCCAGTGTTCTGGGCACCAATGGGATGTTGCTCACTCGGTTGAGGATAAACGCTCGAATTCTTCTTGAACTCCTCCGGCTGGTTCGGGTCGTGTACCTTGAGTAGGCCGCCCTCACACAGAGAGCTTATTGCCTTGTTGTGCGTGCACCAGTTCTGAGACAGCCCATCTACACAGATCAGTTCTTCCATCAAGTGGAGCATGATTCTGTCGACGGTGTCTTGTGTCAGTGTAGCCTTCATAGACCACCGTCATCCTTTAAAGCGCTTTTCTTCTCCACGTTGTGAGGGAACGTTGTCTGTTTTGCTCTCTAGGGCTCTTGGCTCTGGTGTCTCCACTGGTGAACGCAGGAGTGCCGTGGGAGCAGTAGAGGCTCTCATTCTTTTAAGATGCTTCCATCTCTGATGGTGTGTCGCGCTCTACACCTTCCAGAAGCCTTTTGGCATTTGTTCGAATCCAATTATAATGAACTTCCCACCCGTAGAAAGATGATCACGCTCGTTGCCCTATTCACGTTTTATGGACATTATTAAACGTCACATTTGCACACAATTTTTAAATGTGTGTGTGTGAGCTCGAAGATAATGCGTTCGACGACGAAGAGAGTTGAGAGCCTCTCACCTGATATTTGTGGTAATTATTTGTTCTGGTTTTGAGTATTCAAGAGAATCTCATCTTCCAGTAAAGTTAATGTATTTGTTACCAAAATACCAAGCGTGCCTTGAAATAATTTAATGCGAAATTATCCTGACGAGAGCGTGTTGCTGACGCCATTTCCAGCAATAAAACAATACTGCTCCCTCAACTTCTAGGGCAGCTCATTAAAGTCCCGGACTACCGCGGATGTTGAATAACATCTTCCTCGCTAATTTCGAACTTTCTAACGGAGGTATCACCTTTCAACAAGCTCCTTCTTCCTCAATGCGTCGACAGGCGCCCCCTTTTACTATAATTATAACCGGTGTTTTGTTAACCCTTTTCATTCGGTAAATGAATCGGGAACAGCGAGAAGAGTTCCTCTGTGGGTTTTGTGAGAGTTTGAATGAGAAAGCTACGCACACACGCGCGCGCTCGCGCGGGCGTTTTCAGTTCTGTCAATATGAATGCCGTTGCTTCTCTCCAAACTGCCTGTAAATACTACCCCGCTGAAATCCTCTCGAGGGGTCAACGTTAATGATGAAGAGCTGGGAGGCGCATGTTAAACCGCGCAAACCTGTGTCTTCCGTAACTCCCCGGTGTGGAAACGTATTTAGTTAAAATTGTACTGCACAATGACTGGGAATGTTAAGAACCGTCAACAGTCTTGTAGAATCTTTTAGTCACACATTAAAGCGAATGAATGGATTAAGATCTGATGAAAGGCACTAAACGCTCTTGTGCTGTGAGCACACGTTCATTTCACACTCAACCTTTCCTGCACGATAAAGTAGCATAAATTTCGTTTCGATCCTTCGTTATTTTTGTTTTTAATACAATAATTCGTAACGGTTTTCAGGGCTTTGTCGGTCTCTGGATTTCACGAGCGTCAACAGTTTTCAAGAGGAAGTGAAATTCTCTTCGCCTTCGCTGTACAATCTCACACCTCCGCCGCCTCCTTCGTCACGACCGCCTCCATACGAGATGTCGACCAATTTCAACTCAACCGCTACGCTCAACGGGAAAACCCCTTCGGCCCCCGTCGAAAACTACTACGCCGCCACAGATATCATTAAGGTAACTGCTTTGGCATTCCATACATGCATCGTAGCGTATGCCACTGGTTGCGGGGGGGATATTGTCCAGAATCGGCAGAATGAATGTCAACCTGTCCGGTCGGGAAATCGAATGGAGGCACTGAATCCTTTCAATCATGATGATAGCACCTAATGGATGGAACGAGACTAGTTTTTCTGGTTTCTCGGCTCGTTGGGAAAGTTGGAGGGGGGTTGGGGGTTTTTTAACGTCTCCATTTAAGATTGTTTAATACGCGCTGTGCAGTGTAAACCAGAGGGGCATAATGTGCCAGGCAACAACAAGTGCGGACGCGTAAGGCAGCCTCCTCGTGGTAGTAGGGTCCCTGTCGTTTTGCCGCTCTGGTTCCCAGAAACATGGATGCCTCACGTGAAGGGCGCAGAAGAAAACCACATGATAAGCATCCACCCACTCCTCGCCCAGACCACACGAACGTGTACAGCGCATGGACGAATTAAATGCTCCGCGACCAAGGAGCAGTTGAACCACTGGTGGGATACCACCAGTCCATCCACTGTCGGTCACTGAGTGAGGGCAAAATGGAGTGAAGGCGCATCACTGTTATCTCCTACCACCGATTCATGAGCCAGTCGTGGGACAGGCTGAGAGCTTGGCAGGGGCTGCAGCAGCTGTGGGGCATGATGGGGTGAAGTGGTCCGTTGCAATATGCCAGAGACCTCCTTTTGTTTATAGGGTAAGGAGAGGGGAGTACTTGCAAGGCCTGGTGGAGCGTTGTTTGGTAAGTTGGCAGCACAGGAAGCAGCATGTCTCACTGCAGCGTGTGGGCGTGTTGACGATCAAACTGTGAACCCAGCATCATCATGAATTTACTTCTGCATATTAAGAAGCAGCCCAGAGCCATTTAGCACATTCCTTCTTGTTGGCCCTCGCGGCTTGCAATGGCAGGATTCTGGATTCACCTGAGAATCTAGAAGCGTCCTGCCATTCCCATATATCATCCCATACTACCCAGCAGCTTAGGAGGTTCAGAAGTACTCTTCCCTCCGCACCCTTAACGACTGCAAGACACTGAACCTGGATCAGTAAGCATCAGGCTGCACGATGCCACGGCAAATTTAGCAACGCACCTCCATAAGCAGGCAGTTTGGGCTTGCAGTCTTACCAATTTGGTGGTAGGAACTGGGTGAAGTAAAAATCCACCTCTCTTTGGTTCCTCCCAAGCCATGAACCAAGTGGTGGAATCAGCTGCCTGGTCCACTACCGTTTCTGGGCTGCGCCCCACTCTTCTAGATAACACCATGAGCGAACATTGCATCATACTTCACGACCAAACAGTGATAGCGTCATTGAAATGCAATCGACGACATCAAAATTTGTTTGATGCCCCGCCCCCTCCTTCGCCCTCACCACCATCGTGTCATAAGGAGTAACGCGCTTCACTGAAATTAAATTAATTTAAAATACGTGGTGCGACGCACACACAATTTTTCTCAACCCTTCTTATATTCAACGATTTTTATGAGCACAGTATTCCAACTCCCTCCTTATTCCAAAGCCTTAGTCAGTGGTGCTTATTGAGTTACTTTCACGAATTCAAATCACAATTCAAAATGGGTAATTTGGTAGCTGAGTCGGTTGATATTAGTGTGCCCTGGCTTCATGTTTGGTCCAATATTCCAACTCCTAGTTTAGGTCTAGACCAGTTGTATGGAATGAGCTTTTTAGTAGTTTGAGCTGTGATATGATCAGATTTAGATTTGTTCGTTTCATCGTGTGGTTTATTTTGCGTTTAGTGTGCAGATTGTGAAGCACGTATGAGGGTTTAGAATGGTCTGATTAGTTCCTTTTATATGATCCTCACCTCCCCAATCATTGGCGAAGGCTACTTATGAGGCAAGTCTTGTCAGTGTGGCGTAGCTTCAGAAGGAAGTCCTAAAACCAGTTTTGAAATAGTCAGCATTGGTATAACAGAGGTAGTGAGTTCGAATGTATACCCTGGAGGAACAATGAAGTGAACTATAGTCGATGAACTGAGTAGTCGGGGAGTTCAGTAAGAATTGTTGGCAGCTCTATGCCACTACGTCCTGTTTCAGTGTCGTTTCCTAGTTATTTTTATAAAACGGGTCTCAGGGGTGTAGGGCTGTGTCTAGATAGGAAGCGGTGAAATCACAGTAGATATAGTTAGGCAAATTCTACTGCGTGAATGAACTCACGGGGCAACGTAGCGAAAGATATCATTTTTCATTGGCTTGCGCTCATTTCCAGAGCTGTCTCCCGTCTCTGTACAAACACCAATCAGTTCAAGTCATTGGCTGTGCCGATTACCTAGCGTCGTCGAGAAAATGACTATTTTTCGTTGTTCCCTTGTAATGGTCGTGTGCCGTGACGTTTACTGGTATTTTTCGATTCTAAATCGGGATTCTATAGAGATGGGCCTCGGAAGTGTCGTTCTCATACGAGTTATCCTTTACCGGATTATTCATAGTCTTGCCATTACTGAACACGTAACTTAAACAAAAAACCCTGCAAATTATTACACAATGGTTATTATTCTCATGGACAGCTTGACCTAGTATTACTGCTGCGAGACCCATCCCATTCAATTCAGCATCGGATGCTAGTAAACCATACGAAGCATGACCTGGCTACAATGGAACTACGGAAACTAAATATTCCCCCGGCGCCAGGCGCCCGTGAACGTCTGTAGGCATTTGTGATCCGATGGAGGGGTGTGTGGAGGAAGTGGCTCTAACCCTTGTGAGTTGAAAGGGCGTTGCGAGTCGAGCGGGCAGGTGATTGAGTTTGATATGACGGGGTGGAGGGAGGGAGTGAGTACTAACGACGAAACGTTGACTTGCGCTGTAGTTCCCGCGTTATACTGCGTAACGGGTTTTTTAAAACCATTTTTCGCTCATAACAACCATGGCCTTCGTCCGATCGGATTGCCGAGATGGCAGGCACAACTAGATACCAAATGGGATTTTTGCGTGAAAGAACGAATATTTTAGCCCACGTTAATGGCACAAAACGGTCCGGACGGCGCCGGGGGACAGGGGACTAGGGACGGCGGATGGCGAACAGCGGACGGACATTGCAAATTTGGAATCTCCAAGTCTTGAAACGTAAAGTATCAAATTTTGAGGGGGGGTTGTAAAAACTTTTCGTGACTGAAAACATACGGTTATTATTCAGAATGAATAATAAACCAAAATGACAAAATTATGTTTTTAGTATATAAAAGGCAATATTTTGTTGCGATCCAAGTGAACAGTTTGTACGTTGATAGAAACGAAGATAATTGCACTTAAATATCAATTATGTACTTCATAAACTTGAAATTCATCCTCCAACACTAGATTGTCATTATCACTCTGCTTTATGATTATACGTGAGCTCAGAATTCGTATTCAAGAATTTATTCGCCGAATCAAAATCTCGTGGGGTCCCAAATAGAAATAAAGGTTCGGGAAGAAAATTAGAAACTGAACAAATTGCCTCTTTTACGATACCTGGGGATTCAATCTCTTTCTCATCACTATAAATCGCGACCGCCTTTACTGCAACAGTTCGTTTTTCCTCCTTTCCTACGTTCATTCTCATCCCTCGGCTACGAGGGGGAACAAGGAAAGTAAGCCGGTTTCATTAAATTGAGAGAAGCCCGTGGGGTAGCGGCGGTAACCTGCAGTTTCCAACCGAGGATGTTACGGCGAACGAAATAGGCTCAGAAATGATGTGAATTTCTTCCCTTGCCCCCAGTGACTAATTGGAAAAGGAACTTTGATATTTATCATTTGCGTCGAGCCGACGCCCCATTTATTTTCTCTTTCGGAGCCCCTAAGTGAAAATATTGATAATAAGGGCGCATGATGAAGTCGGTTCAAAATTGAGGTTTTAGCTGAACGGGGAATCAAAACGTTGAGCCGCGCAAATGGATTGTGCCAACGTCATCGACGATTTAACCAGTATCCAAGTCAATTCACATGCACATTTAGAGGGCGGAATATCTGGGAGGGGTATGGCTTTTGCAGACCAGTAATGTTTCTACCAGGGCTAAGGGCAAGCCTCCAAGGAACGACTTGACAGTTCAAATTAGAAGAAGCGGCAGTTCTTGCTACTGTCGTTGTGCTGGAGAGAAAGCATTTTCAGTTGTCTGTTCCAGGCTAAGGTGGACTGTCATGGTACACTGACGGTTCTGTGAATCCATGGAGATAAAGCGTAGGTGCCGGTAGAACGCCTCTTGGCAATTCCAGTACTGGGGCCTGCCACCCATTCAGGTCCTTAGGCTGTTCAAAGTGTAGCCATATAAAATGGGTACCACGGGGGCTTCAGCCCGCGACCGGCAGCGTGGAGCTTGTAAGGCGTGGCGCTGTCGGCCGTGAAGCCATGGGATTGGCCTCGTGGGGACCGTGGTTTCACTGGAAACCCCCCCCCCCCTAGAGAGATGATTGGTGCTGGCTGGAGAGGGGTAAAGGCTGTGAAGCTAGGCACCCTTTCCAACGCCATGGGCAATGCCCAAAGCACAACTACCAATGACGGTTCTGTGATAGGGGGCAGGGCTGATTAGGTAATCGCAGGGCTCAACTTCTGCCTGGACAAGCCACTGGGAGAGTTCGCCACGATATATCGAACTGCAAAGGGACTGAAGGGTGAGAGGATCTTCATATTCTTGGACAGCCAGGCTGCCTTACAGCCCATTGCAGCCTACACCTGCAGATCCAGGCTGACATTGGAACGCCTTCAGGCGCTCAAACGACACCGTGCCCGTAATACACTTGCCCTTATTGCCTGAGAGCACCAGGGCATTGAAAATCCATGGCGATGAACCCCTACTCAGCTGACCTTTGGAGTGTCAAAGTCTCCTCAATCGGCAGGTAGCCAGATGGGGGGCACAAGAAAAACTCGCCTGTCGGGAAAGGCACAAATAAAACAGGCGATAAGGCTCATTGCGCCTTCCTGTTCCAGGGCGAAGGTAACGCTTTCACTCTCCAGACAGGATTCGAGAGTCCTTACAGGCTCACTGCTCATTCAGGTATCACCTCAACAAGATGGGGGAATTGGATGCAGTTGAGCGCAGATTGTGCAGGTCTATCCAACTGCCTTGCTGTTTGGACCAGGATAGACGTGAATGAAACTCGGAGACGGGTATTTACTGAGCACAAACTTGTAATTGGTGAGCTGGTATATCACAAGATTTGAGGACTTCAATGTACAAAGAGGTGGCTTACACGAGAGATGAGTTGAGAATGAAATCGCGAACAAAAAAGGCTCTGAAGACGTGAAAAACTGGTTGTACTGGGAAGGAGGGAGCTAGCGGAACGAGAAGTCGATGAGAGGTGAAGGAGGTATCCGTTGGGAGAATTGGAGACGGCCGTATCGCAAAAGGTATTAGGAAATAAGTGTTGGGAGAACTGGAGACGACTCACTTCGGCGACACTTCGTAGCAGAGTGAATATTTGGGAGAAGGTATCTGTTGTGGAGAAGGGTCTGAGAAGGGTGGAGAGGGGAAGGATGGGAAAACCACCGTTGGAAATATCCGCCGATTTGGGATTTCCATGGGCGCAAAGACTTTTAGAGGAACAATGACCTCGCCACAGGAGCCCAGGCAAGGAGCGGAAATTCCGAGGTCAAAAGTCTGGAGGGATTCGGCGCTTGCGTCGAACACTTGCGTTGGCCGCCAGGCGCTCTGAATACTTCTTCCAGGGCTGCATTGAACCCCAAACCGCAAAGCCACACTCGGCTTCCTCAATGGGGCTGGTACCTATGCTACGACGTCTTTTATTGAGTGAGACACATCGTTTAGACACCTTCGGCATCAGCGCACCGCCAATCATCATGTGGTCGTGCTTCCAACATGCGCGGATGCGTGAATTTCCTTAGAGCTCCACAGCTTTGATTTCGGAGCTTTGAGCTCGGCTTTGGGATTTGTTTCCCAATCTCGCCCGACTGTATCAATCATCCCCCCGACAAGTGCGCTTTGCAGCCAATTACGTTATTAGCGGAGGACAAAGTTGGGGCAGAGGTTGCTGTTCACTCCTCGACCTGCCGACCTAACGGTATCAAAAAAAAGGAATAGCTATGTCGACGGTGTATTGTGAAAACGTCGTCAAAGACTGGCAAACAATGCGACCGTGTCGTCGCTCAACGAATTCACCCGCAAGCCGCCCTGAGGGCGGTCGGTCGCTCGCTGTGGAACAACAACCTTTTTTTTTGGATCTCCTGGAATTTACTCTCAAAGAAACGTCTGGTTCCCGAGGCGCTGTTACTTTTTATGGGCGAAAACCGCGTTTTCCACTAACCAAGGAAACTCTTTCTTTTACTCGTCTTCCAACCTTAACTGCTCCTTCCCTTATTTTCACCCTTCCAGGGGAAAACTCGTAGAATATTAACAGGGTTGTCGCTTCAGAAAAAAAAGGAAGACAGAACTATGGCAGAAGTAAGTTACTGTTGTTTCTTTTAATCCTGATCACTAAAACTGGAAACTGTGAGAGAGTCCCCGCTGTCTCTCGACCGAACGTTCTTCTTTTCATGGAGTTTCCGACATTTTTTTTTTTTGTTTCTCGCTGCCCGAAAAACGCGCTGAAGAAGAGTTTCTTTTTATTGGGCCGTAAACAACGGCAACTGTCACGTCGCCGTAAAGAGTTTTCCCGGGGTTAATTTCCCTCTCGACCCGATTTCAACTAACGTTTGCTCCTTCTCCATCACCATCAACTCCGAGTTATTAAAAGACGTGATCTGGAATTCAATTTTCTTTTCTGTTTTGGAGCGAGCTGAGTTGCAAATCCGTTGATTTGTCCTTTACCGCTCTCATTTGTTTAAAACGCAATTTAACTTCGTCCCTAAATGATTTCGCGTAATGAGCTCCTCTGCTTCCGTTCATTTCAGTCACCGCGCGATCGATTCTTTATTTAATACGCTCGATTTTCCAGTGCTATACAGCGCACAACTTCGTAGTAGACAGACACTTTTGGTGTATTTCGTTTAATTTGAAGTGTTCACAATCTGCTGTCTAATTTTTGCGCCAAGGGTAGGGTGCGTGATTTCGTCTGATGGCTGTTACAATTCTGCATTTGGGGATGTCAGTGGGAGTTCCGACCGAGTGACCAGTCCCTCAGGCAGACCCCGCAGTTTAAAAACGAATTAAGGGATGGGATGGACTACCCACCAGCGACTCCACGATGTCTGAAGAGCAAGTGCCTCCCTGGGTTGGATTTGGAGTAATGGAATAATAGCCCTATGTTTTCGGTCACGAAACAATTTTTACAACTCCCCCTCAAAATTTGATACTGTACGTTTCAAGACATGGGGATTCCAAATCTGCAATGTCCGTCCGCCGTCCCCTGTCCGCCGTCCCCCGTCCACCGTCCCCTGTCCAGGCCATTTTGTGCCTTTAACGTGGTCTAAAAAAAACCGATCTTTCGCACAAGAATCCCATTTGGTATCTAGTTGTGCCCGCCATCTTGGCAATTCGATCGGACGAAGGCCATGGTTGTTATGGACAAGAAATGGTTAAAAAAATAAACAAAACGCAGTACAATAATACAGTAACCATTGTCATTTGACATTGAAGCGGGTCTACGTTCCCACAATATTTAAAATATGGTGGCGACGGACCAGTCGTTGATGCGATGGTCTGGCGAAGCCTTCATGGACCAGATGATTGGGGTGGTGGAGATTGTGCGTTACATGATGCAACGTAAAAGAGCCGTAGGGGTTTCCAATGAGATTTCATTATAAATAGTAAGGTTGCAAACAAATGGAGGCGTGTGGATAATATGTTTATGAAGGGTTGCGTTAGGCTGTTGCTCAATACGGCGGAATTGCGACGGCGAACACATGCCCCAAACAGCAATGGCGTAAGTTCATATTGGTCGGATAAAGGAACTGTAAATAAGTACTTTATTGTGCAAGGAAGCGGTGGGATTGTGCAGAAGAGACCGTAAGCTGAACACAGGGGACCGTGATCGATGCAGCAATACAGAAATATGGTCCTCGAATGTCAAATGTCTATCTAGGATCACTCCTAGATACCGAACTGATCGGACATTTGGCATAGTGTTTCCTAGAAACGTGAGGGGTGGTTCTGCGTAATGCCGTTTATAGGTGTGATTTCAGTGGGTTAATTTTTATTTCCCATTTTGTACACCACTGCCCGAAGATTTCTATTTTAGATTGTAGGAGTCTCGCCACAGGAGTAGCATCTGGCCCAGAAACAGCATAAACAAGCATCTGCGTACATCCCAGAAAAATCGGGTATTTGAAGCAGAGGCGGGTCGTGACAGTGGAATGAGTACAAATATGGACCCAGAACTGCCCCCTGAGGAACGCCTGCGAGTATTTGCCGTGTTGTGGATTTTTCATTTTGAATGTTAAATTCAAACGTTCCCCCCGCTAGATAACTTTGCAAGAGCCCTGTCGTGGCCCTAATCCATAATGCAGGCTGTGCATTCCCTTGGTGCCATGTTTGAGCCAAACAACCCTGTATTTAAGTCAATGTGTTCTGCAACGCACAATCGGTGAAGTGTTGTGTCTTGAATATGTCGGTAATGTCACTGTCGTGATCTTCATGCCACTATAAGGCTCGCTTTTAGGGCCTGGCAACGGATATGGCAGGAGAATTAAATTCTCCAACCTGCCAGAGGGAGTGTTTTGCAACCCAAGGTTCAATGAAGGCGGTTCCCCAGTTGTGTTCCTATAAATCCGCTTCTTACAGAGGCTTCTCGTTATTCATTGCATCCAGCAGAAGCCGTGTGGAGGTCTTGAGCCTTCCTTGCTTATGCACACACTTTTTTTTTCTTAGCAAAGCTCTCTGCAAATGGGACAGTGACATCCAAAAAACGAAACTAAATCAGACTATTATGTTCCACGATAGAACCAACACCAGTTCAGATATGACCCGAGCAAAACGAGGGTGGTGATATCTTGGAAATCTTTTGTTACATCACATCAAGACACTGTCAATGCTGCAGCCCTGACTCCATACCATGAGCTTCTGATACCGTCATACGAAGATTCGTCTGGTTATATTTGCGCCTCTTGGCTTTCCAGTTAACGCAAGATCCTGGCTGCCAGATACAACCTGAACATCCAGGATCACTGTAGACTGATCGGGACGAATGGTAATAATGTCAGGCCCTAGTCCTTCTCCAGAGACAACCTGGTAGTGCCGCTCGCTCTCCACTTCCCAGCTCTCAGATGACAATGCACCAGCAACCTGCTCGCAGACTGCGTGATGGTGCTTGATTTGACTCCCATGAGTACGCAGACAAACCTGGACCATATTATTCAGCGTCTCAAAACTGGTTACCACGTACACACCTGCCCTACTCAGAAATTAAGTTTTTTGGATTCAGTAGGCCTCAAAACGTAAAGCTCTAATGAAAACTGGAATTCTTTTTGACACGATTGCAATACTTTCCTCACCCCGTGAGTAGTGGAAAGTAAAAAATCTGTTCAATAAGCTTTTCGCGGTCTTCCTCGGGAAACGGGGTCATATTGTGATAATAAACACAAGTGCTTATCGAGCGTGACACAAGTCCTTCACCTGGTGCGTCCACCCAACCCAACGGTTTCACCTCTTTTTCATGAGATGTAGTCTGAGAACGTCTGTCAGCTCCTTCTCCGACAAAGGGATTAAGTTCTGGTTAACTTCCAACGATAACGGATTTCTCGTTTTGTGCTTTCCCTCAATTTACTTTGTACCAGACCTTCTGTTCCTACTGTACTTTTCCCTAGAGACACTCGGCTCCCAGTAGTCACACAGTCACTCATCTAGGAACTCTCAAGAAAGTCACTACTCTCCATCCGAGACACTTCCCCGCACCAGTTCACGCATTCCGAGTTCTGCCCTTGTGCAGCCCTTTTGTACACGATCTCAGCTTAGTTCTAACTCAACTCAATTCCGCACTATAATACAATCCTCCTCACGCTCGCCGAATTTCATATTTATTCCGATCCTCAAACTCCCTCTCTCGTGCGCCCAACATTAATGTTATATAATTTATTTATTTTTTGTTCTCAAATTTTAACAAGTGGACCACCAATGGGTGGGCTCCATTGCTCATGCCTTAAGTTATTTGTATATATTGGTAAATCGCTTTCGAAAACCGTCGGTCTTAAATGAGTTGCCCCGTTCTGTTGCAGACTGAGAGAAGAGAGCAGCACTCGACTCCCGGAAAGTTCACTCCGTTGAAACTTCCTGAAGGGAATCCCGAGGACGCGTCGAATCTTATCGAATTTTCAAGACACCGGCTTCGTGTTATTGAGAAGATGGGCGAAGGTTCATTCGGCATGGTGAGCGACGAAATGATTAGTTTCTCTTAGCGAGTTAAAAAAAAATGTCGCTCAGCCCTGAGATTCTTGATATGCCTCTTAAACGATTATTTCTCAATTTCAGATTCATTTATGCGAAACGGAAGGCGTCCCAGAATACAACGGAGTGACTTCGTATCACAAGAAACAAGTGATAGTCAAGTCCGTTTGGAGGGGCTGTACCGATTCCACCAAGTGAGCGTTTTCCAAGTTGCTAATTCGTTGAACGTCGAATAACTCCGTCGATTGAACGTTTTTATTTCTTTCTCTTTCAGGAAAGAGTTCCTACATGAAAGCGCGTGGCTTGGGACTCTGAGGGATCAGAACGTAGCGAGAGTGATAGGGATTTGCAGTCAAGAAGAACCATATTGCATACTTCAAGAGTACTGTGAGTTTGGCGACCTTCCCACTTTTCTTCAGCTCCAGTCGACGAGTCCGGACGAAGAAAACCCTGCTCTTAGGTGAGTAAAGGCTTGTATGTTGTTTTATTTTGAGGTACACAAGGGAGAACGAACGTTGATAGATTGAAAACTGCAACTCCAAATGACAATATTGAAGGGAAAGCATGTAGGAAAGGATGCGTATCCGTGGTCTGACGTGTGCACCCACATATTTAATACAATTCCTCCACATGAATATGCTAACCAAGCCGTCATACTGTATGGTATTCTGGGGTGAAGACTCTCTGAGAAATGAGCGACACCACGAATGATTTAGCTGGGTTCATTTACGCCATCTCGCGTATCATCAAGTATACTTTGCATGAGCAATTAGCAACCAGTTGAAGAATCTGCCACCTGCCTAAAGGCTGGTCCATCATATTGTGCTATTGGTGGGTGGATTGTTTGGGCACATCATGTCACACTAGGTGCAGAAATAGCTCGACAATGCTGCCCTGTCTATACATATAGATCTGACTGTCTCAATATTGAAATGAGCACGATCTAAAGACCTTGTTGTGACCTATTGTTACCGCTTTATCCTCTACCTTTTTTTCTACCTGCCCAATCCATATTCAGTACGGAATACCAACAGGATATCCGCGTTACCCAGCTACCTGCTTTGACCCTTTATCTCTGTCAACAATCTTTTCTCTTCTACTGCACGTGGAGAGAGAGAGACTGCAGGGCATCAGCCAAAGCCGAGGGAAAACTACTGCACGTGGAACTACCTAGTTCAACCCTCTATCTCTGGCAATAATCTTTTCTCTTCTACTGCACACGGCACTACCTGCTTCAACCCATAATCTCTGGCAACAATCTTTTCTGTTCTACTGCACGCGAAACTACCTGCTTCAACCCTTTATCTCTGGCAACAATCTTTTCTCTTCTACTGCACTGGGAACTATACCAAACGCCGCAAATCACGGTGCGCACGGTATGGTGATCTGCAGCGTTCGGTATAGTGCATGGATGTCCTATCACAGTGCTGCAAGTAGTATAGCGAGATAAAAGGCTATTATTTTGCCTTATTATTTCCTCTCTACTATCCAAAGTGCTACTTAATTTTTTTTACTTTCCTTGCTCTACGAAGTAGAAAGGAAAGTTATGTAATCGGCTGAAAAAAAAATTTTGAGTTCTCTTCAGATCTTTACGTTTCAGACCCCCCTGAGTCCGAAAAAACACTATTTGGGAAAATGGTCTGTGTGTGTGTGTGTGTCTGTGAACGATTTTTAGAGAAAACAAGCGTACCAAATCAGCTGAAACTTGTTATCTAGCCCTCACGTTCCCATGGGACGCCAAAATAAGGGTATGAGCCAAATCCACCGAAATTTAACTATAGTTATCATAGTGATCAAAACACCAAATATTTTTTTTCTCAAAAACGGCTCTAACGATTTTGATTTAATTTTTTATATTGGTGGCTCCCAATATTGCAACTATACCATAAAATTCTCATCAGGGGGAAAATGACGAGAGCAGCACAATAAATTATCAAAATTGTCGACGAAATCGATTTTAGCGCGGTTTGTAGAGAAAACAACCGTACCAAATCATATGAAACTTGATGTCTAGCCTACGGGTTACCATAGGACGCAAAAATAAGGGTATAGGCAAAATCCACCGAAATTTAACTATAGTTATCATAGCGATCAAAACACCAAATTTTTTTTCTCAAAAACGGCTCTAACAATTTTGATTAAATTTTTTATATAGATAGGTCTTAATACGATTATTATACCATAAAATTCCCATTTGTGGAAAAATGACGAGAGCAGCACAATAAATTAACAAAATTTTCGATGAAAAGCGTTTTTGCCGTGGTTTTTTCCTTTTAAACCCCGCTGGAATGTTACTAGAATGTTTAAAAAAAAATTCGTGTTGTAGTCCAATCCAATACCTATAGGGTGAGTGTTTAAAAATGCTCATGAGATACATGGGGCTCACTCCAGAAATTCCTGAATTTCAACTACCGCCGTTTAGCTTAATACCAGTTCTAATAGTTATTACCCAATAACTCTACAAAAGTGATTACTATCCCTTCAAAAAATTCGTGTTTACAGCCTCATCAATTATCTGTGTACCAGTTGCTCAATAATGGTCCTGCAATGAGTACGAGCAGCACAATAAATTCCATAACTGTAGGCGCTACCGCTTCCTGCTGCTGTGACGTGTTGTTTGACCAAGTTTAAAGGAACTGGGTGATAAATGAATTGATTAAATCGAATTAGCCATATAGAAAGTGAATTGACGTGGAGCTAAGGAAAGTTGTGTGTTGCAACGCACCAGATATTTTTTTTTGTAATCCTCGATGTTACCACCAAACGCTTCGACGCCTGCTTGAGTATACTTCTACATTATCGCTGGTGGTCTAAGTTTTATTTATATTGCCTCTGCCTACCACAATTAGAGTAGAGTGAACAAAATACTCGGGAGATCAAGATTGAGACTCTAATTTTGTACTATAGCTCAACAAGACCTGTGTTAGTCCTAGTGTCTCACAAGCCTCCTAATGAATGCCAGGTATTTCCTGAGTCTCCTGTGATGTCCACCCTTGAAAAAGTAGCACTGAACACTGGAAATCTCTCCCTCTGCCGAGGGGTGTCGAATATGCCCATAACATATGTTTGTTCGTTTTGCAGTGTTCCGTGATGATCCCCTCTATCTGCCTTAGATCCTTCCACTCCATCAGGAGGCTATGTCCTATCTCGTGTGTTTGCTCGAGTCAGTGCCTCATTCCCGCAACATTCCAGACTGCCTGATGCATTCTCCTACAGTCCCCCTGACTAGTGGCTGAGTCATGCAATGGAAAAGTGGCCCTGTGGGTACAGTGGAACCGAGTCTGGCCGAAAGGTTTGCTCGCTCATTTCGAACGGTTTATGCCCAGGAATCCAATTGACGTTAACTCCATTTGTGTTTGCTAAAGAGTCGAGCCCCATTGTTCACTCTCTCGCCAATTTTCACGTTGTGCTGTAGTCCACCACGTTGCTGGATGCTTGACTCGTATTTGTCATTATGTTGATAGTCGTATTACTATAGCTGTGTTACGGGGGGGATTAATATAGATAGTGTAATCGCACTATGTGAGTCGGGAAGTTAGTACGATATCAAGCGGAATACAATTCGAATGAGGAGTTTTATTCTCGAATTACATTCAGGGAAGTTTTACCACCACAAACCAGGAACTGGGTGGGAGCGAACACGAACACGGATGAAACGGCGACGAGGGAAAGGCTCAGTTACAATTGACGGCAGCGAAGTCCGAGCGAATTGGGGCATTTGAGATGCCCAGCCCGCATAAATGCCCCGGACGAGCCTCCACTGAATCGAAGGGGTTAGTTCGTCCCGTTACAGCGGCATGATGGCCCCCTGAAATGAGAGCATAAAACTCTGCTTGAAAACCAGTTGGAATCGAACCTCCTCCTTGACCCAGTGCCCAACTAGGTTGTCGATCCATCTGTGTAGATATCGATACCATTAAGAGGCTGAAACCATCGACTTCCTTCTGGTTGTACGATGTATTTCCTATTTCCTATCGAACTCGTACTTGAGCACCATCATGTCAACCCGTGAAGGTTTCCAAGTTTCTGAATACTGCCCGTTACTCGCCAGTGACACCTTCGCTATTCCAAGCTTATTGATTCTGCACGCGACCTTCATAGCCCTGACAAATATATCACCCCCTGTACACTTTAGCCATGGTGGCATAGTTCTCTCGAATAGTAGCCTTTGTGACCTGGTCTCAAACAACGGCTTCGTCTACCAGCAGGCCATTCTGGGTTCTATGCTCCGTGCACATGCCTTGACACGCCCGCAGAGATGTTGTCGCCTCGTTTGCCGTATATGCGCTCGTTTCCAGTTGGTTTACGATCCACCATCACACCCGCATACTTGACCTGTTCACTGAGCTGAACTGCTTTGCTCATAATTTTTGTGGTCTTCATCCCGACAGTTGTCTTTGTCTAGTAAATGGCACCATGCCCGTCTTCCTGCACCGCGAGTCCCAAATTATGTCAAATAGCCTCGAATGAGTCGAATGAGTACAGCCACGTCTTCAGTCTTCCAAGAGGGGAGTCCGTACACAGCCTGAAACTGGTTGGGATGTTGAAATAGTAGTTTCGTATTTCTCTGCGTGTGTTCAACCTTCACAGCAGGAAAATACCAGTCTGTAGTATGTGGTTTTAATCCGCAAAGCAGACCAGGATGAAAAACTTTATCAAATGCTTTTTAAGGATCGATAAAAACGCCAAGCCTTCCGTACTTCGTTTTTTTTTTGTTACTTGTGTGACTAACAGGGGCCCAAACCACGACAAAATTTTCTGGGTATCGAAATTCAAGATATTCAGCTTGAGAACTTTTAGTGTTCTCAAAAAAACCTTGACCCGCTTGACTGTATTGAAAAACAGTTCTGTCACGTGCTGAAAAAGGTGAAAATGTAAAGTGCAGGAGCGAAAAATCGATTAAGAGAAGATGAAAGCTTCTTTTTTTATTCTTTGCGAGTTTCAAGGATGAAGAGAGGAAAGTGAACGCCGATTTCCTCTTTCTTTGATCTGCTGGATCTTGCGGTGAAAGTGAAATGCGGAAAAAAAGCCCTCAAAGCGGAATTCAAAGGAACTGTTATGATCAAGAGACGAATAACTTATTTTCCCGTAGGATTGACGAAAGAGAGGAAAAGAAGGAAAAATAAAAGTGGTCGTGATTGCGCGGATGAGTTGATTATCTTAAAATGCCTTAGTGAGGTCGTAGTATTCGTTAATTGCGGTTTCCGCGAATTGAGTTATGGATCCATTCAAAGTTCGTCGTACAGGTGAGTGAGGATCGGGTTCAAGTGGAGCCGAATGAAAGCGACTATAAAGTTGCGCGAATTACGTAATAAGCAGCGTCAGCCATGGCCATAGCAGGGGCTGCACTAATCAGTTTGACAAGTGATCACCAAAACCAGGACCTATCACATTTGAAGTTGAAACGACAGAAGGCAATTTGGTAGAATTGACATTATACGTTTTGCAATAAGCAGGCTCGGGAAGATCATCCACAATGTCAGCAACTTACAATCATGTGACAGGGATCTAGCAAGATATCGCCCAACTTCCAACATGTGTGCTAG
The DNA here is from genome assembly GCA_020466155.1 of Pachypeltis micranthus. NCBI lineage: Eukaryota > Metazoa > Arthropoda > Insecta > Hemiptera > Miridae > Pachypeltis > Pachypeltis micranthus. Next base: position 11,383,945 of record CM035781.1, on the reverse strand, counting down.
TACCACTTTTCACTTATTTGTAAGTGACATTGCTGAATGAAACGATCAATATATATAGCATTTAATGGTGATATTGCTACACACGAATTTTGGTGTTTTTAGATCCCAAGAAATCGAGCCAACGAACCTCCTGTTGCACAGTTGTCAAGTTGATGGTTCAGTGGGCATTTTAGGTTGGTGTTTCCAGACCAGGAAACCCTGGCCACCGACAAAACACGACTACTAACCGTCCGATGCCCATTCGCTTGCCCTTCCACACCAATGGGGCATGCGTGATCACTAGGGCACTAGGGTAGCCTTGGTCACCTATGCTAGATGCCTTCAAGGGGGGTGCTGTCCCAAAGGTCGGCCCTTCACTTATTTTCCACCCATGAAGTGCTCCTCCCTGGTCCCTGGTGTAGGACATTCTGCACATCCCCCATTGCACACTCCAGGTATTACACAGTTGTGTTCTTGCCCGTAACACTCTAGTCTGCGGCCGTTTGATGGTAGGACCCTTCACGCAGAGGTCAGGAGCAGGCAATGGCAGTGCAGAGGGATGCACTTGTAGCTATACGCCCAACCTACCCTACAACCTCCCACTCAGCACTCCAGGTGCTGGCTGGGAACCCCCCTCCTCCCATCCGCTGGAGGTCTTCCTCTCATCGCCCATAAGGAGGGGCACTGCGGCTCAGTATTTGGGTCAGAAGCCTTACGTACTGATTCGTACGTGTCAAGGCTAGGACACTCAGAGTTGAAGGGTGGACCAGTGACAGACAGAGTAGGATGCAGGCCCAATTGCTTGCCACCACCACATGATGGTGCCCTCCATTCAGGATTTCCTGTCGCACAGGTGAGGGTCCTATGAGTTTCCAGTCACCCAGTTGCTTTCGTATCATGGAGCATTCAATGCCAAACTATATTTCTTCAGGCGACGCACGTTTGAGTACTGCCCTTGTGATTCGGGAACCATTGAGAGGGCCTAGCACGTCATATTTGGTTGTCCATGCGGTGGCGGACCAGTTGCCTTGGCTTGCAGGCGTTCCTGCCTCAAGGCATGGGTGCCTGGACGACTGGGGCTGAAGTTGGAAATGGGGCTGATTGAAAGGACTCGCTCAGTTTTTCCAGGCCCGCGCGCAGCCCATACTTAGATCACTACAGCAAATGTGCTTGCAGCTTACACACAATAAGCCGGTAGGCCGTCTATGAAGTGCATAGGGTTTGTCCTGCCTCGTCGACTTTTACACTCAAGGAAATGTACCTAAGCAGGCTTCGGGCCATTTCGATTATTTTTGGGACAGTTGCATCTTTGTAAATGCACAAAGTGTGAAGATGTTGAACGTAGTACCCCAAACGAATTGGTGTTGTTGTGGTTCGAGCGTGTGAGGAATCCTCCTAACGAGAGCACAATGGGTTGCTATGATATGCACCCCTGCTCGTACAACATAAATAAATAGCAATATCATGGCACATGAGTGGAAAGAAAAGTGCTGGCTGACTTTCAAGTTATAACATCAGCTCGAACCATTCTTAATCATATATGAGACAGGGTGAATGGAGTCTGTTGTTGTACATTCAGTCCTGTTGAGTGTTCAGGGGAAGGACACCAACGTGCATTGCGTGTTGAGTCTCCTGAAGGAAGGTTGGGTCATATCGCTCATGTTTCTAACTAACCGACAATATTTGTTCGTCATTCGGACAGTAATAACGTGCTGAGGCACGAAACGAGCTCGTGATACGTTTCAACGTGTAAGAAGTACGAATAGGCAGACCCTGGCAGCTTTGCCACAAACGGCTGGAAAAAGAGGTGGACGCTGAGGCCAAGAGATGGAAAAGACACTTTGGAAAACTCCTTTTATTGCCGTCGATCAGCCCTTGGATAAAGGGCGATCAAAATAAAGTACCGCTATACTGGAACGTTCACGTGTTGCTTCTTCTCTCATTAACTTTGGTTTTATAGCCGGAAAAAGGGTTAACGTAACTACTGGACTGCACACGAAAGGAACACAACACCGTTGTACTATCTCTAGAAAATGTTAGACGCTCCTCCTCTCCCTCGAGTCGTTTACTTCAGCCCAATCCCACTATCAGCTTATTCAAGCAACTTCCCTCGTTGCATCATTCAAAAAACTTGCAAAGCACGTCACGTAAATGTGTTACGACTAAGCTGTTTTGGATTTTTTGAGGAACTGTGGTTTACATCCCTGTTCAACGGATGGTTACACAAATTTGTGTGCAAAACATGTCACCAAATACACTCTTTCAGGTTGACCAGAAATGTAGCACGGAACATGCTTTAACCTTTACCTAACTGTCAAAAAGCGTCACGCTGTGAGGGAACGAAATCATGTCACAGAATAAATGTATAAGAACCTCAGCCCTTCAGCGTCGCGACTTCAAAACGCTCAGATGACAATTGTACTCTTTCGTGTCTAACTAAGCGAACAAGAAAATTAAACTTCGGAAAGAGCATCTCAATAACTTTCGAAACTTGAATAACCACCGCTTTCTACGACATGCCCGAAGTCAAGTTTTACGAAGTTTCAATGAACTGAGTGAAAAATTGATAAGATTAGTCGGAAAAGGCATAAAAACAGCGTGCATGGGTCTGAGGAAAATTGTGTGATGCGTCGCGATAGATATTTTTCTAAATCACCGGTATTGACGCAGGCCCAATTGCTTGCCGGCACCATCATGTGGTGCCCTACATTCAGGATTTCCTGTTGCACAGGTGAGGGTTCTATGTGTTTCCAGTCACACGGTTGCTTTCGTATCATGAAGCATTCAATCCCAAACTATATTTTATCAGGCGACGCACGTTTGAGTACTACCCTTGTGGTTCGGGAACCATTGAGAGTGCCTAGCACGTTATATTTGGATGTTCTGTGCGGTGGCAGACCAGTTGCTAGGCTTGCAGACGGTCCTGCTCAAGGCTTGGGTGAAGGTGGAAGTGGGGCTGATTGAATGGACTCGCTCAGTTTGGCCAGGCCCGCGGGCCAGCCCATACTTGGATCACTGCAGCAAACCAACAGCAGATGTGCTTGCAGCTTACACACAATAAGCCGATAGGCCGTCTTCTGAATTTTCGTGTGAAAACAGTAACATGAAATTGCCATTCGCGAGGAAATATTGAAAGCAGCACAATACTTTCGAGTATAGGGCAGTTTTCTCCCCTGACTCTGACTGTCCCGTTATTGGGATACGCACCCTGGTTCTATTGCGTCAGCCCTAATGTCTCACAGGTCCATGCCTGAGGAATGCTAGGTGTGCCCTGCAAGGGTCTTCTTCGATGGCAACTTTTGGAGAAGTTCTAGCAAAAGCCAAACACCGCTTCCTTCCAAGACACAGGCCAGGGCGTCATAAGGAGTTTCCGTCGTGCAACACCACCTGCACCGAGGGGTGTCGACTATACCTATAATGTACTGAAGACGTGGAGGAAAGACCGCTCTTGAACTTCCAAAACTGGTGGGCTGTACGGGAATGACAGCATTCTGCAAGATTATCGTGAGGGGGAAGAGAAGAAAAAAGAAGATCATCCATTTCAGAGAGGCGCGAGGGTCAACCTGATGCGATGTGAGCTCCAAAAGCAAGCCCTCCCTCCTACGTCCCAAAAAAACACACTAAATCGTGTAGTTCAGGTGTGCCTGCTTACTCGTGGAAGCCCTGTCAAGCGCCATAGCCTGCAAGCAGGTTTACAGTTGCTTGCGAGCGACGAAGTGGGGAGAGAGTGCCACTATTGCGGAGTCTCTAGAGAAGGACTGAGGCAGGACATTGTCGCTGTTGGTCGACCTGTCTGCAGTGATGGGCATCAGGCAGCTGGGATCTTGCTCTAACTTGGCAAGCTAAGAGGACCAAACATGACAGGAAGGCTCTGTCAGAAGCTCGTCGGTTACATCAAGATTGCCACATTGACCGTGTTCTGACGCTGTGTGCAGTGTATCAGTTAAGTGTGTAGGCAGGCATTCTCCGAGGTATCCTTGTGTCGTATCTTAACTGGTGGTCATTCTATCATGGAACATCCTCGTGCTTACCCTTCTATCGCTCTGGAGTAGTTTGGGCACCCTCCCGCCTTAACATTTTGTTTTCTTTCTCGCGGGTTCATCCCCTTTCGACTTATTTACATTTACAGTACGGCATAGACCCTGATAACATATCGTCGGATTCACAGAGGCTCAGGAAAGTGATGCTTTGCACGAATTCGCTCGTTTTAACTGACTCAGGTTGAAAACGTTGCACTTTTCACGACCCCATTGTATATACCAACAGAACGGATAGCTTTAGGTTTTGTGGTGTTCTACAAGCTATTTACTGTGCTAAATAAGGTACTTCAACAAAAGAATAATTAGCCTTTGGGCGGTAATTTGGAAGCCCTTTCTTTCGCCTGAGTCGCGATTGAAATAATAAAACCTCATCATTCTTCACTCTTATAAAAGGAGCCCAATTACAAATGTCACGGCCTCTTTTGTTCTTTGTTCCCAGCTACGGATGTTTAATTTACATGGCGACCCAAGTAGCGTCAGGGATGAAATACTTGGAAACTCTGGATTTTGCTCACCGCGACCTCGCCGCCAGGTAAGATTTTGAAATATTATAATTTTCAATAAACGCCTCTTTTATTTTAATTACGAGACCAAAGGCGGTCAAATGGGTTTTCGCGAACGACCTTCCCTCGTGTTTTTCCTCTCTCTCAGCGGCAACCCCTTCGGCTCTGCATCCGGTTATTACGACCGACCCAGAGGGACTTGCAACCCCCTTCCCCGGACCCTGTTGTACCTTTATCGCGAACTCGCCCTTTCCCCTCCCACGTTAAAGTGCCCGCCACTATTAAAGGTCTCAAGCAGAGGGTTATAGACGTTTACAGCCTTTTCCTTCCCTTATCTTTCTCCTCGTGTCTCTTTATGAACCACCCAGGAGTTTCATAGTTTATTGCAATGAGGGAAAGACATATCTTTTGTAAGTGGTTTCGGACCATTCCCCTCCCAGAGCTCGCCTCGGCGATTGCCCCTTAAAGGACCTTATCGTTTCCGTCGATGCCGAAGAAAAAGGGAATAAAATAAATACTACCGCGCGATTTTTAAACCTTTACATGAATTACCCTCCGTGCTCGCTAAACAGCTCTGCCACTCTGCCCATACTCTCTCACACACGAAAATCCGCTGCTGTTGATTACTTTGGAAAAAGCGAGTGTTCGTCATTTAAAACAGAAATGAACGGAAATATCTGGCACTCCGCCTCACACTATTTCCCTCTACTTTTAGATGAACTATGAGCTTAACGTTCCGGAATGTATTGTACTGCACTAACTCGCGCCACGACCTTGTGATATGTTTGGAGTTTTCCACCCTCGTAGTAGACCCAATATAATAAATCCGGCAAAAATCTTGAAACTCATCATTCAGTTGTCAATGTGATCCCGTGCCGTTCGGACCTCGATCGAGTCGCTCTGTCTTCCCTCTCAATATCGCCGTGTTTTCTCTCTCACTCTTTTATAGTTGTTCGCTCCTGTTCTCTAGTTGTTGTTTCGTTGTTATCGCGTTGGTTGTCGGCCCTCATTCGCTATCGTGCTTTGTTCGTCCGAAAGTTATAATGGATTGCAAGACCTGCACTCGCCAATTACATTCCCCTAAGAAAACTGCGAAATGTGCTGTTTGTTCTGCCTAATTTCTCCCGTCTAAAGACCGTGGAAAACACGTTTCGAAGCCTACTGAATCCAAAGGACATTTTATGTCTCTTTCTTTAAAATGTCAAAATTTAAAATTACTAACACAAACGGTGGGTACAGCTTTTTGCACAAGTACGCAACCACGAGGGACATTTATTTTATGTCTTTTTCTTTTAATATAATTTTGTTTATTTTAAATATAGAGATATAAAATTACAACACAAAAAATATTTTTCATTTTTGTAACAGACGTTACCATGCACTTAACCTAACACAAATTTAGTGACGCTTCTCCGTTACATATCCCGCGTTACATTTTCGAGTTTATGTAGCAAAGTACTGAGATTTCTAAGTGGACAAAGATGTGGAGAATAAAGTTGAATGAATCAAAATCAGTTCACATCAACTTTACTAACCGAAAAATTCCTGTCATGGATGTTGAGATCAATTCAAATAAAATACCCCATACCGATGCAGTCAAATACTTAGGTATGACCCTCGACTCCAAATTAAACTGGAAAAAACACATAGAAAAGAAAAAAGAGGAAATTAGAATTAAATTCAGAAAGATGTATTGGTTGATGGGAAGGAATTCTCGTCTCTCTCTCCACAATAAACTGCTTATTTATAAGCAGATCCTTCGCCCTATATGGACCTATGGAATTCAGTTATGGGGCTGTGCCAAAAAAACAAATATTAACAAAATCCAAACCTCCCAAAATAAAATACTGAGAAGCATAGTGCATGCGCCCTGGTACATGAGAAACGATTATATTCATCGAGATTTGGGGATGGAAACAGTCCACGAAATTATCGCAAGGTACTCAAGGGGGCATGAACAACGTCTCCACAACCATGAAAACCCGGAAATGCTCTACGTTTTGGACAACGAGGATGAACTCCGACGACTCAAGCGGAATAAACCACTGGACTTAGTTAGTGCTGTTGAAGTACAAGTATAGCGCAGTGTTGTCGATAAACTGTTATGCGAAGGGGCTTGGTTTTACTGTAAACGGGTCCTCAAGGAGTGTTTGAAAAGATATGTAATATTGCTAGATGGATTGTATTTTAATATTCAGTTGCAATAATAAATCAAGAAAAAAAAATGTAGCAAAGTAAAGACATAAAATGTCACACACAAAAAATCGTAACCCTGGCGGGACTCGAACCCTCAACCTCCGGTTTAGGAGACTGATGCCTTATGCATTACGCCACACGGACTGTGGTTGCAACTCGGGTTAAAATGTTGCCTTGTCCAATCAGCCTCAAAGGTTAATTTTCGTAACGCTTGGCCGTTACACTTTTCGAGTTTATGTAGCAAAATAAATACATAAAATGTCAATTATAAGAAAATGAAAAAGGAGCTCAAGATGAAATGGAAATGCGATATGCGCTCTGCCGGGTCGGATAAAGGAGTGCCTGAGTTAAGCACTGAGGTAGGAAATGATTCTAGTGACAGTGAATTGTCGGATGGGCAAGCAGATCGTGATGCTCCAACAACTTTCACTAAGGAGGGTATAGTAGAATTACTTAAACAGTTTGAGATTGGGTACAACGGTGTTCGCTCGGAGATTTCTGAGTACGTAGAAAGATTGGAGAGTCGTGTTGCAACCATTGAAACTACACTCATGCCCCGGGGCTCCAAATTGGATGGTTTACAACAACAATTGAATGGTATTTCTGCGGATATTAATGAACTCAAGGGAACTAATCTTATTGAACGCGTGGAACGTCTGGTACGAGTTGCTGACTCTTCTGCTTCTGTGTTAACTGAAAATCTCCCGGATGCGGGCAGTTTTCGTTTAGAGAGGGTACTATCCGAATTGAGGGAGCGCAAGGGCGTGTAGAAAATGTTGTTTTTTATGGTATTCCGGAGTCGACCTCTGTGTCTCTGACTATTCGCATTGAGGAGGGCAGTGATATTCCCAGGGCTGCTTTGGCTAAGCTCTCCGTGAATTTTCAGAACACTGTTTTGAAAATCAGCCGCATTGGTAGACGTGAGAGTGAAAAGATTCGCACCTTGATGGTCGCTATTATGCATTTAGATCGTATTCGGTATCGTTCTCAGAGACTTTTTTTTGCAATTTTTTTCTTTTTTATTAAACAGTTTTGCTCATTTGTATCCACAACAATCACATGGAACATGTAGGGAGGTGTATACACCTAGGGTGCCTCCAGGAACTGGCAAAGTTTCGTTTCCTGGGCTATAAATAATATTGCAGTCTTGACAATTCAGAAAACGTAAGAATAGAATAATAGTTTTACGAGGGGTTTGGAAATGTTTGAAGAGCCGCTGCCTCAGGCAAAAACTACATTACGGCAATCCCGAGCTCTGATACAATGCCCTACTTTCGTCGGATTATGAATCTTCGTCTGACCATTAGACTACGATCGCTGGAGGTGCGTACAATGGTAGTCAGGCGGTACAACACTAGATGTAGCAATAGTAATAATAACGCTGATTATAGCGGTATGATGAATGGTAAGTTAACGTAGAATTATAAGTTAACATAGGATAAGACAACATAGGATAAGACAACATAGATGTCATATATCACTATGTATGTATTATGTATTCCATAACATATGTTGGCTTTGCTTGATCGGGCTTCACACTGCATGATCCGAGTGTCGTTTCCGGTTCAGACGCCTTGCTGGTGGGAGGTTGAATGCTATTTAATGAAGTTAACGTACCTGTTAGGCGAGTCCGTCTCCTCTGGCTGGTGAGATACTGTGGGCGAGCGCTTTCGATGTGAAGACATTATCCTTTGGCCGTTAAGTCAGTACCGAAAAGGCTTTTGATGAAGTGTGACACGCAGGCCTGCAACTCAAACCTCTCCTGAACGACACTTTTACCTGCTTATTCGTTCGTATCTCTCGACTCGTTCCTTCCGCGTTCGTAACATGTCGAGACCGCGACGCTGATTCGTATTTCTTACGTACCATGGAGCGCCTGTGACAATCCTAAAGATCTGGTCCTCTGGTCGGGTTTGTTTCCCCTTTTTCATTCTGGGAGGAAGATGCCGAGGGCCAGATGGAACATGAACCGCCATACCGCTCTTATGAGCACAACGCATAATAATTTCTGGACGTTCAATGATAAGGCGGGGGAAACTTGAGTGAGTACATGTTTTGCCGAGTTCTGATGACTGCACTCGATACGTGCGTCCCAAACTAGCTTGTGAGACCATGGTAACGAACTGAGGCGCTGTTTGGAACTGGGTGCCCTCGTAGGATGGACGGGATACTAGGTAGAGTTTGTTTTAATATTGCTGGCACCATTCGTCAGTCTGCTCAACGTAGGGCTGAAAGGCTGCTTCGGTTCTTTGACAGCACTGCTACATCAACCACAAAATGTGCGATTGTCAAACGATCACTGTGTGGAAAGTCGCTTGTAAATAAGAAATACAAGAAAGGCCCAAGAACACTCCCCTGGGGTACACCAGCCAGTATTCTGTTAGGACATGAAATAGGGCCACCATAACGAACGCAGAAGGAAAGATCAGAGAGGGACGAACGAATAAGCAGGTATAAAGTGTCGTTCGGGAGAGGTTTGAGTTAAAGACCAGCGTGCCACACAAAAGCCTTTTCATTATCAACTCTTCAGCGCCTTTGCAAGACGCTTGACATTCAGTCATATCACATAAGCCAGCAGTACATATAAACTTAACTAACTCGCCGAAATTAGATTATATCGATTCAGCAGGCTCCTTACGTAATAATCTGCAGAGCACTCAACATTTTTGGGTGATTGCAATACTTTTCTTCCCCTCGGGGTTATGGAAGGTAATCTTGATTAGATGAAGAACTGTTGGGCTTTGTCAGCCAGGTGTGGACCTACTTTCATATAAAATTGTACCTAATCCCAGCTCGTTATTTCTCTTCAACCCGGCCGTCGTATATCGCGCCACACTGCTAAGCCAAATCCGCCGAGATGTACGGAGAATTCGAGGCTTTTGTCTCCAGGTACAGGGAAAGTTCTAAAGAAAAGCAGAGCGCTCAGCCCGTCGCGGCGTGCGGAAGGGGGAAATTACGAGGGAGATTCAAACTGCAAAGGTTCGTTATAATGAGATTTATTACCCCCTTCGTTGCCCGTCGCTCAAAGACCGGAACCTAGTTTAGCTTTCAGAACAGGCTATGGGGCCCCCTCTTCCGCGTTATTCTCATCAACAAATGATGCGAACGGGACAAATTTCGAGAACGTTTTACTCCCTTTGACGGTATTAAACTTCCCTCAACATTCGAGAACGTCTTAACGCCCCATCACGAAAACGAGCAAGTTGGATGAATTGTCGCCCTTTTGAAACCGACCATTGACTGACAAACTCTAAAGAATAAACCCAGTAGAAACATTTTTATTTCGTTCCCTTTTTTCCCTTCACACAAATGCAAAGCTTCATAAAGAGCCTTTCCCTTAAAGGAAAAGTCTTGCCGTCCCGACCAGTAAAAAGGTGAGGAAAGAGCCTTCGCTCCTTTTTTGCACCCCCCCCCCTCTACACCCTCTCCCGCGTCGACCTCGTTCTGAATGTCGGAATTCGAACGCTGAAAAGCGTTCCCGGCAGAACGCATATTGTTTAGCTCTGCATCAGGTACGACGTGAATCAATAAACGCCGACCGGTTTTACTATTATGTCTCTGGCTGACGGTTCGCTTGCTACATTTCCACAGTTCAACTTGCTGAAAAAAAACTCGACTTTTCTCCTCTCTTTTGAAAATTGCTCTGAGCAACTGAACGCAATAAAAACGGCCGAGCGTTGTAGCCATTGTCGATCCACGGTGGAATCATCAATGCGAGCGACATTGAACGTATACGAACTACGTCGATTGTGTGAGCCCCATTGCAAGTATTGAAAAAAAGCATTTTCCACTCAAGAAAACAATGTTGATCGATTCATACGGTTTATCCATCACATTTCCATGTATGGAAGAGTACACTTTAATTTTGGCCTATGGCACAGCTCAAAATTCATTTTAGTTACAAAAACGCTGCTTTATTATTCTCTAGAACGACTCCACCCAGTCTCACGCCTTCCAGACCCACCCAATTCAATTCATCATCGAAAAATACCAGTAAACGATACGAAACATGACCTGCCTATGGAACGACGAAAATGACATATTTCAGGTGCCTGTGGGAGCCTGTACTCCATTGGCACGGTGCGACGAGCCGAGCTGACGTGAAACAAGAGGCAGTACCAACGATGAAAACGGTTACTGTCACTGTATTGTCTCGTGGCGTTCTTTGGCTCACAATAATTACAGTGATATCACTATTTTTGGTCTTGGGCGCAGTTCTACACTTCCGGGACTAGTTCCATTCGACCCGCATCTAAAAATACATGAAAAGTGAATAAACGTAGCATAATAGCGATAAAACTCTCGAATTGGCTAATTGGTTAATTTTTTAAACCTTTTTTTTGTTCATAACAACCACAGGCTTCGTCCGAGCGGATTTCCGAGCAAGCGGGCTGAATTAGATACCAATTGGGAGTGAACACGAGTTGTAAAAAAATGTTCCTGAAAAAAGCACCTTAGAATGAACAATAAATCCAGTCAAATCCAAATGTTCCAAATGCCACGTGAGTTGCCCTAAATGTGTTTGAATTTCTTCGGACGGTTTAGTCTATTCACTAACATCAAGGTGGCTGCAAAGATCTAAAAATATAAAAAGGTGACCCTTGGAATGTGACATGACGAGTTGGACGCAGCACACAGCCGAGTGATTTCATACGTATCCTGTGGCTAGGGCGGCGGATTTCTACCTCACCCAGTTCCTAACTGGACAAGGAGCATTTGAGGCGTACCTGAACCGAATCGGTAAGGCCACCATCCCGAACTGCCAGCACTGCGGAGATAAAGCGCAGGTGCTGGTAGAGCGCCACTTGGCAATGCCGGCTCCGGGGCATGCTACCCATGCAGGCCCTTAGGCTGCTTAAGTCGTGACCAAATTAAATGGGTGCAACGGGGGCTTCTACCTGCAGCCGGTAGCGTGGAGCATTTTAGGGGTGGCGCTGCCGGCCGCCGGGTTTGACTTCCTAGGGACCGAGTTACGCTGGGTGTTCTATGTAGAATGTGGCAGGGGAGAGGAAGAGGCCGCAGGGCTAGGTACTCTCCCCAACATAAACACTAGATTACACCTGCCAGCACAGCTGAGCAATGGTCGTACATGCTTCCCGCGCCAAAGGTGGCGTGGCTGGGTGGCAGGCCACAGTGGAGGACTCAGTTCTAATTGACGACTAGACGAAACCGTGTCAAGTTCTGAGGAAAACCGGAGGTAGTTTGCCCCATTTCCCCAGGCAGTGTGCTACCAGGAGTGGATGGAGCTCGCTGATCCAGGGCCATTCAGGTTGTGTTAGGCTGTGTGATGGGCACACCTTGTTTCCAGTGGAATGGTTCCCGCAACTTGGCAATTCTTCAGTTCTACATCTTGGACGTGAACTACACAGTTGATTTAAGGGGATACAGCCTTAGCCAGCTAGCAAATTAGTATAACGTTCCTGCTCATGAAATCCGTTACATGTTCATTTCTGTCGCATAACTCTCACTCGAGCCAGTCGTTCTTTATTGTCCCAAGCCCGATTCATCATAAGACTCGCTTCTCCAGTTACCATCATCATTTTTTTCCTGATCGTGCTATTATCTTCTTACCTCGAGCACTTTGCTCTTCCCCGCGTTTATTACTGCGAAGCCAAGTACTGTGCACAGCATTTACTTAATTTATTTCAAGTCCCCCTTTCACCACCGTCTTCTATTCTGCGACATCACACCAGACCATCTCAATCCGTAATTAGTTTCAGACACTCCACTCCACTTGTTTTATTCGTATTTAGAAGATGTATTTTGTGGTTTCACTATTGCTTTAATTTAGTTTTACAGTCGGCCCACACGATCGTATTTATTTTTCTTCTGTTCAATATACAGTCCACATACCACTCTTTGGGAACTATCATTTGAGCGTCACTCTCTGGCAATTAAGACAGTACGTTGAGTACTGACAACGTCCAGACAATGATGTCTTTACACCGATAGCGCTCGCCCTCGGCATTTTACCAACCAGAGAAACGGATGAACCAAATCAGCTCAAACTTGATATGTAGCCCTCAAGTCATCATGGGATACCAAAATAAGGGTATGAGCAAAATCTGCTCAAAACTAACTATAGTGATCATAGTGATCAAAACACAAAATATTTGTTTCCCGAAAACACCTGTAACGATTTTGATTACATTTTGTATATGGAGAGCTCATGATAAGGCAACAACACAATAACATTCTCGTCAGTGGAAAAATGACGAGAGGAGCACAATAAATTACCAAACGTTTCGACGAAAAGCGATTTTAGCGCAGTATTTTCTTTATTAACTCCGCTGAAATATTTACTAGAACCTTCACAAAAATCGTGTTAAGAGCTTCATTACCTCTTCGCAAATTTCTCAATAATGGTCAGGGAATGAGTACGAAAAGCACAATGAAAACCGGTACTGTAAGAGCTACCGCATTCTGCCGCCGTGAAGTGTTGTTTGACCAAGTTCAAATGAACTGAGTGATAAATGAATTGATTAAATAGAATTAGCCATGTACCTGAGTGAATTGACGGAGAGCTAAAGAAAGCTGTGTGTTGCAACGCTTTTTAAAACATTCTAGTAACATTCCAGCGGAGTTTAAAAGGAAAAAAAAACCGAGCTAAAACCGATTTTCGTGGAAAATTTTTATAATTTATTGTGTTGCTCTCATCATTTTCTAACGGATGGGAATTTTATGGTACATGGTAACGTAAGACCTCTTTTTGAGAAAAAAAAATTGGTGTTTCGATCACTATCATAACTATAGTTAACTTTCGGTGGACTTTGCTAATACCCTTATTTTGGCGTCCCACGGTAACCTGCGGGCGAGATATCAAGTTTGACCTGATTTGGTTAGGTCGTTTTCTCTAAAAACCACTCTAAAATCGATTACGTCGAAAATTTTGGAAATTTATTGTGCAGGTCTCGTTCATTTACCACTCAGTTCATTCGAACTTGGTCTAACAACACTTCGCAGCAGCAGGAAGCGGTAGCGCTTACAGTTCCTTAATTTATTGCGCTGCTCGTGCTCTTTCCAAGAGCATTATTGAGCAATTGGTACGCAGGTAATTAATGAGGCTGTAAACACGAATTTTTTGAAGAAGGATAGTAATTACTTTTACAGAGTTATTGGGTAGAAACGTTTAGAACTGGTAGTAAGCGAAACGGCGGTAGTTGAAATTCAGGAATTTCTGGAGTGAGCCCCATGTATCTTATGAGCGTATTTAAAGACTCACCCTATAGGTATTGAATTGGACTACAATACCAATTTTTTTAAATTTTCTACTAACATTCCAGCGGAGTTTATATGGAAAAAAACCGCGCTAAAAACGCTTCTCGTCGAAAATTTTGATAATTTATTGTGTTGCTCTCGTCATTTTCTCACAAATAGGAATTCTATGGTATAATTGCCTTATTGACAGCTAACAATATAAAAAATTTAATCAAAATCATTCGACCTGTTTTTGAAGAAAAAAATATTTGGTGTTTTGATCACTATGATAACTATCGTTAACTTTCGGTGGATTTTGGTCATACCCTTATTTTGGCGTCTCATTGTAACCAGCGGGTTAGATATCAAGTTTGAGGTGATTTAGTACAGTGGTTTTCTCCTAAAATCGTTCACAGACACATACACACGGACCGTTTTCCCAAATGGTGTTTTGCGGACTCAGGGGGGTCTGAAACGTAATGATCTGAAGAAGACTCAAAATGTTTCTTTCAGCCGATTACGTAACTTCCCTTTCTACTTTGTAGAGCCAAGAAAGTAAAAATTGAGTTAGTAGAATAAGTCATGAGCAGGAGTGAATTGCCTAGAGCTAAAGAACGTTGTGTTTCGCGGCGCACCTGATATTTTGTTTATATCAAACGCGAATTCCGTGAATAAATGTTAAAAAATCTAAAAAAAGTTGAGCAAGTTGGGGAGTTAACGAGGGTCGACGCTTCAGTTAGCGAAGTAGCCAGAAAACGTAACCGTTTAGCCGCAACGTTAATTATTGTGACGAGTCAAGTAAACGTCATCCGAACCGAAACACTTCCGAGTTACTCCAAGTTGCTGCGGTTGCGGCAGCTCGCGTTATCCGTTTCTGTCTTCCCTTTTCAAACGGACCTGTAGTCGCTCGAACTTGATGCAAACTTTTGCTCAGTTGAAGGGGAAAAGGGGAACCGACTACAATTCTCGTTCTGAGATGTCGGCCGGGAAACCACACAGGAGGCCCGGGCGTTTATTGTTTTGAACAAAATTATTATTTCGTGCGAGCGTTTCGATGATGAGGGCTGGAAAGGAGATTTCTCGAGGCGAACAATTTTGCTACACGTCCGTAGTGAAGCTAACCGTTTCCCTGTGTCCCCCCACCCAATCGAAATACAAGATGACATATTATTTTATTTATGTGAATGTGGGACGCAACAGACTTTCCTCCAGCCCATCACCCTACAATGGAACATTTTGACGAAGTATGTAAAATCCGGCTAACCTCATCTTAAATACCGATCTCGCGCCGAAAATACGACGAGCGCTTTTAATTATGATCCGCCGCGGGGCATAATACGCGGAAAATTATGCCTGTTGATATAACGATGAAAGATACTCCAAATTTCCTTCTCTTTTTACCCTGACCTATAATGAAATCCCCCTTTCCAATTCCCATCGCCTTCTTCACAATTTCCTTCGAGCTTTTCTCTCTCAAGAGGCATAATGGCGAAGGTGCGAGGGAAAGGAGGGTCAATTTTACGCGTCATTTGCTAGGAGAGAAGGCGCCATCTAACTCACATCTCACGAAGATTGTGAAGCCCACTCCGGCGAGCTTGCGAGTTTCTACCCCTCTTCTTACTTTTCCCAATGCCGGCTGGCTCGACGGAGAGCCATCCAGAGGACAATCTTTATTGCCCAGCTGGCTCTTGTCCCTTGTCCGATGAGCCGAAAACTCTGCAGTTACATCCCGAACCCCCGAGCCAATACTTTTTCTTCGCCGCTGAAAATATACTCTCGACCGAGCGCGCTTGCCGAAACACGGTAGTCGTCGCGAATGACTGGAAGTAGCAGATTATATCGTTTTATTATCATCCGCACCGCTTACCATCACCTACAAAAATATCTGGTGCGTTGCAACACACAACTTTCCTTATATCTACGTCAATTCACTTTGTACATGGCTTATTCTATTTAATCAATTCATTTAACACTCAGTTAATTTGAACTTGGTCAAACAACGCTTTACGACAGCAGGAAGCGGTAACGCTTACAGTTCCAGATTTTATTGTGCTGCTCGTACTCATTGCAGGACCATTATTGAGCAATTGGTACACAGATAATTAATGAGGCTGTAAACACGATTTTTTAAGAAAAGGATAGTAATCACTTTTGCAGAGTTATTGGGTAAAAATGTTTAGAACTGGTAGTAAGCGAAACGGCAGTAGTTGAAATTCAGGAATTTCTGGAGTGACCCCCATGTATCTCATGAACGTTTTTAAACACTCTCCCTTCAGGTATTGGATTGTGCTACAATACCAATTTTTTTTTTACATTCTACAAGAGTTCCAGCGGAGTTTATAAGAAAAAAACTGCGCTAAAAACGCTTTTGGTCGAAAATTTTGATAATTTATTGTGCTGCCCTCATCATTGTCCCACAGATGGGATTTTTATGGTTTAATTGCCTTATTGAGAGCTATCAATATAAAAAATTTAATCGAAATCGTTAGAGCCGTTTTTGAGAATAAAAATTTGGTGTTTTGATCACTATGATAACTATAGTTAACTTTCGGTGGATTTTGCCCATACCCTTATTTTTGCGTCCCATGGTAACCTGTAGGCTAGACATCAAGTTTCAGCTGATTACGTACGGTTGTTTTCTCTAAAAACCGCGCTAAAATCGATTTCGCCGAAAATTTTGATAATTTATTGTGCTCCTCTTGTCATTTTCCCATAAATGGGAATTCTACGTTATAATTGCCTTATTGAGAGCTACCAATATAAAAAGTTTAATCAAAATCATTAGAGCCGTTTTTGAGAAAAAAATTATTTGGTGTTTTGATCACTATGATAACTATAGTTAAATTTCGGTGGATTTAGCTAATACCCTTAATTTGGCGTTCCATGGTAACATGCGGAGGAGATATCAAGTTTGAAAGGATTTGGCACGGTGGTTCTCTCTATAAACCGTTCACAGACACACATACACACACAGACCATTTTCCCAAATAGCGTTTTTCGGACTCAGGGGGGTCTGAAACGTAAAGATCTGTAGAGAACTCAACATTTTTTTGAAGAAATCAAAAAAGTGTTGAATCAAAACGACCACAACAGAACAACGGAAATTCACATTTTCTAGTCAAACTGACAAGGGATTGCACAGGAAATGAAAGTCCATGTAAAAACCTCTAAATTACAAGTACTATCGTCTTTCCAAGGTAGAAGACGGAAAGACACGAGAAGAACTGTCATATTAGGCTTCCAGTTGTATAAACGCAAACCTTGCAAATATGTGAGGATTTAATTCGCTAGAGTTGGTGTACATTGTTGAAATCGTAAGGCCTTAATACGAGCGGAAAAGACACGTCAGCCGTTGCTAGAGGGAAGCGTTCTTAGCAACAAGATAATATGAATCTTAGACTACTTCGACAGGCATGCTGGGGATTCCTTCAACCATTGTCTTAGTTCTTTAGTTTCTTCATTACTGGGTGATGAGAACGGAGAGTTGCTGTCAGCCATGATCGAGCGCTGGAGGTTGATTTCTGATTGGTTTGTTTATCAGAGCACAGCGAGTGCGCAGGCTCTAGAAATGATTGAAAACCAGGTAGCAGTTCTGATTCTGGCCGGTGATCCTTGAATGGTGTCTCGTCAGCCTGCGAAGCGAGATGCTTCAAAGCAACAGTTTGTTTTCTTACGCTAGCGGACTGTACTTGGAGACCCGCCCGTGCAGCCTCATCAAAACCTTCCTCGGTCGAGTCAAGCGTTCTCTCCTCTGCGCATCAATCAACTGTACATCCGGCGAAAGAATGTTCCGACATTTCCGGCGTTCAACCAATGGAACAACCATTCAATCATGGTTGACTCGACCGAAGAAGGTTTTGATGAAGCTGCACGAAGGAGTCTCCAAGAGTGGTCTAATCTTCACTTTCGTTTACCAGTTTATAAACGTTGGAGGATATAAATTCATCAATGCCTTGAGACGGTCGTCATCTACTTCGGCCTTTTCGAGGATACGAATGTCCGTAGCCAATGAGTCCATTCTCGTTGAGATTATGGGCTGTTGGGTTCTGAGCTGAAGCGGTCAGCACGAAAAATTGTCTCTATGTCGTTCAGCGAATTGTTGTATACACGTAAACCTTGCAAGTATGAAGCTTCCATTGTATAAACTTGGTGTACAAAAACACACCGCCTAGAGCTGGCTCCCAACATGTCCGTCGTCTCGGCTGCCACAGCTAGCTACTTGGGCACGGTCTTCTGCCCGCGCGGCCACTCAGCCAAACACTTGGCCTACTTGAGGTAGAAGTGCTCCGACATCATCAGGTGTCTGTAAGGGCCCACCTGGGCCGTGTTCATCCCCAAAGTGCGGTACGCGGCCGTGGCATGGTGGGTCGCCCCCACACAATGTGATCAGCATGGAGTGGGACATACTCCTGGTGATCCTGCCAACGCACTACATCACACCTCTCCCTTCAAGTGCTCGCGGGAGCCCTCCCCTTGGACCTCCTCCTCGACCTGGCAGTACTACAGCTCCTCATCAAGAGACTCTGTGAGGACACGTACCACGGGCCTCACCTAGCCCTGCTACCGCTCCTTCAAAGGGAGGAATCGGCCGAGCACAAACTGAGCACTGCTCACGAGGCCACTGTAGCTTTGTGGCAGTCGAGGTGGGACAATGGCGCCACAGTGCGGCATCTTCATAGTCTTCTACGCTTGGTAGCGCAACAACTGCGGATGGGCTGGTGGCGGCCGTCCTTTCCGGTGCAGCTGCTCTCAGACCACGGAGCCTTCAACGAGCGGCAGCACTTCTGCCAGCGTCGCCACTTCAGCAACTACCCCAATATTCTCTTTGTCTGTCCCCTTTACAGTGACGCCCGACTGCATGCTCGACTCCCCCCCCCCCTGGAGAAGCCTCCTTCACTGCAAGGCTGCAGCCCGCCGGTTTAATGTCTTAACTCAGGCATGGGCAAACCATCGGAAGGACCTGGAGACATGGCCCCCACCCTCGATCGAGCCAGCCGTATAGAGCGCAACTACCGCGTGCCAATAGCAAGGCACGGCGACTCCGCTGAGAGCGACCTTCATTCGCCATAGTGTGGAGTCGCGTGCACATCACGGCCCAATGAGCCGGTAGGCCCGACAAGGCCTGGCTCATTACCCCATTGGGTGTACAAACATTGTCGAAATCGTAAGGCAATAACGATGATACGAACAACCCGTAGAAAAGTCACGTCAGCTGTTGCTAGCAGAAAGCGTTCTTAAGAGATAATAATAGTCTCTTATTCACCACACTACCGACATTGACTGGTCCCTGAGGCATCCCCAGAAGTGAATAAGGCATACAGAGGTAGAGCTTCAGTGAGGGAGTTCATTCAAGCTTCCAAGGGCTCTTGAAAAAGTCAACAAGCAAAGAGATTAGCCAGCCATACACGAGCAGATATCTGCGACAGATATCGCGTTTTTAAACGATATCTGTGGGAAAGATCTGTGCGTTAGTGGGCGTTAAAAAATGATGAAAGATGTGAAAATCGACCAGAGATATCTGCGAGAGTTCAAATCTGGCAGATGGTAGTCGGGCGTCCCCCTTAACCTGCAGACTTCTCGGAAGCGATGTCTGTGGTTTAAAGAACTGTTCGATTGGATCGGGCAGTCACTTAACGTTAAGATGTTCTGTTGTCCACGAGTGTTTTCCCCTGTTTTCACATAAGTAATTCAAAACTCGTAACAGCAAACATTCGTAGGAAACTACAATTTTCGTAACTACAAAAAACGATCTCCCCACAACCTAATAAATTCGTAAATACATTATTACTGGTTGGCACCTACCCCCAGTGGCATATTTACCCAGAATGGGGGGGGGGGGATAGTATTTTCAAATTTAGTTGTAGTTTTTTATTAACAAAAAACCAAATGAATTGAATTACGGGAGCCGGGGAGATGAGCTAGCAAAATGTTCACAATCCCGCGGGTTGTTCTCCCTAAGGTGCGTTAACAACTTCATGTGCCCGAACTTTCTCCTTTCCGAAACCCATGACTTCTCCCAAACTTGTCTTTTTTTGGCTTAGTCGTTTTATGGGCGATGAAAAACATACCCGCCGCAAAAGCCGCTAATTTACGCTTTTTTTACTACGAAAATCACTAACCCCATGGCATCAACTTACGGAATGTGTGACCGATCTAGAAAATATTTCGGATTCGACCGATAACTCGAGTCTGCCAGACGAACGTCGGTGACAGACCTGAATCTGTCAGATTTCATCCCACGAACGAACAGATGACATCGGCACTGGTCAGGTGACAGATCTCGGGCATGAAAGATCGGCCGATAAGTTTTTCGTGTTAAGGGGCAACGACCGATCTCATCGGTCACTCCAGATCGTTAGCGATATCTGTCAGATGAGATCGGGCGACCAAATCTGCCGCAAATATCTGCTCGTGTATGGCTGGCTATTGAGGTCAGAGGACTCGTTGTTCGAGGAAGGCCCGAAACAAGGACTTCCCGTGAGGGACAAGTGCGGAGGTTCCGAGCACAAAATTCCGACTAATTCGGCCTGCGCGGAAAGCGACTGGTGATGGAGATTGAGGCAATAACTGTGCCGACTGTTACGCAACTTGGAGCTGAGAAACAAAAAATAAGTAAGTTTTACTTACGCATAAATGGCTCTAGAAGCTGATGTTTTTCTCAAAAACACTCACTCGCCAGAACGTAACGATAGAATGAGTTTAGAGATGCTGAAAACCCCAGTCCTTCCCTAGAAGTAATTTTGGTTGCACAAGTTGCCTCCTGTTCACCCATTTTACCGCCTTTGTCGATCCACAAAATTTGATAAAAATGTAATTCAGTACGAAACTATTTTATTCATTCAAACGTGTATTGTGTGTTGCAGGAATTGCTTAGTCGGTAAAAGCTACCATATCAAGGTGTCGGACCACGCCATGTATTGTTCCAAGTACGAATCGGATTATTACATAAGTGACACGAAATCGAAGCTCCCGATACGATGGATGGCATGGGAAAGTTTGCTCCTAGTAAGTATTGTTTTACTATAATTGAATTACGATGCAAGATATGTTTCGTTATCAAAATGACCGTTCCTTAACACTCATAAGAGAATTATATCGGTCGAAAGTCATGCAAGAGCCCGGGGACTTGCTCAGCAGTCCCCAAACCCAGAGCTGTGGAGGTACGGCAGGTTGGCACTTACCCAGTCTGTGGCCCATGTAGTACCACGCTTGGGTCTGACCATGGGGAGCTCTTGCCATGTTGTAGGGGTTCTCAATAGCTGATCTAACTATTGGCTTAGGTGACAAGTTCCACTGTGACCATGCTCGAAACGGTTATTAGCTTGCTTAGTAGCAGACAAAGCTGGAAGGCTTGGCTGGTCATCCATCCACCTTTGCTTGCTGTTGTAGGCACTAGCGCGTGGTTTCTTGTCTCCTCTGCACTGGAGGCGCAAGACGTGCTGGATGGAGAGTCTTTGAGAGAAAAGAAGTGAAAACCCGAATTGACGTCACCGTGTCCTGTAAAGAACTGGGTTGTCCAATGCTTTGGCTCAACCTATTTTCTTCTAAGACGCACACGAGTGTTGGGAATAAGCTCATGCGTGTCACGCCCCTTTGACGAGGATCTCCAACTCACCTGCCACTTATCGAACTGCTCACTTGCCCATTCATCTAGCGCTGCAAGTTTTCGTTCGGTGGGCAGGTCTGTGCTGGGAGCAGGGGAAGCTTCTTTTTCACTCTTCACTTGTCCATCCTGCACTGGTCAATGGTTGACTGGCCCGTGATCATTTGGAACGCTTCAGTGGACGTTGTCCATCGCAGTGTAGCTACTCTCCTTTTATTGACTGCGACTTTGCTACAATGACGATGGGGCAGTAGCCAATCACGCTTACATAAATTGCCTTGTACATTAGGTTTGTCTCACGATAGCACACACTCACTAATTGCTCGTAATGAGGCAATCCTTCTGAGGGTGGTGGCTTCAAGGGCTTGACTGCAGGTGTTGGCTGAAACGCCACCACTCACCGTTGCACAGAAAGGGAAAAGTGGGGGTCAACGTTCGTGAAGGGAGGTAACAGCTTGAGTATCCTCATCGTTCAACATACGAGAAAAGGACACGAAACCGCGCTCCATAGCCACTGGCCTATTGGGAGTAAGAAGAACGCATCAACTGACGGCAACACCGTCGAGAGGGAAACATTTCAGTGGAAAGGCTTTGAACGAATTGGCGATGGCTCAAAGGTTCATTTTCAACAGGCTGGGTCATTGGTTGCAGACTCCTCCTGTAGTTAATAGGACCAACAGGTTCGTGACCGGAGTTGTGCTGACCGATTCGGCTATTAGCTCCACTGAGGTGCTGTTGTATAGTGAATCAACAAACTGTGATCAGTGTTATTGAAAATCTGATCGTGATAGCCTTCAGTAGACACGTTTAACTGAGTTTATTGGCCGTACCTCTCTCCACACTATCACTTTGAACCCCCACACCCCTCACTATGTACACACTGCATAACTCAATAACCCTCGCTGCAGCAGATCCATACTAAATGTTTGACCCTCGCAGTCTAGGGCAATTTCCAATCCAGCCCACCTTGAAGACCCCTGAACCTAGCTCTGTCTGTATCAACAATTTTGGAGAGCACAGGGGCTTAACACACAGGTCCACACCTAGCTTCCTAAAGAGTGCCAGGTGTTTCCTGCAAGAGTCTTCTTCGATGTCCACTCTTGGAGAAGTAGTACCAAAGACCAGAAAACCCTCCCGCTCGGGTGGTGGCCAGGTAGTGTTACAGAGTCATCTCATCTGTGCCTGTTGGGTGCATGGGGGAGCTGAGGATCGCAATGAAACTGAAACTCGGTGAGCGTGAGGAGGACTGTATTATACGTGCGTACGGAATTGAGTAGAATTGAAATTGAAGTGAGATGGAGTACAACTGGGCGACACAAGGGCAGTGCTCGGAACGCGTGAACTGGCGCAGGCAACCGTGTGAGAGAAGTTACTGGGGCGGTTTGGAAGTGGAATGATTTTGGAAGAGCTCTGTCGTCGATAGGAAAATGAAATTGGGAGAAAGAAATAAAGAAAGGGGAAAACCTAGAAAAGGGGGCTGGGGGGCCCACAGCTGAGGGATTCCCGCAGGTGAGGGGGAAGTATTGAAATAGTTGGAGACAATTAGGCGGTCGGAGACAATGACGCGGGGAAGCCCGAGGTCAAAGACTCTGACAACTTCGACGCTTTGCGTCGAACAGTGCCACACCTCCTACATCGAGAGCTGTTCATTTTGCAGTGGTGATCTGCCTTAGGTCCTTCCTCTCCATCATTAGAAGGCTACGTTTCATCTCGTGTGTTGCCCTCAGATAAAGCGTTTGGTGTGCCTCACTTCCACTGCATTCCAGACTGCCTGGTGCTCTCCCCTGGCGTGTTTCCTGACAGTCCTCTTGACTAGTGACGGACATGTCCCACTGTCAGGAAGTGAACTTATAGATCCAGTAGACGAAGTGTGGTCAGATGATCCACCCTCTCATTTCCAATGATCCCCTTACGCCCAGGAATCCGATAAACGTTAACTCTATTTGTGTTTGCTATGAAGTTGAGCCTCATCCTACATTCCCTCAGCAGTTTTGACGTTGTTCAGTCCTTCACCACCTTGCCAGACGCTCGACTATCAGTCATTATGTCGGTAGTTGTACTGTACCACTTGACTCCCATTGTAGGCACCCCAGTGTTCCTAGTCTAGTGGTTATAGACGAAGATTCGTAATCCGGCCTAAGTTGGGTATTAAGTTGGAGCTCGTGATCGCTGTAATTTTTGCCTGAGTCCTTAAAAAAACTGTTTGCACGTTGTATTTCCTATCGCATCATCATGTCAGTGACCTTGCCGGGCTCTGTGAAGGTTTCCACCTAGTCCTCCATCGCCAATTTCGACGTTGTGCAGTAATTCTTCACCTTTACAAGACGCTTGACTATGATTGCATAAATCTCTGCTTGAATAACCATTGAAAAGGGCCTCAGGGCACGTCCCATACCTCGTGACCGCGTCTTGGAGCGGATTAAAACACGCCACTCGGAAGGTTTTCTCTTGATTTCCCGCGTTTCAAAGGACGAAACAGTTTCCGTATCAAACAAACTGCTCCATCCGATTTCCTCCCAGATACGTACGTGATTGCTACAACTTTTCATACCTTCGAGACGGTTCGAACGCTTTGTCCAAGTTTCGATTCAAAACCTCGAAAACCAAGTTTTGCCAACTGCGTGAAGTTGAAAGGGTTGCTAAGGGGATAAGAACTTGTGTGGGCTGTTTTCTTCGACCCGGTAGTTAAACGTTACGGAGAAAAGGGGAGGGGAGTCGCTATAACTTTGAACAATGATCCGCCGATTCGATTCAATTGTTTTGTTAAAGGAGAAGAACTTTATCTTTCTTCACGCACACGCGATTCTATTTAGTATTTATACGCCTCGCGACAAGATACGAACGTTCTTAATAATTGATGGCGAATTTATCGTTGACTCTTTTAATCGCATTTATCAAAAGTTTAATTAGTTAATTGCTTAACTGCGTTAATTAGTCGTTAGCAGTGTGATTAAGTGATTCTTCTGGGTGCTCGAGATTCTCGTTACGATTTGTGACTTTTTTCTTCTTTTTTTGGACGTGGGAGGAAGGGTCTTCTTCTAGTGGTCAGAGGAGTTCACTCACACCTGCGTATTGAAATGTGAACAAGAGCTCTGTGATGGCAGCTCTTCTACCTTATCCTCTTAACCCTCACGAGAATCTTGCAGAATACCGCCATACACCCTACAATAGTTTGGAAGGTCCAGTAGCGGGTTTTCTTCCATGTCTTCGTTCTTCATCTCTGGGAGATGCTGGCACCAGATCAGCAACTCCATCCTCTACTGGCTGAACGCAGCTCGGTCAAATTGAGCAATGTACCGCTTGAACGAATGCTGACCTAAACTGGCTGACTGTGGCTTCCACCGTGTGCCGCTAACTTGCCCTCCTTTGACGCGAAAATATGGACTATTCCCTGCAGTGAAGGCTTGCAGCCTTGCCAATTTGGTGCAGGTACGTCCTAGACTCTCTATGTTCTTTTAGGAACTGGGCGAGATGGAAATCCACCTCAGTGCGGCACCGCCTGAGCTAGGGGCCAAGTGCAGGAACCAGTGTCGTGCACTGCCCCTGCTGGAATGTGTCACAGCCCTTCTTCTTCTTTTCTGATGGCAGCGCTGTGGTTGCTGATGAATACAGCTCATTCCACTCAGCTTTCTGAAGGTGGATTGTGATAACACTCGCTTCTACCAATACTGTCTTCTGAGAAACGATGCGGTACGAGCAAGCAATGCGAATGGCACACTCTGCACAACTGCCATCCACTTCTCGTGGTAGGCAATGAACAGTGGTTCACCCTGCACCTCCATTTCATGTAAGAGGTTGAATGTACAACTATCATAAGCACCTACCTTGCTCGCCCACCTTTGACGCGAAAAGATGGCATGTGCCTGCAGTTCAGGACTTGCAACCTTACCAATTGTGTTCATATGCACCCTAGACTCTATATCCTTTTAGGAACTGGGTGTGCCTCACTGTAGCACCGCCTGAGCTATGGACCAAGTGCAGGAATCAGCTGTCTCGCGCACTGCCCCTGCTGGAATGTGTCACAGCCCTTCTTCTTCTCTTCTGATGGCAGCGCTGTGGTTGCTGATGAATATAGCTCATTCCACTCAGCTTCCTGAAGGTGGATTGGGATAACACTCGCCTCCACTAATACTGTCTTCTGAGAAACCGTGCGCTACGAGCAAGCAATGCGAATGGCACACTCTGCACAACTGCCATCCGCTTGTTGTGGTTGGCAGTGAACAGTGGATCACCCTGCACCTCCACTTCATTTAAGAGGTTGGATGTACTACGCTCATAAGCACCTACCTTGCTTGGCCACGGCCCTCTGGTGTTGGCCATTTAATGTTAAAAAGCCGTTTGTTACTGTGGCAGCTTTACCCGTAGCTGTGTGTGAGACTCATCATTCGCGCTGACTCCTGCCTCACTCCAACCACCTGTCAGCTCGACTCGTCAAGTCGTCCGAATTGAGTTCAGGCTCGTAGCATATGTCGTGTTCGGTTGTGTTGTAATCAATTCATGTTTTACATGATTTATTGATACTTTTCGATGCTGAATCTCGGTGTGCAAGCTGTGCAAGAGTCTAATAAGCCGTTGTGCATTAATTTGCAGCGTTTTGTTACTCCCTCAACTTCGAGAGTCTACGTCTTCTAATCTCATCCTCATAGCAGTAAAGATATTAAATATAAATTGGCCTTCGGCAGGATCACGAAATATCGAACACGTTACAACTTTTAATCAACCTGTCGATAATTACACTCAAAGCCTGGATTCCCTTAGTTGCTTTGCTTTTTCGTCTCCGCTCACTCCGCTCTTTTTCCTCGTTTCCTTCGTTAACGTCTAAAGTTTTCCAATTTCACTTGCGACGCGGTTACGCTGTAAAGCGGACGCGTCAACTTTGCTCGCTAAGCTGCCAGTGAGCGGTGACGAGCGAAGAACGGCTAAGCCTCAGGTTCACCGAAATATTCTTCCCAGTTACCGAAAATAATGTGTCTTGACTCAATCTTCCCTAGAAACACAAATTTTTCTACTGAAACGTTAAGTTGTATAATACGGCGCCGAAGACTGCTCCCCATAGAATGTCAATAGAATCTTAAGAAGATTATAAAATGTGTGACTGATGTATCTAACATCAAGTGATGGTTGTCAACTGTCAAGACGGCAAATCCCAATGATTCCCTGTTCAGAAATTGTCTATTTTTCCGTCGTTATTTCATTCAAACATAACCGTTATTATTCAGAATTCTCAGATGTGTTTTGAAGTAAAAATATTTTAGAACTGACATAACCACAGAAAAAAACTTGCTCGTAGTAATAGAATGAAAATGCCATCACATCGAACGCTATTATTTATAGTATAATTCTGGGCGTACAAAACGCGATCTGTCGATTCTCTGATCTCCTGGGCCTCACACGTTCGACAAAACCTCTGTCAGTGATACTGTTTGTGGTTGATTTCTAAACAAATTCGTAGGAGTATCCCTAAACCGTAATTGTTTGGTTTCTAACCACCGTCTTGATATACTCGTACGTCATTCAAATGTTGGTTTGAAGTTGGTTATATAAATAAGCTGATCAGATTGTTTTGACGTCGATTTAACAGGCTTCGTGATGAGGAGGTTGAATTGTCATTTGAGAAACTTTCAAATGTCCGTAACACTTTACAATCACTCAGGTGATTGCCATATAACAGAGTGGCGAGAGATGTGAAGGACAGAGCTTGCATGAACGTGTGGTTAAGTAATGGGGAGGTTGTGACGTGTTGGAGGGGAGCCTTGAGGGATAGGTAATAGTATAAGTATTATAATGATAAAGAGCGGCCCTAATGGCAGTCGATGGATGAGCAGTGGTGATAAGGGAGCTTTGGAACCTCCTCAAACGACAACTCAACTGCCTCATCACGAAGAATTGATAAATAGACATTGAAACGATTCGACAATCAGCTGATTTAGATAGCCAACATCAAGCTGACAAGGTTGAGGTGTTGGGAAGTTGAGGAATACGCAGTGGTGACAAGGGAGCTTTGGAACCTCTTCAAATGACAACTCAACTGCCTCATCACGAAGAATTGATAAATAGACATTGAAACGATTCGACAATCAGCTGATTTAGATAGCCAACATCAAGCTGATACAGTTGAGGTGTTGGGCAGTTGAGGAATAAGCAGCGGTGATGCAGCGGTGATAAGGGAGCTTTTGAACCTCCTCAAATGACAATTCAACTGTCTCATCACGAAATCTTGATCAATAGACGATGAAACGATTCGGCAATCAACTGATTGGGATAACACACATCAAGCTGACAAGAAGGTTGAGGTGGTGGGCAGTTGGGGAATAATCAGTGGTGATAAGGGAGCTTTGAAACCTCCTCAAATGACATTCAACTCCCCCCTCACGAAGCCTCGATAAATAAACGTTAAAACAATCCGACAATCAGCTGTTTTAGACATCAAATGTCAAATTGATGTAGATGAGAGACGTCAAGAAGACACGATCAGTTGATTCTGGGATAAACATTGTCGAGAAATAATTTTTTATTTCTTTTGTAAGACCAAAACACTCATCGTATTGCTGACACCGCTCTCTAGGAGGCCTTAGAGGTGTCTCTGATGTTATCTAAACCATCGTTGAGGTGTAGCTTTGAATTCCTTCTCAGTGTTTTCTTGGCAACACTGCTTCCTAAAACCCACTGAAAGAGCTGGTTAGAGGGGGCACAGATGTCAGGGGTGGGAAGGACGTCTCTGCTGATACCTTATCAGTTGAGAAGGTCAGTTATTGAACGCCGTTTGCCGGACCTATGTTTTCGGTCCGAAAAAATGTTTTTACACCCCCCACCCCTCAGAAAATGGGATACTTGGCGTTTCAAGACATCAGGATTCTAAATCTGCAATGGCCGTCCACCGTCCCCCATCCGCCACCCGGGTAGTTTTGTATCTTTAACATTGTCTAAAAAACCGGTACTTTCGTACAAAATTCCATTTGGTATCTAGTTGTACACGCCATCCCAGCAATCCGATTGGACGAAACACGATGGTTGTAATAGGCACAAAACGGTTAAAAAAATTAACAAACACGCAACTTTGGAAGTTTAACGGCAAATACGCCATATTTAGTATCGTTTTCAAGGTATTTAAGATCCTGGATCGAATGTAATGAGTATCAGACGTGCACAACTGCCTAGAGTGACATTACAGTAATTATAGTGGCGAAAGTCTTCTAATTGAAAGAACTCGCAGGACAATGAGTACGGCGAAAGTAATCGTTTCATCGTTTGTACTCCCTCCCTCCCACCCTTCCTTCGAAACCACCCGCCCGCTCGACTCGCCACGTCGTGCCAATCGCCTACAGGCGCCTAAGGGTACCTGGAATATTTAGTTTACGTCGGTCCGTTGTAGTCAGGTCATGTCAGGGCATGGTTTACTGGTATTTTTCGATGCTGAATGGAATGGGGTGGGTCTCGGATCAGTAACACTAGGTCAAGCTGTTCAAGAGAATAATAAACCGTTGTGTGATGATTTGCGGAATTTTTATACTGCTAATGGCTCTTTCGATTTACCCGTAAATTTCTCAAATTTTGATGAACGATTTGTGTGTTTCAGGGGAAAACGAGCACGAAAAGCGACGTATGGTCGTTCGGCATCACCCTCTGGGAAATGCTCGTCGTCTGCGGTCAAAAACCGTACGGAGAGCTGACGAGCGAGCAAGTAGTCGAAAATTGCAACCACTGGTACCAAGGAGACGGGCAGGCCAGACTCCTGTCCAGGCCGCCGTCTTGCCCCAGGGAAATTTACGACCTCATGACCGAATGTTGGAAGCGAAATGAAGCGGACCGCCCGAGATTTTCCGAAATTCACCTCTTCCTCCAAAGGAAAAATTTAGGTTACGTTCCGGTAATTGCCTGAAAATTTGAAACGCCCGTTTATTTGTCGCCTTTTAAAAATATTGTTTCCCCTCAAAGTTCGTAACGAACTGAGAATTGAAATGCACTTTTTAATGGTACGAAGTATTTGAGATAATTGCACTTTTTATGAATACGAACGGTAATTTGAGTTGTTTTACGGACGTCGGTTTGTCGGTGATTGTTTGGGCTAGTTGAACGATTAATGGCAGCACTCGTTCGAGTTGGCGTTAATCGTCTTCCTTGTGTGGCTTTAGAACGATCAGTAGCAAAGAATACGAAAGCGTGTGAACAAATGCAAGTAAAACTATGGGAACATATCACAATCACCCAGGGGTTATTTGTAATATTTGGATCAACAAGGTTACTTTACACGGCTGTTTGATGTTCATTCGTGCCAACCGAACTTACCTACAATCTTGGCTTACAACAGTCGTGTTTTATTTTACACAATTACGCGCTCCTCAAGGGCTTTGTCCAAAAAAATCACGAAGAACCTCACGGGGGTTCAACGAACATGAGTTTGAGCCGTTGTATTCATAATTTAAATCCTCTCGACTAACATCGTTTCATACTATCAAATGTCTGTCGAAACGCGCACATTTGCGCGAACGCTCAAAACGGCACAATTAGAGAAAACAACGTCAAATTTCGGAGAAGCATGAGACGTTTTGACCAAGTCAAAAGGTGTACCCATGGCCTCTTTGCGCGCTCAAAACGTTCAACATTTAAGGAACATTATTGTTAACTTCGAAATTAGCCTGGAAACATTTCGCACGCTTCTTCGCAGAATGGCAAAGAGCGATTGAATCAATAAAAATTCTGTCAATGCCAGAAATCGTACTCGATACAATTTGCCCCGCGTAGATACTGACTTTGAGTTCAACTAGCCCACATGCCTTGTTAGGGCAATTCATTTCGTCAATAACGACGCCGTAGAACACTTCAAATGCTTCACACTGTAATTAAATCGCAAGAAAGATGTAATCATACGGACGTTAAAGAATTAATTAAAAGCAACTTTTTCGCATAGTAAAAGAATTGTATTTCATTTTCTAGTTTACGGTAAACAATTTTTCACAAAAAAAAATTGTGTCAAAAAGTAGGCCTATCTTTAAACAGGAATAAGACTCACTCACTCCAGTGTCTTTCTTGTGGTGATATTTGAACGAGGCGATCCGGACGGGGAGTCCTCTTCGAAGATCGACCTAGCGTATGAATGTGCTACCACTTCCTGATTATATTCTCCCCACCTCCCCGACTTCCACGATCCCTTTTTTCTTTAATTCACCCCCTCGATTTACTCACTCGAGAAACCCCCCCCCCCTTTCGAATATACACCTCCCACTTCCCCTCACGATACGAACATTTTTTTACTTTAGGGCACGCAAATTTGTCACCAATACTCCAAATTCGTTTCACGATTTTTTCACTATTGCGACATTCGCGCACGAGACGAATTTTGTAAATACGCACGGTTTTTTGAGCAGATTCCCCTTTTTTTCTCGCGTTAGTTGTAAATTAATGTACGTTCGATGAAAACTCAAAATAGTAACATAATTTTGCTTATAAAGATGTACAGGTTGAGAGAACTAGTAAACAGCAAAAAAGGAAAGAAATTTTATTAGCGAATGGCAGTTCATCATTCTCAATAAAACAAATTTTAAAAAAAAGTTGTAGCGCGCTACGGACTTACAGGGAACACGCAAAATGGAATTATTACAATTACTATCCAGGTTTAAATTGAAAGAAAAAAAAAATGTGAAAAAATAAAAAGCCAATTCTAAAAGTTGTTTTTAAACTAATAAGACGAGAGACTATTGAATATATATTTGTATTTACTACTTGTATATTTATTAATGCGTGTTTTTGTAGAAATGGGGTTTCCTTTTGTTAGGTTATAAATATGAAGGAAAATTAATGATGACGGATTTCCTTATTGGTGAACTCAGAGACGAAAAATTTTACACGCGACGGATACGCACAAATACCCCATGACTTCTCCGAATGGCAAAACAAAGAGCTCTGAAATTAGAATGCAAAAGGCGAGATACAATGAGTCTGTAGAAAGGGATCATGGGTGGGGGCTCTCAACCTTTAGAGAAGGGGGTTGGTTCAAGGTTATGGGGGGCGCCACAGTCGTCGAACTGTCGACAGTGGCCGGCTACTAGGTGCTGTGTGCAGTTCAGGTTTCACGTCTGTCGAGCCATAGCAGATGGAGTCGATCGTACTACTTGAGCCACCAGCAAATTAGTGGATTGATCCGCACAACCCATACGCGAGGGGCAATACATCAAAAGTGATGCTTCGCGTTAACGCTGGATTCTAAAACTAGACGACGGGGTGATTAATTTTGAGGGTTGCGAAGGATATAGCCTCTATTTCCGTCGGCTCTCCTTCCATGGCGCTCTCTTCCATGCCCGGGAAGGACGAACAAGTATATTTGCAAGGCTTCAGGCTTTTTAGGGCTTTTCCCGCACCCGATCCTGTGTTTTTAAGTTCAGTTTTCCTCCTTCGCTTGAACATTGTTGGATAAAGGTGAGCAAACCCCTGTTTATTAACCCCCTTGAGTTGACATTGTCTTTCATATCGATCCGAGCGAATAAGATTACTTTGATTAAATACTGAGAGGAGTTCAATTCATTTCTATTTTTTCGATTAAGAGAAAGCTATTTGTTTATTTGATATTTGAGGTGAGTTTAGTGAGTTCTTGTCTCATTAAGTACATTGGGCCCAGACACGGACTATTGTAATACAAAACCACTAGACACATCACGAATTGGTAGCAGAGCTTTCCCAATCCGCCCCTCCCGTTATACGCTGAATTTGCGCGTACTTTCCCTAATTTCCCCATCGTGTTACGTTTTGTCTTTGCTCTTCGCCCCACGTCCACGCAGTTTTTCTCGACGAGCTTGTTCTTGACGAGCTATTCCCTTGATTCTTGAGTCCCTGCCCACCAAACAGTGAACAGTGTTGTCACCGCTGCACCACCAGTCCCCATTATTCTTGAATCTTTTGTGCAAGCAATTCTCCCTCTCTCCTCTCTTAAGACACCTTAGATCAATCAATAACCCCATAATCGTACGCGTACTCTATATCGGGAAATTCAGGTTTTTAACCATCTTCGACTCAATGCGAGGAAACTGAAAAATTTTATAAACGTAGTTCAAAAGCAGCTTCGAAACTATTCCAGGGGGCTCTAATTCGTTAATGAATAAATGAAATAATTCGGTGTACAGTCAGGCAGCCAGAATAACTACGAAGAAGCCTAAAAATATCCACAATTCTTCCTGCTTGCATATTCACCATACTCACTGCACTGACTGTATTTCAATATAACGCAACTCGAATGGTACTGTACCCCTTGACTCCCACTGTAGCCGCATGGGTGGGGAGCGGGATGTACCGCCTCACTCCCATTGCAGGCACCCCAGTGGCTGTAGTCTGCTGGTCAAAGACGAACTTTGATATTCCGAGGAAAGTCGGAGTATAGGGTCAGAGCTCGGGGTCGCTGTAACTTGTATCTGAGTCAACGATCCCAAACATTTCCATTTCCGAACCCCTTGTGACAAATGGTGTTGGAAGTTGCCAACTCTAACAGGCTCTTTCATTCCAAGAAAAAGAAGAAGGCCAAAGAAAAAAAAATTATTAAAATAATAATATTAGCCAGTCGCCTTCCTCTTTGAATCGGCATTAAAGCTTGCTCAGGAATTCTGCTCAAACTCTCAAAGATCCATTCATTGAAGTCGTCCGCTCCAGGAGCAGCGGCTATTGAGTCAAGGGAGGTGCCTCACTCCCATTGCAGGCACTGCACTGGTGCCACGGTTCAAAGGCGAAGGCGGGGATGATATTTCACAAGCGCTGATAGTTCATATGGATTTATTTCTCTTCAATCTTGTCAGTAGCCGGTGAACAGTTTCTGCGTTGACATGGTCTCTTGTACCACCTGACTCACATTGTAGTTTCCTCAGCGATCGTAGTCTACAGGTCAAAGACGAAGATGGGTATTTCGGGGAAACTCGAGGTATAGGATCAGAGCTCAGTATGGCTTGATTTTTGCCTGATTCAAAGCATTCCAAACATTTCAGTTTCCAGAAGACCCCAACCCAACAGAAAATGTCAAGAAGGTGAGGGCTGGAGCATTAAAACGATGGGAGAAAATAATAAAACGAATTCTGAGGTCTAAGATTCAGTGACGTAGCGTGAGGTTCCGGGAAACGTACCTACTACGTGAAAGAATAGAAGCCTCCCTGCCCATGTCGCCGTTCTCTTTGACACGGCGTTCAAACTTCGCTCAGGAAACTCGCTCAAACTCTCAATGATCCGTTCGTCGAAGTCCGCTCCAGGAGCGGAGGCCAACGGCTCAAGGCAGGTGC
Source organism: Pachypeltis micranthus (assembly GCA_020466155.1). Taxonomy (NCBI): domain Eukaryota; kingdom Metazoa; phylum Arthropoda; class Insecta; order Hemiptera; family Miridae; genus Pachypeltis; species Pachypeltis micranthus. The sequence continues at coordinate 11,350,176 of CM035781.1, read as the reverse complement.
ACCGCCTCACTCCCATTGCAGGCACACCAGTGGCGCCACTGGTCATACGAAGGTTGATTGGATCAGAGCTCGCGATCGCTGTAACTTTTACCTGAGTCTGCGGATCTCAAACATTTCCAAACGCATTAACGACTAAGGCCCTCCTCCTGACGCTCCTCTCACGGCATTCTTCTGCCCAAGGGACACGGAAAAATTCGAGTAATTTCCTTTACCAATACCAATACCAACGCTCCCTATAATTGTCATACAGTTCCGTCTGCCAACGACAAAAACTGTTCAGTAAACATAATTTTTTCAAGTTCTATTCTTCCTAAATACACAACCACATTTATATCTAGCTGATATTTTTTGAGTATTGTAGCGGTTTATTTCTAGCTCACGTCACTACCCCAATCACATTTACATCACACTAACGAGTGCGACCGACATCAATCCTTACGTGTACAATTTTCCCCTCGTGAGTTAAGTCACGAATGCTCAAAAGGACATTTTCGTTGAAAATGTGTAAGGCTTCGAGAAATGAGGCGAAAACAAATGTAACTCTTTTCTTCGGTAGTAACAAAACATGAACGTCTAACGAAAAAATAAAATAGCGTTTCCTTCTCGCCATAAATTTTTTGGGTTCTTCTCCGTAGCTAAAGCGCTAACGTATTTTTTACCCTTTTTTTTCGAAAAAAAAACCACTGCTATTAGACGTAATGACATCCGTTCAGTTTCTATTGTATCATATTTATGAAATCTGGTTCTTCCTAAGTGGATAAAAACTGTAGGCTTTTGAAATAAATATGGTAAAGTTGGTCCTATTTTTGACTCAAAATTTATTTTTAAAACTTCTAATTGAAAATGAAGTTTATCTGCGTTCCAACCCCTCGGCACGTTTCAAAATACTTTTTATATTCCCCGTTTTTCTTGTTTCTTTACGAACAGTGTAGCTTAGGTTACCTTTGTAGTTGCTGGAGAAGCCTTCATAGATCGTATAACCATGTAAAAACGAAACTACTCGACCAAAATCGACATCTCCTTTTTCTATTGTGATTAAATCAAATAAAAATTTTTTAAATTAAAAAAAAAACTACTATGTTGTTACTTAATTATTTTTTATTTATAAACCAAGATACATAATGTATATAATCATTAGCGTCTAGGTTTTAGTGTGTTAGGTAAAGATCTGTTGGACTATTTAAAAAAAAGGCATATCTGCGTATTCCCCAAAAACTTTTTTTTTTAATCGACTACGTTTTTTCATTGCATTGTAGTTTTGTAAATATCGAGAATAACATTTAGCTTAAGAATTGTGAATGTTTTCATTTTTTATCTTTAATATGTACCTTAAACGGTGATACATTCCAACGAAAATTTTTCGTGCGATTCGAATTTTTTAGGTTCGTCTTGAAATACGTTTGTCGTTGAACAAACTGGCTGGCTTCGCCGTTTAATCAATCAATAGTGTGAACGATTTTTTCGCCCGTAGCTATCGGATATATTCGTTTTTTCGTCATTTTAGCGTGTATGTTGTACGTTTCCTAAACGGTCACCCCGTGAGGTTGATTTTTAATTTTTTTTTTTTTTTTAACGAACGAATCGTCGGCCGTTTCGGAATATTGGCGTTTATTCGGAGGTATCGTCGAGTAAAATGCACTTTCCCTTTGATCACAGTAAAAAGAAAAAAAAAAACGAAAAAAAAAAAAAATTCTAAACGCTCGATGGTTAAATAACATTTTGATTGACCAAAAATGTGAATGAAACTCGTCTTACAAAATGGTAAGAAGAGTCGATTATTATAAGCAATAGACAAGTTTCACGTACCTCACTTAATAAAAGATGGAATAAAACGTGTATTTAAGCTAGAATTTTAAATGGTTCATTGAATTTAGATGTATTTGGTTTCTAATTGTGCTTATTCTTTGTCTGAACCATGAAAAAAAATGTCGTACTTTGAACAATGTTATTTGTCTTCTCAGTGTCCATGTAATTTTTGTCGCACGGAATGTTTTTTTTTTTTAAATAAAAAAAAAACGTACCATTTAAATGTTGATCGAAAATGAGGAAATCGTTTCCAAAATTGTACATACACAGTCTCAACGAATGAGCTCTTTTTGATGTTGATGAAATAAATTTAAAAAAAAAAGGTGTCGAGTTGGACTTTGATCTGCGCGCGTCGAAATCGCTCGTTTTGTCGGTTGAACGTATGAAATGAGGTATTTCGAGGTTATAGTAGGACCGTTGGAGGTTTTGTTTGTTGTAGGTTGACGTTACGATTTGGCACGTTGAATCTTTCTTCTTGCTGTATGGGAGTATTTGCAAAAATGTTTATTGTGAAGTTTTAGTTGATTCAGTTTCGTTGGTTATGTGAGCTAACGCTTTTATGAATTAGCGTTGATTATTAGTGCCGCCTGTGTCCAGAACGGACAGTAATTGTCGCTTTTCGTCGACATATCTCAAAATTATCTGCGCGATGTCGGTAAAAGTTGGTTTGTTGGAAACACGAAGAGATGGAGGATGGAGAGTCGCGTGAGGAGATAGCGGGGATTCCAACAACGTGAATCGAAGTTTGTAAAGTTCTTTGAATCTTATTTATCGAAAGGATGGGAAGTGCACGTATTTGAAGGGTCGCAACCCCAAATTCCAGGGCTCTAAGAGCTACTATGGATGAAAAATTGGTGATTGCTGCTCATCTGGGGTTTGACAATTCGTCATTACAGCTCACGAAGACAGAAGCTGCCGTGGAAACTCCATTCTACCGAAAAGTCGAGTGACTCGTTGGGTGATCCGCAATTGGAGCGTGAACGATTCTTGCTTTCTCTGTGCGAGTCTTGAAGGACGTGGTGTCGGCGAATCGGAACCGAGTAGATCGCATCAGAATTAGTCGGTCTTCAGGAGGTTTGCCGATGGGTGTTTCGGACGCAGAATAAAAACGGCTGTAGTTAGCGCTCAGAGCGAAAATAATAGAAATAAGATGGAAGAGAGTAAGGTCTCCTTAAATGTGTTGCTGGAGTACCGTGATAAAAACCCTTTGTTCACCTCTGGAAGGAAGCAGAATTTCTTGCAAGCTCCAATCAAAACTTAACCTAACAAATTGAAAAAATACTGCCCAGTCTGAATTTCAGCTTCTCCACGTGTCCACACTGTCCCAGTAGGTAGATGTTGCAGAAAGGTAGACACTCGCAGCACTTTATGGACACGCTGCTCAGCAAAACAGCGGTTCCATGATTTACCAGAGCAGCCTGTAACGCCATCGTTAGTCAAGTCTTCGAATATCTTCTTCCCATTCCAGCCACTTACTGCTGGTCTCGAGGTGTTCTTGCGTCGTCGTGAGTAAAGAGCGTTGAACGATAAATTCCGAAACGACACGGAAAAGTTTACTAATGCGAAGAGAGTACAGCCCAATGGGCGAGACTTTCACGAAATGACCATCACTGAGTCGTGTACTACATCCGTTGTCTTAGAAGGTCGCAAAACCTCAAGCTCCCACTGTAATATTAAAAAGATGTGCTAATCTTTGAGTTTATTCTGCAAAATTGCTGAATACCGAAAGGCTTGAGAGTTCAATGGTTAGGTTGGTTAGTACAAGCCCAAAACAGAGCGATAGTTGCGCGTATATCAAAGTCAGCCCAACATCCAAGTCTGCTATTGATTGTCTTCTCTCTCACTGTGTCTGTCTCTATAAAGTTAAATTTAAAAAAGAAAAAAAAACAAAAAATACCAAAAAAAAAATTAAAACGTATTTTTAAAAGACGACTCACGTTTCGTACCGAATGACACTGTTGCTAACATTAGATGCTAAACCGTCGGTTTCATTTAACTTTTCGACGACAGCGATAATTTCGTTTACCCCTTTTTTACATTCTCGTAATTGTGATTTTCCCCTTTCGTGTAATAATCCTCTTACTTCCTTTCATCCCATAAAACTTGTAAATTGTAGGCTAGTGATGGGAAAATGTTGAAAGGGTCTGAATTTTTGTGACTTAAAATAGACCCCGCCCCCTCTACCCATTTTTTGCCTGATGACAATCACTGAGCAACAGTGAAAAAAAAAAAAAACACTCGGTAACTCTCGATCTTTTTCGCTCGTATGGATTTCCACCCTCGCATTTTCGGCCTTTTAACAGCCTCTTTGATTTCGAAAGAGAAAAGAAACTCGCTCACTAAAAGGAAAGAGGAAAATAAAAAAAGGGGTGAGTTAGTTGAAAGGACGTGACGGCGAGGACGTGTAGTTGATCGAGAGGCGGAGCCATAAGCGGTCGGCACACTTTGTTTCTTCTTCTTTGTATTATTTTTGGACACTTTTCAATTTTCCTGTTGTAAAAGGAATAACGAAAATCGTCTTCTAGACTTTAAGCTTATCAAATCTTCAACAGATTGTTATTTTCATTTTTAGAAGATGAAATAAATGTTTCTTTTCATCATTGATCTTTTATGTACAACCCCTAACCATTTCCTTCTACATCGAGTGATGTCACATTTTGGTGGTTCTAATTTCTCTCTAAGACGAAGTAAGACCGCGTTCATCTAGCTTGGGAGTGACGTCAGGCCCTGAAGACCTTGGCCGAGGAAAATATATCAATTGTATGGACCAGGATAGATTTGAATGAGTATCGTGGACGGGTTTTGTTTTGGGCACGAACTTGTAATTGATGAGTTCGTATATCACAAGATTTGAAAACGTGGATGTACAAAGAAGAGGTGACTTACGCAGGAGATGAGTTGAGTATGTAAGCGCGAACACGTAGCGCTCTGAAACTGGTTGTACTGGGAAGGAAGGAGAAGTCCGAATTAGAAGTCGATGGAGATGAAGGAAGAGTCTGTTGGAAAAATTGGAGAGGCCGTATCGCGAAAGGTGTTAGAGTGTGTTGGGAAACGGGAGAGGACTGACTTCAGCGAGACTTAGTAGCAGAATGATTTTGGGAGGAGGTATCAGTTGTGGAGAGGAATCTGAAAAAGGAGGAGATTGAAAAGGTGGGAAAACCACCGTTGGAAATAACTGCGGAGGTGGACTTTCCGTAGGTATGAAGATCTTTGGAGAAACAATCACCTTGCCACTGGTGAGTCCCGTTGAGCAGGTGCTGAAATTTCGAGGTCAAAAACCTGGACTGGATCGGCGCTTTGCGTTGAACATTAATAGTGTTGGATGCCGGGGGATAGCAAGGAATGAGGAGGCTGACAAACTGGATCTGGACTTCTCCCGGTAGGACCTGAGCCCTGTGTAGGAGCGACCAAGAGCCCTTCATCAAGGAGGTTAGTAAATGAGAGGAGAAGTGAGGGGCTGCCTATTGGCGGGATGGGCCAGGGACTGAACAAGAAAGATACTCAGTCTGAAGAGAGAAAGTATACAAATGATATGTGGTCTGTTCACGGGGTACTGTCCACTAAGATACCTGGGTCCTTCCGAACCTCAGGGAGGGCAGTAAGGCAAAACTGCCTTGTCCTGGGAAGAGGAGAAACCGTAAGTGTCATCGAAAAGTAAGGTGGGCCTGTTGTCGACCCAAACATAGTACCACGGGAATTCATTATGGGTTAGAGCAACGACAAGTGGCTGCCTCTGCAGGGCATGGTTGTTAGAACGGAGCAAACCCACTCCTACCCAGGACAAGGCCTGAAAATGCGCTTGCTCTGCGGACATTGTGAAGGCCGTGGGGTCGCTGGAGTAGTTCTCCCATCACAAATTCGTTTTTCAACCGTGGAGTCTGAAGTAGAAGAGGGCTAGTGAGTCGGTGCTCCCCCAGACACCTCCAAGTGCAGAATAGTAACTATCCTTAGATACCAGCTCAGCTGGCCAAGATTGGTGGGTCAGAGGTTCAGCGTTGCCAATTGTGCAAGGAAGAGGTGGAGTCGGCAGAGCATGTAGTGTCTAGGTGTGAGGAGCTGGCTGCAGTGCGCCTCAGAATGCTTGGAGCTCATCAGCTACTGCCAGGGAGGTTGCAGGGACGACCCTCAAAGACAATTCTCTCAGTAAGGGGAGTCAGAGTTTCCCTCCTCCCCAGAGAACACCTGCCCTCAGATGTTCCAGAAGGGATAGTGAGCGAAGATGCTGCGTCTACCGTTCACGGGTTAATTGCACTTTTTGGAACAGGTTCTGGCTCAGCATTCACACGTATACGGCGAGTGGCAGCTCTTGAGCGTGTGTGAGGTTGCCAGACAATTTGTACACAGATTGTGCACTTCCACGTGCGGTTCCTTGAGCCCCCTGGCTGGAGTTGAGGAAACGTGGGCACTTTTTTACCCCGTGATGTTTGCCGCAGATAGAGCAGGGGTGTGGCTCTGGTTATGGAGTTTTGTCTTCACCGACCTTTTCGAAGGCGCGTGGTTTCCCTGGACTTGTCGTTTGAGAGGTCGTTCGGGGACAGACACGTGGGAAGATGTAGATGTTGATGCAGGATGGGGGATTGAGTCGTTGTGAGGTTTGCTGCGATGCTAGGTAAGCATTGACCATCTCTGTGTAGACGTGCCAGAGATCTTGATTATTGAGGAGCTTCTCGGCATTTGCCCTGCTTTGCTTTGCTGTAGCAGCCGTCGTCGACTGAACACAAAGCTGTGTTCAACTGTTTGTCAAGAACTGACAACGTTCGTACATAATGACGGGCGAGAGAGTAGGTCACAGCAGTAGGGCACAAAAGTTGAAGGTGGGAGATCAAAAATTCCCATCGCATTAGAAGAACCTTCAAGTTTTCTGCGTGGCTGACATCTCGAAATAATATAGGGGAAGTTCTACCACTAGTTGGGTGTGCGTACAATATCAACCGAATGCATGTGCAGGTGTGTGCTGGGTATATGCCCGAGGCGTTGAAGAGGGTACCTAGCTTTGTAGCTTACACCCCTTTCTTGCCAGCAACTGACAGCTCTCTGGGGGGATTTCCCACAGAACCACGGTCCCCAGAAGGCCAAACCCATGGCTTCACGGCCGACAGCGTCACGCCCTAAGGGCTCCACACTGATAGCCGTGGGCAGAATTCTATATGGCTGCACCTTGAGCAGCCTACAGACCTGAATGGGTGGCAGACCCCGGTGCCGGAATTGCCAAGAGGCGTTCTACCGGCATCTATGCTTTATCTCCATGGGGGTTCCGGGGATTGGACTTGCCCCTGTACATTCCATGGAGAAGGGTGTCAGGCCGTCTTTAATCAACCGTAAGCTTAACCACCACAAACAGGGAACTGGGTGGGAGCAAACGCGAGCGCGGGCGACACAGTGACGAGAGAACCGCTTGGTTACGACTGATGACAGTGAGGTCTCGAGCGAATTGGGGCATTTGAGGTGGCCAGCCAGCACAAACGCCTCGGACGAGCTTCCGCTGAATCGAAGGGTTTGGTTTGCCCTAGTACAATACTATTGGGAAGAACTATACCGTAAAAAAAGTATAGCGTCAGAGGGGACTTCAAGAAGTTTTGTTCTTATTCCTAGAGTCTGAACATTTTTACCTCGCGACCTATCTGATAGAAACTTGAGAAACGTGGACTTGTATGAATACAATATGAAAACAATCAGGGTGAAAACGAAAACGGTTGTTTTGAGAGGAGTTGAACGTGTGTGTATTAGTAAGAGTTGTGCATAGAAGGTATCAAGCTTCGGACGATTCGAAATGCCAACAAATTGAGTTGGAAAATAGGCGCCCTCGAGGGTCGCCTTTTTGAGGAAGATTTTTTGCGAACAGCGTGCTGCCCGCGGGCGATTGTACAGCAAACTTCTTTTGTTCGAACGTCGAGACCAGGCGACTAGAATGGGAAAGCACTGCGTACAAAAGCTTGAGAGAACGTCTCGCTCTGGTTCCGCGAGGGGTATCGTAACTCGTTCAAGGTTGGAAAGTAAAACGGTGGGCAGACCAGAGGCCGGAGGTTCAGATTTAGAGCTTTACATCGAAAATGAGGCCAATTGGATAGAACATCCACCTGACTGACACTTCTAATGAGGTGGACACGACTCACTGAGTTTCGCAGCGCAAGGTGGTTCATGAAGAATCTTGGTGTGGTTCCGTCCAGAGAGCTTTCAGCCTGGTCTAAAACATGCACAAAACTTGAATAATATTAAAGAAATTGGGTAATATCCGCCAGTAGGCAAATTACTAAAGTTAACATACCTGTTAGGTGAGTCCGTCTCCTCTGGCTTGTGAGTTACTGTACTGACTTAACGGCCAGACGATGATGTCTTTACATCGAAAGCGCTTGCCCACAGTAACTCACAAGCCAGAGGAGACGGACTCACCTAACAGGTACGTTAACTTGAATAATACTTTTTTGGAGGCATGAGAATGAGGTTATGAGCAGTTCTCATATTTAGGGCGAGGGAGGGGGGGGGAGAATAAAATAAGAACTGAGCAATTTAATCGGATTTTGGAGTGACGAACTAAATTTGATTTTCGCTTATCGCTCTCTCATTTTCAAGACCATCTTTCGTGACGACAAGTCTCTCAAAGATCTCACCTTTTATCTCGAGGCCCTTTAGGAAAACTTGGGCCATTTTACCTGCATCTCAAGACGAAGAAAGGCGATACCGACCGAGGAAATAGACCGCTTTTCCACGTTCAGAGCGCCTGCCATTAGTCCTCACGATCACGCAGGCCCATACATCGTCAAAAACTTTTCCTTTTAGGGAAGCTCGACGGAGATTATTTACGGCCCGCAGTTTTGGCACCTTCTCACTCGCATTTCCTCGACGGTGGCGGTAATCCGGTGGTTCAAAGGCCCGAAAAACAGTCGCTCCAATTAGGAACGACTTGTGAACTTCTTCTTCTAATTATCTTCCGCCGCGTCGCGCGCGTCTCTGTAAATGGCGTCAAGTTTGAGAGCATTAAAGATAAGAATGGTGAGAGGGGAGGGGCGAGGGAGCGACTCGCGTCCCGACGAACAAATCACCGCGGCTCAAGGCCCCGAAGCGAAATACCTCAGCTTCTTTCGTTCGCGCGCGGGGTCTTTACTAATGAAAATAATGGTGTTTCCCTTACAAATTAGTCGCTCGTCGCGTTTGCAGGTATTTTCGGCTTTAGCGAGAAACAGGAAGGTTCGAGATGGATAAAGCAATTGGCAGTTAGAGAGTCAGACCCCACACATTGTTCACAAATTGAACGACGGACCTCAGGTTTTCTTCGGAGCGGTGGAGCAGTTGGGGAGTTAGAACATGGGCCCAACGAGGCCACGGCCCAATGCCCCTGGTCCTGAAGCTCTGGCGGAGTCCTATGGCCCGCAGCTGCCTCCCAGGTATCTTCTTCTTCTTTTGGAGCGGAAGAATGGAAGGTGTCCAAAAGAGAACTTTGCCGATCCAGCGTGGGATTAAGTTAAGTCAGAAAAGATTTAGAACCGACAATCAACAGGCTATTTAAAACATACCTGTTTTCGTGGAGAATACAATATACGAAGACTGGAAGACGAATGACTGACTCTTTTATTCGGACATCTTGGAAAAAGAACAACAAAAGCAAGAGCTACATAATCAGTGCCTTCTGCTTACATAAACTATTACTTTTATGGCATTGCAATGTTACTTTTAGTTTTATAAAAATAATTACACTTCCTGAATAATTACAAATTAATACACTTCCTTAAATAAAATAACTTTTCCACAATAAACTAGAATACAACAATTCCTTACATTCTTCTCCATTCGCTTCCAGCGGGTTCCCCCAGAGGTGCATGACCCTTCCCCGACGCTTCGCCATCCCGTTCACCTTTCTCTCCATACATAAAGACCACAACCAACTGACTGACTCCAGTACTGACTTAACGACCAGACGATGATGTCTTTACATCGAAAGCGCTCGCCCACAGTACTCACCAGCCAGGGGAGACAGACTCACCAAACAGGTACGTTAACTTTACAAACATGTTCGTTTGCATATGAGTTGTTGTTTCCCGGATTGTTGCTAGTCACGTTATATAACAGTCACTTAATATTTTTCGACATTTGGTAAAACAAGATTGGTCCTCCTGAGCAAAATAATAATAAACAGCTTCGAATTAATTTGCAGCGTTTTCTGGTCTGGACTGTCCATACCAAAAACATTCAATCAAAGCCGTTGGAGCTACTTTGGACCAAAAAGAAAAATTGTTTGGAGTTTTGACCTGATTTGGCTCGTTTAAGCTTCCTATATTGATACAATGGGTAAGTGTCACATTCGAGTTTTGTCTTTCTCTCTCTCTCAATCTGGCGCGTTCATAATCACAAATATTGTATTTTTCGGAGTTAACAGCCCCAGCAACGTCAAGATCGGCAGAAAAAACTTCTTTTTTTTCGTCTGATTACTTGCCCTCCTACTTTGTGGGACTTAGGGAAGTGAAAATGAACTGGGGAAGGTTAGAAGCTGGAACTACGAACTAGGAAACGTCTTCATCACCAAACTGTCGTTATTTGTATTTAGAAATGAGTACATCGATTGATTGGCATGGAACTTTCTTCGTCGAGCATCGAAAAAGGGGATTTTTGTCATAATGGCACCCAATCAACCAAAATTCGTTAGGCTAATGATCTCCCAAAACGGTTCGACGATGACATGGACGAATCCCCTCAAGTTCCTTTTCGGAAGTAATTTTTCAATTTTTTTTCTTTTCATAAAATAAATATTTGCGTACGGAATTGAAGAGTCGCCGACCCTTGTGCTAGACGATTCCACGTTGTTCCTCAGTACGCAGGATACCACATCAAACACGAGCTCTCGTTTAACACATCTTTTCGTTGAATTTAACGCACCGTATTAACCTTTTTACTTTCCTTGGCTCTACGAAGTAGAAAGGAAAGCTGTTCGACGCAAAGCGTCGAAGTTGTCAGTTCTTTGACCTCGGACTTCCCCGCGTCATTGTCTCAGACCGCCTAACTGTCTCAAACTATTTCAATACCTGCCCCTCGCCCATGGAAATCCCAAATTGGCGGATATTTCCAACGGTGGTTTCCCCATCCTTCCCCTCTCCTCTTCTCAGATTCCTTTCCACAACAGATACCTTCTCCCAAAAAATCATTCTGCTACTAAGTGTCGCCGAAGTGAGTCGTCCCCAGCTCTCCCAACACTTGTTTCCTAACACCTTTCGCGATACGGCCGTCTCCAATTCTCCCAACGGATACCTCTATCACCTCTCATCGACTTCTAGTTCGGCTTTCTCCCTTCTTCCAAGTACAACCAGTTTTCACGTCTTCAGAGCCCTGTTTGTTCACGATTCCATACTCAACTCATCTCCCGTGTAAGTCACCTCTTCTTTGTACAATCCAAGTCATCAAATCTTGTGATATTCCAGCTCACCAATTACAAGTTTGTGCTCAGTAAATATCCGTCTCCGAGTTTCATTCACGTCTATCCTGGTCCAAACAAAAGCTTTGTTATCTGCCGAGAAAAAAAATTGAGTTTTCTTGTGATCTTTACGTTTCAGACCCTCATGAGTCCGAAAAACACTATTTGGGAAAATGGTCTGTGTGTCTGTGAACGATTTTTAGAGGAAACCACAGTACCAAATCCACTCAAACTTCATATCTAGCCCGCAGATTACCATGGGACGCCAAAATAACGGTATGAACTAAATCCACCGAAATTTAACTACAGTTATCATAGTGATCAAAACAACAAATTTTTTTTTCTCAAAAACGGCTCCAACGATTTTGATTAAATTTTTTATATTGATAGCTCTCAATATGGCAATTGTACCATAAAATTCTCATTTGTGGGAAAATGGCGAGAGCAGCACAATAAATTATCAAAATTGTCGACGAAAAGCGTTTTTAGAGCAGTTTTTTCCTTATAAACTCCGCTGCAAAGTTAAAGTGGTATTGCAGTCCAATCCAATACCTATAGGGTGAGTGCTTAATCACGCTCATGAGATACATGGGGCTCACTACAGAAATTCCTGAATTTCTACTACCGCCGTTTCGTTAACTACCAGTTCTAACAGTTATTTTCCCATAACTCTGCAAAAGTGATTACTATCCTTTTCGAAAAAATTCGTGTTTACAGCCTCATTAATTTCCTGTGTACCAATAGCTCAATAATGGTCCTGCAATCAGTACGAGATGCACAATAAATTCCTGAACTGTAACCGCTGCCGCTTCCCGCTGCTGTGAAGTGTTGTTTGCCCAAGTTCAAATGAACTAAGCGATAAATGAATTGAGACAGTAGAAAAAGGCATGTACAATGTGAATCGACGTTGTGTGTGTTGCAACGCACCAGATATTTATTAGTAAAATATCTGGTGCGTAGCAACACACAACTTTCCGCCACCCCCGTAATTTCGAACACCACCTACATTGGCGGGCGTTATATCTTCGTTCAACGCATTTTTACAGGAACATTTATGAGGAACATAATGTAGGTACTAGTTAGTTGAGAGTACTCCGTAAGTTTGATCGAAATCGTTAGAGCCGTTTTTGAGAAAATTGGAAAACCAATAAATTAATATTCGAAAAATCTCCTTTTCTGAGTTAACTTGGCTTATAGCTCCGTTCAACCTATGAATACAGAAATAATTACGGAGAGCGAAATGTGGGTATGGGTGACTAACAGACACTCCATTAGAATTTATCACATCTGGTGAAAAATGTACCCTGGAATTCACGGAAATGATAGAAAAAACGTTATTTATGACACATTTTGATTTTTATCTCTGTACAATGGACCGTCACAGGAACATTTATTGAAAAGAATATGTAGGTATTAACTATTTGAAAACATCCGGTGAGTTTGGTGAAAATCGCTGAAGCCGTTTTGCCAAAAAGCGTAAAAAACCTATTTTTGCTTCAGGGGCCCATATCTCCGTTCACCGTATTTTCATGGAGATATGTATGGAAAAAAAAAAGTTAGGTATTCATCAGTAGAAGGTAAGTTGAAAGTTTAATCAAAATCGTTGGAGCCGTTTTCGAGAAAAATGCGAAAAACCCTTGTTTTTGGTACATTTTCTTCCCCCACCCCCCCTTTTCACTCAGTAGGGTCTGAAACGTAAAGATCTGAAGAAAACTCAAATTTTTTTTCTTGGGCCGATTACTATACTTTCCTTCCCTTCGGGTAGCGGAAATTATAAAGTAGCGCAGTTCGTACCTTTTTGACAAAACAAGCTTCAGTGATAGTTTCATAAAAGTCAATCATTTCACTTTCAACAGCTGAATCATTGTGATCTTGCGCTTTCTGAGATCGTCGAGAATTTCCGGATAGCAGTCCAACGGTTGAAAAGAGAAACAGTAGAACGACTGTCTGTGAACGTAGATGAGGCCGGGTTTTCCAGTACGACGGCTGTTCCCGTTAAATAGTTGAAGAGCATCCGAGGTTTTGCAACATTTACGCTCCTCTTCCTGGGCAATGCAATTACGGAAGCAACCGAATTCTCGCAGTATCGAAAACACGTCCCGCGGGATAGAAAGGACTTGAAGGTCTCTGGAGGGGGTTTTTTTCATGTTTAATAAATTTTATTCCCTCCGTCGGCGTGTTCTCGAAAAACCTTCCCGACGGAATTCGACGGACAAATTTTTGATATCGGGTTCGTCGTATACGTGTACGTTGCACTAACTACATAACCCATCGTGCAGTCCGTGAGCGATACCGTGGCGAAGTTTTTTGAATTCCTCAGAAACGTGTTACGTTCGAAGTCAATGTATCGGTTGTTTGAATCTGTCGTTCTTATTCGTTACACGTTGCTTCGCGGGTGAATATTTCTTGTAATCGACCGGCCCAGTTGTAGATAATGGAGTCGAACGAACGAATTTATTACCCACTTGCTGTCCCTGCGGCCAATACTCAATTAACGTCGTGACATAACACAACTACTAACGTAATAAAACTAATAAGCAAAGTGTATTGTTTCGACTAGGATGGACTTGAATGAATCTCGAAGACGGGTTTAGTTGAGCACGAACTTGTAATTTAAAGAGTTGATATATGCCAGCTAAACGGTTCAAACGAGGCTACTTCAGAGGTGAATGAGACTATCATTTGATTCAAAGCCGAGTCAAAATACTTTAAAGTACACTTACCGATTCGAAGACCTTTTTGTAATGATAAAAGGTTTAGTGTAAATTAAGACAAGAAATAAAAGAACACTTGTACTCGAAACAGCATGATCAGTTTATGACACGACGCAATACCAAACCCAAGCGAAGCGAGAACAGGAATAACGGACGAGACGAAGCTGAGACACAGAGTAACCAAAAAGGGAACTAAATCCACCTGAATATTTGGTAGTTGGATGGTAGGGTGCGCCACACATTCCTTATGCGAGTCAAGTTGTGCATAAGGACTATATCCCTAACCACCGCAATAAACAAACATCCAGGGTAAATTATTCGAATGCGCAAATAGTACTCCAATGCAAAAAAGCCAGCAGGCCCAAAGTACTAGTTGCTCAGATCGACTTTTCATGGGACCAGCAGCCCTGATGGTTCTCAAAATTCGGACTATGCCTCACTTTGGGGATTTTATTCCGACAGTATATCACAAGATTTATGGCCAGGTTATGAGTGAGTGTATATAAGGGTGAACAAGGGGGGCCTGAAGGCGTGAAACTGGTTGTACAGGGACGGAAGGAGAAAGCCGAACCGTCGATGAGAGGTGAAACTGTATCATGAAAGGTGTTAGATGACTGTGTTGGGACAACGACTGACTTTCGCGAGACTTTGCAGGAGAATGAATTTCGGAGGAACTGCCTGTTGTGGTGGAAACTAATGTGAAAAGAAGAGGAGGAAATGGTATTCCAGAATGCCCAAATGAAGCGGGAAATCCGTCGTCGTTGGAGTAACTGCGAAGGTGGAATTCCCGCAGGTACGAAGGTCTGTGGGGAAATAATCACTTTGCCATTAAAGGCCAGGAGTCTCGTTAGGGCAGGAGCGGGAAGGAAATGCGAGAAGCAAGAGAAATGGTACATGCGTACGTTGAAGGATTCCCGGAAACACCGGAATTTCTGGATTCCTCGGATCGTGGCATGACAATTATTATTTTTAAACATATGACACAACGGTTTATTGTTCGTGTTAACGCACTTGTTTGGTGAGTCCGTCTTCTCAGGCTGGTAGAATGCTGTGGGCGAGCGCTTTCCATGTAGAGACGTTGTAAATAAAGAGGTTTATTACTCCCTCGCACAGCTTAACGCTGTCCCACACATCTGAGATCCATCGTATTCGATTCTACGTCGACAAATACCAGTAAACGATTCAAAACCCTCCTGACATCAACGGGACTGATTTGAGGTTGCATTTTTGATTCTTCGGTAGTTCCCCTCAACCCCACCACTCACTTCAAACGCTCACATTTTTAAATGAGAAATTTCTCAAAAAATGGCACTAGTTTTTTACGTGGGCAGTTTCAAACAACTGATGGTAACTTGTGAGAAAACACAGAAAATGATTATACAACGTTTTATTATTCTCTTGCACAGCTTAACATAGTCTCACATCTCTGACACTCATCCCATTATATTCAGCATTGAAAAATACCAGTAAACGATACGTAACGTGACTTGACGGAACGACGAAAATTATCCTGACAAGCAACATTTACTTTAAGGCGGACAATCAGGCTAGCCCTAAAGCCTTAGCCTTGTTGGGTGCCGAGTCATCGAAGAATAAAGAGAACCCTGCTGTTTCTGACCTCTGGAGGGGGAGGGGTTGCATTTAGGCCTCTACGTTGTGTAATGGTTTTCGCGGCGGACTGCGCGAGGTGGCAACACTGACCGTCACCCGTGCAGTCCGCCGCTGTTTATATTAGCAAGAGGAGCCAGTCGGTTATCATAACGGCTGGCGGCGCCTCAAGCGAAACGGTTTCCCTGAAAGTCAGTGTTTAATTTCCCCTTTTGGTTTGTGAAGTAAGGTAAGCGATCAGAGCTTTGTGTTTCATTTTCCCCATTGTCCCTTTTATTGTCATTTAATACAATCCGAGCATAGGTTATTTATTTCATTTTAAAAGGAGTTCGTTTCGTTTCATTCATTTAGAGTTTTGCCGATTAAATTCAAGTGGGTCTTAATTGCTTTATAATTTCATTTCCCATTACCTTCTTGAGAGTTATTATTTTATTTATTTGATCGAGTGAGCATTATTGAGCGTATTTGATTTATTCTTTTCTTTTGGGCCCAGACACGGTCTTCACGAGTGTTCTGTACGCCGGAATTTGACACAATTCCGCAAGTACGTCACAGTTGCCCATAACAACCCATCAGCACTTCAGTGGCTTCTTTCGTGTTTTCTCATCCTTTCCTCATTTAGGGTTTCCGGTCACCCCAAATCTTTCTGACTGTAAAGGAACCTTTGCCTTTAACAGTGAATAGAGGGAAACGAGCGTGCCCTGTGCCCTTTGTTGGGACCACCACCAGCCACCTACGTGGAGAGGATGGCAAATGGGAGGATAAGTGCCGGGGTGCCCAGCCTTAGACAGTCAAAACTCTTCATTCGACTCACCAGAGAGAGGGCCATGGAGGTGCTCGGACTGCGGAGGAAGGATATGAGGATCACATGCGGCCTTGTAAACATTGGCAAGTGTGAGGTACAGCTATGCAGATTCTGCCAGGTGGAATGACGGTAGAGCAATGTGTTGTGCATGTATGATGTACTCGGGGCATCGCTCCGCCGTGTGTTTGTGAGTCCCTTTCTACAGCCAGAAGAGGTGGTGAGGGCAGAACTTGGGAATGTCCTTCGCCTCGTGCAGGCGTGGTGGGGATGTGTAGGGGAGTGTCTTGCCGTCTCGGGATGGAGTAGGGGGACCATGAGGTGGGAGTTAGGCCCATTTTTGGCCGCAGTGTGGGTATCTCCAGCATCCACCTTCTGTCCTGACAAGCACCTACCTAATGAAGGATGCTAAGGGCAAACACTTAATAACAATGAACAACTTACAGCCTGGAGGCGAAGCCTTTACATTTACAGCATAGACTGGACTCACTCGACAGGTTGACCTTGCTTCCAGTGCTACACCTAACTCAATATCTTTAATGTATTTCCAGAAGTATCTACATTTCGGTCTGATTAGGACATAAATTATCAAAAACAAGGGAAACTAAGCATAATATGGTGCAGCCAGTGGGGGGATTCCCTACGGAACCACGGTCCCCACAAGAACAAACCCTTGGCCTGCCGGCGGGCAGCGTCACGCCCAAAGGGCTCCACGCAACCGGCGGCAAGCAGAAGGCCCGAGGTACCCATTCTATAAGGCTGCACCTTGAGCAGCCTACATACCTGAATGGGTGGCAGGCCCTGGTGCCGGAATTGCCAAGAGGCGTTCTACGCTTTATCTCCATGGGGGTTCCGGGGATTGGACTTTCCCCCGTACATACCAAGGAAAAGGGTGCCATGCCGTCTTTAGTCCCAGCCTGTACTGCGTACCCCAATCTGACGAGCTGAGGGCGGACTACTTGATATTCGGCCGCTCACGACCGCGACCTACCCGTCTCACTCAGCCTCAATTTTTCAGTGAATTATTCTAGTTTTAGTTACTTATTAAATTGGGGCAAGGGTCAATCCTTAAGATGGCTGGGGAGGCTTTTCACATTCCCTGAAATGGCTCAATTTACCAAATGAGCTTCCAGGTCGTTGAAGTTGATTTTTCGTGAATACCTTACATTTCGCGTCCCTTTGATTTATCAGTAGGGTAGAGTGTGGTTTTGGTAGCACGTCATCCTGCCTGAGGATCAATCAGGAATTGTCTATAGTCAACTAAGGAGTTTATTAACGACAAAAGAATTCAATTCGACGCGACGCTAATGGATTGCTCGGATGAAGGGAATTAAATTTGCTGCAAGCTGAAATGAGTTAAGCTCGAAACGAGGGAATGCGTCAATTTTGAAACGACGTCGCCGTTCTCTAAATCGCCTCAGACGTTCACTGGGCCGATAAGAAGCCCCGATCTCGAAGATCACGTAATTTATTATTCTATTTCAAAATGGAGGGCTTAAGATGAGAAGGAGCAAGAGGATTTCCTTTAGGGAGCTTCAGCTTGACAGAAGTAAGAAAAGATGGAAAAGATAATCGAGTTACTTCGTTCTTTTTGACGTTTCCGCCCGCGTCGCTGACGCGGAAATGACGTCGCGTTTGTCGCATTGAAGCAAACGTCGATTCCTTCCGGAACAGAACCTTCGCCAACGAATTCCAAAACATGGCTCGTTTTTTTTTGTTTTTTTTTCCAATTAACGTGTATCGGCAGCGTTCGGAAATTACGATCAGAGTTAATGCGGTACGTTTTTTCACTACCTTTATAAACTCTCACCTGAAGAAAACTAATTTCGAACATTTACGGCGTCTGTTCGCAGATACGGAATTGTAAAGCCACAAAACGTATTAAAAAACGCTGCAAGTTATCATAAAACGGCTTATCATTCGCACAGCATGCTTGTGACCTGTTCTATTCAACTCGAAAAATACTAAGAATATAAAATGGGTACATATACAATCTAGGAAGTGACAACTCACATGAGTACAGATGTGTAAACCACTTTCATCAACCTTAGAAGAAGAAGAAGAAAATATCAGGGAGGCCGCTGCGGACCAAAGGACCTGCCTGAGCTGCTGGGACCAATGGCATTTCGCCGTGGCGACAAACGAGCCCATGTCCCAACTCCCCTAGGAGCCCATTGGGGGGTCCGCTTAGCGGCCCAGCCGCCACTGGTACCCATTCCCTCACCCCCCTGGGTTTGTAGGAGGGGGATGCCCAGTCCGCTGGTTCTATCCCCCCCTGGCTTGAAAAGGCTCGCACCACAACGCGCTTGGCCACCACACCCCCAACAGCATTGAAACAAACGTCGATGGTCGCGAGAGGACACTCCTTATCGCTGCCCCGAGCAGCCTCCTCACTCGCCGCGACTCAGGTGAGTTAAGGTGGCGGCAGGAGTCTTAGCCTTCGCCTCGTGCGTATCGTTTGCCCTTCCTCGAGCGGCAGAAGAAAATATTTTTTTTAAAATATATATAAATCCCCGTTTCGACTCCGAGCCTCCCACAGTCGTCACGAATTATACCCGGAGGCACCTCGTCCAGGGATAGACGGCAACTTCGGACTTCCGTTCAACTCCTCAGGTTGGATAGTCGATTTTAAATAAATATTTTGAAGAAAAAATTTCGAAGAAGATTTACCACCTCTACGTCATTGGAGTCGCCGGAGACCTTATTTTATTTTATTTTATTCGTCGTAGATTTTGTCTTGTTTTTTTTTTAAAGTAGAAATCTATTACTTTCGTTTTTTTTAAATTTCTATATTTAATCATTTAATTAATTTTGACAGAAATTAAATTAGTTTCTTTTTGGGTGGAAATTTCCGACAAGGACGATTCCTTTCCTTTACTTCCTTCTTTGAGGCCCATCCTTCCTCCACGAGTTGATCGAGGAATTTATATATTTTAATTATTGTGCGGCCGAACATTTTTGCTTAGGTTTTATCGTTACAATATTGGCGCCCAACGTGGGGCCTCTTAGGAGTTGTTTATGTTTGCCGGAAATTTCCACGCACCTGAAATATCGAGGAAGCTAACGAGTTCTCGTAGGTTTTGTTTAGGGGGTTATCTAAACGTATCCTAGCTGTAGAAAGGTCGTTTCAGATACTACTGACTGCAACAGTAGAGATTATCATTATCGGTTTAGCGATAAAAGTGGATCCTCGTCAATCTGTAGCTTCTAGTATCTCTTATCAGATCATCGTAGATTTCTTCTCTTTTTTTCCTCCTTGAGACTCATTGTTTTATCTCCGACACATTTTTTTAATTTCTAACGAAGGAAAAGAATCGTCCTTGTCGGAAATTTCCACCCAAAAAGAAACTAATTTAATTTCTGTCAAAATTAATTAAATGATTAAATATAGATCGGAGTGGCCACCCTTTACAAAATTTGAAAAAAAACGAAAGTAATAGATTTCTACTTTTAAAAAAACACGATTCTTTTCCTTTACTTCCTTCTTTGAGGCCCATCCTTCCTCCACGAGTTGGTCGAGGAATTTATATATTTTAATTATTGTGCGGCCGAACATTTTTGCTTAGGTTTTGTCGTTACAGCTTCTTCAACTTTAACAGCATTAGGGGATAACACAGTCGGCCAGCTCACGCCTGACGATGTTGTTGCAGCAGTAAAGTAAATTGTCATTGCATTATAGCCTACCGGATACAATTTGATAAACGGTTCTGAGGGGGCTCTCAACGCGCAAGAGTAAATTCGCGGGGTCACTACAAGCAGACCCCTCCTATCTGAATCTGTACGACAAGTAACCTGGGACACATTTACAGAAGCAGCAAATGCGAATTACTACACCTCGTAATGGAAAGCACAGTTGGGGGGTAGGAGGGAACGAGAAACGGCGCTCTTTAGTGACCAGATTAGTCTGCGTTGATTTTGTACTGCGGACAGTTTGGAGATGTTTGAAGGGCTGCTGACTCTGGCAAAAAACTAACAGCAATCGCGTGGTGCTCCGATCCACAATTGCCCGACTCTCGCCGGGAATTATGAACCATTGTCTTAACCACTAGACCACGACCGCCTGGTGCCTTTAATAGGAGTTTGGCGGTACATCATGTTCGTTTCTCCTGAGAACAGCATGTGACAGAAGACGATTTGGCGAAGTTGTACACAACCTGTTATACGTCACGTGTAGCGGTATGTCAGAACTCTCTAAGTCAATTCACCCTTGGAATTCCTCTCCCCCGGCTACGGTCTTAGTTTTAAGCCGCGCATTATTTGTCAAAAAAAACCTACTCTGTCACTGCCCGTTTCGAAGCAACTCCTGCGTATTGAAACCCAACCTGGAACCCTTCAGAAGATTCCATACGGTTGGCCCTCCCACCTTTTGGCTGTAGAAGCTCTTCTTTTTTATTCTTTTCACCCTCAAGAGAATCTTGCTGCGCGCCGTCATTCTCATACATCCTCAAATATTACCCGGACGCTTGGAAGGTCCAGGAGCGCTCTTTCTTCCAAAAATCTTTACTCTTCATCCTTATTGAATACTCAGCACTCAGATGAGCAAGCTCCATCCTCTTCTGGCTGAGCACCGCTTCTGGCAAATGGAGCAATGCACCTCTAGTTGTATGTGTCTTTCATCTTGTTGGCAAAAAGACGACATTCGAAGCATCATCCCTACAATGTACAGTGGTGGGTTGCAGCAGTATCCTTCACCCCTGAAAAGGGCTAACCAGACAATGAGATGGGTCTGTGGACGTACTGGGTGATCATTAGACTTACGGTCTCCTATGGTGCCCTGGTCTCATGGACCAGGACAAGAGAGACGACTGAGCAACTGCAGGGCCTGCTTGACTGTGAGGGGTTGAAAGTGAACAGCCCCCAGAACTGCTCTAAACGTCTCACTCGATGTTCCATCTCTTCACATACTTGTGGGTGAGCAGTCCTCTAACGGGTAGCACGTATGCAGGAGCTGGCGGGGTAGAACCAACATATTGGACAGGGCGTGTGTGGAGTGGCTAGATCCACATATCGGATACTTGGTATGGATGAAATTCACCTTCGAGCTTCCCTGCAATGCCCTGCAGCGTAGCTAGATTGTTTTTGCAGCCTTACCAATTAGGCGCAGGTTCGTCACAAACGCTCCATGTCTTGTGAGGAACTGGGTGAGGTAGAAATACACCTCACTGTGGCACTGCCTGAGCCATGAACCAAGTGCTGGAATCAGCTACTGGGCGGTGTCCTGCTCGTCTTGCCCCCTCCCAATAATCACAGCCCTTCTTTCTCTCTCCTGGTTGCTGTACTTTGATTGCCCTCTTGTAGGGTACAGGGGGCTTCACTCAGCTGTCTAAGGGAAGATTGGGAGAATCTGCGCGGTACAAGCAAGCAATACGGAGGGCACACCACTCTTTTTACTTGTCCTCTTCACCCTCAAGAGAATCTTGCGGGGTGCCTCCATTCCCAAACAGCCTCCCATACTACCCGTGCAGTTGGTGAGGTTCAGGAGCGCTCTTTCCTCACTGTCTTTATTCTTCATTCTTGCGAGATGCCGGGCTCGGATCAGTATTCTCTTCTGTGTCCATCACTGTGTGCTGCCAGCCAGCCCACCTTCGGCATCATACTCCCCAATCAGTGCACACCAGTTCTGTAGTAGTAGTGCACCTCTGCAAACTCTGTGAGTAGACTCTTCCTCGGTTTCAACTGTTGCTCATTGGCAGTAAAAGAGGTACACGTTTTTGCTCCTGCCAGTGAAAGTGGTACATGTTCTCCTTTTAAAAACAAGAGTTGTTCAAATAGTAAACTGGGTAACTCCGCTCGTGTCACCAAATGATCGAACAGAAATATTTTCGCGTCGGAGGGAAAGAAGAGCACGTTACAAACGAGTTTTGTGTCGTTCGGGGTAAATGGCACCACAAAGGAAGCGCGGAAGACAGTTATTTCGACCCGTTTTTTTCCCCTTCCACTTCCATCAAACCAAACACGGTCTTCCTCTGCCCGTTTCAAATTAGCGAAATGCCCGTTTCTGCCTCCCGCTTCGACGGAAACCTACCACTTAGTTCATTTGTCGTCGTTTTCCCGTAACAAAAACTCGGGTTTTAAAATAAGCGTTTTGTATCTCGTTTGACCGTCTGGTTTCGGCGCACAGTCATCGCCTTTGATCGCCAGACTGTGTAACTCCTGCCGAGAAGACTTGGAACGTTAAACTACTCAAATTAATGGAATTAAACTCCTCTCTTCAACTCGTTCCCGGCTCCCGTTCCCGGTTTATCGTTCCCTTTGCTCCTTCCTCCTTCGCTCTTATTCACTCGGGGCTTGTTGCCCCCTCCCCCCTCTTCACCCTTCCACCACCAGCCGCAACTCCCCGCTACCCTGACAAGACCGTTCTAATTAAATCAAAACCTTTTACTTGTCCCTTCTATCTCTCTATAGTAGTACAGATTACAGTAATTGAATTATATCTGTTAGTTAATACGTTTCCTCTATTGACACTTCCGCCTAAGTTTCCACGTTCGGGAAGTTGTGCGCCTCCCTCGCCTCCCGGTCCTATTTTCTACTTCGTTGAAACGTCTGAAGAACTTGAGTTTCTGTTAGGGTCGTCGGTTCATCATAACAGCGTTAAGCCTCCATTTAATCAAGAACTTCGGTAGAAGGCTTATTTGCATATTGGACAACTTGTAGCTTGTGAAATAACTTAGTTTCGATTAGTCTGATTGTGAAGTCGAGGGATATCGGGGAGGGAGGGCCTTTTTCGTTGGGATTGAAGGGAAAGGGATGTTTTCACTGAATGTGTTTACTTCAGAAACATGAAGGTTCGCGTTAGGCCTCAGTGAGTCCCAATGGAGTGAATAAAACGTATTGAGACCCCGTTAATTATAATTATAGTGAACGCGATGCAATGAGATACCGTCAACATAGTGCTAACTATAGGTAACAGTACCGTCCCCAACACCGACGCAGTAACATATTTAGCGGTTATCCTAGATAGAAGACTCATATGGAACGACCATATAACTAGATAAGCCAACAAAGCTCCACAAACCGGTGCTAAGATCAAGAATAGCCCACGGAGCAACTAAGAACTCTGAACAAATTAGACAGGATAATAACGACCGAACTTCCACTAAAGCAATATTGAGATTGTTGCCCATCGGATGGGATGTGTAACAAGAACGGGAACTGCCTCTCGGAAACCCGAACTCGCTCCCCCATAGCCAGCCCGCCAAAGGGCAGCAGACAATTACAATTCTGCGTTTGGGGGGATGTCTGTGGGAGTTCTGCCCGGGTGGTCCCAACCTCCCACAGACCCCGCAGTTTAAAAACGAAGTAAGTGATGGGATTGTCAGGCTGTGCCCCGGGTAGGAGTTGCATTGCTCCATTTTACCTACCTTGCCCTGCGGAGGCAACCACCTGCCGCGGCTCTAACCCATAACGCACTGGCGCAAGGCCGCGGGCTGTGCGTTCCCGTCGTACCATTTTGGGTCAAACAACCCCTAAGTCAGCAGGCCTGCCCCAACTTTCGATGGCACTTGGACTTGCTGGTCTCCCTGGGGTTTTGAAAGAGATAGAGCAGCAGAAGCAGAAAGCACCCAAGTCTCCAACCACGACGCAGCGCATCCAGTTTTCTGTCTCCTTAGTTGTACCCTATCCTGCTAAGTCCTGTCCTTAACTGTCTTCTCTCCTCTTTTGCCTTGTGCTCCCTGAATTTCAGCTGTTTTTCCACGTCCCTTATGTACAACCGAGTATTATTCTACTTTCAACATTTATCACTATCGCCTCAGTACTACCTTACTACTGTTGTGACGTGATATCTAACAAAATCAGTTTCGGGGTTGGGCTACGTAAGACCCTTGGACCGTCGTAGCTGCAGGGAACAAAACTGTTGAGAAAAAAGGTTACTGAAGGAAGGTTAGGCCGGTTTTTTTTGTCTTCTCCCGTTTTTCCTGTTGGATTTGCCCTGGCGCCTGTTCCCGTTAAAAATTTGGTTCTCCTTCAGTTCCCTGCTCCCTTCCCGCGTGAGTACGTTTCTGACACGGTTCGAACGAAGTTCGAAGAAACTCGAACGTCTCTGCAAAGTCTGTGGCTCTGGTTTCGTTTTTTTTCTTTTGGCATGCCTTAGGTAGGAGAGGACGTTTAATTTATCATTCCCTTTTTCTTTTTTTATACTAGTAAAAATTTTTCTTTTTATGCTGTGTAGGAAGCCCCATTTCTTTTTAATACTTAGTTCCCGAATAAATGTATCTCAGTTGTTTTTTTGCTTTTCCTTCCCCTAAATACCTGGGTTCATCCCCACTAGAATTTATTTTATTATTTGCCCCCTTTTCCTTATTTATTTTTCGTTACACTGTATACTACTTTCTACATTATGTTACTATTTACTGTGGCTTGTATCATTGTACTATTACCATTATTCAACTATTTGCGTGTCAATACGTACATCTAGTATGTTTGTTTGTGTCTATCGTCCTGTCACTGCATGTCACGTCTAGAGTCAGTCTGTCCCTGTCCTTAACTTTAACTGTCTTCTCTCCTCTCTTGCCTTGTGCTCCCGGAATTTTAGCAGTTTTTCCACATACTTCTCCCATCATATCACTGTCATCGTTTTCAAGAATTCTCTCATTTCATCAGCAGGCATTTAGGATCCGATTTAGGGGTGTGCGAAGGAAGTGCTGGCCTCTCGGCCCTAACCTTCCTCCGCCCCATCGAGCAAAAAGAAATCGGGGAGATTGGGACAGGGACTACTTCCAGCAAACCCTCGACCACTGCGATATCTCCAGGACCCATTGCAGGGTTTCTAGGGATTGGTGGATCACTCCGCCTTTACTCTAGCGTCCTGCAGAGGCATCCACCTGTCGTAGACCTAAGGCTTAGAATGGTCGCTATCCCACCTGGACTTGCGTCTCGAAGCACGGCTTCGGTGTGGGCTCGCCCCTCCTTGCCTCAGCAGCATACATTTGCATAAGTGCTGGGCATACGCCTCGTGGCCTTAATCCCTCTCCCACTATCACCTGACAGCTTCACGGCCAAAGGCGCCCTGCCCTAAAGGCTCCACGCTGCCAGCCGCGGGCAGAAGCCCCCGTGATACCCATTTTATTTGCCTGTGGGTAGCAGGCCCCGGTGCCGGAATGGCCAAAAGACGTTCCACCAGCACATACGCTTTATCTTCATCAGGATTTCGAGGATTGGACTTGCCCCCGTATGCTCCATGCAGAAGGTCAGCCATCTTTTATACGGCCCTTTCCACCTTTCCAATGTGACGACGGCGAACTACTCGATATTCATTCCCCCTGGAACCTTCCCTACACTACCTATTCCTACCTCACAACACACACATACACTCACAACACATTCACTAATATATACATTCAGCCCTTAAATACATGCCTACCAGCGGTCCAGCGATGGGCTACTTGACATTCGACCATCGCTGGCACCGCCCAAACATGACCACACACTAACAAAAAATACACTATACCCCTTCTCCCGAGGCCCTGCCCACATTTCCCCACAACCCATCCTCTTGCCTATTCGTTAATACCCTTTCCCCAAACCATTTCCACCGTACAAAACTCCCCTGCTCCCTAACCATTGTCGCATCCCACTGACTTCCCATTCCTAAAACCTCATTCCTTGCCCTATCCCTTTCTTGCTGGTAGTTTACACAGTGAAACACCACACTCACACAGCCCATCCATCACCAACCCAACCCTACGGAGCTCTTCTCTGAAGTCTCTGTGGCCAGTGACGAGCTGAGTGGTGTAGAACCCAAATCCCATCCAACGCGCACCTATCCTTCCCCTAACCTGTGGCAGCCACGCGTCTTCCTTTATCACTGTTCTCCCCTCTTTCATGCCACTCATCGACTAATAACTTGTCGATGAGGGCCTTCCTTTTCCTTCCAACCACTTCCCTATCTCCCAACATCACTCGCCCGTGTGCCCTCAGCTGGAAGCCCGCCCACCTGCTCTTCACTTCCAAGCACTTCCTCAGCAGCAGACATGGTAAGCTGTGCTTGGGGTATTACCCGTGGCGTTGGAGAGGGTGCCTAGCCTCACGGCCTTTACCCCTCTCCAGCCAGCACCTATCATCTCTCTAGAGGGGGATTTCCCGCGAAACCACGGTTCCCACGAGGCCAATCCCATGGCTTCACGGCCGACAGCGCCACGCTTTTAACGGCTCCACGCTGCCAGCCGCGTGCTGAAGCTCCCGTGGTACCTATTCTATTTGGCTGCACCTTGAGCACCTCAGCAGCAGACAGCGTAAAAGAAGGAGAACCGACAGAAACAAAGACTATATCCTTCACTCTTTGCTTTTCAGCCATGATCTAGTACGTAACGTTATCGCCATCTCACCCAACACCCCACGTGAACACGATAGCGTTTTGACGACTCCAAGATGTACGAATTTAAATTATACTGCGGATAAAAGTATTACGATCGTCGATAACATGTTTGAAATTCATTGGTTGTGCAGTTTTACAAAAAACTCGTGATGGGGGGTGGATTTTAAATCAGATGCGTAGGAAATGTTAGATATTAGCACACACTTAGAGTATAAACAACTTTTATTAAATGCGGTCATTTCCCCCATCCTTCGAGCTTGAGCATGTAAAAGTTGTAACCTCACTGGCTGAAACCGCAAGCGAAAAATTGCTTGCGCCTGGCCCCCTTAACTGGGCCGTTTTTGATAAAAGCCCGATCGGTCGATTCTGAGCGACAATGCCAACTCAGACAACTCTCCTCAAGCTCATCAAACCCCATCACAACAGCAACATCTACCTTAGCAGGTTCAAACCAAGCATCCCCCCATTACCTTCATCGCCCCATTTTGCTCGATCTCATCTCACCTTTTGGTTTATTATTCATTCTGAATAATAACCCTGTTTTCGGTCAGGAAAAATTATTTACAGCCACCCCTCAAAATTTGATATTTTACGTTTCAAGACATGGGGATTCTTAATCTGAAATGTCCGTCCGCCATCCCCCATCCACCGACCACTGTCCCTCGTCCGCCGACCACTGTTCCCTGTCCGCCGTCCGGGCCGTTTTGGGCCTTTAACGTGATCTAAAAAATCCGTTCTTTCGCACACAAATCCCATTTGGTATCAAGTTGTGCCCGTCATCTCGGCAATTCGATCGGACGAAACCCCTGGTTGTTATGGACAAAAATTGGTTAAAAAAATTCACAAAACACAGTATAATTCGCCAATACTCCGTGTTTCGTATCCTTTCGAGGTATTTTTAGATTCTGGGTCGAATGGAATGAGTATCAGATGTGTACAATTGCGTATAGTGAAATTACAGTAATTATAGTGAGCCAAAGTCAACTAATTGAGAGAACTCGCGGGAACTACAGCGGAAGTAAAAGCTTCGTCGTTAGTACTCTCTCCCTCCCGTCTCATCAAAACCACCTGCCCGCTCGACTCGCAACGTGGTGCCAATTGCCTACGCACTCTTATGGGCGCCTGGCGCCGGGGGAATATTTA
Organism: Pachypeltis micranthus; assembly: GCA_020466155.1. Taxonomy (NCBI): domain Eukaryota; kingdom Metazoa; phylum Arthropoda; class Insecta; order Hemiptera; family Miridae; genus Pachypeltis; species Pachypeltis micranthus. Next base: position 11,322,388 of record CM035781.1, on the reverse strand, counting down.
GTTTCCGTAGCTCCATTGTAGTCAGGTCATGTTTCGTATGGTTTACTAGTATTTTTCGATGCTGAATCGAATGGAATGGGTCTCGGAGCAGTAATACTAGGTCAAGCTGTTCATGAGCTTAATAAACTGTTGTTTTCCATTCATTCGCGATCGCGTGTCCACCTCGGACGTCCATCCGTTTTCGGTAAGCGAACTTTCATTGCTCCGCCTCCGATCTTCAAGGGCCACAACGAGATTTCTTTATTTTTTATTCTTGAGCTCTAATTTATTTTCGTTCAGTTTAATTTCATTTTGATTCAATTCCTTATAATAGAAGCCATACTTTATTTCCGAATTACTTGTATTTCCTTATTTTCCTTGCCTTTGACTTTCATTTATCTTATTCACTTATTTATTTATTTTCTCATTCAGGCAGCTGCCATGGTCCTCCAGCCCTATATACTTCAGGCGTTGAACCTAGAGGCTCAACCATTGACTTCCCTCACGCCTAACCATCACAATTTCAGTTTTCATTATTTCTTGCTCAGTTCTCGGGATGTAGGGTACACTTGTTGAAAAGACGCCCAATTATTTTACTTTTCTGTAATCTCATTTGTCCGCTGCCTTCCTGCATTTTGCAGTGATCTCGTTTAGAGCGGTGAGAACGAAAAAGGTTACCTCCGATTTACTTGTCTAGCCTTGATCAGTCGGACCACGGTTAGCGTTTTGTTCAAAATGCCCCTTAGAAACCTCTCCGGAGGTGTCGTTAGAGTTATGCGTTGCGTCGTACCGTCTATTGGTTTATTATTCATTCTGAATAATATCCCTGTTTTCGGTCACGAAAAATTTTTTACAACCCCCCCCTCAAAATTTGATACTTTACGTTTCAAGACATGGAGATTCCAAATATGCAATGTCCGTCCGCCGTCCGCCGTCCGGGCCGTTTTGTGCCTTGAACGTGGTCCAAAAAATTCGTTCTTTCGCAAAAAAATCCAATTTGGTATCTAGTTGTGCCCGCCATCTCGGCAATCCGATCGGACGAAGCCCATGGTTGTTATGGGCAAAAAACGGTTAAAAAAATTTACGTAACGCAGTACTACGCGGGAACACAACGGAAGTCGTTTGAACTCCCACCCCTACCGCCCATCTCAACGAAATCCTCGCCTCCTCGTCTGGCAACGCCGCCCCCTCGCGTCACAACGCAACGCTTGCCCACCTCTTAATCGTTCGATTGCCTTGTTCTCGTCTTCACCTCCACGAATGACTGTTTCGCTTCGTCTCAACTATTTCTGTTAGCAAAATATCTGTTATCTTCGATTGAACTTTTCATTATTCGTTTATTTTTGGTTTATTTATTTAATAGTTCGTTCGTTTCATTTTTTTTGGTTTTAATACGATTCAATTTTTTTAGATTCTTTCGTTTAATTCTCATTTTGGTTTTTTTCGTAGATTTTTGGTTACATTTTGATATTAATATTTAGCGTGGGTGTTTTCATATTAAAATTCAGTTTTTTCTAGATACTTTCGTTTTTTTGTTTATTTTAATATTACGATTCAGTTCTTTTCGACCTTTTTTGGATTTCATTTTGATATTTTTCAATGCTGAATCGAACGGGATGGGTCTCGGAGCATTAATGCTAGGTCAAGCTGTTTATCCGAATAATAAACCGTTGTGTAATAATTTGCAGGGTTTTTTATTATTTGTGACGCTTTCACGGATAAAATAGTAAACAACGAAACGCAGTTGATAAATTCAATTGAAAACGAGTACGAAAAGCTGCCCTTGTCACAGAATACCTGCCATTTTCGGGCGTACTACTTTTAATTGGTTGGGCGAAAAGGGACAAAGAGTCGGTTGAGTGGCTCGATAGCAGCCGACCGTAATCCTTATTTGAAAACAACGCCTCTACCTTAAATTCGTATCATTTCTCGTGGCTCTCTTGCGGGATTTCATTAGCCGGCTATCGGGGTTGAGAGTGACGGCAGGCAGGTAAATCCTATTTGACGGGTCAGCGTTCTGGGCAGATGGCTCTGGAAACAGTTGGTATAAGCCGATGAAAGGTCATCCTCTAATATTCACAGATGAGAAAGGGGGCCCATATAAAGGGATGGGGGGTCGGATACCTTCGGTGGAAGGGAGGGCTTGGGGGATGGATTTCGGTGGGAACGAGATTGGTTGGAAAGTGTCGAGATGGGAGGAGGGGGGAGGGAGTTTGAAGTTTGAAGCGTTAATCCTCGTCAACTCCGCGAAATGAGTCGGATTTACTTTGCATTATTCATCTTGAACAGTCCCTCGAGCCTAGTAAGTTGGGTAGAACATTATATCAGAAGTCTCGCCATCTACCCCTTTTGCGCTCACCCTTTTGTCATCTTCACGACAAGCTCTACCATTCTTTCTCTTTTCCCTTTTTGCCTTTACTTTAATAAAGTATCTCATCTATCTTGGGAATAATGCAATACATTTCCCATTCAATTTTCACGGGCCCTCGGCACATGTTGAATTCAGGCTCCCTCTAGAACTCTGTCCTCCGCCACACCGTGCCACAAAAGCGTGATCAATTAGACGTATTTTTCAATTTTAAATAACCACTGTGTCGCTTTTGAATGAGCCCTTTGTGCAAACACAGTAATGATCGTGAGGACTAGAGCTGGAACCGCTGGTATATTTTGTCCCCTCAACGTTTGCTCTCGTTCGAGCCAACTATCAATCAAGTGACGTCTGACCATTCAACTCAAATCCCCTTCTCTTTACGATATGGAAATACAACTCCAGGTCGATGAGTAAATAATCATCTTCTGAATATGTTCCACTGAAGTAAAAGCAGCTGGTACAGTTTCCTTTCAATGTTAACTTATGTCTGCCATTCTACGATCACACACACAGGGGCTAGCGATGTGTGTTGTTTGAAGGACGCAACGGGTCAAATTTCAAACGCATTAAACACCATTAAAGAAGTACGTTGTCGCAAATTTAAACATACGGTTAATAAACATTCCATGGACTGATTTAGGGTAGCATTCTCGATTCCTCTATTGCACTATTCCTTCACCAGCTCAAAACACCTCAAATTTTGAATTCAGTCTGCTGTTACAATCACGAATGGAACCTGCAGTGACTAAGAACGGAACGGAGGTGTTCAGCTCATCAGAGTAGTTCCAGTCATTAGGGAATCAAGAGTAAAGAAGAACTCGACGTCAAAGCGAGGCGGGTGGGGTGGGGGTGGGGGTTATCTTGTTCGTAACACTGCAGATAAGGCACGGGGATCAGTCCAACAAAAACGCCTAGGACACCGCAATAAATCATCAAAAACTTCGACCAAAATCGATTTTTTGTACACGCTTTACTTTACATGGCCCTAAGAAGTGATTGGTTGAAATGTTTTCTGCAGAACCAATCGGTATCTAACAAAAATTCCTCAATGACAGATGTGGCCAGGAGGAAGTGGATGCCCAGCTGGTCGCACAGAAGAAAATCCTGGAAAGCAGAGAGGTCTACTAGGTCTGGTCAGAGCTAGAAGGACTGACTCTATCGGTAAGACCAACGAGGAGGTGTCCCGAGGGGGGCGTACTCTCCCTCTTGCTCTGGTTGCTTGTTGCAGATGTTACGAGAAGGGTGGGGAGGGGCTGACTCCGCTGACCCAGGCAAAAATTACAGCGATCGCGAGCTCCGACCCATTGCCCTACTTTCGTCTCAGATTATGAATCTTCGTCTATCCTCACTGGACTACGATCGCAAGGGTACTTATAATGGGAGTCAGGCGGTACACAGATACCTTCCTAGAGTTGTTGGAAGAAGAGGGCTCCAAAGCGATAGCATACACAGAAGACTTGGAGCGAATGCAGTTCGCTATGAACACTTTACAAAGGTAGTGCCGTGAGAAGGAGTTTTCCAGCCAGAAAATGCAATGCTATAATGTGGGAACTCGGATTCAGAGAAAAGAAGATGACGATATGGCAGGTGAAACACTTGGGAGCTCGCATGAGCGACGCACGTGAGAAGAGCAATGCAAAAGAGCTTCACTCGTGATGTTGGTTACCCAGACGATGCGCTGGGCCTGTGGACGTACTGGGCGATCAATAGACTTGCGGTCACCAATGGTGCCCTGGTGCAGTAGACCAGAACAGGAGTGGCGACTGGGCCATTGCAGGGCCCGCTTGGCTGTGAGGGGTTGCATGTGAACAGTCCCCACAGCTGCTCTACAGGTCCCGCCTAGGTCTTTCATCTCTTCGCGTACATTTGGGGAGAGCTACTTACTAACAGGCAGCACGTATGCTAGAGCTGGTGGTGTGGAACCACCCAATATTGGACAGTATGTGTGGAGGGGCTATCTTTGCATATCGGTAAGGACTTGGTAAGGATGAAGTTCAACTTCGAGCTTCCCTTCAGGGTGCGAATTAGTGAAAGAACCAGATGGGATTTGTGGCCCAGGGGTCTAGACAGTGATACCAGCATTGCTCCAGGTAGAGCACTTCACAATGGTCGCATCTCTTGCTATCAAAAGGATGTACACTATGCCGGACAGTCAGGCTGCTTTCAAGGCCCTGGCTTCTTATGCTATCTCGTCAGTCCATTTTGTATGTATACTCGTATCAGCTATAATTTAGGAGTTGAACATCCTCAGCGACCTAGAGGAATGAACATTCAAAAGTTCCTTACAGGTACATCTTCAATGTGAAGGGAACTGACTACGTAAGAAGGAACATTCAAACTCCTAGCCTCGTGGCTGTCTTCCTTTTCTTTTGACTGCTTCTTACTCCTCTTTTCTCTTCTTCCCCTGTATCTTTTTTTATGTTCTCGGGGAAAAACTCATGGACGATTTCTGCGTTTACGACTTATTCTTAATGTCAACAGAACCTAAAAGTCTTTAATTGAAAAATAGAATAGACGGATTGTTCAGGGGTGTTACCCTGAAAACCTCGGTCAATGTTCCGGGTTTTACGCCGTGTGATTAAACGACTTCCCGTTATGGTTTTCCTACAGATATATATTGTTGAGAGTGTTGTCACCTGACTGTTGTTGTCAGGTTTTAGTTACCGTTTATAGTCAGTTGCTACTGTTACGAGGGGGGTTTGGAGACGTTTGGGGATCCGCTGACTACGGCAAAAATTACGGCAATCGCGCCGGAGCTCCGATCCACAATCCTCGACTTTACTTCGAGAATTATGAACAATTGTCTTAACCACTAGACCACGATCACCCAGTGTCTTTAAAGGGAGTCAGGCGGTACACCACCTAGAAACCAGTTACTAATAAAAGACAGTTGAGTTCGGTGCTTAGTTCGATCGTTATTACGTAACATTTCGTAACAATTGGCGACAGCGGTGGGATGTCGGAACTATTCGAAATGAAGGCCCGCAGGAACGCCTAATCATAGAGACGACGGTGTGGGGACAGAGTTTACTACTGTTGCAGTTCAAAGGTGAGAGCAGCAAACAAGTGAAGGAAATGTTGACGGAGCCATGCGTAAGAAGTTACGTTGAGAAATAAGTGACCAAATTGCTGATGCTGTAAGAGGTATTCAAAACATTTTCAGATCTGAACATTCATTTCAGCCTCGTTTACATACCAATAGGTCCCAAGGTGATCCTGGCAATGGGACAGTACTGTGTGAATGGAAACCTACATCATTTGATGGGACTGTGGACTGGCCTGCGTACTTTCGGCAATTTGAAATCATAGCTAGCCGAAACAAATGAAACAGTGTCCAGCAAGCGTCTGCCCTGGCAGCAGCTCCGCGAGGGCCAGCATTGACTGTGCTGGTGGATGTTGCAGTTCCCCCTAGTTATCCCGACTTAGTCAATGCTCTTGATAACAAGTACGGGACCGCTGGGCGGACTCAAATGAACCCCGAACTCAAAATTGCACAGCCGTAGGCAGAGAGCTGGAGAAGACATCGCAGTTTTTCATCAGGTCACGCTAAATCTGAGTAGAAAGGCTTGGCCACTCCGCAACCAGCCAGTCAACACATGATCACTTTACAGTAAAGAGCGTAAAGAGCTGCTACTCCTATGCCCTGACCACATGCGAGATGCCTTACTTTCTGCATTGAAGTGGAAGCAGTGGCCGAACTAGCCGTGCCTGCAGCACCTATTTAGCAAGTTGCTATCGACGATCCCACAACTGATAAAGTGTACAAGGTGGTCACGGAAAGGAAAAATAAGCAAAGACGACTGTGCTACATTTGCGACTCATCGAATCACTTCTATATGGACTCGCTTCACCGTTCCTGAATCATTCTCGCCTGAAGAGCCCTCTCTTTCGCTGTGCGCCATCAGTTCGACTAACCAGAGTCTCTTCCGAATTTACCCTTCGTGTATCAGCACAATGAAACGTGTCGCGTCTCCGTTCCCTGGTGACTTCATTCTGATATTTCTTCACCGTGGTCTCAAGTGATTTACGTGTTCATGAATCAATCTGTGTAACTCCGAACATTAACGTCTTCTGCAGTGTCCCCACTACTTCTTGCTTTCCTTCAAGTTCCCCTCTTCCCATTTTGCTTTATTATACATTCTAAATAATAACCCTATGTTTTTGGTCACGAAAAATTTTTCACAACCCCCCCCCCCCCCCCCGTCAAAATTTGATATTTTACGTTTCAAGAAATACGAATTCCAAATCTGCAATGTCTGTCCACCATCCGCCATCCCCCTTCCACTGTCCGCCGTCCCACGTCCGCCATCCCCCGTCCGCCGTCTGGGCCTTTAACCTTAAATCCAATTTAAATTTAAAAATCCGCTCTTTCGCACAAAATTCCCTTTTGGTATCTAGTTGTGCCCGCCATCTCGGCAATTCGATCGGACGAAGCCCATGGTTGTTAGGGACAAAAAATGGTTAAAAAAATTAACGAAACGCAGTATAATCGCAAATACGCCGGGTTTCGTATCGTTTTCAAGGTATTTTTACTTTCCGCTACCCGAAGGGAAGGAAAGTATAGTAATCGGCCCAAAAAAAAAATTTGGGTTTTCTTCAGATCTTTACGTTTCAGACCCTACTGAGTCTAAAAAACCTAATTTCGGCGCGTGGTCCGTGTGTATGTGTGTGTGTGTGTCTGTAGTTCGATTTGCGGGAGAACGGCTGATCCGATTGAGCTGGTTCTTTTCTTGTTTTGTTCGTTATTTTTTGTAGACACCAAAATAAGGTTATGGACGATTTCGGCCTATGGGAAGGAGGGTGGGGGACGAAAATGTACCTAAAACCAGTGTTTTTCGCATTTTTCTCGAAAACTGCTCTAACGATTTTGATTAAACTTTCAAATTATCTTCTCCTGATCAATACCTAACTTTTCTTCTCTCTATATATATATATATATATATATCTCCATGAAAATACGATGAACGGAGATATGGGCCCCTGAAGCAAAAATAGGTTTTTTACGCTTTTTGGCAAAACGGCTTCAGCGATTTTCACCAAACTCACAGGATGTTTTCAAATAATTAATATCTACATATTCTTCTCAATAAATGTTCTTGTGACGGTCCATTGAACAGAGATAAAAATCAAAATGTGTCGAAAATAACGTTTTTCTAACATTTCCGTAAAATCCAGGGTAACTTTTTCACCAGATGTGATAAATCCTAATGGAGTGTCTTCTAGTCACCCATACCAACATTTCGTTCTCCATAATTATTTCTGTATATATATGTTGAACGGAGATATAAGCCAAGTTAACTCAGAAAAGGAGATTTGTCGAATATTAATTTATCGGTATTCCAATTGTCTCAAAAACGGCTCAAACAATTTCGATCACACTTACGGAGTACTCTCAACTAACTAGTCCCTACATTTTGTTCCTTATAAATGTTCCTGTAAAAATGCGTGAACGAAGATATAGCGCCCGCATATGTAGCTGGTGTTCGAACTTAAAGGGGTGGCGGAAAGTAGTGTGTTGCTACGCACCGATATTTACATCCTGGGTCGGATGGAATGAGTATCAGACGTGTACAACTGCGTATAGGGAAATTGCAGTAATTATTAGAGTCTCCCTTCTCATCGAAACCACCCGCCCGCTCGACTCGCAACCTCGTGCCAATTGCTGAGGATTCGCTGGAAGTCCCCGTCCCAATTTCCCCGGCTCTTTGCCCGAAGGGGCGGTGAAAAGTTAGAGCCAATGACTTCCTTCGCACACCCCTATATCGGATCATAAATGCCCACAGACGTTTACGGGCGTCTGGCGCCGGGGAATATTTAGTTTCCGTAGTTCTATTGTAGTCAGGTCATGTTTCGTATGGTTTACTAGTATTTTTCGATGCTGAATCGAATGGAATGGGTCTCGGAGCAGTAATACTAGGTCAAGCTGTTCATGAGAATAATAAACCGTTGTGTAATAATTTGCAGGGTTTTCGTTAAACACGCATGTTCGAGAATGTTTGAGCTTGCACTTATTAAGGACCACTCTGACCGGGCTTTCTGCAGCGGCGAGACCGTCGACAATTATTTCTGATGATCGAATCAGCCGCAATTTTGAGAGAATTGAAATGCCACTAGATTGCGACCACCGTATTAGTTATTTCGAGCCCGTTACCCAAAATATGGTGAAATCGCTCAACCGACTGAACAAACGTAGATGTCGTGAGTTATTATAGCTATCGGTCGTCCCTAAAAACGGCAGTACCCTCGCTGACTTTCTCGACTCTCGCGAATTTCGTTCTTCCTTCCGAATAGTCGCCGTGGGAATGGAGAATAGTGGTAGGAAGAAAAGAGGCAACGCGGCAGTTTGAGTTTAGATATTCATGATTAAAGTTCCCTTTCCCGAGGCTCTCGACCCGGCATTTTCGCCCCAAAACGGCACCGGCTAAAACTGTGGAAAACTTTTTAATATTTAATGAAGGTTAACGGGAGGAAACGTAGGGCCGAGGGAACGGTGCGAGTGGAAGTGGGACGAAGGGGATGGGGGTGGAAGAGGAAAAAAGGCCGCTCGCGCACACACATAGATTTGAAGGGAAGAAAGGTCGGGGGAGAGGTTCGAGTTAGTAACGGTCGGATGCATAATTAATTACAGATGTCCGACGGTTGGGGAAAGGGAAGGGCGGAGGGAGCCCTTTAAACAACTGAAAATACTAATTTCAACTGTTGAGTAAATGACGAAATCCGTTCATTTGAAATATTAATGTATCGGAATCGTTCGAGCTCAAAATTCCGTCAATCAATATTGTTTTTACGGCAGAAGGGGAGAAAAGGGTAGGGTTCGAAATTCGAGTTAAATGCGCGAGTAGGCGTCGTTTCAGTTAATCATTTCGATGTAGCGTATGAAGCTCTCGCAGTTGATAAAATACTCTTCAATCCCTTCGTTCGACCGTTGTGCGCATATTTCGACGTAAAACTCCCATAAATGTATCAAATGAGATTCTTCAACTTTCCTCACGTTCAAGCCCCGTGAATTCCAGGTTAGGCGATTTTTTCAACGCTTGTTTGCGGAAGCATTCGCTTAATTAAACGCGGGACACTAAATGATGAAAAGTTCACCCCACGAACAAAATCATAGCACACTTGATATGGCATGGGCGGCGAACAGACATTGCGGATTTGGTATCCCCGCGCCTTGAAGCGTTAAGTGTACAATTTTGATTGTGAGGTTCGTTTGGAAAACGGTCAAGTTGATCGATGAACATTTAGCTTTTTTTTAAAAAGAAAAAACCCTGAAAATTACTGCTCCGAGACCCATCCCATTCGATTCAGCATCGAAAAATACTAGTAAACCATACGAAACATGACCTGACTACAATGGAGCTACGGAAACTAAATATTCCCCCGACGCCAGGCGCCGGTAAGCGCCTGTAGACAATTGGCACGAGGTTGCGAGTCGAGCGGGCAGGTGGTTTTGATGAGACGGGAGGGAGGGAGTGCAAACGACGAAACGTAGACTTCTGCTGTAGTTCCTGCGAGTTCTTTCAATTAGTTGATTATAATAATTACTGTAATTTCCCTATACGAAGTTGTACACGTCTGATGCTCATTCCATTCGACCCAAGATGTAAAAATACCTTGAAAATGATACGAAACACGGCTTATTTGCGATTATACTCATAACAACCATGGGCCTCGTCCGATCGGATTGCCGAGAAGGCGGACACAACTAGATACCAAATGGGATTTATGTGCGAAAGGACGAATTTTTTAGGCCACGTTAAAGCCACAAAACAGCCCGGACGAGGGACGGCGGACAGACATTGCAGATTTGGAATTCCCAAGTCTTGAAACGTAAAGTAAAAAATTTTTCCTGACCGAAAACATAGGGTTATTATTCAGAATGAATAATAAACGCTCCATATTATTATTACGCTGCATTTATTATTCTCTTGCACAGTTTGACGTATATTCCAGGTAGCTCCAGTCAATTGGCTGAATGTTGGTTGGAGAGAGACAGGAAGAAGTGCAAATGATGAAACGTCTACTTTTGCTGTATAGTCTCGCGAATTTTTTCAATTAGTAGTCTTCGGCTCAGTATAATTACTGTGATTGCACTATTTTCGGTTTAGACGCACCTGTGAGACTCAGTTCTGCATTGGGGGATGTCTGTGGGAGTTCCGACCAGGTGACCCCTCAGACCCCATAGTTTAAAGACGAAGAAAGGCAGCTGGGGGACTACCCTCCAGCGACCCCACGACCACCACGATGTCCGCAGAGCAAGCGCATTTTCCCCTGGTTCTGGGTTATCTTCCCGGGAGCATGCCCATGCTACCAGGCGCGACCACGGGTTGTGGATAGTGGAACGGCCACGGCATTGTCCCCAGAGGCATGTCTGCGGCCAGCTGTGAATAAGGACAGCATGCTGACTGAATAAGCAGCCGTGAACAATGGGCAAACCCCAAGAGATCGCAGAAGAGATCCTGAACAAAGGGCTCAAGGGCAAGCGTATCTACATTTTCTCAGACAGCCAGGCCGCCTTAAAGGCCATCGCAGCCCATAGTTTTAGGTCTAAGCTGGCATGGGAATGCCTCCATGCGCTCAAGCAGCTCCGCGCCCGTAACAGGCTCTCCCTCATTTGGGTCCCGGCTCACAGGGGGCATGAGGACAATGAAAGGACCCCTTGCGAAAAGGGGTACAGAATCCCTACCCATCGGGCCTGAACCACACGTAGGTATGACGAAAAGTCGCCTGAACTGTCTGGTTGCTCGATGGGAGATACAGGAAAATGGCGCCCATTGGCATCGCTAGCCACAACTAAGACAGGCGAAAAGGCTTGTCACGCCTTCCTGTCAAAGGGCGAAGGCGATGCTGACACTCTCTAGGCAAGATCTGAGAGTACTGATAAGCTTCCTCACCGGGCACTGCCCACTCAGATATCACCTCAACAAGATGGGCATCTTAGAGGCGGTGGAAGGCAGACTCTGTGGTGAAGAGGACGAGACAGCAGGGCATATCCTGTGTGAGTGCCCTGCCTTGGCAGCAAAACGCTTTGAATACTTCGGTCAGGGGACCACTGAACCCCAAATCATGGCGGAATCTGCGGTGAAGGACATACTCAGCTTCCTAAGGGGGGCGGGTATGTACGACGCCTTCTACTAAGAAAGGGCCAGCGTCACAATAGGCCCATATGCGGCCGCAGTAACAAAGGGACTTGTCCCACACGCCCTCGGGTCAAAAAAAAAAAAAAAGCGCATTTTCCAGCGTTGTCACGCCTTGCTCTGGGTAGGAGTTAGATTGCTCGATTCTTGCCCTGTGGAGGCAGCCACCTGTCGTGGCCCCAGCCCATATTGCACCGGGGCAAGGCGGCAGACTGTGCATTCCCGTGGTACCATTTTCGATGTAACAACCCTTAATGCCAGAATGGTCACAAGCCCGCCCCATCATTCGTAGCTTTCACGGCTTTTCCTCATCCCAGGGTGGTTCAGTTTGTACTTGCTGACCACGCTGGGGTTTGGAAGAACCCCAGTAAGCTGCGTCAGGAGTCCCCCAAGCCTCCACCTGGGGATCCATTTTCCGCGCATCCAGTTTTCCATCCGCTAACTCTCCAGCGAAACCACTGCCTCCTAGAAGCCAAACCCATGGCTTTAAGGCCGGGTCACATCCTGTAGAACACCACTCCACTGGCCACAGGTATCCATTGTATTTGGCAGCGGCTTGAGTAGCCTACGGACCTTAATGGGTAGCAGGCCCCAGTGCCGGAATCGCCAAAACGCGTTCAACCAGACCCTACGCTTTATCTCCGTGGGGATTTACAGGATTGGACTTGCCCTCGTATTTCCCAAGGAGAAAGGCGTCAGGGCGCCTTTGATCCCAGCCTGAACTGCGACCCCCTATTCAACGTACCGAGGGCAGACTACTGGGTATTAGGCCGCCCTCGGCTACGACCCATCCCCCTCACTTTAACCTACCACTAACACACTGACACAATAGGTACATCCAGCGCTTAAATACATTCACACATATTTTGCAAAGGTCCAGGGGTGGCCTACTCGCTATTCATCCCCCCTGGAACCTTCCCTACACTACCAATTCCTACCCTAAATGAGACTGACACATATACGTACACATACACTTACTACACACGCACCCTTAAATATTCGACCACCCCTGGCACCGCCCCTACATGACACATACAGTCAAACAAACACACCCCAAAACAATTTCCCTCGAGGCCCTGTGCACATTTCCTCGCAACCTTACCTCTTCCCTATCCCTTAAAATCTCCTCCCCAACAATTTCCACCACCCAAAACCTCCCTGCTCCGTAACCATCGACATACCCTTCTGACCCCCACCCCCCAACACCTCATTCCTAACCCTATCCCTTTCTAGCCGGTAGCTGCCACAGTGGGACACCACGTGTTTCGCTGTGTCCAGCTCACCGCACTCACTCAGCCCGTCCATCACCAGCCCCAGCCTACGGAGCGTCTCCCGGAAGTCCTCGCGTCCAGTGACGAGCTGTGTGGTATAAAACCCGAACCCCATCCATCCTGCCTCTACCCCTTCCCTTGTGAGAGTGCTAGAAATGGCGAGTGTTATCCCAATCCACCTATCGGAAGCTGAGCAAAACGACCTATCAAGAGAGCAAACAGAGTACTGCCGCCAGAAGAGAAGAAGGGCCGTGATCGTTGGGTGGTAAGACCAGTGGAGATCATACCCAGGAATTGCCTAACAGACAGCTTCTATAGTAATTATAGTTATTTTTTCTCATATACAGCTACGATTCTGAAATTTTGTGTGGACAGTTCCAACAAGCTGAGGGTCAGAAAAGGTTATATATATAGAAACTAGAGCGCAATAAAATATATTGAACTACCCTTCCTATTTACAAGTTCTGCTCTCACGGTACCGTCGTAAGTACAACTAAAAAGGATGTTTATTTCGTGCGCTGCTCGCTAAAACCACGTCACTTTCAACATCGACGAAACTATCAACTTCAACGTCTTTCGACCATGTTCGGCAGCAAATGACTCGAAGGGGCGCCGCCAGGAAATGAGAAGGAGAAGGGGGTCCGAAAACTACGGCTCCCCAGAAAACGGAAACTTGACGAAGAATAATGAGAGAGAAGTGAGAGTGGCAAAACTGAAAGGGGCCAAGGGCGAGGTGATAGGGGTCTAGGAGAGGAAACGGTCCAGGGCGGAGCATAACATTTCCTGCTTGTAATGAAAGGATCCCTTTTCCCACAGCCTTCCATTCGAGACCCTATCGGATGGCGACAATTGCAATACCATTTCTAGCGAATCGTTCATCAAAACCTACGTTATCCTCCTCCTCATCCTCCTCCTTCTCAGTTACTACACAATGTGCGAAGGCGAAGAGCCGAGGGAGCTCCTAGTTACATTGTCGTTACAAGTTATTAGATCCGGTTCCCGCCCTTTAAAATGCATTCCATCTCACGTCTTTCATCATCGACAGGAAATCAAGTTAGGAGCGTCACGGCAGTTTTAATCCGTTTGGCTTAACATTTTCCACAACACTGTCGCCGTACTTTAATGTACTCAAACGAAAATTGAATTGTCAGATGACGGCGAAAGAGCATAAACTGTTCACAAAATAAAACTAAACGTCCTTACTATCCACCTAAAGATAACCCCACAGTTCGGCTGTTAAATAATTTTTGTTAATTACGTAATAATGGTAATTAACTTAGAATAAGACTGAGTAAAATTGAATAAAATGAAATGAAGTCTGTTTCCTTACCACAATGGCTTTTTCCGCCAAGCGCGCGTTGTGCATTTTTATTATTATTATTTATTTCTTGAATTTGTTTAATTTTAAAAAATGCATTACTTCATTCAGTTTTCGATGTTTTTGTAAAATTTAAACGATGGCAATAGCTCATTTTGCCGATTTAGCTGCCCTTCTGCCTCACGATGTCTTCGGCTCTCGGCTTCAGGATTTTACCGCCGTTTAGTAATCTTTTTGTTAATTATAATTTCTATTACAAGATTAGTTATAATTATAATTTGTCCTTCGGACCAGATCCAAGGTTCGCCATTTGGTTTATTATTCATTCTGAATAGTAACCTTATGTTTTCAGTCACGAAAAATTGTTACAACCCCCCTTCAAAATTTGATACTTTACGTTTTAAGACATGGGGATTCCAAATTTGCAATGTCCGTCCACCGTCCCTCGTCCGCCATCCGCCGTCCCCCGACCCCCATCTGCCGTTTTGTGCCTTTAACGTGGTCTAAAAAATCGTTCTTTTGCACAAAAATTCCATTTGGTATCTAGTTGTGCCCGCCATCTCGGCAATCCGGTCGGACGAAGCCCGTGGTTGTTATGGATAAAAAAATGGTTTAAAAAATTAACGAAACGCAGTATAATCGCCAATGAGCCATGTTTCGTATCGTTTTCAAGGCCTGCTCGACTCGCAACGTCCTGCCAATTGCCGAGCGAGGGTTCGCTGGAAGCCCCGTCCCGATTTCTCCGACTCTTTTTGCCTGACGGGGCGGAGGAAGGTTGAGGCCACTACCTCCGCACACCCCTCTATCGGATCATAAATGCCTTCTGACGTTTATGGGCGCCTGGCGCTTGGGGAATATTTAGTATCCGTAGTTCCATTGTAGCCAGGTCATGTTACGTATGGTTTACAAGTATTCGATGCTGAATCGAATGGGATGGGTCTCGGAGCAGTAATACTAGGTCGAGCTGTTCATGAGAATAATAAACCATTGGGTAATAATTTGCAGGTTTTTTTCAGTAATGAGGTAAATGCATAAAACGTCAGTACCGTCCAGATACTCTTAAAAATCGTCTAAGTTTGGTAGTATTTTTGGGAGCGGGATACTTTACCAGGTGTGGGGGGCACGGATAGGGGTGCTCAAAACAGAGAAATAAATGAGCGTGAGTAAGGGCTGTGTTACGCTTGATAGAGCAGCGATATCCGGTTGAGTATTAGTATATAAATGCGGACAAGGGTGTGTCAATATATGTGAAGCTGGTTGTGAGACACTAAGTGGAAAGAGAGAGAGAGAGAGACAGAGAGAGAGAGAGGGTTGAGTTGGGGGTAGCATGAGCTGAGAGACGAATCATTGGGAGAACTGGGAGACGACCGTATCGCGAAAGCTGAAGGATGGCTGACGTGGAAGGAGCTGTCTGTTGAAAAGAGGAATCTAAAATTGAGGGGTTGGAAAAGATAGATGGGAAAGTCCAGGACAGGGTGAAATCTGTAGTCAACTCGAAATAACTGAGGAGGTTGACTTCCCATAGGAAACAAGAGGGCTGGAGAACAGGGTGTTTACGGAAACAACGTCTTCTTTTTTTTTAAATAAAGAGGCGGAGGCCGGAAGTACCCTCACTGCGACCACAAACAGGCCTATTGTAAGGGCGTCCTTGCGCCCCAGCTCGTAGCCCCCCCGCTCGAGCCCCAGAACCCAGGGCACTGGGCTCCCTTACTGCGACGACGTCACCTACACGTTCTCACTATCCGCACTTGAAGCAGAGGACATCGGCAAGTTCCGCCCTCACCAGTCTCCCTGACACACAATGGCGCGATGCCATGCAATGACCTTCCGTTAGGGCTATTGAGGACGTTTCCGAGGTCAAAAACCCAAGGGTCAACAGCAATTCCATCCTCATTGACACGATATCCTAAGCCGTTAACTTCAGGGCAACCAAAATCACATTATCCCCCTTGATCTTTAATCAGGTATCACCCAATCTACGGAAAAACTTCTCTCAACAGTGGGTTGAAAAGTTAGCGGTACAAATCAAAATATCGTCCAAGAAACCGATCACTTGTGAATACAGATCCAGACACACGGATTGAGCAAGGCGTTGGAAGGTGGCGGGAGCGTTGGTTAACCCTGAAACGGAATAAACCTCGTCCTGGAACGATAAATGAAGTCAGATCTCGACTGGCTCCATCTGCTAATGGCGCGTGTAGAAACCCCTTTTTCAGGTATATTTTAGATAAATAAGTAGCATGGCACAGACATTCAAGCAGTTGATTAGCATTAGGAATCGGGTCCTGCCTAGTAGCATTATTAATTTTCCGGAATGCACTCAGTTCGTTCAATTTGTCCAATCAATTGGATTTTGTCAACGGTCGATTTGTTTCTTTACATAAACATACTCATCCTCAGTTACAATGACTGTTAACAGTCACGAGAGAGTTATATCAGTCAATAGTCACCGAGGTACAGCAGGATGTCATTTAGCCAGTCTCCCGGTGTAGAGTTGTAGCCCGTGTGTTCACTGACCCCTGAGGAGTCCTCTGGGTTCTTAACCTGGTTTGCCACCTTGGCCTGACTATTCACTTGGCAGATCAATCAAGTCCTCGTTTCTTTGCCCTGACCTTTGGCCATAGGCTTGCTTTGTAGCAGTCAATGCTGATAGGAGGGGCTTCCAACAAACGTCGCTCGGTGTTGTAGTAACTACAGTAGAGCATCACGCGGTTTCTTGTTTCCTCCACACTGCGATGCCATTTGCCACCACATAAGGACCAATGGCCTACCATGGTCTGCTGGAAGGTTTGGTCCCGGAGATGCTCCGGGAAGCCTCGATTGATCATAGGATCACAGTGGCCAGTGGCAGGAGAGGTGGGACTCAGGGACCACCGCCAGCCACCTGCACCAGCTCATGCCCTATGTTCGGGAGTGGCTGCGTGGCGCCCCACATTCGTGGTCACACAGCTGCTGTCAGGGCATGCGGCATTCAACCCCGTATTGTCATGGTAACCCCGCGTTGTTCTTCTTTAGACACCGCGCGTTTGATGAGTGCCCCTGTGGTCCTGACGTCCTCTTTGACTGTGGTCTGTACGCAAATGTGAGGGCCCGTGCCGAGATTCCTGAAGGCGCGTGGATTTCTCTCCATTCAGACCGTATCCCACCAGTTCGCCTGTTTCGCACAAGCATGGGCGAATCAGAGGAATAACCTGGAGGCGTGGGAGCCACCGGGCCAGGGTCAAGAACCCGCCTAGTCCCCGCCCCCCTCTCACACACTCCTGGCAGCAGGAAACACCCTGCACTAACCCTGACCCATCATATACCCCCGGACCAATGCGAGAACGAGCCGCATAGTGGCCTATGTCATTACTCCCATTCGGTTAGTTAGGGCTGGTTAGGCTCGGAGAATCGGCGAGAGAAAAGAAATGGAACCGCATATTGAAGTCGGCCAGTATCGTAAAGACGCTCGGCCAGTGATCTGACTCAACCCACTTTCTCTTTCTCCTGTGATTCCCATCGAACCCACCCAGCTCCGTTTGCTTCTTGACGCATTGTTCAGTCTAGTCTCATCGCAGTTCAGTCTTCGCTGAGTCCTTGAGTGGTCTGGTCGCTATTATCAAGCCTTCCATCCTTTCACTCCAGCTCTGGTACGAACTTACCTTTCGCTTGAGTGTATAAGAGGCCCCTACAGCGTGTTCAGGTTGATTGTTGGGCTGTAGAAAACCTCGATTCGACGTCTATCACGTCCTTCATCTCGCAACAGCATTCGCATCTCGTACTGACTCTAATGGCCGACCTGTGCAACCGTTTCAAATCGCCGATTCGCGAAAAATGCAGCGGGAAAACGTATAGCGGTTAGGGATTGGTGAAGAATAGGGGTCGTGAGGGTCCGTTGCCTTGTGGTCGCGGCGGAGTCCTCTCATGTATTTTCATGGCGTCTCGAAGGCTTTTTATCGTCCGTATTGTCATGGTAATACATTTAAATTGCGCATTATATGATGATAATTCACTCAACCCCGGGCCTTCTCTTTCTTAGTCCCGTTACAACCGAGTTCTTCCGCATCGTCGATCAAGCCTTCCTTCCATTCTATTCCCCCCCCCCCCCACGCAACAAGATGGTTGAGGGTTGTGTGTTTGGCAAAACGTTCCTTTTTAAATTGTACTGACATCCTTCGCTTTACCAAACAGTTGAACTCCTCACTAGCGCGTTTATTGCCATACCGAATGTGTATTATGTAACAATTTGATTGAAAGGGCTGTTCAGCCTATTTTTCGTGCCAAAGAATCGGGTTTTCCAAGTCAGCATACAATAATAGGCCACTTCCTCGAGTATTCGGTAACGTATTTCCACGCACGAGGTCCGTTCAGTCCGATGTCCTGTACAAGATTCAAATCTGACATCACCGACCACGACGCGTGCAATTATTCCCCCCCCCCTCCCATAACACCACCAGCACCCACAGCTAATTCATTTTCCGCTTCCACTTTTTACTTTCCTTGGCTCTACGAAGTAGAAAGGAAAGTTATGTAATCGGCTGAAAAAAAAAAGTTGAGTTTTCTTCAGATCTTTACGTTTCAGACCTTCCTGAGTCCGAAAAACACTATCTGGGAAAATGGTCTGTGTGTCTGTGTGTATGTGTGTGTGTGTCACTTAAGTGTGTTGGTGAACGATTTTTAGAGAAAACCACCGTATCAAATCAGCTCAAACTTCATATCTCGCCCTCTGGTCACAATGGAACGCCAAAATAAAGGTATGAGCAAAATCCACCGAAAGTTAACTATAGTTATCATAGTGATCAAAACGCCAAATATTTTTTTTATCAAAAACGGCTCTAACGATTTCGATTAAATTTTTTATATTGATAGCTCCCAATAAGGTAAGTATACCATGAAATTCCCATTTATGGGAAAATGACGAGAACAGCACAATAAATTACCAAAACTTTCGACGTAATCGAATTTAGAGTGGTTTTTAGAGAAAACGACCGAGCCAAATCACCTCAAATTTGATCTCCAGCCTACGGGTTACCATGGGACGCAAAAAGAAGGGTATGGATAAAATCCACCGAAAGTTAACTATAGTTAGCATAGTGATTAAACACCAAATTTTTATCTCCAAAACGGCTCTAACGATTTTGATTAAATTTTTTATATTTATATCTTTTGATAAGGCAATTATACCATAAAATTCCCATCCGTAGGAAAATGACGAGAGCAGCACAATAAATTATCAAAGTTTTCGACGAAAAGCGTTTTTAGCGCGGTTTTTTTCTTATAAACTCCGCTGGAATGTTGGTAGAATGTTAAAGAAAATTGGTATTCCAATTCAATACCCAGAGGGTGAGATGTTTAAAACCGCTCATGAGATAGATGGGGCTCACTCCAGAAATTCCTGGATTTCAACTACCGCTGTTTCGCTTACTACCAGTTCTAACAGTTATTACCCAATAACTCTGCAAAAATTATTGCTATCCTTCTTCAAAAAATTCGTGTTTATAAGCCCATTAATAATCTGTGTATCGATTGCTCAATAATTGTCCGGGAATGAGTACGAGCAGCACAATAAATTCCTGTAAGGAACTGTAAGCGCTACCGCTTCTGCTGCTGTGAAGTGTTGTTTGACCAAGTTCAAAGGCACTGAGTGATAAACGAATTGATTAAATAGAATTAGCCATGTACAAAAAGTGAATTGACGTAGAGCTAAGGAAAGTTGTTTGTTGCAACGCACCAGATATTTGCGTTTGAGTTCAGCGCAGTTGCACACGAACACATCATCCATTTCGTTTTTACGCCGAGTACGTTATCCCGTTCTGGGTCTAACTGCCCAACACTTATTTGCTTAAAGACCACGAACGAAGGAATGATCACTTAATTAACAATTTAATTTTTCTTCTTAAGAACAGCTAGTTAATTAAACATACGATACAAACAACTCAATTGTTCAACTTCTTTAAGCTCAGTCATTTTTTCAATCTCTCGCCATAAATGGCCTGGATTAGCACGAAATTGTCAAGTACACAATAAATGCTCCTAAAACACCCCCAAACGGCGCGCGCGAATGCTAGTGTCGAAACTAAATTTGGTTCACGGTGTATGACGATTTACGGAAGTAACGCAATACGCGTTCCAGGCCAACTAAATGGTTCCAGGTTGGTACTCATTACGCTCATTACGCAGGATGCCGCTGTCATCACAGTTTTACCATCAACGTGCCCACTGCTTCACCACAAAGACAGTAGGCAAAATGAATTGTTGAGGGGTACCCAAGCAGAGGTGACGGAACAGTTGAGTTCTAATGATTGAGATGGGCGAAGAAAGAATGTCGATGAAGGGAGGTGATGATGAGAGGAGGTTTTTTTCCATGAAACGGTGGATGTAGCCACAAACGGGCGTATTGTAAGGGCGTCCATGATCCTCAGATCATGGCCCCCCCTGCACCACCCCCAGGACCCACGGCATTGGTCTCACTTGGTGTGACGTCACCTATGCGGCCCCACCACCCCCGCACAAAGCGGAGGATTTCCGCAAGTTCTGCATTCGCCACCTCTTCTGGCTAAAGAAAGGGCCTCCCAAACACACAACGGCACGATGCCCCGTGTCTATCGCATACGCACAGCACATGCTCTGCCGTCTCTAGCCCTACCTCGCAGAATCTGCATACCTGTACCTCGCACTTGCCAATATTTGCAAGGTGGTACCTCAGCGGACAGTGACCTGTGAACAGGCCACATATGATCCTCATATCCTTCCTCCCCAGTGGAAGCACCTCCTTGGACCTCCCTCTGGAGAGCCGGATGAAGAGTTTTGACTGTCTAAGGGCTGTCGAACCCCTGCCAATGGGCAGCCCTGCACCTATTGTCCCATTTGCCAACCTCTCAACGTAAGTGGCACCTGGTAGTCCTGACAAAGGGCTCAGGGCCAATACGGATCTGTGCCGATCCCTTCTTAGCCAACCTATCAGCCCGTTCGTTTCCCTCTATACCCTGATGCCCTGGCACCCAACAAGGCCTTCAGTCGAGTCAGACACTCCCACACCTGCCACGATGTAAGACAGTATGAGGCTAAGGCCTTGAGAGTCGCCTGACTGTCCACCATGATGTAGACTCTCTGCCGCTTCAGACCCCTCTGCAGCTACTGCTGCACACAGACCGTCACTGCAGCCACCTCTGCCTGGATCACTGTAGCCAGCGACCCCAATGGGATCACCACTCTGATTCTCGGCCCAAAGATAAGAGAGGAGGCTTACTTGGCGAGGAAGGCGGCTGAGTGGGCGGTAATTTGTGGAAGAAAATGAAACGGCAGAAGGCGTGACAGAACGGGAAGACAGGCGAGGTACGAGAAAGCCGACCCGGGCCGAGAAATGAGGGGCATCAATCCGACCTGATAGCAGACCACGAAGGAATGAAATATCTGCACACTGGCGACAGTCATGTGGATTCATCAAGCGAGTACTTCATAGTCCAAATTCTCACGAGGAACGTAGAGCTTAAATGCCAGGAGCAAATGCCCTGAAGACGCGTTCAATTTGCGCAATAAGGACTCCAGATCATCGATGCGTACTCCACAGTTGCCTTCACGAGAGACTTTTGGAGTGTCACGAGGGGTATTCGGTGCTTGGGAGAACTCTCGTATTGCGCTTCAGAAAGCCGTGTGTCCCCAGTCCACGGGACGCCCCCTCAGCTATGTGGTCGGAGAAGGAAAGCTGGGAATATAAATGCACGCCAAGGTCCACAATATCAGTCCTATGGGGAATTGTTACATCGTTGATTGAGTAGGGATAGATGACTGGAGAGTGCGAATGATGGAAAGAAATGACTGCACATTTAGGTGGGGTCAGGGTTAGCCCATTAATGTCACATCATTGAGAGAGGGCATCCTTGTTCTGTTGGAGGAGGTGGCAGTCTGAGGAGTCATGGGAGATGATGAAGAGCTTCAGGTCTTCAGCATATATCAAAGACTCTGTACAGTGCAGGGAGGAAACAACGCCATTAATCACCAGGGTGAAGATAAGGGCGCCGAGATGCGAGCCCTGAGGAAGCCCTGAAGGGGCAGGGAAAGGGTGAGACTCGACACCACTTACACTTACTGCAGCTGTTGGGCAGTGAGGTAGCTGGCAATCCATGCATGAAGTGGCCCAAAGACACCAAGAGATGTGAGCATATCAAGGATCACACTATAAGGCAGCTTTTCGAATGCTTTAGAGAAATCGATCGTAACCAGGTCCACCTGATGACCCCCTCCAATAGTGCAAAGTGCAAGATCCTGAAAAGTTGCTCGATTAGTCACCATAGAACGCCCCCTGACAAAACCATGCTGCTGAGGAGCTAAGTGTGAATTGAAAATTGGCGAGAGTTGAGCAACAATAAGCTTCTCCAGTAGTTTGGGAATAGTTGATAAGGAGCAAACTGGACGGCAGTTTTTAATAACGCTCTTATCACTCTTCTTGAAGATTGGAGTAATGTAGGATGACTTCTGATGAGTGGGGAAGAGGAAAGAGAAGTAAAGATAAGTTAAGTGGCTGTTAATTAAGTGCTGGTGTCAGTCAGGTGGTCGTGGTCTTTATATACGAAGAGAATGGGATGGTGGAGTGTCAGGAAGGGGGGAAGGAAGGAGGTCGTGTACCTCTGGGGAAACCCACTAGAGGTGAAGGGAAAGGAAAGTTTTAAATAGTCTGTCGGTTGTCGATTCTCCACCATCCCATGTACTTTCCTCTTCGTATATAAAAACCACGACCAACTGACTGACTCAAGTACTGACTTAAAAGCCAGATGATGATGTCTTCACATCAAAAGCGCTCGCCCACAGCATCACACCACGCAGAGGAGACAGACTCACCTCACAGGTACGTTGACTTTAGTAATTCGCCTACTGGTGGATCTAACCCAATTGCAGTAATACCTTCTTATAGACCTCACGCTGGATCTACTTGTTGCGCAAACCCACATTACAATTCGGCATCAGGCGGACTACAGCGGACCCCGTCCACACCTCCTCCCACAGCTGTTGCAGCCACATACTGGGTGAAGCAAGCTCTCAGCCGGTGGCAGGAAAAGACTACTGATTATGGCAGTATGTATGGGAATGGCACAACGCTGCAAGATTCTCGTGAGTGTGAAGAACCACCAACCAGATGCAATGCGCTTAACGGTTCCGAGTTGTTTCATTCACGGAGCCACTATTAGTAGACCCTCCCTCGCACACATTGCTTACACCCCTTAACCCACGTCATCAACATACTTGACTGAATCAGACTATTACGACACGTAAACACTCACCCAATAGTAAATAAATATAATTCAAACGTACTCGTACGGCTTCGGAATACATTTTTTAGGCTTCATAAAGTAGAGATGGGGCCGGGCGTTGGGAGTCAGTTAGCGAAGAAAAACCCTTCTTCTCCGCCAGCGGCCTCGGGCGTAGGAATAAAATCAAGTATGAATGGAAGGCACTGGAACACGGGGCTCAATTTATTACCGCCTCCGCTCCAGGTTTACCCGGCAATAGAATTTCCCCTTCAGCATCAAAGTTGATTTCCTCGGTTTTTCCAACTTACCCGCTTAGCCGGATATCGTCTATCTTTGCTTTTCGTGAGCCTTGAACGGCAACTGAAAGATCCCGGCGGTTTTCCACAGCGGAGAGGGGAATCTAATTTTAATTTATGTAACCAGCTCTCGAGAAGCCCCAGAATTAGTTAGATGTTGTTCCTAACCCTTTTAAACGCCGAATTTAATAACAATAATAATTGAACGCTACCTGTCATTGGTGTTATTAAGTTATCTTCGCAACTAAAAACTTTAATGAAATTCATTGTAATAACGCTTTACTCTGTGTGTTTTGAAACTTCCGTTTCCGTTAAACTAAGTCATTACTTCCATCACAACCATCGCCATCTTTTTGGAACTTTAATCAAAATTATCTTAATCCCTCTCTCATTCCCCTCATTTCTCGCTCTCCCCCTCTCTCGCTCTTCCCCCACCTTCACGCCCCGCCTTTTATCTCTCTATCCCTTAGTGTTCCTAGGACAGGTACTTCATCAAAGGGAGAGTGATATACCATATACCGGGACGATTTAGCGAGAGTTCGTCTGAAGCATTTGTGCTAACTATGCACCTCAAATGCATCAATTCACAAGCAGTCGAAACGGAGCTCTTGTCTCATCGAGGCGTCGTCCTGTCGTTCTCGGTGTGCGGTGGTAAAACATATCCTAGCCTAAGCGCGAATAAAACGCTTCATTCTAATTGCACCCGGTTGATATTGTACATACTTCCCTCCTCATTAAATGCGATACCTTACATATAACACTTTGATTCGTTTTTATATTTAACAAGGCGTTCGAAAAGACTGCAATAAAAAAGTCCATGCACAAAACTATAGATTTGGCTATAGGGCAAACAATTATTAGTTCCAATGTAGGTCTTTTACCTTATCAAAATGACTGTTCCTGCTGTATCAGGCAAGTGTCATGGAGGTTGCGGATTCGCTATCATACAAGAGCACAGCCACTCGCTCAGTATTCACCCAACTCAGGCCTGTGGAGGTATGGTAGGTTTGGTCACTCTGCCAGTCTTCCGATGGAGAGATGTTGGCCGTGTGTTACTGACCCTTGAGGAATCCTGACCATCTAGAAGGGGTTCATAATCTGGTTTGCCACATTGATCTAACTATTCACTTGGTAGATCAATTAAGACCTCGTTTCTTAGCCATGACCTTTGCAAACTAGACGATGCGGCCATAGGCTTGCTTTGTAGTATTCAATGCTGGTAGGTTTGTCGGCGCTTCCAACAAACGTCGCTCACTGTTGTAGTAACTACGGTGCAGCATCCCGTGGTTTCTTGTTTCCTCCACACTGGAGACGCAAGACGTGCAGGATGGAGAAAACTCGTACGTGTCACATTCCTTTGACGTGGATTCCCATCTAGTTTGTCATTTCTCTAATGCCCATCCATCGATGAGGGCAAATGAAGTGCTTCTTTCAATTTGCCTTGGTGTTCCACAAAAGTGCAGCGACTCACTGCGAGTTTTTGTGCCAGTAGCCAACCACCCGGACTTGGACATTAGGATAATGTCACAGTAACACACTCCCCCAAGCGGCCAATGGTAGTGCTTCCCATCTCTCACCTGTATTCCCTCCTAAGTATTTGACTTGCTTCTCAAGAAGGAGCCTCTGGCCGCCAAAGCGTACTGTCGGTTGGCTATTTAATTCCTTTCAAGAGGATTAACTGGGTCAGCCACCAGCAGCTTGATATGCTCCCACCATTGCGTGGTATTGTAGAGCACATGGTGGGGTTCACCCTGCGCGGACTCATACATTCAGACCATTCGAAGAAGGCATTCGATAGTGCTGGTTTGAGAACCGAGCCGTGAGGGCTCCCTTCCACAATCGTTCTCCAGACCTCCTATTTTGGAGTGTTCATCGCTTCATATTAGGACAATGGCGAATTACCCCTAATGGAGCTCACAGTCGGATTGCCCACATCTACGTAATTGCGAGATATGAGAAGTCAGGAAATAGTAGTAGTAGTATGTAATGGTTTTCGCGGCGGACTGCGCGAGGTGGCAACACTGACCGCCACCCGTGCAGGCCGCCGCTGTTTATATTAGCTTCTCTCCATCAGAACGGCTATCGGCTCGTCAGCGAATAATATTCCTGTTATAAGTCAGTGTTTAAATTCCCCTTTTGATTTTGTGAAGTAAGGTAAGCGATCAGAGCTTTGTGTTTCATTTTCCCCACTGCCCCTTTATTGTCATTTAATACAATCCGAGCATAGGTTATTTATTTCATTTTAAAAGGAGTTCGTTTCATTTCATTCATTTCGAGTTGTGCCGATTAAATTCAAGTGGGTCTTAATTGCTTTATAATGTCATTTCCCATTACCTTCTTGCGAGTTATTATTTTATTCATTTGATCGAGTGAGTATTATTGAGCGTATTTGATTTTTTGTTTTCTTTTGGGCCCAGACACGACTTTCACGAGTGTTCTGTACGCGGGAATTGTGAGTCAATTCCCCAAGTACGCCACAAATTGGTAGCAGAGCGTGGTAGCAGAGCGGCGGCCTGCACGGGTGGTGGTCAGTATTGCCACCTCGCGCAGTCCGCCGCGAAAACCATTACAAGTAGTAGTGAAAGTTCGCCCACGGAAGAGACTGCCTTTGGTACGCACTCAGAATGCAACGCTTCGGTTATGTTTGGCACCGTTCTTTGATCTTAGCGAAGTAGTTCCAAGATAAGCGTTGATCAATAATTAGATAAACCGACTAGTAGCACGAAAGCCTATCACCACCAAATCACCCCCGACTGCCGCCTTTCCGATTAATGCCCCGATTTGTGACTTTATTGTGAGAGCCGGGGGCAGTACAAATAGCCGCGTATTTACCGAAATGTCTGAAGGAACACGTGCATTCGGCTGTAGTGGGTGGGGGGGAAAGGCCCTTTATGACGAATACGATCCACCTGCTCGATAACGTATAACTTCCGACCCATCAAATCTCGCCAGTCTATTCAAACGGCAGCGTTGATTACGTTCTCCCTTAATTATGCACCCTTGAGCGTTCCTTATTATTCACCCTTATTAGTTTGCCGGTCCTGTTGAGGGCGATAGTGCGACGCAGACAACAACCGGAGAAAATATGATTCAACTACGCCATACTTGCTGTACACAGCCCCTTTGATCTTTCTTTGACGCTTGACTAGGGGCGTACTCGAGCAGTGAGTATTGGTAGATTTCATTAAAATATTGGTCTAAAGGCAAACGGCATAATTTCTGAAGTAAATTAGAGCTAATGATAACTTGAATAATATCCCCAAACTTTTTAATGATCGCCTATTTGTTAACACATTCAACCCGAACCTAATTTTACCTGTTCTTCAAAGAAGTGAAAAATACCATTACCAAATGCCATACCAGCACGAAATGATGCTAAATAATTCATTTATCATCACATTGAAATTCTAAATTGAACGCCGACCGTGTCCTGGGCTCTAGGCCGAATTTTTTTTTTTTTTTTTAGTTTTTGTTTGAAATTTTGAAAAACAAACTACGAACCATTTTGAAAAGAACGTTTTATATGCGAAGAACTGCCGGGAAAGCAGCAAACTTGTGTTGGAAACCTGTATTGGGCCGTGGAACTCCCTGTATCATCAACCTCACTTTTTACTTTCCTTGGCTCTACGAAGTAGAAAGGAAAGTTATGTAATCGGCTGAAAAAAAAATTTTCTTTCTGGAGTTCTCTCCAGATCTTTACGTTTTAGACCCCCCTGAGTTCGAAAAACACTATTTAGGAAAATGGTCTGAATGTCTGTGTGTATGTGTGTCTGTGAACGATTTTTAGAGAGAATCATCGTACCAAATCCACTCAAACTTGATACCTCGCCCGCAAATTACCATAGAACGCCAAAATGAGGGTTTGAACAAAATCCACCGGAATTTAACTATAGTTATCATAGTGATCAAAACACCAAATTTTTTTTTCTCGAAAATGGCTCCAACGATTTCGATTAAACTTTTTATATTGGTAGCTCCTGATAAGATAATCATATGAAAAACTTCCCATTCGTGGGAAAATGACGAGAGCAGCACAATAAATTATCAAAATTTTCGACGAAATTGATTTTAGCGCGGTTCCTAGAGAAAACAACCGTACCAAATCAGCTGAAACTTGACGTCTAGCCTACAGGTTACCATGGGACGCAAAAATAAGGGTATGAGCAAAATCCACCGAAAGTTAACTATAGTCATCATAGTGATCAAAGCAGAAAATTTTTTTCTCAAAAACGGCTCTAACGATTTTGGTTTCATTTTTTATATTGATAGCTCTCAATATGGCAATCACACCATAAAATTCCCATTCGTTGGAAAATGACGAGAGCAGCGCAATAAATTATCAACATTTTCGACGAAAAGCGTTTTTAGCGCGGTTTTTTCCTTATAAACTCCGCTGGAATGTTAGTAGAAAGTTAAAGAAAACTGGTATTGTAGTCCAATCCAATACCTAAAGGGTGATTGTTTAAAAATGCTCATGTGGTACATGGGGCTCACTCCAGAAATTCCTGAGTTTCAACTACTGCCGTTTCGCTTACTACCAGTTCTAAAAGTGTTTACCCAATAACTCTACAAAAGTGATTACTATCCTTCTTCAAAAAATCTGTGTTTACAGCCTCATTAATTATCTGTGTACCAATTGCTCAATTATGGTCCGGCAATGAGTACGAGCAGAACAATCAACTCCGGAACTGTAAGCGCTACCGCTTCCTGCTGCTGTGACGTGTTGTTTGACCAAGTTCAAAGGAACTGAGTGATAAATGAATTGATTAAATAGAATTAGCCATGTACAAAGTGAATTGACGTAGAGCTACGGAAAGTTGTGTGTTGCAACGCACCAGATATTTATAATCAACGAATAATGCGCCGCTCATTTATGACGTCCATGTACCACCCGAGTCAAAAATTACTTCAGTGGTCAAAGGCGGAAGTACCACCGACTTTCAAAATAGGGTAAACCGCAAGACGACCAATTTCTGGTAAGCCCAAAGTAGATAACTTCATAGTCAGTTCATAGTATTTATATTTCGTGGTCGAGGGCGGCCGAATATCGAGTAGTCCGCCCTCGACACGTCGGATCTTAAAGACGGCCTGACACTCTTCTTCATGGGACGTACGGGGACAAGTACAATCCCCGGAATCCCCATGGAGATAAATCGTAGGTGCCGGTAGAACGCCTTTTGGCAATTCCGGCACTGTGGCCTGCCACCCATTCAGGTATGTAGGCTGCTCAAGGGGCAGCCAAATAGAATCGGTACCACAGGGGCTTCTTCCCATGGCGTGGAGCCCTTAGGGGCGGGAGGCTGTCGGTCGTGAAACCATGGATTCGGCTTCATGAGGGCCGTGGTTTCATTGTAAATTCCCTTGGAGAGCTGTTTGATGCTGGCAAGAGAGAGGTTTAGGCCACGAGGCTAGGTACCAAAGCCACGGGCTTATGCCCAGCACTTATACAAATGTCCACATATAAATTATCCTGTTCCCACCCCTCAATTTCCACTCCACAACACACAGCTCTTGCATAACACTCATTCGTCTCTCAGCTCTCGCGATAGACACAGTTTCGCACTCCTCTCTCCTTCCCTGTACAACCAGTTCACATACTCAGAGACCCCTTGTCAGCGGTTCAATACTCACAGTCAACCCCATATCCTATTCTAGCTCTTCGGTCGAAGTGTAATACAGTCCTCAAGCTCACCACGTGGATTTCTTTTTCATACTCCAAATTCAAGCTCCCAACACTTTGAAAAAATATAAAAAGGCTGGTATAACCCCGCTTTTGGGCTGGGTGTGGGAAGAATTGAGAGTTGAAATCTAAGGGCATTTGGGCGTGGAAAATCCGAGCCGAATTTAGAAATCGGAAATGCGGAAGGGTGTTCACCCCTGAAATAATCCTTAAACCCTTTTGTTAGCAGGGGGCTAATTGAACTCCCACGAGGAAGAAAAATCCGCGCTTGAGGGCTCCCCCGATAGAACTATGGTCTCTTGTCAGGCCAATTCAGTGCCAAAGAGTATTGTTATGAACTCGGGCAAGGAAGAAGGAACGCTTGATTTTTAATAATCAGACAAGAAATCCTACGGAACAATCCAACTCCAAACTCTTCTCTCCGTAGATACCACACAACAATGCAATGTCATATGACTAATTTAGCAACCACACACCACTTCTCCCTTTCTCTAGTTTTCCCCACAGTACTGCGTTAATATGTCTGCATGCATAAGATGACCAGACGTCCCGTTTTTGAGAGAAATGTCCCCTTGCCCCGACCATCCCTCTCGGGACGCTTATTTGTCCCGTTTTCATGAACAGTTGCGATGTAGTTGGATTATTCGGTTATGTTACGATTACTTTTCAATTTAAAATATTTCATAACTGCTCTACACTTTTAGGCTGAATTCTGTCTGCATTTCGACGTGCAATAGGTTGTACTGCGTTAAAATACGAATAATCAGGTATCAGAATAATATACGTAATCCCTTTCCTGAATCCCTATTTCAATTTACACTATCATCGGCCACTTCCGGCGTTGTTCGTGAGCGTTCGGGCTATTTAACGATATCCCGATCGCAGTGACTTGGATGGAAAAACAATTCATACCTCTAGTGATCCGTAACTACATCAAGCAAGCAGATGTCGACAAGGAGCACATTTTAGATGCTATCTGCACTTTCTATAAAAACTACACCTATTATTTAAACATATGTTTAGTTTTGACGGCAGCGCCAGAGTGGGGAAGAATTGAGGAAGGGATAGATTTGATTTCAAGCAAATTTACAAAACTGGAGATTTCAGATATAGTGAGCTGTTTGATGAAGTTACATATCTAAGAGAATTTGTAACACAAGAAAAACTACTGAAGTGGGCCGATGAAAAGCTACTATTAACACTGTTGACTTTTTAATTTCATAAGAGCAAGCAAATGTTTCGTTTCCGTTTTGGTTTATTATTCAGAATCTATGTTTTCGGTCAGGAAAAATTTTTTACAGCCACCCCTCAAAATTTGATACTTTATACGTTTCAAGACATGGGGACTGTCTAATCCGTTTTGTTCCTTTAAAGTGGTCTAAAAAATACGTTCTTTCGCACAAGAATCCCATTTGGTATCTAGTTGTGCACGCCATCTCGGCAATCCGATCGGACGAAGCCCATGGTTGTTATGGACAAAAAACGGTTGAAAAAATTAATAAAACGCAGCCTAATCGCAAATACGTCGTGTTTCGTATCGTTTTCAAGGTATTTTTACATCCTGGGTCGAATGGAATGAGTATCAAACGTATACAACTGCGTATAGGGAAATTACAGTAATTATTAGAGTCAACTAATTGAAAGAACTACAGCGGAAGTCAACGTTTCGTCGTTAGTGCTCCCTCCCGTCTCATCAAAACCACCTGCCCGCTCAACTCGCCACGTTGTGCCAATCGCCGAGTGTTCGCTGGAAGTCCCCGTCCCAATTTCTTCGACTCTTTTTGCCCGATGGGGCGGAGGAAGGTTAGAGCCGATGAGGCCGGCACTTCCTCTGCACACCCCTCCATCGGATCATAAATACCTACAGACGTTTACGGGCGCCTGGCACCAGGGGAATATTTAGTTTTCTTAGTTCCATTGTAGTCAGGTCATGTTTCGTATGGTTTACTAGTATTTTTCGATGCTGAATCGAATGGAATGGGTCTCGGACCAGTAATACTAGGTCAAGCTGTTCATGAGAATATTAAACCGTTGTGTAATAATTTGAAGGGTTTTTCTTTTATTATTATTATTTATTCGTGACGCGATGTAGTTCGTAAAACCACCCGGGGGGAACCTTCCTTTTTTATTATCATCGTATCTATCATCGCCATGTTTTTATACCTATTATACCTACCGGTAGGTAGTTTGTCCCTTTCTTTTACCACCACCAACCACACCTACCACCAAATTTAGTCATCGACATCTTTTATTTCCACTTTCTTCAACACCAATCTCATCCACAAGCTTAGAAAAACTCTACCTGTTATGAGTTATCCGCGGGAGGAAGAAGTGAAGTTAACCAAGCAACTATCTCCAAAGCAACATTTTATTTTATTAATTTATATGTTCTATCAGAAGATTGAAGTGTTTATTTTGTTTATTTTCTGTTCGATTATATTTGTTCCATTATACAAGCCGTATCTGTTTTTAAATGTTTAGTACCACTATCTATAGTGGCATATTAGAACTTGCCCCCTGTACACCAGGACAAGGCTTTCAATAGCCCACTCAGGGTGGGAGAAAACCGGTTGGGGTCGGTGCTGTTCGATATTGTGGCGTAGGTGGTTCTGGCGGCTTCTCTGCTACGAAATCATTAGGCAACCTCGGAGTGGTGCCGTTGACTAACTCCGCAGCACTACAACTCAGATAGTCCGAACGCTCAGCAATACCAAAGGCAAAATTTCCGCTGAGCGTTTTGAATGTTGGCAACGAGTTGCCGAAATCTCCCTATCGTGCCATCAGCTTTGGGGTTGCTCCTGCCTTCCCCGTTTGATGTGTATGTTAAACTGCCACAAAGCCAAAAGGAAGGTTATTTGGACTGTATTTCCCGACGTGATAGCAATTGTGCTTGAGCGAACACAAGCGATCAATCCTCATCACTTTCCAAGGGATTCGAACTTCAAACAGTGGCAGTGAGTCTCCTTGTCGTCCGCGTTGGTCTTATTCATCAAACCACGTTCTTCAAATAAATTACTGTGTTCGGGTTGGCTTGCCTGGTGCCAAGGGGGGAAGCTCTTTGGGGGAAGTGTATATCTTTGGTTTAATGGTATATACACCTGCGCCTACCACGCCACAACTGCTTTCTTTGGTAATTAACGACGAAACTCTCCGATTTCTCCCCTCGACGACGTCGGATGTCTAATATAATCTTGGCAACCTGTAAGGCGGTTGCAGCCTCAAAAGTAAAGATTGCTGTCGCAATATTCGTATGACATTCGGCCGTACGTCATGCGAATTCCACTAATAGGGTGGGACCCTATTCCGCGCACACGTGGGATACTGAGCATGAGGGGGTAGGGGGAAGAGGGTGTATTACTCAACCTTTTCAGTGGGGAAGGTTTTCCCCCTTCTGCCTGACGTTCGAGATGGGGGAGAAAGGAACGTTCGTTCCCCTCCCAAATGCCTAATAAATCCTCCATTTCATTATTTATGCTCCGACTGACAGCGACGCATTCGAAAATGTCTCGGCATCAAACTGCCGAGGGTTTCAAGATCGCGGAGCCGCCCCGAGAGCGTTTTTGAAAAGGAAATTAATCGCCGGTTCGACTTCACTGAGCAATGCGATGCACTTTTTCCCCTCCCCGCTTTTTTTTTGGTGCTTTTATTCAACTTTGCTCTGCTCCCTTTTGAAAGTACTTTCAGGTATTCTCGGCTTTTCTGACGTTGACAGCCGAGCGAAACTTCTATTTTCAGGTTTTGGCTATTAGAAGAGTTCAATCGTCTTGCGGAATTTAAGCCTTCATTCTTCCAGAACCAATCAACAAGTTAAAGTTTTCGTTGAAAGAAGGAAGTTTCAACTGAGGAACCTTTTCGCGTTGGTAATACAAAGAAACTCGTGGAATGAAATTTTGGCGATTGATTTTAACGGTAGAGGGCACTTCACTCAGGTGAGGCTTTTCTATTGTCGACCCAGGTGGTGTTCTCCAAAATTATAGGGAGCCTTAGAAACTTACTAGCTCCAGCACAACCGTAAGGGTTTTCTGCCTGCAACGAGTTACAGGTCTGTTTTTGAACCTTTATATCAGTCTACTGTCATGGAAGTTGTGGTTTCGCTATCATGCAAGCTGCACATCCACTGAACACAGACCTGCGGAGGTATTTGGCGTTCGCAAGTCTCATGATAGGGAGCTGTTGCCTATGTTATACCGTGAGGTCTGCTCACCTGAAGAATCCCGTACCGTCTGGAAGGAGTTTGTTTGGGCACTTAGGGAGGAATACCTCCATCACTTGCAGCAAAGGAACAAGTGGACAAAGAAGCATCCAAAACTGGAACCTGGAGATCTTGCCTCATCAAAGCCAACTCTGCTCCAACCCAGTGGATTCAAAAAACATTTCCAGGCATGACGGAGTTATACGTGTTGCTCAGAGGACTCTCCATGGTACTCTCCTTTGACCTACCACCAAGTGGGGTGTCCTTGCGCCCCATCACCGATCCTTTACCTGCTGATTCTTTGTCTGAATCTTCAAAAATTCGTGTAAATTTGGGTGGGCGGAATGTTTGGGCGATTGCGTGAGTTTTTAAGGTGCACTGTGTTTCGGCAGTTGAACTCTGAACTTCTCCAACTCATCAAACGCATGACTCACGCCTTATCGTCCAGAACTGCAAGACTCCTGCTCTTCAGGCTAGCCTTATCTGATCTGCTCCTCCTCTCCTCTCGAACTGACCAAACGTTTCCATCTTCCACATTGCTTTTTTCTCCAGTTTCCGTAGCTGTCAACGTTTTTCTCGTCCAAGACGCCTTTTGGTTTATTATTCATTCTGAATAATAACCATATGTTTTCGGTCATGAAACATTTTTTACAACCCCCTATCAAAATTTGATACTTTACGTTTCAAGACATGGGGATTCCGAACCTGCAATGTCCGTCCACCGTCCACCGTCCCCTGTCTCCCGTCCTCCGTCACCCGTCCGCCGTCCGGGCTGTACTGTGCCTTTCACGTGGTCTAAAAAATGTGTTCTTTTGCACAAGAATCCCATTTGGTATCCAGTTGTGCCCGCCATCTGGGCAATCCGATCGGACAAAGGCCATGGTTGTTATGGGCAAAAAATGGTTAAAAAAATTAACAACACGCAGTATAATCGCTAATAAGTCGTGTTTCGTATCGTTTTCAAGGCCCGCTCGACTTGCAACGTCCTGCCAATTGCCGAGCGAGGGTTTGCTGGAAGCCCTCTTCCCACCTCACCATCCGATCAGACGTTTACGGGCGCCTGGCGCCGGGGGAATATTTCCGTAGTTCCATTGTAGTCAGGTCATGTTTCTTATGGTTTACTAGTATTCGATGCTGAATCGAATGGGATGGGGGAGCAGTAATACTAGGTCAGCTGTTCATGAGAATAATAAACCATTGTGTGATAATTTGAGTCGTTTTTTTTCTTCACGAAGAAGTCCGCAGTAGGGGGTAAATAGGCGTTGAAACGGGTTTTGAGAGTTCTGGCTCAATTGGAGTGGGGTGACGAAAACCATGCCTTTTACGAGGTTTTAGGCCACACCCCCCGACCAATCAGGTTATAGTACGACCTTTTTACCCCCTATAGTTGAGATCTGTACCAACTGAGCTACTAATGAACCGTTGTAGAATAATATAACACACTACAGTACGATTGGTTGAAAAATGTGGTAGAGGGGTTAAATTGGGTGGAGGGGATATAAAAGGTCGTACTATAACGTGATTGGTCGGGGGTGTGGCCAAAAACTTCTTACTATAGTACGAGGCGTGGTTTTCTTCCCCCACTCCAATTGAACCAGAACCCTCAAAACCCGTTTCAACGCCCATTTATCCCCTATTGTCCGCATTGTGTTCTCTTAAGTGCAACAAGCCTGGTTCTGGGTTATCGCCCATGCTACGTACCAGGCGCGACCACGGGTTGTGGATAGTGGAACGGCCACGGCATTGTCCCCAGGAGCATGTCTGCGGCCAGCTGTGAATAAGGTCAGCATGCTGACTGAATAAGCAGCCGCGAACAATGGGCAAAACCCAAGAGATCGCAGAAGAGATCCTGAACAAAGGGCTCAAGGGCAAGCGCATCTACATTTTCTCAGACAGCCAGACCGTCTTAAAGGCCATCGCAGCCTATAGTTTTAGGTATAAGCTGGCATGGGAATGCCTCCATGCGCTCAAGCAGCTCGGCGCCCGTAACAGGAGCTCCCTCATTTGGGTGCCGGCTCACAGGGGGCATGAGGGCAATGAAAAGGCTGACCGCCTCGCAAAAAGGGGTACAGAATCCCTACCCATCTGGCCTTAACCACACGTGGGTCTGACGAAAAGTCACCTGAACCGTCTAGTTGCTCGATGGGAGATACAGGAAAATGGCGCCCATTGGCATCGCCAGCCACGACTAAGACAGGCGAAAAGGCTTGTCACGCCTTCCTGTCAAAGGGCGAAGGCGATGCTGACACTCTCTAGGCAAGATATGAGAGTACTGATAAGCTTCCTCACTGGGCACTGCCCACTCAGATATGACCTCAACAAGATGGGCATCTCAGAGGCGGTGGAATGCAGACTCTGCGGTGAAGGACATACTCGGCTTCCTAAGGGGGGCGGGTATGTACGACGCCTTCTACTAAGAAAGGGCCAGCGTCACAATAGGCCCATATGCGGCCGCAGTGACAAAGGGACTTGTCCCACACGCCCTCAGGTCAAAAAAAAGAAAAAAAGTGCGACAAGACAATTTGTTCTGCCAAGGAGTTCTACATACACCCTGAACTTCTGCACCATTCGCAGACATTACATTGAGTAGATCACTGTCAATAATATAATTATATCAACTTCCTTTTTGTATGTCCCAACTAACTTAATACCGGCTTCCGTATTGAGGGAAGAATTTGGAGTGTTCTACGAACTCCTCACTTTCCCCAACAGAGTTCTTAATCTGGTTTCCCAGCTGATCTAATTATTTACGTGGGTGGCAAGTTTCAAAGGGACAGATCAAGCGTGACCACATCTCTTTGCCATCACCTTCTTCGCAAAACTGTTATAGGCTTGCTTTATAGCAGTCAGTGCTACTAAGTTCTTCCTCCCAACAACCACTGCTGAAGGGTCTGCACTGGAGCAGCACATGACCAGGGTCCAGAGTCTTTGAAAGAAAAGAGTGGAGCTGTGCATTGAACTCACCGTCTCCCGTTAAGCACTGGCTTCAAGGATGTTGGGGAACATGCAACTCAGCGAAGCGGGCCCTGCACTGCAGCCAACTCAGATGCAACTGCACTATCTTCCCTTTCCTGATTCACCAGATCGGGGGGGCTCGCGCCCATTGGGCGTATAAACCCACACAGATTGGGACCACTGCCAGTAAGGCGGTGCAGTGCTGTATTTTGGTAGTGTTGTGTTGCTTATTATAATAATAATTATTATTATTACTCTGTTCAGCAATTTAGAATAATTGTTGAAACGTTCGAACATCGTACTTTACTGACAACTGATAATAAAAACATAAGTTGCGCTCGGCTAATCACTTCTTGCGACGTGGAGGTTTAACGCAAAACCTGATGTTCGTTCACTGGCTGCACTCTACTGGATTAATATGTACATAGCAGGTAGGCTCCAGTTGTCTTGAAGTGGTTGGCAAAATTTGAGTCGTCTCTATTCCTACGAAGAAAATCACACGGAGTGACAACGAACTACAGTACGACAGTTTTAGAAAACCTACTGCTACCGACACCACCGTACACGACGCATCAAACCACCCACTACAACATAAACTAAGTGCATTCAGACACATGATACGGAGACCAAAACACTACCCCACTATCCGAACAAAATTACAAAAAAGAACATGATACTGTCAATACTATCGCACAAAATAACAAACGATAAACAAATTATTAAGATGTGGGGTTATTGACTGTAGTAGTTTACTCTGGTGTGAATTGTTGAGAGCCAGTCAGGATGAACGAAAAAAAACTTGCTCTAGGCCGACCTTTCGTTGCTTCTCTATAATTTTCTCATAATTTATTGTAACCTAATTGTCTCCTGTGATACCCTATAGCTCTAGATGGTGCTTAATAAATTAAGCGAAAAGTCGGCCTAGAGAAAGTTTTTTTCGTTCATCCCGACCAGCTCTCAAGAATTCACACCAGAACAACACAAAATACACAGACTTTGACATGACACTGCACATTTACGTACCAAAAATACGGAGAATGACTAACATCCTCCGAAAGGAAGGCATACAAATTGCATTACGTACGGACAAGACACCAAATAAACTGCAAAGTGAAAAGGCAGACCCACTCGACCAAAGTGGGGCATATAAAATAACCTGTACTTGTAAAAATTGATACATAGGACAGACAGGACGAAAAATACGGGCTAGATAATCGGAACACGTTAAATCTCTTAGTAGGAACAAAGACGATTCAAACTTTGCCAATCAACTCAAGACAGCTGGACA
The DNA here is from genome assembly GCA_020466155.1 of Pachypeltis micranthus. Lineage (NCBI taxonomy): Eukaryota > Metazoa > Arthropoda > Insecta > Hemiptera > Miridae > Pachypeltis > Pachypeltis micranthus. Next base: position 11,284,677 of record CM035781.1, on the reverse strand, counting down.
TGAACCTACCAAAATAAAGGAATGTACCACCTTAACTACATAAACAATACAAAGGACGAAAATTGAACATATTAGACAACACGAAAATTTATAAGATCATAAATGAACGTCTAAAACCGCGTACGTAGGGCAGACAGGACGAAAAATACGGACTAGATATTCGAAACACGTTAAATCTCTTAACAGGAACAAATACTGAACGTGGAAGCGCGGGGAAACGTATGTACTGGGACGAAGGGCGCTTCCAGGTACGAAATATGACGCTACTGTCGTTTCATCGACTGCGCGTCGGGGGAATTTTCCGGTACACGAGCGGTAGAACATGCCGAGTAACGTACTAATCGTGATGGACCGGTCAAAATTCAGCGTTTCCGCGTCGACAATGTAGCACTCGTCAAATAATTGCGTAACGGAGAATACCTGAGATATCAATTTCGGTCGGGCACACGCTCTATAACAACAATACTAGATGAAACGTTGTTAGAATCGATACTTAAAATACCAGGGAAAATGAGAGATTTATTTCCGCCGGTTCGCGGAATAATATCACTCCTCCCCCTCCACCCTTCCATCGTGCCCATTCACCGTTGCACGGTTGGAGGTACGAAACTGAAGAATTCATAACCTCCGCATCTGCCATGCCATTGTAAAGTTGAAACTCGTTGGACAGGAGCGGAGCGGAGGCAAAACTGTTGAAATATCCAATTATTTAGCGCATTTCACCTCCCCCCCCCCACGCCCACTCCCTTCACCTTTACTCCGTTCTCCATCAAAATACGGGCTACTGAATGAGAACGCTCGATGAAACTCGAGTATTAATCAACCGAATTTATATTAATGATGGACCAAAATTATTTATTCCCGGGCTACTACCAGGAGTTACGAAATACCGTCGGAGCGTGCAGTAAACGTTCAACAATAATTTGATCCTTCCCCGCCCAATTTTTACCACGGCAAAGTTAATATCGTTACATTTTTTTTTTTAACGAGAGTTTCAGTTCCAATGTTCCGTGAAAATCCAATTAGTTATGCAGCTGAGTAATTATTTCCAGGACCGTAAAAGAGAACCGTCGTATGAAACCTATTTATATTTACGATTATACATATTTGCTCTTGCTACATCATTTGTGCGAACTTACTCATTTGAAATGTGCGGTCCCTGGAATTTTATTATTTCTAATAATAATATAACGACCGAATTTGTTTATTGTTTTTTACATTTTATGTCTTTACTTTGCTACATAAACTCGAAAATGTAACGCGGGATATGTAACGGAGATTTAACCTGTGGTCTAGTGGACAAGGCATCGGTCTCTTAAACCGAGATTGTGGGTTCGAGTCGCACCACCTGGTTTAACAGATTTTTTATAGAAAAAAAACATAAAATGTCCCTCGTGGTTGCGTACTTGTATGAAAGCTGTATCCACCGTTTGTGTTTGAAATGGTACATATCACGCCAGAGTTCATCAACACATTTCTGAAGATTCTTCTAACCTATGGACGAAGTTTATAAGCGAACATGACCTGAAATGAGTTTTCTCAAAAACGATTTTGATTAAATTTCCTGCAATTTAATGTAATTGATTAAATGTCCCTCGTTTTGCTCTTTTTATCTCAATGTTATGTGTTCTATTTTTGGTGTAACCGTTATTTTGTTCGGATAGTGGGATAGCTTTTAGTCTCCGTATCATGTGTCTGAATGCACTTAGTTTATGTTGTTGTGGGTGGTTTGATGCGTCGTGTATGGCCGTGTCGGTAGCAGTAGGTTTTCTAAAACTGTCGTACTGTAGTTCGTTGTCATTCCGTGTGATTTTCTTCGTAGGAACAAAGGCGACTCAAATTTTGTCTACCACCTCAAGACAACTGGAACCCACCTGCTATGTACATATTAACCCAGTAGAGTGCAGCCAGTGAACGAACATATGGTTTTGCGTTAAACCTCCACGTCGCAAGAAGTGATTAGCCGAGCGCAACTTATGTTTTTATTATCGGTTGCCAGTAAAGTACGATGTTCGAACGTTTCAACAATTATTCTAAATTACTCACCAGAATAATAATAATTATAATAAGCAACACAAGAGAATGGCGACGAGGATTGAACCGGCAAATCGTTTCGCGCGTTCGTTTTCTTTTTCGTCAATAGTCTGGTGAGTCGTCAACGCGTATTTTCTTTACGTCGTGCACATGTTGGAATTGTAAAAATGAAGCAACTGGCTCGTCGACACTGCTACTGGAAGAACATTGATAAGGACATCGAACGGATGGTTAGAAACCGGAATGTACGAATCTGTGAAATGAAGCACAGCGCAACTTGGAACGAGTACATATCGATTATGTCCTTCTCCAAATCATCATTTTCTGGTGCTCGTGGACCCAAAATGGACGTTTGGCAATTGGCGCTACCAGGTTGACCTCGAGAATGGGTATCTTCTGAAAAGGCATGCAAATCAGCTCATGAATACCGATTTCTCTGCAGATACGTCACGACATGGATCTGCGGCAACACGCAACCATCAAGCCTTCAGCACCTACATCCACTCACCAAGACGGTAACTAAATTGCTCACCAGAATAATAATAATTATTATTATTATAATAAGCAACAACTTAGGACATAGGACTCTTTTTGTCTGTCGGAAAACCCTACCTTGTATACCGGTTTGGAAATCTGAGACGTGCTGCCTGTAAATTAATCATTACAACGTGGCTCGGCATCATAATCGGCTGGAAGAGGAAGACATCGAGGTGAGGGCACCCCTCCGCCAACTGCATATGCGGGCGCTATATCTTCGTTCAACGCATTTCCACAGGAACGTTTGTGGAGAACAAAATGTAGTTGTATTTAGTATCCAGTCGCCCCGGCCCATTGGACAATCCGCTTGGAGAAGCCCACGGTTGTTAGGGGCGAATAATCGTTTAAAACTAAGTCAAAAACGAAATTTTGGCAGTTTTGTCGCATTTACTTCGCGTTTGGCGTCGTTTTCCAGGTATTTTCGGATGTGTGGAATAAGACAACAGCTCGTTACACGGCGTCAGGTTTTATACGAAAATAGAATCTATCTGAAGCTGATCTATAGGAATTCCGCAAGTTCCACGAACGTACGACGAAAAGACACCGAAAACAATGTCGGACGCCGGGTAATTTAATTTTGAGTCGAAGAATTTGCGAAAGGAGTAGTGCGACTGGCTACAAAAAGAAGAAGGCAGCTGATGATGTGAAAATCGCCAAATTACTGAACCTACTTGGACATGGGGGAGTAGAAATTTATGTTACGGGACGAACCAAACCCTTCGATTCAGCGGAGGCTCGTCCGGGGCATTTATGCTGACTGGGCAGCTCAAATGCCCCGATTCGCCCGAAACTTCGCTGCCGTCAGTTGTAACCGAGCCAGTTCCCTCGTCGCTGTGTCGCCCCCGCTCGCGCTCGCGTTCGTTCCCACTCAGTTCCCCTGTCTGTGGTGGTAAAACCTCTCTGAATGTAATTCGCGAATAAAACTCTGTTCCAATTGCATTCGGCTTGATATCGTACTAACTTCCCGACTCTCTTAGTGTGATATCGCTACGATATTAATCCCCCCGTAACATTTATAACACCCTCAGACAGGACGCTGCCCCGAGCTGTGGAACTTCCAGGAAGCCAGAAATAGAAATGTCGACTAAAGGAGCATAGATGTGTAGCACCGACTAGATAGAGTCGACAGGTATACAGGTAACAAGTTGAAGTACGTTACACACAAAAGTCAGAGAAATGCAAAAATTGAGATAGAGAACAGAAGTGAGAAATATTTGTGCAAGAAATGCAATACTCAACATACTGCCTATAGTTGTCCTGAGTATAGTATACAATGTAATGCTTGTATGCAATTTATACACTACATTAAATGTTGCCCTACAAGGCATATAGGTAAAACTCATTTTTTATGTGACACACATGTACTGACGTACTGCCTGACTCCCATTGTCGGCGCCCCAGTGATCGTTGTCTAGTGGTCATAGATGAAGATTCATAATCCGACGAAAGTTGGGCATTGGATCGGAGCTCGTGGTTGCTGTAATTTCTCACTTCACACACCATTTGTTACAAGGAAATGGGGGGGGGGGGCGTTGGAAATGTTTGGGGAGCCGCTGACTCAGACAAAAATTACAGCGATCACGAGCTCCTAACTTTTGTCGCACTATGAATCTCAGTCTATAACCACTAGACTACGATCACTGGGGTGTCTACAATGAGAGTCAGGCAGTACAAGAGACCATGTCAACGCTGAAACTGTCCACCAGCTACTGACAAGATTGAAAAGAAATAAATCCACATTAAATTACAAACTGAAGTCATACTTCTGCCAACATTCGAGAACCTGGAGTTATCTTAATAAACCAAGGAGGTTGTTTGGACCAGGATAGACGTGAATGAAACTCGGAGACGGATATTTACTGAGCACAAACTTGTAATTGGTGAGCTGGAATATCACAAGGTTTGAAGACTTGGATTGTACAAAGAAGAGGTGACTTACACGGGAGATGAGTTGAGTATGGAATCGCGAACAAATCGTGAATCGTGAAAACTGGTTGTACTCGGAAGAAGGGAGAAAGCCGAACTAGAAGTCGATGAGAGGTGAAGGAGGTATCCGTTGGGAGAATTGGAGACGGCCGTATCGCGAAAGGTGTTAGAGCTGGGGACGACTCACTTCGACGACACTTCGTAGAAGAATGAATATTTGGGAGAAGGTGTCTGTTGTAGAGAAGGATCTGAGAAGGGTGGAGAGGGGAAGGATGGGAAAACCACCGTTGGAAATATCCGCCGATTTGGGATTTCCATGGGCGCAAAGACCTTTAGAGGAACAATGACCTCGCCACAGGAGCCCGTTAGGCAAGGAGCGGAAATTCCGAGGTCAAAAGCCTGGAGGGATTCGGCGCTTGCGTCGAACAGAGGTTCAGAGGATTTTAAAACAACACACAATTGTATTAAAGTAATTAGGTTAGTTCCGCCAGTAGGCAAATGACTAAAGTTAATGTACCTGTTTGGTCAGTCCGTCTCCGCTGGCTGGTGAAATAGTCTCAGCGAGCACTTTTGAAGTAAAGACGTCATGGTATGGCCTCTAAGTCAGTTAGTTGGTCGTGGTCTTTATATAGGAAGAGAAAGGTTAACGGGATGATGGAGCGTTGGGGAAGGAAGGAAGGAGGTCATGCACCTCTGGGAAACCCACTCGAAGGGAAGGGAGAAGAATGGTTTGGAGCTCGTGATCGCTGTAATTTTTGTCTGAGTCAGCAGCTCCCCAAACATTTCCAAGCCCCCTGTTGTAACACTGAAACCGCTACTTCCAGCGAGAAAAGGGAAGATTCATTCTACCTCGACTCATCTGTAAGACATCATCGCTTATTCGGCCTGTCTCCGGTTTAACCATTCCAACATTTGGTAACAACATTGCAAGGACTGCCTGGTTGTGTACAACTGCGTCTACATGGAAAACCGTGAAATCACAGTATATTGAGGCAAATTCTCTTATGCGTGACTAAGCAGCAAAAATTATCCTTAACCTCGACCTGACCCCATTTCCCGCTCTACATCCTGTCTCACTCCAACCCCCTGTCAGTTCGATTTCTCAATTGCCCAGCGTCACCACATTGTCAATTTTCGTCGTAGTCACGTCATGTTACGTATCGTTCACTGGTATTTTTCGATGCCGAATCGAATGGAATGGGTCTAAGAAGGGTGAGACTTTGTCAATCTGGATAACCAGGCGCCTCCTATTGGAAGTGTCAGGTTTTGCATGTGTTTGGTATGTAGTTTCCCGGGTTGTTGACGTAACCACGTTATATTCTTAACATTTTTGGACGTTCGATAGAATAGGATACGTCACAGTCATGCGGTGCATATTTGTGGTCGATAAGGGCTGCAGCTGTTGTGGTTTCAAAATCTTGACAAATCCCAAAAACAGTGGAATTCAATGATATTTATGAGGGCTTGCGCGGCGCCACCAAATCCAACACTGTTACGGCATTTCATCGTGATCAAAGCGGACGGTAATTTGTTCAGAAACTCTTTTAGTCAGGAGAAAAACTTTGTGCGCAACACTGACCTTTACACCGAATTTTCAGACTGCTCGACGATGAAATAAATTACGTAAGGGCTGAAGTATCGTCTTCTACCGTCAGACGAGTTTGAGCGTGTATTTTTGAACTCTTCGTTCGTCTGAGTCCTGGATCGTTAAATCAATATTTACCAATAAAATTTTACATCGCTTGATTTGCATTCAAGACAGTTTTAGAGGAGAGTTTACCCCCCCCCCCTATCGCTGCCTTTCTCTTCGAATAGGAAAACAGCTTCCTCACCTGGGGATCGGTCCGGGCCCCAGATAATATGGCCAAGGTAGAAGGATCGTTGGACTGGGAAGGTTTCAACGTTTTGTTATTGTGCAATACCCGTCAGATGGGGCAAAAGCAGAGGGACGGGGGATCCTTGTTTTCTTTTGTTAATTAACCGCACCGAAGCAGCAACTTCACGTTAAAATAAACTTCTCTCCCTTCGCCTCCTCGGCAACCGGTAATTAAAAGACAACAATATCCCGAGCTATAATCCTTGTCCAATTACGTTTTATCCCTGCTAGAAGCGCCACCGGTTATACTTTTCTAGTCCTTCGTGCGGATTCTTCTCGGAAGTTGATAGGAGGCAAACTCGTGGGCCAATGAGATAAAAACTCGGGGCTGACGGCATCCTTGTTAACGCACGAAATGTCGAGGGTTTTACGGCGGGAACTGCGGAGAACCGAATCGTGGTTTGATTAACGAACGATTTTTTTGAACTGAGCTTGTTCAAATTTGATTAGGAACATTTATCATCCTCAGAGTACATACAACATTTTTAAGAAAGGCGATCGTTCTTCGTAAGTAAATTACAGACCTACATCGCTGGTAAAAACAATTGAGAAAATTGTAAAACAGCAGATGTGTGCGTTTTATAGACGAAAATAACGTACTAGCGGAGGAGTAATGAGTTGTTTATGCTCTGGGCCTGCCATTGGGTGTTCAGCTAAAACCGACAACTTACCAATTTGAAAAAGAAAAAATTTGTGGGTGCTCACGCGCTTCCAATAGGTTATCAACACGCATTCCTCGACGACCTCCTGGCAACCTTCGGCCAGCCTGTCTTGCCTACAACTCCTGCAACCCCCTCTGCCTGTCTTCGATAAAATGAAAGAACAGGGGCCGCTTCCTCTGATAAGGCAAAATATCGATATATCACGACCGAGATCAGGTTATCGATATGCCCGACATCGTAGGCTCTGGCGCCATGTTTGAAATTAGAAATAACGACAGATGTACGATTATGCCAATTATTTAATGTTCATTATGTAATAACCCGTTTTATAATTATTTTAAATTTACAAAGACTATGAAAAGGAGTTAATTCAATGAAATTAAGAATGAGTATGGCAGTTAGTCTGTGACAAATTCAGGAACTGAGAAAATTCGCCCCGTCCAATATTTTGCTTCATTAGTTTAACTCTGGCAGGAAACGCTGATAAGATGGACTTTGTTTTAATCAAATTTAAACTGTCGCCTTGTAATTGCAAATTAACCATATTAAATTTTGTGAACAAATCTGTTAAATAGGCGATGTCTGTTTTCCTCTTCATTATATTTTCTTTTAAAATTTTATCTTTAGTGTCCAGAAATTCTAAAATAGTCTCAAAAAGTGCTAATATCCACTATCGTGGACCCCAATTTTCATTTCATGGACCCCCTAATTTTTTTTTGGCTTTTTGCTGGTAGACCCCTTGCAGGTTGTCATAGACCCCCAGGGGTCGAAATAGACAACTTTGGGAATCACTGGTCTAGTGAATGGTCTGAATAACTGGTTGAGTCTCCCTCACAAATGAATGAATTTACTGAAAACAACGAACAATATAAGTTACTGAAACGTAACAAACAATGGCTTTTGGCATTACCATTAATGATTGATAACGGTGAAGAGTAAATATTACGTTGTTGCGCCAACATTTCATAGCAGTATCGGGAATGTGTGGGGTAGTAGATGTGGAATGGAAAGGAGAAACAGGATAGTCTCGTTCGGCCCACCCTCGAAGTTGACGATTTGAGTTTAGCAAAGGATGAAGTGCTTCAGATGCTACGTGTCATTATAACAGGAAGCTGGCCAGTGATGTGGATGGGGATATTGTTAGGCGCACGAGAGGGGGAGTTGGAGTTGGAGTAAACGATTGTGAGTGAGATATGAGTTCGATTGAGTACATAAGCTCGAACGAGGGGGTCTCTGAATAGGTGAACTGGGTGTAGGGAGCTGAGAGTTGGGTCCGTGAGTTTTTGAGTTGACTCTGGGCAGAGATGGGAGTTGGAGAGGAGGTGAACTGAGCCGTGGGGAGTAGTGAAACAAGGACTTTCTGTTAGGAGCAACGGTGGAAGTTATGAGCTCAGTTTACCGAACGGATATAAAGATAGTGGTTAGGGCTGGTTAGTGCTGGACGCATCACGCCACTTTCCTCAGTCTCACTTAATAAGTCTTAACAAGTCAATCTTAACTTCCTCAGTCTCACGCGTTGTGCTTTTCACTCAAATTGTATGAACCAATGTAGAAGCTGGTAGTGCTCAACTTCCCAAAGTATGCTGGTTTGCTCCTTCGCATATCACCTGCCTACCTTTATTGAGTAACCTGCTCATAATTGTGAATAAATGGTTCGTGGGTCAATACACAATAATAAGGCTTTCTTTCTAACCTCCTACAAGATTGAATTAGTAGCCTTAACGTCGGCCACTGGCAACCATCTTCCGACTTCAACTTTTGCATCGACGTTCATATGAGCTTGACCTCGTTCCATTCCATTGTCACCTTAAGTTCCAATCGTGCCAATAACATAATATGTGGGATTGTCAACATGCTCTTGGAACGTTTGTTTACTATTCTATGATAATCTGAAGATAGTCAAAGAGACATCTATCGGAATTATGGAATTTTGTCGTTTGTCCCCGATTATTTTAAACTTCAATTGTGTAGTTAGAGCTTACTGAACTACCAACCTGGCTTTTATGAGAGCTCTACCGTAAAATGGTCGGGATTCATGAACAAAAGTAGTACCAAAATCGACTTTTATCAAATTTATGGTAATTAATTGTTTTGCTCGCGTGATTATCGACGGATAGAACAGGAGGTTTCAATACGTACGGTTGTTATGAAAATTTAACTTTTTGTTAAAACGAATATTGAGCCTTTTTTGTAACGCAGTATTAAAATAACTCGAAGGTTCTGGTACACAGTGATTAAACCACCGAAAAAAAGCGTTAACTAGTTTAGATCAAAGTGAGCTGCGCTGGAAGGAATCAAAATACTAGCCAACGTGATATACATCAAAAGACAGGAACCAAAAAGCGAGTTAACGATTCATTATGAAATAACTCCATGTTTTATTGGTACAACATTGTCCGATGCTGAGCCGAACAGTATGAATCCCAGTGGTGCAGGACTGGGTCTAGATGCACAACAGTGAAATCAGAGTAAATATATAGTGAGGCAAATTCTACTATTTGAAGTAGCTCACGGAAACATACAACGAAAGTTATCGTTTCTCCCCCGACTGCACGCATTTCCCGCACTGTCTCCCGCCTCACTCCAGCCACTTGCCAGCACGCTGTTTTCGGGTCATGTTTCGTGTGGTTTACTAGTATTTTTCGATGCCGGATCGAATGGGGTGAGTCTCGGATGTGTGAGACTGCATCAAGTCGCATTATCATGCTTTTTAAAGCATGATTAAAACAGCATAATAAACCGTTCCTCTCGTTTACTTGTCGAATTACTGTTCCTGAACCATCAAAGAGAGTTATATCAGTCTACTGTCGTGGAAGTTGTGATTTCGCTGTCACGCAAGGGACCCCACTTGCACCATCCACCGAACCCAGATCTGGGGAGGTACGTTCGGTATTTGGTCCACCATTCCCCCAGTGAAGAGCAGTTGATTGTCTGATCACTGAGGAATCCTGTACAATTTGGGACGAGTTCAGGCTGGTTTACCACCGGGGTTTTTTTATCCCACTATTACTGTGTTCATACTTGTATTTTCACAACTATATAAACTATACATTTATGTACCCATTTTACATAAATGAATGTAATTATTCACGTGATGTATTACTTTTTATTTTGTACAACTTGTTTCACTTATTACTTTCTATACTTCACTTTTGCAATTATATTAAATCGTCAAGTACGTTGAATCTTCGAAAAAGCTGCAATGTGGGAGGCTAAGGCCAGAAAAGAATGAGGTAAGTTTACTGAAATAATGTTCATACCGTCATAACATAAAATCGAATAAATCTCGTGAAATATTGTTTCTTTAGGGGAGAAAAACGTCTCCAGAGAGTTTCCAACTCTGGAGAAAGTAACTACAGGAAGAAAGTAACCCTATTTACTTTGTGTACCGACCGGGTTGGCTTTATTTAACGGCTGGAAACCCTTTCCTCGGAAATTATTATACTTATAAATAAACGTGACACCTATTACCCCATTCGTACAACTTGGAAAGCCATTAAACGGCCTCGGAAACCACTCTTAGGGTTTCAAGCTCCCCCTCCTCTCTATCTCCGATATCAAATTATGTGCCCCCGCCTCTTTGCTCCTATTAGGGCTTAGAAATTTTAGAATGATGAAATTGGAAGTTGGTTGAGGGAAGTAACGGAGGGGTGGGGGAGGAATAGGCAGCATTTCCTGAGCTCTTGTCGCGATTGGGGCTCAAACAAAATTTGAAGAGTAATTTTTCAAATCGTTCTGGCGGGGGAAAACATTAATTAAGAACAAAAGGCTCAGGAAGTCAATCGAAATTGCATTAGGGCCGCTACCTTCCTCCTTAAGGTCAAAATAAATTGATGCAATATATTTTGAGCATCTGGCGCGACGAATCACGCAACTTTTATCAACCTCCCTTACGTAAAAAGTGGATATTCGTCTTTCGTGAATGTGGTGCCTGTAAGCCATTTTTAGTAAACACAAGAAGTCGAGTAAAAACATTAAGCGAACAACAGCTTGAAAAAGAAAAATTGTGAAAGAGAAAGAAAAATATCTGGTGCGTTGCAACACACAACTTTCCTTAGCTCTACTTTCAAAATGGCTTTGTCTACTTAATCAATTCATTTACCACTCAGTTCATTTGAACTTGGTCAAACAACACTTCACAGCAGCAGGAAGCGGTAGCCCTTACAGTTCCGGGATTTATTGTGCTGCTCGTACTCATACCAGGACCATTATTGAGCAATTAGTACACAGGTAATCAATGAGGCTGTAAACACGAATTGTTTTAAGAAGGATAGTAATCACTTTTGTAGAGTTATTGGGTAATAACTGTTAGAACTGGTAGTAAGCGAAACGGCAGTAGTTGAATTTCCGGAATTTCTAGAGTGAGTCCCATGTATTTCATGAGTGTTTTTAAACACTCACCCTATAGGTATTGAATTGGACTACAATACCAATTTTTTTTAACATTCTACAACACTCCAGCGGAGTTTATAAGAAAAAACCCACGCTAAAAAGGCTTTTTGGCGAAAATTTAGATAATTTATTGTGCTGCTCTCGTCATTTTCCCACAAATGGGAATTTCATGGTGTAATTATCTTATAGAGAGCTATCAATATAAAAAATTTAATCGAAATCCTTAGATCCGTTTTTGAGAGAAAAAATTATTTGGTGTTTTGATCACTATGATAACTATAGTTAACTTTCGATGGATTTTGCCCATACCCTTAATTTTTGCGTCCCATGGTAACCTTCAGGCTAGACATCAAGTTTCAGCTGATTTGGTACGATGATTTTCTCTAAAACCCGCGCTAAAATTGATTTCGTCGAAAGTTTTGGTAATTTATTGTGCTGCTCTCGTCATTTTCCCACAATTGAGAATTTTATGGTATAGTTGCCATATTAGGAACTATCAATATAAAAAATTTAATCAAAATTGTTAGAGCCGTTTTTGAGAAAACAAATATTTGATGTTTTGATCACTATGATAACTATGATTAACTTTTGGTGGATTTTGCTCTTACCCTTATTTTGGCGTTCCACGGTAATCTGCGGGCGAGATATCAAGTTTGAGTGGATTTGGTACGGTGGTTCTCTCTAAAAACCTTTCATAGACACACAGACCATTTTCCCAAATAGTGTTTTTCGGACTCAGGGGGATCTGAAACGTAAGGATCTGAAGAAAACTCAAAATTTTTTTTCAGCCGATTACATAACTTTCCTTTCTACTTTGTAGAGCCAAGGACAGTAAAAACTGTTAAAGTTAGCGTTAGTTACTGGCAGTGGCAAATTTGAATTAAAACTGACTAGTGGTAAATGGTAAGATTGTATATTGGTAAAGACAATTTAAATCCTAATTTAAAATTAGGAGCCCCTTCACAAACGTGACTAAATAAAATTAAACAATAAATTAAACCAACAGTCCACATTGCGGGAGATGAAATAATTAAAATAAATGTTCTGACCGTAGGCGAAGAGCACGCGCGTGCGCGAAAGTTTACTGTTGGAAGCAAAACGAAGAGATTGAAGATCGGAATGTCGTAGGCGTTCCGTTGGTAAATGGAGAAATTATTATAGTTGGGATGCTGATGACCCTTTTACTATAATACGCCGAAACGCTACTTCGGGATGCTGGTGATCACGTAACGAATCAGAGAGGCGGAATGGCGAGCTGAACCAAAGTAGTTGAATCATCGGCGAAAGGAGTGGTGGCTGGAGGCGGATCTTTGTCGGCGATAAGGTCTTAGCGGTGGGTTGTTTATAAAGAGCTAATGGCACAAACATTCCGCCCGCCAAATTCAACAAAATTTGCTCCAGAAGCAATTTAAAACAATAAAATTTTATGAAAGGAAAAGATTTCAGGAAAGGGGGAAAAATGCTGGGTGAGAATGGTGAATCAGCGGTGGAGAAGCTTCCTGCCATCCGGGAGTCAAACTTCTTTTGCTCTCCTTCAGGAGATCTGTGGGAAGGTGACTCTACACCTTCTCCAGGCAAAAATGTGGGACGAACTTTGCTACTGGACGTGTAAACGTGGAAGTGGAAGTTTTCACTGTTGCCACTCTTTTCCAGGATGCACTGAAGTCACACGACCACGTGGTCACTGTAGTACGGGTTGGTTATCGTCTTTAAGAAACACCAAATCACCCTATTGCAATTCCTACAACCTGTCCAGGTAGAGAGCCGAACAATTTTTTGATATAGATCAGCACCACAAAATGTTCTACAGCTCAACAACCCATGGGGCGACTCATGGCATATAACGCAAGGAGTAGAGGAGCGAAGATCATAAGATTTGCTTACAGACTGGTTTACGGAAGGTTTCGACTCGTGCGCAACGAGGCTTGACTTTCCTCTAATTTTATTAAAGTTTTGTTGTGAAGTAGTTGCAGGAGTGCGAAAACCATTTGTACAGTTAATTTGAGCTAAAACCTGCATTGAAAAACGACGTTCCTTGGTATATTTAAATAAACGATCAAAGGTGGGAAAATCCAAGTCTTTATGAGAGTTTTGAAATTTTTCTCGCGTGGATTGATCCGGAAGTCTGTTGGCTAAGTGAAACAGAACGAACTTAGAGCTAATGGCACTAACACAAACAAGTCACAGTTTCCTGGATCTACAGGCATGACGTGGAGAATTAGAGAAGATTGTGGCGAGTTAGCTGGAATTGGAAGCGAGCACTTATTCCCCCCCACCTACACTCCATCATCAACTAGCATTTAAGTGCCTTTTTAAATTAAATATTCTGTGAATACTTAATGCACTTTCTTGTGTTCGCACTAACATTCTACATACGCTGTGCATTGAAGTCATATCAAGGAGCAGCGGGAAAATGTGATGCGCTGAATCACCATTCAACGAAGGTGCCAGGTAATTGATTGTTCCATTTACAGTCACGAAACTGCTGCAGATAGTTGGTTTCTTGGCAATTCTTCACTAGTCAACCCGCTGCTCAACTTCCCAATGTCCACGATTAGCTTGACTGTCCCAAAGCTGGGTTGAGCACACCGGCCTAATGACCCATCGTGCCAGCCCTAATGTTTCGCAGATCTATGCCTCTAGAACGCCAAGTGTTTCCTGCAAGGGCCTTCTTCGATGTCCACCTTCGGAGAAGTAGTACCAAAGAACAGAAACCGCTCCCTGTCAAGTTTCCAGCACTGGGCCAGGACGCGGTAGGAAGTCTTCTCATCTGCGCCACACCGCCTGGACCCAGGGGTGTCGACTACGGCCATAACATGCGTTTTGTTCATTTTGCAGCGCTCGGTGTTGATCTCCACAATCTTACGTCCTTCATCTCCATCCTCGGAAGGCTCTGTCTGATCTCGTGTGTTTGCCCGTTAGGAAAGCTTTACTCCCACAGCACCCCAGACAGTCTAATCCATTCTTCTGGCATATTCTCTCACAGTCCTCTTGACTTGAGACAGAGAAGTCCCACAATGGGAAAGTTGCCCTGCAGGTTGTGATGCGCTTAGTGGTTTTATACTATAGTAGTTCGTGTCTGGGCCCGATGTACTTAATCAACAAGAACTCATTAAACTCACCTAAGGTATCAAAATTAAATAACTCATATTGAGGAGAAAATACGGAAATGAAATAAATGAATCGAACCCCTTTCAATATTTACTCAAAATAACCTAACCTGCTCAGATCGTGGATAAAGACAATATCAGGACAAGGGGTTAATAAACAGGGATTTTCTCTCCTTTATCCAACAATACTCGAGGGAGGGAGGGAAACACCGAACTTGAGGGAGAGGGTCGATTAATACGTCGCAGGGTGGGTGAAGAATCAGAATGAAAAATGGAGCTCAACGCCTCACTGATCAGCTGCTCGCCCTTCCCCATGCGGAAGGAGAGCCAGCAGAATCAGAGGCTATATCCTTCACGAGGTACAGTAGACCAACCGCATCTGACCCGATGATCTGCCCTCAAGAATCCTGTCAGGAATGTAACAGCATGTCGCACTCCGAAGACGACAAAGAGAATGAAGGTTTGTTGTGCGCCTGTGCCCTCTGAAGCTGTTACAATATTCATACATCGGTATATGACTGCCGTAAATTCACAACTCGCCCACTAACCAATTAACTCAACTCCCTCTGACCATCTCGTCGAATCGATACTTGTCGACCTCAGCGGTACAAATTGAATTCGATAACGTCGAACCGCCTCCGCGGATTGTAAAATTTTCAAAGTCTACATTCTAAATGATCTCGAGCCCCCTTGGGCCCACTCGGTTATTAACAATTAAAATGGGAGGAGGAAGGAAATTGCGAGGCGCTTGGAGATTCATAGCGGGGCAGAGGCATTTCTAAAAGGGCCCATTTAGAAGCATACAACAGTAAGCCTGAAACCGACCGTCGAGAACATCAACGCGGCAGCTTCGCGATGGAGTGAATACTGCAGGTTGAATTCATTAACACTAAATTTTCACGAAAGTCGCAATTCCCCCCCGAAAGCCCTGAAATTCCTTGATAATTAGTTGACACTTCCGTTTTCCCTTTTATTGATTTAAAAAGAAAAATGAATCCACATGAACAATTGATTCACAAGACCTAAAAGTAATGGAGCCTCAATATATAAAAGTATTAACTCCCGCCAGTTTCGTATTCCCCCCCCCCATTCTTTCAACTCCCGATTCCTCACCTTTTTCCTTGTTATACATTTTCGGGATTGAATTAAAAGGGTAAAGGAAGTTGGAGGAAGTAAAGTAGGGTAAGCCCTCTTCCGGCTGCCTGTTGCGAATTAATTATCTGTTTTCAACCTTTTGAACTTCAAAACTGAATTACCGGACGCCTCTTATTCCTTTCAGCTCTTGAGCTTTGATGTTTTCCCCCCTTTTCAGGAGCATACGTCGCTGTGCACAGTTTTTTTCCCTCCCCTTCGAGGATTTGGGGTTGAGCCTACGGCGCGGAAAATTTGCGAAAGCGGCGGGGTACATTCGTACCAGGTGAAACTTGAAAGAAGAGAAACGTCTCGGTGATCTCACAGCCCCCCCTCTACCCCCCCCCACCACTTGTTCAGGTTTTATTAAGCCATTCTCGCGATGAAGAAGGTTATTTAACCCTTGTAACGCTTAATAACGCCAGAATTAACGAGAGTGAGTCGAGTATCAAAGAAAACAACTCGCCAAAGTTACAGTGCTTTTACAATTAATTTGAAGTTTTTAAAGAAAGGCTCACTTATGTTGAATCAAAAGCTACAAAATAGAGAGAAGAGAGAACCCCCCCTTCCCCCCACTTATCGACCGTGATAATCTGTGTCGCTTCTCACAACTAAAAAGAGAAAGAGGCCGGCTGGAGGTCATTTTTAAGAAGCAAAGGTAGATGTAGATATACAGAAGTGTTGAGGAATAATCGACGATGTATATTCTGCAAGGTCAATTCAATCCGAAAGTCTCTAGAAGATCCAAATCTGGAATGACAAAGCAATGCGTGGGCCGAGCTGCGGCCATTATCACGACCTCTCCCTCTTCGATACTTCATCTTCCGCCTTCAACTTTTGCGTTGGCGTTCCAGTAGATGTTCCGAAGAGTGGAACGCTCGATCCCACCTCATTGTCGCCGCAGGCTCCAACCCTGTTCGTACGTATACCTCTCTGACTGTCCCAAAGCTGGGTAGAGCGTCGCAACCTTGGTTTCGATATCATGCAGCCAAGAGGCTCAAATATGGTAGGACGGCTCTTTGTATGGTGGAGTTGGAAGCTCTGGGAGGGGTGACCGGTAACATCAGGGTGCAAGAAATGTGCTGAGGAGATGAGTTTGGGCTGGGTGGGTAAACAGGCATTTGCCGAGGTATCACCACCCGCGTGTTGCTTGTGTCGTACATGAACTGGTGGTCGTTCTATTGTCTTTCTTTCCTTCTCCCTCCTAATCCTTTTATCCCTAGAGCCAACCTAGGGGAGTTTGAGCGCCCTCCCCATTTCCTTACTTATTATATTTTTAGTTTTCCACTTGGTGGTAGCGCTGTGAGGGGGGATGTGTCTGTGGCCATTACAAAATTGACTTCACCAAATCAGCTTAAACCTGATATCTAGCCTGTAGGTTACCATGAGATACCAAAATAAGAGCATAAACGAAATCCTCTTAAAACTAACTATAGTTATAATGCTCAAAATGCTAAATTTTGGTTTATTTTTCATTCTGAATAATAACCTTATGTTTTCGGTCAGGAAAAATGTTTTACAACCCCCCCCCCCTCAAAATTTGATACTTTACGTTTCAAGATTTGGAGATTCCAAATTCGCAATGTCCGTCCGCCGTCTCCCGTCCCACATCCCCCGGCCGCCGTCCAGGCCGTTTTGTGCCTTTAACGTGGTCTAAAAAAAAAATCGCTCTTTCGCATAAAAATCCCATTTGGTATCTAGTTGCGCCCGCCATCCTGGCAATCCGATCGGATGAAGCCCATGGTTGTTATGGGCAAAAAAATTTTTTTTAAATTAACGAAACGCAGTATAACGCGGGAACTACAGCAGAAGTCAACGTTTTGTCGTTAGTACTCCCTCCCTCCCGTCGTATCAAACTCAATCACCCGCCCGCTCGACTCCCAACGGGTTCGCTGGAAGCCCTCGTCCCAATTTCCCTGACTCTTTTTGCCCGACGGGGCGCCAAGGCCACTTCCTCCGCATACCCCTCCATCAGATCATAAATGCCTACAGACGTTTACGGGCGTCTGGCGCCGGGGGAATATTTAGTTTCCGTAGTTCCATTGTAGTCAGGTCAATTTTCATATGGCTTACTAGTATTCGATGGTGAATTGAATGGAATGGGTCTCAGAGCAGTAATACTAGGTCAAGCTGTTCATGAGAATAATAAACCATTGTGTAATAATTTGCAGGGTTTTTTTCTCAAAAACGGCTCCAACTAAACATTACTAAACATTTCGACGGAAATCGATTTTCGCGCGTTTACCATGTACCTATATCATCAGCGTTTGATGATGCTCATAATATATACCGGAGCTGCTCCAGAAATTCGAGAATTTCAACTCCTCACAGCGTTTCTCACAGTTTTTACCCGATTACTCCAAAACGGCGAACCTTCTCAAAAAAAATCACGTAGTCAGCTTCTGGACTGGTAGAGGTAGATGTAGGAGCAGCACAATTAATTCCACAGCGCCCCCTGCTGTCATGTTGAAAGTTGTCAAAAAACAGATTTGACTAGTTGCTCGAATGGGCAACGTGAGGGCAAGTCAATTTGTGCGATGCGTCGCGCCAGGCATTTTCAATATATTGTACGCGTAAGAAGTGCATGTTTTACAACAATCAAAGCGGCTTTCGTTCTAATACCCCTTTCTTTATAAAACTCAGCTTACTTTTGCCGTATAATGGAAATTTCAACTTTCTTTGAAGATCCACCCAACTCCGGTTAAATCAACTTGCAAAACATTTTACATGATGAAGAAGAAGCTCCTCTGAACTGTTGTTTCCGACGAACTTCGCCGAACCCTTTTTTTTTCTCTTTCAAGAAAGATTGTTCATGGTTCGTTAAAACTAAACCTTGCTTCCCTCTTCCTCTCCGCCTATGTAGATAGATAGGTATCGTTAAACACTTAGCGGTTTTGGTTCTGACACTTAGGTACTCTTACAAAGTCTCATCGCAACAACAGACGCACCCTCTTTCTCCGAACTCTCCAACCTATCAGCAGATGTTCCGTCAAAACTTTGCTCTCCCCCTTCAGCTCAAAGAAAACTTGTCAAACCCAGGGGTTGAAGGGGGTTACATCTCGCCGGAGGCATAGATAAGCAACGTTCAGTTAAGTAGCTTTAGTTATCGGAGCTCTCCTATAAGTTGAGAAATTTCTTGCTGACACTCTAACCGAAGTTGAGTTACTTTCCCTCGCGCATCCTTCATATATCAGGCACGGACAGCCAGCCTTCTGTATTTTGCGGAAAGCCAAATTTATCGTCGAACTTCCAAAAAGTCAATTTCCGAGCGACGGGAGATACGAGTCATTCGTTTCGAATGAGTAACTAATTATGTTCTCTCTTTCTCTCTCTAAACACTGTATTTGTACCGCGTACATTTCAGCCTTGCCCACCATCTCCATTTTGCACATTTGTCTATTTTGTATAGAACATGATGAGAGGATGGTATTCACTAATCAATCAGCACGCTGAACTGAAAGTTGATGACTGACAACTAGGTCATCAACACATGAACAAAACATATAAACACCAACGAACATATAAATTAATGTAAGGAACAACAATAACAACTGTTGGATGTGTGAGAGAGGGAGCTTGAATCGGAGTATGAGAAATGAATTAATGAACGTGTGAGAGAGGACTGTATTAACACTTCAGAGGCTAAATGGCGATATGGGTGTGTTTGTGAATAGGTGAACTGGGTTGTGAGGACGAGAGCGGAGTGCGATTGAGTAAGAGAAGAGCTGAGATAAAAGTGTGTCTGTGAATAGGTGAACTGGGATGTTAGGACGAGAGCGGAGTGCGATTTAGTAAGAGAAGAGCTGAGATATGAGTGTGTCTGTGAATAGGTGAACTGGGTTGTGAGGACGAGAGCGGAGTGCGATTGAGTAAGAGAAGAGCTGAGATATGAGGGTGTCTGTGAATAGGTGAACTGGGTTGTGAGGACCGAGAGCGGAGTGCGATTGAGTAAGAGAAGAGCTGAGATATGAGTGTGTCTGTGAATAGGTGAACTGGGTTGTGAGGACGAGAGCGGAATGCGATTGAGTAAGAGAATAGCTGAGATATGAGTGTGTCTGTGAATAGGTGAACTGGGTTGTGAGGACGAGAGCGGAGTGCGATTGAGTAAGAGAAGAGCTGAGATATGAGTGTGTCTGTGAATAGGTGAACTGGGATGTTAGGACGAGAGCGGAGTGCGATTGAGTAAGAGAAGAGCTGAGATATGAGTGTGTCTGTGAATAGGTGAACTGGGTTGTGAGGACGAGAGCGGAATGCGATTGAGTAAGAGAATAGCTGAGATATGAGGGTGTCTGTGAATAGGTGAACTGGGATGTTAGGACGAGAGCGGAGTGCGATTGAGTAAGAGAAGAGCTGAGATATGAGTGTGTCTGTGAATAGGTGAACTGGGTTGTGAGGACGAGAGCGGAATGCGATTGAGTAAGAGAATAGCTGAGATATGAGTGTGTCTGTGAATAGGTGAACTGGGTTGTGAGGACGAGAGCGGAGTGCGATTGAGTAAGACGAGAGCTGAGAGAAGAGTGTGTGTTTTGGGTCAGGTCTCGGCATACCTGTGAGTGGAATCTAAGCAGAGGAGGTCAACTGAGTGGTGCAATGTGGATATTAAGGAAAGTCCGTTGACGGCTTCGGAAATAAACTTGAGCGACTTGTTGGTAGGAGACTGGACGGGAAGTTTGAACTCCACTAATAACCTATAAAAATCTCCTTTCACTCCTTCTTCCCTCATTCCCCATACCAAATATGGCCACCACGCCCTATCGAATACTCCTTCCATGTCTATAAAAATCCCCAATACATATTTTCCATTCATCCCTTCCACTAATTTCCTCACCTCCATCATTGCATCCACCGTACTCCTTCCCCCCGTAAACAATATTGTCTCCTACTAATACTCCATTCAAAATATCCCTTAACACTTCCCACTATTAACCTTTCCAAAATCTTTCCCAGTACTGGCTGCAGGACAATGGGCCTGGAGGATTTGACCTTTCCGGGATCCCTTCCCTCCTTCCTTAACAAAACTACTACTCCCCTCTCCCGCCTCCTAGGAAACACCGTAAACCTTAAACACATCCTGTACATCCTAACCGGTATCCACTTTAACTCTTCCCAACCCTCCCTCATCATTTCCCCTACAACTCCTTCCCATCCTGGAGCCTTTCCCAACTTTACCTTCCAAACAGCTTTTTTCACATGTCTTAATTCCCACATTTCCACTTCTCCCTCCCCCGACATATTCCTGATTTCCCCTTCTAATTTCCTTTTGCCAATCACTTTCCTCCTCCCCATTGTCCTGCGCCGGTAAACCACCCAATATTCTTCCGAGCGACTCCCCCATTGTGACTCCCCCATCCCATCACATCCTTCGCTGTCACTTTCCTCATGGCCTATATGCTAATCGCCATGGGTGGGCCTCCATGTCCGTGGCGACAAACCACCAGTGGCATTTCGCATAGCCTCATTGGGCCCATGTCCTAACTCCCCAACGAGCCTGTTGGGGGGCCCGCTCAGTGCCCCAGCCGCCGCCGGTACCCATTGCATCACACCCTTGGGTTTCGAACCAGAGTCCGCTGGTTCTATCCCCGCCCCGCTCGGAAGGCCTCACGCCCCAACGCGCTTGGCCTCCGCTAGTTACCATCGCAAAGATCAAAAATAATTGGACTCGAGGAAGGCCTGAAACAAGTATTTACCGTTAAGGGCAAAACGTAGAACAAATTTGACCTGAACCAAACATTCTACACAGCGCTACGGCAGCAGAATAATCCGTAAAGGTGCAGGCCAGCAGGTAGTAGTTCTTCGACGCATGAGGACTGAGCAGGAGGGGTAAGACGTGACAGGGCTAGATCACAGAAGCGGAGGTTGGACACGACACAAGGGGAGAGGTCGACATTTTGAGGTCGGTTAAAGCTCTCGGGCGCTCCTCCCATCATTAGACACGGCCGCAAGCGATCGCAGGGGGGAGAGCTCAAGTGCAGCGGTACTCACGGCGGTTTACTAAGCTGTCTCATGAGCTATTACACGCCTCACTATCAACCGTACGTGCGTATGGCGCTGTTGAACGGATAAAAACGAAGTTCTTGCACCGCTAGCAATCGCTTTTGGGCATTTGAAACGCGATTTCTTGAAACCACGAGCGACTCGGCGTGTTTCAGTTGTTGTTAAGACGTGCGTGAAAATATTTCCGAAGCATTTAAAATTTTGAATGAGAACGATAAGTGAAATTCCAATTTTTCAGTTACGTTACCGGCTTTTGAAGCTAGGTGGCCTTCAGGATTACGAAAAGATAATCACCAGCTGATGAAGGGTGATAGGAGCGCTAATTAGTAAAAATGCTCCACGCTCCACAGTACGGCTAAAACCCGAAAGGGGCCCACAAATTGTTTAAAAAAAACAGTTCACTTGAGACAAATCAAAATGTATTTCCGTGAAAACAATTCTCAACTCCATTCGGACTATGGAGTCACCAGAAAACTGAATTCTTTACTCACAATCGTGTTTCTGGAATCTCAAGGCGTGGTGAAATGGTATCAATTATTGAAGATGACAGTGACATATTTTGATAAGTTAGTTAATAGGAGATGAGCAAAATGAGGAACCGCATCAAGCGTGACGATTCAACGATCAATCGAAAGTTGTCTAATTCAAAAAGACAGTGTTTTAATGGAGCTCCAATTTCTCTGCCGATCCTCCTGGATGCATATAAATCGCCTGTTTCGTCCCTTTCATTCACTTCTCAAGTGGCGTTAGGCTCCGTACCCCCTAATACAGTCTACTACCGAAAAGAAACCTAAGCCCTCTTCCTCCGGCACCACCTCGCTCCCTCGTATTCCCCTTCCACCGAAGAAATAGAGCGAGAAAGAGGTGGCAAAAAGCTAAGAGGAAGAAGATCCTTTGCATTATTCACAGGAAAGAAGTCTGACTTGATTATTTGAGAGAGAACAGGAGAGTGTCAGGCCGAGCTTTGCAATACCTACGCCGGAACGAGAAGGTAATGGAAGAAGCTCCCGTAAAGAAAGCGGGTAGAAAAGGGGGAAACGTTGCGATGAAGCAGAGAAGAGGAGGCGCTGCAAGATATCTTATCTCCCTGGTTCCCTGGAAGCAATTACATCCGAACGCTGTTTCGAGCCAATCTTTAACAAATCGCGATAGGAAAAAAAAAGGAATATCTCGAAACCGTAGTTCCGGCTCTTATTCGGTTCACCAATTGGCAAATCACTGTCGATCGTATTTGTTTACAAATACGTTTATTACTCGACTCACGAGTCATTCTACTCGGATTTATTATTCTCACTTTTAGCGTGGAGTCTTGCCTGGTCAGGAACTGAACGAAAAAAGTGTGCACATTCTGCTGGGGAAAAAATTGCGTTGGATTTTAGGTTGGTCAACCCATGTGTACTCCGACGTGGCTGAAACTGAGAGTTCAGAGGGTAAATGCGAGTCAGGAGAGATGAAAAGGGGATTGATTGATTGGTTTATTTATTGACCTGGGGAAATTAGTGCCGTTGGGCGCACAAATGGAGCTTGGGAGCTTGAAATAAATGAACGTGGTGAGCGTGAGTGAGGGCTGCATTACATTTGACAGAATAGCGATATCCCGTTGAGTATGAGGATTCTCAATACTTGTGAAACTGGTTAGGATATACTAAGTGGAGGGAGAGAGAGAGAGAGAGAGAGAGAGAGAGAGAGAGAGAGATAGAGTTAAGTTGCGACTAGCGCGAGCTGAGAGACGAATCGTTGGGAGAACTGGTAGACGACCGACTTTTGCGAGACCTCCTAAGTGACAGAGTTTGGGAGGAGCTGTCTATTGTGGAGGGAAAAGTAAATTGAGGGGGAGGGAAAAAGAAATTTGGGAAAGTCCAGAAGAACAGGGAAAGCCGTTGTCAATCAGAAATAACTGATGAGGTGGACATTCCGTAGGTAACAAAAGAGGCTTGAGGACGAAGCAATTGTTTGTGTTTGGGGAAACAATGACTTGCCAACACGGCCAGTGAGTCCCGTTAGAGCGAGTGCGGTCGTTCCGAGGTCAAACACCCCAACTAATTCGGCCTGCGACGAAACACTGAACGCTTTCAAAAGAAAAAAAAAGCTCCGAAAATGTACATGGACAACGGATCACATCGAGTTGTAGGTTTTAGGTAAACCAGTACTCTCCCTTCTCAAATGTGCTTCTAAGCGTTAGTTTATGTGATTGCTGGTGTGAAAGGTGAGTGTATGGAACGAATGAATGTAATTTGTTGCGATATGAACGTTGTTTTTACTTCCCTCGGCTCTACAAAGTAGAAAGGAAAGTTATGTAATCAGCAGGAAAAAAAAATTGAGTTTTCTTCAGCTTTTCACGTTTAGAGAAAACCACCGTACCAAATCAGCTGAAGCTTGATGTCTAGCCTATAAGTTACCATAGGACGCAAAAATAAGGGTATGAAAAAAATCCACCGAAATTTAACTATAGTTATCATAGTGATTAAAACACCAAATTTTTTTTTTCTCAAAAACAGCTCTAAGGATTTTGATTAATTTTTTTATATTGATAGCTCTCAATAAGACTTATACCATAAAATTCTCTTTTGTGGATAAATTACGAGAGCAGCACAATAAATTATCAAAACTTCTTACCCAATAACTCTGCAAAAGTGATTACAATCCTCTTTTAAAAAATCGTGTTTACAGCCTCATCAATTATCTGTGTACCAATCGTTCAATAATGGTCCGAGAATGAGTACGAGCAGCACAATAAATGGTATTGACGTACAGCAAACACAAAGAATCGCGTGTTGCAACGCACCAGATATTTTTTTTGTGTCTAAGATTTGTGTGATGTGTATATATTCGTAGTTATGAGACAAAGTTATTAGAACTGTGGAACCATGTTGTCGAATTCAGAAATATCTACCGTTTCATTTAAAAAAACATTTATTGTGTAATTATGCCGAGGATGTGAAGAATTTTCTTGAATTGGAATTGTATACTGAGGGAGTGGAAGAGCACTGCATGGCCCTAACTCCCCCAGGTGGATAAATAAATAATCAATCAATCAACTCACTATCTCTCTCCCCTTCTCTTGCTCTCTCTCTCACCCCCTCCTTTCTCACTCTTTCTCTCCTACTCTGTCACTCCCCTCCTCACTCTCTCCAATGTGACAGTAACCATTTACAATTAACCATTGGTATAATCACGATAAAGTTAATTTAAAATGTTTTACAACTTGTTAACTTCTTAGGCGGAACCATATTCGAGTGGGTATACCATGTTGCAAGACCGTTCTGTATTGCGGGTTTTAGCGTCCCGTCTTCGCCTGAATTGTTTCAAATTTTCGCTCGACTGCTTTCTCCGTCAATTTCTCTCTGTTTGAGAGACTTACCTGGAGACAATCATTAATAATTATTAAATAAATTGAGGAGGCGGCAGGAGATGGTCTCCTCCGCGTCCTTTAGTGTACGGCTTTCCATCTTATTCGGCCCAGGAGATTTATTGGACTTTAAGGTCGCATTGGTAGATGTTGTCCACAATGGGACGTCCGGCTCGTTCGAAGGGTCCGTGATCAGCCGGGTTACGCCATGTACAATATCTGGTGCGTTGCAACACACAACTTTCCTTAGCTCTACGTCAATTCACTTTCTATATGACTTTGTCTACTTAATCAATTCATTTATCGCTCAGTTCATTCGAACTTGGTCAAACAAATCGTAACAGCAGCAGGAAGCGGTAGCGCCTACAGTTCTGGAATTTATTGTGCTGCTCATACTCATTGCAGGACTATTATTGAGCAATTGGTACACAGATAATTAACGAGGCTGTGAACACAAATTTTTTGAAGAAGGATAGTAATTACTTTTGCAGAGCTATTGGGTAAAAACTGTTAGAACTGGTAGTTAGCGAAACGGTGGTAGTTGAAATTCAGGAATTTCTGGAGTGAGCCTCGTGTACCTCATGAGCGTTTTTAAACATTCACCCTTTAGGTATTGGATTGGACTATAATACCAGTTTTCTTTTACTTTCTACTAACATTCCAGCGGAGTTTATAAGGGGAAACCCGCGCTAAAAACGCTTTTCGTCGAACATTTTGATTATTTATTGTGCTGCTCTCGTCATTTTCTCACAAATGGGAATTTCATGGTGTAATTGTCTTATAGAGAGCTATCAATATAAAAAATTTAATCGAAACCCTTAGATCCGTTTTTGAGAGAAAAAATTATTTGGTGTTTTGATCACTATGATAACTATAGTTAACTTTCAGTGGATTTGGTCCGTACCCTTATTTTTGCTTCCCATGGTAACCTGTAGGCTAGACATCAAGTTTCAGCTAATTTACTGTGCTGCTCTCGTCATTTCCCACAAATGAGAATTTTATGGTATAGTTGCCATATTGGGAGCTACCAATATAAAAAATGTAATCAATATCGTTAGAGCCGTTTTTAAGAAAAAAAATGTTTAGTGTTTTGATCACTATGATAACTATAAGTAACTTTCGATGAAATTTGTTCATACCCTTATTTTGGCGTCCCATAGTAATTTGCGGGCGATATATCAAGTTTGAGCTGATTTGGTACGGTCGTTTTCTCAAAAAATCGTTCACTGACACACATACACACAGACCATTTCCCTAAATAGTGTTTTTCGGACTCTGGAGGGTGTGAAACGTAAAGATCTGAAGAAAACTCAAAAAAAAAATTTTCAGCCGATTACATAACTTTCCTTTTTACTTTGTAGAGCCAAGGAAACTAAAAAGGATGAACCTTCGACGCTACAGGCTCAGCCTGAATCGTTTTACATTGCAGCTGAAAAATGCTCTAAATTCGCTTTTCGTATCGAGCTTGTAATGCGTGCATCCCGGGGGCTCTTAGAGCTCTCCAATATCCTTGTCGTTTGATGGCGCCGTAGAAAGGCCTCCTTCTGCAGGATGAAAGTAGTTCGGTGTGGCTGTGCCATGAGGGCAACGAGTCTGCTGGTATATCCTTCATGCTCTATCAACACCCTGGTTGAAGGGATTAAGTTCGTCAGCCCACCAGTGGACTGATTGCCTTGTGAATCCGTTGCCCGAAGCCTACTCTTCGGTGAGGCAACTTGCACAATTAGGTCGGTGGCTGCAGCACGCAGTTCACTTAACAATACCCTAGAAAATTGAGGACAGTCAGCTGTTTCAACGCAGAATGGCAAAATCAGTAATCAGTTGATCCTGGTGTGACTTGGCAACTCATTATTTGGAGCAGTAGTATAAGGAATGTATGAGGAAAAAACACGTTTTGGGACAAATGGGCTCTTGACGAACCTCATTGTGGCGTATAAGTATGATTATATCGCAATACGTCCCTCTGTTTGCCCCTCGACTCGAAACGCCACCGGCTATTTTATTCTGAAGCCCGCGCCTTTACGTTTCTTCCGGTTGTTGTCTTCGCGATGATGTCGACTGAATTCATTAATCGCGATTTACCCGCTTCAAGTGCTCGCGTCTTATTAGAGCAATTGGAACTCCAACTCTCTTTGGCTTCAAAGCTCTTCAGGATGTTTCCACCGACTTCCCTCACAATAGCGAACAAAGACTTTTAATTGGGGAGTGAATCCTTGAACTGTGCTTCCAGTGCGCTTTGCCTCTCATCGCGTTTCTCCAAAACGCCACAGCACACAAAGCCTTAAATCACCTGAGGATTTAAAGCGCTTCGAGGAAACTCCAAAGACGGCCAACAGGAGAAGCACCTTCTCAACTAATCCTTCTCTCGCCGCTTCCTCTCACTCTCTCTCTCTCTCGCCACCTTTCATCCCTTCCCCCTTCTCCGGTTATGAATATGAATAGGGTATTAACAGATTCTATACTAAGTTGGAGAATGGGATTGGCTAATTTGGGCCGTATATCGCGGTTTAAGGGGGGAGAAGAGGAGTTTGGCTCGAGTAAATAGGTCGAACGCCGAAGGGAAAGCGAACGGCGCTTCAGTCGGTCGTATTAATTCATTACTGTTGTTGAAGGAGCAAAGCGAAGGGTCTTAGCTATTCCCCAAAACTGGAAACGGAGGTCTCTAGAGGGAGCTGAACAACACCCCTTAGGTATCATTAGGCATCCTACAAATTAGTCTTTTCAACGCCGCCGAACGTGCGCCTTCTAAATAAATTGACGCATTGCCGTGGGAACTTCTGAAAGCCAATGTTTACAGATAAGCCGCGATCACTAGGGATCTGATGTTCGAGAACAAAACTTGATAATGTGCACGATAAACAATCAAAAGGTCATTCTTTCGCTAATCACGAAGTAAAATTATCAGGTGCGCCGATTCGTGGACAGAAAATTAATGAAGGCGTACTTTAATGGGTCTTGAATTCCGTAATTTCTGGAGAAGCTCTTGTATACTTTATGACCGCTATTAAAGACTCATCGTACAGGTACTTGGTTGGGCTACCACCGGAATTTTTCTGAAGAACGTAAAAACATTTGAGCGGAGCTTATACGAAAAAAATTACGCTCAACTCGATTTTCGATTTTTTTTTCGTCGAAACGTGTGGTAATTTATTGTGCTGCTCTCGTCGTTCCCACAAATGGGAATTTCATGGTATAGTTGTCTTATTGAGAGATGTCCATTTGAAAAATTTAATTAAAATCATTAGACCTGTTTTTCAGGAAAAAATTATTTGGTGTTTTGATCACTATAGTTATTTTTAGGCGGATTTTGCTCATACCCTTATTTTGGAGTTCTATGGTGACGTGCAAGATAGACATAAAGTTTGAGCTGATTTGATTCAGCTGTTTTCTCAAAAACCGTTCGCACATAATTTTTTTTTTTTTTTTTGTTCAAAGCTTACCTTTATTAGATGGTGGCACCCAAAAAGGCGAGGGCGCTCGGACCACTCTACGCTGGCTCTAAGGATAGAAGGATTGGGACGGGGAAGGAAAGAAGGTTGAGAACGCCAACTGACACAACCTCCAACGCATTTCCCCTGTACTTTTCTTGCAACACACACCATGCCAGGACGCGCTCAGTGCTGCAACCATGATGTTACCTGCCTTCACTCCACGAGCTTCTGACACCGCCATATGAAGAACCGTCTTGTATTTGCGCTTTATTGCTTGCTAAGTTAGCACATCATCCCAGCTTCCAGATACTACCTGGACATCAAGGATCTGTAACGGGACGAACCAAACCCTTCGAATCAGCGGAGGCTCGTCTGGGGTATTTATGCCGACCGGGCACCTCAAATGCCCTGACTTCGCTGTCATCAGTCGTAACCGAGCGGTTCTCTCATCACTGTGTCGCCCGCGCTCGCGTCCGCTCCCACTCAGTTTCCTGTCTGTGGTAGTAAAACTTCTCCGAATGTAATTGAGAATAAAACACCTCGTTCGAATTGCATTCGGCTTCTATCGTACTCTATCCAATATTAATCTCCCCTGTAACAGATCAATGTTCGGGACCAACGGCCACGATGTCAGGCCTCAGTCCTTTTTCAGAGGATTACAGTTACAGCCCCGGCCTCTTGTACACCTCTGCTACACGCCCCAGGAGCTACGTGAAAGTGCCAGTAATCCTTCCCATGAATGCCCTCCAAGCCCGCTACACCCGAGCAGAAGAATAGGGGAAAGTCACGGCGCTGCCCGAGTTTCCCTCCATCAACCCCACCACGCAGAGTAGCCACAAACTCTGAAGAATTTCTGGGCTTGGGAGCAGGTGGAATCGTCATGTCACACCATCGCAGCTGACCAGGCATAGCGCGTGTGACATCCTTGCCTGATGCCTGCTTACTCCCTGACTCAGTCAGCACTCTGTAGTGGATTGAAGTGATATTCTAATGATACGAGAGAGACGTCTTTGAATTTATGGAGCACTGTTTCATATTTCATGTTAGTACCAATAGTTTTAATCGAAGTGTGACGGGTGCATGAGGTTCTCTTATTTTCTCTCGTAGTTTAACTCTCCCTCAAGTTGTGGTTCGTGACTCTGTATGTTCCCCTTCTTCAATCTTGCTTTACTCAGACCGTGCACTCAAAACTCTGTCGTGTAATTTGGTTCTGCCGCGATTCGTCAATCGCCTTCGAAGACACAGACACGTAGCGACCGTTTCGACGTTTTTCAGACTTAGTAACCCTTCAAAACGCGAAAAATCCGAAGAAAACTTTTTCTTTGCGTAACGTAACTTTCCTCTCTACTCTCTAGGGCTAATTAAAACCAAAAACTGGCGCTCTTCGGGAAAAATTTGCAACTCGTCGAGCGTAGGTTTGAAATATGCAGGGCAAATGGCGAAAGACCCCGCACAATCGGGTATCGCCCGCAGTAAACATTAAGAACCATTTTCGTCGCCTTCCGCCGTTCAATGAAAGATTTAATATTCATGCCCGCTACAGGAATCTTTATTGAATGTCGAGAATGGCGAAGGGAATAAGGGGAGAGTGTGATTAATTTTTTTTTTCCCCCTCCCATCGACCAAAATGAGCGAGGTGTCGGTTATTTGCATGATCTGAGTAGCTTCGTGGGGAGGGGGATTGGCGCAGAGAGGACGAAGACAACAAACGTCGACGTTAAAAGGCCAAAAGCAAAAAAAAAAAAACCAAAGTTAAATCGGGAAGGGGGGCTAAAATGATGAAAAAAAAACCCCCGTCGAAAGAGCAAATGTTAGGGGAGGTTCCCGGCTTTAATGGAAAAGGAGGGAACAGGGAAAATAGAATACTTGGTTGAAGAGGGAGAGATGGAGCGGAGGGAGAGGGCTTTTGGTGGTTGAGGTTTGATGACCAATAACGTCTAATGGGAGTTGTGCTCTTCTTGTGGCCGCAACCCTTCTCTTAGAATGCGGAGAGAGAAATAGAGATTAAAAGAAGAGGGAGAGAGAAATGGAAAAAAACACGAGGAAAATCGCTCGGTAGTATCTGAGCTCAATTATGGCGACGACGCTGTTATCGTTATTTTCAAGTAGCTCGATTTTTAGCAACGTCTCCGTAGATATCATTGCTCTCTACAGTTCGACTCTTTCCACACACAAAAAAACAGCAAAATGACGAGCTTCCGAAGGTTTGTCGGACTCAACATTCGGTCGACTCACGTTATACCGAAGGACTCGGTCAAAATCGTCCATTTTCAACTTCGCCAGATGCCACGAAGAGGATTCACATTCGAGGTTCGTTGATAACGTACGTAAAATTACCCAACAATTCACATTCATGATTTCGAAGGTCGTTCGGTATCCGTTTATTGTCTTTCAAGTCTGAAAGGAAGGACGGAAAACCGTGACCTGAAGCTAAACAGTCTCTCAAGAGCAGCTTCTCAACGTTACGTGAGAGCGTGTGCGAGGAAATCAACAGGCGAGCCCCAAGTGGATTTCTCACCGTCCGCGAAAGACGGTGTTCATTAGCATATATGTACACGCAAGCTTGACATTTACGTTCTGATATAGGCTCGGCCCTAACTTGCGTACGCCCCACCAGGCAAAAAGAATTTCCAGCGAAACTGGACCGCTGCGATATCTGCAGGACCCCATTGCTAGGTTTCTAGGGATCGAAAGTGTATCGCCTGACTCGCTTTAAAGGCACCGGGCAATCGTGCTCTAGTGGTTAAGACATTGATTGATAATTCTGGACGAAAGTCGGGAATTGTGGATCGGAGCTCCGCGCGATTGCTGTTGATTTTTTCCTGAGTCAGCAGATCCCCAAACGTCTCCAAGCCCTCCACTTAACATTGGTGAGTTAAGAGAGAAAATAATGAGACGACCAGTCTCTTCGGGGGCGTGGGTTCGAATCCCACCGCTGCCACCAATGTTACGAGGGGAGATTGGAGACGATTGGGGATCCGCTGACTCAGCCAAAAATTAACAGCAATCGCGGCGGAGATACGATCCACAATTCCCGACTTCTGTCGAGAATTATGAACCAATGACTTTACCACTAGACCACGATCGCCCGGTGCCTTTAAAGGGAGTCAGGCGGTACAGCAGATTACTCTACCTTTGCCCTGGTGTCCTGCAGAGGGATCCACCTTACGTGGACCTTACCCATGGTGCACCGGCTTTCGCCGAGGGCTGTGCACCCCCGCAATACCAATTCAGAAAACATATTTCTTAAGGTCAGAATGGTCACTGGAAACATACAGCTTCAGGGACCTCCGTCTTGGAGGGGTTTGGACTTGCCCCTCCTTGCTGGAGCACCCCAGGTCCCTGGTACAATATGACCCACCCCAACTAGCTGGGCCCAGCTGCTGGATGGGGAACATGGGGCCCACAAATGCCAGTTTTCCGTACCCTGGGGAGGGGTGCATAACATACACATCATACTCTAACCCAAATCTCATCCACCCAACTTTCATACTCCATCTTATCATCAACCATTCATACCTGCTGGCTGAGGGGGGTGGAACCCACAGCTGCCCTCGGGCCCACCCACGCATAAGTGGACACACCGAGGCCCGATCCTCAGGGAGTTCTTGATGCCCGGGGATCTGGACGGTCCCTATAAGTTAACAGATTGGCAACCAAAAATAATACAAAATGGGAACCAAACAACTCATACAAAAAGGCTGCAAAATAAATAAATTAACCACGGCGCCCAAAGCAGTGAATAAATCGACAGTACGTCTTTATCGCCTACTTATCTTTTACCTGCTGAACGAAAGGTTCAACCATCTGGCATCTATTGACCCACCCAACGCATGATTAGTCCTTATCGTTCGACAACGTCCCTTTGATGCGCTCTTCACACCTCATCGCCAAACTTCGTCATGCGACGCTGTCCACTTAGGCCTACAGCTACTTAAGTACTAAGTTTACTCAGTCCAAGGTAAACTTTACGTGTGGTTTGACATTCGTTTCTCTGCATAGTGCGGGAAAACACAAATAAAATGAACGAGTACGAACTTGCGTTTGGATGCCAACAACGCAATTTTTGGAGGAAAGTCGGGCGATTGAAATTGTGTGAAGACCTACCGGTCATCACCTACAGGCGGATACCGGACGTCTCTCAGTGAGTCACGAGTAGATTATAAGTAGGCTAAAAAACAGTTCAAGTCCTCCAGGACCATGCAAATACCCCGGTTGTTCGGCACAGGCCGAATTAGTTGGGGTTTTTTGACCTGGAAACGCCGGCACTTGCCCTAACAAGGTTCACTGGCCTAACGGAAAGTCATTATTTCCCACGAACACCTTTCTGAGCTCAAGCCCTTCGGTTTGTACCAGTGGAAAGTCCAGCCATTCAGTTATTTTCGAGTGACGACGGATTTCCCCTCTTTTCTGGATTTTTCAAAATATCCTTTTCCCGCCCCCTTTCACTTTTCTCTCAACAGACAGTTTCTCTCAATACACAGTCATCTATTTGCTCTAGCAGAATACAGCCGTCTTGCAGTTCTCCCAATAGACATTTGTCTCACCTCTCTTCGACATCTAATTAGGATTCCTCCTCCTTTCACCGTACAACCAGTTTCACGCCTTCAGAGGCACTCAAACTCTTATCTGGTTCTAGCCCCTTCTTCCTTGTACATGTATGTGTTTGTATATTTGTTGCCGATTTCCCAACTCTTCAATTACAAATTTCGCGCTACAGTAAAACCCGTCTCCGTGATTCGTTCAAGTTTCCCCCGGGCAAAACGCAGGTTATGATTGAGTTTCTGCATAACACGCTCACAAAAGGCTGCAGCGTTTTCACCGTGCAAGAGCCTTCTAAGGCTCCTACTTATGGAGATGCACACGCACGCCTTTTTTATTTCAAACGATGCTACGTTAGGTGCTCCTAACGCAGTCTCAAATAGTGAATAACTAAAGCGTGACTACGAACAAAAATGGTTGAATGCGAGGGTACAGGCAGGGAATTAACATGCGATCAGACTAACTTAACAATTGCGGCAATGTTCTTTCATATACAAGTTCTTATATACGTAATAGGATAGTATTTGGGAACTCACTCAATAATACTTCCTTCTATCCAAATAAGATCGTTTATTATGGTGTCCATTCCATCGAGTAAGTATAAAGCTCATGTAGAAAGACAGGTGGAAAAGCGAAGTCGTGCAAAAGGCGTTCGACTCAGTCGTCAGATACTTAACCTCTTAAATCGCAGCCATGCGTCCCCCTCTCCCCATGTCTTTCAGCCGACTTCGTCGTCTTTTGGCCCCTCAGGGGAACGGCTCTGCCCCTGAGGAACGGCTCTTTACTCCTAGTCACCGCTTATCCGACCGCGCCCGTAACATATACATGGCTGCTCGTGCTAGTGAAATGACGTGGGATGACTGAGGTCTTTAGCAATAAGAAGCCACCGATAGTGATTCACTTTCCTCAGTCTCACAATGCGGAGCATTGACTAAGTAAATCTCAGCAGCCAGGGCGAGAACCTGCCGTAAGGATGAAAGGAGGGGCTGAAAAGTGCGTCCAGCCCTTCAACCCACCCGGAGCAGATAACATGGCCAAGAGACCCTGGTACATTATTGGTGTTCGAAGCAAGTTAAGTCCTAAGCCCTGAGATCAGCCCAGGAGAGAGGCAAAGGTGGTCTTCATACCAAAAACCGGTGGCCCGTTGGCCTAGGGGAAGGCCTAATGTCTCATAAGTCTCACGCCCGCTGAAAACTTGAATATAGCAGATCTCGCTTATACACCCATCCACCGTTCCCAGCACGCTTATCAGATAGGGAAATCCACAGAGACCTCTCTGAACGATCTGGTGCCTCAGCTGAAGGACACATTGTAGGTGAGGGAGAATGATGATGCCTTAGGTTTGAAAATACTTCCCCGCAGCATGAAATGTTCACAAACGATCATAAATGCAAGTTTTCACTTCGCAAAGGATTACTAGGCTGACACGCCCTTGTGCACAGGGCGACGGAACGGCATGAGCCCTTCCATTTCAAACTTTACGAGACACCTGCTAAAACTCTTAAAACTGACCCAGTAGGCGATCAATTGTTGCCCCGAACTAATTGGTCGCCCTCCGGTACGGCGATCGTCAAATCCTCACTATATCCAACAGGAGTACGGAGAAGTCGGTTGTGTATTTCGCTAGTAAAACCGGCGTTGTTATTATGATGCCTTTCAAAGTTGCCCTTACTGCCTCACCCGCCTTTGCCGTTTACGCTCTAGTTCTGCCTCCGCTTTATGACAGCTCCTCCGTCCAGCTCGGGCACTTGCTTCGCTTTTACGATAATTTTCACCTCACCTGGCTCACTGGGCTTTGGTATTGACGGGAGTTGATGAGAACAGTAATTCAGTTGAATGAGAGGGGGTTATAATGGCGACGGAACCAGCAACAGCCCGCGACTCCGATTTTATATCATTCTCTCATTAGTCGAAGTTGAATCAGTGGCGCATCTTTTCACTGGTAAAAGTTGATTCGACCTGTTTTTACTACTAATAAAGGCTTCGCGGCTGTGATCAACGGGTCTATAGGTCTCATCATTGCCGCGCGGAGCTTCCATCCGAAACCTCTTCCGCTCTTCATTTGTGGACATTAATTAACCCAACTTCTAACGACTCTCGAAGCTCGACCGAAAATAGACTCACAAAAATCCTTTTTGACGCGAGACCCGCCGGATTTGTCGATAAATAAATATCTGGTGAGTAGCAACACACAACTTTCCGCCACCCCCGTAAGTTCGAACACCAGCTATATATTCGGGAACGATATTGTGGAGTCAGCACTCAGCTCATGAACTTGCACGAAAGGCGAGAGAAGTGGGAAGCGCCACCTCGAGCGCCGCAAAAACGCAGGATGGCAGTCGTAGGCTA
Organism: Pachypeltis micranthus; assembly: GCA_020466155.1. Classification (NCBI taxonomy): domain Eukaryota; kingdom Metazoa; phylum Arthropoda; class Insecta; order Hemiptera; family Miridae; genus Pachypeltis; species Pachypeltis micranthus. The sequence continues at coordinate 11,249,344 of CM035781.1, read as the reverse complement.
GATGCTGGAGAGTGGAGAAGCCGTCTCTGAAGCGAATCGCCATCTCGACCCTTTCCACACAGGAAAATAGAATAGGCTGACTATTTCTTTGAATTCTGGGCATCCCATTGGATCCCAGACGCAGGTGCGAAATCATGTAATTACAACACCGACATTAAATTTATTCAATCGTAAACAGTTCATGTTCAATTTATTTTTTCCTGTTTGAAGAAATTTACTTTTATTTTCGTGTGAGCCCTATAGAGAGAATAGGACGATAGGTCCCTACCCCCTGAGAGCCATTTTCTAACAGGGTATTAACGTAAATAGAAAATTAAGGAAAATAGGACACCACAGAATGGCGCCCCAAGTGGAGCGCGCCGTGTTGGTTCTGACTCCCAACGCATTTCTACAGGAACATTTATAGAAAACAAAATGTAGGGACTAGTTAGTTGAGAGTTTTTCGTAAGTATGATCGAAATCGTTACAACCGTTTTCGAAAAAATTGGAAAACCGATAAATTAATATTCGACAAATCTTCTTTTCTGAGTTACCTTGGCTTATAACTCCATTCAACATATGTTCTATATATATAGAAATAATTAAAGAAAACGAACTGTGGGTATGAATGACTAGAAGTCACTCTGTAAGATTCATCACATCTGGTGAAGCAGTTACTCCAGAATTTGCGGAAAAGTAAAATGCGAAAAACCCTCGTTTTTTGATACATTTTCGCCCGCTCCCCTTTTACTTCGACCGAAATCATTCTTTAACTTTATTTTCCCGTCTGAAAAAATTTAGAAACAAAACAAAACAATAACCAGCCGTTCTCCGGCAAATCGTACCACGGACACATTCACGAAACACGCTGCGAAATTAGGTAGATCTCAAAACGTAAAAATATGAAAAATACCCAACACGATTTCTGTACTTCTCTTACCCTTGGGGTACCAGAAAGCACAAAAATAAGTGGGAGGCAAGGAATAACTAATTAACGTCTATTTTGAAGGCAACGTAGGCGCAAAAGTTGTTTGGCAGCACCGTACAGGGTCGCTGTTAAAGAAGAACTTAGTGCTCAGTTCGTGGAACATGGGTTCCGTAGGGCTAAGGCAGAGGAAAGTGGCCCAAAGTATGGCACCTGTAACGGTGCTGAATGAATCTCGAAGACGGGTTTAAGTTGAGCAAGAGCTTGTAATTGATGAGTTGGTATATCACAAGATTTGAAGATTTGGATGTACAAAGAAGAGGTGACCTAAACAGGATATGAGTTCAGTATATAAGCGCGAACAAGTAGGGCTCTGAAGGCGTGAAACTGGTTGTACTGCGAATGAAGGAGAAATCCGAATTAGAATTCGATGGGAGGTAAAACAAGTGTTCATTGGGAACATTGGAGACTACCATATCGCAAAAGGTGTTAGAGTGTGTTGGAAAACGGGAGAAGACTCACTTCAGCGAGACTTAGTAGCAGAATGATTTGTGAGGAGGTATCAATTGTGGAGAGGAATATGAAAATGAAGGAGAGGGAAAAGGTGGGAAAACCACCGTTGGAAATAACTGCGACGGTGGACTTTCCGTAGGTATGAAGCTCTTTGGCGAAACAATGGCCTTGCCGCCAGTGAGTCCTGTTGGGCAGGTACGGAACTTCTGAGATAAAAACCTGAACTTATTCGGCGTTTTGTTTTGCGTCCAACAGGTGCCATGAGACGATTCACAGACGCGTAATAGTTCCTCAATTCCAAGGGCTTCCCCACACTTTTTCCTAGATTCTTCGAATGCGTGTTTGATCACAACTTATTCACGTTTCGTCGTGAGGAACTCGTGAGTTGTATTTCTAATTAATTCGAAGTGAATTGGGGGGGGGGGGGGGTGAGGTTACTTTGCACACAAGGAGACCCAATCACAACACAGTCGGCACGGCCAAACCAGTGAAACGTAGGCCAGCCCTTCAAGCTTGAGGGTAAGACACGATGCAGGAGATTCGCCTAATACGGTGTTTTGTTGAGTTGGAGATAAGTATGTGAGAACTATGTAAGCCATTTATCTAAGACTAGCCCTAGGTATTTCACCTACTGGGCGCAGCTGAGCAGGTGGTGGCTTGTGTTCCAGGGACCTGGGGTACTCCAGCAAAGAGGGACAAGCCCCAAACCCCTCTAAGGCAGAGGTCCTCGAAGCTGTAAGCCTGGATGCGTGTGTGGGCGGGCTAACATTCTATCCTTAAGGGATATTTTCCCCAAGATGGTACTGCGGGGGTGCACAGTCTGCGGCAAAAGCTGGTGCACCGAGGGTTAAGGTCCACGCAAGGTGGATGCTAGGGTAAAGGTGGAACAATCCGCCAATCCCTGAGCAACCCAGCAATGGGGTCGTGCAGATACCGCTGTGGTCGAGGGTTTACTGGAAGGAGTTCTTGTCCAGGTCCCTTTTTCTTTTTGCCCAATAGGGCCGTGGCAGGGTAGGGTCGAGAGGCTGGCACTGCCTATGCGCACACCACACATCGAAACATACACGCTTGCAGCACAATCTCTCTGCCAAGAGCAGTAGGGATCAACTAGACTGACGCATTCCTGTCCATATTTGCTGGTTTCTACACATATTCCTTTGCATAACATTGCAACATCATCGGCAAACTCAACTTGACCTGGCAATGAGGAATCTAATATATATGTACCGGGACAAACCAAAATCTTCCATTCAGCGGTGGTTGATATCGTATTCACTGAGTACCACTTCCCTACTCACATAGTGCAATATCGCTACGAACTCGTAACATATAGAAGAGGTAGTGGCATGGCCCAAGAACGCTCCCTTGAGAAACTCCAGAGTGTATGACTGATGTTGACGAGGTTGCGTTTTTCCGTACTGGTCTGGGTGAGTGCGAACTGCAGAATTTTGACATTTACGAGCAGGCTTTCGTGCCGAACTTTTATGCAAGGCCTGTTAAAATGTCCAAGAAGTCTTGTCTTCCGACGCGTTCAGAATCATTCCTACTATTTCATGCAGTTGTTGCGAGCAAGAGTGTGACTCCTGGTACCAGAACTGTCAATCAGGGATTAGGTTGTCAAAATGTGGGCAGAGATGAGAGCAAGGAGCAATCTTTCAAAGATCTTCGAAAATATAGACACTTTAAGGGACTCTCGTCCTGAGTCTTCAATTGTGACGTCATTGCCGCCTCTTATCTAACCTTTTACTCTGTTGACCCCCGGCAGTTGTATTGTTGCGTTTCCATACCGTCTTTCGTGATACTTCGTTTGGTTTAGGAATGTATGTGATGGTGCGTTTTTGTTGTTTGTTGATATAAGTGGATTGTAATTTTTGCGTGAAAGAAAAAATGAAATGAATAAAATTGGCTCACCTCGAAGCGTTGCGTGACTGAGTGTATACGGCTTACCTGGCTGTGAAAAGAGGGTTGCGATAGGCAGTGGGAAGAAAAAAAAGGATTCCAGGTTTATACCTAAAACCTAAACTGGTTCCGAGTGTTGGCGCTGGTTGTCGACCACTATTGACTGCACTCACTATTCCAGGAGTATGAATAAAAATGAATCTAACCGAAAAACGGTTCACTTTAGGATTTTTCAAACGAGGAGCGTTTAAAGCGGCACCGCGGTGTGTGTTTCCTCGAGAGGACTGATTGTTTCATGAAAAACTTGCAAATTATTACACAATGGTTTATTAATCTCATGAACAGCTTGACCTAGTATTACTGCTCCGAGACCCATCCCATTCGATTCAGCATCAAATACTAGTAAACCATACGAAACATGACCTGACTACAATGGAACTACAGAAACTAAATATTCCCCCGGCGCCAGGCGCCCGTAAACGTCTGTAGGCATTTATGATCCGATGGAGGGGTATGCGGAGGAAGTGACCTTGGCGCCCCGTCGGGCCAAAAGAGTCGGGGAAATTGGGACGGGGGCTTCCAGCGAACCCTCGCTTCGCAATTGGCAGTGTGGCAGGACGTTGCGAGTCGAGCAGGCCTTGAAAACGATACGAAACACGGCTTATTTGCGATTATACTGCGTTTCGTTAATTTTTTTAACCATTTTTTGCCCATAACAACCATTCGCCCGATGGCGGGCATAACTAGAACCCAAATGGGACTTCTGTTCGAAAGAACGAATTTTTTAGACCACGTTAAAGGCACGAAACGGCCCGGACGGTTCCGTGTACTGTGTTATTATTTAAGCGACATTTCCTTTTCATTTCATTATTTGAGTTTCTTTAATTAATTAAAACGTTACTGCAGCCAGTCAACGAATTACTGACATAACACTGATTGATCTATAGCTTTCTGGGTTGTCTTTGGGTTTACTTGGTTTGTGGATCGTTACAGATGTGTTTCGAGGCTTCGCGTGTAGTGCTCGAAAGTGTCGAAGATTTGAGTGAGAACTAGCGTTTGGAAGAGCTTTGTTAGATTACATCCAGGCGCTTGTTCAGTTGCTGCGTTCTTATTCTGCCTGTCGGCTTGTGGTTTGCTCAATCAAGTACCAGTCAAGACATAAATTTAAGTAAACTGGAGGAAACTCCTGTTTCGTGAAAACTTCCGAAGTATCAAAAAGCCAACGCTGACATAAATAAAAGTGAAGGTAAAAAAATAGAGCGTCCGGCCCGAAGGAGTGGAAGGGGACTGAAACAACGCCAAAAGTTATGTTCGCGCTTGTACTAGTTGGGGAACGCAAAGGGAAATAATGGAAGGAGAGAATGCGGAAAGGACCCCCCCCCCTCCCGTCAATATAGTGCACCTATACTGCGCATAAATATTGCACCTCTGTCAATACGCCGTCGACCTCTGTTCGAAGCTCGCGTTAAGGGGAAACCAACTCGCAAAACCTTGTGCAAGGATGTTAGTAATCGAGAATGTTGGTGTGGAGGGTGAGAAGGGAGCTCCCTGGTACCTTGCGGCGGCTCGTACTCGTATAACAGGCCAGAGGTAACCTAGAGGGTCGTGCATAGTTAAAATGCCGAGCGTTCAACTAACCCTTGGCAATAAAATATGTTCCCACCATTGCGTGTTTCAGGTTCAATACGCCCCTCTACGACCGGAACGGGGGGGGGGGGACTTGGGCCGTCTTGAAAAATTCAAACGAAGGTCCCTTCCTCGTCTCTTCGACCATCTCTCTTTACTGCGTTTCCTGAATTTTTCCTTACGCGAGGGATGGCGTGAATTACACAGTTCTCTCACTCGGGTCCTCAGGTTTTAGAGGTAACTGAAATTTCCCGTGAACTGGATTTGGTTGTTCTACCTCCGGGCGGAACGAGCCCTTACGCTGAACGTAACGCTCACTTCGCACTTTACTTCGTTCGTGCCGAATATTAAAATGCCTGCTGAATTGGGTCGACGATAGCGAGCAGCTTCATTTTCAACGAAAAGATGAGGCTTTTATTTCCACAGGAAAAGTATACTTCGGTTCTTACGTCGTCATCGATACAAATTTTTTTTTTTGGTGGTACCGAAAAAGAAAAACTAAATAAATAATAAGTGAGGAAATGGGGAGGGAACGGAAGAAGGATAATAGGATGTTCCAGGATAGAACGACCACCAATTTAGTACGACCCGAGCAACATGCCAGTGGTGATACCTTGGAGAACGCCTGCTGACACCCAGCCAACGCATCTCCTCAGCACTTTTCTTGCGCCACACACCACGCAAGAACACGGTCAATGCTGCAACCATGATGTTACCTGCCTCCACTCCACAAGCTTCTGACACCGCCATATGAAGAACCGTCTTGTTGTATTTGCGCTTCATGGCTTGCTAAGTTAGCACATGACCCTGGCTTCCAGATACTACTTGAACATCAAGGATCTGTAACGGGACGAACCAAACCCTTTGATTCAGCAGAGGCTCGTCCGGGGCATTTATGCCAACTGGGCACCTCAAATGCCCCGATTCGCTCGAGGCTTTGCTGTCATCAGTCGTAACCGAGCGGTTCTCTCGTCACTGTGTCACCCGCGCTCGCGTCCGCTCCCACTCAGTTCCCTGTCTGTGGTGGTAAAACTTCTCCGAATGTAATTGAGAATAAAACTCCTCATTCGAATTGCATTCGGCTTCTATCGTACTACTTCCCGACTCACTCAGTGCGATACCGCTTCCAATATTAATCTCCCCTGTAACAGATCAATGTTCGGCACCAATGGCCAAGATTTCAGGCTTCAGTCATTTTTCAGAGGATTGCGGTTACAGTCCCGGCCTCTTGTACACCTCTCCTACACACCCAAGGAGCTGCGTGAAAGTGGCAGTAATGATGGGGGTGTTCCTTCCCATGAATGCCCTCCGAAGCCCGCTACACCCACGCAGAAGAATAGGGGAAGGGCGTTGACTGAGTTTCCTTCCATCAACCCCACCATGCAGAGTAGCCACAAACTCTGAAGTCTTTCTGGGCTTGGGAGCAGGTGGAATCGTCATGTCACAACATTGCAACTGATCCTGGACCAGGCATAGCGCGTGCGACATCCTTGCCTGATTTAATGTTTGTTTTTTTTCGTCATTCATGTTCCCACGAGTAGCTAGGGTAATCAAGAACCTGAGCCCTTTGTTTGGACTACCAGGAGCCATCTACGAAGAGAGGTTGGCAAATGGGAAGATAAGTGCAGGGCTGCCCATTGGCAGGGGCTGCCTGGCCTTAGACAGTCAAAACTCTTCATCCGGCTCTCCAGAGGGAGGTCCAAGGAGGTGCTTGCACTGGGGAGGAAGGATATGAGGATTATATGTGGCCTGTTCACAGGTCACTGTCTGCTGAGGTACCACCTTGCAAATATTGGCAAGTGCGAGGTACAGGTATGCGAGGTAGGACTAGAGACGGCAGAGCATCTGCAGTGCGTTTGCGATGGACTTGCGCCGTCGTGTGTTTGAGAGGCCCTTTCTTCACCCAGAAGAGGTGGCGAATGCAGAACTTGCGGATATCCTCCGCTTTGTGCGGGGGTGGTGGGGGCACATAGGTGACCTCACACCAAGTGCCGTTGGGCCTGGGAGGGGGGGTGCAGGGGGGCCATGGTCTGAGGATAGGACGCCCTTACAATAGGCCTGTTGTGGCTGCAGTGAGGGTATCACCTGCATCCACCATTTTCAAGGAAAAAAAAATCCTTGCCTGATGCCTCCTTACTCCCTGACTCACTTAGTGCGATATCACCCAAATATAACGCATAACTTCGCTTTTTACGCCGCAAACGAAGCACTCTGTAGCGGATTGAAGTGATATTCTAATGATACGTGAGTGACGTCTTTGAATTCATGGAGCAATGTTTCATATTTCATGTTAGTACCAATAGTTTTAATCGAAGTGTGACTGGTGCATGAGGTTCTAGTTCCTGAAGAAGACAAACTCATGACAGAATGTTTTAGACACCGTCGCCATCAGGCCTCAGTCCACAGTAGTGCCAGCCTCACTTCCCACTTCTCTCCACTTCCCAGCCCTCAAATGACAATGCACCAGCAACCCTGTAGCAACACGGCTCCTATGAGTACGTGGACACACCTGCACCAGATGGTTTAGTGACTCAAACAGATTACCGCAGGCACGACAGCGAGCGTTCAAGGAACCTTTTCCTAGATAAGAGGCACACATTCAAAGAACAAATTTCGGACCTTAAAGCAATTGGGTTATGTCTGCCAGTAGGAAAATTACCTAGTTAATGTACCTGTTTGGTGAGTCCATCTCCTCTGGCTGGTAAGATAGTGTGGGCGAGCGCTTTTGAAGTAAAGATGTCATCGTACAGCCTCTAAGTCACTACTAAAGTCAGTCCTAAAGTCAGTTAGTTGGTCGTGGTCTTTATATAGGAAGAGAAAGGTTCAGGTGGAGCGTTGGAGAAGGAAGGAAGGAGATCATGCACCTCTGGGGAAACCCACTGAAAGTGAAGGGAGAAGAATAGTATGTCTTACATAGTCTGTTGATTGCCGATTCTGTCTTTTTTGTATAGAGTGGTCCGTAAATCCGTCAGTTGGTTGTTTTCGTTTGTGTAGTGTCTTGAGTGGTTTAAATATGGTGTTCATTGAAGTTTTTTTGTTTATTGATTTCCATGCTTTCTAATATGTTCAGTTGTCGTCCTTTGTATTGTTTATGTAGTACGGTGGTGCAGTCTTGTATTTTGGTAGGTTCATTTCCAGTTGTCTCGAGGTCTTGGCAAAGTTTGAGTAGTTTTAGTACTGACTTAACGGCCAGACGATGACGTCATTACATCGAAAGCGCTCGCCCACAATATCTCCCCAACCAGAGGAGACGGACTCACCTAACAGGCACGTTAATTTTAATACTTCGAACATCATAGGAAGAGTGAGAAGTAGGGTTGATAAAACTGAAATCCCTTCTGAATAGCCACTGCCTTTCATTGCACAATAAAATAATCGATATAAGATCTTCATTCAACCCATTTGGACTTACAGGGTACCTGCTTTCCATACTCCAAGAATTTCAGGATTTCGGGCTCGACACTCTCTTGCAAACCCTCACCAAAAACCTGAACGTCTTTGACTCTTCACGTCGTGGACATGATCAAACAAGTCTTAGCAATGAAAGCGTTTCATTATTTCCATTGAGATATTTTGTACATGAATAACGGTCTCATAGAATCAATAAGACAAGTATCAGGTGCGCCGCATCACCCAACTTTCCTTAGCTCCCCTTCAATTCACTTGTGTTCGTGGTATTTTCTACTTAATTCAATTTATTTACCACTCAGTTCATTTGTTCCGAAATTCTTTGTGCTGCTCGTACTCATTCCCGGATCATTATTGAGCAATTGGTGCACAGAGAGGTAATTTAGGCGTAACAACTATTTTTTGGAAGAGGATAATCATCCCTCTTTCAGAGTCATTGGGTAAGCACTTTAAAACGGCAGTAGTAGAAATTCCGGAATTTCTGCAGTGGCCCCTATATATCTAATAAGCATTTTTAAACGATCATCGTGGAGGTATTTATTTGAACTTTTACACCAATTTTTTTCGAAGATCCTAGTAACATTTGAGCTGAGTTTATACCGAAAAAACTACGGTAAACTCGATTTCCGTCGAAAGGTTTGGTAATTTATTGTGCTGCTTTCGTCATTGTCACACAAATAAGAATTTTATAGTACAGTCGCCTTATTTAAAGCTGTCCATTAGATTAATTTAATCAAAATCGTTGAAGCCATTTTGGAGAAAAAAAATATTTGGTGTTTTGATCACTATGATAACTATAGTTAGTTTTGTGTGGATTTTGCTCATACCCTTATTTTGGCGTACCACGGTGACGTGCAGGCTAGATATTGAGTTTGAGCTTATTCTCACTAAATTGTTTACATCAAAACCGCTGCAGCTCCCTCCTCTGCTTCATCTTTCGACTTCGACTTTGCGGTTCTTGGCGTTCCTGAGTGGAGCCCTCTGTCTCGTTCCATTCTGTAGATGTCAATCATGCCCGTAACACAATTATGCTCTCATAAAACTGTACTATTATCAGAATACAAAGGGTTTGGGTGGGTGGTTTCAGTAATGTGTAAAGGTAATGTATCTTAATTAGCAATCAAGGGCAGAAGTTACGAACACAACGTCCCTCTTGCTGCAGAAATATGGTGGCTAATAACTGCGCATAAATTCCCAATGAATTTCTCTTGTTCGGAAAAGTTCAACGTGTTTCTTATCATGAATCATTCAATCTGAATCAGTATTCATGAGCTCCGTCAACTCAATGCGTGTTAAACCAAAGAGCTGACACGGTCCGTCGTAATTGCCCTTTTGTCCTAACGCGATTTCTAGCCCCGAGGGTCGGCAAAATTTACGAACAATTACGCTCCTGCAGTTGAGGTGAAGAGAAAGAGGCGGCGATAACAGACGAAATGAGGCTCAGCTCTGAAAAAGGCCCAGAACTGAAGGCCTTTGCTCTTCCCGCAGACAAACAAGCGGCCATTGTTGAGGATACTTCAATTAAAAAGTAGGCGCGGCTGTTCATTTCACTCTTTTCCTCGCTCGAGTGTCAGAGTTGAAGTTCCTCTTCCAGGTCTATATAGAGGTCTCTCGGTAGAGAGAAATACGGCGAGAGGCTGCGGTATAGTTCGAGACGGCCTCTTCTCCGGTAAATCACGAACAGGCACCCGAAACGAGTTCATTTCAAAGGAACCGCCAGGAGTCTTCACACATCGCCTTCGTCGATCGAGTGTCTTTCTCAAACGGCTCTCCGTTCTACGTCGATGATTCTCATACCAGAACACGGTAAACAACAGGCGAGAAATAATTCCAGTGCAAACCACTTGACTTCAGGTTTCAAGACCATTCAGTCCGCGGTTGTGGAAGTTTGAAGGTTCCTCGCTGGATGGAGACAACAACCCCTCCAGCCACATAGTAGCAAGTTGTACGTAATTAGAGCTGCTAAACTCTCTGTTGATCACGGAGGATGCGGTTTCGTATTCATGCAAGAAGAAGTTGAGCACCTTGGGCAGCATCCACCAAGCCCATACCTGCCGAGGGACGTTGGCCATTCTCCAGGTAGAGAGATGTTGCCCGTGTGTTAGCATGCAGAGGTATGACCTCTGGAGAATCCTGAATCATCTGGTAGAAGTTCTCAATCTGGTTTCCAAGAGTGAAAGCGTCAGATGAAATGTGCGCAGGTTTTTTTTGTCATAAGCTTGCTTAGTATCATTCAGGGCTATGCGTCTCCATCAAAGAGGAATCACACATGTAGGGACGCCCACCCTTGTTCAAAGGCCATGAACCTGGAGATGGCCACCCTGCTGAAGAAGTGGAACAATCACTCTTCCTCCCCGCTGTGCATCCTCATAACGGGGGCAAGCAAAGAGGACGAGCAGTGAGTCCCCCCCAGAGGCAGTCATCAAGCGTGCAGTGCCTGAAGAAGAAGAGCCAAGTGTTAAAGGCTTTGCACCCAGAAAGCAGCCGGACCTTGGAAGGAGGGATACCACTCTTTCATCCCGAGGCAATGCCAAACAGAGGGGAGTACAGCAAGCAAATGCAGCGTACTGGATGGAGCCTGATCCCATTGCTGTTGCCACAGGTTAAGAATTCTGTTGAATGCAACTGCAAGCTGGCCATCAACAGAGCTCTCCAGCCCGTGCGCTGGCATCATTGATCCTGAAGCTCCCCAATACCCATTCAGCGATCTGGGCTTAATGCTGGGGCGCAGGACTGCCAATTCCAATATGAGGTCCACGATCACCAGTGCCTGCAGCCTCAGACAGGAAGTATACCGATATACCAGTAAAATTGCCATGAGAACGTCACTCTGCATTGGCTGCTGCCAATTCAGCTGCAAGGGACCGATCCACCAGACTGCCACGGCTTACTGTGCTATTGTCCTATTGGCAGGAAGGATGCCCGGTGGTGGTGGCGCTCAACGTGGTACATCATAAGGACCTATGCCGTGAGGTCTGAGCATAGTTGCTTATTTAGAAGACGTGACAGGTATTCTGCGGGGCAACCATTTGTGCAAGCAATGCCAAACAGAAGGGAGTACGGCTAGCAAATGCAGCGTACTGGATGGAGCCTGATGCTGTTGTCACAGGTTAAGAATTCTGTTGAATGCAACTGCAAGCTAGCCATCAACAGAGATCTCCAGCCCGTGCGCTGGCACCATTGATCCCGAAGCTCCCCAATACCCGTTCAGCGATCTGGGCTTAATGCTGGGCCGCTGTACTCCCAATTCCAATATGAGGTCCACGACCACCAGTGCCAGCAGCCTCAGACAGGAAGTATACCGATATACCAGCAAAATGGCCATGAGAACGTCACTCTGCATTGGCTGCTGCCAATTCAGCTGCAAGGGACGATCCACCAGACTGCCACGGCTTACTGTGCTATTGTCCTATTGGCAGAAAGGATGCCCGGTAGTGGTGGCGCCCAACGTGGTACCTCATAAGGACCTATGCCGTGAGGTCTGAGCATTGTTGCTTATTTAGAAGACGTGACTGGTGTTCGGTGGGGCAACCATTTGTGCACAAAATGACACCCAAGTGTTTGGCCACACACATGCCCAACTCCACTCAGTAAGGAGATTCGTTAGGTCTTCAAGTACTCCTGGAAGTAGTAGTCTTCGAAGGCTCCTGGAAGTAATAACCAGTTCACTTTGTCATTACTCCGTCCATGACCTGTGGCAGTCGCACAACGTTTATGAGTGTACGGGCCATTGAGAAATGTCGGCCAGTTCACTGGACAAAGACGAACGATAACGCCATGACGAAGGTTTCTGATAGCATTTGTCTCAGAAATCATAAATCTTCTAAAAAACACAAAGCCTCCATACGTGATATTTCTTTTCAATAAAGAGCCGTTTCGAAGGGGCAACTAACTTCCCGCATTCTGCATGTACGTCCTTCACGTTTCACTCGGGACTTTCGGACATTGTTTCGCAACTCCCTTCCGCTTGATATTCGCCGCTATAACTTTGGAGCTATATGCCACCCGGCCTCGTAAACACGACCGTCTAATACTCTGCAAGTGGAGCGGACCTTGTAATTCCCGCGAGAAATCTCCTCCAGGCACAGGCTCCATTACGAGCCGCTAAGTAAACATAGCCAAGTAGCGAAGGGGCCCTCGCGCACCGGGGGAAATAGGGGTAGTGAGAACTTCCCTTCGTTTTTAATTTCTGCGAAAGCCTTTGACTCCACAACCTGGGATTAATTTGTTCTTGGCGTACTTGCGGCTAATACCTCGCGAGAGAGAATGTGATTCGTGTTGACTTCAGAAATGATTTTCGAGAACTCAAAAAATCGCAAATAGTTCACATGGCGGAGTCTAATCAACGTTTGTTTATTTAGCTCCTTCAATCTTTCGTCTGTGTTTCCCAACCCTTGCGCCAGGGTGATCCTAAATGCTTCTAATTTATTTGTAGTATTACGCGCTCAGACGGCAGAATACAACTCCCTTGAGAACGGTCCTTGTTTTATTTTGCTCTGCCCTACATGGCAGACAGACAAGATGTGAAGTAGACTGAAAAAAAAAACCACCGTTATTGAGCTTTCCTCAGGTGTTTGCGTTTCGTGTGAGGCTGATGTGACAAAACACCATTTGGAAAATGGTCTTCGTGAACGCAATGGAGTGAAACTGGCTGAGCTAAATCGGTCCAAGTTTAATATTCAGCATGCAGTTCACCATCAAACGCTAAAATAACAGCACGAGCCAAATCGTGTTTCGTGATGATCAAAACACCAAGTTGTTTTTTTACTTTCCTTGGCAGAAGGGGCGCTTCCTTAGGGCGTACTTGCTACCAACGCTGCTACGGGCTGGGTTTCGGAAGGTTGACCGTTCGAAGGCTAATAAGCCTTAGACAGAATGGCGCTCAGCTGGCCTCCCACATAGCGCCCCATGTGCAATCACGCTCCGGTTCGTTTGGGGGGCCTCGATGCTCCATACCTCCCCAGGCATCTGGCTGGTATGTAGCACGTACAGTGGCTGGTCTTGGATTAGTTCGGGATCAGTTGCAGTGGTGTGACATTGCGACTCTGCCCCTGAGCCCAGTACGCCTTTGGAGTTTGTGGAGCTCTGCATAGTTCGGTTGACCTGCTACTCTTCCGCGTGGGTGGACTGGGTTTCCATCCATGGAAGGCATTACTGGCACTTTCAAGTCGTCCACGTCAGTTATCCAGTTTGAGTTGCTGAATCATGTGGTGCAGGTGCATCCCGATATCGTAGGGACCGCGTCAAGCGTCATGACGCAATCTGCAAGCGGGTTGCTGGTGCATCGTCATTTGATGGCTGGGAAGTGGAGAGAAGTGGGAAGTGAGGTGGCACTGCCGGGTTGTCTCTGGAGAAGGATTGAGGCCTGACATCGTCGCTATTGGTCTCGGCCAGTCTTCAGCAATCTTGGATGTTCAGGTAGTATCTGACAGTCAGAATCGTGCGCCAACTTTGCAAGACAAGAGGCGCAAATCTGACAGTACAGATCTTCATATAGCAGTGTCAGAAATGGGTAGCATCAGGGTTCCAGCATTGACCATTTTCAAACGATTTTGCCATGTAGCTTTGTATCAACTATAAACGTTAACGAAGTTACATTTTACCAAGTTCAAATGAACTGAATGAGTAATACGTTGAATACGCAACAAAAGCAAAGTTTTATCGCAATTATGCAGTGTTTTGTATCGTTTTCCAATTATTTATAGATGCTCTGTCGAATGGAACGAGTCTCAGAGCTATAAGACTGCGTCTAGACGAAAAACAGTGAAATCAGAGTAATTATAGTGAGCCAAAGTCTTCTAGTGGACACAACTCACGACAAAAGCAGTCGTTTCATCGTTTGCACTCCCTCAGGTCTCACTCCAACCACCTACCAGTTCGATTCGTTGCGTGAATGTATAGACCCCAGGAATATGTCATTTCTGCCGTTTTATTGTAGTCAGGTCATGTTTCGTATCGTTTACTGGTATTTTTCGATGCTGAATCGAATGTGATGGGTCTCGAAGGTGTGAGAATACTCAACCGTTGTGTAATAATAGCAGATTGTTCTAGATTTTCATGGCGTGCGCTGTTGATATGTTAGTAACTTCAGGGTTCAACCCATACACAATATTAAAGTTATTCCTCTGAATGTGGGCCATTAATTGAGTACGACACGGAATCCTGTGTTATTGTCTTTCCAAGCGTTTTTCATCCCTTCACTCAGCCTCCTTCATAACCAGGATTTTCCACGCTTTAATTTCCGCTTATTCCCCTCCTTCACTGGAGCCTCGCGCATCTTTTGTTCTACTAGTGCCATCCGCGTTCCCCCACTTTTAGACTATTAGGGAGTCATTGCGAAATTTAATAACGTTCCTCCTTAGCATCGCCTAGGCGGCCTTCTGCGGTATTTTTTTCCTCCCTCTTTTGAAATTCCTCTGAGCCTCATTGCAAGTTCCGTCGCCTTAGAACCCTCCAGGTGTTGTTATTAAAATCTACCCCTTTAATTCGGGGGTTGAGTTTTGTTTAACAATTTTGTTTTTCGTTTGAAAGTAGGTTAGATGATGCTTTGTCGTGCAGTTCGAGCCATGAAAAGTTCTTCATAAACTATTAATTGTTTTGTAGATTCGTGGCCCTTACTGGCTGAAACATGTAATAACCGGAACAATCGGGATTTGATTGTTTCTAGTTATCTAACGTTCTTCATCAAATAATCAGAATATGGTGTGAATGTCAACGCAATTTTTTCCTGGAAGGCTCCGGCTGAGGAGGAATTATACGGGACGGCCGATAGATATCACTAAATACGTTTGTTACCGCCGAAGTGGGAATTAGTCGATTGTATTTGTTTGTTGACACAGAGGAGGGGGTTTTCACAAATAGAAAACCAATTACCCAAGTGACACACAAAAGTCGTGTTGTTTCCTACGTATATTTTAGCAAATGGAACTCACTCTAAACACAACTAAGAGCAGCGATATCAAACTGTTAACCCTGTTACTCTTGATCGAAAGACCCGCGCGAGTGCGAAACCCGAAAATCTTTTTCTTTTCCCAATCTCACCATTTCGAGCTATATTGACTGCACTAGAAGCCCGTCGACGGGAAACGGAGTCGCCTTCATCTCCAGGTAACTAACCCTCCGCAGTTGTACATGTTCATTTGTTTTGGGCTCTGTGTAACGAACACCAGCAGTATTTCAGCGCTGTGCAGCCTTTCATTGCATCCCTCAATAGGATTCCGGATAGGTACTGCACATAAATATAGTGGTTCTAGCGGGCCGAATAATTTTCTTAATTATCTGGTGTTCAAGGAGATTCATTGACTTTGGGTTAGTTAGTAGGACAGAAAAAATCTTGCAATCGAGTGTAGTGGGGACCCCTTTGGACAGGATTGTGAAACAGCCTCTTTGTAAAACTACTAGTACTGCAAGAGAATTCACTAATATTTCCGGCACTTGTAAAATATTATTGAGAATCAGAATTTACAAGTTACCAGCGCATTTACTCGTAATAATAGTTACTAAATCATTGTGAAACAGGGCCCAGGAGAAAATCTCGACAGAAAAGTTTCAGCCGATCGCATAACTTTCTGTAATGCTCCGACGTGGCCGAAACTGAGGGGTCGGAGGATTAACGATAATAAATAATTAGGAAAGGTGCGAAGAGATATGTAATTAGAGAAGGGAGAGAAGGTTCTGGGAGACTAGAAAGAAAAATTGTGAAAAATAGATAAATATATTGAGGAGTTGATGGAGAGCAACCTGCTTCTACAGGCGTCGGAAATGGAGAGAGACCTCGGGTTTTGGGTGGAAGGCTCGGCGATCCTCCTCTGGGGAGTAAGCGCTCTCGTTTCGGCTTGCTCCGTATTTGGGCCACTCGCCACCTCGAATTCGATTCTCAAGACGGTATCTTATCTATCACTCCTCGTGGTATGTTTAACCGCTAGGAGGAGAAACGATAGTGAAGCCTTCTCTCTAGGGGGAGAATCCTGGTACTCAGGAACAGTCCTTCCTCTCGATAGCACCGTTCCTTGGGTGGTACACGGCTCCCCAGGTTAAATTGAGCATGTCCTCATGCTACCAGGCAGGCAGGAGCTGTGGTTAGGCCTGGTTTTCTCGGTAAGTCGAGAGTTGAATCAGAAGAATGGTCTTTTTGATGGATTCCCCGAGAAGGTGAGGTGGGCGTATGGCAGCCGCGCCGACCAGCGTTGACCGGAAGAGGTGTCGTATAGCAACTGCGCTTGTTTATTTTTCCTCGCTCCAAACGGACTCTAGCATTTGCGCCGCTCATTTCTTATCGGCCGGATAGCCCGATATCCTCGTGATTGGCACGGTAGTGTCATAGGTCCAGTTGTTACGTGTTGCAATGTCTCTGGAATTCATTCAATCTCAGCGCGGAAATCCCCTTTTAGTTCTCGACTAAGTTGCTAAATCTTGCTCAACAAAAATGCCAGGAGTGCAATTGAGGCTGCAGCCGGATTGTGTGGTTGCTGATTTTGAAGAAGGAATTCACGGCGCAGTGAGAAATGCTTTCCCAGATTCCCGAACTGTGGGATGTCGATTCCATTTGTCACAATCTTGGTGGAGGAAAATCCAAGCACTCGGGCTAACCAAACCATACAGAGCAAAGGGGGATATTCGAAATTGGCTTCGTCTCGTTTTCGGTATACCGTTCTTGGATCCAAGTGAGGTCGGTGCTGCATTTTTGGAACATTGTATGACGTCGTTGCCAGATGCTACACGGGTTATAAAGTACGCGGAATACATCATCGATAACTACGTTGGTGTTCAAGCTACGTTTCCTCCTGAGTTATGGGCTGCAGCGGAAATTTCTTCGGAAAGAACCACAAACAGTTGTGAATCGTTCCACTCGAAATTCAATGGCCAGTTTTCCCATCCTCATCCTAACATTTTCGTGTTTCTCAATGCCTTGAAACGAATGCAAACGGACACCTTCCTCATAATGAATGGCTCGAATGTGCCCAAGCCGGACACAGGGGCGTTCAAAAAAACCCTGCAAATTATTACACAACGGTTTATTATTCGGATAAACAGCTTGACCTAGCATTAATGCTCCGAGACCCATCCTGTTCGATTCAGCATCGAAAAATATCATAATGAAACCCAAAAAAAGGTCGAAAAGAACTGAATCGTAATATTAAAATAAACAAAAAAAAAACGAAAGTATCTAGAAAAAACTGAATTTTAATACGAAAACATGCACGCTAAATACTAATATCAAAATTTAACCAATAATCTATGAAAAAAAACAAAATGAGAATGAAACGAAAGAATCTAAAAAAATTGAATCGTATTAAAACCAAAACGTTGGGGAAATTGGAACGGGGGCGCTTGAAGCGAAAGGCGAAAGGGGAGGTGGCGTCGTCGTTGGGAGGCGAAAGGGGGCCGCCCGCCCGCGAGGCGAGGACGCCCCGCCACCGGTTGTTTTTTATTCAGACGGGAGGGAGGGAGGGACGCTGTAGCTCCCGCGTTGTACTGCGTTTCGTTAATTTTTTTAAACTGTTTTTTGCCCATTACAACCACGGGCTTCGTCCGATCGGACTGCCGAGATGGCGGGCACAACTAGATACCAAATCGGATTTTTGGGCGAAAGAACGAATTTTTTTGACCACGTTAAAGGCACAAAATGGCCCGGACGGGGGACGGGGGACGGCGGAGGGCGGACGGACATTGCAAATTTGGAATCTCCATGTCTTGAAACGTAAAGTATCAAATTTTGAGGGGGGGTAGTAAAAAATTTTTCATGACCGAAAACATAGGGTTATTATTCAGAATGAATAATAAACCAAAACAGAAGAAAATGATTCAGCAACTAATAATTGAATATCGAGAAGGAAAGATTGATAAAAAATCATTCCTCCAAATAGTGGCCAGACATTATGAAAAAAAGGGACAAAAAACTGCGTTAAAAGTGCTGATGAAACGTACGTACCTACCTGCATCATTTCTGTATCAACGTAATAAAATGTTGAGTGTATAAAGTGGAAATAGAAACCGTAAAGTATGACGGCGCACTTGCTATTGTCTCTACCTCCGGCGCAGTTGCTATGAAGTGCAGTTGTGCTAGGTTTCGGCGCAGTTGCAAGATTCCCGGTGAGGCACCAGCAAGATTACCTAGAGATTGTAGCTGCTGTTGCAATCGTCCCCGGGAAATCGGGGATCAAAGTGAGCAAAATGTGTGTGGTTTCTACGTCGAAGAGCCAAGGAAAGCTGCCTTTTACCACCTGCGTATAGTAAAAGTACCAAAGTTTTCGGTATCGTCAAAATTGGTTCAATAACGAAAAGAGGTTGGACGAGGGGGTTATAAACAGTTTTAAACGCGTCACGTATTCCCTTTGCATTCATTATCAACTGCTTCTAGCAACGTTTTTGGTTTCTCTGCTGATGCGAAACACTTAATGGCGTACGGAAAACGGTTTTGTAACGCGGGAGATTCTGATGAAAATCACTTCACAAGTTTCAGTTAACGGTTGCTCAGCGGTACTATAGGGTCCTCCAGTTACCGCAGGATTGTGTTGCGGAGTTAGTACCGTTCGGAAACTATACATTTATAGTCGCCCTATCCCCTTGAAACTTGAAGCCCTGGCATGTAATAATTCATCTAATTCCTCTTCCGATCCGCGGTCCGCTTTTTGCTTCATCCTCCCCCTAGTTCTGCTCGGAAATTTCCGCTTGAAGAGATTACGGGATTCGTTGAAAAGCGAGAGGAAGATGAACGTCGAAGGCTCCACTAGGTTTCGAAATTAACACTAATTGTCTACACTAATTCGGTTGTTAAATTCCGCTCAGATCACTTGTTAGTTTTTCTTGAGGGAGATAGTTGCTCTATGAATTTACTCCCGCGACATTAACTCCGTGAATGTCTACCGATACAATTCCCTTCGACGTCGTTCGAATAATTTCCGCCCTATTTCGATCACTGGCGAAGAGGAGAGAAAAGTGAATGACCGATGACCCTGTTTTCAGTAAATGGGTTCTGAGGACGGAGGAAATACGGGCGTTGGAACGGAAGAAGTTTGGAGGAGAACTCGCAGTCCCCAGTTGTGTTACGTGAGCTTTGGCTCAGAAAGTTGTCACGACACCTTCGTGGTGGAGGGGGTTGAGAGAGGGGGGGGGGCATCCCATGCATCACACGAGGGCGTTACTCCATCTTCCTCTGTCGCGTGATTAACAGCGTCTCCAGAAAATTGTCTCCGTTGAGGTTTCGAATGACCTACGCCTCGTATCACTTCAGTTCAGACTAATCCCCCACCCCTGGAACCACATTTTATTTCTTAATCTTAAAATGCAGTTAATGACAGACGTCGAAATGTGGTATTTCGCTTTTAAATGAGAAATGTTGAACTTCAATAATTATACATATCAGCGAGGTAATTAACTATCCGGTGCGAGGTGTGATGGTAAAATAAACCCCTGCCACTGGATGTCGTACCCTTTTGAAAGTTGCAACACACAACATTCCTTAGCTCTACGTCAATTCACTCAGGTACATGGCTTTAACTAATTAATCAATTCATTTATCACTCAGTTCATTCGAAATTGGTCACACAACACTTCACGGCAGCAGGAAGCGGTAGCGCTTACAGTTCCGGAATTTATTGTGCTGCTCGTACTCATTCCTGGAACATTATTGAACAATTGGTACACAGAGTATTAATGAGGCTGTGAACACGATTTTTTTGAACGGGATAGTAATCACTTCTGCAGAGTTATTGGGTAAAAACTTTTAAAACTGGAAGAAAGCGAAACGGCGGTAGTTTAAATTCCGGAATTTTTGGAGTGACTCCCACATACCTTATGAGCGTTTTTAATCATTCAACCTGTAGGTATTGGATTGGACTACAACATAAATTTGTTTTAACATTCTAGTGACGTTTCAGCGGAGTTTACAAGAAAAAAATCGCGCTAAAATCGATTTTGGTCGAAACGTTTGGTAATTTATTGTGCTGCTCTTGTCATTTTCCCACAAATGGGAATTTTATGGTATAATTGACTTATTGAGAGCTATCAATATGAAAAATTTAATGAAAATCGTTACAATTATTTTGGAAAAAAAAAAATTGGTGTGTTGATCACTATGATAACTATAGTTAACTTTCGGCGGATTTTTCTCATACCCTTATTTTGGCAAACCATGGTAACCTGAGGCCTAGATATCAAGTTTGAGCTGATTCGGTACGGTCGTTTTCTCTAAAAATCGTTCACAGACACACAAACACGTTATTTGAAGACTGTTCCTTAACCCTCGACCAGGGATATATCTGTCAAGGAAATTGCGGTTTCGCTAATATGCAACATACTCGTCTCTGCAGCATCCACCGAACTCAGGCCTGCGGAGGTACGGCAGGTATTTGGTCGTTAGCCAGTCTCCCGGTAGAGAGCTGTTGCCCGTGTGTGACCGCGCAGAGGTGACCACCTGAGGAATCCCGTATCGTCTGGGAGGATTTCTTAATCTGTCATTTCACCTGATCTAACTATTTACTTGGGTGGCAAGTTTCAAAAGGACAGATCAACTATGACCACGTTTCTTAGCCATCACCTCTCCATAATGCAAACGCAGTTATGATGATCTACTAGCCTGTTTAGTGGCCCCGTGTACCGAGTTGACCATGCTAACTCCACCCTTTTATTTTCAAATAGGCTCCCTCAGGATGTGGTCAGCTGTACACATGGGGACTTCCACAGCCCCAGAGCGGAAGGAACAGTACCCATTAAGAGGGCAACCACAGTAAGGCCATCAGCAGAGGAGAAGAAGGGCTGCGACCCATGGGAGGTGGCGAGAGTGGGACGCAGCCCAGAAGGAGGGGGGGGGGGGGTCAGGTGGCTGATTTCAGCTCTTGGTTTATGGCTCGGGTGACGGTGGATTTCTACCTCACTCAGTACGAGTACCGTTTCCCCCTCAGTATTGCACCTGCCTTCGACACCTCTTAGCCTCATTGCACTCACTGCTAAGGTGAATAGAGGTGGAGACTAGTCGGCACCTCTGAAAAAAGCGGTAGGTGGTCTAACACCCTTAGAGGTCCTCCCCTCAGGCAATGTTAGAACGCCGAGGCATACCAGAAGGCCGCTAGCAGAAGACCGCTTAGCAACTGGTAGCACAGGCTGCTAGAGCCCCCCTGATCCCCCGAGAAGAGGGGCCCACTGGCAGAATGAGGAAGGACTCGTGGTGGTCTGGTTCACTAAGTGCTGGAGGGTGGGCTCCGGAAGCCGTTTACGGCCAAGGAGTTGCTTTCCCTCGTCTACGACGTGGGGACGGGTTAAGAGCTCTCGGGCTGGCAGAACTCGGACTGAAAGGTCGGCAGTAGAATCTCTCGAACCTCACTCGGTTCTTAACAGGACATGGAGCATTTAGGGCGTACCTGCACCACATTGTTAACGTTGCAAGGCTATAAGCTCGCTCTCGAGGGACGCTTCTCTGCCATCTTCTCGCACCCGAGATGGGCCGGCTGGCGGTGCGCAGTAGGAGACGGATTTGATCAGCTCACGCCAGACGCATTCGTTAGCTCCACGCCGCATTCGGAGGAAAACTGAAGGAGCGCCGCTCAAGTTCCACCACAAGGCCTAGACAGAAGAGCTTGCTGATCCAGGGCTAGTATCTTGCAGGGCTCAAGATTGAAGACACGGCGGAAAGGCCGCTCGTGAAACTCCCAAACTGCTGGGCAGGATGTATGGGAATGACAACATGGGAGTTCTCGTGAGGGTGAAGAGAACAGGGAAGAAGAGCTGCCATCGCAGGAGTAAATTCATGGGGCCACCAGAAGAAAAGACCATTCCTCCTACGTCTCTTTAGAAAAAAACATAAAGTTATCTAAAATATGTTTTTAAGCACAGAAAAGAAAAAACGTATATCTGTGGCTTCATGGGCCACCAGTCGCTTTTTTCGAAGCGGTACAAACGATTTTCATTCATACAGTTGATGTGTAGGAGTTTGAGACACGAGGATTTAAGGAAAGCCTGACTACAAATGGTCGTTAGTGGTTCGTTAGTCCATCCGTATTGCCCCTGCAGGTTTAACTTCAGATCAGTAGGCAAGGATCAATAACGTAAGAGCTAGAGGTGAAAAATCTGCCCAATACCTTGTTTGGGGAAAAAAAGAACGTTTCAGGGCGTGAGAGTTGTTTAAAACGATCGCACAGAGCGGAAAACGTTAACTCCCCAGAAAGGTTTTTTTTTTAATTTAACAAAATCTATTAACGAGAAACACTCATTAGGGGAAGAGCCACTAAAATCTATCGTTTGTGAATTGGATGTAAGAGGGAAGAGCAACAGCCGTATAAACAGCTCGCTTCTCTTGAAGAAGGGCTCTCGCTCCCCCAACGCTTTCTCACTCCCCTTCCGTGTCTAGAGAATACGGATTCGCCCCGCACCATTGTCAGGGTCGTTGAGTAAATGAACTCGAAGAAACGGTGGATGAGAAGAGAGAGAGAGGAAAAAAAATGTATTAGCCGAATGGAAACATAAGGAAGGCGAAAGGAGGAAAAGGCCTTGGCGAAGGTCGAGCTGCACGAAAAGCTCCCCTTGAGATGCGCCGAATTACGGCGGGGGTGAAAAAAATGCGTTAAATCTCTCGTGAAAGCTCCGACATTCCCTTGGCGTTGTCGGCACATCTGCCGTTTTTCCTCTCGTCATTTTTCCCTCCGCGGTAGTCAATTACATCGGTGGTGGGGAAACACACCCGAAAAACGATGGACAAAACACGAAACAGATGTCCGGTTTGTTGGGAAAGAGTGAGGCCGATGTGCGTGCGGTGTGCAACACCCTGGAACGATAAAGAACGAGAAGATTTGGACCAGGGGGAAAAATTGCCAGGATCTCGAGGTTCTCCAAAACGTGAACGTCAGTTAGGAGATAGAGGGAGAGAGAGAGACTGACTTGCTTACCGAAGAATTTATTTAACAACCTCGGAAACAATAGGGTCTTAAGGCCCCCCTCTTTCTTGTTCCCAGTAATTAATAATGTAACACTCACGATTTCTGGTTGTCATAACGACATGAGTAAAATAAAAAATTATCTTCTAACATAACTAAACAGCTGCTGTTGGGCGCACGAGAGGGGGACCTTGAGGATCGAAATAAAAATGAAACTGGGTGAGTGTGAGGAGGACTGTAATGTTAAGTTAAAATTGAGCTGAGATGGTGTACAAATGGGCAGCACAAGGGCAGTAATCGGAACGCGTGAACTGGCGCGGGAAACCGTATGGGAGAGCGAGAAGTTACTGGGGGGATAGTTGGAATCAGAATGAATTTGGAAGTGCTCAGTCGTGGAGAGGAATGTGGGATTGAGAAGGAAATGAAGAAAGGGGAAAACCTGAGAAAGGGGGCTGTTAGAACCAACTGACCGCAGCTGAGGGATTCCTGCAGGGGTGAGGGGCAGGTAAGGAATACACGGAGGCTGACTGAGGACTGGGGAAGTCCGAGGTCAAAGACTAACCAATTTGACGCTTTGCGTCAAACAGTTGCACTTCCACGCCCACTACACGTTTTGCACTACACTTTACACTGCGACGATGTCAGGCCTCGGTCCTTCTCCCAAGACAACACGGTAGTTTTTCTACCTCCCCACTTCGCACACAAATGACAGGTGTGTTCCCTTATCAAAATTAGAGTTATATCAGTCTACTGCCATGGAGGTTGCAGTTTCGCTATCATGCAAGATGCCGCCCACTCACTCAGCATCCACTGTACCCAGAACTGTGGAGGTATGGTGGGTTTTTTGTCTTTTTTTTTTTTGACCCGAGGGCGTGTGGGACAAGTCGCTTTGTCACTGCGGCCGCATATGGGCCTATTGTGACGGCCCTTTCTTAGTAGAAGGCGTCGTACATACCCGTCCCCTTTAGGAAGCTGAGTATGTCCTTCACCGCAGATTCCGCCATGATTTGGGGTTCAGTGGTCCCCAGACCGAAGTATTCAAAGCGTTTTGCTGCCAAGGCAGGGCACTCACACAGGATATGCTCTGCTGTCTCGTCCTCCTCACCGCAGAGTCTGCATTCCACCGCCTCTAAGATGCCCATCTTGTTGAGGTGATATCTGAGTGGGCAGTGCCCGGTGAGGAAGCTTATCAGTACTCTCAGACCTTGATAGAGAGTGTCAGCATTGCCTTCGCCCTTTGACAGGAAGGCGTGACAAGCCTTTTCGCCTGTCTTAGTTGTGGCTGGCGATGCCAATGGGCGCCATTTTCCAGTATCTCCCATCGAGCAACCAGACGGTTCAGGTGACTTTTCGTCATACCTACGTGTGGTTCAGACCCGATGGATAGGGATTCTGTACCCCTTTTCGCAAGGGGGTCAGCCTTTTCATTGTCCTCATGCCCCCTGTGAGCCGGCACCCATTTGAGGGAGAGCCTGTTACGGGCGCCGAGCTGCTTGAGCGCATGGAGGCATTCCCATGCCAGCTTAGACCTAAAACTATAGGCTGCGATGGCCTTTAAGGCGGTCTGGCTGTCTGAGAAAATGTAGATCCGCTTGCCCTTGAGTCCTTTGTTCAAGATCTCTTCTGCGATCTCTTGGGTTTTGCTCATTGTTCGCGGCTGCTTATTCAGTCAGCATGCTGTCCTTATTCACAGCTGGCCGCAGACATGCCCCTGGGGACAATTCCGTGGCCGTTCCACTATCCACAACCCGTGGTCGCGCCTGGTAGCATGGGCATGCTCCTGGGAAGATAACCCAGAACCAGGTTTTTTTTTGTCTTAGCCAGCCCCCCGGTGCAGAGCTGTTTTCCATGTTTAACTATGCGAAGGTCTGACCACCTGAGACTTCCCGTACTGCCAGGGAGGAGTTCTTAATCGTAATCTGCCTTCCCACATAATCTAAACCGGGCGAAACGGTTATAGCTCTTTTAGTAGCAGTCAATGCCGGTAGAAACATCTGCTCTTCCAACACTCACTGTTGTAGGAACTACAGTGGAGCATCGTGTGGTTTCTTGTTTCCTCCAAACTGGAGGCGCAAGACGTGCAGGATGAAGAATCTTCGAGAGAAAGAAGTGGAGCCACTCATTAAAGCCACTAAGCCTCGTAAGGAACTGGCTCGTCCAGTTGTCCGGCTCAACCCATGGAGGTTCATGGAGAGACTTTCATGGAGGTTGGGGAAAATTGCGACGTGTCATGTCCCGTTGACGAGGATGATAAGTTTTCATTCAATGAAGAGATCATCAGTGAGGAAAGCTCACGTTTCACCCTCCGCTTGTCAACCACGCACTCAACAGCCAAGTCAACTGAGCAGTGATCACCTGGCGTGCTTCTGCCGATACTGTCATGCACCCCAAGAGACCAATTGGGATTAATGTGAACTATATAGCAGGGAAGGCAAGGGACAAGTTCTATGGGGTGGTGAAAATGGCAAGGGAAGGATGGTGAGTGGGTAGAGAGGCCCTTCGCACAATATACAGGGGAATAATGTATGTGGCAATAATAGCGTACGCGTCCGGGGTGTGGTGGGACAAGCTCAATTCCCACACGAGGAGGAGACTGGCGAGTGGGCAAAGAAAAATGCTGATTGGAATGGTGAAAGCCTACCGCACAGTCTCCTCTGACGCCCTGTGCGTTGTGGCCGGGGAGCCGCCCATTGACCTGGAGGTGTGCTTCCGAGAGAAGCTCCGTGGATTCGGGTTGGTGATGAATGGGCTGTGTGAGTGTGGAGAGTTGGACTAGCAGGATAGGGATAGGGCCAGGAACGAGGTATTAGAAATAGAAGGGCAGTGGGATAGGACAATGGATAAGGAGCGGGGATGTTTTGTATGGTGGAAATGGTTCGGCGAAAGGGTTCTTAGGGATAGAGAACAGGATAGGTTGCGGTGAAATGTGCGCAGGGCCTCAGACGTAGGTTTTTAGGTTATGTGTTCGTGTGTGTGTTGTGTGTTAGTGTGCGGTTTTGAGTGGGCAGTGCCAGGGATGGTCGAATATCAAGTAGCCCATCCCTGGACCGCCAGTGTGAATGTATTTAAGGGCTGAATGTATATATGAGTGAGTGTGTTGTGAATGTATGTCTGTTAGTGTCTTGTAGGAATAGGTAGTGTAGCGAAGGATCTAGGGGGATGAATATCGAGTAGTCCGTCCCTGGACCATCGGGAAAATGTGTGAATGTATTTATTGTGTGAGTGAGTATGTAGGTTATTAGTGGTAGGCTGAGTGAGACGGGTAGGTCGCGGTCGTGGGCGGCCGAATATCAAGTAGTTTGCCCTCGTCGCATCGGAAAAGATGGCCTGACACCCTTCGCCATGGCAGCAGGTGCGGGGGCAAGCCCAATCCCCAAACCCCCATGGAGATAAAGCGTAGGTGCCAGTAGAACGCCGCTTGGCAATTCTGGCACCGGGGACTGCCACCCATTCAGGTCCTTAGGCTGCTCAAGGTGCAGCCATATAGAATGGGTGCCACAGGGGCTTCAGCCCACGGCTGGCAGCGGGGAGCCTTTAGGGCGTAGCGCTGTCGGCCGTGGGAGCCATGGGCCGTGAGCGATGGGTCCCTACGAGGACCGTGGTTTCGCTGGAACCCCCCCCCCCCCTAGAGAGATGATCGGCTGGAGAGGGGCAAAGGCTGCGAAGCAAGGTACCCTCTCCAACGCCACGGGCAATGCCGAAAGCACAAGTACCATTGCCGATACTGTCATGCGCCCCAAGAGTGCGAGGACACAAACTACACGATTCAACGACTCAAACTGGTTACTACAGGCACGACAACGAGCATCCACAACGCCACGATCCCGATCTCTTGTAAACTCATCGCTGTAGGCAGTGCCACCACACGAACGGCGACCTAAAGAACCGTGTCTCACACAGACTGTTTTCTCAACTAGTGTTTTTCTTACTCACAAACCCATGAAACTGGGATAACTGTGTGAAATTTCAATTGGTCTATTCCTGTACATTACCTGTTTCTTTTCAAACAATTTTTGTTGTTTTTTGAGAGAAAATACGTCATTTATTAGGTAAGTGTACTTGAGTTCCCCCGCCCCCTCCACGATTTGCATTCATTGTGTCAAGCAGAAAGTCATACGGAAGATGTGGCGTTGGATTCTGGTGACTCAAGTTGAGAGCCCTTCCAAAGATGAGTCACGACAGCTCCCTCGGTGGTATTTACGAAACCTTTCAGTTGTCCGTTTGCTCCTGCGACATATTGAATTGAAAAGCCGCCACCGATTACTCAAACATTCCATTAAGATTGAAGGACCGCATCAAGTGAGAACGCGGTTGTCCGAAGAACCCCAGGCGTCGTCGAAAAAGGAACAGTTATATCGCGAGAGGGGGTCGACGCTATTTACACCGCAGCGATCTATCAAAGCGGCTTCCCATCCCTTTTCTGGGCAACTTCGGGTTCGTAAGGGCTCTGGAATTCGGCCCAAAAACCTTTCCATCGCATAATTGATTAGAGCCGATCGCGAGGGTATTAAACCGGAACGGCCCCCAGTCCTACGGCGATTGACGACGCCGAAACTGAAAAGGGGAAGAAATAAACGAAACGGCACAATATGTTGCGGGAAACCGTGCGTGAATTGATCGAGAGGACTCGCCACTGAAGGGGAGGGTGGAGAGAGTAGGAGCGATATGGAAATCACTGCGTTCATTATTGCGATCGGCGGTGCAATTTATGAAGGAAAGAGCCGGGACTTGTGATGAGATTATTGGACAGCAAGATGAATGAGGTTGAACGTTGATATTTGATCAGATGAGTTTCATTGAGCCCAACTCCTGCCTGTCATCAACAGTCTAAACACAATGCGCCCCGCAACACTTGCAAAAGTGAGGGTTCTCGATAACGTAGCTTGCTCGAACACATCCCATGCCAAATAGAATTAGCGAAAGTATTAACAGCGTTGTTTCTATCGACGATCGGAACCTAGCATGAAAATTTACGTCGTCGAGCGTATCAAAGTGCTCGATTCTCGGACGGGCCTGGTACGCATTTATATCTTCGTCCAAGAAACCAGAGTCTGTGAGCTCCACTCGGGGTTCATTGCCCATAAAATGATTTTAAATTGAGTTGGCAGAACACCAATAAATTACACAAACGGTGGGTACAGCTTTCGTACAAGTACGCAACCACTTTGCTACATAAACTCGAAAATGTAACGGCCAAGCGTCACGAAATTTAACCTTGAGGCTGAGTGGACAAGGCAACGTTTTAACCCAATTTGCAACCATAGCCCCTGTGGCGTAATGCATAAGGCATCGGTCTCCTAAACCGGAGGTTGTGGGTTCGACGAATCCCACCAGGTTTAACAGATTTTTTAAAGGAAAAGACATAAAATGTCCCTCGTGCTTGCGTACTTGTACGAAAGCTGTACCCCCACCGTTTGTGTATTTTGACAATTACTTATCGATTTACTTCGTGAACTACTCATCCAAAGTAACGTCGTTGACTGATAAGAATAACATAAATGAACAAGAACGAAACAAATGAACCAGTTCATCAATTAGGTGAATTATTTTTCGTTTCCGTGACCAAAAGTGTAAGGAAAATATAGCGATCGTGTCAAAAAAAAAGTTGGGCGTTCTTCAGATCTTTACGTTTTGAGACCTAGGGAATCCAAAAAAACTAATTTCGGCGCAAGTTGTGTTTGTATGTGTGTTTTTTTTTTGTTTTTTTTAATGCAATGATAACTACATTTGATTGTCCTCGTTGATGGTTTCGATATAATGGTCGCGTCAATTGCAATTGACATCATCACTTAGTCACTGAGGTTATTAAAACGTGTGATGTTACCAAGCGTTAGACCAGACGTTACCATGCACTTAACCCAACACAATATATTTCGTGACGCTTCTCCGTTACATATCCCGTGTAACATCTCCCGCGTTACATTTTCGAGTTTATGTAGAAAGTAAAGACATAAAATGTCAAAAAAATAATCGTAACTCTGGTGGGATTCGAACCCACAATCTCCAGTTTAGGAGACCGATACCTTGTCCAGTAGGCCACTGGGGCTGTGGCTTGCAACTCGGGTTAAAAAATTTCGTGAGGCTTCTCCGTTACATCTCCGGTATTACATTTTCGAGATTATGTAGCAAAGTAAATACATAAAATGTCAAAACAGTGTAGCATGCGACAATTCAAAACTCACACAAGACGAAACACTAATCAACTAACTTACCACAGTTAAACAATGCATCCCAGTGTATGATAAAACGTTAGTTGTTGGTAGGTGGAGGGGAGGGGGGCTTCTTAACTATAGACGTAATCAGCTCGCAACATGCATGGAGGTAAATGAAGTTATGTGATTTGTCGCATAAGAAGTGCAGAACACACCTCGGTGGATATTTAAAGAGCTTCTGGACAATATATTCAGATATTTTTTACATAGTTAGAGGGTGTTCACAAAAATTAACCGTAAAACGTCAATTGTGCTTTATCCTCATAACTATTACGGGCGCGATTGAAACCCGCAATGACAACAGAACAGAACGAGATGGCGGGCTCAACTCATTGGAACGTCCACTGCCAAAGTCGAAGCCAGAAGAAGAAACATGGGAGGGGAGGAGCTCGACAGTGGCCTCTGGCTGGGGCTGCATGGATGGGATCAGTGAGAATATTATACAGGCTATTGAACAGAGGGGACCTTCCTGTGGAACGAGCCTATTATTATTGGTGATCCGGAACCATACGATTACGTAGGCGCACAACAACAACATTACCTGCACGTAAGTACGATTTTCTCATTTAATTATAGTTAAATATTAATTCCTACTTCTTATAGCAGACCCAAACTGCAACGCGTTGCCTTGTTCTTCTTTTCTTCTATTTGTTCCGATGTATCGAAATTCACTATCTGTTCACAGATGAGGACTCAAAGCTGATTCCTGAAACTGAGCGCTCAGTGCCGACCTGACGAATCTGATTGACTCAAGCTTAATCAATTGCACGCCACTAGCATGCAGACGGCATTGGAATGCTGCCAGTCACGGGCACATCCCTAGAGGAGCAGTGGCTTGTTATACTCCAGGGTGGTGTATACTACAACACCCCCTGGACTGCCACAGGGAAGGGGAACCCGAGGGTGGGTTACCAAAACAACCGACGCACTCCCCACTGCTTAACCTATTGCGCAAACGACGTTATTACGACCTTTGTAACCGATGCAGGCTGACAACAGTGCTCACCCCATGCAGGTTGCCTTCAGGGCTGATGAGCAAAGGAATCATACTGGCCAGCACATCGGCTACCTGAAGAGGATGCAATCGAACTTGAGGCTGATGATGCTCAGAGGTGTGTGTCTCTCACGGGAGCACGAAGGGAGCTGCTCAATTCCTTTATACAAGAAAACTCAGAACCAATTATGGCTTCGTTGGGAATGCCATTACAGCCTCCCAAACGAAAGGTTATAGAACGAGGCTCTTCTCTGAGCAGTCTAGAACCTGTAGGACCAAGGCTCTAGATCGCAGGTAACCTGCACGGAGCTACAACTGTGCTAGAGAGCGTGTCACCCTGCAGCCGCGCTCCTGTGGATCACCAAGGCCTACAAGACTGTATCAACGGAAGCACTCCAGGTGATCACTGGTCAGTTACCAGTTGATTTGGCTGTTGAGTGCATGATTGACAAGTGGAGAGTGAAACGGGAGCTTCCCCCGCTTTGGGCTGAACTCCGTGCGGATCTCACCACAGAACAGAAACTTGCCGCCATCGATGAATGGGCTCTAGAGAAATGGCAAGCGAGATGGGAATCCTCGTCAAAGGGACGTGATACGTATGAGTTCTTCCCCAACATCCGTGAACGTCTTTCTAGAAAATGGGTTGAGCCAGACCACTGGACGAGCCAGTTCCTCACGGGACATGGTGACTTCAATGCGCGGCTCCACTTCTTTTCTCTGAAAGACTCTCCATTATGCACGTCTTGTGCCTCCAGTGCGGAGGAAACAAGAAACCATGTGCTGCTCCACTGTAGTTTCTACAACAGTGAGCGACGGTTGTTGGGTGGGCAAACGACCTTAGCAGCTTTGACTGCTACAAAGGAAGCCTATAACCATTTTGCAAAGTTCGCAAAGAAGGTAATGGCTAAGAAACGTGGTTATAGTTGATCAGTCCTTTTGAAACTTGCCACCCAAGTAAACAGTAAGATCAGGTAGGGAACCAGATTAAGAACTACTCCCAGATGGTACGGGATTCCTCAGGTGGTCACCTCCGCGCGGTAACACACGGGCAACAGCTCTCTACGGTGAGACTGGCTAACGACCACATACCTGCCGTACCTCCACAGGTCTGAGTTCGGTGGATGCTGCGGGGCCGGCCTCTTGCATATTAGCGAAACCGCAACTTCTATGACTGATATAACCCTCGTCGAGGGTTTAGGTACAGTCATGAAATAAAGAAACAGATCTGCTAGAGAGCGTGGAGGAAAAAGTTGCCAGTATGGTAGGAAGGGAACGAAGGTAATATTACAAGAGCTTCATCTGCAAGGTCAACGCATTTGCTACAACTTGACGTTGGTCTCCCTACTCTCTTACTGGCCTTGGATTGTGTGCACGAACCAAAATTGGACGTAATTCGACAGGGGGTTTCCAGTTACATTTTGGCCGCAGAATGCGGTGGCATTTCTCACGTTGCCAGACTCACTCTGTACTATACTATATCATTCACAGTCCCTAGGTACATTCGAAATGGTAGTCTTCGCCGTGATATTGAGGTGAAAACGATCGATGAGACCATAAAGAAAAGTGCGATCGCCCATTTAAATTGTGTGAGAGTGTACTGCTTGACTCCCATTGTAAGCACCCCAGTGATCATAGTCTAGTGGTTATAAACGAAAGTCAGTTATTGTATCAGAGCTAGTGGTTGCTGTAATTTCCTATTTCTCCCACCGTACCGAGGGGGGGGGGAGGTTGGAAATGTTTGGAGAGCCGCTGACTCAGGCAAAAATTACAGCAATCACGAGCTCCGATACAATGCCTAACTTCCGTCGAATTATGAATCTTTGTCTATAACCACTAGACTACGACCACAGGGATGCCTACAATGAGAGTCTGCAGTACAAGAGACCATGTCAACGCTGAAACTGTCCATCAGCCAACATTTGTGAACCTTAGTAATCTTAGTAAACCAAGTACAAAAACATTAAGATATAGTTCGGAGGATTTTAAAACAACACACAATTGTATTAAAGTAATTGGGTTAGTTCCGCCAGTAGGTGAATTACTAAAGTTAACGTACCTGTTTGGTAGTCCATCTCCTCTGGCTGGTGAGGTACTGTGGGCAAGGGCTTTTGAAGTAAAGACGGCATCGTATGGCCTCACAGTACTAAAGTCAGTTAGTTGGTCGTGGTCTTTATATAGGAAGAGAAAGGTAAACCAGATGGTGGAGGGTCATGCACCTCTGGGGAAACCCACTGAAAGTGAAGGGAGAAGACTGTAAGGTATGTCTTAAATATTCTGTTGATTGTCGATTCTAAACCTTTTTGGTATAGGGTGGTCTGTAAATTCGTCAGTTGGTTGTTTTCGTTTGTGTAGTGTCTTGAGTGGTGTGAATATGGTGTCACATTTTGTGTTGTTTTGTTCATTTATGATCTGTCCATTGAAGTTTTTTTGTTTATAGATTTCCGTGTTTTCTAATATGTTCAGTTTTCGTCTTTTGTCTTGTTTATTTAGTAAGGTGGTTCAGTCCTGTATTTTGGTAGGTTCATTTCCAGTTGTCTTGAGGTCTTGGCAAAGTTTGAGTCGTTTTAGTACTGACTTAACGGCCGGACGATGACGTCTTTACGTCGAAAGCGCTTGCCCACAAACCAGTGAACCAAACAGTTAACTTTAGTAACACACAATTGTATTTATTAGTTGAAAATACATTTTCTCTTGTGTATCTGTGTAGCAGTAGTTTTGGCAGATTGAGACTGAGGATAACGTAATCCAAGATATTTCATTCAGCGCAATGAAATCGGTATATTCTGCCCGATGAGATTGTGAGGAAATGAAAAAGTAATCAATCTAAACGAGGTCGTCACCATTTTCTCTACAGTCCCGGGGAACTTGCATATTGGACCACGACGATTGCTTATTGCGAATCGTTTTCGAGCTGCCGCGTAACGGGCCGTGATGAATCCCATAGCTGCAAAGGGGAGGCCTAGCCGCTACCTGCCAGAACAGGAAAGCGGTAATGACGACCAGCGGAGGCCATCATTTTCGACACATCTCCCCCGTCCCCGCCCAACAACTTTAATGAAAACATCGGATTGGATTCGGTCGTCGCTCAAAATAAGCGAAGGGGGATCGGTTCGGCCCTGGATTGGGCACGAGAAGCTCGGAAATAAGGCGGAACGGGCCTCTGGACCAGAAGTTGGCTCAGCCACCTGTGCTTCTGAGGACGATATCGAAGGTCCGTCCAGGAAATTACTACATCGATCTCGGGGAAATGCCGGAGAGAACCGGTTGCCCTTTAACGCCGCTGCCATAGCAACCCTTCTTTCTCTTCTTGCCGTTCAGGATGGAAAGGGCGGTTGACGGGGACGTGAAGGCGGAGGTGGAGTTTGAGCTTAGCCTTAATTTATATTTGATGGCCAGATCCCAGAGAAACGGTAAAGTCTAAGGGAAAGAGCTTCGGTCATAAGCGGATTCGAAACCTTCAGGTACAGCCACTTGGAGAGAAGTCTCGAGCTACACGATATAATATTTACCCGCAAATTCCCCATCGCTCAAATGTACTTCAATAACTTCTCCAACTGGAATATTGTGTACTCCTTGTTTTCGCATTTACTAACCACTCAGTATTACTTCATCGCATGTACCAACGTAATTAACTGAATGAACTTTGCACCTTTAGTCAGTTATATACCATCCGGAGTGTAAGGTCACTAGAGACCTCTTGTGCATCCGAGAAGTAACCAACAACAATCTGGTGCCAGAAGAGGGACGTCTCTCAGCAGCCTGGCATTTTCCAGTGTGAGGCCAGTTGACAGATCCCCTGCTCTGGTAGTGAATCAGGAAGCAGTGAGATCTGTGTCTAAAAGGCTGCTCGCCAAAAGCCTTGCTTTGCAACTGTCAGGACACTGTCCATGATTCCCCTGACTAGGTTCTCCAGGCGCGAGTTAGAAAGCTGTGAGCCTGGGTGTATTACACCCACTCTCACCCCCTCCACAGCATCTGTGTAGCTTGGCCTGCTCTGTAGTGGGGGGGGGGGTCCAACCTGCTCCCTACGTTGTGAGGTAGATCCTGTGGAGGGGTCTGGATTACTTCATACCAATTTCTAGATGGCTTTCCTTCACCGTCTTTGCTCAGGCTTTTTGAGCTTCCTCTGGTGCAAGCCCTTGCAGCACCCAATTGTTTCATAGCCAACTTGGAAGTCTCTCTTTCGCCTTCCATTTTTTCGCATCACCTCAGGAAGGCTTTGTTGAACCGGGTATTGCCCAGTGCCCAGAATTTGCATACTAGCGACCAAACTCCTTCTGGCCATGCATCCTCGGCGTATACTGTTCCACCCAAGATTGGGATTGCCGTTGTTAGTGGCTGCTCATTCAGGCAACGTGCTGCCCAGAGCACACAACCTAGAGTGATGTGCTATAGTCATTCCTCAATCCACAGCCTGTGGACGCGCCTGGTAGCATAGGCATGCTTGTGGAAGTGGTCACACCTACTCAGGAGTTCTAGATGCTACCTACCGCTGAAACTCTCGTTTGGTCCTAGAACAGTTTTGATTCATCTCATAATAACTGCACCTTGAAGAACAAGAACAAACCATGTCGTCCATAAAGGAGGTTATGTCAGTCGTTCTTCATCAGTAAATCACGAGGGTGCAGTTTTGGTATCATGCGAGGCTCCTAGGGCGGCTGCACTGTACCCTGTACGTGACTCCCTTTTCACTCTTCACTATGTACTGAATCGTCGGTAACTGGCCAGTGATGTCATGGAGTGCTTCAGTAGATACTGTCTTGAAGGCTTTGCTGATCTACATGAGCGCTGCTCTCTGGGATTGGGCGAGAACTTTCCTTTGATTGACTGTGAGTTGCAAGGGTTGTCCTTTGAAGGTCTGGACGTACTGGCTGAATCGCCCCTCACCTATGTTAACGCCTAAGTACTTGACTTGCTTCTCAAGAAGGAACATTTGGCCACCAAAACATATTGACAGCTATTTAATTTTCCCTTTAAGAAAAAGCTAGGTTTTTTCCTCAGCCACCTGCACGCACCATCGGCGGACGATTCGAACCATTTGATAGGTTTTTGCTTCGATTTGGCGGACTGACTGCGCACAGATTAGCCCAGTCAGGTCGCTCGCATAGTCACGCAGTCTTAATAAGGCTCCTTAGAAGACCTTTCAAGAAGGCGTTCCAAAGAGCTGGTATGAGGCTCACGAGGTTCTGAGTTTCCAAGGCAGCCTCAAACCTCAATGGTTGTGGAAGCATCTCTGAAGGCCGTAATGTGAGACTCAAGGGTCGCACACTGAACCTATAATTAACCTAGGTTCCATTTTACTCCCCGAAAAGGCGCCATATTTATATACTGTTGTTACAATATCGTTCTGGTAGAGGAGGGGAGTAAGTACAATATCGACATTACAGTCAGAGATGTTATACCAGGGAACAGGGTGGGAGCAAACGCGAGTGCGAGCGACAGGACGACGCCTCGATGAGACAACAGCTCAGTTTCGACTGTCGACACCGAAGTTTCGAGTAAATTGGGTCATTTGAGGTTCATAGTCATCACAAACCCCCTGGACTAGCCATCGTAAACTGACGAGTTCGGTCATCCCAGAACCCGAACCGAAAGATTGGAGCAAGGTTATTTTCAAAATGGGTGCCTCTCGCCTTCAGGTTCGTTGTTAGAAGCTGCCTGCCCTTCCATCCCCCCTCCCTTCAACGCCATCGTATTGGGGTTAGGTCTAATGAGAAAAAGAGATATAAAAGGGGAGAGTGAGGTCAAATCGAGATCAGGAAGGGCCTCCTATCAGACCCTGAAAACACCCCTGCTTCGTGAAGGCTGACTCGAGAAGTTGGACGCTGGAAGTTGAGTGAGACGCACCACATCGCTTTACCCATCCACTCTCACCACTACGATTTACGAAATATCGATCAAATTGCAAAAGTCTCTCAAATTCCACTTTAACGTTTCGACTCTCGTTTACCAGACAAAAACTAACACAACGAAATTAGCCGCCCCACGATAAATTTTCAAAACGCCATTTATTTCAAAAGTTGAAACCCCCATTGGAGACCGGCTCCCAAAATGTTCATTAGCCTAAGTGACAAGTTCAGAAACTCCTGAGGTAGATCGTTATCGAAGCTCTAAACCTGAGGTCGGTAGTGGGGAGTTTTAGAACGGAGAAAGATGTTTGATTAGAATGTTAGAAGCTCCTTTCCCTTCAAGAGGAACAACAATATTTATTCCGGGAGTAAAAGGATAAGTTGGGAAGTCATTAATCATTTTGAATTGAGTAAAAGTTGGAATTAATCACCTGTCTTACACCAGCTGCACAATCCCGATGGTGAGGTAGGCCACGGAAAGAGATTTTAGTTTCTTGGCTGGAAAGTTGGACGGGGAGCTTCAACTTTATTTATAAAAGTACGAGTTTATTCTGAAAAACGTCTTGTCCGGGCTGAGCAGGAATCTCTTAATTTTTTATCAATTTTTGATTAATTAATATTGGTCCTTGATCTGCAGTCAGTGTGGTTTCGCTGATTAGTAATTGTTGGTTCCCTAGTTCCCTAGACCTTCCAGTATAAAAATAACAATGAGAAATTGTAATTGATAAAAATTTAATGCGATGTAACGAAATTGGTGAAATGAAGAGGCGTCTTCTAGAGTTGATGCACAAAATGAACCGAATTTATTGAAAATAAATGGAATAGTCCGCGTTAGGAAAAAATAAAGGGAACAAAACGATAGTTCTTTTGGAGAAAGAAACGGAAACGGAATTTCTGACTGTGATGTTGGTGGGTGACGAAGTGCATGGTCCTCGTTGATTGAATCGTCGTTCTTTTCCTTGGTTCGTCTGGTCAAAGGAAGAAGTAGAGCAGTTCTGACTTAACTTAACCTGGGTAATGGAATACTGAGGACCCAAATGTTAGTTATTGTGCAATGCACACGTGGGGAAACTGCTGAAGAAGAGGAAGGAGATATCAGGGAGGCAGCTGCGGACCAAAGGACCCGCCAGAGCAGCTGGGACCAATGGCATTTCGCCGCGGCCACAAACGGGCCCACGTCCCAGCTCCCCTACGAGACTGTTGAGGGGTTCGCTCAGTGCCCCAGCCGCCGCTGGTTCCCATTGCCTCACCACCCTGGGTTTGGAGAAGGGGGTGCCCTGTCCGCTCGTTCTATCCCCGCCTGGCTCGGGAAGCCTCACGCCCCCCCAGATACTGCTGACCCAACAATGGCCATGTCATACCACCGCAACTTATCTTGAACAAATCCAAGAGCAACCACAGCACTAACGATTTTCCTGGCAGATACATGCAAAGCTGAAGGACGAAACGGTGATGGAGAGAGATGGAACACAGAGTCCCCCCAGATCGAACTGGAGCAAGTTTGAACACACATAGGACGCTATGTGTTCGGCACAAGCCGAATTAGATGGGTTTTTGACCTCTGTGTGCCTTATCCTACTTGCACCCCCCGAGTGTGCTTGCCCTTGCACTACCCATGCGTACATATCCCCCCTATATTCCCCTATTGTGCATGTGCTTAGCCTTGCGACTCAACTTTCGATGAATACTCCCATTTGACCCTACCTACCCTTTCAATCTCCCTGCACCACCTACTGTGTTTCCTTCTGCGCTCACTCATTCGTCCTCATCTTCATACCCAAGCTCAAGTTCTTCGTTGTCCTGCTCAAATCATCATCCCATCATTGTCTCCCCACACGTCACCTTGTTTCATCACCCTATACTCTGGCTCTCCCCATACTCCAGCCCTGCCATATCCTCCGGATCAGTTCTCATGTGCATTAGCCCCCGTGCATATCTGAATTACCACCCACCACCAGGGCAACCCCACGTCAGCTATCCTGCTGTTGGAGTAAGTTCAGCACAAGCCGAATCAGATGGGTTTTTGATCTCAGAACGTCCGCACCACATTGTACTCTCTGGCCCTATGGAAAGTCATTGTTTCCCTAAACACCTTCGCCCTCAAGTCCGTTTGTTACCTATGGAAAAGTCACCTCCTCCCATGTGACAACAGGTTTTCCTTATCCTGGACTTTCCCATCTATCTTTTCCCACCCCTCAATTTTAGATTCCTTTCAACAATAGACAGCTCCTACCTAACACACAGTCATCTAACAGCTCTCACGATACAGTCGTCTCCCAGTTCTCCCAACAGACACTTGTTTCACCTCTCGTCGACATCTAATTCGGATTTCTCCTTCCTTCCTCATATAACCGCAACTTCCATGACTGATATAACTCTCGTCAAGGTTTTGGGAACAGTCATCAAATAAGGAAACAGACCTGAGTGCTGGACGAGTATGGGCACGCCTGTCTCTGGAGGTAATGCTTTTCTTGGAGAGGCATCCAGCGAAGGGTATTTGTTGGGGCTTATTTATTTGAACCGAGGGTTCATTGACGATAGTGACAGGTTCCACTTAAGAACTGAGTTATACCTGAGGATAACGTGCATTTTATGATGCAGTCACACTACGGCATGGGTTGATGCTAAGGCAAGGTAGAAAAGAAACCCTTCCTGTTACCATCGTCAGGTTGTGATTGGGATGAAACCAGAGATAACCCCACTGAATACCAAGCGTACCGTATTCATTTTACTAAATGGGATGTGACGCGTTACATGGCAGCAACCATGGCATGGAACAGTATTTCAAATTTGATGGATCAGTTATAAAAAAAACTTTCTGTCTCTGTATTGTACTTGCTGTACAATGTTTGGGAGCAGTATTCACAATAATACGTGTATTTTCACCGAAATATCAGCTTAGTTCGGTAGCCTGTACAACATTCAATGATCTGGCAGCCATTTTCTGCTGCTCCCTCCTCTACTTCATCTTTGGGCTTCAGCTTCGCAGTAGATCGGTGGCATTTCTACGGAAACCTCAGGAGGAAACCTCGTTCCGTTCCATTGGCTCCAGTCGTACTCGTAGAAAGAGCTGTATAATTGTTTCAACTATAACCGTTTGAAGGTGCTTAGGCCAGACCTTCGTCGCGACGTAACCCGCTGCACTTCTCATAAATGGTCATTTTATCTCGATACTCCCCCTTTCCCTCCCCGCATTCTCCTTCTAATGTCTTCGTCACTTCAAAAGCTTTCGAAAACGAGCAAGTATCAGCGATGAAAAGTAGTGTAATGCCCAGAACCAGAAGTTTTTCCGTTAGTAGTTCTGAAATAAGGAATAATACCCCCACTTTTCCGTAGTCATTTGAGAAAGGCTGCTACTGAAAACTAAAGGCGAAGAGATATCAGCCAAAAGAATTAGGAACGTCCTTCAAGAGAAAATACGCTGAATCACCAACGAGCAGGAGCGAGGACTGTGTCCATTAATTACTTGACGTAGCATGAAAAGAGAGATTTGTGAAAGAACCTGGAGGTTTCGTGGTGGTGGAAAAAGGAAGAAGGAAAATACTTAAGTTACTAACGATGCTCAGTAGACTCCTCCCTCTTCCACCGCTCCACCCTAAAGGCTATGAGATTTCTACAAGTCACGCTCGCCAACACGAAAAGGAATCAGTGCTCTCGGAGAGTAAAAAAAAAATCCCCTCAACCCAAGCACATTCGCAAACAGCCATCACTTGAAACATATCGTGCGTTTTTGATGCCCTTTTCTACACAACAAATGGAATTTCTACCGATGAGGTTTATGGCGTTATTAATACGAACAATTCACCGCTAGGCGACGCCAAAAACCTCGTCTCGTAGGCGATTGGAAATGCCTGATTGGGACCACGCCAACGGTAACCTTCAAAGTTGAAGTAAAATAAATTGTTACACAGCAGTTTATCATTCTCTTACACGGCTAGTCTCACACCTCCGAGACCCACCCTATTCGATTCAGCATCGAAAAATACGAGTAAACGATACGAAACATGACCCAACTACAACGGAACAACCCGAATTGACATCATCTGCGCGACGCTAGGCAAATAAGCGCAGGCCAGGGAGAAATGATAACTGTGTTTTGACTGTTTTTCATCTTGACGCGGTCCCACAACTCTGAACCTATTTTATTCAGCTTTGAAAAAACAAAAGAAAATGATACGATACGTTGCAGATACTTTTATAGCTTACCCGGCGCCCATGCCCAGTGAACCGATTGCTCAGTAGGCAGGCACAAGTAGATGCCAAATGGATTGTTTTTGGATCACAGGAAAGACATAATGTGTCCTGGAAGATGGATGGGAATATCGAAAACTAACGACGGAAAAGGGATATGAAGCTCTAGCACATAAACAACAACCAAGAACTCGACCGATAATACAAAGAACTTTACTATAAGACGTAACGAAAGAACACATTAAAATGAATTTAGATATAAAAGCGTAAAACCGAACTTGACTAGACAATACATTACCACTTTTACGCGTGCCTCAACAGAATGCCCAAGAAAACCTCCCTGCTCGTTAATCACAAAAAAACCAGGCAGCGCCACCAACTTCAACAAAACTAGACTACAGCGCGTAACAGGCGGATAATCTAACTACTACTGACGTTCTCAACATACTCCCACCTGAGGAGTATAACGACTCAAGTACCTTTACATCAAACATTGAAGTTACATTACTAGATTTGGGCACGATCACAATTAGAAACAAAATCTACATCGGATAGTTACTTAATAAGAAAAATATTCAATAAAAAAATTCTGTAAAATATGACATTTTGAGATCAAAACATTTGAATATACTCTGAAACATACAAAAGAAATACAATTTAAATGACATATCTAACAGGCAATTTCACCTTCCGCCCACAACGTGTTGCACAATCTTTCACTACTAACTTTTGCACCAATCTCTTCCTTTTTTCAGTCTTCAGTTCCACATCATTAGGAAAAACATTAGGTTCATCTGCAGAGTTCCTAGGAGAATTATAGTTTTCAGAGTTCAAAACTGGAGTTTGTTGTTCGTTTAGGTCATCAGAACTGTCAGGAAATATTTCTCAATGGATAGGTTTTTGGTCTCAGTTCAAAAGTGTTCATTACGATGGTTCATTCTCTACAGAGGAGAAGTTTCAGTATCTGATACAATCAACGAAACCGGGTAGTAAGGCTAGAGCTCTTGTAGACAGCTTCCCTCCATCCGCCGAAAATTATGAAAAGGCTATTAAACAACTCAAGTCTCGGTTCGGTCGTGATGAATTACTCATCGAACACTACGTTAGAGAACTGTTGAGCCTAGTGCTATTACATGCTATAAGCAAGAGTTCATTGAGTTTGACCCAGTTGTCGGATCGACTAGAAACCCAACTCCTAGCTTTGGAAAGTCTTGGTGTAACGTCAGAGAAATACGCCTGTATGCTATATCCCTTAGTTGAATCCGCATTACCTGAAGATGTATTACGTGACTGGGAACGCTATCGAAAGCTGGGCCATCCATTGAAAGTGAGACCATGTCAAATGCTGATGGGTTGATGGATAAACTGCGTAGCTTTCCTGAGAAGTGAGGTAGAGAGCGAGAACGGGTTTATGCTTCTAGAAGTACGTTTAAAGCCACCAAAGATCCCCGTAATTCAAATCCTCACTTTAAAAAGCCTACTGGGAACCATAAAGTGGCAACTGCTGCTGATCTCGTGAGCTTTGAGTCTGCAGGTCAATTGTCTCCTAAATGTATATTTTGTAGTGGCCTTGACCACTCCACTGAATTTTGTTTCAAGGCCCGGGAGATGTCTGCTGATGATAAGTATAAGCAGTTAAGATCTAAAAAAGCATGTTTCAGGTGTCTAGCTGCTTATCATGGAAAGCGCCGTTGCAATAGAGAAGTGCGTTGTTTGGTTTGCTCTAAGGGACATTGTACCTCCATGTGTCGTGATACCGAGAAAGTGAATAAACCCGGAGAGACTAGTCCAACTCACGACACTACAAAAGAAATAGAGCATAGTTATAGTATTATTAATTGTTCTCCCATTTTGATGCAGACTCTTCAAGTACAGGTGAAAAGGAGAAAAAATGGTGACGGCTCGAATGATGATTGATACTGGCTCTCAGCATAGTTATGTAACACGCAGGCTTGCAAACCTGATGAAATTTGTATCCATTCGAAGTGAGAATTTAGTTCATGCCCTATTTGGTGGAACAACTACAAATGTGGTCTCTCACCCATGCTATAAATTCGATTGAAGAGCTTGACTAATGAATTCTCGTGTAATTTTGATGTTTTGGAGTCCGAAAACATCTGTCATGCTGTACCAGCCATTCCCAAAGGTCCTTGGTTATCTGAATTGAAAGATTTGAATATCTCTGTGACTGATACTGATCAAGGACCCATTGATATACTTGTTGGCTCTGACGTAGCTGGTCGATTATTCACAGGTCAGAAGCATGTGCTGAAATGTGGGCTTGTGGCATTAGAAACAAGCCTTGGGTGGAACTATTATGGGTCGCTTACAAAAGAGCACTCAGACTACATGCTAAATGTGACAACAATGTGTGCTTTAGACCTTTCCCCTTCGGAAATTTGGCGCCCTTGATATAATTGGAATAAGGGAACCAGCCAGACGTGAGCACTCAAGAGGAGGCGCAGACTGCCGCACGAGAGCATTTTTTAAAAACTGTAAAGGTCTTACGTGATGGGCGATATGAGGTATGCCTCCCCTGGCTCAATGGTCATAAATCATTGCCTTGTGGTTATAGGATGGCCATGAGTAGGTTGGAAACAACTGCAAGAAAACTTAACTCCTCGGGATTATTCGGAGATTATGAGGCTGTTTTTAATGACTGGCTGAATGAAGGAATAATTAGCGAAATTCCAGCTATGGAGTGGAATAAGGGCCATTACCTACCTCACCGAGCAGTTTTAAAGGAGGGAAGCACAACAAGGATACGGCCTGTTTTCGATGCTTCAGCTCATGAGGCTGGGCAGCCAAATCTCAACCAGTGTCTCGAGAAGGGCGAAAATCTCATTGAACTCATCCCATCTGTACTTCTTCGATTTCGATTGGAACCCATAGGAATAATTTCAGACATCCGTAAAGCATTCCTACAAATTTCTGTGGCTGAATCAGACCGTGACTTCTTGAGATTTTTGTGGCGTGACAGGTCTGGAGAGCTCAAAATTTTTCGACACAACAGAGTTGTTTTTGGTGTCTGAGCAGCCCATTTCTGCTTGCGGCAGTGAATTGACCACCACTTGACCAGGTGTCAACAAAGAGTTGAAGTTGAGACTGCTCCAGATGATTTAGATGTAATTGCCAAACTTCGCCGCAGTCTTTATGTTGATAACTGTGTCACCTCAGTCAATAGCCCTGCAGAGATGGAACAATTTATTAAGAAGGCCAAACAAATATTCCAGAAGGCCTGCTTCGATCTCAGAGGGTGGGAGTGGTCGGACCCAACATTATCTAGGTAGCACTTTTACACACCCCAGTCCTCGGTGTTCTCTGGGATCGAAAATTGGATGTTTTAAGACTCAACCCTCCAAAACATGAGAATTTTTATGGAAATGAGGTCACCAGGAGAACTGTCCTATCAGCGTCACAGAAAATATTTGATCCAATTGGTATTTTTTCGCCCACTACTGTAATACCAAGATTAATAATCCAAGAAAGTTGGCTTGATGGTGGTACATGGGATAGCCCATTGAAAGAAAGAAGTAAGAGGGTACATTTCTTCGGTGGATAGCAGAGGTACCTGCCTTAAATGATGTAGAAATTCCTCGCTGGGTTAGGACATCACAGAGTCCCAATAACATTACCTTACATACTTTCTGTGATGCAAGTCAGAAGGCTTTTGCTGCTGTTTCCTTTTTACGAGTGAAAGTGGAGGAAAATGTATTTGTTAGATTGATAGCAGCTAAGTCACGAGTATCACCTGTCAAAAGAGTGACGATCCCACGATTGGAGTTACTGGCGGCTACCATTGGTGCTAGATTGGCATCGAGCATTTTGAAAGAAATTGGCCCAATGGATTGCTATTTTTGGAGTGATTCCACCACAACATTGAGCTGGATTCGTCGTGAAGAGCCTTGGGGAGTATTTGTCTTCAACCGGGTGAAAGAAATACGCAAGCTCACTCGTCAAGAGGATTGGTACCATGTTGCTGGTATCTAAAATCCAGCTGATCTTGCTAGTAGAGGATGCAACCCTGTGGCACTATGCAAATCTAAATGGTGGGAGGGACCAGAATGGCTCCTGAGTCCTCCCTCAGAGTGGTCTTTGTCTGAAAGTACTCCTGATGAGAATGAAATTCAACAAGAAAGGAGGAAAATGGCCACAACTATGACAGACTGCCCTTCAAGACTGAACACTACCCTATTCAACAAGTTTTCTAGCTATTCCAGAATTATAAATATTGCATGCTGGATGATACGATTTTTGTTAAATAAGCACACTGAACAAAATTAACTGAAAACACACTTAGTGTATCTGAGATTGATCGAGCTGAGAGATTAATTCTGCGTATGGTACAGGATGAGTCCTTTGAAGGTGTTAGTGACAAGGCTTTGAAGAAGCTGAAACCTCAGGTTGACCAGCATGGACTCATACGCCTTAGGACTAGAATTTGGGCAGGAAGGACAGTGAAGATTTCCGTTCTCCGATTATTCTACCTTCTAATCGTGAAGTAGTGGCCAAATTGATAATGGGAAGCCCACAAG
The DNA here is from genome assembly GCA_020466155.1 of Pachypeltis micranthus. Taxonomy (NCBI): domain Eukaryota; kingdom Metazoa; phylum Arthropoda; class Insecta; order Hemiptera; family Miridae; genus Pachypeltis; species Pachypeltis micranthus. Next base: position 11,204,346 of record CM035781.1, on the reverse strand, counting down.
AGGAATGGTCATGTAGTGGGTCAGAATTTGCTCAACCTTTTACGAGAACGATTCTGGGTCCTTGAGGCAGGCAAATTGTCAAGAAAGTGACTGCTGATTGTACTGTGTGTCAGCGTTTCCGAGCCAAGTCCTAGAAGTTGAGAGTCCACCCTTACCCGAAAATAGAGTGCGGGATGCTAATGTGTTTGAGGTAATAGGTACTGACTTAGCTGGACCTCTATACCTTTCCAATGGTGAAAAGGTTTGGATTTGTATCTTCACATGTGCAGTGTACAGAGCTGTTCATTTTGAGGTGGTTTCTTCTCAGTCTACTGAATCTTTTAAATTGGCTTTTCGGCGCTTTGTTGCTCTACGAGGAAGACCAAGCGTTGTTTATTCGGATAATGGTCGCAACTTTCACGGTGCCAATAGTGCTCTACAAGGTGTTGACTGGGATCAAGTTGTAGCTGAAGGAGCCATAGACCGTATTGATTGGCAGTTCAACCCACCCAGAGCTGCATGGTGGGGTGGTTTTGGGAGCGTTTGGTGGGTGTTCTTAAGGTTTCCCTGAGGAAAATCCTGGGACGTGCCTCTCTTCCCTATGAGGAGTTAATGACATTGGTCTATGAGTGTGCTACATATGTGAATAGGAGACCAATCACCTATGTAATCAGAAGATCCCAATGATCCAATCCTATTACACCTCAGATGTTCCTTCAAGAAATCTCTACAAATGGAGTTCCTGATCTTGATGCAGTGGATGCGAGTTCTATGAAGAGGAAACTACGGAGAAGACTTCAATTGAAAAATGAACTTCATAGTCGTTTTAGGAGTGAATATTTGGGTCAGTTACATCTCATGGTGGGAGGCTTCAAGAACAAGAGAAGCCCAATGGTTGGAGAAATAGTTCTCATCGGCTCCAATGTAGAAAAGCGCTTGGAGTGGCCACTTGCTGTTATCACAGAATGCATCCCAGGCCCTGATGGAAAACTAGACTACAGCGCGTAACAGGCGGATAATCTAACTACTACTGACGTTCTCAACAGGGAATTTGGAATCCCCATGCTTTGAAATGGTAAGTGTGGGGAGGGAGAGAGGGGGAACATTGTCCCGGCCAAAAATGTTATCCATTGCAATCGCATATCTACATAGAGCAAACGATCCAACTTTTGCTGCAACTTTCTTCCTGTTGATATGTAAAATGATGGATTAATGGTACTCACCAATTAACTAGTTACTCGAAGATGGCATTTTAACGCCGATCATGCTTTAGACAAGTGAAGGCTACCAGAAAGCGTCATGTTGGGAGGGAATGAAATCGGGTCACAAAATCCCCCTCCCTGCCACATTCACCTTCCCTTCTTACCCCCTCTCCATCCGTTCGGATACTCGACACCCTTCATCCACGTAGTCCTTCAGTTGTGTTGGAACCTTGACCCACACAAGTTCGAACGTTACACATTTTCGAACTTGTGCCAAAAGGCTGTCCTGCAGCAAGGGGTTCCGAAGTGCCAAATTTTAATACCTATTGATTTTTATTTATACATTCGAGTCAGAAAGTATACCCCACAATTTATTTGTTATTATGTATTGTCTCTCTTTCCTTTAACCTTAATTATCTCCTTATTTATTGTTATTTGTTTAACCTATCAGTCTATTCCTTGTTGGAGTAAGGGTCGGAGGACAGAGAGCCTCTGTTCCCTTCTCACTATTAGATTCACCTCTCCACCCCACATCCCTTCTGACGCTAATCATTCCCTTTTATCACAACTATTATTATTCACCAGTTTTCCTATTGCCTATTAACCACCATTGCTACCTCGAAATCAGCCTATTTTATCACTGTTTGTTTTTTCGTTTGTGTAAGTGAACAATCCAATGGGAAAACAAGCCAGACATGTGTAGGCCTGCTGCCTCATTGCCCGCAACACACGCGCGGCTCTACACTGTGGCTGTCATGGACTTCCTCACCTGGACACCACGACTCCAGGCCCCTCCACCGGTTTGCCCTCGCCAGAGCAAAGATACGGAACTGACGGATTCCCGCTTTGTTGGAGAGGAGCCTTGCTCCTTCCACTGAAGGGAGTCGAGCACGCTCACCAGCATCCTTGAAAAGCCGGCCCCTCCACAGGGGCAGTGTCTGAAGAAGTGCAGCCACTTGTCCAAGACTCTGTGGCCCGAGAGTAGCTGCACCGCCGCAAAGGATGGACGCCACCAACATATGCGCAGCCTTTTCTCGACTGAGGGGTGGATATTGTGGAGGTGCCGTGCTTGACTGTGATCACATCCTAGGCGAGATTCAGTCGCTGTTCAACAGTCTCCTCCCATTGTAGAGCAAGGAGTAGGGCCTAGAGTGGTTCGTGGTACTCTGTTATACGTGAACAACTGTTTGTACGGCCAACGCATCCCTCCTGGGCAGGAGCAAGGACGTTGAATTGAACTTCCAATCAACTCCAGGGAGCTCTCAATATGTTCAAATTCTAAAGAAAAGAATAAACGGCGATATTTATAGTGACAGTAGGACTAAGCTGCCTATTGCAAAACTGTACTTTGAACCATTAGATGGTGCAAAAGTTGATGGAGTTGGGGAATGACCAACATTCATTTGTCGAAGGTCCACAATGCAGTTCTAGGAGGTTCTAAAAAATCCCTTCTACACACTGACGTCGTCGATATACAAATTACTGCAATAAATTAAGAATTTTCGATAGTCGGTCTTCTGATTATTTTGCGCGATTGAGCCACAGAAAATTTCAGCGAGGACCATCCAAATACGTCTGCAAGTGCAGTTCAAGAGTAATTAACGTTGACTGCGCAATGGGGTTTATAGTAGCTTATGACCGAAGGTAGGGCAAAACCGTGAACTAAGATGACCCGAAAGAGCTTTTTCAACCTTTAAATAAGTAGGCCGGCTCAAGACCCTTTGCAGGATATTTGCCAAAGTACGTTGGTTAACCTCAAAGCAAAGAACAGCGGGAACGCCGGAGTTAGCAGCAGAGCCTTTGACTTGTTCTAATCCTCTGCCTGCCTAATCAGCTTCTGCCAAGACTCCCACGTGACCTGCCTCCTTTGATGGTATTATGCGCCTTCCCTCGGTCCGGCTTTTGAGATGGAATTTCAACGCGGAAGAAAGTTGGAAGCCTCATCCGCGACGAACTACTCTCGCATATTCTCTCTCATTCGGGAGAAAGATCCTTATTTAGGGCGTCAGAAGAGCAACAGGCTAGCGTTGTCAAAGCGATCGTCAACAGAAACCCCGCGAGTTCGCATGTCGTAATTGACCGCACGTTAATAACAATGCGCCTTTATCGTCCTCAGCTTTTAGACGCAAAATAAATGGATCCGCTCAAACGTAAATCGTACTATATGAGCGTGATTAATCGTACCTATGGTTTTGCTCCCGGAGGGCAGTAACCCCCCTCCCCTTGACACATAATTAGTGTCAAATCAATAAGAATCGGAAACAGCGCTATACTACCAATTCGAAAGTCGAGAAATAGCTGGAGGTATGAATGAAGCTGGTAAACGCGATATGGCAGATGGGTGCACTAACCTGAGAATAGCCTGCTGGGACTGCAAAGTTCTTGCATGACCAATTAATGCACGTTGATCGACAGTCTAGAGGCAATAGGCTGCTGTTCAAAATAACTACAGACAGGGTGTCTAGAAATAACGCCTCTACATCATTTGGATATCGCTTAACCATCTTCCACTGGGCATATTCGTTCCAACATAAGCTATGAAGGTTGTTCGCAGACTGTCCAGTTGTCATGGGCTCACAGGTCAGTCAAGGGCACTTGATCGTGGAATCAACAGGACATACAAGGCTAACCTGTAAGAGCCCGCTATAATAATGGGAGCTTCTTTCTTTAGAACTCAGAAGAGAGATTTTGCTCCAGTGGCCTTCTGAATTTACGTCTGCGTTACCTACCCAGAACTCGTGACATGACACCCACAATTTTCAAAATTCAGGAGTCGCGTTTACTTCGTGTCTTCATTCTTCATCCCTGCAGAGTAATGGCTCGGGTTGAGCAAGCTCCTTCTTCTGGCTCACTACCCTGGTAAATTCAACAATCTCCAACCCTCTTCAGAAATCAACAAACGTCTCTGACTAGCCAACTGTATCCCCCACTGTGCACTGCCAGCTTGCCTCCCTTGCGAGACGATGACGCGGCAAGTATCATCCAACGTTGCCACACAGTGCAGCGCTTGCACTTTTGGGCTTGCAGCTTTTTATGTTTTCCTTGAAAACGGTGGATGCAGGTGATACTCTCACTGGGCGTAAGGGCGTCCATGATCCTCAGGATATGGCCCCCCCTGCACCACCCCCAGGCCCCACAGCACTGGTCTCACTTGGTGTGACGTCACCTATGCGCTCCCACCACCCCCGCACAAAGCGGAGGATATCCGCAAGTTCTGCACTCGCCACCTCCCCTGGCTGAAGAAAGGGCCTCCCAAACACACAATGGCACGATGCTGCGAGTCCATTGAATACGCACAGCACATGCTCTGCCGTCTCTAACCCTACCTCGCAAAACCTACATACCTGTACCTCGCACTTGCCAATATTTGCAAGGTGGTACCTCAGCGGATACCACATATGATCCTCATATCATTCCTCCCCAGTGCAACCACCTCCTTGGACCTCCCTCTGGAGAGCGGGATGAAGAGTTTTGACTGTCTCAGGCCAGGCAGCCCCTGCCAATGGGCAGCCCTGCGCCTATCCTCTCATTTGCCAACCTCTCTACGTAAGTGGCTCCTGGCAGTCCCAACAAAGGGCCTCGGGCCAATAGGGATCTGCGCCGATCCGTTCTTAGTCAACCTATCAGCCCATTCGTTTCCATCTGTACCCTTATGCCCTGGCACCCAACAGTGTTACACTGTTGCCTTCGGCCAGAGCCTTCAGTCCAGTCAGACACTCCCACACCTGCCGCGATGTAAGACAGTATGAGGCTAATGCCTTGAGTTGGCCTGACTGTCCACCATGATGTAGATTCTCTGCCGCTTCAGTCCCCTCTGCAGCAGCCGCTGCACACAGACCGTTACCGCAGCCACCTCTGCCTGGAACACCGTAGCCAGCGACCCCAATGGGATCGCCGCTCTGATTCTCGGCCCAAAGATGGCTGCCCCTGCAAAGCCACCCTGCACTGAGCCAGCAGTGTAGTATACCATGGCCCCAGCTTCGAAAGCGGGAACTCCCCCTTCCTACCTGGATCGCTTATGAATGAGTATCCGAAAGGGTAACACGAAGTTGAACCTCACGGGTATTGAGTTTATCACATCTAGTTCGGGCCCCTCCACCTTCACCTTGTCAAGGATCCAGTGGCAGCAACTCCTTCTCCCCCGCATGATCAGACCCAACTCCAACATACGGCCTTGCAGCTTATTCGATTCGGTGCAGGCCAGCCCAAAATGTCCCATGCCTCGTGAAGAATCGCAGTAATGGGAGCTCGGGTGAAATATCTTAGAGAGAGCTTTAGAACGTTGGAGACTCAGGACACTGGAATACAGCCACCGCTGAGAATTAAATGCACAGCGTGCTGGATTTTATAACAGCACGGTCCAGCTGGTTGCCATCATGACGCTCTAGAGGTGGGAAAGCAATTGATTGATATTCTGGCGAACTGTAAGCGCTGAAAAACTACTGCACAACTTCAAGAGTAGAGAAAGAGTGAAGCAAGCAGCTAAGTTCTCCAGGCAGCCCTAATGGAGTCGACATCCGCTCCTATAATGACACTCTCGGGGATCGTAGTCTTGTCGTTGAGAACGAAGATCCATATTCCGTAGAAGTTCAGGCGGAAGTTCAGAGCTGTAATTTTTGCCTAAGTCATCAGCTATCCATTTCCGTCCCTCGAGAAAGCAAGTTGCCTTTCTCGCTTAATCCTTCAATACTTTGAAAGTATTCTCCTGTTCTCCTGCAGGGCGTTTTGCAGTTACCTCACAACTTTTCCTTCCGCCAATATATTAACATCAGTTCTTCCTTCCGACCTCTAATTTGAGTCAAATCGAAGGTATTGCTTATTAGGTTCGCGGACATTGGGGAAATCTATGTAAATAAGGGAACAGATGGGCTAGAATTGGGTGGTCCACTACTCCAATCGCACAAATGCTATGAAGTAAATCTACCGGTCCTCATGAAGAGAGAAAGTAAATTTACCAGTAACACGTTCAATCGCGTGAAAGTAAAATAACACACAAAGAGCATGAAGAAGACAATAACGCAAAACTATCCGCCACACCCGTAAGGTCGATGATTTGCTATATACACAGTCGCATTACTTGCTTTCAACGTACTCCACGAAAACGTTTATGCGAGTTACTGTAATTTCGATCAAAACTGCTACAGCGGTCGAAAAAACGATCATTTATTGTTCGGCAAAACTTATATTCCGGTTTGCCTTTCAACGGTACCTTACAGAAATAGAAATAAGATAATGGAACTTGAATCGATTCTGTCGGAGTCGAATGGAGCAGGGTTGTCTTGTTGATGATGAAGAAAAGAAAATGGCAGAATGTAAAAGAAGGAACGAATGCAGGATGGGGTTGAAAATGAAAGTAAATTGAAACAGGTTTATTATTCTCTTCCACAGCGTGACTTCCAAATGCCATACAAGACCCGATATTTCCGAACACATCCTGGTCATTTAGCTTGATGCAGTCCTCAGGTACCTCAGGTACCCGTTCGATTCAGCATCGATAAATACTAGTAAACGATACGAATCATGACTTGACTACGACGGAACAACCAGAATTGAAATTTTCAAGGTGAGGCTAGGCAAATCGCACGACGTGACGAGTCAAGCTGACAGGTAGTTGGTGTGAGGCGGGAGGAAGTGATAGGAAATGAGCGTAGACAAGAGAGAAACGGTAACATTCGTTGTGTTATCCCGTGAGATTTTTTTTGTCTTGCAAGTAGTAGATATTTCATTGTTTTTCATCTCCACTCAGTCCCACACCTCTAAGACCCGTCCCATTCGATTCAGGATCAAAAAATACTAGTAAACGATACGTAACATGACCACTATTGCGGAACAACAATATTGACATGGGCAAGGTGATGCAAGGCAATGGGCGCCATGTGAGGGGGCGACCTGACAGTGGTTGAAGTGAGACAAGAGGTAGCACAGGAGATGAGCGCAGGCTGGGGAGAAATTATGCCTTCAACTACATTGTTCGTGCATATAGTATAATTTGACCTAACTACATTCACTGTGATTTCACTAATTTCCATCTAATCACAGTCCTACTTCTCTGTGATCCATCCTATTCGACTCAGTACCATAAAAGACATTGAAATTTTCTAGGCAACGTTTGGCAATTGGCACGACGTTACTGACGGTTGGAGTGAGCCAGGAGGCAATATTGGAAATGAGCACAGGCCGGGGAGTCTACAGAAAATTTAAAGTTTCGTCGTTATACTACAGTAGTCATGTTTCGTATCTTTTAATAGTATTTTTCAATCCTGGATCGAATGGGGTGGGTCTCAGCTTTGTGGGACCGCATCAAGTCGCATTATCACGCTTAACAAGAGCATAATGCACCGTTGTGTAATAATTTGCAGCGTTTTATGAGCTAAGTCATGCCGTCAGTATAGAATTTACAAAAGTTTATGGGTCTTGGAGGTGTGAGACTGCCTTAAGGATAACCAGGAAATTACAGTAAATATCAGTTGCAACATCAGGTCTTATACGTCATTTGGCACGGTGTTGGCCCGTCCCATTCAAGCTGTACAAAAGAATAATAAGCCGCTGCGTGATAATTTTCAGCGTTTAGGGCTGAAGTAAGAAGCTTAGCGTGTCCTTGTCGACGACTCGGTTCTGAGCGACAAAAAGCCCCCATTTACAATTATAAGACGCTTTCGCTAGAACCTGCAGCTCTTTCCTCGAACGCTCTGGAAAATAAATGGAAGTGTACCGAAGTTTCTTGCGGAGAATAAATGTCGCGCTGGAAAACGATCGGAGATGACGAATGCAGTTAGCAACCGCACAGACCCTGAAAACGCACGTATAGAAAACCCGGCTCACGTAGAGCAGCCGTTCGCGGCTCCGCCCGATATTGAGTATCCATTTACGTCCTTTTATTACCGTATGAGGCTCGTAGGGAAAATATCTGCGGAACCAAATGCACCTTGTAATCAACTTTATGAGAACTCCTCCCCCTTCGACGCTTTCCGTTTCTCTTCTTCAGAAATTTCCAACGGCATCGGCTCAGGCTGATCTCGCACATCCCGAATGAGCCTTCCCGTGAAAAGACGACTATAAACTTTTCCGGGACGATTTTCCCTCCCACGGATTCTATCGGATATGCCGAAAGAAAAGAAGGGTAAAAAAGAAACAGGAAGGAAGTCGAGGTGGAGTAATAACCACAGTATCTCCCCTTCGCTCTGGCGATCGTGTCATACCTACGTGAAGTGCCCAGTGCCCTCGTAAAATGAGTTGGGGATGGGCTATAGCGAAGTCACACAGTCGCTATTAATTTAATACCGCGGACAGTTCGATCTAAAACGTTTTCACTAAGGATTCTCGACAGGGGTGGAGTGGGTGGGGGGGGGGTGCCCTCGTGAGGGCACAACTCGATTTACAAAACAGCTAACCTGTGGAACGAGTTGAAAGCACGTTGAAAGCTTTTGTGTGATATTAATTCTTGCTGGAGTTAGCAGTTTACAGAGCATGTCATCACTCGTCAAATATTTTTCTATAGCCTACCGAGGCTCTCAAAGTAAATCGTCCTAAGCTCAGAACAGTACAAAGCCGTACAAATCAATAACTGCATTCAATGCCTTCCCAGCAGATTTAAGATCCGTATTAATGGAATAAAGATTACATTACTCTGACACCATGGTGAAGACGATCGACAATATTGGTCTGACGTTCGCCTGTTGTGAGGAGGGCGGTTGTGAGGGTTTCCAGTGGGCAGAGGCTCATTGGCATGACCAAAGCCTCCCGGACGGTCTCCTCCGATGCCCTAAGTGTGGTAGCTGGGGAGCTGCCCGTACACCTCGAGTTGAAGAGGAGATGGGCGGGCTACCAGCCACTTTCTAAAGGGAGTGTGGCGGCTGGCCACCTTTTACCGATAAAGGGCGCCTCGCAGCGATTACCCTGCGGTTCATCCCGACAGAGGGCGCTAACCTTGAGCCACAGACTACTCCTGGAGGGGATAGCTTGTGGCCAATGAGAGAGGACTACCCCCCCTCCCCCAGATACCGTACATAAGGGCCTGCCTGCAAGGACCAACCGCATTCATTCATTCCTTCTTCCGATTCCTTCATTCCTTCTTTTGACTACAAGCAGCCACCATCAGCAGTGCCAGTGGAGACGACGAGTCCCTCATCTCGGGTCTGAAGGAGAAGGAGCCCTGACTCAACCGAGCCCTTCGCCCTAAACTTCGACACCCGAGGAACTCGTCCCTCGCCTCACACTTTGCCAACTGGCAGAGACAGGACCTACAAAACTTTCATCGGCCCTTTTTAAGGCCACACCCTTGTAAAGGGAACCCGACAGGGAGGCTTATGTGGGGGACAGTGGAGATCATGGGCGGGCAGCCCTCATCAACAAACTGTTGGTGGATGAGTGGCAGGAGAGGTGGGAGGGAAGGTATGCATATGGGTGGTTGCCGAGTATTAGGGATAGGATGGAAGCTGGGTGGATGGGATTCAATTATTACTCCACCCAGCTAATAACAGGACGGGACATGGGGATTTTAAGGAAAAGCTTCAGGTTTCGGGTTGGTTGTGGATGGGGTATGTGAATGTGGAGGGGTGGACACAGCCGAACACGTGGTGTTCGAGTGCCCAGTGGAGGCCCATATGGAAAATTATGTTTCTATTAAGCAATGGCAGGTTAAATTTTCGTTATTTTTGGTATAGTCGTTAAGATGGATGAATGATTTATGCTGATGTAAATTTTTATGTAAATAAATAAATAATAATAAAATACGGGGAGAGCGGAAGTGTCTGATACAATATGGATAGTGAACTGTACGGAATTAATTTATTGGATAAGAACTAAGGACTCACTTATGAGATCTGCAGTGGGACGGGGTGTGCGGAGTAGACGGGGCACGTAATACTGTGAACGATAGGTGTGACGTTAGGAAACGGGAAGTGGGGAAAACTCTGGGGGAAAATGGTACGAAGGAAATGGTTCTAAAATATGCGGCTTAATGATGGTTTCACGAGACAGCAAACGAATGAATGAGTTGTGCAGTAGTTACCACAATAAAAAGGCGAGGAATCACTCTGTTTGAGCGACGCTCGAAGCTAATTTTGGCCGAAACACCAACCATGATGGTATCTGGCTCCAGCCTATGGAGCTTCTGACACTGTCGTATGTAGATCTCCCCTGCTGACTTGCCAAGTAAGCATGTTGGGTGCACGAAATTAGAGAGAAATAGACAGACGAATTGTGCGAGACACATGATAGAGCTCTGATTACACTGTCACTTAGTTAGAAGATGGTTCTCTGAGTACAAGACATAAGGATGGGAGTTGAGCACAACACAAGGGGACTCTGAACACGTGAACTGGTGGCGAGGGGAATAAAAGCGGAGAGAGAGTCAGTGGAGCTGTGAGTAGCACGAGAGTTGATGGATGAGTCTTTATTGCGAGAACTGAGAGACAAATGTGTTTGGGAATGTACCCGCTGACTACCATTGTAGGCACTCCAGTAGTCCTAGTCTAGTGGTCTAGACGAAGCTTCATAATCCGACAAAAGTCGGGCATTGGATCAGAGATCGTGATCGCTGTAATTTTTGACTGAGTCAGGGGTTCTCCAAACATTTTGCTTACGCTGTGAAAGTCTAGCAAAGAACAAATAGTAACCCGCCTACTACAATGTGAATGAAAAGTAGGCGCCCTTTCCTTGTTGCCCCCTCGTTCTTCGAATCTTTGATCAGGGATTCGCTCAACTCTCAAAAACCCGTTCATTAAAGTCGTCCACTCCAGGAGCAAAAGCTAACAGTGAGGGGCGAGATGTACTGCCTGACTCCCATTGTAGATACTGCGTCTAGTGGTCTAGACGAAGGTTCATAATCCGACGAAAGTTGGGCAATTGATCGGAGCTCGTGATCGCCACAATGTTTTCCTGAGTCCTCAACTTGAAAAAACCTCGGAACAAGACCCAGGGCAATGCAAGTCCCACTCCTCCCAGAGCCACTTTACCACACCCCAGACCCCATACCCTCCAGAGTTGCTGATCCATCTGTGTAGATGTTGATACCAATAGGAGGCTGCAAGCGACAGATTTTGCTGTTCCATCGGCTTCCTTTTGTTTGCACGTTGTATTTCCGATCAAACTCGTAATTGAGCCATCATGTCAGAGACCTTGCCGAGCTCTCTGAAGGCTTCCACCAAGTCTCGAAACATTGCCAAGTCCCCCCTCCCCTCTGGTAACAGGAAGAGCTGCGTGTTGTGGAGAAAAAGTAAATTGGGGGGCGGGGAAGAGGATATTTGGGAAAGTCCAGAAAGGGGAAAACCGGCCAAGGAAATAATTGAACTGAACTGAAGAAGAGGCCTGCAGACAAAGAGCTCAGGATCAGAAATAGGTGAACTCGACAATCGGTGAAGGCTAGAAACAAGGACCGTGTTCGGGCTGGAAATTCCACTGCACATACGCAGATCTGCCCTGCTGGCTTTCAGACAAAACCTCACAGCAGACATGTCGGAACATATTACGAAAATACCATCACTCTTTCCTAAGAAACAACCCTTTTACACGTCAGCCTTCAAATGACGAGGCACCAAGGCTGGATTGCCGGCGCATCTTGAGGCGTGGTATGGTGTTCATGATTCGGTGAGTTGGCTTCCCTCAGGCACGACAGTAAGACTCCACGAGATTCCAAATTTGTAGGTCTCATCACAGTAGCCAGGGACGCCACACAGCGTGAGTGCACAGGTAATTAGATTATAATCTTTCCTATTACGGCACTCCAGCCCTTCTGAGCTTTGGGACAAATGGTATTGCCATGTCGTATCACTGCAGCTGATCCAGAACTAATAAAGGCACACTGTTCTTACCAAAGTTAGGTTTTTATGCTTCACAAAACCTCAAAAACGTCGAAGAGATTGCGATGCTTTCCTTGCTGTACTGGTTGCAGAAAGTAAAAAAGTTGATGGAGGTGCTTTACCGCGTGTAGGTACAAGAAGAGAAAATGAGAAGTTTGTTTGGTTGACTGGGCTTACTTCAATATTGGTACATGAATAGTAAGGGTGGTCTAGCAAACGTGATTGTAGCTTAAACTTGACAGAATCGTCGCCTGGATTCCTTTCCCTCCTCAACAGAGCGGCCTTCATAAGTTGGTTTTCATTACGCCTTCGTCGCAGGTGAACATGGATTCAGAACTGAGGTGATATTGTGACCGAGGGACTCGTGATAGTCGTTCCTAACAATAGTCCAGACCCTGCTGCCCCCTACGGATCTTCTCTTCGTCGCTTTTCCTCTATATTGGTCCTGACGTGTATTTTCATCCCTTCAATCTCCCTGCTCCGTTCATTACTTTACGTTATGAGTTCGCCCCAACGTCTTTTTCTCTCTCGCTCCTCGTTCTCCATTCTCTTTTCTATGACTTGTCTGTCTCTTTCCTTAGTGGTTGCCCAAGCCCTCAATATCTCCTAGTCCCTTTTCTCGGTCCTACCGCCCGCCTCCCTTTATAACTGCGGTAGTTCCAAAAGCTATTCAGCAGGAACGAGGACGTCTCCAACCTTTGATCTGTCTCTTCCTTTTTGAGGGCCAGCTGTCAATAGAAGAGCATCAATGGGGAAGATGTTCTCTATTGAGTTGGTCGTCTGCATTTGGCCCTTTGGAGAACGTTTTGATGAAACGTTCTTCATTTGGAAATGGGGACTTTCATTACAACTTCATGAAAAATAGGCGCGTACGAAGGAAATATTGCGAAGCCGAGAACTACAGAGAGGAAACTTTCAGTAGTCGCATAACGGCCGGCTGCTTGGGAGATGGAGTACTTCGCCATTAGAGGAGGACAACTCGCGTAATCATTTTAAGGGACTTCTGTCGAATGAGTGTGGCGCGTCGAACTTTTCATTCCATACATGTTGCTTCATTAATTTGAACCCACGGCCTTCCCTATCAGTTGCTTCTGTCAAACTCTCAAAGAAGGTTCGAAGTTCGCTGTCTATTCACTCATTTAAGCCAATCTTTAAATTCGTGTCCTTGAAACGGGAAAAGGCCATTTGTATATCGCTCGAAGGGTAAGAAAAATATTTACGACCCAACTGACGGGTGAATGGAGTGAGCCAGGCGGCAATGTGGGAAATGAGCATGGGCCGGGGACTCTACCGAAAATTTCTCCCAAGCCTGCGCTCATTTCCAGCGCTACCTCTTGTCTCACTCCAACCACTGTCAGGTTGCCTCGTCACGTCCCTAGAGTCGCCTTGAAAGTGTCCATTTTCGTTGTTTCGCCATAGTGGTCATGTTACGTACCGTTTCCTAGTATTTTTCGATCCTGAATCGAATGGGATGGGTTTTGGAGGGGCCGGACTGCGTGCAGATGAAAAACAGTGAAATCTCTACTACTTGCGGGGCAAAAAAAAACTCGCGGTGTTGCGGATCGGAAGAGAGGTCTCAAAACCAATTACCCCAGACTACAAATTTTGTTGAAAGGTGCTGATATAATTTTAAATAAAATAAAATATGCGTAAAAAATATAAACCAAGCACTTCTTCTCAGATATAAACAAAATATAGTAAAATTATTGGGCGGAAATGTCCGTAGAAAGACCAACGAGAAAAAAAGCAAAGAAAAGAGTCTCTGACGTAATGACGAGATACACGTAGCGGCAGGTGTTGAGGTAGTTATGGTCGTTGTGGACGTCCATAGGGCGAGGTAAAAGGACAAGTTACGATGTCCGAATTACCAAAATCATGTTAAACCACGGTGAGCCGTCTGTACCCTTCCGTCTTGCAATGCTCAGTAGTAGTCTCCAATGCATAAACAAGAAAGAATACCGAATAAAGACCAAATGATTAGTTGGGATGTTGATGACCCAGTAAATGAGCAAATTCGTCGGGATTCTGATGATTCGTATTCGATTCGACGAGAACAAGAAGAATGGACGAAAAAATATCTGGTGCGTTGCAACACACAACTTTCCTTAGCTCTACGTCAATTCACTTTGCACATGGCTAATTCTATTTAATCGATTCATTTATCACTCAGTTCCTTTGAAATTGGTCAAACAACACTTCACAGCAGCAGGTAGCGCCAAATGTTCTGGAATTTATTGTGCTGCTCGTACTCATTCCCGGCCGATTATTGATTAATTGGTACACAGATAATTAAGGAGCCTGTAAACACGAATTTTTTTAAGAAGGATAGTAATCACTTTTGCAGAGTCATTAGGTAATAACTGTTAGAACTGGTAGTAAGCGAAACAGCGGTAGTTGAAATTCAGGAATTTCTGGAGTGAGCCCCATCTATCTCATGAGCGGTTTTAAACGCTCACCCTATAGGTATTGAATTGGACTACAATTCCAATCTTCTGTAACATTCTACCAACATTCCAGCGGAGTTTATAAGAAAAAAACCGCGATAAAAACGCTTTTCGTCCAAAATTGTGATAATTTATTGTGCTGCTCTCGTCATTTTCCTACGAATAGGAATTTTATGGTATATGCCTTATCAAAAGATATCAATAAAAAAAATTTGATCAAAATCGTTAGAGCCGTTTTGGAGAAAAAAATTTGGTGTTTTAATCACTATGCTAACTATAGTTAACTTTCGGTGGATTTTGTTCATACCCTAATTTTTGCGTCCCATAGTAACCTGTAGGCTGGAGATCAAATTTTAGGTGATTTGGCTCGGTCGTTTTCTCTAAAAACCACTCTAAAATCGATTACGTCGAAAGTTTTGGTAATTTATTGTGCTGCTCTCGTCATTTTTTCCATAGATGGGAATTTCATGGAAGAGTTGCCTTATTGGGAGCTATCAATATAAAAAATTTAATCAAAATCGTTGGAGCAGTTTTTGAGAAAAAAAATATTTGGTGTTTTGATCACTATGATAACTATAGTTAACTTTCGGTGGATTTGGTTCATACCCTTATTTTAGCGTCCCATTGTGACCAGCGAGCGAGATATGAAGTTTGAGCTGATTTGATACAGTGGTTTTCTCTAAAAACCGTTCAAAGACTCACTTTAGTGACACACACACAGACCATTTCCCCAAATAGTGTTTTTCGGACTCAGAAGGATCTGAAACGTAGAGATCTGATGAAAACTCAAAATTTTTTTGTCAGCCGATTACATAACTTTCCTTTCTACTTCGTAGAGCCAAGGAAAGTGAAAATCGGGGGTTCAAGGTTGCGGCACTTACATTGCTGTTCTACTTACTCAATTCATTCATCACTCAGATCATTTGAATTTGGTAAAACAACATTTCACGGCAGCAGAAAGCGGTAGCGCTTACCGTTCCGGAATTTATTGTGCTGCCCGTACTCATTTCAGAACCATTATTGAGCAATTGGTACTCAGATAATTAATGAGACTGTAAACCCGAATTTTTTGAAGAAGGATATTAATTACTTTTGCAGAATTATTGAGTAAAAACGTTTAAAACTGGTAGTAAGCGAAACGGCGGTAGTTGAAACTCAGGAATTTCTGGAATGAGCCCCATGTATCTCATGAGCGTTTTTAAACACTTACCCTATAGTTATTGGGTTGGACTACAATACCAATTTTTTTAAACATTCTACAAGAATTCCAGCGGAGTTTATAAGGAAAAACCGCGCTAAAACCGCTTTTCGTCAAAAATTGTGATAATTTATTGTGCTGCTCTCGTAATCGTCCGTTGAAAACAAAGTACGATATAAAATCCCGTCCACCAAAACGATAAGTTCTTTCGAACTTGTGGGCGCTGGTGGAGTCGCTCTCTCTCAGCCAAAAGAATATAGCTACAAAGCTCAGATTACAAATCTTATCTTCTTATCCTAGCCAAAATAATATAGCTACAAATCTGGTATTACAAAATTTGTATACGATTTAATCTTATCTTCTCATCCTAGATAATATCATCTTTTTAAAGGCATTTAAACTCTCATAATCATCGAGATTAATTTTATAAGAGTAAAAGAAACGAAGAGCCCTACAATAAGCATTCCTCCTCGCTCTCTCCGTGTGTACCTTAGGTAGAGCAATATTAGACGACAGCGCAGAGCGCGTGTGAGGAGTTAAACATCTGTGCTCCGGCCGAATACCGGTTTTAAACACAAAAATACATGACTGCAGCAAAAACAGTTCTCTCACGGTAAGTACATCAAATTCCCGGTATAATCGGAATCTTGGGTATAGGGGTCTTTTCTTAAGAGCAATTCTGATAACAATGTTCTGAACGACCTGCAAGGACGCCAGCAGAGATTTGTAGGCACTACCCCACACAACAATGCCATATTTAAGATTAACATTACAGGCAGTGATTCCTATCAAATCCGGTTAAAATTGAGCCATTTTCCGGTTGAACGAGAAACAATAATAAGTAAGGCCCACGTACCAGAATAGCAAGTTGTGTAAGGACTCACCTCTGAAGTCTTCAAAGTGACGTTGGTTTGACTGAAACGCCGGAATATCTTGCCGCGCACTGAGTCACGTTATGTCCGCGAACTGCGGGAACACGATACAACAATTCACCGACTTAATGTTGGTTAATCTCGGATTCACATCGGTTTTACGAGAAATGTCGCGGAACCGGAAACACGACCGCGCGCTGGTGTCACCAAACTTATATCTCGCCTATTTATCAAGAACTAGTTTGTTTAATATACCTAGTTAACGTATTTCTATTTTTTTTTTTAGTACTCTTGAGATTTGTACGTTTCAATGGCTTCTGAGTACAAAAAACACAATTTGCTAAAGTGTTCTGTGAGCCTATGAACGCGATTGAGAGGACACGGCTGAAACCAATCCGCTCAAATGTCATACTTAACTTAAATTATTACCGCACTCTAAAATAACGGCACGAGCAAAATCGGCTCAAAACTGACTATAGTTATCAAAACACCAAATCTACAACAGTTTTGATTAAATTTTCAGTATGAACAGCTCCGAATAACTACGAAATGATAATTTTCGATAATTCTCCCGTGCGTTCCGCCAAGTAGTGGGATTTACTCAAGTTAACGTAGCTGTTTGGTGAGTATGTCTCCTCTGGCTGGTGAGTTACTGTGGGCGAGCGCTTTCGATGTAAACACATCATCCTCTGGCAGTTAAGTGATGATGTCCCACCCTGCTACTCAGCATCTCGTTGGTCCAAGAGATTAGGTAAGGATCTACTCCCTTCCTACCAGCCGCAGCCGTAATTGAGGCATAAGACGTATAGTCGAAAGCCCCCCCAATATCCAGAAAGCAGCACAGCGCAATCTCTCCGGATCTCAGAGTATCCTCCAGCACTGTTGCCAGTTCCTTCAGAGCAGTCTCAGTGGATCTCCCCCTCTAATAGGCATGCTGGGAACTCCGAATGGGGTTCTGAGTAAGATAGTACTCCTTTATTGATAGGCACACTATCTTCTCCATTGTTTTCAACACGAAGACTTTGGTATAAAGACCACCTTCACCTTCCTCCACATAGTGGGTATGTACCCTAGGACATAGCTCGCCCTGAAAAGCCTCACCAGTAACGGACCCAGAGCCTCCCTACCATGCTGCAACATGGCTGGGAAGATCCCATCCGCACCTGGCTATCTCACCAGCCAGAGGAGACGGACTCACCAAGCAGGTACGTTCACTTCAGTAATTTACCTACTGGCGGAACTAACCCAATTACTTTAATAGTGGAATTCATCTCACTATTTATTGTGATTTCAATCTTGTCCATCTGAACGCACTCTTGCATTCAGACGCAGATTCGACTTAGCCCCCCAAAAATATCCAAGAAACGATAAATGCGATAAAAATACCAAAATTTCGTTTTTTGCTCTTTTTTGAACCATTATTTGCCCGAAATATCAATGGGTTTTGTTCCAACCAGATTGTAGATGCATTTTTGTGCGTAAGAACGGATTTTTTTAGACCACGTTAAAGGCTGGATTATGGCCCGGGCTGTGGAGGTTGCAGATTAGGAATCCCCATGACCTGAAACGTAGTAATATGTTTTATGATGGGGGGGGGGGGTGCAGAACTGTCGTGTTGATAGTCTCACGAACCTCCTGTACAAGTGGGAGCGACTCAATAAATTCTGGAACCTTCAGCGCTACCAGTTTCTACCTCGTTATAATCTAAATGTTAAACAAATTTCATTACGCGGAGCTAAAGAAAGTTTTGTGATGAATCGCATTTATCATTGCTTCATTATGAAGTGATAAACCTCATGCGGCGCCTAAATAGTAAAGATATCAGTATATTTAATCAGTTTGTTGTATTCCTCATTTCAGTTCCTCCTTCAACAAAAATAACCTGCGGTAGAGCATTTCGAAAGGTGTTATCGAGGACCAAAGCAGACCCAACGAACAACAGTAGTTCAAGATGAACGAAATTTGTCTTCCAACAGAAACCGTTTGGTTCCCTAACTATGTGTTCGAATGCTCAGATGATATATCATTGCGCCAGAAACACTTTATTACGAACTATCCCTATAAAATCATAACCTTCTCGTTTATTTGAACCGTCAAAACGAATGAATGAATGCTTTCGTGCGTTTCAAGTACGCTAAATTTGCCAAACGATTCGTGGCAAAATGAAAAGCTGTCGTAAGGTCGTATTATTAAGTTATAGACGGCGTTTCGTTGGCAAAACGGTCTTTGTTTAGCGAGCGGTAACCGCGACGAACCGAGTCAACTTTAAACCGTTACGACTCCGTTTTGAAGAATTCGCGGTTTGTTCTAACGTTTCAATCTTAACCCACTTCGGTGATATATGTGATATTGTACAGTAAATCTCAAATCAGCGGTCATTTATGGTTGTTTTATACGACAAATGCGAGCGTTTGGTGAAACCTTCGGGCGACTCGACGGCCGTTGCGAGCGAACTGAGGAGGAAGTGGAAGAAGCGGAGCCTCCGTCGCGGGGAGTCCGCCCGCTGAGAAGAGCAGCTCGCGGAGCTAACTGCAGACGCTCAAAACAGTTTATTTATTTTTGCGAAACGCGGACTGTGCGTGGTGTTTTGCACTTGTTGTAACACAAATTCGATTAAACTGGACTAAAAATGGAGAAGAGCGATGCCAGCAGCACCCTTCTACTTGTCTATTTGTCAAAGCTGCACGCATTTTTAATGAGAACCCGAACGTTTTTGACCCTTTCGTGAGCAAATACTTATGCACAGCTCTGGTGCGTTGCAACACACAACTTTCCTTAGCTCTACAACAATTCACTTTGTACATGGCTAATTCTATTTAATCAATTCATTTATCACTCAGTTAATTTGAAACTATGTCAAACAACGCTTTACGGCAGCAGGAAGCGGTAGCGCTTACACTTCCGGAATTTATTGTGCTGCTCGTACTCATTGCAGGACCATTATTGAGCAATTGGTACGCGATTTTTCAAAAAAGGGATAGTAATCACTTTTGCAGAGTTATTGGAAAATAACTGTTAGAACTGGTAGTAAGCGAAACGGCGGTAGTTGAAATTCAGGAATTTCTGGAGTTACCCCCATGTATCTCATGAGCGTTTTTAAGCACTCACCCTATAGGGATTGGATTGGACTACAACACGACTTTTTTTTTTTAACATTCTAGTAACATTCCAGCGGAGTTTAAAAGGAAAAAACCGCGACAAAACGCTTTTCGTCGAAAATGTTGATAATGTATTGTGCTGCTCTCGTCATTTTCCCACAAATGGGAATTTTATGCTATAATTGCCTTATTGGGAGCTATCAATATAAAAAATTTGATCAAAATCCTTGGAGCCGTTTTTGAGAAAAAAAATATTTGGTGTTTTGATCACTATGATAACTATAGTTAACTTTCGGTGGATTTTGTTCAAACCTTTATTTTGGCGTCCCATGGTGACCTGCGGGCGAGATATCAAGTTTGAGCTGATTTGATACGGTGATTTTCTCTAAAAATCGTTCACAGACACACACACAGACCATTTTCCCAAATAGTGTTTTTCGGACTCAGGAGGGTCTGAAACGTAAAGATCTGAAGAAAACTCAAATTTTTTTTTCAGCCGATTACATAACTTTCCTTTCTACTTCGTAGAACCAAGGGAAGTAAACAAAATGTAAGAGTTCCTCCGGTCAGATTGAATGGCACCCAAATCCCTAACTCGGATCGAGTCAGATACCTTGGGGTCATTCTCGATTCCAAGAAGATTCCAAGGCTTGGTTACCAGATGCCGAAACAGAATACAGCAGCTCAAATTTCTGATAACCAATCATTCAGCCCTGCGACTCCATACTAAACGGTTGCTGAATATGTTAATCCGACCCATCTGGCATTATGCCGGCGGGTTATGAGGCTCTGCAGCCAAAACCAATGTTCAAAAGGTGCGAACAATACAAAAAAGAGTATTCCCGTTAATAACCGGAGGCCCGTGGTCTGCTCGAAACTCCGTTCTCCTTTCTGATTTGAATCTCACCGTAGTTTCTGAAGTCATCTTTCCGAATCCTATGCACGCCTACACACCTCCGTGAGCATCGACCCAAACGCCTTAATTCGAGGCATCACTGAACGTCCACCGCCACTTCTACCCGAAAGATGGATAAAGAAAAAATGACCACAGGACATTTTAATTACACTCGACACGAGTCAGAGAAAAAACCTATAATATTGTTATAGGATTTGTTTCGGGAGTCACACAATAATAATTCCTTCCTTCCAATAAACAAGTATCGTATATTCGGTTCCGTTTCAATAAAGGCCAAAGCCCACAGGTATCGAGATAGTAAGAGGAGCGAAGTGGTGCCGCAGGAGTCCGGAAGAGGAGGGAAACTCCGACTCCCCTTACTCAGAGAACCGTCTTTCGCCAAGAGATGGACCGATTCTCTGAACCATGGATGTCGCAGCTGTGTGGGACAAAGACGTTCGATCCACACATCCCAAGATGTGTACGTTAGTACACAATACTCCCACCACAAACATGGGCACTTTAATCGAAATTCTCTCTCTTTGCTCCAGATTGGGTGGACAGCAACACGCTGATTGCAATGCATGGCAAGAAACTGCAGTGCTCATGAGTACCTGAGGACAGGCATTACATCGAGGGTGGAGTGGTGTCACGGGACGAACCAAACCCTTCGATTCAGCGGAGGCACCTCAACTCAAATGCCCCGATCCGCTCGAGACTTCACTGCCGTCAGTTGTAACTGAGCCGATTCCCTCGTCACTGTGTCACCCGCTCTCGCGTTCGCTCCCACTCAGTTCCCTGTCTGAGGTGGTAAAACTTCTCTGAATGTAATTGAGAATAAAACTCTGTTCCAATTGCATTCGGCTTAATATCGTACTAACTCCCCAACTCTCTTAGTGCGATATTGCTTACATTATTAATCCCCCGTAACAATATATATAAATTTTCTAGTTTCTAGTCTTTCATATCCTAAAATTGCCTATTGCTAGTCGTACTCGCAAATGTCTCTTTTCTACTTATTACCAATCCTGATTATCAATTTCTGTTAAACTCTGGTTGTAGGGCGATTGCTGGATCGTACCTAATCTCGTGCAACATATCAATTAAGGTTCAGCCTTACTATACTCCTATGTATCCTATAACTGTAATATTCTTTAAATAATAAAGTTGACTTGTAAACACAAATTGTCATTTTTCCCGCGATGAAAATTGTACATTACAGCTTTGGGATTGTCGACATAAAGGATGTCACAAAAATTAGAAAGGCCCCTTTAACGAAAATCACTGTTAACTTTTTTTGCAACTTTGCTTGTAATTTCTTTTGACGTTTATTATGTCGATCTGCGTGCTGAATATCAAATTTTATCTGGTCTACCCGAGCCGTTCTCTCTCAATCCTGTTTACAAATAAACACGCACACCATTTCCTACATTGCACTGGGGAGACTTTGAAAAGTAACGATTTGAATTTCAAAAAGGGGAAATAACGAAACAATAGAGAATAAAAAAAACAACTCTTTATCAAAGCATTAGGGAGAAAAAAAGGGTTCTGCTAAAGGGTAACGAGGGTTAAAAGGAAGATAAGGTAGTTTTCGGACGGAACAAGGGAGTCGGTAAAATCTCACGGGGTGTTGTTCTCCGGTTGGTACAGTCCGCCTCCCCTCAATTTCGGCTTTGAACCTCCTTTTGGGAGAAAGTGCATAATGTGATTAATGAAGGAATCACTCGGCGTAAACCTCAGAAAACTGAAGGAGGAAAATGATGAACGACCGCGTTTCAAGTTGGAGGTTTTCCTCCCCTAACGAATCGCCCTTCGACATCTGTTGTATCCTCCGCCGCAGCGTTTTCCTCCCCCCTTTACGCGAAGTGAAGGAAGACAGAGGGAAAGCCAGGAGAACGAGAGTGTGAGTACTGTTTATTCCAGCGGAAGCCCGGCACATTCAAATTAATTCAAATGACCAACGGTTCAAAGTTCAACCCTCTGTGAATCAATGTGCGAGTAAGAATGGTGCAAAGGATGATTCACGCTTCTAATTCGGTTGTTCACGGTGGACTTTCAGGGCTACCTCCTGATCAAATCTCGAACGTTCTTCTCAAAGTTTTCTGTTACGAAGGGAAAGATGGTTCTCGATGGCACAGTAAGCCCTTCACCCCACCCTACCATCTATAAGCCCGAGCGCAACTCCTTCTCACTGTAACATCTTCATTCTTCTTCCCCTACGCTGGTCACAATCGAGAGAAAAAGTCTCAGTGCTCAGGTGGGCCTATTGCGTGGCATCCATGAGCAGCCTCGTGTAATCTCAGTTCCACAAGGTTTCATGGAGCTGGTGTTCCCTGATAAGTCGGCCCCGCCATTCTCGCACTGAACGAAAAACCGCCTTGAGGTCCATCTCGCAATCTCATCGAAGACGTCCCTCCAAGTACTCAAAGGTGCGCCGCAGCCAGCCACTCGAAGTACTCAGTACAAGCTCTGCTGACTCCAGCTCCGCAAAATCTGCCACTACGTACCTCTGAACTGACACTCTTGGCCAGGGATATTTTTAGTTCGAGGTAATGACAAGTTTTGGGCGATGGACGCGAAATGTTCACGCGCCCTTTTAATTTTTTTCAAAAACCGTTTGGCTTCATGTTTGTCCGTGTGCCCAGAGCCCACAGCACCCCCTTGCCTAGCATCCTCAACCTCCGTCCAAGGTTTCAGAGATTATACGTAATTAGATGAAGGATGAAGGAACGGAGTTAAGACCACTCCTCCTGGTCAGTACGTGAGAATGTGTTTGAAGGACGCAGGAAGATTCTGATGATAGTGAAGAGGACAAGAACCGAGAAGGGAGGTGTGAGGGCCGACGACACAGCCCAGTGGACAGCATCTCGTGAGCAGGCCACATACCATCCTCTGAAGAGCCTAATAAATAGCTAAAGTTAACGTACCTGTTAGTGAGTCCGTCTCCTCTGGCTTGTGAGTTACTGTGGGCAAGCGCTTTCGATGTAAAGACATCATCGTCTGGCCGTTAAGTCAGTACTGACTTAACGGCCAGACGATGATGTCTTTACATCGAAAGCGCTTGCCCACAGTAACTCACAAGCCAGAGGAGACGGACTCACTAACAGGTACGTTAACTTTAGTAATTTGCCTACTGGCGGACATAACCCAATTTCTTTAATACCTAATAAATAGCCATTTACATCTTGCTAATCAGACCCTTGGGAGGTGGGACACAGCCTAGAAGGAGCTGTGGACCAACAGGCTCCTTCCAGCACCTGGTCCATGGCTCAGGGGACGCCTCGGTCAGGCGAATTTCTACCCACTCAGTTCCGAACAGGACATGGTGCATTTAGGGCTTATTCGCAAAGGCTGCCAGAGGTAGGCAAGACGCCCACGCACATTTGGTCAACTCACGCCAGAAGCATTCGCTCCATGCAGCATTCAGAGGAAAACTGGAGGTGCATCGCTCCATTTTCCAGGGCAGCCCTCAGCCAGAAGAGGATGGACCATGCTGATCAGGGGCTAGTATCTAGCAAGGAAGCTCTAGCTCCTGAACCTCTAAAATGTAAGGGAATGGCAGTACGCTGCAAGATTCTCGTGAGGGTGAAGAGAACGCGAAGGAAGAGAGAGGGTCAACTGTTCCTCGGTCCCTGAGGACAAACCACACAAGTGCCGTATCAGTAACCCCACCTCAGCTGGTCCTGATGGTATTCCACCTAACAGATGCGATAAGGCCCTGAAGGCTGTCAAGCTGCTGGTTCTCAACTTACTTCTCTTCATGGGAAAACCTCCTACTGGATTGTCATTGTGTTTACGTACCCAAACTGTCTTTGTTCCCAAGGAAAGTGTTTATGGGCCGGGGGGGTTACAAACCCGAGACCGATTTCAGTATTGTCTGTGGTCTTTTGGCACTTCCAAAAAGTGCTGGCATCTAGTCTCCAGGTGGCTAGTGTCATTGGCGACGTTTAGAGGTCCAGGTCGCTTCCAGGTTGGTAATCAATACACAGGGCTATTCATGGGGCCACAAGGCGCCTTCTCACTCTTCTACGTCCCAAAAAAATGTGTACCGACTGTGTTCTGAGTAGAAGCTTTGGTGTACCATCCAATAGTTAATGGTACTTCCACTCTTTATTTCAGCTTCATTAATTCCCATTCAATTTGTCAAGCCACGAAACTTGTTGGAGCGTGTAGGAACCGTTCAAAATTACAGTATTCCTTGCTTTCGCTTAGGTCAGCCGCTCGGAACGCCATTAATTTACAGCCTCCTCCGAATGGTTTCGCTGAAATTAATACCCACTGGCTATTGATTGATTCATTACGTTAATGGAAACGCTATAAAATCATTTATAAAAGCGAGCCTCGGAGGGGAGGGTGGAGGTTGTCTCAAGGGTCCGAGCACCTCCTATTAATTAGTGAGAAACGGCCTACAACCGGCTGGCTTTCCGAGGAACTATTGTAACTCGGCTTTCGAAAATCGATCTAATTGAAGGGGAAAATGCTCTTCATCTGTGACGTAACGGAGGTTCAGATCGAGATCTGGTGTTAGAGCAACTGTACAACGTAAACTCAAGTCTTGTATTTCATCGGTGATTGGGTTTAGTTTTACATTTGTAGCAGCAGCGTAGGCTCAATTCTCGAGAAACTTCGTGCTAATCTCAAATCAGAAGCCAGAAAGTCAAATTACATTGCGGAGCTGTTCGCAGACCAGTTTGAAGACATCTACACCTTGAAAGGCAAACTGCAGTATGATGACTTGAAAATTCAAGCTGTCACACTTGAAGAAATTGAGAGAAAAAGGTTACAACCACAAGGGCTGTGAACGATAGCCCTACATCGGCAATAGAAGTCGTTTAGAACACCTAACCTCTCCACATATACACTCACAGGAGCTGGGAGCAGTAAGGCTTTTGCAAAGCAGTAATGTTTCCACCAGGGCCAAGGCAAGCCTCCAGGGAACGATTAGGCAGTTCAAAGTGAAAGAGGCTGTAGTCATTACTGTTACAGTTTTTAAAGCAGCATGAATAACGCAAACACTTGGATTGAAATTTAAAAACGTTCGTTCATCAAAAACACGGGAACGAAAGCGAAATTGCAGGAAGTGCGATACAAAAAAAGAAAGTGAACAGACAAAATGGCGTCGGTCATATGGTTCAAAGATGGTGGGCGTGCGTCGTCAAGACCCAATGTAGCCAACACTTACTACTGACGTTACGCCACAGTGGAAGAACTTTCATCCTGTACACTCACGGGAATGGTGGGAGTTGGGGCTGTTCTGGACTTAAGAGAGCGCACTGTCATGGTACTGGGATTGTTTCGTCATGGGGCGCAGAACTCGTCTGGGATTGTACGGCCCAACTACAGCCTCACAAAGAGTACGCCACGATATGTCAAGCGGAAATTCTAGCTATAAAAATGTGCACGCAAGAGATCCTGGCACTTGGGAATGTCTTCAGGTTCTCAAGTCTCCCGGTGCCCATAATAGGCTGGGAGACACAGAAAAACCACGCCCATTGGCATCGCCAGAAACAACTAATATCATATTGCCTTCTTGTCCGAGGGAGAAGCCAATGCTTACTTTCCCTAGACAGGATCTAAGGGTCCTTACTAGCTCCTCACTGGACACTCCCCACTTAGGTCACCTCAACAAGATGGGCATTTCAGAGATTGTACAGTGAGAACGAAACGTTAGAGCACATCCCTGTCCCTGCCCTGGCAGCTAGGCGCTTCGAATATTTCTCCCAGGGGTTCATCGAACCCCAAACCATATCGGAGTCTGCAACGAAGGACATACTCGGCTTCCTAAAAGGGGCTGGTATGCACGACGCTTTTTATTAAGTAAGGGACATCGTTAAAATGTTGCTGCAGTGGCTAAGAGACTAAGTCCCGTGTGCCCTCTGGAAGAAAAAAAAGAAACTGAGAGAGCAATAGTTACTAATTTGAGCATAGAGCATCCATGGCTATCAATTAATTGCAAGAAAGACCCTGAAGGGACAACCAGAGAAATGATCCCACAAATTATTGCATCTTATTAATCCATAAATCTGGCAGAAGTGGCTCTCAACAGTGGAAACTTGTGGAAGCCAATTATGATTTGAACACCTAGCAAGCCAGCCAGTCGGTGACAAAAAATCTTGACGTCCCATCTCACTTTTGCCTATAACTCGCTTTGAAGCTTCCTTTTGTTGATGACTTCTTTGGCCCCAGCCCAATATACTCTAATAGGTATCCATCGTATGACTTCTTACCCTCACACACTTGTGATGGCATTTACACCGCAGTCAGGGACCACCAACGTTCACACGCTACTACAATAATAAATAATCAATCCAATCCAATGTGTGAATTCATACTCCCACGCCTCCAGCTCTTTCCTCCAGTTCGCTCAAGCTAGTTATCTCGACGTGGGCCCTCGCATTTGCGTACAAACTGCAGTCAAAGAGGACGTGACAGGCATCCTCAGTCCCCCCCACAACGCCTCAGGGGTATTCATTGAATGGGCGCAGATAAAAAAATAAGTTGTGTGGCAGCAAACATGGGGCGCCACCACTTCATTCGCAGCCGATCCTGCACAGAGGGCATGAGCTCCCCTGAGTCCCACCTCGCCTGCCACTCACCAACTAACAACTCTTTGCCCAGTGTGATCCTGCGATCAATTGAGTCCTCGCATCTCGGGGCCCAAGCCTGCCAGTGGACGGTGTCGCACTCCAGTTGGAGGTTCAACGATGGAGTGCCTGCGAGGATCTGCAGGGCTAGCAGCCTGTCCCGCTGAAGCATCCAGGCACGCTGCCTGTTCACCTCGGATGGCGCAATCCATCAACACACCCCCTCCCCCTCAGGTACCTGGCTGTCGTCGTCAGGGCTACTGTGGAACCAGGTGCAGTCTGTACGAGTGCCACCACTGATCGCATCATGACAACCTGGATTTTGGCAACGGTCCTCACCGCTGTTGCCCACTGAAATAGGTTTGAACATTTTTACTTTCCTTGGCTCTACGAAGTAGAAAGAAAAGTTATGGACTCGGCTGAAAAAAAAATTTTGCGTTTGCTTCAGATCTTGACATATCAGACCCTCCTGAGTCCGAAAAACACTATTTGGGAAAATGGGCTGTGTGTGTGTGTGTGTGTCTGGGAACGACTTTTAGAGAAAACGACCGTATCAAATCAGCTCAAACTTGATATCTAGCCCGCAGGTTACCATGCGACGCCAAAATATGGGTATGAACAAAATCCACCGAAAGTTAACTATAGTTAATGTCGGGGCCTCCCTTTTCAAGATGTTGCTGCGCTGCTTGATTGTGTGTGTGTTCCTGAAAAGGGCCGACGAAATATTGTCGTTGTGTGTGTGTTGGTTGTGTCTGTCGGTTGAGCGTGCGTGAGGTGAAGAACGGATTTCTCGGGCGTCGTTAGGTCGAAGGGCTCGGTTGAGCGGTAGCTCCTCTCGGTGAGGGATCCGGTTGGATCGTCGCTCCTTCAGTCGGAGACGCGAGATGCGGGATTCGGTTGAGTCAGTTTGTTCGGTCGAGCAGCGGGCGAGGGACGAGTTCCTCAGGCGTCGAAGCGTCGTTTGAAGGGCTCGGTTGAGCGTAGCTCCTCTCGGTGAGGGATTCGGTTGAATCGTCGCTCCTTCTTCTTCTAACGCGAGAGGGCCTCATTGTCCCCGCTGGAGCCGCTGAAGGTGGTCGGTTGTCGTCAGAGGATGTGGACGGTGTAAGAGCGGAAGGTTGAATTGAATGTCTGTTTTTTTTTTTTTTTTTTTCGGACGCTTCCGGGGAGGGGAAATCTTCAAAAGACACCCAAATGGGTAGTGTCGGATTTTTACCGACTAAAACCCCTCCCCCGCGGTTGCCAACCCGGAGGTTCTAAACCAGAAGGATGGGAGGCCAGCCTGCGGATGCAGGGGGACTCATGCGCATGTGCGATGCGGGGAGGAACGGGACGGGGTTAGCGTGGAATGAGGGAGCAGGGCCTACGGATGATGTCCGAGGGTTGGGGGCATATTGTGTGAGGCAGCTGATGGACGGGTTGGGGTGACCCGCCACCGAGTTCGCGGAGGTTGAGGGCATAGGTTGAGGCGGCCGCACTGAGCGAGGGGAGGCCTGTTTCCTTCAGGAGCTGCTGGTTTCTGATGTAGCGGGGTGAGCGGAGGACACCTCGGAGGGACTTCATGTAGGTGCCCTCGAGGTTGCGAAGGAGGAGGCCGTGCCCCAGACGGGATAAGCGTAGGTGCTGATGCTCCTGATGATGGCGTTGAAGATACGGATTTTCGTTGGATGTGAGACCTTTCTGTTGTTGAAGAATGGCCGGAGAGCAATGAAGGCTCCGTTGATTTTGGCGCGAACTGCGAGGGTCTGCCTGTACCAGTTGAGTTTCCTGTCGAAGATGACACCGAGGTACTTGGCCTGGTGTTTCCAGGGATTGGATGGTTCCCCACTTGGATGTTTGGGGGGGGGATGTTACGGCGGGAAAAGAAGACGGCTTCTGATTTGGATTCGTTGAGGCGTAGTCCCCATTTGTGGTACCAGCTGAGCAGGGACGGCAGGTACTTATTCATGACTGTGGCACAGTGCAGCTTGGTTTTGGAGGTGTAGAGGAGAGCTACGTCGTCCGCATATTGAGCAGTGACGATCTTCTCGTGGACTGGTATGTCATGGCAGAAGATGTTGAAGAGGGCTGGGGAGAGTTTTGAGCCTTGGGGTACGCCAGCCGTGATGCGGTGGGTGGTGGATAGAGTTTTGCCAACTCTCACCCTGAAGGTCCTGTCGGTGAGGAAGGAGTGAATCAGACCAATGGAATTGAATGTCTGAGCAGGCAGGCCGTTTTATACCTGCTCCTGGAGGGAGTCGCCTTCTCTGGTTGGCCGCCTGCTATTCCCTCCAGGAGTGGTTTGTGGCTAGCGCCCTCTGTTGGGATGAGGCGACTTTTGTTGTGTAGAGTGGCGGCTGCCACAGTTAACATAGTGATCAAAACACTTAATATTTTTTCTCTCAAACACGGCTTCAACGATTTTGATTAAATTTTTGATATTGATAGCTCCCAATATGGAAATTATACCGTAAAATTCCCATCAATGGGAAAATGACGAGAGCAGCACAATAAATTACCAAAATTTTCGACGTAATCGATTTTAGAGCGGTTTTTAGAGAACACAACCGAACCAAATCCCCTCAAACTTGATATCTAGCCCGCAGGTTACCGTGCGACGCCAAAACAAGGGTATGAGAAAAATCCACCGAAAGTTAACTATAGTTACCATAGTTATCAAAACACCAATTTTTTTTCTTCTCAAAAACAGCTCTAACGATTTTGATTAAATTCAATACGCTCTACGTCAATTCACTCGGGTACATGGCTTTTTTCCCACTTACTCAATTCACTCATCACTCAGTTCATTTGAACTTGTCAAACAACGGCAGCAGGAAGCGGTAGCGCTTACATGTCCGGAATTTATTGTGCTGCTCGTACTCGTTGGTTAAGCTGAAACCAGTGTAAAACCGCAGTCAGATCTTAACAGCTCGAATTTGGACGGATAACCACACATCACGCCATCTTTGTCACAGTACGGGAGGCGATACATCTTGTTTTGTGCTGCTGCTTACTATTTTACATTTTTGTTTATTACGACGCGTTCTGCACTTATTACAGTCGTCTTTCGAAGGAGATGACAGTCATTACTTCTCATCCGGCGCCCCAGATGGATACAGAAAGTCTGATGACTTCAATAATTTGTAAGATACCCATTTCTCAATGAGGTACCGATCGTTGAAAGAGCATTTAGATCATTTAGAATACTAGACAGCTCCAAGCTGCATCAAGTACCTCCAATCTACTTCAAGTACTCACCACAGCGAATGACTGAAGGCTGTACAAGGCGTTTAGCGAGTTGGATGCCTTCTTGGTTCAGTTGGTAAAGCGAACTATTGACATAAAGTTGAAGGTACTGGCTTCATGGTACACGCTAGCCACTGAAGACACGTGAGTTTCAAATTCTTTAATTGACTGCGACAACTTGCAAGATATGCGTTAATCACATTAAAAAAGCCATCAATAACAAATTATAACTAGTGAGAATAAAATTCGAGAATCTTAAACAATAAATAAGAAGCACAGAGAAACAATAACTAACGTTTCTGAACTGGAAAGTAGAGCCTTGATTTGATGACTAGGGTAATTTTGTGAAGCCGAGTGGCTAAAAAAATAAATTAGAAACCAAAAAGATTGCAATTACGGAAGAAACGTAGGAAGTTTGTGATCTCAGCGCTATTCAGTGATCGACTGGCAGTCATTCACAGGCTAAGTGGTATTAAGAATCCATCGATTGACTTACCGTGCCTGTTTGACCTCATAGTTAGTTCGAGTGGGCTCTACGTCTGCCACCATTGTCCCACGTCCACGTTGACGCTTGTTGCTGTTGGGATTCATTCTCCGTTTGTGTACATTCTTTCACGTTTTTTCTGTTCAAATAAAACGTTTTATTTCTAAGTTCGATCGAGTGGTTAGTTTACGAGGAAAAATAGCATCATCGCCAAACGTTTCAGGGCACTTGCAACTTACCTTTCTACCGGAAGTGTTAAACGGGCATTTTTGTACGCTTTTTTTAAAATTAAAACTGCAGTGGCACCTAAGGCAAAGTAATAGCTGTATTGCTGCACCGTTGTACACTTTTCTCAGTTTTGTCAATAACTCGGATATCTGCAGCACCGTGAAGGGTAAATGAATTTAATTTCTTCAACAAATTCGCCTTCATCCGTTCGAATCGACATTGGGACAAGGCAGCAGCTCGAAGCTCACCGTAAACACTTTTCTGTACGCTCCTGACAGTGATAGCAAATTATAGGCGTTAAATTCACCATATTACATACACAAACATGTTTAAAAATAATTTTTTAACCAAAAAAAATTGCCTACTTCATAAAAATTATTATAAGTAAAATATCAAGCAAAGTTCGATAAGTTAAACTTTGTTATAGTATAAAAGAAGGTGTATGGAATCAGTAACAACCAAGCATCACTCCAGAATTACGTGTACCAGGGCTTCTTAAAGAGCACTGTTGCCAACAAAACAAGCAATTGTGTTTAGCGATGAGCTATTACTTGACGGATTTCGTCTTACAGAAGGAATAAAAGGGTATTGCTTCACGATGCTAAGCTCAGAATCAGCTGATCTTGGCACCTGCATCCAAATTCCAGTTTTGACATTTGTTATTAGCTTATTGCTAGATTGTTTTGGCGTCTCTTTGTCAAACTATGATTTTCGATATGCCCTATTTCATCATATTCCATTTTTCATCGGCTGCAGTTGATAATCGCTAGGTTTTTTTTTTTGGCAACACTGTTCTCTAAGAGGCACAACATCTAATAGAGGGATGGGCAGTGGGGCAACACTGCTGATTCTGTATGAGTTGAAAAGGTCAGTTACTGATACGCTGAACATCCCCTTTATATACTACTCTTTGTTGTAATCAACATTAAGTAGGTCAACAAAAATCATCAATGCGTCTTGCTTTATAAGCCCGCAAGCAGCAGAGAGGGCTCTATGAGATCATACCTTACACAATACTGCAACGCAACACTACACAAATTATATTAGCCGCGGCTATACATTAAAAATACTATATTCCAAAAGAAATCTATCAATAATTTACAGTTTCTAGGAAACACAAGCTAAAATGTTGCCAACCGAACGGTTTATAACCTTTCCATTAAGTGATTAATAGCTGGAAAAAAATTTAAGTTACAAAAAAGTACAAAATTTGCGGCAGTACTAGGCTTTTCTTAAGAAACTAGTACATTAAAGTGCACATGTTGGCAGAGAGGAATTGACAGAGTAACAATGTACATTTTGGTGGACTGAGAGGCGTCGAGTTGTCACTATTCGGCACAGGCCTTAAAACATTGCTAGAATCAGTCTTTACAGTCGAGTTATCGAAAGTATTTTTGTGAAACGTTTGATGACAGACAGCGAGTTTAGTGCTAGGTACACTTTTCAGATTGAAAACGCTCAGAGTTTGAGTCTAAGGTGTAATCCAATATCTGCTGGGTAATTTCATGATTTGATAGTTCAGTATTATCTTTTCTATATCAGCTGGTAATAGCAATCCTTATGAATTCACTCTAAAAAACGCTGCAAATTATTACACGATGGTTCATTATTCTCTTGCACAGCTTGACCCAGTCTCACACCTCCAAGGCCCATCCCATTTGATCTAGCATTGAAAAATACCACTAATTGATACGAAACATAACCTGATACGTGGGTGCCGCTAGGCAGTTGGCAAAACGTGACGTGTCAGACTGACAGGAGGTCAGAGTGAGATGTGAGGTAGCAAAGGAAATGGGCGTTAGCCAGGGAGAAATGATAACTTTCCCTGTATCGCCGCGAAATACTTTGGTTCACTATATTTACTGTGATTTTACTGTTTACCATCTACGCGCAGTCCTACAGCTCTAAAACCCTCGTCTGATTCAGCATCGAAAAATACTAGTAAACGATACGAAACAAGATCTTACTTAACACGTTCACTGCGTATCACGCGGCTCCCGCGTGAGGGGGTGTGGGTCTCCCAGGCGGGTCACGCGGCTCCCGCGTCAGGGGCTCCCTTCCATAGTTTTGGTTGTATCCATCGTCAGCCTGCAGGTAGAAACACTTTCTGGTAACGACGCACTCAGTTTGTATCCACTCTCCACTCTGGACAGGCCGTAGGAAGTTTGACGAAGTATTTATCCAAATTCGGGGTTTGGAAGTTGGCGTGTGTGCTCCATCATATTTTGACCAAATCGACTTGAAAATGTAAGTATGATCATCTAGAATTACACATTATATTTACTACTTTTTAGTTTTTACTACTTTTTTCACATTTATTGCGATTAATATCCATCGTTCCGCCAATTAATTTTATTATCATTGTTTATTTTCACAGGTAAAACCGAGCACTGTTTACAACTTCTACAGTTTTTCCACTCGTTTTCTGATTTTACTGAGTGCTTCTTCATATCTGTTCGACGCAAAGTGGCGGAGTCGATGAACTCTGACTTCCTCGCGTCACTGTCATCGACCCTAATTGTCTCCAACCATTTTGATACCTGCGCCTGCGGAATCCCTGAGCCCCCAGCCCCCTTTTCTAGGTTTTCCCCTTTCCTTTCTCCCAAGTTCGTTATCCTATCGACGACTACCCATTTGGGTGTCTTTTGAAGATTTCCCCTCCCCGGAAGCGTCCGAAAAAAAAAAACATTCACATTTACCTACTCGTTGGTTGTACAACTCATTTTTTTGTAATTGCAATCAAATTATATTTTTGAAAAATTTTAATTCTCACTTTCTATTGAATATAATCCCGATGCAATGGTTTGAATTGATTTTTGGCAATAAAAACATGAATAACAGCTGACATGAATACAGTCACGCGGGAGGCGTGTGACCAGCATGCCAATAGAAAAACACCTCGATCTCAACTTCCAGGCTGGTCACGCGGCTCCCGCGTGACCGACATAATCGCCATAAATATGCATTTGTCAAGGAATATCGGCAAAAATGTTGAGTAACATTAATCAATACCTATCTAAGGAGTTGTATGCAACGAAAAAAAAATCAGCACGGGGGGTCAACCCAATGATGGTTGATACGCAGTGAACGTGTTAATGGAACAACGAAATTGACATTTCTCTAGGCAAGAGAGCGGCTGAACCTCTTTCTTTTATGTGATTTTTTGTTATTCGTCGGAGACAGGAAAAATAGAGTGACGACCAGTTTTCATCGATAGAAAGGGGAATGGGGGAACCGAAGTGTATCCGGTTAACTCAAAATGATAGTTTGTCGCATTTTCTTGTAAATGGTGAATACTGGACGCAAGAAGGGATTGATGGACTCAAATAACGCCGTGAATGAAACAAGTGAGAGGGAATCGTATTCATAAGACATACACTGTTTCGCTAAACCATCACTTGACGTACATCACTTCACATCTTAGCAGAAAACGAAATTTTGGCTGTTTTATCGCGATGACGTTGTGTTTGGTATCGTTTCGTAGGTATTTTTCTACGTTGAGTTGGATAGGACGGGTCTAAGAGGTGTAGGACTGCGTCTGGATGAAATTACAGTACATACAGGGTTTGTCCGGAAAGTAATAGAACTGATTTTGTTCCGCCGCTGCTCGCACTGAATTCAGTACAGGGCGTTCCTCGCTAAAGAACGAGCGGCTGTTAATTTGTTTCCGAGCACCTAATGAGTCAGGGCAGACATTTTCGAGCGACGTGTTACTGTGAGTGGCGCAAGCCGAAAATGCAGCGTTCGTTAGAGCAGAGGTATGCGATTAAATTCTGCGCGAAACTCGGTAAATCTGAGACAGAGACGTTTGATACGATTGAGCAGGCTTATCCAGATGTTGCTTTAGCAAGAAGTGGTGTGTTTCGGTGGCACCAGGTCTTTCTGGAGGACTGGGAAAAGGTCGCCTTCGACAAACACCGACCATGCGACTCATGTGCGCTAAGTTTTGAACTCAGACCGTCGACTAAGCATTCGTTTAATTGCCCATTTGGTAAATTTACCAAAATCTGTGGTTCATGACATTGCGAGGCAAGCATTTTGAGACGACAGAGGGGATCCAAGCAGCATGTTCTCTGGAGAATGCCTTCTATGACGCCTTCAACGATTGCAAATCGCGTTGGAAGCGCTGCATCGACGCAGAAGGGGCCTATTTTGAAAGTTTTTAAAGAATTCTAACGATTGGCACAATACATTTTTTTAAATTGACTCTGTCCGATTACTTTCCAGACAAACCCTGCATAGTAAGGCGAATTCTACTACTTGTAGGAATTTGCGGGACAATGCAGTGATCGTTATCCCCTGGCCTGCATCCTACCGCACTACAACCCGTCAGTCATGCCTAGTGTTGCCTAGACAATGTCAATTTTTGTTATTCCATTGTAGTCAAGTTGTGTCGTTTAGTGGTATTTTTCCATGCTGAATGCGCTGGATCTCAGAGTCATGTAGCTGCACAAGACAATGATAAACCGTTGTGCTATAATTTGCAGCGTTTTTTTTTAAAACCTCTGAAGCTTAGCTGTTAAATATGCTGTTTATCGAGGTTGGTTCCTAAAGGGGTACTTAACACTTTTTATCGGGGGACGAACCAATCCTGACTTCCACGCAGTGTCCCCCGGGAAACGCTCACTTACGACTGAGTAGGCTAACAGGGATTGGAACACCCAAGCCAAGGTGTAGGGAGCTCGTGCCAAGGCTGAATGGTACAGGGTGTTTAAACATGTGTATCGCTAACGACCCACTTGGGGCACCAGGCGACACCCCATTGTAATGTAGCCTTCCACAGGCATAGGGGGCTCTGCCTGTGGTGACCTTTTAGCTCCCCCGTACTCGTGGGACCAAAAATGGACACCAATTTCAAAAATAATAAATTTATAAACACTGAGGACGCCTCAGCAGCGGAGAAATCCGACGACATCCAGTCAGTCATTGACTCAATGGCTGCATTGGAAAAGGAAGAGGGCTCTAGCGGGGGGGTTGGGGTGGAATCTACACCTAAACCTAAACCCCTGCCAGGCTCATCAGTTGAGAGACTTCCGGACGAGGCCTGGGGTGCCATGACACACCAGCAGAGACGGAAGTTTCTCAAGAAGAGAAAGCGGAAGAGTTCCACCCCTGCTCCTGTTAGGAGAGAAGGGGGTAGAACTCCTGCACCTGCTAGGAGAGAAGGGGGTGGAACTCCTGCACCTGTCAGCGGGGAAGCGAGGACAAAGCGTCCCCGGGACCAGAAAGGGACTCCCTCCCCTCGTAACGAGGAGAAAAAAAGGAGGGTAGGACCCCTTTACAGTCGGGCGGTGAGCACTATTAAGGTGGCGGTGGTCTACGAAGACTACCCCACCAGTCTCCTGACACAGGACACCGCCAATAAGATCATGCTCCACCTTATGGTGGAACTGCGTGGCCTCAACCCGGAGGAGCTAGCGGTCCGCTTCAGTGGGCACTCCCTGCGGAATGGTGGGCTAGTCGTGAGCTGCGTGGATGAGCTGTCGAGAGATTGGCTCACACAAAGCATCGCGCGATGCCCCCCGTGGGAGGGTGGTCGGCTGAGGACCTGTGACCCTAGCCATCTGGAGGGCTTCAAGCGGATTGGTGCGTTCATCCCAAACCCGGTGAACGACACCCAAGACTGCTTGGAGATGATTGGTGCTCAGAACCCCGGCCTCAAAGTTGAGCGCTGGAAAGTTCTGGGCAGCAAACAAGGGGAAAGGGGGCTTTATTTAGTGGCCTCCATCCCCGAGTCTCAACACTTGCTGGTGGAGAGGGCGGGGTTCTGTCTCTATCATGGCTTCAACAGCGTGAATGTCAGAACCCTCAGCAAGGAGGCCAACCCGGACGCCGGGATGGATGTTGAGGAGCCGCCGGATGATGCTGGGGGGGCGGTGGGGGCGTCTGTGCCCCGGGTGGGTCGGGGTCTCGGTGCCTGGAGGTGCTGCGGCTGGTAGGATGGCGCATTGGCCCACCAGTCAGCGGCCGCAGGTTCTGGGGCCCCTGATGTGCCTGGGGGTCGCGGCGGTCCCCCTGCTTGCCCCAAACGAAGAGAACGGCAGGCGCAGGCGGGGACACCCCGAAAGAAGAGGACCTGAGGCATGCTTAGGCTGCTTCAGGTCAATCTGCACCACTGCAGGGGTGCATCATGGGCGCTGCAGCAATATATGGTGAGTCAAAATATTGACATTGTATTAATTCAAGAACCTTGGATAGTTAAGAGCAGGGTGGCGGGTCTTGGGGTGCCGGGTTATAAGGTATTGTACCATAACAGCAGGCGCCCCAGGGCTTGCATACTCATTAAGGCTAGTATTAAGTTCCTTCCGCTGTGGTCGCTGTTTTCCGGGGACTCTGCAGCGGTCAGGTTAACTCATGAGAATAGGGATGTAGTGGTAGCCTCGGTCTATCTCCCCTATGAAGACGACGTCCCAACCACAGGATTAGGGAAGATAGTCGATACAGTCCAGGACAATGATATCCAAGGGATTGTGGCAGTGGACTCCAATGCGCATCACACCATTTGGGGAAGTAAGGACATTAACCGCAGAGGTGAGTGTCTCTTTGAATATCTCGTCACTAACAATGTGGATATACTGAATCAGGGTAATAAACCCACGTTCGTTATTGCTAACAGGGAGGAGGTTATCGACCTAACCCTAGCTCTAAAACTCTCTGGGGGGATTAATGTTTCCAACTGGCATGTCTCCTCAGAATTCTCGGGATCTGATCATAGGTATATTAGATTCAATCTAGAAATGGCAAGGACAGAAGCCATTAGGTTCAGGAACCCGAGAAACACGGACTGGCAGAAGTATGGGGACAGCCTCAGGGATGCCCTGAGAAGTTGCCCTGACAATGCCACACGTCCGTTGGAGATCGAGTTACTGAATACAGCACTGACACAGGCAATTAGGTCTTCATTTGAAAACAACTGCAGGCAAACCACAAAGGCGGACAGCAATAGATGCGTACCCTGGTGGAGCAATCAACTGGGAGCACTAAGAACCAGAACCAGAAGACTCTTTAACAGAGCCAAAGAACAGGAGAGTGGGAACGATACAAGCGATCCCTAACTGAGTACATCAGCGAATTACGAAAGGCAAACCGAGAGGCGTGGAGAAGGTTTTGCCAGGAAATTCACGATACCCGAGCGGGAGCAAGGCTCAGCAAGGTGCTCTCGAAAGGGAACATGCATCAGGCGGTAGGCTCTATTAGGGGGCCGGATGGTGACACTTTGGACTGTCACCATACACTAACCGCTCTGCTGAACACACACTTTCCTGGTTGTAGAACTGACCCTGGGTTATTGGCAGACGCGGGGATTGCCATGAGGCGGACAGGAACGCCGGACTGGGAACTCGCCAGGGCAATTATAACCCGAGACGCCGTACGCTGGGCAGTAAACTCGTTTAAACCATTCAAGTCGCCTGGACCGGATGGTATTTACCCGATTCTCTTACAGAAAGGGATAGAGCGCATCCTACCC
Source organism: Pachypeltis micranthus (assembly GCA_020466155.1). NCBI lineage: Eukaryota > Metazoa > Arthropoda > Insecta > Hemiptera > Miridae > Pachypeltis > Pachypeltis micranthus. The sequence continues at coordinate 11,165,870 of CM035781.1, read as the reverse complement.
AGCCTCTTAAGGCTATTTAGGGGCAGCGTAGCGCATGGTTACATACCTCAGGGCTGGAGGAAGGTTCGAGTAACCTTTATACCGAAACCTGGCAGGGACTCATACGAGGAAGCCAAGTCCTTCCGACCAATATGCCTCACATCTTTCCTGCTCAAGACAGTGGAGAAAATCCTTGACAAGTACTTGAGAGACGGATGTTTGAGACTGACCCCCCTGGCAGATGGCCAACATGCCTACCGCGCAGGGAGATCATGTGACTCTGCGCTCCATGCACTAGTGAGGAAACTAGAAGAGTCAATGGGTAATAAGGAGATTGCCTTAGGGGCCTTTCTGGACATAGAAGGGGCCTTTGACAATACCTCCATATGTAGCATTGAAAGGGCGCTGATGAAATTCAATGTACACAGCAATGCAATAAAGTGGATCATCGCTGTATTGGAAAGCAGAGAGATCCAGACTACGCTAGGAAACTGCACAATCAGGGCGAGGACTGTGAGGGGATGCCCTCAGGGAGGGGTCCTATCTCCGCTCCTCTGGAACCTAGTGATTGACTCCCTACTGGGGAGACTAAATGCGGCGGGGTTTTACGCCCAAGGATACGCTGATGATGTGGTTGTGCTCATTCGGGGCAGGGTGCAAAGCGTGTTGTCGGACCTGATGGGGGGGCCTTGCGGATGGTGTGCCTATGGTGTGGGGAGATGGGGTTATCCATCAACCCAGCCAAGACGGTCATCGTGCCGTTCACAAGGCTCAGGCAACTGTCAGGACTGAGGCCGCAGTTAGTGATGGGCAAAGAAATTCAGCTCAGCGAGCAAGTCAAATATCTGGGTGTGATTCTGGATCGGAAATTAGTCTGGAACAATCACATCAGATACGTGACCAAGAAGGCGACAACGGCCCTTTGGACGTGTCAGAGAATGTCTTGAGGAGGACATGGGGTGTAAAGCCCAGAATGGCCTGCTGGTTTTACGAAGCCATAGTGAGACCAATAATCTCATATGGGTCAATCGTGTGGTGGCATAGAGCTGCCATTGGAGTGAATGGCAGCAGTCTAGCCAAAGTACAAAGGCTGGGTTGCCTACTCATAGCGGGGGTGATGAAGACTACACCCACTGTCACCATGGAGAAACTGTTCGATCTTCTTCCTCTGGACATTTATGTCAAAGCAGAGGCGATGAAGGTGGCTTACAGACTCACTAAGCTCGGAATAGCTAAGGTGCCTCAGGCGACTAATGGACACCTGGCTATATTTAGGGACTTGGAGACCTTCGGGAGCTCAGCATGATCACAGACGCAATTGTGCCCATGTATGAGCTCGAGAGGAAATATAATGTTCAGCCATTGGGAGGTCCATGGAACAGCGACAGCCGCCAGTTTCGGCCTCCCAGTGGCGTCAACATCTACACAGATGGATCAAAGACCCCAGAGGGGACAGGATCCGGGGTGTGGGTAAGTGGCTCTGGAGGGAGTGGGACTTATATTGCCCTAGGCTCCACTCCATCAGTTTTTCAAGCAGAGATTTATGCTATTATTGCCGGGGCAATCCAAATGCATGAGAAAGGCTATAGCAATAGAACTATCAATATATTGACCGATAGTCAAGCGTCGTGTAAAGCGCTACTGAACTACTGCACGACGTCAAAACTGGTGCGAGAGTGCAGGATGTGGCTTAACTCCCTAGCTAGTGCAAATAGAGTTAATGTGTATTGGATTCCAGGACATAGTGGGATCATTGGAAATGAGAGGGCGGACCATCTGGCCAGACGTGGTTCGTCCACAGTACCTATTGGGCCACTGCCCCATTGCGGGATTTCTCTGTCACTAGTTAAAAGGACTGTGAAAGAACATGCCAGAAGACTGCATCAGACAATCTGGAACGCTGCAGGAGTAAGACACTCCAAACGATTTGTCTCAGAGCAAACAGGTGAGACAAGAGACACCCTTCTGAGGATGGAGAGGAAGGACTTAAGGCAGGTTGTTGGGATCATAACAGGACACTGCAGAATGAACAAACACATGTATGTTATGGGTATAGCCGAATCCCCTCTATGCAGGTGGTGTGGCACAGATGAAGAAACTCCCTACCATGTTCTGGCCCAGTGCCGGAGACTTGAGAGGGAGCGATTTTTGGTCTTTGGCACCACTTCTCCCAGGATGGATACCAACGAGGACTCCTTCAGGAACTACCTGGCTTTCCATAGGAAGCTAGGCATAGACCTGTAAGACACTAGGACTGGCACAATAGGTCATATGGCCGCGGTGCACACCCCATTACTGGGAGCACAGTCAGAAGATTATATTATATAACACTTTTTATCGCGTATGCGCATTTGTTTCCTTTGGACTCCACACACGATTCAACCAGTTAAGAAACAACGCCCCATGTGTCTAAGCACATTCCTCTTCCACCGGCACATTAGTTTTCGCGCAACATCCAATCGCCCTCAAAGTTCCACAAATTACTTTATTTCAAAAGTTTATTTAATCACATTATGGACACAACAGTCTCCGTTGTGCAGTAGTTTTTTTTTTGGCCGTCAATATCTCATCAGTCTCGTGCAGTACAGAATTCAACTGTGATAAGCATTTTTGTACAATTTTTGTTTGTATTTGTTTAGTAAACATTGATACACCAACGATAAAGTAGCTGCACGCGGATTTCTACCGAACTGAGGTGAAGTTTAGTGTGGGTCGCTGGCCGAAAGGTCTCTCGACAAAAAGTGCGGGAAGGACGTCGGTTCACGCCTAATCAATTCGTGATATCAGATTAACTGTGCCTAATTTATACCTTGCGCAAGATAACCCAAACTATCAACTTCGATGGGAGAACTACACCCAAAAAGAAACTCCGAGAATTATCACATTTTTATCAAACCGCGGTTTCGAAACGTCAATGCTATTGGGAGAAGAAGTTGAATGTATTGCTAAGGCGCCCGTATTGTAAAACCCTTTAGTAAAGAAAAATTTGAAGGTTTTTTTTTTTATAAATCACTCAATCCCGTGAGCGAATATCATCACGAGCCCCGGCTGCGCCATCATATCCAGAGTTATGTGGGGGTTATCACAATGAAGGACTACGACAGCTTGTTTGCCTGGAATCCGTTTACAGACGTAGCTTTCGTACTGGCGCCTGTTGTTTTGACGAGTTTCCAACGAGCTGAGTCCGGGCGGCCAACTTCTTTCGTGGCATTTTCCCATCAGGTCTTCGACGAGATGCGGCGGACACCCTGAGTCCGCAAGGGATCGTTTTATCATAGCCTAGAAAGTTAATTTATGGATTAATTACATCAGATAAAAATTATAATCGACAGATCAAATTTGTTTTTGTTTTTTTTTGTTCCGTTGAAAAGCTATAACGAGAGGTGCGTAGCAACACACAACTTTCTGCCACCCCAATAAGTTCGAACACCACCTACATGTGCGGGCGCTTTATCTTCGTTCAACGCATTTCTACCGAAACATTTATGGAGAACAAAATATAGGAACTAGTTAGCTGAGAGTACTCTGTAAGTTTGATCGAAATCGTTAGAGCCGTTTTTCAGAAAAGTGGAATACAGATAAATTAATATTGCACAAATCTCCTTTTGTAAGTTAACTTGGCTTATACTTCCGTTCAAACAGATATACACAGAAATAATAATGGGGAACGAAATGTGGGTATGGGTGACTAAATGACACTCCATTACGATTTATCACATCTGGTGAAGAAGTTACCATGGAATTTACGGAAATGTACGAAAAAACGTTATTTTCGACACATTTTCATTTTTATCTCTGCTCAATGAACTTTCAGAGGAACTTTTATTGAAAAGTAGTTATTAACTATTCGAAAGCATCCTGAGAGTTTGGTGAGAATCGTTGAAGCCGTTTTGTCAAAAAGCGTAAAAAAACCTATTTTTGCTTCATAGGCCTATATCTTCATTCACCGTATTTTCATGGACATATGTATGGAGAAGAAAAGTTAGGTATTGATTAGAAGAAGATAATTTGAAAGTTTAATCGAAATCGTTAGAGCCGTATTCGAGAAAAATGCGAAAAACTCTAGTTTTTGGTACATTTTCGTCCCCCGTCCCATCGGCGGAAATCGCCCATAACCTTATTATGGTGTCTACAACATATAACAAACAAAACAAAAAAAGAACCAGCTCAATCGGTTCAGCCGTTCTCCCGCAAATCAAACTACAGACACACACACGGACCACCGAAATTAGGTTTTTGACATTTTGTCTTTACTTTGCTGCATAAACTCGAAAATGTAACGCGGGGTATGTAGCGGAGAAGCGTCACGAAATATATTGTGTGGGGTTAGGTGCATAAACTGGAAAAGTGTAGCGCTTGGTAACGTCTGTTACAAAATGTAACGCTTTGTAACATCACATGTTTTAATAACCTCAGTGAAGTGACGATGTCAATTGCAATTGACGCGGCCATTATATCGAAACCATCAACGAGCACAATCAAACGTAGTTATCATTGCATAAAATAATAACAAAAATAAAAGACATACAATGTTCCTAGTGGTTGCGTATTTGTACGAAAGCTGTACCCACCGTTTGTGTACAAATTTTAAAAGAAAAAGACATAAAATGTCCCTCGTGGTTTTATGCAGTTTATAACATTTAGACTCAGTAGGCCTCAAAACGTAAAGATCTGAAGAAAACCCAGATTTTTTGACACGATTACTATACTTTCCTTCCCTTCAGGTAGCGGAAAGTAAAAATGTAGCAGTTTCATCATTTTGACAACTATAGTTTATTTCAATGTTTTAATTATAACCTCACGCCCGAGTAATGGCGCCCAGTTGTGCCTAGCGAGTACATAATTTTCCATATTACTTCGTACTGCTAAAGAAAACAATGAATTCACACAGCACAATGCGCTTACCTGTAAAATAGGATCCGGGGTAGATATCATACTTCCCCATCTCGTAACTCTCGCTCGGCTCAAAGAGTTAGACCACCTCATCAATTCGTTTCGTTCCATTTCATCGGCCATGGCGCGCATCGTGGGGCTAGAGCCTCTCATTATGTTCTACAAAAAATGAAACGTCGTAGTAAGAGAACTATTTAAAATCCTTACGCATTTCATAACTCTTCTGGGGCTCTTCATGCTTTGGAAAAAGGTCGAAATTACGTCACTTATACTGAACGCCTGTTTTCGGTCTAGGAAACAGTGGTATGACGGTAAACATAGTGAGGCTAATTGTACTACTTGAAGAAACTCACAGGACCATTTTCGACTGTTATCGTTTCTCCCTGGCCTGTGCTCATTTGCTGCCCTGTCTTCCGTGTCAATTGCCCGGCTTCGCCTAGAAAATGTCAATTTTGCATAGTTCCGTAGCTTTCAGAACATGTTTCGTTCATTTTTTTTTCGTATGTTTCGACGCTGAATCGGATGGTTTTTGGGGGTGTGACGCTGCGTCAAGATGTGCATCCTTGCTGTGCATACAATTTTCACACAAAATGAAAGATACCATGAGGTCCATTCCTACAAACTCACGCGGCCACAGCTGAGGAACTCAAAGAACTCTGTGGCGCACCTCAGCCAGCCTCTCACACCTACACAGTACATGCTCTGCTGACTCCAGATCCTCCTGGCATCATCTGCAACTCTTTACCTCTAATTTACCAATCTTGGCCAGGTGGTACCTTAGTGGACAGTGTACGATTTTTTTGAGAAAAATAAACGGGTGGGGACGAATCCCACGAGAAGGGGAAAAAATATACTAAAAGGAAAAAAAATGCTTTCAAAAGGAAATTTGTAATAAAATAACAACTGAAAACGATTCTCCTTTACAGAACAATAATAAAACCCAAAATGCGTAACTTAAAAACTAGCCACCTTCTCAGGGCGATCGTACAAATAAACTGTTCGACTTCTTTTCTTTTTTCGTTTTTTTTTTGTTTTTTAATAGATATGCACTAGGGAGTTGGCTGATATAATAAAATAAATAGAAAAACTTCTCTCTAAATAAATTGAGGGTGGGTCGCGTGATGGAACTGGGCAAACGGCAAATCTTTGAGGGGACTCCTCAAATGGTACAAGTTATTCTGAGGTTGTAGAATTTCTCATACCGCAGGGACGAAATGATCAAAGAAAAAAAACATACGAGACGACAAAAGGAGAGCATGTCAATACTAATGTCGCTCCTAGACAGACTGCTGCCAAAATGTTGGCGCTTTCATTTTTTTGGTTTTCTCTTTTCTACTTCTTTTTTGTTTTAAATAAAATAATAAAATTCTTCTTTCCTTTTTGGAAAAGAAATTGAGGAATTAGCGAATTACTGCGAAGTGCGGTTGAGCTGAGCCACCTGTAGTATTAACATTGCCCGCTAGATTGCAGGAGCTTCTCCCAGAACCGCTTCCTTACGGTCAATTTCAAACTGTCGCGCCACAACAGGCTGCACGGCATCTGTATACTTTCTCTCTACAGACTGAGGAACTTTCTTGATTGCTCCCTGGAGAGTTTGATAAATAACGACTGCTTTTAGCCAGGCACATTCTGCCGACCTTGATCAAGTTGCTCTTGGAGGTCCTCCAACAGGCTCAGGTTTCCTCCCGTCGGAACGGCCATTCCCTTCAATCAGCCCCGACGAAGTAGTATAAGAAGCCAGGGATGTTTGAACTTACAATCATTTCCAACCCCATCCTGCATTCGTTCCTTTTGGTTTATTATTCATTCTGAATAATAACCCTATGTTTTCGGTCACGAACAATTTTTTACAACCCCCCCTCAAAATTTGACACTTCACGATGGGAATTCCAAATCTGCATTGTCCGTCCACCGTCCAGGCCGTTTTGTGCCTTTAACGTGGTTTAAAAGATCCGTTCTTTCGCACAAAAAAACCATTTGGTATCTAGTTGTGCCCCCCATCTCGGTAATCCGATCGGACGAAGCCCATGGTTGTTATGGACAAAAAATGGTTAAAAAAATTTAACAAAACGCTGTATAATCGTAAATAAGCCGTGTTTTGTATCGTTTTCAAGGTATTTTTACATCCTGGGTCGAATGGAATGTGTATCAGACGTGTACAACTGCGTATAGAGTAATTATTAGAGTCAACTAATTGAAAGAACTCGCGGGAACTACAGCAGAAGTCAACGTTTCGTTGTTGGTACTCCCTCCCTCCTTCCCGTCTCATTGAAACCACCCGCCCACTCGACTCACAACATCGTGCCAATTGCAGAGGGTTCACTGGAAGTCCCCGTCCCAATTTCCCCGACTCTTTTTGCCCAACGGGGCAGAGGAAGGTTAGGGCCGATGTGGCCGGCACTTCCTCCGCACACTTCCTGCCATGTAGGGATCATAAATGCCTACAGACCTTTACTGGCGCCTGGCACCGGGGGAATATTTAGTTTCCGTAGTTCCCTTTGTAGCCAGGTCATGTTTCATATGGTTTACTAGTATTTTTCAATGGGTCTCGGAGCAGTAACACTAGGTCAAGCTGTTCATGAGAATAATACACCGTTGTGTGATAATTTGCAGAGTTTTTTACTTTTATCCCATTTCTTTTCTTCATCACCAACAAAACAACCCAGCGCCATCATCCAACAACCGAATCAATTTACATCTCACTTTCATATCAAATACTAGCAAAACTATTATAATCATCATCCATCAAACAAACCTTTTGAACATCATCATCACCAATCTATTTTATTTAATTTCACTTATTTTAGAGCTTTGGCAACTGTGCACGTACCTTTCCGTGCCTACTGTTATTATCTGCGGTTGTAATTCAATAACAGCAAATACTCGCATCACAATCGTCTTCCAACGAACGCAACTGAAGCCGACGTCATCCCAGGATCATAAGTTAAACTTTTATTTTTCTATTCATCAGAATTAATCATTTTTTAATAAATCAAGTGATTGATGGTTGATTCAAAGACACCGAATCGGTCACAACAAGGGCCTTAAGTGCAACCTGACAGTCTGACATAATGTATCTCTTTTTCCGTGTCAGCCTCCTGCACAGGAGGCGCTGCAACCCTCGCTGCAATGAGCTCTGTCTGGAAAACTCTTGCTAGCGCGCCTGGCGCTCTACCTGGAACCCTAGCTCATATACTCCCGCACCTGCCAGGCTACTACTTATCCATTTGTGTAATATACCATTGCCCCAGCCTCAAGCACGATGCCACCCACCTTCACATCTGGATCTTTCATAAATCAGTGTCCTGAAAGGCATTTTGAAGTATCCATACTGAGTCCCTGGCATGGAAAGCAGCCGTTACTGTCCAATATCGGATGGTACTAAGCCCTTCTACCCAGCCTGACAAAGCCCAGTTTTAGCACACGCCGCCTGTAAGTAGGTAGCTCTCACCACAGGTACAAGACCCATTGCAATGATAAGAGAACAGCTCCTACAGAACGTTTGACTCTTGGGTTGATCAACTAAAACCTCACTCACGTCTTTTTCTTGAGGAGTACACCGAAACTATTTCAGTCATGATGCTCCCAACATTTCAGGTAATTCACCTTCAGACAGGTTCTATCTCTTTCCTTTTTTTGCGGAAGAAATAAGGTGCTAAATGGATCTGGGCTGGTTTTCAATACGCAGGTGCCTCTCAAGTGGCCACCAGGAACAGACCTCCTCCTACACCTACATCCCAAAAAACTGCCAGCATCATCCTTTTTACGATTGGAGATCTTCAGCATCCACCACTATGTGAATTTCGCAGCCAGTCCAATTACTACCGCTCCACAGAAGAACACCTAATTTGGCTTATTTTCATTCAACCGCATTGACTGGTATTCCTATAAACAAGAAATTCTGCCACTTCAGAACGAGGTAAGGCAGAAAATAAAGACTACTCAACGAAATTCATCTTCTGCAACAGTCTCTCATAATTTCTGCGGTTTTCTGGGGGCCCATTGAAGTTTTGACATCGGAGTGCCCAGAGTTTTTTATTATTCAATTAAGAATTTGTTATTTTCTCCTTTTTGGAGCTCCATACGTTTATATTACTTCTTACATTAGCTAAAAATCGTTCTTCAATTTATAATACTTTCAATAATAATATTTGAGTGATAATAAGAATTTTGTGCTGTTTTTCTTTCAAACCAATTCACGCTCAAACACAACCAAGAATGTTCGTTAACGTGATCACTTACTTGCATCATGTAAAGCTCCCTTTTAAGTTCATTGATTTGTGACCTTTGCTCGTTGACTTCTTGTTGGAAACCTTGAATTTTCTGTTGTTGCAAATCGATAAGAGCTCTGAGCTCTTTGACGCAGTTGTGACCCTGTGAGACAAAAAAAAAACAGCGAATGAGACGGCACCGATAATAAATTTATTGTTTTCACTAAGCAGTCGAGACCCCCAAACTTGATGGCGTACTACTGCCAATGACTTTAGGGGAGTATCGACACTTCTATACAATTTGTTTATATTTATTTGTTGGGTTGTTGGGCTCACGAGATAGAGAGCTTGAATTGGAGTATGAGTAATAGATTTGCGGTGAGGACTCGGATCAAAACGGAATATCTGAGATGTTGATTGGTAGGTGAGCCAAAACGATAACCTCACGCTCACATTCAAAGAGCCCCGAACAAGGGTTATTAAAGCCCTGTCATTAAACGATGTTGATGAGCAGAGGAATGTGTAACAGTGTCACAATACAAAGTTCTGAACCATTCCAAATTCTTAGCTGAATGGATCTCCGGTACTGTACCAAGACAAACCAAACTCTTCCATTCAGTGATGTCTCACTTGGGGCATTTGGGCTTAGTCACCTCAAACGTCCCAATGTACTCGAAACTTAGGTGTCGCTCGTCTGAACAAAGCTGTCGCCTTCACACGATATCGGAACGTTGGAGTCCAACAAATCATCGTACTTTCACCAACTTTATTAGTTTGCAATACCGAATGCTCCGAATTCAAGTATTTGGTGGGTACCATAAAAAATCTTTAAAATGCGATGCGAATTTTTTATCCCCCACCTTCACCTTTTCATTCCATTTGCTTCTCTCTTTAATGCTTCCGTTACCTTTTGTACCACACCTCAATTTCTCGAAAATCGTCAGTTTCTATGAAATGCGGTGAGATGGGCAAATGAGTGACACTTGAATGCAGATCGCGCAGCGAGGAGCACACCACACACAGGACTCATCTTATGGGAGTGCCCGGCTTTAGCAGCCAGGCGCTTCAAACACTTTCCCACAGCAGTAAAACACATATTCACCTTCTTAAAAGCAGCTGGTACGTACGACGCATTTTATTATGTACGAAACATCGTCACAACAGGCCCAATGTGTGATAATGAATGACAAAGGGCCTCAGTCCGATGTGCACTCTAGTAAAAAAAAATCAGGTACGACGCATCACTCAACTTTCCTTAGCTCATCCATTCGCTGGATTTTATTGCTTTCGCTGATTCAATTCATTTTTCTCTTCAGTTCATTTTAACTTGGTAAAACATCACTGCGCAGTGGCAGAAAACAGTGCTTACAGTTCCAGAATTTATCGGGCTACTCCCACTCATCCTCAGAGCATTATTGGGCGCTCAGTACATCGAGAACTAATGATTTAGCTCAATTACTACTCAAGAACTAATGATACCAGCATTATCGGGTAAAACACTGTGGATGATAATTAGACTCTGGTTCAATCCCTGTACTGCCTGGAACTACCCTTCGTAGTAAGGTGAGTGAGGTAGTGGGTACAGAAGATTCATGTGAGTCATAGGAGCAAACCAATTATTTAGTTCCTTTCAGCCTAAATAATCCAAACTACACAAAGTACATATAAAGAAACTACCAACGATTACCTGACCCCATCAACAAAAATATCAACGCTGACTAAAAACTACTTCTGCTCATGACGTTGGTGATTCATGGCAGCAATTACTAAGGGGCCATAATAATGAGAACCGAGAGTAGAAATCCTGAACATTGGGTACTAAGGAATCTGACAAAATATTCAAGCGAAAGAAATGATTTCACGTAATTAGTCTAAAAAGTTGGTATTTCCCTTACTCGACCAAAAATATCTGGTGCGTTGCAACACACAACTTTCCTTAGCTCTACAACAATTCACTTTGTACATGGCTAATTCTATTTAATCAATTCATTTATCACTCAGTTAATTTGAATCTTGGTCGAACAACACTTCACAGCGGTAGCCCTTACAGTTCCAGATTTTATTGTGCTGCTCGTACTCATTTCAGGACCATTATTGAGCAATTGGTACACAGAGAATTAATGGGGCTGTAAACAAGAATTTTTTGAAGAAGGATAGTAATTACTTTTGCAGAGTTATTGGTTAAAAACTTTTAGAACTGGAAGTAAGCGAAACGGCAGTAGTTGAAATTCTTGAATTTCTGGAGTGACCCCCATCTATCTCATGAGCGTTTTTAACTCACCCTTTAGGTATTAGATTGGACTTCAATACCAATTTTTTTTAACATTCTACAAAAATTCCAGCGGAATTTATAAGGAAAAAACTGCGCTAAAAACGCTTTTCGTCGAAAAGTTTGATAATTTATTGTGCTGCTCTCGTCATTTTCCCACGAACGGAAATTTCATGGTATAATTGTCTTATTGAGAGCTATCTATGTAAAAAATTAATCAAAATCGTTAGAGCCGTTTTGGACAAAAAAAATTTGGTATTTTGATCACTATGATAAGTATAGTTAAATTTCGGTGGATTTTGCCCATACCCTTATTTTTGTGTCCCATGGTAACCTGCGGGCTAGACATCATTTTACAGCTGATTTGGTACGGTTGTTTTCTCTAAAAACCGCGCTAAAATCGATTTCGTCGAAAGTTTTGATAATTTATTGTGCTGCTCTCGTCATTTTCCGACAAATGGGCATTTTATGGTATAGTCGCCTTATTGAGAGCTACCAATATAAAAAATTTAATCAAAATCGTTAGAGCCGTTCTTCAGAAAAAAAAAATTTGGGGTTTCGATCACTATGATAACTATAGTTAACTTACGATGGATTTTGTTCAAACCCTTATTTTGGTGTTCCATGGTAACCTGCGGGCGAGATATGAAGTTTGGGCTGATTTGGTACGGTGGTTTTTTCTAAAAATCGTTCACAGACACAGATACACACACACAGACCATTTTCCCAAATAGTGCTTTCCGGACTCAGGATGGTCTGAAACGTAAAGATCTGAAGAATACTCAAAATTTTTTAATAATTACATAACTTTCCTTTCTACTTCGTAGGGCCAAGGAAAGTAAAAAAACGTGAATATCGAGTTCATCACTTCAAATACCTGCAGTTCGTCCATTGGGATGACCATTCCACAGCCTTGATCGCAGGGTACAGGCTTTTTTGGGTTGTGTTGACACTCTGCCAGGTGGCTTCTAAGGGAGTCCAGTTTCAAAACGGCTTGACACCCGTAAATAGCGTTTTCACACGAGATACTCAGTCTAAAAAGGAAAAATTTGTGAACGTCGACTCGGAAACTTTCAATCTAGAATTTAAACACGCATCACAACTAACGAACAAAATTATTGAAGAGAAACGATGAAAATAACCACCTGGCGAGAAGGTTTCTCAATATCCTCGGAACAGGCCTCAATTGAGTTAACGATTGACGATCGACGGGGCACGTAGGTTGGCGAGAGATCCACTCGTGTATACAAGCACTGCAGAATGCGTGTTCGCAAGATGGCGCCTTAAGAATAGATTAACAAACAAGATTAATCCGTCTTTGAGGGAAATCAAAAACAATCTGAGATGAATGAATATTTACAGAGAGCAGCACCCATTGGATAAAACCCACTTTTCTCTACGAGGTGTGTAACAACAACCAGAACATAATTTCACACACTTTTACGATTTATTTATATTATTTATTTATATACTCTTATATGGAGTTGAGTTGTGGGCTTATACACTGAGCATCGCCCACCACAAGAAGTGGATGGCAGCAGTGCAGATGTGCCGTTCGCATTTGTCGCTCATAACTGAAAGTTTCTCGAGAGGCAGTGTTGGTGGTAGCGAGTATTATCCCAATTCACTTCCTGGCAGTCGTGAGGAAAGAGCTGTACCCATCAAGGAGGGATGTGTCACCAGAATAATAGAAGGGCTGTCACCCCTTGGGAGGTGGCAAGACGAGTGAGATACAACCTAGAAGGGGCAGTGGACCATGCAGGTAATTCCAGAATTTGGTCTGTGGCTTGGATAGCCATCGTGGTGAAAAGGATTTCCGCCTTACCGAGTTCCTGGAGCCCTAAAGTACCCGCACCAAATTTTTAAGGCTGTACTCCAGAGCGATCGTGGATGATGTTCTTCATTCCATACGTGGGCAGGCTGGCAGCCCCAGATAAAAGTCATTCGTTCGTTCCGTGTTGAATTTCAAGGAAACTGGAGGTGCAACGGTTGGGTGAAACAAAGAACAGGGACCGCTTCCTCTGATAAGCCAATATATCGATATATCACGACTTAGGTCAGGTTATCGATATGCTCCACATCATAGGAATGTTATCGATATGCTCGACATGGAAGGAAGTCCTCCTCGCAATCATAAAGGAATTCATTCTTCCTAGAAGGCCTATGATTGCCTGGAGGACGAAGGTTTCCGTCACCTAACCGTGAACCACTTCTTGTTTTTCAAGGACCCGGCAACAGAGGCCCACACGAATTTGAACGAGGGAACATGGGCCGCTATCAAGCGAGGGATTCCCTCTAGATCGGTCACAGATCATTTTGAATCGTACCTCTTCGAATATATTTGGAGAAGGACCAGAAGTGACTGATGATCTAACCAAATTAACAGTGGAGGAGAGGAAGCATCCGGCACTTTTCGTCAGGGACTTCTTAGAACCTGTAAGTACAGTATAACATTGTTCCAACTTTCGTTAAATGTACGTTTTCGCCAATCCGTTAGTTATCACATATTTATTTGATATACCCATTCTTAATTTCATTGTACAGGGTGAGCCATAACAAATGGTGCAGTTTCGAAGGGGTGCTGCATGCCTTGTAGTGGGGTTAACGGCCTGGGAGGGGTCTCATTGTGCCCGGGCAGTGGTCCCGTTTTCAGTCGTTACAATGGTGGACGAGGTTTCGTCATTCGCACGTTTTTTGAAAGTGGCCGTTCGTTCATCGCCACCCAGCGGGCCTTCCGACTGCGTTACAACATCCCACGTCGTGATCCCGTCCCTCACCGCAATGTTATCGCACGTTGGGTTCAAGCATTGGAAGAAACTGGTTCCACAGTAAGGCGTAGAGGTGCGGGAAGACCAAGAAACGCAAGAACACCTGAAAATTTGGCTCGAGTGAGAGCAGCAGTGGAATAGTCGCCTCAGCGCTCTACTCGGAGGCACGCAGTAGCACTGAACATCTCTAACACCTCACTAAGGAGGATTTTGCACACGGACTTGTCATTCCATCCGTACAAGATTATGATTGTTCAGGAATTGTCACCTCCAGACTACCAAAACCGCTTGAATCGATGCCAAGAGATGATAAACCGCATCCCACCAACGTCCACTTTTTTCAGTTCGGACGAAGCCCACTTCCATCTCTCTGGAGCGGTTAATAAACAAAATTTCCGCTATTGGTGTGACCGCAACCCAAGACAAATTCACGAGAGACCTCTCCACTCCCCGAAAGTCACTGTCTGGTGTGCCATTTCAAAATTTGTGAATTGTGATTGGGCCTTATTTTTTCGAGGAGGATGGAAGGACTGTTACCGTCAATGCTCAGCGTTATCTTTTCATGCTGGAAAGATTTTTTGAACCCAAATTGAACCAGTTAGCTGAAGAAGAGGATCTGGGGGATATTTGGTTTCAGCAAGATGGGGCTACGGCCCACACAGCGCAAATCTCAATGGTGAAACTGCGGCAGATGTTCCCCGCACGCCTCGTCTCTCTCAGGGGTGACTTGGGGTGGCCGGGAAGATCGCCAGATTTGAGTGCGTGTGATTTTTTCCGGTGGGGCTACTTGAAGGAAAAGGTGTTCGAACATCGACCTCACACTCTAGAAGACCTCAAGATTCGAATCAGGGAAGAAATCGTCGCGATTCCCATCGAAATGTGCCAGAGGGCGGCTGAAAATTTCAGGAATTGCCTACATCAGTGCGTCGCTGCTGAGGGCGCCCTCCTTCCTGATGTAATTTTCAGGACTTAATCTAGCGAAATGGGGTGATGTACGGCGTTCAATAAAACAAACTGTAATCTTCTAAGTTGCACCCTTTGTTTTAAATCGCCCTTTAAAACTGCACCATTTGTTATGGCTCACCCTGTACATTTAAAATAATTATTGCATAATGAACATTAAATAATTGGCATAATCGTACATCTGTCGTTATTTCTAATTTCAAACATGGCGCCAGAGCCTACAATGTCGGGCATATCGATAACCTGACCTCGGCCGTGATATATCGGTATATTGCCTTATCAGAGGGAGCAGTCCCTATTCTTTGCTTTTACCCGACGGTCAATTTGCCAGGGCTGTTCTCAACCAAAGGTACAGCTAACTGGACTAGTATCTCGCAGGGGAAAACACGGAAGATAGAGCACTCCTAAACTTCCCAAACTGCTGGTTAGTATGAGAGGATGTATAGGAATGATGGCACACTGCAGGATTCTCATGAGGGTGAAGAGGACAAGAAGACTAGGAGAAGACCCTTCCTCCAACGTCCCGAAAAAAATGTTACCATTATTAAGTAACAGTTCCAAATCGAAGTTCCCACCTTATTTACTCACAGCCCTTGGGAATCAACCATCCACTACACTCCGTGAGCCGTTTACACTTGATCAAATCTAAGCTGTATTAATTTCGACAGTTTGATTCCACAATTCAATGGTTAGTCGAGTGGTTCAATTCGAATTTTAAATAACTCCAGCGCTAGCCAGTAGCCAGCGATAACAGTTCTAACTATCAGCTATCAATCAACTATCAGTCCCGAATTATCAAAGGAGGTTGTTGAGCCTGTTGACCTAGTATTTTTTGAGATTACACCATCACAGCGATCCCACTGAAAATGCCTTATTTGTGTAGACGAGAACTCTATAGAAAAGCGGAAATTCGTTTGCCTTAGCCCACTTTGATTAAGTGAGCGCTATCATTAATAGAATTATGGGCAATAGTTATTTTGTTAACCGCTGATTACGTGGATATGACGGTGATAAACAGCCATGACCCATCGAGATCAATTATACACGAAATATATTCGAGGTTTTGCAATTAGAGAACGCAATAGTTGATATGGCAAATTTAGATCATTCACTCATACCTAAGAATCGTCTGCGTCGACAATGTGAGGGTTAGTTGGGATTGCTTTTTTTAACCGAAAAAAAATGAAGCTAAACGGCGAATGGAAGTTGCTGAACAAGACGGTAAAATCCGATTCAGAAATGACGACGATTTATCGAATTGCTTCACTAAGTTTTACCAAATTATGGTAATTATGGTATTCTACGATTGGCCCACATATTGGTATCGTGAACTGAGTACTTGAACACAAAGTGACGAAAAGGCGATTTAGGGAGAGAAAAAAAAGAATTAAGATGTGAAACTGGTTTTGCGAAGAACTGGACCAACGTAGAAAGTAGTCGTACGCTGAGGTCCCGTTTGGTGGTTCGGTTGCAAGCCTCCCCCTCTCCAGAATAAAAAATAAAATCTCAAGCCCTTATATCTATTAAACGCATCTGTGCGAAATTGAGTTATTTTTAAACGAAGGTTTACAATTAATCGCTAAAAAAAATCAAATATACCTGAAGAGGCTCTTCCAAAACTTCGGAACAAATTGGGCACAAAAGTTCGGCGTCGACGTCTCCGTTGAAGCGATGGATTTCAAACCCCATGCTGCAAAACTAACGGAATGCAACGGGGGAGCTTGCGCCCGTTGAATCGAGTGCAGGGAATGACAAGGGCCTATTGCAAACTGGAAGATGTGCAGAGTGGTTCCAGAAGAAAAAAAAAACGTGACGATCAAACAACAAAAAAAACCAACGAGGACTTAACGTTCAAATCGGCGACGCTGTCATTATTTTTGGGAAGGTTCCCGAAAAAAACGCGCAATTATCGTGAGAAAAAGGTTTGGACGTCGGTTGAAGCAAAGGCATTAACTATGTAAAGTAGAACTCAATAGTAAATACATAACATTCGCGAAAACCCCCGAACTCGCTAGACGACTTCTGATAAACCGTAAAGGAACGATAAAAGAAGGTAGGCTCAACGAAATGAATCTCCAGCTCCCGCAGTCGTGTCTCTCGTCAGCGCTGTTTAGCGGCGTCTGCGACAAGCTGTTTTACCGGATTAACCGATCCTTCAATATTTTCTTCTACAACACCTCTGATTATCCAAATTCACGTGAACTTTTGAAAAGCGACGTTCAAAATCGAAAAAGGAACCAAAACGCTCTTCTCGATGAGGCAAAACACCGACGAATTAATCGTTTGGTTGAAATTTTACTTTCCTTGGCTCTACGAAGTAGAAAGGAAAGTTATGTCATTGGCTGAAAAAAAAATTTTGAGTTTTCTTCAGATCTTTACGTTTCAGACCCTCCTGAGTCCGAAAAACACTATTTGGGAAAATGGTCTGTGTGCCTGTGTGTGTGTATGTGTGACTGTGAACGATTTTTAGAAAAAACCACCGTACCAAATCAGCTCAAACTTGATATCTCGCCCGCAGGTTATCGTGGGACGCCAAAATGAGGGTATGAACAAAATCCACCGAAAGTTAACTATAGTTATCATAGTGATCAAAACACCAAATATTTTTTTTCTCAAAAACGGCTCTAACGATTTTGATTACATTTTTAATATTGGTAGCTCTTAACATGATAATTATACCATAAAATTCCCATTAGTGGCAAAATGACGAGAGCAGCACAATAAATTATCAAAATTTTCGACGAAATTAATTTTAGCGCGGTTTCTAGCGAAAACAGCCGTACCAAATCAGTTGAAACTTGATGTCTAGCCTACAGGTTACCATGGGACGCAAAAATAAGGGTATGGGCAAAATCCACCGAAAGTTAACTATAGTTATCATAGTGATCAAAACACCAAATTTTTTTTCTCAAAAACGGCTCTAACGATTTTGAATAAATTTTTTATATTGATAGCTCTTAATGAAATAATTATACCATAAAATTCCCATCTGTGGGAAAATGACGAGAGCAGCACAATAAATTATCAACATTTTCGCCGAAAAGCGTTTTTGCCGTGGTTTTTTCATTTTAAACTCTGCTGAAATGTTAGTAGAATGTTAAATAAATTGCTACTGTAGTTCAATCCAATACCTATAGGGTAAGTATTTAAAAACGCTCATGAGATACAAGGGACTCACTCCAGAAATTCCTGAATTTCAACTACTGCCGTTTCGCTTAATACCAGTTCTAACAGTTATTACCCAATAACTCTGCAAAAGTGATTACTATCCTCCTTCAAAAAATCCGTGTTTACAGCCTCATTAATTTTCTGGGTACTATTTGCTCAATAATGGTCCTGGAATGAGTACGAGCAGCACAATAAATTCTTTAACCGTAATCGCTGCCGCTTCATGCTGCCGTAAAGCGTTGTTTGACCAAGTTCAAATTGACTGAGTGATAAATGAATTGATTAAATAGAATTAGCCATTTACAAAGTGAATTGTTGTAGAGCTAAGGAAAGTTGTGTGTTGCAACGCACCAGATATTTCATATTCTAAGTTGGTGACGAGCCAGAGGGGGTTCCCCTCGTTGATCTGAGTGGTTTGTTGTGTTTTCATTTTGCGCCCAATTCCTTCACTCTTGGTAAGCTTGCCTCTTCATCACAATGAAGTATAAATTCCTCAAACTTCCCTCTTAATATTTAAGGATTGTGTGAGTAGAAGTTAATACAAAAGTAACAATACTAAATTGATAATAGCTTCAATAATAATTATGAAAATTATAATGATACAATTCTTCTAAACAGCAAAGAAACACTGGCACACAACTCGGCACCTTCAACATCAAGCGTTCAAGCGTAACATCAGAGCACTTTAATATTCGTCGTGTTCCACACAGTTACATTGTGAGGCACAACAACCCTCAAACCATATACCTCGACTATTTAGCAATCCAAAAAATATCTAATATAGTGAATTTTGTGATGTACGGAGGGTAAAATTGGATCCCACAAAATCCAAAAAAAAAAAAAAAAGGGAAGAAACTACAAAATATCTGGTGCGTTGCAACACACAACTTTCCTTAGCTCTACGTCAATTCACTTGTATACATGGCTTTTTCTACATACAGTTCATTCGAACTTGGTCAAACAACATTTCACCGCAGCAGAAAACGGTAGCGCTTACAGTTCCGGAATTTATTGTGATGCTCATACTCATTACCTGACCATTGTTGAGCAACTGGTACACACAGAATTAATGAGACTGTAAACACGAATTTTTTTAAGAAGGATAATAATCACTTTTGCAGAGTTATTGGGTAAAAACTTTTAGAACTGGTAGTAAGCGAAACAGCGGTAGTTGAAATTCAGGAATTTCTGAAGTGAGCCTCATGTATCTCATGATCGTTTTGAAACATTCACCCTATAGGTATTGGATTGGACTACAATACCAATTTTTTTAAACATTCTACAAACATTCCAGCAGAGTTTATAAGGAAAAAAACAGCGCTAAAAACGCTTTTCGTCGAAAATTTTGATAGTTTATTGTGCTGCTCTCGTCATTTTCCCACGAATGAGAACTTTATGGTATAGTTGCCATATTGAGAACTATCAACATAAAAAAATTTAGTCAAAATCGTTAGAGCCGTTTTTGAGAAAAAAAAATTGAGAAAAAAAATATATATAACTATAGTATGATAACTATAGTTAACTTTCGGTGGATTTTGTCCATACCCTTATTTTTGCGTCCCATGGTAACCTGTAGGCTAGGCATCAAGTTTCAGCTGATTTGGCACGGTTGTTTTCTCTAAAATCCGCGCTAAACTCGAATTCGTCAAAAGGTTTGGTAATTTATTGTGCTGCTCTCATCATTTTCCCACAAATGGGTGTTTTATGGTATATTTGCCATATTGGGAGCTACCAATATAAAAAATTTAATCAAAATTGTTCGAGCAATTTTTGATTTAAAAAAATTTGGTTTTTTGATCACTATGACAACTATGGTTAGCTTTTAGAAAGTAAAAATTGACAATGCTACACGAAAGAATGACCTTGCGCTCCAACCTACTAAACAAATTCTTCTTTTGTACAAAGTGTATGGTAGAGGCAAGAAAAATACAAAGGGTGAATTGGTCCCATGCCACAAAATTAAATAAATCTTGATTCGTCCTCCATAATAGCGCAGAATAATGAAATCTAGGACGATGGAACAGGACCAAGTTTTAATGACGAATATTTTGCAATCCCAATTGCGGGTTCTCGGTGATTTGTATTTCTCAGCCTGAGTGAATACCACATCTTAAGGGTCATCGGCGTCTTTCGCTTTCCTCGGCGGGCTCGAGTCGCTGTACAACCGACCCAAGTTTTGTAAAATTTCGGAGGAGTAATTTTTGAAAGTCTTGTACTTCTTTACTTCCAACGTCATCCGAAAAAAATTGGCCTTTTGTATTTTGTCCAAATATATTCGATGGAGGGCATCAGGTTCGAGCATTTTCGTCACCATTTCCTTGCCGTCCGAAGAGATCGCTTTTCGAAGGCTCCTCCTGAACGACCATTTCCTTTGCAACTGATCGCTGAGGAGTTTTTGATGGTCGCTGTCGGAAAAAGGCATAGTTCCGTTTAACATGATAAAAAGTATAACTCCCAAAGACCAGACGTCAGCGATTTTGGGGTTGTACGGCGTAGCGCCGACAACTTCCGGAGCGGCGTAAGCCGCAGAACCGCAAAAAGTGGCGCTCAATAACCTTTTCCCGTCTTCCACGCAAAATCTGGCGAAACCGAAATCCGCGATTTTGAGGTTGTTCCTTTTGGTCAAAAGTATGTTTTCGCATTTTAGGTCTCTGTGGGAAATTTCGTTGGAGTGGAGGTAGTCCAATCCCATTACGAGCTGTCTGAACCATACTTTTGCGTGAGGCTCTTTGAGAGCTCCGCGTTTTCTTATCCATTCGAGAAGATCCCCGTTTTCCGCGTATCTCATGAACATGTAAAACTTGTCTTGAATTTGAATTATGCTGTGGAGTTGAATAACGTAGGGGTGGTAGAGAGTTGTTAAAATTCTTATTTCGCGGGGTAGGAACTTTTTGACGACATCTGGCGGAGCGACGGAGCGATCGCACACTTTGCAAGCTAAATCCAATTTTTGACGAGTAATCGGATCGACGTACTGGGCTTTGTACACGTTGGCGTAAGTCCCAGAGCCGATTTCCTCTACGAGGGAATAACCTTTTTCTTCTAACACGTTCACTTGAACTCTTCCGGGTAAAGGCCTCGACACCGAATTCATCGTGTTTCTCAACATTTCACTTTCTTTCATAGTTTCCCACGTGACGTTGTTCAACGCTTCCTTAAACGCGATTTCTTGCAATTTATTGAAGTCGTTCGGAGGATGTTTTTTTTTCGATCTGTCAGACTCTTCGTCGCTGATGTCGCGAGTCTCTCCGTTGCTTCCCCTCGTACTGTTTCCAGTCTTATAACTTGAACTGCTCGTAGTGTCATACTCTGAGCTTGAGACCTCTTCGACTTTGGCGGAGACTCGGCATCTCTGTCTACTGTGAGATCGTGAACTACAATAACACAATCTCAAAGTGCTGCGGCTTCGCGGAGGGTGGTTGATTTTCCCGTTGGGACGCGCTGAACCAGCCGTCGCGCATCTTTCTCGCGCCTCCTTAATATCGTCTATTTGTATCGGCCTTGAGGGTTTAGCACTACGTTCGAATTTGCAATCATTAGTATCGTTTGTCATGAATTTTGGCAAGGGCATTTTTATTACTCGTCCCGCGGCAACTCTGAAAACACCAATCAATATCATTAGTTCGTGTAATGTAAATAAATACGAACTTATTTAAAGCAACAATAGGAGTATTTTTGCTTGAAGGCAAAATACCAATTAGAACTATGTAGATTTGCATACTATTAGTAACAATAATTTCTGACTACTGCTTTCAGCCTCTGTGACTGGCCCGATGGAACTTGCGGGTGATGAATATTCTGTCTATGTCCTGCAGTAACTTTTGATACAGTACCAGCATTTAAGACGCTAGTAGTAGTTAAAAGACCCACTTGGAGCTCTCTAAAAGACTGCTGGACCTTACACGAACTAATGAGAAGGCTGCTGTGCAGGATAAAGAAGAGGAACCCATTGGTTGAAATTAATCTGAACTCTATCTACTGTCCAAAAATTGAAAATCAGCCTGAAGATGCTTTTTGAACCATCTTAGGCACTTCGGAAAATATGACTTCCAGAGGTACCTTCAAATTGGAAAAGAGATTTTCCTTTCTCCAGTTAAAGAAATTCTCATTTACCTCGCTAATTTGAAATCATCATCTCAAATTCACTCCATAAATTCAAAGTACTTGGCCGGACCACCATTCCCTTGCACAGTTTGTGACAAAAACTCATAACTGAGGTTCTGTCATGTTCTCTCACATTCTAGTGATCCCATTGTGAACCCAGGTAGTCCAGACAATTGCGAATCTGGGGAGCCAGATAATTGAGTCATTTTGATTCAATCTACAGAACTGGGAGGTGGGGGGCACGAGCAAACTATAAATGCTGTGCCCATTCACACTCTGATACATTCCTGGCATCTGACTGATCCAAAGTCTACACCACGACGTTCGAGCTCTGATTTGAGCCTTACTTCACGGTTCATCTACGAGCTGATATGCTGCCCTTGATGCTATCCATTCGAAATCAACGTGAGTGAGCATGCGATCGGATTTGTTATTGATTTTTTTTCCACTTTTGAACACTGTATGACATGCACATGTATGGTTGAGAAGAACAATCTAAAATGAAACGCACCAGACCTGCTATATTCACGAGGATTTATGTTCACGAAGAACGCTCTTCACGCCCTTTATCACCATTGCATCCCCAACCAGCTTCGACGGTTTTTTTTTCTTCTTGAACCAGAACACTACAATTTCAACTTAATCTAATTAACATTGATAACACTTGGAATTTTGTTGCCAAATAATTGATGCTCTGTAATAAAATAATGCTGTAATTTTGCGAGTGTTATTTTTCGTTACTAGTTACCATAGTGTTTCTTCTTAACCAGTGTAACAACCATATGCAATGTAAACAACCCGCTGAAGTAACGTTGCCTTATTATGCCGTGAGGCCCGATTTATCCATCCACGCATTTCGAGGTTGAGAAGTAAAAGAACTACTACAGTCCTCTCCAAAAACTAAGGTAGAATTTGGTGAGAGTATGGTTTGATGGTCTGATGATGAGAATTGAAACTAAAAACCCTGCAAATTATTACACAACGGTTTATTATTCGGATAAACAGCTTGACCTAGCATTAATGCTCCGAGACCCATCCCGTTCAATTCAGCATCAAAAAATATCAAAATGAAACCCAAAAAAAGGTCGATAAGAACTGAATCGTAATATTAAAATAAACAAAATAAAAACGAAAGTATCTAGAAAAAACTGAATTTTAATATGAAAACATGCATGCTAAATATTAATATAAAAATGTAACCAAAAATCTATGAAAAAAACAAAAATGAGAATGAAACGAAAGAATCTAAAAAAATTGAATCGTAATAAAACCAAAAAAATGAAACGAACCAACTATTAAATAAATAAACCAAAAATAAACGAATAATGAAAAGTTCAATCGAAGATAACAGATATTTTGCTAACGGAAATAGTTGAGAGGGAGCGAAACAGTCATTCGTGTAGGTGAAGACGAGAACAAGGCAATCAGACGATAAAGAGACAAATCGTAATGCCAATGGTTAAAGGCGAAACACGAGCGCTTCCTAGAGGAAGCAACAAAAAAATTGGGCGAACCCGTTGCATGGCGAGGGGGCGGCGTTGCCAGTTGAGCAGGCGAGCGATTTCGATGAGATGAGCGGGAGGGAGTGAGTTCAAACGACGAAATGTTGACTTCCGCTGTAGTTCCCGCGTTGTACTGCGTTTCGTTAATTTTTTTAACCGTTTTTTGCCCATAACAATCATGGGCTTCTTCCGATCGGATTGCCGAGATGGCAGGCACAACTAGATACCAAATTGGATTTTTGTGCGAAAGAACGAATTTTTTGGACCATGTTAAAAGCACAAAACGGCCCAGACGGCGGACAGACATTGCAAATTTGGAATCTCCATGTCTTGAAACGTAAAGTATCACATTTTGAGGGGGGGTTGTAAAAAATTTTTCGTGACCGAAAACATAGGGTTATTATTCAGAATGAATAATAAACCAAAAGAGTCAGGATAGCAAAAATTGTATTACATTATTTTTTCTTTCTCTGTATATTTTGGTTTATTTAAAATTCAGTTCCAGATCATTGCAGTCGAATATTACAGGGAAAGCTGAAAGAATAGTGGCATAAGCTTTGGCCAAAGGAGGAAAATTTTCGATCTACCCTGGAGCGGGTTTCAGTCTCCCTGGGGGTATCGCTGGTGTCTTAACAAATTGCTACTCCTCACAGGCGGAGCTAGTCGATTTTATTTACCTTCAGGTTATGGATTTCTACACTTAATGCTTCTCTACATTTTGAACGTGTACAATGATCTACATATTCTCGGACAGCCAGGCCGCCTGAAAGGCTATTGCAGCCTACAGTTTTAGGTCCAAGCTGTCCATAACAGGCTCTCCCTTGTCTGGGTGCTGGCTCACGGGGGGCACAAGGCAACGAAAAAGCTGACTGCCTTGCAAAAAGGGGTACAGAGTCCCTACCCATCGGGCCTGAACCATGGGTATGACGAAGAGTCACCTGGATCGTTTGTTGGCTCGGTGGGAGATACAGGATAACAGCGCCCATTGGCATCACCAGCCACAATCGACAATCGAAAAGGCTCGTTATGCCTTCCTGTCAAAGTGCAAAGGTGATGCTGACACTCTCTAGGCAGGATCTGAGAGTTCTGACATGCTTCCTCACCAGGCACTGCCCACTTAGATGTCACCTCAACAAGATGGGCATCTCAGAGGTGGCGGAATGCAGACTTTGTGGCGAGGAGGTCGAGGGACCATTGAACCCCAAATCATAGTGGATTCTGCAGTGAAGGGCGTACTCGGCTTCCTAACGGGGGCGGGTATGTACGAACCCTTCTACTAAGAAAAGGCCAGTGTCACAATAGGCCCATGTGTGGCGGCAGTCACAAAGGTACTTGTCCCGCATGCCCTCAGGCGAAAAAAAAAAAACATGTACAATGGGAGAAAAATCTGTGGTAAGGATACTCAGGTAGAAGTACTAGATCCCTTCATTAGCCAGAACTAAAGTGTACCACCTAGGCCTGAAGGGCATGGGAAAGACTACATTTGATCAAACATCCTCTAGTCGGCAGGTAACTATTCCTGCTATACAGCCTAGGCTCTTAAGTTGTGCCATGCCAGTCGTACCACCTTTTTAACTCTCAATCATTTTCCGCCTTTCAAGGGAAGTGTTGCTGTTAGTGAGGAAGCTAGATGAGTACACCACGCGCATCTTTACTCTATGAAAAGTAACTACTGTAAGGGTAATTGAGGGAAACAATTACCTCCCTTCCCGAGTCATTGGAGCACCACACCAGGAGTGCATTGGAAGGACTACTAGCCCCTTCTATCCATACACCCTCTAGTCTGTGGTTGACTATTTCTACTTAACAATGCAGCCATAAGGTCGTTGAGATACAGTTGAAAGAAAGAGTTAGTTACAACAATCAGCCAACATCCGACATAATGTAACCGTAAGCACCACTAAATAATGGACATTTTCGCACGCTAAAAACCCATGCACGTTTTACTCCTGAAAAATTCAACTGAGAACAGAAAGCATCATGCAAGATCAGTGCACCTTTATCGCAAATATTTAATTTTCCCTTACGAGTGGTAGAAGTGCAGTGACACACCTGTGAGAGTACGAATACAAAGGACGAAAACTGAACATATTAGAAAACATGGAAATTTATAAACAAAAAAACTTCAATGGACAGATCATAAATGAACAAATCAACACAAAATGCGACACCATATTTACACCACTCAAAACACTACACAAACGAAAACAACCAACTGACGAATTTACAGACAACCCTACTCAAAAAAGACGTAAATTCCACAATTGACAGACTATCCAACACGTTCCATTTATCTCTAGGGGGTTCCCCCTGAGGTACATGACCTCCTCACCCCGCCCCTTCACCGACGCTCCATCACCCCTTTCACCTTTCTCTTTGTGTATAAAGACCACGACCAACTGACTGACTCCAGTACTGACTTAACGGCCAGACGATGATGTCTTTACATCGAAAGCGCTTGCCCTTGCGTTTGCTTTATTTAATTTTCCCTTACGAGTGGTAGAAGTGCAGTGTCACACCTGTGAGAGAAGAAGAGAGCAGAGTACATGAGACGAGCACGCAGAAGAAGAGGGATCATGCCTCTTTCACTCTACTTTGAAGACTCAGCTCATCTCTGACAGGTGATGCACTGCACTTTAACCTCTCATAGATTGCTAATCAGTAGAAAGAAAAAATAACACTGCGATATGTGAACACTCATATTATTGAGAATTTCCAGCTAAAGAAGTGTTGGAAAATTCAGGGACAGTGGACAAAATTGAGTAGCGGTGAGACAAAAAGTTCTGACACTTATCAGGAGAGTTTGAGATGATATGCTTCAAACGTTGACTACATTTACCTCCAATGGTACTCATATCATTGTCGCAGGTCGTCATTTGAAGTAAGTACATCTGTACTTCTTGGTAGCCTTGGGCCTCATTAGAGTGTGCAAAGATATCTTATTTGTGTACTGTTAGGCTGTGACTGATAGCTAAAATAACTGTGCCCTCGTATGTACATAGCATACTATGGTCTCTAGTATAAATACCAAACAAATATTATACTGTTAGGGATGTGATTAGAATTTATCGTTTGTCACATGGGATGAGATCACATCGGTATAAATGAAAGAGCCAAGACAACTAGCACAGGACTGATGCCTATGAAAGCAGTTACTGAACATGGATATAACCGAATGAGACTGTTATTGGCTTATTGTTCAACAGCTCAGTGGTGTGGTGTTAATTGTGAAGCTCCACCACTAGCCACACAATTGGATTCCCTTGCTACAGCCAGGGCTGTTTGTATCGAGAACCAACGAGACATTCTAAGTGCAAGGCATTCTCGTTAATCACCTATGCACTGATTACTGATGATCGCGAAACCTTCAGCGCTGCCAGTTTTTATGCAGAACGTTGAGAGCTACGTTCTACCAAATAAACTGAATAAAACCCAGATTTTTTTCACAGTGCTTCCCCAATTACAGTACTAAAAACATGAATGCTTCCAGAAAAATCATTTCGACAGTCTCATGAGTTATTATTATGAAAAAATTACTGCACATCGCCTCGGGCAGTTTGGTATTTCTCTCAATTCAATCTCGTTGTACAATTCTTTCTTTAGGCACATCAGTTTGGCCGCTTGCCCTCGTTTCGACGCAGCTAACATACATAATTCGCTAATCGGACAGTTCAGTCTATTTTCAGATATGAAACGGCGTTCGATCTATTGCGCCGATTTGACGTATAAGAGCACCTGAAAAGGCGAAAAGCTTTTTTAAAGTTTCCCGCTAAAGAAGGGCGAAATGCGGAACTATTACGAAAATGCGAGAAGGAAACAAAATAAGCCGGGAAAACGAGATGAATTATTTGACATCTTGAGGTCAGTTCCTTTCAAACTCTTTTAACTCGACGATAAATTTGGCACATGCATGGCCAGATTGAGACCAAAAGAGACTGTTCCACTTGCATGGCCCTTCACCACTCATTTTTTTATTCTAGAGGCTAAGGAAAGTATTGTATGTATTAAAGAAAAGCTCTGCAAAGGAAAATACTGGTCTAAAATCGATTTTCGTTTCATAATTTATTGTACTGCTCTCGTCATTTTTCCACGGATGGAAATTCTATGGTATTGTCTCGTAATTTATTTATTTATTTATAACATTTGAGCAGTACCCAATTTAACAGAGAGAAAAAAATATATATATCTGGTGCGTAGCAACACACAACTTTCCGCCACCCGCGTAATTTCGAACACCACCTACATACGCGGGCGCTATATCTTCGTTCAACGCATTTCTACAGAAACATTTATGTGGAACAAAATGTACGTACTAGTTAGCTGAGAATACTGCGTAAGTTTGATCGAAATCGTTAAAGCCGTTTTTGAGAAAATTGGAATACCGATAAATTAATATTCGACAAATCTCCTTTTCTGAGTTAACTTGGCTTATATCTCCGTTCAACATATATATACAGAAATAATTATGGAGAACGAAATGTGGGTATGGGTGACTAAAAGACACTACATTAGGATTTATGACATCTGGTGAAGAAGTTACCCTGAAATTCACGGCAATGTTCGAAAAAACGTTATTTTCGACACATTTTGAATTTTATCTCTGTTCAATGGACTGTCAGAGGAACATTTATTGAGACAAATATGTAGGTATTAACTATTCGAAAACATCTTGAAAGTTTGGTGATAATCGTTGGAGCCGTTTTGCCCAAAAGTGTAAAAAACCTATTTTTGGTTCATAGACCTATATCTCCGTTCACCGTATTTTCATGGAGATATGTATGGAGAAGAAAAGTTAGGTATTGATTAGTAGAAGATAATTTGAAAGTTTAATCAAAATCGTTAGAGCCGTTTTCGAGAAAAACGCAAAAACCCTAGTTTTTGGTACATTTTCCCTTCCCATCAGCCGAAATCGTCCATAACCTTATTTTGGTGTCTACAAAAAATAACGAACAAAACAAAAAAAGAACCAGCGCAATCGGATCAGCCGTTCTCCCGCAAATCGAACTACAGACACACACGGACCACACGCCGAAATTATGTTTTTTAGACTCAGTAGGCCTCAAAACGTAAAGATCTGAAGAAAACCCAAATTTTCTTTTCCGCTACCCGAAGGGAAGAAAAGTATAATAATCGGCCAAAAAAAAAAAATTTGGGTTTTCTTCAGATCTTTACGTTTCAGACCCTACTGAGTCTAAAAAACCTAATTTCGGCGCGTGGTCCGCGTGTGTGTGTGTGTGTGTGTCTGTAGTTCGATTTGCGGGAGAACGGCTGATCCGATTCAGCTGGTTCTTTTTTTGTTTTGTTCGTTATTTTTTGTAGACACCAAAATAAGGTTATGGACGATTTAGACCGATGGGAAGGGGGGTGGGGGACGAAAAGGTACCAAAAACTAGGGTTTTTCGTATTTTTCTCCAACACGGCTGTAACGATTTTGATTAAACGTTCAAATTATCTTATACTAATCAATACCTAACTTTTCTTTTGTACACACATCTCCATGAAAATACGGTGAATGGAGATATAGGCCCATGAAGCTAAAATAGGATTTTTTACGCTTTTTGGCAAAACGGCTTCAGCGATTATCACCAAACTCACAGGATGTTTTCGAATAGTTAATACCTACATATTCTTTCCAATAAATGTTCCTGTGACGATCCTTTGAACAGAGATAAAAATCAAAATGTGTCAAAAATAACGTTTTTTCTAACATTTCCGTAAATTCCAGGGTAACTTATTCACCAGATGTCATAAATCCTAATGTAGTGTCTTTTAATCACCCATACCCACATTTCGTTCTCCATAATTATTTCTGTATATATATGGTGAACGGAGATATAAGCCATGTTAACTCAGAAAAGGAGATTTGTGGAATATTAATTTATCGGTATTCCAATTTTCTCAAAAACGGCTCTAACGATTTCGATCAAACTTACGGAGTACTTTCAGCTAACTAGTCCCTACATTCTGTTTTGCATAAATGTTCCTGTAAAACTGCGTTGAACGAAGATATAGCGCCCGCCTATGTAGCTCGTATTCGAGCTTAAAGGGGTGGCGGAAAGTTGTGTGTATCTCCGCACCAGATTTTTTTTTTGGCCGATTACTATACTTTCCTTTCCTTCGGGTAGCGGAAAGTAATTGGACAATATAAATCACAATAAAAATTCAATCGGCAGCAATCCTGAGCAACAAACGGAGATCACAATAGCCGTCGAATTTTGGACCTAGAAGTGACTTTCGACAACAACAGTAGGTACACCAAATCATCGTATGGCAACCTGTTGAATTCCTCCTGAAAGAGGGGGATTATATTATTATATTACTATGGGATTATTGCGAAGATAGTTTGTTGAAGAGGTATAAACACAAAAAGGCTGATGGAGTTTGGTAAGCGTATGGAGGGGTGTAGATGTTCAACTTGGAAAGCAGATATGAACAATCTAGTCGACCCGCTGTCATCAACCCATGCAGGAGAAGCATGTCCGCCTCACGTCGCCGGTTCTCCAAAGAAGATATGCCTTCCCTCCTGAGCGCCACTGCATAGGAAAAGTCCTCCCACCTATCGCCTCTCTTGTAGGACACATAGCGCAGGAAGTGGCGCTGAACATGTTGCAAGGTATCTTTGGCATTGGTATACCACGGTGACCACACAAGGGAGGAAAACTCGAGAGGTATACAGACAAGGGAGGTGAATAGCAGCTTAAGGGCGTTTGGTTCCTTGAAATCCTTCGTATTTCTTTTGAGAAAGTCCAGTTTTCTCATTGCTTTTCAGCATATTTCACCAATATGGGCCAAAAACGTAAAACCTGCATTGATCAAAACTCTGTGATCACGCACTAGGGTTTTACGTTGGAGCAACGCCCCTCCTATCAAGTAGTCATGCTGTAGGCTGGATACTCCTCGACTGAAAGTGACCACTGAGCACTTATCAATATTCAGGCTAAGCTCATTCTTCAAACACCATCCATGCAAGGCTGTAAGAGCATTCTGAAGAACCAAAAAATCGCTCATTGAGTCCATTCTCAAAAAAATCTTCATATTATCTGTGAATAACAGATGTTTCACAGTCCCCTCAAACAGTTTACTCGCGTCATCAATGAAGATGAGAAATAGTAATGGGCCCAAATGTGATCCCTAGGGCACACCCAATGTGGCAATGAACGAATCAGAGACTATGTCCCTCAGTCTGACAATCAGACGACGTCATTTGGAGCTGTCTATTTAAAAAATTTAACTAAAATCATTATAGCCGTTTTAAAAAAAAAAGTGTTTTCACTACGATAACTATAGTCAGTTTTGGGCGGATTTTGCTCATACCCTTATTTTGGCGTCTCACGGTAACTTGTTGGATAGATATGAAGTTTGAGCTGATTTGGTTCGGCCGTTTCCTCTCAATTGCGTTCATACACACACAAACCATTTACTCTAATTTCACGTAACTCCCCTTCCTACTTCGTTGAGTCAAGGAAAGCAAAAAACCCGCTGCTGTCTTGAGGCTGAAGGCTAATTCACGAGAAATGTAGACAACGTTTTCACAATTTTGTTTTTAAGTTGTCTCGCGTTTTTAAAACGAAATCTCTTACAAACGTATTTCACGTTAAAACAAAATTTGAAATGTTCATAATTTACACTTTTGATAGGCGAACTCCATTAGGAACTACTCACTATTATAACATCTGGTAAATTCGTGACAGTAAAAACTTATTCTATGTTCACAAAATGTGCTTAAGGTTGTAATTCTCTCGAAGACAGGGAAAAAATTAGTTGTTATTCGCGCTTACTAGCCCACTATAAACTACAGTTTGTTGACAGTTCAACTGAATTGACGACCAACTAAATTAATTAGCTAGTTATTAACACAACTACGAGTAATTCAATTGGGGGAAAATAATTGAACAACTCTTCGTTGTTAGTTATAGTTGACCAACTAATTTAGTTGTAGTTGTTAGTTATGTATTTATCAATTAGTACCTTTAGCTCTTCTCTACCTGCAACACACGAAAGGAAATGGAACCGTTTATAGTGGAGCGGTCGCGAATGGAACTACATGGCGACCCGTTCCAGATTCGGAGCTGATTGACGTGGAACCGTTCTTGTCACAGCGTTCGTTCTTCGAGCTCTTTGATTTCTCTTGTCAGCGACTCGACTTCAACTAGAAAACCTTTGAATTATTTCGAGAGCGGCTCCACAACTGTTCCATAATTTTATTTCTTATGTCGTAAATACTTCGTAAGGTTAGGCTAGAATATGAGAATAAGAACGGGGTAATATCCAATAATCTTCAACTCGGGAGAATGATATTTTGTTTGGGCCGGAGTCGGTGGTGGCAACACTGACAAAACGCCCCCTGCCGAGCAGCTCTTCTACTGTTAACTCGTAGCTGTTTGGTGTCGCGATTCCAGTGAGAGATGGGATGTTCAACGACAAACTAATTTCTCCGTGACTTTCGCAAAGTGATAGCTAAATTTACGGCGTGCGTTCGTCGTTTGGTTACGGTCAGTTATTTGGTAAAAATTTACGAAAAAGTTCGATTGTGTATTTCTTAAAAACCCGGCACTTTGCTTCTGGGAGGAAATCGTACCGCCGTGACGTCTATCCGAATATGAATCGGTGAGTTCTTTGTTATTGTATCGTATTACACTTAACATGCTTCGATGATAATCGGCGATTGTGCGGTTATTTTGCCTAATTCCAACTGTGAGTTCGTGGTTTTGGCGACTACTACCGAATAAAGTTGTCGATTTATATTCGTGTTTTACAAATCTACTTGTATGAATTTGGTGTGTAATTTGGTGATTTACCGGCATAAAGTTACTTATTTTTGTTGACTAATCGAAATTAAAATCGTTTAGTTACGGTAGAATTAAGTGTTCATGCAGCGTTCACAATAGGGCAGTAGTATCCAGCCCACACGTAGATGTTTAAAGGGGCAATTTACGCAACTTTTATTGTTTTCATTAGCTGCATTTACGTATTTTTGTAGCCTCCAGTCAATTTAGATTGAACCATGATGCCTGTAGTTTAGTTTATGCTCTCTGTGTAATGATACAATTATTTCCATCCTACGCAGCCGCACTTTTTTCTTTCTTTATCTTCGCAAGGTCGGAGACCTTGATAGTGACGTTTCCTCTATATTTTCATCGATATCTTCGCCCATTTGTCGTTTCTACTCGCCAAAACCGAAAGAAAGGCTCGATTTTCCGCCTTTTCGAATTTAAACCGTGTCATACGAGGCCTACATTAGGCGTCGAAGTGGAGCCGATCTGTGCAGTGTTTATTCACTGGCACGGTTTAATTGGAGGTTTCCTGATACGCCCGTGCTTTACTTTCTATACTTCACGAACCGTGAAAATGAAGGGAGCTCTTTTTTTCTTTCAATGTTTTGAGGTCGGCTTGACGTATTTCAACTTTAAGAGAGCCGTCCGTCTTCTAAATACATGCCGAGTCCACCTGTCTTGTCTACACAATTTCTCCTGAAGTAGAAAGCTGATGAACGGCTTTTGAACTTGATAATCTATGAATTTTCTCCTAGTGAGTCGTTTTGATTGGAGCTTTTTAGTTTTGAAAGGATATTCGTTAGCGTAATTAAATTGCCTGTAAATCAACCAACTGTTCTCACTTCTATATAAATTTGATAGTTTTCTCCCCACCACCGGTTTATATATTCTATGGCAATATCTTAGTTCAACGTATCTTTCGAAATACGTTTGTGTGCAACAAAGTCAATACGTTATCTATTTGATATCCTACCTTATGAGCGAAAGCGCATTAATACTTGTGAGATCTTGGGAATAGGTCCAAGGCAAACGACCCTTTTCAGGACGACGTTAATTCGTTAACCGTATTTAAGCATTTTCGAACTACAACAAAAACTAGGAAATAACTTTTAAATACCGTTACTGGCTAAAGAGATTTTAATTTATGGATTTAATAAATAACAGTAGATATATCTATAGAATGTGGCAATCACTTAATGTTTACGTGAGCTGGAATGAAATTAAGGTCCTCTGGCTTTGTACCGATTCTCAAGATCTCTATAAGCATTTAAAACAATTGGTATACAGATAATTAATGAGGCTGTAAACACGAATTTTGAGAAGGTGGATAGTAATCGCTTTCGCAGAGTTATTGGGTAATAACTGTTAGAACTGGTAGTAAGCGAAACGGCGGTAGTTGAAATTCAGGAATTTCTGGAGTGAGCCCCATGTGTCTCGTGAGCGTTTTTAAACACTCACCCTTTAGGTATTGGATTGAACCACAATACCAATTTTCTTTAACTTTCTACTAATATCCCAGCGGAGTTTCTGAGGAAAAAACTGCGCTAAAAACGCTTTTCGTCGAAAATTCTGATTATGTGTTGTGCTGCTCTCGTCATTTTCCCACGAATGGAAATTTTATGGTGTGATTGCCATATTGGGAAATATTAATATAAAAAATTTAATCAAAATCGTTAGAGCCGTTTTTGAAAAAAAAATTTTGTGTTTTGATCACTATGATGACTATAGTTAACTTTCGGTAGATTTTGCTCATACCCTTATTTTGGCGTCCCATAGTAACCTGCGAGCTAGATATCAAGTTTGAGGGGATTTAGTACGGTCGTTTTCTCTTAAAACCACTCTAAAATCGATTACGTCGAAAGTTTTGGCAATTTATTGTGCTGCTCTCGTCATTTTCCCATAAATGGGAATTTTATGGTATAGTTGCCATATTGGGAGCTATCAATATAAAAAGTTTAATAAAAATCGTTAGAGCCGTTTTTGAGAAAAAAAATATTTGGTGTTTTGATCACTATGATAACTATAGTTAAATTTCGGCGAATTTTGTTCATACCCTTATTTTGGCGTCCCATATGGCGACCTGCGGGCGAGATATGAAGTTTGAGCTGATTTGGTTCGGTGGTTTTCCCTAAAAATCGTTCACAGACACACACACAGACCATTTTCCCAAATAGTGTTTTTCGGACTCAGGAGGGTCTGAAACGTAAAGATCTGAAGAAAACTCAAAAAAAAAATTTTCAGCCGATTACATAACTTTCCTTTCTACTTCGTAGAGCCAAGGAAAGTGAAAACAGCGAAGAACTGTCACCTTCTGGCTGTAATCAGTATTCTGGTGATATCGACAACAAAACGGACGCTACTCTTCTGAATGGAACCGTTTTTCGACGCATTTTTGGGAGAAAGTACACATGCTCATAAAAGACGTTATGTATAACCTAAATCGTTGTTGTAATTTAAGAAAAGGAAGTTTGAAAAACTTTCCTGGTCGGTAGTTTGATTCAACCCCCAACCCCTAGCTGCGGTATAAGAAAAGTCGGTCCGAAACTAACTTAAGCTTTCGAGTGATAACCCGTTTTTACTTTCCGCTACCCCAAAGGGAAAGGAAAGTATAGTAGTCGTGTCAAAAAACAAATTAGGGTTTCTTCGGATCTTCACGTTTTGAGGCCTAGTGAGTCCAAAAAACCTAATTTCGGCGCGTAGTCCGTGTGTGTGTGTGTCTGTAGTTTGATTTGCGGGAGAACGGCTGATCCAATTGAGCTGGTTCTTTTTTTGTTTTGTCTGTTATTTTTTGTAGACACCAAAATAAGGTTATGGGCGATTTCGGCCGATGAGAAGGGGGGTGGGGGACGAAAATGTACCAAAAACTAGTGTTTTTTGCATTTTTCTCGAGAACGGCTCTAACGATTTTAATTAAACTTTCAAATTATCTTCTACTAATCAATACCTAACTTTTCTACTCTATACATATCTCCATGAAAATACGGAGAACGGAGATATAGGCCTATGAAGCAAAAATAGGTTTTTTACGCTTTTTGGCAAAACGGCTTCAACGATTATCACCAAACTTTCAAGATGTTTTCGAATAGTTAATACCTACGTATTGTTCTGAATAAATGTTCCTCTGAAAGTCCATTGAACAGAGATAAAAATCAAAATGTGTCGAAAATAACGTTTTTTCGAGGATTTCCGTAAATTCCAGGGTAACTGCTTCACCAAATGTGATCAATCTTACAGAGTGTCTTTTAGTCACCCATACCAACATTTCGTTCTTCATAATTATTTCTGTACATATATGTTGAACCGAGATATAAACCAAGGTAACTTAGAAAAGGGGATTTGTCGAATATTAATTTATGGGTATTCCAATTTTCTCAAAAACAGCTTTAACGATTTCGATCAAACTTACGCAGTATTCTCAGCTAACTAGTACGTACATTTTGTTCCACATAAATGTTTCTGTAGAAATGCGTTGAACGAAGATATAGCACCCGCATATGTAGGTGGTGTTCGAACTTACAGGGGTGGCGGAATGTTGTGTGTTGCTACGCACCGCTCTTTTTTTTTCTCAGAAATGGCTATAGCTTTTTTGACACAATTTTGTGTTTGGAAAAATTCAAATAACACGTCGTTAATAACGTAACGTTTTTACTCGCGGGGAAGGGACGAGAGCGCCATAATACAGTATAAAAAATATCGAAGAAATGTTAGTGTAGTTTTTTAATTATAAATTGTGCCCGTATGACACTCGAGTTCTTAGAAAAATCAAGATGTTAGTCCAATAAGCTACTTACACGATAAAAGTTTAATAGTGGCCATAACATAATCTGGAGCTACGTAAGAAATTCCGGAATCCAAACTAACGTGTGTTAATGAAATATTTCGCAGTGTTTCCTTTTTAAATCCAAAACAGTTCACACGAACCATCCTCCAGAAATTGTATTGAGAGTCGCATCAACTATCTATACGCCTGTTTTTAAATTCAAGCCGTGTTACGCACAGCAGCAGCTCAATAAATTCCGGAACTTAGAAGGCGACCCAGTTTCTTCGCTACGTTGCTAAATTGTGCTTGGGGCTGCGGAAAGTAGTTCAGTGCGTCGCACCAAATTTTTTTTGTCGTCAAACGGAAAATTTCGGAACCGACCTATAGTAACACACAGCGGTTATGCGGGTTTAGTTTCTGGATCATCTTCAGTAATATTTCTATGACTAAATTGTATTAGACACTTCGGCCTTCGGTACAGTCGGGTTATTGATACTTTTTGTTGCTCGCCCTCATGGCATAGACAATTTTGTTTGATCAGTCAAAGGAGAAAGCTGCTTATTTCGCTTATGCATTTCGAGCGAATTCTTCTCCCGTTAACCCTTCCCGAAGAGTTAACTCCTCTTGCAGACTCTCCCACTTAGGTACGTCGACTGATCTTTCCAACGGGGGTTGAAATGTCTTCGAAGGAACTAAGTAAAATATTCCAGAATATTTCGCGGTGTTTTCAATAAGCGTTGCGATCTCAGAATGAGTTCAGAATAATGGGGAGCACACTGCCAAATTCTGAATGTTGGGAAATCTCCTTTTTTCGTGAGTTGGTGGAAATATATCCGTTCCACAGTATTAGAATGAGTTATGCGAACAAAACAATAAGTCTTTCTGTGGAGGAAAGTAAAAATTGTGAACTCCTCGTGCAAGAGAACATGCGACACGTTCTGTGGAGCGTTGGGGTTTTACGGATCCCTTATATTTGTGACGAACGAACCAGATGGCGGCAGTTTGTTTAAGATATCAACCGCGTCCGGGAGTCATAATTTTTTCGAGGCGTGAGGGCGGCTTAGCGAAATGTTGAGGGCACCCTCGGCATCTTATCAGTCCGCCAAGTTCTTCATTCGCCTGATCGAAAGTAGATTAATTGTCTGCCAAGTTCCTACTGGAAACGAGAACGAGTTTTATTCTCCGAAGCGAATAGGATTAATAGGTCTTAAAAATTAGGTTTCTCTCCGCGTTGCATGTTGTGCGTTATTGAATCTGACCCTAAACCGAGACTTTACTCAGAGACCTATTTATTTTTGTCCCCGATCTATTCACAACTTTTCGCGTCGGGGTTTTCAATTATTTTTAGCGCCGTTGACTAATTTTGAATCCCGTTTCTTGCCAGGAACGAATCAGGAATGTGACTAGCGCATAAATGCCTCGGTCTCGTCATAAGCTGATGTCCTCTTGCGTTTACGGTGCATACCAGTCAGTTCACTGGTTGTCGTGACTTTTATTGATAATTCGAGTTATTTTCCTCTTAGTTCATTTGAACTCGAAGTGAAAAACTGAGCTAAAATCGATTTTCGTCGAAATGTTTGGTAATTTATTGTGCTGCTCTCGTGAGTTTCTCAAAATTAGGCATTTTGTGGTATTGTTGTGTTATGGTTTGTTGGTACTGTCCATACAAATATCGGTGGTGAAAGTAGTAGCAGGCCATCTTTCCGGAGGAAGTAAGAGCCAAGGAGGTCCAGTACACCATAATTCCTTTGTGGCAAGATCCGTGGGAAGACAACCTCGTGATCCTATATCATTTGGGTTCCAGTTGGAATCCACATGGGCCCACGCAGATAACACTGTTAATTCAGCAATTTGAGTTATCCGGTTTCCAATGAAAGTTGTCAATCGGTGGACTGGGGATCGCAGCCACCCGATAGTTGAGTAGTAAAACGATAGTTGAGTCGGAATAATAGCGTGTCTGGATTCTCTCAGCTGTTAGCAAATCCATACATGGTGATATGGACTGGTAAAGCCGGGCTAAGAGGACTGCTGCGCATAGCTGTTAACGTGGTATTGTGGTTGACTTTACAGGTGCGAGTTTGGTTTTTGCCGTGAGAAGACGACATGTTGTATTGGACTGAGTGATAGTTCGTATGTACAGAGCACCGCAGTATCCCTTCACAGATGCATCACAATAGTCACTGAGGGGATGTTACCAAGCGTTAGATTTTGTAACAGACGTTACCATGCACTTAACCCAACACAAATTTCGTGACGCTTATCCGTAACATCTCCGGCGTTACATCTCCCGCGTGGATCTCTACGCTATACCGCCTTGTACACTCGTACCTGAATGATAGAACTTACTCGGTCGCGCTAGGGAACTCTGTTTCTTCCCCCAGAGGCATGTCTGCAGGAGTTGCTCAGGGGAGCGTGTGGGGGCCGCTGCTTTACCTCGTTTACTCGTCTGACTTCCCCCAACCTACCACAAACTCAATCAAGGTGGCTCAATTTGCAGATGACTCGGCCATTCTCAACAAAGGCACATGTCAAACCACTCAAAATGACCTGCAGTTGATGCTTGATGAAGTTCATGCCTGGTGTAACAAATGGAGAATTAAAATAAATCCAAACAAGTCCAAGGTCGTTCGATTTACCCTAAAAAGAAACGTGGAAGATGTGCTTATCACCTTTGGAAGCAACGTAATCCCCTTGACATATTCAGTTCGCTATTTAGGTTTGGAACTAGATCCAAAGTTGACTTGGAATCTCCATATAAAAGGCCTACAACAGAAGATTCGCAGCAGAATCACATTCCTGGCACGTTTAATGGGAAATAGGTCACCGCTACGACTTCACACGAAACCTTTACTTTACCAAACCATGATTCGCCCAATCTGGACATATGCTTGTGGACTCTGGGGTTCGGCATCAGATACCCAAGTAAAAAAGCTGCAGGTCCAACAAAATAAATGCCTTAGGATGATGACCAATGCGCCATGGTTCGTCAGAAACGAAGCCCTGCATCAAGACCTGGACATCCTGGGAGTACAGGAAACAGTCTCATTGTTCTACAATAAACTCCACCAGTCGCTCATCACACATGAAAATCCAGAACTTACGACCAGTGCATAAAATCCCCCTCCAGAGCGAAACAGACGGCGTTTGAAAAGGAAAAGACCGAGTGATTTTATTAATAATTAATACATTTTCGTTGTCCCCCTTTATCCTATTGTCATCGTTATAATCGCATCTACAATTCGTTATTGGTTTATATACATGTTATTTATGTTTATATATAATAATAAGTGCTGACTTACTCAGCAATGTATGAGGCTTGTCATTGGACAAAGACCTCATGAACAAGTGCCAATATAAAATATATACAAACTAATGTGCACAACCAGAATGTGTCTAACTATACAAATAAAGTTGACAGTATTATAATTAAAAAAATCTCCCGCGTTACATTTTCGAGTTTATGTAGCAAAGTAAAGACATAAAATGTCAATAATTTAATCAAATGCGTTAGCGCCGTTGTTGGGGGAAAAGGTAGTGTTTTGGTTACTAGTTAGCTGCAGTATCATTTAAAGTCGGTGTCGTTTTATTAATTATATTTAAATATCAACTGTGCAGTGCCTCATTTGGGGCAACGTACCTCATTCTTATCGTTGACTACTGATCAGCTAACTGTTGTTTAAGCAAGCTTGCTGGTGCAACCGGCCCAGAACAATATTATTTACAACATTGGCTGTAAGTCTTCCGTTCTCAGCTTCCAACCGCGAGGGAACGAACGGAGGGCATCTTCAACGAATTATTCTTTATTCGTCGTCATTTTTTATGAGTCGAATGAGTTTGTGTGACGTCCTCCTTGAGTTATTGATATTCCGGCCGGATGTTTCGGATCTGAACGTGAATTGCCGCATTGTCGCCGTTATTTGTTGTGAGGTTTTGTATGATCGATTGGACGGGGGCATAGGTTAGGAGATTTTTGTGCGACGCGTATCAAGCGGATATATTTTGTTAGTACGGCCTTCGTTTTATTGGTAAAGGCTAGAGAGCCGTTTGAACGTAATGAGTCAAAACTGGGCAAGCGAACGTTTAAAGGCTTCTGTTGGTAAAGAAACATTTAGGTGTTTCAAATGGGAGTGTGCGACGATGGAACGTTACCAGGACATCAAGTTTCTCATATATTTCAGGACATGCATTCAGTTCTATCCAAAGAATTAGTTGGGGGAGGGAGATGAATATTTATTTTATTTTTGTTTCTGGATATTATTGTTATTATCTTTATGGATGTAACCAAAAAAGGAAAGATGAAAGGAAAATTGAAGAAAAGGGCAGTACATCATTATTTTCTTGTATAAGAAAGCTAATAAATTAGCCCTAACAATTTTGATGACAATTCGAGGGGCGGAGAGGGTCACCCTTGGATTCTCCACTGCTTTCAGGCAACAGTCATTGTGA
This sequence comes from Pachypeltis micranthus, assembly GCA_020466155.1. Taxonomy (NCBI): domain Eukaryota; kingdom Metazoa; phylum Arthropoda; class Insecta; order Hemiptera; family Miridae; genus Pachypeltis; species Pachypeltis micranthus. The sequence continues at coordinate 11,125,033 of CM035781.1, read as the reverse complement.
TCAGGAAACAGACCAGCTTGAGCCTACCATTATCGACGGATTCTGCTAAAGCCACACTGGAAGTAGATTTAGCTCCGCACAGTTCTAAGAATGTTCTCTACAGTGTGACCCTGTTGCTGGTTATTTTGATGAACTAGCTAGTAGTCAACTTGAAATTTTGCAAAATTCATTTCATCAGGAACTAACCATCAAATAATTGTTTATTTCATCCTGGATCATAATGAAACTTGCTGTCGGTATTTGTTTTTAACTTTCCGCTACCCCAAAGGGAAAGGAAAGTATAGTAATCGTGTCAAAAAAATTTGGGTTTTGTTCAAATCCTTACGTTTTGAGGCCTACTCAGTCCAAAAAACCTCATTTCGGCGCGTGGGCCGTGTGTGTGTGTGTCTGTAGTTCGATTTGCGGGAGAACGACTGATCCGATTGAGCTGGTTCTTTTTTGTTTTGTAGGTTATTTTTTGTAGACACCAAAATAAGGTTATGGACGATTTCGGCTGATGGGAAGGGAAAATGTACCAAAAACTAGGGTTTTTCGCATTTTTCTCAAAAACGGCTTCAACGATTATCACCAAACTTTCAAGATGTTTTCGAATAGTTAATACCTACATATTGTTCCCAATAAATGTTCCTCTGACCGTCCATTGAACAGAGATAAAAATCAAAATGTGTCGAAAATAACGTTTTTTCGAACGTTTCCGTAAAGTCCAGGGTAACTGCTTCACCAGATGTGATAAATCTTATGGAGTGTCTCCTAGCATTCTAAATCCACATTTCGTTCTCCGCAACTATCTCTGTATCCATTTGTTGAACGGAGATATATGCCAAATTAACTCAGAAAAGGAGATTTGTCGAATATTAATTTATCGGTATTCCAATTTTATCAAAAATGGCTCAAACGATTTCGATCAAACATTCGGAGTACTCTCAGCTAACTAGTCCCTACATTTTGTTCTCCATAAATGTTCCTGTAAAAATGCGTTGAACGAAGATATAGCGCCCGCCTATGTAGGTGGTGTTCGAAATTACGGTGGTGGCGGAAAGTTGTGTGTTGCTACGCACCAGATATTTTGGTTTGATAGGATGTGCTCTGGAGGACATGAGGAAGTGCGTTGAAAACGTAAACCCTCTAGGAACCTTACATGGCAGTGTGGAGTATTACTGTATTGATTCAGGTCAATGATACGAGTATTTCGTGCTTATTTAGGTCTCAGGAAAAGTTGCTCTGCGTTACGAAGTCCTCATGCTACCACGCTCTTTTACGATTTGTATGTACCGTTAGACCGAATTCACATCCATAAACATCACGCCACAATTATTAGAACAAACTGTATTTCCAACAGTACTCAGACTTTGTAATTGAGTGTTTTACAGCCGAGAGCAACAAACTCGGCCTGAATGTATATTTACCTAATTCACGCGAGGAAGCAGGTGTTATGAAACAAACCCAACGAACAGCCTTAATCACTTCCGCGTGTATTGTGATTGGCTTCAGCAATTTGCGGGGGTTTGGCCTTCCTTTAAAACCTTCTTTGAAGTTACCTTGAGACACGGAGGAGAGCACTCCATAGCCATTAAACAAGCTCGTCTCACAACAAAGCTCGGAGAAAGCACCCGGAGCTTCCTCCTCGTCGGGGAACTTGTCCGAGGGTCTCTTCGGTCTACCTAGAGAGGAACATTCTTCAAATTCCCGTGGTGACTATTAACTTTTTGTACCGGTCGTAGGAACTCCAACTTGATAGTGGGAAACTATCGATGAAAATAATTATTTGAAATTCACGTAATTTAGAATGTGCAATTTATTTTGTATTCTCGAGTGTTCGTTTTGAAAACACCAAGGATATATTTACTGTACTTACTAATACAGGGTAAGTTTATCGCGCATTTAAAACATTTCGCGTATACTTTGCCCAAGCTTGTACCGGTTGAACGAACCTTGAGATTTGAACTTCTTTTTTGAAAATTGCATTTATTCATTAGGAATATAAAATCACACTCGTATTACAAAATGCTACTACTCTTTTTGAGTAAGCATACTCGTGCTAAGAGTCGGAGCCTAGTCCACATTATATATGTGAAATTTAAACTTACAAAAGAAAAAAGTTCGCATTCAATACAGAAAAAAAAAATTGTGTACACACAAACCAAGTCCAGAAGAATGTATATTGCGCATCAATATTACATCGACGTCCCCACTCAAAGGTACTCCACCTATTTTTTATTTTTTTGGAGAAGTATTTTTTTACCTCTATTTTCAATTTAGCCAATGATAGCTGTACTGTCAATATTTTGCACGGCAAATTTTTGATAAAAATATCTGGTGCGTTGCAACACACAACTTTCCTTAGCTCTACGTCAATTCCCTTTGTACATGGCTAATTCGATTTAATCAATTCATTTATCACTCAGTTCCTTTGAACTTGGTCAAATAGCAGCAGGAAGCGGTAGCGCCTACAGTTCTGGAATTTATTGTGCTGATCGCAGTCATTGCAGGACCATTATTGAGCAATTGGTACACAGATAATTAATGAGGCTGTAAACACAAATTTTTTGAAGAGGACAGTAATCACTTTTGCAGAGTTATTGGGTAATAACTGTTAGAACTGGTAGTAAGCGAAACGGCAAGGTTGAAACTCAGGAATTTCTGGAGTGAGCCCCATGTATCTCATGAGCGTTTTTAAACATTCACCCTTTAGGTATTGAATTGGACTACAATACCAATTTTTTAAAACATTCTACTAACATTCCAGCGGAGTTTATAAGGAAAAAACCGCGCTAAAAACGCTTTTGGTCGAAAATTTTGATAATTTATTGTGCTGCTCTCGTCATTTTCCCACAAATGGGAATTGTATGTTATAATTGCCTTATTTTGAGCTATCAATATAAAAAATTTAATCAAAATCGTTAGAGCCATTTTTGAGAAACAAAATATGGTGTTTTGATCACTATGATAACTATAGTTAACTTTCGGTGGATTTTGCCCATACCCTTGTTTTTGCGTCCCATGGTAACCTGCGGGCTAGATGTCAAGTTTGAGTGAATTTGGCACGGTGGTTCTCTCTAAAAGTCGTTCACTAACACACATGCACACCATTTTCCCAAATAGTGTTTTTCGGACTCAGGAGGGTTTCTACTTTGTAGAGCCAAGGAAAGTAAAAATTGAAGTGGCAGTCGGATTAAGTACCTGTACGATGAGCGTTATTATAAGCTCTCATAAGATGTAGGTGCTACTCCAGAAATTCCGTAATTTCAACCTCCGCCGTTTCACTTCCGTATCTCGCAGTTTTTATCCGATAATTTTGAAACAGCGATTATTATCGTTTTAAAAAAAAAATGTTTTTTACAATCTCATTAATCGTATGTGTACTAATGCTCGATAGTAGCCATGACTCATGCAGGGGCAGCGCGAAAAATTCCGGAACCCTGAACGCCAGCAGTTTTTGTGTTGTAAGCAAAATGAAAGAAAGATTTGATTAGTCACTAGAGTCCAGAAAATCGCTGAATGCACGTTGGGCCAAGAAAAGTTGTGTGATGCGTCGTAACAAGGTTTCTCAGAGAGTCCTACCAAACAATAGTGGACGGTTGTGATTGGTTTTAGCTCAGTAAATGACTAATACTTCGGAGAACAATTTCATTATTTTCTGTAGGTGAATTGTTGGGTTCCCTAGGGCTGGGTTCCTGCTATTAATGCATTTGAATGTTGAAATTCGACGTAATCTGATTTATTTTGGAACTTGTGGTTGTTGCTGCGGTTCAGGTTGACTTAGTAAGAAGTTTGGTGACTCGCCACTCGCGTGGAAACAATCTACGCTCGCAACTTAGTTTTGAATTTTCAACGCGGCACGTTCAATCCTCCTGAGTGTTACCCATTAGCTCTTCTTCGGAGCTACGGTCGATAGTTGTCTCGAGAAACAGTAAAAGCGTTGCTAGCCTTGATTAACTAATTGGCCAAGCCTTGAAATTAGGGGTTCTCAGAAAAGGCCTTCTGGCGTTGATACAAGATCAGCCCACATCGTAACTCCCATATCGCCGTCCCCGCTGTCTCATAATCATGTCATCCGACTCAGATCCGAATCTGAACTCACGAAATCGTCGAGCGTTATTACTTTTTCTTAACCCCTTGTAAATTTCGATTGGGCGATCGCTTCGTTTTGTACTGTTTGATTTGCGCCTTCTTTGTTCACATATCTCTAGTTGAGTCTTCGTTAAGCGGGTTTTTGGGATCAATGTTTTAGAGGGGGACTGGGCAGAACAGCACGCAACCGAATTAGCCCTAACGAAAATAAAATGTTGAGTAGAAATCGGACATTTTCACCCGCAGTGCCAGTGCTGTGTATTTTGATGGTGCTACCAGCTGACTGTATCTTGTACCTCATTCGGTAATTGTTTCCGTTTCTGAACAGTTCATCCGCTGTAAATCCCACGATTTGGTTGGAAATTGTGTTTCTTTACGCCTTGGACTAGTATAAAACGTATCAGGAGAGGCGATAATTTGAACTGAAGATTGAGAAAGTGTCGTCCAAATCTAGTTAGTCCATCAGTTTTTTTTTCTCCTCTTCCTGTGTCTTTATCGGGTCGTTAAGATTCGAAGCTGTTGAGCAGCATTTCCTTATTGACTCGTCAACTAAGTGGTGAGTGGTTTGTCTAAATGAGTGGCACTTCTTGCGTAAGTTCTTTGTTTCGACGTCGAGGCGGCAACCAGTCTATCATAGCTCATGGTGCGTTAGGTTACCCGGTCTTTCATGTTCAACAAAACGAATATTGAGCACACATCTTTTTTTTATTACGGTAGTAAATAAACTTCAAAAAACCAACGAACGAAGTTATCAAGAGGTGTATCGAATAAGGCGAATAATAGGACGGAGAACCAGTCCGGAAAATCGGTAGGTTTATGTTAATGTATCTCGGAGAATACAAAAATTAGGTTAAAAAATAGGCAGAGAATGTTTTTTGTACATTTTTTGTCGCGTGATTTTTGTTTGCAAAAAAAAGAAAAATTTTCCCATTTTTAGGGTGCATTCTGTTCTGTCTTCTTGATTTCAAAATGCGCTTTTATGAGGTTGTTAAGAAGGGTTTTGATAGTGTTTTTCCTCCCCGAGGGCATACGGGACAAACTTTGTCACTGCGGCCACACATGGCCCTCTTGTGACACTATCTTCCTTAATAGAACACGTGCGTACCCGAGTATGTCCTTCGCCGCAGACTCCGCTGTGATTTGGAGTTCAAGGAGCCCTTGAGAAAAGTATTGCGTCTTGTTGCCAAGGCAGGGCAGTCACATAGGATGCGCTCTGCCGTCTCATCCTCCTCACCGCACAATCTGCACTCCACCGCCGCTGAGATGGCCATGTTATTCAGGTGATACCTAAGTTGGCAGTGTCCAGTGAAGAAGCTAATCAACACTCTCAGATCCTGTCTGGAGAGTGTCAGCATTGCCTTCGCCCTTAGACAAGAAGGCGTTATGAGCCTTTTCGCCCGACCCCCAGACGATTCAGGGGACTTCTATGTGGGGTTCAGGCACGATGGGTAAGGATTCTGTACCCCTTTTTGCAAGGCAGTCAGCCTTTTCATTGCCCTCGTGCTCCCTAGGAGCCGGCACGTATTACGGGCACGATCGAGCGCTTAAAGACATTCCCATACCAGCCTGGACCTGAAAATGAAGGATGCAATAGCCTTTAAGGCTATTCGCCCTGTTTGAGAATATGTAGATCCGCTTGCCCTTGAGTCCTTCAGTCAGGATCTCTTCTGCGCAGATCTTTCTGGCCGGGATTTCTGCTTGAAATATCGTGGCGTACTCTCCCAATGGCTGAACAAGACTGTAATTGGGCTCTACAATGCCCAGTCCAGCTCTGCCCCCTCCCCCCACCATTACCAGACTGTCAGGGCGCCCAACTCAGTCTGGAATGGCCCTCCCTCCCATCGTTCCCACGAGTGGGCGCTAATACTGAATGGCAGCTGAAAGTTCTCCCACTGAGGCATAACGTCAGTAGCAAGGACTGCTTCCTCTCTAGCTTGAACTGTCTAGTCATTCCCTGGAGGCTTGTATTAGTCCTGGTAGAAATATTTCCTGACTGTAAAAGCCTTACCTCTCCCAGGTATGCAGATGATTTTGTACGTGAAGAGGTGAGATATTCAAAAGGACTTCCATTGCATCAGTGGGGCAAGTATTCATTACCCCTGTAATAGCAAGACAAGCCTGTCGCTGCAGTTGCTAGAGTTTCCCCTGAACTGATAGCCGGCCTTTGGCCTTCCCCACACTCTTTTGATAGCGTTAGTTGCTAGTGTTATAAATCAGAAGACACGTTTAGTTTGGTTCCAACGTTTATTGATACACTCATATTCGCTAGTCTGATTTGATGATCACTAATGCAGTGGTGCGTGCAGAAGTGGGTGTGCTTTCCCTCAGTACCCTCATAGTGAGAGATGCCTTGCACTGGTTGCTCAAAGTCATAAGCATGCCACCTGACCACTTGCCAAGATTGTGCATGGATCGTCTTATATCCCTGTCTAAGCTGCCATCATGTAATCCCAGATACAACTGGTTCAAACAGCTCGAGGATGCTGTAGGGGCTTTTGGAGCGAGCCTGTTGCCGGTTGACCGTTACAGACTCGTTGATCTCCGGAACTCCCTGCCTTTCATCTCCCGGAACATCGATCTGCAGCTGGCCGTGGTCTCTCAGGCATGCCCGGACTATGGAACGTCCGCCTACCAGGAGTTTTCGCTTCAACCTCAACACTAACTCACTCGGGACTGGCCATTGTTTATTATGCGTCTTTTGGCCCAGCTGCTTGGAAAACACAATTCGAGGATCCTGGTTTCAGGCCTCAAGGTGCAGTTCTCGTGCACCCATATGCAACTGGAATATGGACGACTCTGCTTTGTCCTACAGTGTCCTATGCTGTCCACCCCCCTGGCTGAAGTTTCTTCTCCCTGTGCTTGCACTGCCTCTGTCATTCAGTGAGCAGTATAAACGCATATTGCTGACAGACGAGCGTACTGTTGCCAACAGACTGTTCCTCTATCTGAGGGAGGCGAGCGAACTACGCTCAATGGTCATGAGCATCTAACGTGGGAAGAAGAAAGACAAAAAAAGGAAGGAAAAAAAGGAGAGAAAAGAATGTAAGAAAGAAATGTGTCAAAGAACATTTATTTTATTTTGTTTTATTATTTTATGCCGGCATACTGTATTAGCCGTTTATGTGATTGCTATGGATGTAATTATCTGTGTAGCTATAAAGAATTATCTATCTATCTAGTCTGATTTGATCGTTTGATCAGTGCATTATGTAGCGATTTGTGCGCCATGGGAGGTCCCTGTTACTTATCAATAGGTTTTTAGTTATGTATTCGGATCCTACGTATTTTGAAATGTAAAACGTCAACTTTTAACGAAGTCTTTTAAAAATTCTGGCAATACACCAAAAATTAAGACTCGTTTCAGTCCTGAACTCGCTCGCGCTGAAGTCACACTCCACGCGGTCAAACAGCTTGAAGAAGTACACAATACTGCGTCCGAGAGGACCTTTTTTTAAAAGGTTTGAGCGTTTGTTTAGCAAACTCCTGCTTCGAATTTCGATGTTCGGCCCGTCCTTTTGTTCCCGTTGAGAGCATTATAGGGAAGCCGTTACACTTGAGCGCTGCTTGATATTCTCGACGTTTGGTCGAGGCGGGAGCGTCGCTTGAAAACTTCGCGTCTATAGTTTTCTGCGTGTGCATTCTGCTCATCGAGGGGTCGAATGACACCTTTTTTTTTTTTTTTTTTTTGGTACGTCAAGTTGAAAGGAGGCGCTCTCCATTTCACACTCTAATTCTGCCGTATTTTCTCTTCATTTCCCCGTCGTTGAGCTCAGTACCGAGAGACCGGCCGATAAGATACGCCGCCGTCATAACCTACGAGATAACGTTTTCAGTGAAACCCTGAGTCACTTCGGCGGTAATTACCGGACTACGACCCGACGTAACCGACTTTTTGGGGGATTAAACCGTTTACGGGTCACCGGGCGTTGACCGCACTTGTCAAAACCGATGTTAAAACGTTGACCCTTGTCGCTCCCTAAGGAAATAACGAATACTTATGTTTTAAACATAAAAAAAAGGGTTGTGGACGCACTTATTACTTACGACAGGAGTGAAAACCACAATAAAAGCACACATTTTTAAGGCACGAATAAATTCTAAAATCGCCTCGAAATAGTTCAAAATTCGATGTTTAAGCCCATTTTATGGCCACTTGACCGACTGATGGATTTTATTTCAATTTCATTTTTTGGTCGTGAATGATCATGTCAGTGGTATAGTATATTACGTTTTGAAATAATAATAATTAAAAAATAGATTACGACTAAATAATTGAAAAGCTTGGATAAAATTATTATAACATTTACTGTACATTGTAGTGATTAAAAAAATGTAAATATTATTTTTTTAAATAGTTCATTATATAACGGATAAAATGCAATGAAAATTTTAAAAATCAAACAACTATAAATGGGTTAAAAAATACCCAAACCGAGCGCGCAGCGCTAGTGCAGCACCGCTCTGTAAGCTGGATCATCACCTCCAGGTCCTGGACGTGAGGACCTTCCTCCTCAGCGAACTGATCTTACAGTCTCCGGGCTGCCACGCCATTTAGTGATGTATGCCCACGTTTCTGCCAGCTACCATCAAACGCTACAGTAAGGTTTTTCTCCCCTTCGTTTTCTTCAACAGCATCCAAAACAGCTTGCTTCATGTCGGCTTTGCTCGTTCTCTCAACTGCAATTTCAAGAACGTCTTCGAACGATTCAAATCGTGTGGGAGGTTCAGGTAGGTTCATAACTGCCAGAAACTTGCGAGCTGCAGCTCTCCCTTTGTCTATCATCCTCATTCCATATACTGCTCTCAAATTCAAGGAGTACGTTATAAATATTTTTCCTCGCGAATTTTTTGCCTCAACCCTCTCACAATTTTTGTACGTCATGGACGAGTACCTACACTCGAGACAACTAATCTCGATATTAGCAGCTAGAAGCTTCTTCTAGAAAGAGACCCCGTCACCTAAAACAAGCTTTGGAAAAGTTCAGAAGCTTTGAAACGACGTCACGTCAAGGAAAAAAAATGCTTTTCAGAAAAACGCGTTTTCTGAACAATCACGTTTTTCAGCACTCAGGAACACTTTTCTCCCTTACTATTGAACTTATTTCATGGATTTTATAAATAAAAATGTCCATTGGTATATTATACACAAACTGTGCCAAGGATTTTGGACATTGCGTGCAGTCCAGAAAATGTTAGTAAAAAATCTACATTTTCTTCAAAACTTCGCTTTTTTTTCACAACGTCATGCTAGTATTTCTTTGGCACAGTCTTTACAGCATAATATTCTTGACAAATTGGTTGAGCAGCGCCTGAAAAATCGGTTCTTAAAGATAACTACATTTTAAGGGAAATTCATCAGGCCGAGAAAATTACATACTACCCTTAAACCGTAGTCTCATGTAAAATTCCTACGAGAAAGTTTGACTTGGGATTCGTTTTAAAAATCCCTCGACTCCTTTTGAATCCATTCAGGGAGCTGCCATTGAGTATGTAATTTATCCTAATCTCTTTTCTTTTTTTAGTAGAGAGAAATTCTCGGTTAACCGACCCGCGTATCTGTTCTTCGTTGGACTTCACATAATTTGGTGTGGAACTCGCAATAGGTTGAAAATCGGCTTCTGAGGGAAGCCGGCAGATGGGGGAAAAAACTGGGTCCGTTTTTCTATAAGGACGTCAAATTTTGGCAGATGGTGGCGCCCGCATGAGCGCGTAGCCGGGAATCAACAAGGCGAAGAGGGCATTAGCTACTGCTCCTGGCCGGTCGGACGATCTTCAGAGTTAAGGGTCGTAAAGGCTTTGGATTCCTTTGTCAAAGAGCTGCAATGAACGTTGCACCCTCATAACCAAATTGCTACGCTCAATCACAGGTTAATCTGACGGGCGTTCCGCGAGTGGGAATTCCAAGGGCGTTTATTTTGGAGGGACGATCTTAATTCCCAAGGAAACCGAAAAATTATCGACTGAACCCTGGTACTGTCAGGGAGCCTGAGGATTAAGCCAAAAAAGGAGTACAGTTTTCCCGTGGAAATGACTATGAAGGCGCCGAGAAAATGAGTATTCAGTGGTCGCCTTGTAGCTATAGCGGTAGTGTAGCTAGCTGTAGTCCAAACCTGTCCAGCGACGCACCAATTGATGAATTGCTCATGCATATTTCCGTCTATCGAATACACGAATATCCGTATCACCTAAACCTCATTTGAGTGCTCGTCTCCCCTTATCGAGGTTTCATTTAGTGTCAGGCGTCTAAATCAAGTTATTTTTACATCGTTCAAATGTCAAGATATCAAAACCCGTTGAGGTTCGACCGTTGACTGATGGGAACATGCCAACTCAATTTTGTTTAAAGTAATCCTAATTATACATCTAAGCTTCTATTTAATAGGCAGTCCGAAATGATTTCAGTCAAATAAAGAAATAATTACCCACAGAATTTATTACAATTTATTTGCCTAAATAAAAGTCGCGAATGAAACTATCGTCTGACGTTTTAAAAATAAAAAATTTGCGATCGATACGTTTTCGGGCCATTATTCTTTGAAGTGACTTTGAATATGAAGAGTGGGTTAGTGTTACGCGTTGTTCCGGCTTTAATGGAGTCTAATGCTGCTGATTTGAAGATGTTTAGCTCAACTATCGCGCGACTAAACGCTTTATCCGTTTTACGATATTGTGCGCCCCCTCCTCCTCTCTCTTATACCTAATTATGTCATGTAACGGTAATTGTTATTCAATAACTAAGTCCAAACGATGCCCAAACGACTGGAGCGCTTGATGGCAGGAGTTGAATAAACAGCCTTCAAGCGTGACTAACGGGAATGCCCGTCTGAAGCCTACTTTACTCCATCGTCCCATAACAATTAGCAAAAGTGGGCTAATTAGCGTTAATTAATTCGTTATTTGTTCGTAGAGCCTTTGGCAATTGTTATCGAGAATATGACTTAGTTGTGAATTGATTTCACTCCCCACGTTGACTGGACGCGTCGAGTTGAACTCGCTATTAGAAGTAAAGTTGGTATTTTTCAAGTAGCGTCCCTCTGATTTCTAAAAAGGCGTTTCTGAACGATAGATTGTTTTCGTTCGCACGATTTAGAGAGTAAGACGGCGCCAACACTCTGATTTCATATTTCTTTGTGCGGATGAAAGTCATCACCGTAAGGATTAGTGATAGAAGGTTATCGGCTGTAAGAATAATTATTAACGTAGCTTTCGAAGCGCTAAACTTCGCATTTCTCTCCTTCAAACAAGCCTGAATTATTTGATTACATTTTTTGTTTCATTAGCTTCAAATTAAGTTGTGCCGAGACAAAGTTTTTTCGTCAAACACACACCCTGTGTACCTCCCTCTACCCTCATCTGTACTCGTATATTACTTCCGAATAGACAAAGTGTCTGAAGTGTAACCATTTTTGTCATTAAAAATAAACTACTTCAGTAGTATCTACAGTTAAACTCTGAATGCCTAATCCGGGAGAGAAGAATTCCATTGGGGCGATGAAGATTAATTCTTTAGAACGTTCGAGACAGTGTATTTCTATACAAATATATACCTCCACGCTTTGGCTATCCCTCAGCTGTCTGTTATCACTCATCGTATCCGAAATACGAAACAAAACATGTCGAAAATGTTTTGGAACATAAAACGGGTGATAAATGACTATAATATTTTTAATTAAATAGTAGGTTTGTGTTTGATAAACGTCTCTATACAAATTGAACGAAAGTACATATGTGGGAATAGCAGCACCTTTTTTTTTTACTTTCCCTGGCTCTACAAAGTAGAAAGAAAAGTTATGTAATCGGCTGAAAAAAGTTTTTTTTAGTTCTCTTCAGATCTTAACGTTTCAGACCCTACAGAGTTCGAAAGACACTATTTGGGAAAATGTTATGTGTGTGTCTGTGAACGACTGTACCAAATCAGCTCAAACTTGATATCTAGCCCGCAGGTTACCATGGGACGCCAAAATGAGGGTATGAGCCAAATCCACCGAAAGTTAACTATAGTTATCATAGTGATCAAAACACCAAATATTTTTTTTCCTCAAAAACGGCTCTAGCGATTTTGATTAAATTTTTTATATTGGTAGCTCCCAATATGGCAACTATACTAAAAAATTCCCATTCGTGGGAAAATGACGAGAGCAGCACAATAAATTATCAAAATTGTCGACGAAAAGCGTTTTTAGCGCGGTTTTTTTCCTTATAAACTCCGCTGAAATGTTACTAGAATGTTTTAAAAAATTGCTGTAGTAGTCCAATCCAATGCCTATAGGGTGAGCGTTTAAAAACGCTCATAAGATATATGAGGGTCACTCCAGAAATTCCGGAATTTTAACTACCGTCGTTTCTCTTACTACCAGTTCTATACGTTTTTACCCAATAACTCTGCAAAAGTGATTACTATCCTCTTCAAACAAATCGTGTTTACAGCCTCATTGATTCTCTGTGTGCTAGTTGCTCAATAATGGCCCGGGAATGAGTACGAGCAGCACAATAACTTCCGGAGTTTTGAGCGCCATCGCTTCCTGCTGCCGTGAAGTGATATTTGACCAAGTTCGAATGAAACTGAGTGATGAATGAATTGAGTAAGTAGAAAAAGCCATGTACAAAAGTGAATTGACGTAGAGCTAAGGAAAGTTGTGTGTTGCAACGCACCAGATTTTTTTTTGCGTAAACGAGTTCATTGAAAGTTCAATTTTTGTGTTTTCTTGTTGCAATTACCGCTCTGTGTTGCCGTCGTGTAACTATTTTTGCACAACCCCGCCCTCGTGAGCGAAGGAAACGGTCTAGCCCACACAAAGAGTTCTCTCTCGTATGTTTCTCATCCAGCTGTCCCTTTCCGCTCTGACGAGTTGATATAGTACCCTAAAATGAGGATAAACCGCCAACCTTCAGTTGACAAATAAAACTCGGATGAAGTCAACCTCCTCACGACGAGAAACGTTGCTTATTTAGATGCCTCCCGCGCTAGCCAATTCGCGACGTTGATCGCAATAATGATGTCTGCCGCGTCATCCAGTCTTCTTATTAAATCGTCGCGAACCTTTTCCTGTCTCATCGTTCAGTATTCTTCTTGAGCCTCTTCACTTTTTAAAACCTACTCGCCTTTTGAAATTCGAAGAAATCGGTCTCGACCGACGCGTTTGGTCTACTTTTTTCGAGGGGCTGAAAGAGCTGGATTGATAGTTTTAAAATTAGAACTGAGTCACCGCCGGTTTCAATTTAAAATGTCAACATCAATAATAGAAATTTCGCTGTTAATTGAGTTTCTACAACTATAAATGGGAATTTTTTTTTTTACTACTCCCCTTAAAATTTGACACTTTACGTTTCAAGATATGGGTCTTCCAAATCTGCCAATTCGCCTTTAACTTGGACTGAAAAACCCGCTCTTTCGTACAAAAATTCCACGTGGGATCTGGTTGTGCCCGCCTAATCGGCAATCAGATCGAACAGGAGTCTCAGAGCAGTTCGACTCGTCACTTCGTACCAATTGCCCAGCGTCACCTAGAAATTGTCAATTTTCCCTGTTCCGTCATAGGCAGGTCATGTTTCGTATCGTTCGTCGGCATTTTATCGACGCTGAGTCGAACAGGATGGGTCTTGGAGGTGCTTTACAAGCGTTGTCGTTTCTCAGATTGTTGATATTGTTACGGCCGTTTAGGCGCTCTTCAAATGGCAAAGAAGCATACCTTTCGGCCTTTAAAATATAATATGAAATGAATATACAATAAAAATAGAAATATCAAAATTTGGAGAAAGTAGATCCGCCGGTGAACACTGAACAGAGGGAGGAGAAAATATCTGGTGCGTTGCAACACACAACTTTCCTTAGCTCTACGTCAATTCACCCGTGTACATGGCTTTTTCCACTTACTCAATTCCTTTATCACTCAGTTCATTTGAACTTGGTTAAACAACACTTTACAGCGGCAGAAAGCGGTTGCGCTTACAGTTCCGAAATTTTAGGGCTGCTCGTACACATTGCAGGACCATTATTGAGCAATTGGTACACAGATAATTAATGAGGCTGTAAACACAAATTTTTTGAAGAAGGATAGTAATTACTTTTGGAGAGTTATTGGGTGAAAACGTTTAGAACTGGTAGTAAGCGAAACGGCAGTAGTTCAGGAATTTCTGGAGTGCGCCCCATGTATCTCATGAGCGTTTTTAAACACTCACCCTTTAGGTATTGGATTGGACTACAATACCTTTTTTTTAACATTCTACAAAAATTCCAGCGGAGTTTATAAGGAAAAAACTGCGCTAAAAACGCTTTTCGTCGAAAATTTAGAAAATTTATTGTGCTGCTCTCGTCATTTCCCACGAATGGGAATTTTATGGAATTGTTGCCTTATTGAGAGCTACCAATATAAAAAATTTAATCAAAATCGTTAGAGCCATTTTTGAGAAACAAAATATGGTGTTTTGATCACTATGATAACTATAGTTAACTTTCGGTGGATTTTGTTCATACCCTTATTTTTGCGTTTCATGATAACCCAAAGGGGGAGATATCAAGTTTGAGCTGAATTGATACGGTGGTTTGCTCTAAAAATCGTTCACAGACACACACACACAGACCATTTTCCTAAATAGTGTTTTTCAGACTCAGTAGGGTCTGTAACGTAAAGATCTGAAGAAAACCAGGCAACGAAAGTAAAAAACTAGTCAACCAACCAACAAAAAATTGTTCTTTTTTGTCCAAGTTTCAAAGCCCCTTCAAACTCCAAAACCTGCAAACTTTAAACCATTCGGAAAGAATAGTTCGAGGAAGCGGTTGGAAGTTAAAAGTCAGTTTGGCGTTTGTCCGACATTTCACCGTGTAACGCTACAAAATCATAAGCACCGCTCAAAATTACTTATTTTTTGACTACGTTGAATACATTTGTTGTTTTCATCGTCTCAGAGCAAATGTGCGGCGTTTAATCCGAAGAAAAATTACGAGATTGAACGAAATGCACGCAAACAGGAGATTTAAACGCCCCTTTCGGCAATTTCTTTGTAAAATAATTGACGAGCGAAACTGCGTGCACAGTGAAAGTTTAACATTTATAGTATTCGGGAGCGAACCGAATAATACCAGAATGCTACGCTACTATCGCCTCGTTCGACTAAAGTATTGCTACGCAGTTACAGAAAAACGTGTGTTGCTACGCACCGCTCGTTTCCTCGTAGTTTCTTCAAAGGCCTGTTGATCGGACACCACCATGGAACTACCGCGCTTGGCAGAATTATTATGGTCATGATTTAACGCCGTTAGGCGACATTTTAAGAGTATTCTATTCAGTATTCACGGGGGCGTTAGTAGCGATGATCCTTAAGGTGCGGAACACGGTTTTTAGGGCAACGGATTCACTCTGAAACGTAGAAATGAGCTACGAAGCGGAGATTAGAAGGCAGTGATAGAAGGAGAGAGGGAAATAAATAATGGAAAAGGGTGACAAAGGGTGAAACGTTTCTCAAGAGCAAGGGTTTCTCAAACGGAAAACGAGACAGGGGCTGCATAATATGAAAGGGGTTCAGAAGGACGGAGGCTAATTAGCGAAACGTTCAGAAAAGGAACTAGCACTTGTTGAGACCGTCCTGGAACAGTACAACACGTTTTTGCTGCTCGTGAGTGAGGTTTCTTGACTAGTTTCAGGGAAGGAAAGGGATTTGGAGATTCACACACGGTTGACAGCTGGACATGTCAACAAGAGCTTGTGGGTAGCTTTAATCAAATTGCTTCCATCTAAACAGTTCTCATTCCTGTCAATTTGCGAACTTTCGCGTTCGCGCAACAGACGCTTTTGATACAATGGGGAACGAATTTAGCTATTCGATTCGCTTCTTGCGATTATTCCAATTCGTTAGTTTTTCGACGATTTCTCTTCCAATTCAACAAACTCTGACAACTATTTCGTAATCTTGCTGAAAAGGGAAAGTATTGGAAAATCGATTTGGATCCGCGTCGAAGTCTAGAACGAGGAAAGGAACGTGGAAGCTTGGCACCGCTACTCTTTTCTTTTTCCGTCGACTTAGAAAAAAAAGGAAGGAAGAATTCGATCTATTCTTCTACCGGGAAACTGGGAGAAGAGCAGAATGTACAGCCTGTCACAATATCGTCGACTCATTGTAAAGAACCGAGAAGCAACAGATTTCTGGTCGAGCCTGACTCAAGCATTATTTGGAGTCTTCTATTTTACCAAGTGCCACTGTTTCCTCATGTTTCTATTTTAACTGTCTTTGATTTATTATTCATTCTAACAACCCTATGTTTCCGGCCAGGAAATTTTTTTAGCCCCCCTCCCCCCCTCACCCCGTAAAATGTGATACTTCACGTTTCAAAAAGTCGGGATTCGAAATCTGCAATCCGCCGTCCGAGCCGTTTTGCGCCTTTAACGTGGTCTAAAAAATCCGTCCTTTCGCGCCTGCCCAGCAATCCGACTAGATGAAGCCAATGGGCTAAATAGGGATAAAACAATTAACAAAAACGAAATTTAGGAAGTTTTATTGCAAATACGCCGCGTTCGGTATCGTTTTCCAGGTATTTTTAGATTCTGGGTCGAATGAAACAATTCTCAGAGGCGTACGACTGCGTCTAGACAGAAAATAGAGAATTCGCAGTAATTGTATTGAGCCAAAGTCTACTAATTGAAAGAACTCACTGGAGAATGACTGCAGAGAAAGTAATGGTTACATCGGTCGTACTCCCTTCCTCCTTTCTTATTGAAACCACCTGCCAATTGCCTACAAGCGCCTACGGGCGCCTGGAATATTTAGTTTTCCTCGTTCCTTTGTATTCAGGTCTTGTTTCGTATGGTTGACTAGTATTTTTCGGTGCTGGGATGGGTCTCTGAGGTGTGAGACTACGTCAAGCTGTGCAAGAGAATAATAAACCGTTGTGTAATAATTTGCAACGTTTGTGTATTAACGTACAGGGTCGTCGATTGAAAAAATGTCATAAAAAATGTTTAATAAATTTCCCAGTGCGGTGATGGAGCCAGAGGCAACAATTTCTGAAGCAGTACTGCACATAGTTATTATTGAAAAAACAATGAGCCAAGCTTTATCATCTTTTCTAGTATTTTCACAGTGATAATGAAGCAATTGGTCTACAGTTTCTATTATTTTGCTTCCTTAAAATCAAGAAGTCCTAAAAGCTGTGGCAAATTCACACTTGAAAATGGAAGGTGTTACATGGGGCATCAGCATACGAGTATGTATGGCTGTTCCTTATTTGGGATGAACATCACGGCCTTGAGTCTTATTGTCTCACAGGTCCTTGCCTAGCTGTCAGGCATTTCCTACAAGAGTCCTTGTTAATGTCCACCCTAGGAGAAGGTTTACCTAAGACCAACCAGCGGAGTTCGTAAGGAAAAAATCGCGCTAAAACGCTTTTCGTCGAAAATTTTGATAATTTATTGTGCTTCTCTCGTCATTTTCCCGCAAATGGGAATTTTATGGTACAATTTCCTTATTTAGAGCTATCAATATAAAGAATTTAATCAAAAATCGCTAGGCCTGCTTTTGAGAAAAAAAATATTTGGTGTTTTGATCACTATGATAGCTATGGTTACATTCGGTGGATTTTGCTCATACCCTTATTTTGGCGTCCCATGGTAACCTACGACCTAGATATCAAGTTTGAGTGGATTTGGTACGGTGGTTCTCTCTAAAAATCGTTCACAGACACACACAGACCATTTTCCCAAATAGTGTTTTTCGGACTCAGGGCCGTCTGAAACGTGAATATCTGAAGAGAACTCTAAATTTTTTTTCAGCCGATTACGTAACTTTCCTTTTCTACTTTGTAGAGCCAAGGAAAGTAAAAAAAAGTCAAGTCTTCGGCGCTGGGCCAGGACACGATAAGGAGTTCTCATCTGTACCACACCACTTGCACAGAGAGGTGTCGACTATACTCATAATTTAAATTGATTTATTTTGCAGTGTTTGGTGATAATTCCCACTATGAAACTTAGGTCCTTCGTCTCCATCATCAGAAGGCTACGTTTTATCTCAGTCTGTCTGACGGGTTTTCCTAGAATATTCTCTCACAGTCCTCTTGACCAGAGACGGAGATATCCTACAGAAGTAGACGGACCGAGTCTGGCCAGATGGTCCGCCCTCTCATTCCAGTGATCCTTTCATACTCAGGAATCTGGTAGGCATTAACTCGCTAATAGTTGGCTAAGTTGAGGCGCATCTTGACGCTCGACTATAAATCATTATGTTGATAGTTTTATTGCTATACCCTTTATCGTGCATTATGACGGCCCCTGCGATATCGTAAATGTGCTTGAAAAACGGTTGGAGTGGGACCCAGGGTAATGCACGCTCCACTCCTCCCAGAGCCTCTACCCTCCTGGGTTTTAGCTCCATCGTAGATGTTGCACTTTATTTTCCCCGTCGAACTCGTACCTGGGCACTATCACGTCAGTGATCATGCCGAGCCATGTAAAGGTTTCCTGAATATAGCCGGGGTGGCGTATAGGTCATAGAAACTCCAAGCCGTACTTACCAGGGCCCTCGAGGTAAGCAGCACCTGACAGGCAGCTCTGTGGCGGTTTCTCGAGATTCAGTCAAAGGTGATTGACTAAACCCCGAGAAACCGTTCCTCCAATAGCATTGCTATTATCAGAGACAAAATACTTGGCACATTGAGTCGATAATGTGCGGTAAGGTTCAAAAGATTTAAAAAAAATATTTATCACTGACTATTTGGAGGGAAATGATACTGATTTCAGCTAGTTGGCTCACCTTCTTCCGGGCACCAAATGGTATGAACCTCATAAATTAAGTGCTGCCCCCTGAAGTCAAGCCAGGGTCAGCTGGCAATAAAAGCCTTAATAAGAATTGATTCAGGAATGGAAGGGGACAATTCCGTTCTAAAACCAATTTCTAAGAAAACTCACTGTACCGTGTCATTGTCAGGACGCATATCCCCAGGCTGCTTATCTCAACCGATTTTTTTGTTCGGTAGTGAAGTTTGTACTTAATCAGGTTCAGATTATGCTTCTATAGTGGTCCTATTGTGTTGAATGCAGAGTAGTGAGGAACATTTAGGAGCTGACTGCTCCCATCAAAATTGCTTGTCTGTAAGATCTAGAAATTCGTTCCACAGCTGCACCACAGCCCCTAGAACGTCCCTGTAATCAATGCATTGCTTGGCCAACATCTGGGAGACGTTCGAATTACAAGAGTTCAAACAGCGCCCTAACATGATGAATAAAAGTCCACAAAATGTCTCTTGTCAATATCTCAGTATCAATTATTGGTTAGCAAAATACCAGAACGGATTTCCGAATGGACTGCGCATCATTGAGATGGTTTTGTAGCGAAATGTTTCGTTTACTACGGAGCCCGTTAGAGTTTGTGAGGGATGGAGGGAATGATACGTCCGTCAGGAGCGCGGTCCTGATAAGTTCGTTGTTCTTCTCCTTTAGTCGCGTTAGTTATGAAGCTCCCGCGCTGAGGTGCTAAAGTAGAGCCCTAGGACAGGGCAATCTGTGTCGGACACCTAACGAAGAAGACACAACAGGTGAGACAATCGCCGTACGCATAAACGCAAATAGAGGACCTCGCAAGAAACTGGACCACTCCTCCACAACCGCGAGTACGCGTAGGTAGATCTTGCTTTGGGACGTCATCACTCCCACACTCTCCGCCAAAGATCAGGAACATATCCAGGCGAATGAATGGCGCTTTGAGTTACTAAGTTTCGAAGCGGGTGAACGCACGCCGTCCTACTTGGGGGTTCAGAGCTTTTCTAAAAGGCGAAACTAATTATGCATCCATCATAACGCTGATCTCGTCTTTCCTCTTTATTTATGTTATTAGAAATTGCTCTCGTGGGTCATTGTTGGGTGGTTACATTAAGCACATCTCCTGCCCAATTATCCCGGCAATTCGCGCTTGGTTGTTACATTAATAAAAGGAGACGCTCCAATCTCATCGTAAATCTTCGTCTGCTGTCCCACTTTACCTCTTGATTCGTAGTCGACTTTCTTGTTTCACTTTTGATTGTTGTCTCTGATTCATCTCAAGAATAAATAATGCAGAGGAGTAAAAGCTTGTAAATCACTCGTTGCTGAATATATTTCAGTTTCACCTTTTTAATACCAGAGTTCTCTAACCTATCTGTCGTAAAACGTCCGAAATAAATTGAAAAACTGTCATCTTGACACCCTATGTGTAAATCTTTCTTCAAAACGCGCACTAATTTGATGGAAATATGAAGTACATTTTTAAAGAAAATTGTTCTTGATGAGGTACTTACAGAAAATATGCTCTTGCATGATAGCGAAACTGCAACCTTCTTGACTTTCGACTGATTTACTCATAACTCTCTTATGAGTGTTAAGGAACAGTAATTGTTGGATGCACGAACAGGGGAGCTTGGTGAGCGTGAGTGAAGACTGTATTACTTGACAGAATAGCGATATCAGGTTGATTATGAGTATATAAACGCTCAAAAGGGACTATCAATACACGTGAAACTGATTGTGAGATACTAAGTGGTGGGAGAGGGGCACACGGAGTAGACTTCGGAGCAGCGTGAGAACTGGGAGACGACTGTATGGCGAGAGGTAAAGGATGACTCACTTCGAAGGTACTACCTGTTGAGAAGAAGAATCTAAAATTGAGGTGTGAGAAAAGATAGATGGGGAAAGTTCATGACAGGGGGAAATCCGTAGTCAATTGGAAATAACTGAAGAGGCGGACTTTCCATTAGGCAACAAAATGGCTTGAGGACGGAGGTGTTTGAGGAAACAACGACTTTCCATTAGGGCGGACATTTTGGAGGTCAAAGGCCCAGCTAATTCGGCCTGCCGAACAGTAATTTTGATAAAAAAACTGACCTGAGATTTGAGGGAGAACGGCCGATTGAGCTTCTGTTTTTTGGTGGCGCAACCCCAGAAATTCTGGAATCCTAAGCGCTACCGGTTTCTATGCAGAATGTGGGGCGGTTTACCCAGTGTGTGTAGACTGAATGCAAAACAGATTGTTGCTTAAGTGATGAAAATCACCGAGTAGTGGTGGGGAAAAGTTGTGTGACCATTTTCATTCATTATTTTATTTTTGGATAGACGACTCAAATGGTTCACATTAAACTCGCAGCGTGTCGTCAGTAAGGAAATAGGTATGTACGCGCCTTTGAAATGAGGCGCTCAAATGCGCTGTCCAGGAGGTGGCGTCACCTAGTGTGCCACAACACAAACCATACTGCTCTACCCTGCTCCTTCAAGTCAGTCACTCGCCGTTATCGGGTTTTCTCTGGTGTACCTCTGGTGCTATCACGCTTTTCTTGGTTGTTTCCGTGTTATATTTATTTATTTATTATTTATTTAACTTAGGGAGTTTTTGGTTGGCTAAGTGTGTCTTAAATTCCCTCCGTCACTCTGCTGTAAATTCATTTATACCGTTCGGCTTGCAACATTGCCGGACTTGTCTCCCGCCCGGTGGTCTGCAACCTCAGCTCCAAGTATCGTGAGTACTCCTAGTGTTGCCTTTCTTGTAAGCAGAGCTAGATTCTCTCATATTTTTTATACAGTCCACTTCAACTCTGAGGATAAATCAGCGCGATCCGCAACGACGCCTGTTCCGCGGGCCGAATTAGCGGGGGTTTTATTGGCTTCCGAACGTCCGTGCTTGACCCTACGTCATGATTTCCCTGGACACTGACTCCCTTTGTTTGTACTTGTGGGAAGTTCAGCTCCTCAGTTAATTCCAAGTGACAACGGATTTCCCCTATTCCTGGACTTTCCAACAATTATTCTTTTCCTACCCCTCGTTTTACTCTTTTTTCCTCAACAGACAGCTCCTTCCAAGTGAGTCATCCATGAGCTCTCGCAAACGACAGTTGTCTCCCAGTTCTCCCAACGATTCGTCTCAGCTCGCATTACTCACAACTCCATCTCCCCCAAAACTTAGTGTCTCACAACCAGATCTCAGTTTCAAGCTCCCCCCGTCGTACGCCCAGCAAAGTCTATATCCTTGCCCATAAATGACGCATTTCTTTCTCTGACAGTTTGCTGAACGAAGAGATCACCCTCGTTAGAAATTGATTTTTGTGAACGTCTCCTAATTTTTCTCATCAAGTGCGGCTTTGAGAAACTGCCAAGTCTCTTCTCTAACAAACAATGTCCACATTTAGTTGTCCCTCACTGTTTCTATAAGCTAAGGTTTGTCGACCATTAAATGGTTGTTTTGCAAATGTCACCAAAAGCGGCTCAAAGCATGTTGATCGAATGTGTTCGGGCTTTCAGCTAACTAGCACACATAGTTTGAACGTACAGCGATTTTAAAGAGGTAGTGGAAAGATAGGTTATGCTCGCCTTCAGATATTTTAAGGTCTGTGAAACGTGAATATTTTCTGAAAAGCCGATTAAGTGGTCTCAAGTAGCACGAATTAATGGGACGCACAAATTCACACGACAAACTTATGGCGATTAGAAGCTTCGGGTTTCAGCCGTGAATATTGAGATGCCCAGTACCACCGGAATGTTATGTCGAATAAGTTTATCATAGTTCAGACCCCCCTGTAAAGTCGATGGCCCTTAAATGTCAATTTGAAGGGTGGAATTGGAAAGATTGACCTTAGAAGACATTACTCTTGCAACTTACGTTGAGAACAGATTTTTCGGGACTCCGAATAATGAAATCAATTTTCGGGCACGTTGATTTCGTACGTCCTAAAAGTAATGCAGTGCCAAGGGCAACTCATTAGTGTAATGGAGGCGTCCTATAATCCTAAATAGAAATTAGCCTTGGGTTAATTAGCCCCAATTCATCTGTTGTCCGAAATGAACTCAAAACCTCTTGCCTCCACCAGAATAGTCGAACAAGATATATTTTGAATGTTACGTTCGACGTACGAGTATTTTTCTATTCTTAGACATCGGAATCTTCTTGCACGTCGGTGGTACCTTTGTATCACGTTTTGTGAATTTCACGCAATCGTCATCGTGAGAATCTGCATTTACTCGCGCAGAATTTGACGGAACCCGCTGTGTGAGCCAAGAACGTGAAAGCTGCGCGCTAAGCTTTTAGGGAATTTATCAGCTTTGTGTGTTATCATTGTAACTACACTTTATGTATTTTTTCACCACCTGTTTTTAAGGTCAACTCGCATCGGATTCTGCGGTGGTCCCTAAAAATTGGCTCATAATTAATTGCACTACTTAAACTTTATCGCCTTTATATTTTCACCTTTTGTCGTCATTTTTTGTCGAAGTGTGAAATTGCTTTTTATTATTTTGACGGGAGCAAGAATTTTTGATACCATGAAGTGTCGCTAATTAAGCGTATTCTGCTAATTTTAGTTATAGTATTATTACGTAGAATAAAATGTGTAATCTATTTTCCTCGGCGAAAGCTCCCTTCGAGTCTTTCAACATGAATCACACGCTACATCTCCTGCTACATCTGACAGTTCTTCGCAAGCTACACCAAAATTATCTGGAACGTAGTTTTTTCGTGTTACGCGTAGAATTTGGGAGCGAGAACGTGCCCAAGAAATTTAGAGCGAAACGCGTCAAAGCTCTCGAAATAACTTACGAAAACACTTTACTGCGCTTTTGCTTCTGATTGTCTTGTAACCCAGGTTTACCTTCGCATTCTCTCGCTCTCCCCCCCCCCCGCCTCCCACCACTACCACCAGATGATGCCAAGTTATTTAAAGCTCCCCTGCTATTCATAAATTCGTAACTAGTTTCGATTTATGTGCAGCGGGGGCGAGACGAGAGAATTTAACTTGGACGAACTTAACTACGACCGGATTTTAATGCTTCTCAACGGTGGATTCTTCTCAACCTCCCCATTCACGCTAAAAGCAACACACTTCCAATTTGTTCAAGGGGCTTTAGGAGTGCTTCCATCCATCCAGATTCACTATTTTTTAATTTCAGTTAAAAGGCAGGTTCGCGTAGTGCGTAGATCTTAGAGTCGTTCGGCGTTTCAATCATTGTTCGTTGTGCGTTCACTCAGTTGTTTGTGTTGTCGTCAAAATGCCGATATTTTTGGGAGATAAATGTGCTTTAAACGCACGAAAGAACGAACTTCGGGAAATTGAGTGAAATAGCAGAGAAATAAAGTTAAAAATATGAGAAATTCCGGTAGTGTCGAGGTGTTGAGTAAAAATTATACTGGAAGCAAAGAAAATCTTGCTGAAATGCATTTGTTTAGCTGAGAAACACGGTCGAAAGTTTTCATAATCTTCACGATCGCTGGAAAACTGCTTACGATTTAATGGGATGTACGTAAAATAGTTATAACCTGTACAATGTATGAGATATCGTGCATATTGGGTGCAAGAGATGGACTTGAATTAGGCTAAGGAATGTGTTGGTGAACGGGACGAGCGAGAATGGACTGGTAAGAAAGTTGCTTCAGAATCCTGAATGCTATGGAGCAATAGTGGTTTTCGAGCGGTGAAATGTCGTTATACCTTAAAGCTAGTTCCGTCCTAGCGTTGATCTGGTAAATGTTATTGTAGCCGGGATGATCGAGGTCATGGCATATGCAGGATACGAGAAGGATCAGCACCTCAAGTTCTCCTACCCTTTTCGGCAGATCGGCCTTGACACACATGGCGTACATCATTTAAGTGACACAAAAGCAATGCCTGAAGTTGTGGAAAGGAACATCATTGTAATTCTTGTAGACCTGGAAGAGGAAATTGCGGAGGGTGACCGTGTCCAACTTGAATGCTTCAACGAGACCAAGATCAGAAAATATGAAGTAGAGGAGAGCGAGGAGTTCTTCATCAGACCACTGCATCCCGTCGAAGGAAGACAAACGAAGGCACTGGACAATCTCTTCAGATATGGCATCCTCGCAAATCTGTAGAAACTGCTCTCTAAACGACATTTTGCCTAGCGTCGCTCCTTCTTCTATACTGCAGCCTCATTGAATTTAGAAAAGTTGCGGAAAGGTATATTTGATATGTGAGTAGATAATAACTGAATTTAGTAAATGTCTATTTTGGGGTGTAGGAAAATTTGTTCTATTTTCCTTGAGAGCAGTACTCGAAAGATGCTGGTTCACTTATCCCTTTCTTGATGCTTGTCTGTTGCTAGTCTGCGCAGTTTATAACGTAATATTATTGTACGTAAATCGATCGTATTGTATTCACGATGCCTTAACCTTCAGATGTGCACCTTGTTCGGCTCTGACCTGTGGCCGTTTGAACTTGGAACCACGAAAACCCCCAAATCACTCCTGTCTATCAACTTTTTGGATTTAATACTCTTAGCTGAACACAAGGATTGATAGTCCCAGAGCCGACAACGTTTTTTCACATTAACGGTTTCCCCACGTTCGTTAGGTTTTCCTGTGACCCCTTTCCCTTCTCTGGATCCAGTGGACTGTGGATCCATAGGTCGCTGGTTCAATCCGGCCTGGAGGACCACCACGAAAATAAGGGTTGGTTATGTTAAAAACATACCGGGGTAGCCAACCCTAAGTTCTCTTGAATGAAAAAGCGGACTGTATTTTCAAACACCCCGGATCCGATCAAAATTAGTTCCTTCCCCCTTGTCTGTAAACTATGCCTCCGCTGATGCTGAGACCTCGCCGACCTGAAAAGGAAACAAATGCAGGAACGGAGAAATAGGAAATCGAGGGACTCACCTTTATGAACGTGACAGAGGCTTTTCCCCGGCCGGGAAACACTGGACTTAGCGAGGGGAATCACTTCGTCGCGTCACAACTATACTTAGCAGAAGCTCCACAAAAGGGGGGAGTAAAAGATGGTTAATATGTCAATTAAAAAACACGAAAAACTTAAGGGCTCCGTCTCGAACGACCGCTCGATGGAAAGTAATAGGTGAGAAGGAAGGGATGGTGGTCTGTGGGAGGTGAGGCGGACACCTGGAGGGGAAAACGATAAGGGCCGGCCGGCGGGCCCCAGGGTGAATCGGCGGGAAGCAGCTTACGTTTCCAACAATACTCTTAGTTGAACACAAGGATTGATAGTCCCAGAGCCGACGTTTTTTCACATTCACGGTTTCCCCACATTCATTAGGTTTTCCTGAGACCCCTTTCCCTTCTCACCCTCTACTATTGCCTCTCTTTATGGCTAGTCTGTTCCAGTTTTGACACCTTGAGGTTTTGTAGCGACTGCAAACCAACCTTATGCTCAATAAGGCGAGTTGTGTCATCAAGGGGTTGAGTAGACGGTCTAAGGTCTTTTGAATAATATGACTCCTCAACTGTAACTGGTTTCGGACCTGAGGCTATTTGAACTTGAACCACGAAAACCTCCAAACTACTACTGTCTATTAACTGTTTGGTTTTGATATTCTCAGCCAGGATTAATATTTCCATAGCCAACAACTTTTTTCCCCCATTTACGTTTTCCCCACGTTCATTGGGTTTTCCTGGCGCCTGCTTCCATTATCTCACCCCTTACTTTTGCCCACTCTTTATGGCTAGCGTGCTCTAGAACTCCTACTCGCACACTGGTGAGGGGGAACCTTTCGCGAGACCTGTTTTCTAGTCAATTTACTCCCTGCTTTCAAGTTTCCTGTCAATACAGTCCTCTCTTGCTCGTCTCATATATCCACTAACTCTTCGCCTTGTTTAAGAGTTCATTTTTCTCTTGTACCCAACACACCCGATTGCAATGTTGGTACCCGTTTTGTGTACTCCCAAGAATACGAGATTTCGAGGACTGAAGGTGAAATGTGGAAGCTGGTGGTGGAACTGGGAGAACATGAGGGAGCTCATGCTCGCCCACACCGTGAAGGCTTTCCCAGTGCCACCAAGCAAA
This sequence comes from Pachypeltis micranthus, assembly GCA_020466155.1. Classification (NCBI taxonomy): domain Eukaryota; kingdom Metazoa; phylum Arthropoda; class Insecta; order Hemiptera; family Miridae; genus Pachypeltis; species Pachypeltis micranthus. The sequence continues at coordinate 11,098,209 of CM035781.1, read as the reverse complement.
CTAAAAAGAAAAAAAATAAAAAAAAAAAAACAAGTGGAATTCGGAACCAGAAATGCTCTTATTGTAACCGTAGAGGCTTTTTCTGTAAGACTGTAGTTTTGTATTCTTGCGAAAAATTTTGAAATTTTAGGCGACTTCAACGTTAGTTTCTCAGTAGCTGGACAATTTTGGTAGAAAGTGCGATGTGTTTAGCATCGCTCTGTAGAATAATTGAATATCACTCATATCTCTATGTGTCTGGTCACCCATGGAATACGGACGAGTTATGAAGCTACTGGAAATGTTTGTTCTTAAGGCGATTCGCTGAATGTGCATCACTTATCTGGAGGTATTGGTCCAGTATCGTGTGAAGATGGACTGGAAGTAATTCGTAATTCCCATTCAATCGTAGTTGAGTTGCTACTAAGGTTTCAGCAGGGTGATTAACCCGTTGACTAGCCTGTGAGTCTATTCGAAACACTTATCCATCCTTAGAGTTACCCAAAATTTCAGTTGCCTTAGCCCTTGCGTCTCTGAAATCATCGTGCTCTGTACCACATTCACGTTGCCGCGAGCCTGACCGGCAAGTTCTTTGCCCACCGTTGGCGCCCACTTCGTGTAATCTGTTCCACGGGGGTTCTTCGTAGTTTCCCACCGAGAACCGAGTAAAAAATTCAAGCCCCCGTTGGGAAAAATTCATTGTTCCTTGAAACAATGACGATCTCGAATGATGAAATCTTCTCAAAATGATAAATTAAGTCGGGTGGTTCGGCGTTGAAAACTAGCCTTAAAAAAATGATCTGTACGGAACACGGGCCTCGTTAGTCGTGATACGCCTCCAGGTCGAACGAATTCTGGTTAAAATCTACTTCTACTTAGAACTAATTAGGCAAGTTTTGCCATTAGTTTCGACATTTATACCGAACTCAGCTGATTATCAAACTTTCTAACTCGACCCACTCTTTGATGTCGAGTCACTGTTAGCAAAACTACCCGTAAATAAAACAGCGATCCAGCCAACTTCATCGATTGTTCGCAAAAAGTGACGTTGATTGTTTCCTTCGTTAATTGCGAAATTCGGTTCTCTCGGTCAAGTCATCGACTAACGCTTCTGTAGACTAAGAAGGATTGGTTCTATCATGATGACAACTCCAGTACGCGCGGTCCCCTGCGGGCAACGGTTTTGGACAAAAAAGGGATGACTTGGTTCGTCCTGATCTTTTGTCTGTTCGAAAGATGAAATTAACGTCGTTGAGTGAAAAAGCTCCCTTAGTTTATTTCGAAAATGTTTTTTTTATAACTTGGTTTATTAAACTAACTTAATTCTAACTTGGAATTTGTTTTTGACCTAATTTGCTGCAATACTTGAATACAAAACAAGTAGATATAGAGGCCAATTGTTTTTATAACTAAAATAAGATTTATAAGTAAAATATAATTTCGCTATATTTCTACGTACTTTGACTACACACGTTGAGCAAACTAGCGTCATTTCTATTATGGCAAATAAATAAACGGCGTTCCAGAACCAGAGAACTGATAATCGAATCCTACAGCTGAGTCTTGACAATTTTGAAATTAGGTACCGTACTAAAAACTGTTAAGGCTCGTTTAGTTTGAAATGCGCGTATTAACTCATTAAATTATTAGTGAGTTAATATTTCTTTTGAGCTGGTTGAGTCGGGAGCAGCACACACAAACTTATTAGTTAGCGCTACGTCGCTAATTATGGTTCTCATTTTAATGGCTACTTTAATTACGTTTAACTGTTAGTCTGGAAGTTATGTACCGCCTCCCTCGGCCTTCAGCCTCATTTCGTGTTCGAGCGAAGCCGGTTGTCAGTCGGGAAATTATTTTGGGCCGGGCGAAAGATACCGCTTGTAGTATTTTGCCGGTTACTGTTGCCGAGGAAGGTCTGCGATAAGAGTGAAATGACGATCGATACCAGCCGTCGGGAGATTCTTCGGCGCCGCGCGATCCACCGAACGGACCTTGTCATTGAAAAATGAGAAAAACTGCCGACGGGGCGGATAAAGTGGTGAATGTTGCCTGTCATGCGTGTCTGTAACTTTGCGCGAGCCAATTTTTGGTCCTGAGCGAATCAAAGAGAAAATGTTGACACACAAACACAGCGCACTGTTGTTACTTTTGCCAAGTACGAAAGAAGATGGAGCTACAATCTGACATCTGTTCAGTAAGGGCGTCTTGTATTCAGATTCAATGATGATTTAGCTTCAGAGGGATGTTCTATTGAACGAAATGGAGAAAACTCAATCTACAAGGTGAGAGCAATTCGGAGAGGGGAGGAAAGAAGGAAGTTCTGCGATAGCAGTCTAGATCACCAGTTTAGACACGCACTAATCACCATTCATGGTGGCTACCGTGAGAAGGACGTTTGATGAAACACATTTTTGGTCACTTTTTTTTAAATCCTGAGCGTTATCATAGAGAAAATGCAGACACAAAACACAGCACACTGTCGTTACTTTGGCCAAATTTAGTATACTAAGGAAAGAAGATTTATCTACAAACTGACTCCTATAGCTCTAGTTTCTATGCAAGTGTTATCACTGTACGAAAATAGAACATTGCGAATTGAAACAAATTTTAATGCTATTCTTGTTATTCTGTCTGTTGGGTGCTCCGTTGTCGCTGACCTTTCGCAATAGTCTACTATTGAGAAAGCCGACCTAATCAATTTTTAATATTGTGGGGCGAAGCCGACAAAAAACCGTAGACAAACAGCCCGAAGAAAAAGGAATGAAAGAAATAAGACTGGGGGAGATAACGAAAAAAACTTATAAATTGAAATGAAAACTGCTGACTCCATTGATAATACAATTTAAAGACCCGGCCTGCCTTAAAATCTATTTTCCGCCCTGGCACGCCTTAAGAAAAGGACATTAACGACAATGTTTCGTGATTTCACGAGCAGCAAAAGTTTAAGAACGGGAAACCGGAATTGGAAAGAAAAAGAAAGAGTTGGAAACAATGGAAAAAAAGCGCGGAGTGATAAGATGTTTATCGTGTCAGTGTCTCTTTTTTGCCTCTTCTTCGCCTTCAGACATCGTTCCTTCTAGACAGTGACAGGAGAATTATTTAGACTTCCCAACACATTGACGAGTAATAACAACCACAACTGTGACGTGCTTGGGAATTACAATTTTACAATTCACAATATGCGCACGCAAGTCGAAATAATTGAATCGAAATTAAACACAATATTACTAAATAATAACCTCACTGTATAAAACTTGTGAATAATAAGTGAGTGTGAATAAAAATGTTAAGCCCTCTTTTATATTGAATGAAAAGAGAAATAGTTCTTTGAAAACTTTCAAATAATGACCTAATCTTGTACTGGAAATATTGAGCAGTTGATAAGGCAATGGGGATAGGTATTAAACAATCAAGCTACTTAGGGAGCAACTCATCCTCTTGTAGGACTGTTTGAAATCTAGAGAATAAGCTCAATAAACGCCACTGGTACCTTGAGATTACGAGAAAGTTGGAAAATGGTAACTAATTCCACAGAACGATGGTTTATTATTCTGTTGCACTGCACGATTGTGGCCTATCCTATTCAATCCAAGGTCGACAAATATTAAGAGTTAGCGACCCTGGAAACGACAACTCGTCTGCAAACACACCTGCAAGACCCATCCCATTCGATTCAGCATCGAAAAATACTAGTAAACGATACGGATCATGACCTGACTACGACATTTGACTTTTTCTTGGCAATTGGCACGATACAAACTGACTGGCGCTTGGATTGAGGCGGGAAGGCCAGAGGGAAACGATCATTTTGGCAATTTTGTCACGATAGTTTCTCCAAACGGTAGAATCACTGTTTTCCATTTAGACGCAGTCCTGGCCCTCTGAGATGCGTCTTATTCGACTCGGGGTCGAAAATACCTAGAAAAGGATACCAAACGTAAATGCATTATTACAGCAGCTAAAATTTCGTTTTTGACCCATTTTTTTAATCATTCCATGCTTGAACAACTACCGGTCGATCGGATGGCTTAGGAGGCAGAATGCCCAATGGATTTTTAGTGAATAAGAACGGATACCGCGTTACTGGCAAAACGCCTTAAAATGTGAAGTGTCAAATTAAAGAGGAGTCGAAAAATGGTCCCTACTAACTTATGAGTATTGTTAAGAATTAATAATCAAAATGAGATCTTGACATCATACCTGTTGAACAATGGCAGAAACCAACAGCAGACAAAATAGTGACTGTGTTAGGCAGGCTGAATTAGCTGGGTCTTTGACCTCAGAAATGTCTGTACTCACTGGCCCTAAGGAAAGTCACTGTTTCCCCAAAAACCTTTCTATCTCAACCCTTTTGTTGTACCTGTGGATGTCGTGCTTGTCAGCTATTTCCGATCGACAACACATTTCCCCCCTTTCCTGGACTTTCCCAACTATCTTTTCCCACCTCTCAATTTTAGATTCCTCTCCACAAAACACAGCTTTTCAAAAGTCAGTCATCCTTCAGCACTCACGAACAACAGTCGTTTCCCAGTTCTCCCAACTCATTCGTCTATCAAGTCTCGCGCTATTCACAACTCTTTCTCTCTCTCTCCCTCCATTCAATGTTACACAACCAGTTCACGTGTATTTAAAATCCCTTTGTTCACGTTTATACACTCTCGCTATTCTGTCAAGTGTAATATGGTCCTTACTCACGCCACGTTAATTTATTTCTCTAAACTAAAATATGTCTTGTGAGAACAACGCTACTCAGATCCGTGAATACCTCCGGTACTATCGGGAATAAATTGATTTACTTCTTGACAATATCTACTTACCAATCTTGATGTTCTGAACTTGAATCTTTGGTGTGATGAGTTGGGATTAACTAAAAAAATTCATTATGGCGTGTGTTGTAAACCAAGCAGTGTACTGTAGCCCCGAGCTTATCTTTCTTTACGCTCCTGTCTGATAACTCCAATAATGCCTAGAAAGAAGGAGCTCTCGTTACGATCCTACAAAAAATATAAATGTTTACCAGTTACACTTGAGCTCTTTTAAACTTCTGAATTCAACTTTGGTCGGCATTACAGTACGGCTAAGGCCCCTGTAGAACGCCTGGTTGAAATGCATCCTGCGCACGTGTGTCAGCGATTCTCCTCTGTTACCCCGTCATGGCAGGCTGTACGAATTAGGAACATGGCATGTTGTCACCATTTTAGATATTTATACAATTCAGTTTTGTGTCTATGAATTCAAATATCTGGTGCGACACACAACTTTCCTCAGCCTCACTCACATTCATTCGCCATATCCATCTATTTGGCGAATAACCCAATCTTTTTATCAATCAGTCTATAACGTTTTGTTCTGTACAGCTGTTTCTGTAACCTTCCATAGAATTGCAATATTGACCATACACGCTAGAATATAAGATAATTCAGGGTACAATTTTTTGTATGGATATTCAAAGAAAAAATGGCACCAACTCGATTTAAGCACAGAGTGTGCTTAATCTTGTTCCTATAATCATACTTTTCTCGTTAATAAATATGGTAGTTCAGCTAGAAAGCATTGTCTGGTATGCCTGGTCTAGTTCGGAGCTGCGCTAATATTATTCATCCCTTCCAGGCTTAAATCACTGCTGTTGTCTCCGTAAAAAGGAAACTTCACCTACAGACAATTTCGTGAAATATTATCGAGCATGATTTATTATTCGTATAAAAAGGGATTGATGATTCTCACGCGACCTACATTCCACGTTTTCTGAGTCATCGATACTCCGTACCAGTGGGCGTCGCAGGCGACCAGTGTCTTCTCTTTTTTTTCCCCCTTCACAGGTTGTTGGCGGTCTTCCCAGCTTCGATTCAATTCCCTTGAACTGTAACGCACTTTTCATGCAACGATTTACAACCCATTGTTGCCGCATTGTTTTCCAAGTTGCGTCGTCTGTAATTGGAGCGAATATCAGCGGCATCTTTGTGAAATTCCGCGATTATTCGCGACTTATTGGTGTTTTCGTTAGCGCTATATTCTGACTATAACGAGATACCAATTTTGTGAGTACTGAGCTTTTGTTGTTCAGGTGACGAAATATCTGGGGCGTAGCGACACACAACTTCGTACAACCCTTAAGTTTGACGATAGCTAGTACTAGTTAGCCTTAGGCACAAGCTATTCTCCATTGACTTGCAAAAATTACACTGGTCAACAATGAAATTGTTTCGGGCTTAAAAATATACAATGCTTATGTATTTTCACTTGTTGAATTCCAAAATCAACATAAAAACCACGTATTAGCTCTTATTTTTGAGATACAGAGGCACGTCATTTTATATAGTGTATACACTAATTGAGAAATATTGTTTTCCGAAGTTGGCACACCTGCCAACTGACAGAACAAAGAGTTCTACAGCTTTTTAGAGGTTATAACCTAACTACTACTGTAAGTGCTATGATAACAGTGAGCTTCTGTGATTTCTGTTGTTTTGTTTATAGGATTTATTGATTTGAAGTGATTTTAAAGAGTAAACGTTTTTTACTAAAAATGCCTCGAAATTGTGTGAACATAGTGAATAACTTTTGTTACATTTGTGGTGAAATAACATTTTGGAGGCTTTTCATATACTCAGTTTGAAAGCTGCATTACTGCACAACGGTCTTCCTTCTATTCCTTTTGGGCATGCAGTTTCTTATGAAAGAGACTTATGAAAACATGTAAGCCCTCCTCGAATCAATCAAATACGCTGAACACAAGTGGAAGATCTGTGGTGATCTAAAGGTCATCGCTATACTCTTTGGAATGCAACTTGGGTACATAAAGTACTGCCGCTTTTTACTTTGCTTGGCTCTAAAAAGTAGAAAGGAAAGTTATGTAATCGGCTGAAAAAAAAATTTTGAGTTCTCTTCAGATCTTTACGCTTCAGACCCTCCTGAGTCCGAAAAACACTATTTGGGAAAATGGTCTGTGTGTCTGTGAACGATTTTTACAGAGAACCACCGTACCAAATCCACTCAAACTTGATATCTCACCCGCAAGTTACTATGGGACGCCAAAATAAGGGTTTGAACAAAATCCACCGAAAGTTAACTATAGTTATCATAGTGATCAAAACAATGCAATTTAAGGCAATTATACTATAAAATTCCCATTCGTGGGAAAATTACGAGAGCAGCACAATAAATTATCAACATTTTCGACGAAGTCGATTTTAGCGCGGTTTTTAGAGAAAACAATCGTACCAAATCAGCTGACACATGATGTCTAGCCTACAGGTTACCATGGGACGCCAAAATAAGGGTATGGGCAAAATCCACCGAAAGTTAACTATAGTTATCATAGTGATCAAAACACCAAATTTTTTTCTCAAAAACGACTCTAACGATTTTGATTAAATTTTTTATATTGATAGCTCTCAATAAGGCAACTATACCATAAAATTCCCATTCGTGGGATAATGACGAGAGCAGCACAATAAATTATCAACATTTTCGACGAAAAACGTTTTTAGCGTAGTTTTTTCCTCATAAACTCCGCTGGAATTTTTGTAGAATGTTAAAAAATATCTGGTGCGTTGCAACACACAACTTTCCTTAGCTCTACAATAATTCACTTTGTACATGGCTAGTTCTATTTAATCAATTCATTTATCAATCAGTTAATTTGAACTTGGTCAAACAACGCTTTACGGCAGCAGGAAGCGGTAGCGCTTACAGTTCCGGAATTTATTGGGCTGCTCGTACTCATTGCAGGACCATTATTGAGCAATCGGTACACAGATAATTAACGAGGCTGTAAACATAATTTTTTTGAAAAAGGGGATAATGGTCCTGCAATGAGTACGAGCAGCACAATGAAATCTGGAACTGTAAGCGCTACCGCTTCCTGCTGCCGTAAAGCGTTGTTTAACCATGTTCAAATTAACTGAGTGATGAATTGATTAAATAGAGTTAGCCATATACAAAGTTATTTGTTGTAGAGCGAAGAAAAGATATTTATGTATGTGGGGCAGCAGGGATAGGAATTCACACTACATTCAAGCAGACTGTCCTGCAAGAAATCTTAACCCCAACGAAAAAATGTTGCAAATCCTCTTGTTGATCCGAAAGACATTTTTCTTCACACATATAAAACTTGGTTTGATGAAAAACTTTGTCAAAGGCATGAACAAAGAGGGAGAGGCATTTAGATATTTAAGAGGAAAATTTTCTACATTAAGTGACGCAAAAGTTAAGGAATATTTGTTGGGCCACAAATTCGACTACTTGTGAACGATCCTACGTTTGACCAAGTTTTGGAGGGGAAAGAAAAGGAAGCGTGGAATTCTTTCAAAGCGGTTATTCATGGTTTTTTTGGGAACAAAGGAGATGAAAACTATGTTCAGGGGGTACAAAAATACCGTCAGCTTGGATGCAACATGTCACTTAAAATCCATTTTCTTTGGTTAATATCACAATATCACATGTTTTGGCCCATTGTGTATCACATACATTAGAGCTAATACAATTTTTTCATTGTCATATTCGTTTTTCTCACTCCAAAATTATTAATATTTCACTCATAAAATAAAGGAAACATTCAAAAAATATTTTTTTGTGTACCAGTGTTATTAGAGCAGAGGGAAAAGTGTTTACTAGAACCAATGCTCCAACCTTACAAAATTTGACACAACGTTTCAAGGCATGAGGGAAGATATTTTTTTATAACTCCCTCTCAAAATGTAACACTTCGCGTTTTATCCGCATTGCAAGGATTTTGAATTTTAACGGAGTAGTCGAGACATTGCTTCTTCGAACCTCAGGCTTATCTATTTGTGGTCCCAAATAACACCAATTATTAGTTTCAGCAATTTGAATCGATGGATTTAGTGCCGATCGCCTGTGAGGGTACAATGGGAAAGATAACCGATTACTACCCGCTCATGTTTTGTTTTTGACACTTCCAAAATACGTTTTGCCTATTATGAATCTGTTAACTACTGCGTAAACGTATGTTCACTTTCCCTAGTCTCTCATTCACGTGTCGCAAACGACTTTACGGACACAGGCGCTAAAGCAATACAAATTGATAACTTTTTCGGCGCTGACCGAACCCATCGACGGGTAAGGTATAAAAGTGTCTGCATCGTATCGTGGTATTGTTTCCAAAGTTCTTTGATGCAGAGTCGAATTGGACTGGTATTAGGGGTATAGGACTGCGTCTAATAGTCGAATCACAGTTAACATCGTGAGGTGAGTTCTACTACTTGAAGGAACCCACGGGACAATATAGCGAAGGTTATCGTTTCTCCCCGGCCTGCCCTCATTTCTCGCAATTCCTCCAGTCACTCCAACCACCCTTCAGCTTGACTTGTCATGTGATGCCAATTGCCTAGTGTCGAAAATGTCATTTGTCATTGTTCCGTTGTTGTTAGGTCATGCTTGCTAGTATTTTTCGATGCTTAATCGAATGGGATCTCGGGGTGTGAAACTGAGTTAAGCTGGGAAAGAGAATAATAAACCGTTGTGTAATAATTTTCAGCGTTTTTTGGTCTTGCATTGGCTGGGCCATAGGGCTCATGAGTACAGTTCGGGTCTGTTTCCTTATTTGATTACTGTTCCTAAACCCTCAACGAAGGTTATATCAGTTACACGAGTACAATTCACTGCTTCATGAATGAACGGTAGTTTCCTCTTACCTGTTTCCTGACTAGCGCATTCTACTATCGGAATAAACCATGAACTTCTGCACTATGTAACCAAATGGTCCAAATAAAGCTCACACAAAACTTGTATTAGCTGTAGCAAATACATATTTTTCACCAACTGTGCAAATTTCTCCTTAGTCTCGGTTAACACTCCCTGACTGCTCCACTCCACAAAATAGGTCGTGTAGCGAAAGTTATCATTTTCCCCCGGCCTGTGCTCATTTCCTGCTCTGCCTTCTGCCTCACTCCAACCCGTCGTGTCGTGCCCATTGCCCAGGGCCACCAAGAAAAAGGAAATTTTCTTTGTTCCTTCAGAGTCGGTTCGTGTTTGGTATCGTTCATCAGTATTTTTCGATGTTGAATCGAATGGGACAGGTTTCGGAGGTGTGAGACTGCACCAAGCTGTGCAAGATAACAATGAACCGTTGTTTAATAATTTGCAGCGTTTGTTAGGGCGTGGTCAACTGTTACGTGCATCGTGACGAACGCAAATAAATAAACACCCTCTGACAGAGGAAGGCAATGAGATGCATTGCTGTTGATATTTTATCAAATAATTAAACATTAAATTAAATGGGATTACGAAGCTGACCTAAAATAATTCACTTCGTGATATGGGGATCTTTTTTGTACCGAATTTCCTTTTCCGTCGAATCGAAGATTGTGAAAGGTCAACCAGAAATTGAAAATCCGACATTAGGTGATACAGTTCCGATTTCCTCGAGTGTTTCACGAAACGTGCGGACGTTATTCTTCTGTTTAAGGAACGAGAAAGTGCGAAATAGGCGAATCGAGCCGTTTGAATTTCTTCTCTGTTCAAGTTGTTAAGTCTACTGCCGGCGATCTCGATGAAAGAGACCGCAAAGATGAGAAAGCTGGTCTCTGGATCGCTTTCCGTTTACGTCCAGTTGGCAGCTTCAACAATTGAATCGCTAAATTTGGTCAAATTGCGGTATGCGCGCGGTGTCATCAGATTCAATATCGTCGATTGAGCTGATTTGCAACGGCAGTTGAAGGCCGCGGACGGTTATAAGTAATTCCTAAGAGTGCCGTACAACGATTTTAATTAATGTCGACACAGTGAAGCAGAAAAACTTGATGATCTCGATTGAATGCCCGACAGTTTACCAAAAGATCGTGTTAATGAGAGTGTTGTGGAGCTCCTAAGCGCCTTATTTTACTAGATGCCGTCGAACATGAACTTGTACGTCCTGGCACATTATGTTGTCCAATGAATGTGTTAACGCCCAGTGGCGCGGTTTTTGTACCATCTAGCTCCTGTCCTGGGAGCTGGCTCTTCTCCTCACGGGCCATTTGGAACAGCTTTAGAATTAGCAGAAGTCATTCTTCCAAATTATTTTCTCATCTCTTTTGCCGACTTCCTTTCCTACCTATTTTTTATTTAACTATACAGTCTTACTCTTCCTTCAACTCCGTGTAGGTAACAATGCCTGATTAATTGATTCCTGAAGCACTTTCAGCGGTTATTCAGTTTGTATCAATTTTTCTAAGTTCCTCCGCCACCAGTTTTAATTAGGAGATTTCTTTGGCGATTGGCGAATCCATATTCTCGACAAAATGAAATTAATATCATTAATGAGTTGCTCGGTGTATTTAAAGCTTTAATTTTTTTTCTGTGGCAAGGTCATTAGGCATGACTCTCGGCCATCCTGAGCCACCCTTGGATTGTCAATAAGGACGATCGTGTGACACGCTCCTTCCTCGTTCCACGATTGTTCCGAGCTCGAACGAACGAGACGTTGAGAGCGACGCGTGGGACTGTCGTCCCGACCATTACGATTCACCACTTCAGACGGAGGTAAACGGCAAAAAAGCCGGAAATATGGTGGCCTTCTTATTACATCGAGTCGAGGTCTGTTATTGTAGCGAGTGGGCAAAGAGAGTTGACTACCCGGAATTCCATATTAATCGTAAAGCGTTCATTTCTTTCGGGCGCGTGAGACGACGTAATTGCGTGGGGGTTTCCTCTTACCTTTCATTTCTTATCGCTACGCTCTGATCCCGATTATGATTTCAAAACGGGGGAAATGAATTTGAAATTGAGTGGCTTCAACCGTCTATTCTGCCGCGCTATGAATTCAGATTAGATTATAGGTCGTTTATGCGATGATTGTGAACATGAATCAGAAAATATTTTCCTTAGTTTTTTAACTTTCCTTGGCTCTACGAAGTAGAAAGGAAAGTTATGTAATCGGCTGAGAAAGAATTTTGAGTTTTCTTCAGATCTTTACGTTTCAGACCCTCCTGAGTCCGAGAAACACTATTTGGGAAAATGGTCTGTGAGTCTGTGTGTATGTGTCTGTGTATGTGTGTCTGTGGACGATTTTTAGAGAAAACCACCGTACCAAATCAGCTCAAACTTCATATCTCGCCCGCAGGTTACCATGGGACGCCAAAATAAGGGTATGAACAAAATCCACCGAAATTTAACTATAGTTATCATAGTGATCAAAACACCAAATTTTTTTCTCAAAAACGGCTCTAACGATTTTGATTAAATTTTTTATATTGATAGCTCCCAATATGGCAACTATACCATAAAATTCCCATTTATGGGAAAATGACGAGAGCAGCACAATAAATTACTAAAACTTTCGACGAAATGGATTTTAGCGCGGTTTTTAGAGAAAATAATCGTACCAAATCAGCTGAAACATGATGTCTAGCCTACAGGTTACCATGGGACGCCAAAATAAGGGTATGGACATAATCTACCGAAAGTTAACTATAGTTATCACAGTGATCAAAACACCAAATTTTTTTTCTCAAAAAACGGCTCTAACGATTTTGATTACATTTTTTATATTGATAGCTCTCAATAAGGCAATTATACCATAAAATTCCCATTCGTGGGAAAATGACGAGAGCAGCACAATAAATTATCAAAATTTTCGACGAAAAGCGTTTTTAGCGCAGGTTTTTCCTTATAAACTCCGCTGGAATTTTTGTAGAATGTTAAAAAAAATTGGTTTTAGCCATGTACAAGGTGAATTGTTGGAGAGATAAGGAAGGTTGTGTGTTGCAACGCACCAGATATTTCAGTTGGTACCTACATAACGCTTTTCACGGGCGTTAGCTCAATAAATTGAATAAGTTGGTCGTTGAGTAGCCACTGTCGTTACTAGAACGAAGGAGGGGTTTCTTTTCATTCAGTTTCGTTATTTTTTCACTAGCCTCCTTCCTCCATCATCAGAACGAGCAATTTAGACGTTTCATTTGGTTTTCTGACTAATTTAGTTGCCGTCTGGCTATCAACACAGTCTGCTCCTCTTTTGCTCCCTCTTGATCGCACTCCTTTTCTACGCGTACTTTTTCTACTGCCAACGCAATAAGCAACTCCTAAGGCATTACGAACACCTTAAGCCTCGAGGCGTACGTGAGGCAGTAGAGATTGGAGCCAAGTTCCTTGGCCAATTGAAGACCAGCCGTCGACCCAGCCTCTTAGTACTCGTCGTCATTTTCTGCTCTAACAAACAACTCCCTGTGTTGTGACTGTAAACATAAAACAGAAGGTTTCAAGACTAAGGAAGCAGAGGTCGATCGGCATTGAACCCTCCTGGTGTGCCGGGGTTCTCCTGTAGATTTCCATCCACGTTCCTGCCTGTAACTTCTCCGGATATTGGGTTATTTACAATTTTTGTCGTTTGACTTGCTCTACTAGAATTGTTAAACATCAATCTGTCAAGCCGTAACAGAAAGCGCAAGTACGTTATTTCGTATTTCGCCGTCGAAGCAAAACGCGAATACACACCACTCGAAAGATGAAAAGTCTTTTTGTTATTTCTGCACGCGCTCTTTGTCCCCTTCTATTCCGACAAGTAAACGCGAAGTTTCCATTAAGTGATGAACGCGACATGGAAAAATAATATTGAACGCTTCTTGGAAGAATTTGCCTCTACGGCAGGACGGTTTCTAGAACGTAGAACGAAACGTTCGTGAAAGGCCGAATGAGTAATGCGAATGACTCGTTAGTTCCTCGAATCTTTCGAATTATCTTCTCCGCCTTTATTCCGCCCGACGACGTGGAAACTCTTAGGATAATTGTCGCTTTTAGAGCTTCATACTGATTTTGTGGATAATGTCGATAATGTCGGTCGTAATCCGAACGCTTGCAAGTGGTTCACGCTTGGTGGAAAATACGATGGTCATTCGTAATAATACACCTATGTTTCCGTCTAGGAAAATTTATTTATAGCCCCCCCCCCTTATTAATGTGATACTAAACGTTTCAAGGCATGGAGTTTAAAAATCTGCAATGTCCGCCTGCCGCCTAGACTATATTTCGCGTTCAGCGTGGTCTAAAAACTCCGAAATGGTTATGGGCTAAAAATGGTAAAAACATTTTTGGCATTTCGATGGCAACTATGTCGTGTTTGGTATCGTTTCTTAGGCATTTTTCAGTGATGAGTGGAATAGTACGAGTCTCAGACGTGTGGAATTGCGTTTAGATGGAAAACAGTGAAATCAAAGTTAAAGTGAGACGAATTGCTACGATTTGAAGGAACTCGCAGCGAACGTTATCGTTTCTCCCCGTCCTGCTCTCATTTCCCGCACTGTCTCACTCCAACCACCTCGAGTGGTCCTAAAAAATGCCAACTTTCGTTGTTCCTCTGTAGTGAGTGGTTGAAGCACGCGTCTGCGCTAAATTATTCGTTTTGGAATCATGGCTGAAACACACGATGAGTAGGAGTACGATACGTGTTGAATTAAACAAAGTTCTCAGTCTTTGTGACTGCAATATTGTGTGTGCCTCTATAAAATAATTTCAGTTGGTCTAGAGTACGTGAGCAGTGAACAAGGAACAATTACTTTGACAATGGTGTTGGGCGTTCGAAGGGGGGAGCTTGAAACTGAGAAATAAATGGACGTGGTGAGCATGAGTGAGTAGTGTATTACACTTGACAGCGGGGTCAGTTTGAGTGTGAATATATAAACGCGCACAAGAGACTTTAAATACACGTGAACTGGTTGTGAGACACTAAGTGGAGGGAGAGAGAGAGAGAGAGAGAGCTGAGAGACGAATCATTGGGAGAACTGGGAGACAACTGTCGTTCGCGAGTGCTGATGGATGATTGACTTGGAAGGTGCTGTCTGTCGAGGAGAGAAGTAAAAAGAGGGTTAGGAAAAGGATAGCTTTTGGAAAGTCCAGGAAAGTGCGAAAATCCGTTGTCTCTTGGAAATAACTGAGGAGCTGGACCTCCCACAGGTACAAACAAAGGGGGTCGGTGCTTGGGGCAACCATGACTTATGGTCAAATGCAGACGTTTGAAGGCCAAAAAAACCCAGCTAATTCGGCCCGCCAAACAAATGGATTTAGCAAAAGTGAAAACGGGCAACCTGAATAGGAAAGTGAATTGGACAATGTGGAAATTTAAAATGTATTACCAAATGCATTCAAGGTTGTCACTAATTGTAAATAGAGTTTCGAAAATGTCTAATGTGCATGGATGTTGAAGTACGTGTCCATACTAAATTATTCGTTTTTGAATCCTGGGTGTTGATTGTTGGGAGCATGATGAATGTTGAATTGAATGAAGCTCTCAGTCTTGGTGACAGCAATATTTATTGTGCTTCGGTAAAATAATTTCAATTGTGAAGCCATTTTCGTATCCTCGAATATAATACGCCTTAGAGACCTGTTTCTCGGATTGTTTTTATAACCGTGTTACATCCTTGATATTTTTCGATGTTGGATCGAGTTCGATAGGTCACAGCCATTCTGTGGCAGAGAACTTAATCGTTGTGTAGTAACTTGCAGCGTTTAGATTTATTACTCATTTTGAGTAATACACCTCCCCCCACCCCCTTCCAAATCAGCTATCCCCGCCATTTTGTGATTTTAACGTAGTCTAAAACGTTCGTTCATTCGCTCAAAAATCCCGTTTGGTATCTAGTTGTTCCCGCATGGTTGTTATGGGCAGACGGTTAAAAAAATTAACATAAACGCAATTTTGGAAGTTTTACCGCAAATACGCCGTGTTCGAGATCGTTTTCTAGGTATTTTTAGATGCTGGATCGAAGGGAAAAATTCCTAGAGGTCTATAATGCGTCAATAGTGAAATCACAGTATATGTAGTGACCCAAAGTCTACCAATTGAAAGAACTCGCGAGACAATGACTACAGCGAAAGTAATCGTTTCATGGTTTGTACTCCCTCTCTCCCGTCTCATCAAAACCACCCGCCCGCTCTACTCGCCACATCGTGCCAATTGCCTATAGGCGCTTACAGGCGCCTGCAATATTTAGTTTTCGTTTCATTGTAGTCAGGTCATGTTTCGTGTGGTTTACTGGTATTTTTTGCTACTGAATCGAATGGGATGGGTCTCGGAGCTGTGAGACTTCGTCAAGCTGTTCAAGAGAATAATAAACCATT
Source organism: Pachypeltis micranthus (assembly GCA_020466155.1). Lineage (NCBI taxonomy): Eukaryota > Metazoa > Arthropoda > Insecta > Hemiptera > Miridae > Pachypeltis > Pachypeltis micranthus. The sequence continues at coordinate 11,082,171 of CM035781.1, read as the reverse complement.
GTGTAATAATTTGCAGGGTTTTTATATTTTATTTCATTTTACGTTAAATGTTCATAGCCTAGTGAATGCATACCTACCTATTGAATTTCCATGCCCCTGGAATTGCTTGGGTGAAATAATAATTGAACGCGTGGCTTTCAAAATATGATTAGCCTTGAGGAATGGACTCCTAAAAGTTGTTCACTGTGAATGCACATTTATCGTCCAATCTTATCGATTTTTTAATTGAAAGGCCGAGTGGTTGTGTCACCACTTTTGCCTCATCAAATCAATCAATAGTATCTAAATTTCCAGGAATAGATTGAAAACAGTCCTCGATTTAAATTATTACTCACGGCAGCTTCTGCCACGCCAAAGCTTCTGCCCCCAATGACTCGAAAAATGCATGAGAAACTTCAAAATTGGTCTTAAGGAAGAATGTCCGCGGATTTGTAACATTGTCAACTCATTTCTGAACATGAAAAGCTACTTTTGGTTTATTATTCATTCTGAATAATAACCCTACGTTTTCGGTCACGAAAATTTTTTTACAACCCCCCCCCCCCTAAATTTGATACTTTACGTTTCAAGACATGGAGATTCCAAATTTGGAATGTCCGTTCACCGTCCCCCATCTGCCAACCGCTTTTCGAGCCGTTTTGTGCCTTTAACGTGGTCTAAAAAATTCGTTCTTTCGCACAAAAATTCCATTTGGTATCTAGTTGTGCCCGCCATCTCGGCAATCCGATCGGATGAAGCCCATAGTTATTATGGGCAAAAAATTTACGAAACGCAGTATAATGTGGGAACTACAGCGGAAGTCAACGTTTCGTTGTTAGTACTCCCTCCCTCCCTCCCGTCGTATCAAACTCAATCACCCACCCGCAACGCCCTTTCGACTCTTTTTGCCCGACAGGGTGCCAAGGCCACTTCCACCACACACCATTGTGGAATAATTTATTCCATCGGATCATAAATGCCTACAGACGTTTACGGGCGCCTGGCGCCAGGGGAATATTTAGTTTCCGTAGTTCCATTGTAGCCAGGTCATGTTTCGTATGGTTTATTAGTATTCGATGCTGAATTGAATGGGATGGGTCTCGGAGCAGTAATGCTAGGTCAAGCTGTTCATGAGAATAATAAACCTTCGTGTATTGTTTTATAACGAACGACATTCAACAATGTCACCCTTTTCTTTGAACTAATTGTATTGTCTTCACGCTGTCTTGGATATTGACCGACATGTTTTAAAAACTTCCCGAGTTTTCTTTATTTCCTATATATTGTGAAGAAAGAATTTGAAGGAAGCGCGTTAGCGATTGCTGAGATGGCTCTAGCGCGTCGATGCTCCCAAACAAGCAATCTTGCGTCTATCGTAGTTGACACAGTTTGACTTTCCTCAGTTATCAATTGAAGCAGTCCACAAAAATTGGGCTGCCTAGAAAGCTTTCGCTAAATATGCTACTGACAATGCGTTTCCGAAAAGAGAACAGTCGTGTCGCACCAAATGTCTCTCAACGTCCCTACACGGCCAATCGCCATTTCCAAAATGGGCAGTCGCCCTATTTCCCTTCGATCGAGAAGGGAACTGAGCGAGTGCTCTTGGCAGTAACGCGTTCAACTTTCAATAGTGATCGTTAGATTTGCACACAGCGCGAATGAAAGTGGCCGCAAATGAAGTTTTGCTCGTTGAAGGCGAACTTGTCTTTGACTAACTGGGAATCAATCAAAGTTGAGAAGCTAAAACTGGGGAAAGCGAGGGGAAAAAGCGGTTATAAATGTGTTGTAAAACAGGAAATTTTAATGGAGAACGAATTGGCGACAACTGGGCCTCAAACTCTGCACGCCTGCTGGGCAGTCTGAAAACTATTTAACGAACTGATCAGTTCTCGGACACTTCTTCATTTGGCAATCATCTTCTTAATGATTAGCGTGAAAAATGCCGATACTTTGGTTATATTTTCAATCGAAAATACGCTGCTTTCCATTTGCGGTCCAGTTATCTAATTATATATTTTGTATCTTTCAGGGTGGAGGATGGATAGGTCGGAGAACGCTGGGCTGGCAGCCGATGTTTTTGACCAGTTTTGCTCTGCGGGAACTCTCAAATCTATCCTTAACCATCACCGTCACCTTTGCGACCTTCTTCATATCAGACCGACGTGCATCAACCAATTCTATCCCAAGCTCAAGGTAATATATTCCAAATTAATTACTATAGTTAACGCATATTATTTCTTCGGCGTTAGAAACTGTCGCCCAACCTTATTTTAAGAGCCGGGAACGCATGCCACTCGTCGATTCGGTTCGTTTCCATGCACGCTCTTCTCGGCGCAACAGCTAATCAAAAACGAAGGGTTCTACCTCCGGCTATCAGAAATTGAAATGACTGAATCACGCTGCAAAATTTCGAATATCGGCATGATCCCCATTCAATCACGAACACGATTCTCGAAGTGTGCTGAATGACTCCTATTAATGGCACCGGGCGATCGTGGTCTAGTGGTTAAGGCAGGGGTTCATAATTCTCGACGAAAGTCGGGAATTATGGATCGGAGCTCCCCGCGATGGCTGTTAATTGTTGCCTGAGTCAGCAGCTCTTCAAACGTCTCCAAGACTACCTCAGTGCTTTGTCACAAACTTGTATTGTCGACGACAAAAACAAGTCGCACAGGACTACTGTACTACTGTATAAGCGTAAATGTATTGGCACACCAACGCATACTAAAGGCATGCTTCACACCCTTCCAAACGTAGCCTCGACATTTTCTTTAGCAGTCTACCAATAGTCATAGCTGTCGCCACTACCACTCATGGGCTTTGACTGGGGCATACCCAATGGCAGCCTATAAGTCATAGCTGTCGTCTCAACTGCTCAGCTATCTTCTGTCACTTTCTCTGTCTGTTTCCTTATTAAATGGTTGTTTCTGATGTATATCAGTCTTGGAAGTTGTGGTTTCCTGATCTATTTACTTGGGTGGCGGGTTTGAAAGGGACAGATCAGTCAAGTATAAGCGAGTGTTTGGGAAGCCCTGGCTGTGGGTAAGAAGAACTACAAAGTAGTAGAAAAAAAGACGGCTAGAAATGGGGAGGTAAAAGAGGAAGTACCGGGAATTAGAAGGCCGTTGGAGGCAGCCGAGCACCGCAACGAGCACCGCAACGGAGGGGGAAGGGCAAATGATGAATTAGGAAAGGAAAGGGTGGGAGGGGAAACATGGACGTGGTGCGTAGGTCAGGGATGAAAAGAGGGCCGCTGATAACGTTAAGGGCACAGGAAGGAGGTAGGTTGGAAAATAAAGAAGTGTTGAAAGTGGTGGATAGTGGAGGGGATGTTCGAATAAGAGGTACTCAGGGGTACTCATCAGTTGTAGGACGAGCCAGTTCCTCGTGGGAACGGGGCTACTACAAAGCAAGCCTATAACTGGTTCGCCAAGTTCGCGCAGAAGGTGAGATGGCTAAGAAACGTCACAGTTGATCTGACCCTTCGTCTACTGCACCTTAATAGCAGTAGTAATAGCTGACGCCACAACTGCTCACAGCCATCTTCTGTCACTTCGTCTTTTGATCTGCTGCACTACAAATGTCAACCGGCCCAGCAGTTTGGGAGGTTCAGGAGCGGTCTTTCCTTCGTGTCTTCATTCTTGACCCCTGCAAGATACTGACCCCGCATCAGCTAGGTTGAGCACTGCCCTGGCAGATTGAACAATGCACCTCCAGTAGTAATAGCTGTCGCCACAACTGCTCAGTTTTGTTTTACTTTTAGGGAAAATGGCGCTGACGTTGTTCATGAAACTCATAAGGTGTCGTCAACTAGTCAATACCTACACGTGGTTTTCCATAAATATTGATGTGCTTGATACATGTGATCAAACTGACCTAACGTTTTCTAGCAACCTGTACCCCTGGAATAGTTGTTTTTCTCAACTCTTCCTGTGGCCGTCCTTAGGACTTCGAATTAGTTCGCTGAAACTCTGTAAGTTGCGGAAAGTTGAGTGTTGCTACTCGTCAGATATCGTCCTGGGATGTTCTTCTGCGTAGAGAAAAATCTTTTGTGATGCGTACCTTTGACGAGACTTCCCATCTATCTACCATTTATTGAGGCAATTGGTCTAATTCCGACAGTAGGTAAATGATTAAAGTTAACGTGCCTGTTTGGTGGGTCTGTCTTCTCTCGCTGGTGAGATGCTGCTCAGTAATGCTGCTTAATGCTGCAGTGAGATGCTGCTTAATGGCCGGACGATGATGCCGCTCGCCCACAGCATCTCACCATCCAGAAAAGACAGATCCGCCAAACAGGTTTGTTAAATTTAATATCTACCATTTATCCGCACCCACCACTGCCAATTCATCATCAGTGCAAGAGTTGTTCAAATTCAACCCAAGAGGGTGAAGTTCATTTTTGACCATCCACTTTACCTCGATGCCCCTCATCGCTATTCATATTGCCGTTTTGACAGGATGAATTTGGCGCACATTTCAAGTTTTCGCTCGATGTAGTGAGCCGTATGCAGCCAGTTCGTGAGAATGGTTTTCAACTCGTTGAGTGCAGGCCTAGGAACGGGACCCAAGAGGGTGAAATGTAACCCAAGAGGGTGAAGTTCATTTTTAACCATCCACTTTACCTCGATGCCCCTCATCGCTATTCATATTGCCGTTTTGACAGGATGAATTTGGCGCACATTTCAAGTTTTTGCTCGATGTAGTGGGCCGTATGCAGCCAGTTCGTGAGAAGGCTTTTCAACTCGTTGAGTGCAGGCCTAGGAACGGGAAACCAATGCGTGGCAGAGAGAGAGTGAACGCGTTTTGTAAATACTCACCCTCGCAATTCATGCTTTGAGTTAGTATTGATTAGAATCTATTCATTTCAGGGGAGACTTTTCATTGTGCCGGTGTTACTGTCGTATTGAGGGAAACATCGCGAAACGCGCTCACTATCTCCCTCACTGTCCCGAGAATCCTATCACTCTTGACCCAACGGTCAAGACATAGCAGCCATCTATCCTTCGAAACGTCCCCGTCTCACTCGTATCTTCCTGGGATAATTTGACGAGATTAGAGAGCGATATGAGTCGTGCAGACTTCGGAAATAGCGTGACGTTTTGTTGGTAAGCGACGTCTGTTGTCTACAGCTTTTCGGAAGATTACTGAATCTGTCTCGACAATAGAAGTTTCGTATGAAGAGGGCGGAAGTAGGATTGTCTCGCCCTGCAATTACGAAAGAGAGCGTACAATTCCGCTCTTTATCATAACCGCGACGCTACGCTCGGTCGTTTCATTGTGGCCACTCTAACTAAAAACAAGAATATTACGAAATCCTTTCCCCGCTTTCGTAAAGTTTATTAAATGCGCCATTAATTTTTATAAATTCCACGAAACCTCTCCGGTTTTTCGGGAACAAATTAATGACAGTCATGAGTCGTTAGCTCGCAATTTGAAATTAACTAGCCCATTAGGCTAACCGCACGGTTTTTGTGAGAAAGGTGGCGTCGTATAAACGGAATTTCGTAGGAATAAACTTCACTACCATCGTCTTTTGTTGAAATCTTGAATAATTTATTCATATTTTATTTTTATAATAATTTTATAGTACTGTTATGCCATATGAAGCAGTACTCACAAGACGATAGCCTTTTTTGAGAAAATAATATTTGGTGTTTAGATCACCATGCTCATAATTCTTATTTTGGCATTCCACGTCGATGTGCCGGCAAAATATGAGACTGCTGCTATGGGTTGCTGCTACTTATGCCACGGCGTTAATTGACAACCCAATCTATTGATAATTTATGCCACTGTCAACCTATTTTTACTTTCCTTGGCTCTACAAAGTTATGCAATCGGCTGAAAAAAAAAATTTGAGTTCTCTTCAGATCTTTACGTTTCAGACCCCCCTGAGTCCAAAAAACACCATTTGGGAAAATGGTCTGTGTGTGTGTGTGTGTCTGTGAACGATATTTATAGAGAACCACCGTACCAAATCCACTCAAACGTGATATCTAGCCCACAAGTTACAATGGGACGCCAAAATAAAGATGTGAGCAAAATCCACCGATAGTTATCAAAACACCGAATTTTTTTTCTCAAAAACGGCCCCAGCGATTTTGATTAAATTGTATATATTGATAGCTCCTAAAAAGGCGAGTGTACCACAAAATTCTCATTGATGGGAAAATGACGAGAGCAGCACAATAAATTACCAAAACTTTCGACGAATTCGATTTTACATGTCAAAGTTGTTGAAAAACTCGTTCTTCCGCATTTTTCAGCCTTTACTAAACGCCTACTGCCTGATTCTTACAGTTGGATTCAGAAAATAGCTATCTTGCTCTCTACGAGCACAATACGCTTGCGCTTCATCAATTATGTAAGAGATGCGTGCCGTAAAGGAGAAGTGTACTGAGGTAGAGTAAGCGGATTAAAGCAATTGGGTCATGTCCGCCAGTAGGCAAATTATTAAAGTTAACGTATCTGTTAGGTGAGTCCGTCTTCTCTCAACTCACCAGCCAGAGAAGACGGACTCACTTAACAGATACGTTAACTTTAATAGAGTAAGCGGAGTTTGGCAGGGTCTGGTCTGCTGTACGAACTTCACAAACTATCTCTATAGGCTTGTGCAAAGCGGTAGTATGCCAGTGGGTATTCATAGGTTAGAAGAATAAACGCTTCAGTGCCACTAGGCAGTGTGTATGGCCTCGTATATTTTCTATTGCTACGGCTCTATGATGATGGCCGTTTGTCATAAGGACGCACAACTACTACTACACCTTTTTCGGTGAATAAGACGCAGGATCCTCCCGATTGAAGTCCATTTTCAATAACCCAAACATTAGCCGGTACAATGAGGTCCTGATACAAAAGGCCCATCTCGATCTACTGTCTTCCGATTTGGGGAACTTACTGTCGTTCCCAATTTCTAATGTTTGAAGGACAACGAAATCGAATGCTTCGGCATACCGTTCTGCAGACACCATTATTTGTGCGGAACGTGACGATCTATCGTGACTTGGACCAAAGGAACTAGTGGAACATAGACCACATAAATACCTATGCTAAAAGAGATTTAAACGACCGGAAATGCGTCGTTTGACGTACTCTGTGCCTTCACTCAGTTCGCTGCCTGCCGACACACTGCCAATACTCTATAGTAAACTTCCAAAGTAAATTATTCGAATAATATTGCGAATTGCGCCGTCTACCGACGATACGCCGAAGTCAACTTTAATAAACAATTTATTGATGATAACGTTCGCCAATAACGAGAGCTAAAAATGCACGGACATAGAAAAGAGAGTGACCGATCGCATTGTTTTCATCCGCCGTATCTCGACGAACAAATATTGACATTTTCGCTCGTCGTTTATATTTACGTTCCGAAGATAAAAAGTGTGACAAATCTGAACTTCAGCGATCAACGTGCGTCGTTTGAGTAGGTTAATCAGAAATTTTGGGCTCGTTATCTGGTCTACGTTTTAGATAAATCACTCTATTTCACCTTGCACGAAGGGAGACGACGCTATTTCGTAACGCTCCGACCTTGATGCGTTGGCGTGTAGAAAATGAAGCGAAACGTGTCAAAAATACGATGACGGTTTTCGGCTACTGATCCCCACAGTCCGCGAGAGAACTGATAAATCGGTCTGATCAGGATCTCGCTATTATTTAACTTTGCTAAGAATTGCTTTGTAACGAAATGTTTTTCTTTCCAGGCTAAACTAAGGTCATGGCGAGCTCAAGCATTATGGAACAAATTCGACAAAAGAGCCAGCCACAAATGCTACAACCGTGGCAAAGCATGTACGAATTTGAGGGTAAGTTTTTAATTTTGAGCAATTTTTCTGGGTAGTTCTAGGCACTCGTCTTCAGGCTTAGGATTCACACAGTAGTGTTTTACACTAGCTATATTTGTTGCGATGTCTGCTGCAGAGGGAATTCAGAGAGAGAAAGTTGTGCACATCACTGTACAATACATCAAGCCATCTGAGGTACTGCTGCTGCATTTTGGCTGGTCTAGAAGTGGTTCATTACGTTGAAGATTACCATAATATAATGCGCTAGGGCCATCTGTGGATTGATGGAGCAAATGAAGGATATCGGTGAAGCGTGAGCTATTTGTTAAGGTTAAAAGAAGTATAAAGTTAGGACTATCAGGTGAGCCATAGCCTAACAAAGGTAGAGCAATTCATCTGGCTCATTTAGCAGCGAGGCACCTCAAGAGGGAGGACATTAGAATTATACACAGCCTGTTTTAGTTGGCATTGTTTGGTACAGTGCCGCATTACCGTAGAATGAGGAAGAATCAGCTAAGCGTTTGCCGCAGAATAATCAAGACTTACTCAATTTCCTCTGCATTGTGCACAGTTGTATGTTTGCCATGGGAAATGGGAATCCTTGCCAAAGGGGCGTAGCACGTAAGAGTTTTTTTTCCAGCATCTGTAAAGTCTTAGGAGAAATTGGGTTCAGGAAGACCATTGGACGAGCCAGTTCCTTGTGGAACATGGGGACTTCAATGCTCAGCTCTGTTTCTCATCTCTCAAAGGACCTCCATCCTGCATATATTGCAGAGGAAACGAGAAACCACGTGCTGCAGATTAGTGAGTGACGGTTGTTGGAAGCGCAGCCAGCCCTTCCAATTTTGACTGCTATTAACTGTCTTGCCCAGTTTTCGGGGAAGGTTATGGACAGAAGAACGCGACCACAGTCGATCTCTTCCTCGAAATAGTTAAATCAGGTGAGAAATCAGACGAAGAACTTCCGATGGTATGGATTCCGTAGAGCCAAATGACAACCAGCCATACTTCCACTGTTCTCGGTTAGGTGAATGCTGAGCGAGTGCCTGGGCATTTCCGTGAACAGTCATTTTGGTAAGGAGACAGACTACATAGTAATTTTGCTAAGGAGAATCCCACTTCTGGCACCATTTGTTACGAGGGGTCTGGAAATGTTTGGAGAGCCGCTGACTCAGGCAAAAATTACAGCACTCACAAGCTCCGACCCGATGCCCCAACTTTCGTCGGGTTATGAATCTTCGTCTATGACCACTAGACTACGATCACTGGGGTGCTTTCAATGGGAGTCAGGCGGTACAGGCCTGTATAACTGCCTTCTCATTGAACGTAAGAATTGTCTTCCTACTTATTCAAATAAAATCCAAGAACAGAGCAGCAGCGACTATGCCAGATTCAAAGAGAATCTCTACTATTCCTGAGCCATCTACATGCGTTCCCAGAGCTTTGAACATTGCCATTCAAACAGAGAAGGGGCCAATCCGACAAAAATATCATCAAACTCTGGTTTGGTTGGTCATTACTTTGAATCTCAAGAGCCGTATGTGTACAATATTTGGCTTTGGCCACATTCATCCATTGTTTGAGCAGCCTTTTTAAGAGTACACCTCACAACTGCATACGAGGTTGGAGAAGTATGATCTTGAGCATGGTAGACAAGTGGCGACTTGTCTACAAACGTTTGGCAGTTGAAGCCTACCCACATTGGGATCCCTGCTATGATATCTATATCCTCCATCTACTTGAGCGGGAATATTTAAATCTGCATACTGCAGTGAGTTGAAGAAGCACCGGGTGTTGAGAGGCAGACTAGGTTCATTTATCTCTATGCACGTCTGAATATGCTCTCCACTTGCTGTTCCGGACCAATGGGGAGACGGTTGCACCTAGGCCTATTTTGTGGTCTATATCAACCCATCAGCACTTCAGTGGCCTTATCATTCAATTGCTTATACTTCTTCATTCAGTTCATTCCGGTCACCCTTCATACAGTCTGTTGACTACAAGTACACGACGTGCCTGGGAATAGCAAGCCCTCCTGGCATCAGTCATACCTCACGGTATGTCCAGGCTGGGCCTCGTGGTGGAGCCATGTTTTGATTGGCTGAGACAGAGATTATTTATTTCTGTTTCTGTACTAGGGCAGGGGCAGACTGGCGGCCAGAGAGGCACACAGTTCGTCAGGCTAGGTACTCTGCTTCCTCTTTTTTCCCATCACTGACGACACTATTTTGGTTGTCTGGCTTCGTACTCGTGCTCAAACTCTTGGAGTACTCTTGTAGCACGGATTGTAAACACTTGAGCGCAAACAATTGCGCGAAGGTGCCGGTACGCACAAATCTGCTCGTTTCCTTTCTTTCTGTCTAACCCACACCGCACCACGATTTAATGGGAAGGAATATTCCAAAACATTTCTGAGCCAAATCAAGCAGGTAGTCCCCAGAACTCTTTCCTCTTGTGACAATTAGTCACCTTTCCAACTACATCGTCGCGTGAGTCAACAACGTCAAAACTTGAAATGGAATATTTCTTTTCGGCAGGGGAGTTGTTGAATAAGATTTAATAAAAAAAGATTTTCCAGGGTTTCCTGAAGATTTTACATGAAGGAAAACTTAATGACGCGTTTTTTTAACAGAATATAATAAAAAACTACCAACTTTCTAGTACCATCTGCCAGTACATTCCCCCAAGTATCAGATGGCAGACTAGGTTCGGTCCTCTCCGCATGTCTAGTAGTTTCAGCGACCAAAATTTAATCAATCCAAAACAATTTTCATTTTAGTACAAAAAAGTACACTTTTTCAAGCACCGTCTGCCGGTACTTTCCCCCAAGTATCAGATGGCAGACTAGGTTCGTTCGTCTCTATATGCCCAGTGGCCTCATTCACCAAAATTTCTTAAATCCAAGATAATTTTCATTTTAGTACAAAAAAGTACCCATTTTCACCCATCGTCTGCCGGTACTTTCCACCGGGTTTGCGGCGGCAGACTAGGTCCGTTCCTCTTTCCATGTCTAGTAGTTTCAGCGATTAAAATATCATCAGTCCAAAACAATTTTCATTTTAGTACAAAAAAGTACCCTTTTTCAAGCACCGTCTGTCGGTACTTTCCACCGGGTGAGGGGGTGGGGGCGGGGCAGACGTGAGTTTTCTATATCCACGTGGTTTGTAGGATCTCAGACAATTTTCAGCTCTCCAGAAGTACTTGCAATTTTCACGAATTTTGGACATTTAAAATGATCGCCACTGCTGAACCCCCCCTGTGCCCCTGCCCTGTGAGCTGGCAGACGTGCAGTTATGAGTTCAGCAGTGAACTCTTTCGCCGTATGGGCTTGAAAATTGATCACCTTTTACGACATGTTTTTGGAGCTGGCTCCTGGACTAAGAAAAAATACGTTTTGTGATGTGCAACCAATCCTATTCTCTAGGGGTGGCTTTAGTACAGTTCCATCCACTACGCCTTTGGTCGCTGAAATTGTTACCTAAGTCTGCGTTTAAACTACCGTGACACAATCATGACCGTGAGTGTGATAGGACAAAGAGGACTTGAGAAATGGTCCATCGCCCCCCCCCCCTTTTTTTTTTGACCCGAGGGCGTGTGGGATAAGTCTCTTTGTCACTGTGGCCGCATATGAGCCTATTGGGACGCTGGCCCTTTCTTAGTAGAAGGCGTCGTACATACCCGCCCCCCTTAGGAAGCTGAGTATGTCCTTCACCGCAGAGTCCGCTACTGTTTGGGGTTCAGTGGTCCCCTGACCGAAGTATTCATAGCGTTTTGCTGTCAAGGCAGGGCATTCACATAGGATATGCTCTGCTGTCTCGTCCTCCTCACCGCAGAGTCTGCATTCCACCGCCTGTGAGATGCCCATCTTGATGAGGTGATATTTGAGTGGGCAGTGCCCAGTGAGGAAGCTCATCAATTCTCTCAGATCTTGTCTAGAGAGTGTCAGCATCGCCTTCGCCCTTTCACAGGAAGGCGTGACAAGCCTTTTCGCCTGTCTTAGTCGTGGCTGGCGATGCCAATGGGCGCCATTTTCCTGTATCTCCCATCGAGCAACCAGACGGTTCAGGTGACTTTTCGTCAGACCCACGTGTGGTTCAGGCCCGATGGGTAGGGATTCTGTACCCCTTTTCGCGAGGCGGTCAGCCTTTTCATTGCCCTCATGCCCCCTGTGAGCCGGCTCCCAAATGAGGGAGAGCCTGTTACGGACGACGAGCTGCTTGAGCGCATGGAGGCATTCCCATGCCAGCTTAGACCTAAAACTATAGACTGTGATGGCCTTTAAGGCGGCTGTCTGAGAAAATGTAGATCCGCTTGTGCTTGAGCCCTTCGTTCAGGATCTCTTCTGCGTTCTCTCGGGTTTTGCCCATTGTTCGCGGCTGCTTATTCAGAGCTGGGGACAATGCCGTGGCCGTTCCACTATCCACAACCCGTGGTCACGCCTGGTAGCATGGGCATGCTCCTGGGAAGATAACCCAGAACCAGGTCTCCATCGCCCTTGCAATGGTGGTTCAAGCTGTTGGGAAAGGTTTCCCGTTACCGTTATCTCAAATTTAAACAAAAATCTCATTTATTCTTGGGAAAATATTGTAACGTGTATGTATTGTTTCTCAGTATATATTTTACTGTTATGCGTGTACCTATTGGCGCAATAGTACAACAATCAGCTGCCCAATCGAATAATCACTTGAACTACATAATTCCGACGGAAGATTACATTAAAATTGGTTATATAAACTTGAAATGTTTTCTAATTGAACTGAACACTTTTTCGCTCTAAATAAGTAAACATGGCGAACCAAGGTTATAATATGTGCTAATCGGAAACTTTCTGGTGGGTTTCCCTTGTAAAATTTCCTCTGACGAATCACGCATGACGTAACTCCTATTTTTATTTCAGGTTTTAGTGATCGGAGCTGGTCCTTGTGGGCTCCGCACGGCCATCGAAGCCCAATTTTTGGGCGCCAAAGTCGTTGTCGTCGAAAAAAGGGATCGAATAACGCGAAACAACGTTCTTCATCTTTGGCCCCTCGTAATCCACGATCTTAAAGCCCTCGGTGCCAAGAAATTTTTCGGAAGATTTTGTGCTGGAGCTATCGATCATATTAGTGAGTTTTTGAGTTTGAAAATATGTATCGTTTACGTAAAACTGTAAATTCTTGCTGATAGGTGGAAGGAGATGGGAGGGGGAGGCATCTAAATATTTTGTTTGGAAGGACTCTCGATTTATCGTTTATTAAGCTTACCATCTAACGAAAACATCATTTTTTACCACATGCTAATGACATCAGAAGGATGTGGACAAATATATGTATTATGCATGCCTCCTTGCAGGTACGTAACGCGCGTGGTGGAAGAGAGCAAGGCTAGTCGTCATTCCAAAAGGCACAAGGTGTTTTAAGCTCACGATTGGCTTGCCCTTTTGTATGCTGGAAAGAGGCTGGGGAAGATGCTCCAGCGCCTTACGAGGTGCCATCAGATGTGCGTCAGCGTATTTCAGAACAGAGTAGTCAACGTCAAGAAGGGGTCGAGTCCCTTATAACGACACAATGGGGTAACCACGCCTCCTGGATGTGAATCGCCCTGGGATGTCTAGATCCGTGTCCAGATCCGCCGTTTAAACTTTGTATTTCCAGTATTCAGCCGCTTGGTTCGCTTTGTCATTACATGCTAAAATATCTTCATATGTGCAGGGTGTTAGTAAGTCACATTGCAGAAGATGATCGTAATCTTGCTCTAGCCCACAGTCCCAGGTTGTATCTTCTTGAGTGCAGCCCCACTTAACCAGATTAGTTTTGCTGGTTACTTTTGTACGAAGTCGGTTTAGTGATTTACAGGTGGTAAATGGAAGTTCGAAACCACCGCTTGGTTCTTCTTTCAGTTCCAGTATTGGAGTCTGTAATTTCTCTTGCCACAAGTTTAGCCTTCTTTGTTCTGGAGTCATGCTTAAGGGTTCTGTCGATCTAATATAACCTTTCCCGGACTTGAGTCTTGTTCGTTGTTGTCGGTGATTGAACGGAGGATGTCTTGGATCACTGGTTTGTTTCTTCCACTCTATTTCAGATGCAACTGTTCGTCGAATAGGTGGGGGAGCTATACCTTTTTACTCTCCTTGGCTCTACAAAGTAGAAAGAAAAGTTACGCAATCGGCTGAAAAAAAATTTTTTGAGTTCTCTTCAGAGACCGGCCTGGGTTCAAAAAACACTATTTGGGAAAATGATCTGTGTGTGTTTGTGTCTCTGTGAACGATTTCTAGAGAGAACCACCGTGCCAAACTCACTCAAACTTGATATCTAGCCCGCAGGTTACCATGGGACGCCAAAATAAGGGTATGAGCAAAATCCACCTAAAGTTAATCATAGTTATCATAGTGATCAAAACGCCGAATATTTTTTTCTCAAAAACGGCTCCAACGATTTTGATTGAATTTTTTACATTGGTAGCTCCCAATATGACAATTATACCATAAAATTCCCATTCGTGGGAAAATGACGAGAGCAGCACAATAAATTATCAACATTTTCGACGAAAAGCGTTTTTAGCGCAGTTTTTTCCTCATAAACTCCGCTGGAATTTTTGTAGAATTAAAAAAAAAATGGTATTGTAGTCCAATCCAATACCTAAAGGGTGAGTGTTTAAAAACGCTCATGAGATACATGGGGCTCACTCCAGAAATTCCTGAATTTCAACTACCGCCGTTTCGCTTACTACCAGTTCTAACAGTTATTACCCAATAACTCTGCAAACGTGATTACTAGCCTCCTTAAAAAAATTCGTGTTTACAGCCTCATTAATTTTCTGTGTACCAATTGCTCAATAATGGTCCTGGAATACGTACGAGCAGCACAATAAATTCCGGAAGCGCTTGTGTGTTCCAACGCACCAGATATGTCAACATTAACCGCTATGTCAACTTATTTTGCATGGCCTGACTTATTCCAGCAGACTGGGGCTGCGTATTCTGCTGCAGAGAGAGACAATGCCATCGCTGATGTAGGTAGTACGCGAGGTTGAGTTTCCCAAGTTGTTCTTGTTAGTTTCCGTGTTATATTGTTTCTAGCAGTTACTTTCAGCTTTGCATCATGACAGTGTGCTTTGAGGAGAGTGTTCGGTCTAATTTAACAGGTATTTTGGCGTACTGCAGTGCTCAAGCTCCTGTTGTCTCCATGTTATTTTAGGTTTCCTCCAGGCTTCTTTGTTCCTCGGATGAAAAGCACAAACTTGGGTTTTGGTCGGGTTAAGGTGGTGTCGGTCGTAACATGTTCCAAAGGTTTCTAGGTAGAGTCTGAGAGTTTCTTCTACCTCTTCAAAGGTTTCTCCTTGGGCGGCTAGTACTGTGTCGTCTGCATAAATGAACCGTTTTACTGGTGGGCGTGTGGTTGGTCGTTAGTGTAAGTATTATATAGTAAGGGAGCTAAAACACTTCCTTGTACAAATCCATTTTTTTGAATTCGCCGCCACCGACTGGTTTTGTCTTGAAGTGTGACATAAAATCTTCTGTTCTGTAGGATAGATTCAATAAATTTGGTTAGTTTATAATCTCTGGTAACTCGGTAGCCCTGGGATGTGAATAACGCGTACAACTCCTTACAGTGGAAAGACATACTGGAGGCCCTGGAGGGCACCTCCACCCTCCTTGAGAGACAAAGTGCTGATAAGGTTAGTTCACTTACGACAAGGAACAAGAGTGGGATTTACTCGGAAATACAGCCAGTCACGCTCGAAGAAATGGAAATAGTTGCAAACTTGAGCCCGAAGAAAAACACATAATATGGATTTAATTACGGGAAAAATGCTGCAGGACCTCCCCCAGGATGTGCTCAAAAGATTTGATTAACGCATCGTTCCGTCTGAAGTACATCTCTGGACAGCTAATACTAGTGACATCATGACATCTGGCAAAGCCGCCCAAAAAATACTTACTTCTGCAGAAGCGTCTAAAGTCAACATCAGTTTGGGTCCAGGGAACAACACACAACAACACTCTGGGTGATGAGAAGTTACCTCTGGGATTGCACACTTATCTACGAGGCAGAGGGAGGTCACTGCAGGGGCTTCAATCCTTTACCCGAATCTGGGATGTAGTGTACAAATCCCGGTGGGGCAGTATTAATCCATGGGATGGCATGGTGGCATTAATTATTCAAGTGTGAGCGCTGCAATGGTGGACAATGCTTCTAATGGCAAATTATCATGCTATAGGTGGGCAGGCTGGAGGTGAATGCGATGGGGACATCAGCCGAATAATTGAATAATTTTGAAGCCGATTGACGAGCTTGATTACCCGTCAGTTCAATTGCAACCCGTTTTGGTTTATTATTCATTCTGAATAATAAGCTTATGTTTTCGGTTAGGAAAAATGTTTTACAACCCCCCCTCAAAATTTGATACTTTACGTTTCGAGACATGGGGATTCCAAATCTGCAATGTCCGTCCGCCATCCGCTGTCCGTTCATTCTTTCGCACGAAAATCCCATTTGGTATCTAGTTGTGCCCACCATCTCGGAAATACGATTGGACGAAGCCCATGGTTGTTATGGACAAAAAATGGTTTAAAAAATTAACAAAACTCAGTATAATTCGCAAATACGCCGTGTTTCGTATCGTTTTCAAGGTATTTTTACATCATGGGTCGAATGGAATGCGTATCAGACGTGTACAATTGCGTATAGTGAAATTACTGTAATTATAGTGAGCCAAAGTCAACTAATTGAAAGAACTCGCGGGAACTACAGGGGAAGTCAATGTTTCGTCGATAGTACTCCCTCCTGTCTCATCAAAACCGTCCCAATTTCCCTGACACTTTTTGCCCGACAGGGTGGAGGAAGGTTAGGGCCAGTTCCTCCACACACACCTACATCGTATCATAAATGCCTACAGACTTTTACGGGCGCCAGGGGAATATCTAGTTTCCGTAGTTTCATCGTGTTCAGGTCATGTTTCGTATGGTTTACTAGTATTTATCGACGCTGAGTCGAATGGAATGGGTCTCGGAGCAGTAATACTAGGTCAAGCTGTTCATGAGAATAATAAACCGTTGCGTAATAATTTGCAGTGTTTTACTGTTTATGATCTCCCGTTCAAATATCTTCCCGAATTCAGGCCAGTTGAGTTTTCCTATTCAGCGGCTCGTTGTCGGTCTTCTTCGTCAAATCTCAGTTTGTCCGGAGGAAGTTGTCGAAGCCAAAGGGTTTTGACGAAGTTGGAAAGATTGTTTGGCGGAAAAATGTGCGTTGATCTGTAAGACCCAGAGGCTGGGGTCTAGTGCCAAAAACGGAGGAACCTGCTGGAGGTCAACATCTCGACGACCTCATCGAGTAGTTGAGCGGTCATGGCGGAGTAGGTGGTGTAGGGAACGTACGTGAGGGGTTACCACTGTTGTGACTCCATACGGATGTGGTAAGCTTTCACCTCCGCAAGCCTTGCGTGTGCAAACACAATATCCCAAAGTTTCGGCTGGGTGTCCCCACCCGCTGAAAGTGCACCTATTCTTTGCTTAGTTCCACATGCACCACCCTTATCTCTTATCTTACGCCGAGATAAGATATAACGTCGTAGGTATTGGCAAAATTACGACGCTGTTCTAGTGGCGTAGCTAGGTAACCTAGGGCCGTGGGGAAAATTAAAAAACGGGGCCCCACTGTTATGTAAGCTGATTAGGTTTTATCAAATAAAAATACGAAATATACAAATACTTTTAAAATTCTAAGCTACTTAAGCTCTTTTTTGTGCACTGGGAGGCAGGTAATAAACGCCATTAAATTGTTTGCTCGTTGAAGGCCGCCCTTCGCCCTATGGCACTTGATGACTAGCGGCCATCGGATTAATCAGATAATTATCGAAAATTGCCCGCTCAACTCGCAACATCGTGCCAATTGCCTACAGGCGCTTACGGCGCTTAATATTTAGTTTCCGTAGTTTCATCGTAGTCAGGTCATGTTTCGTTTGGTTTACTAGTATTTTTCGATGCTGAATCGAATGGAATGGGTCTCGGAGCAGTAATACTAGGTCAAGCTGTTCATGAGAATAATAAACCGTTGTGTAATAATTTGCAGAGTTTTACAGTTTCTTCGTGTTAGCTTCGCTTCCAAACAATTTTTATTTCGTGGCCCAACTCATCGAAAGATGAAAAGTTCCAAACAACTGAAAAGTATATAAAATATTCGTCAACAAGAAAACGACGGGAACACGTCAAATAAATTATCTACCAAATGCCAACGTAATCACTCAATCACTCACTTTAGTCAATACAGGATGGAAGCTCAATTAGGGTCGTAAAATCATTACGAAGAGCCCTTCAAGTTTCGAAATACGAATTACTGTTTCCAATTCCTGTACAGTCAAAACCTTCTCAACAATAAAATCTTGTTGACAGTTGTACGAATGACCTACTCGCTGGTTACTTGAAAGGCATGAATAAGAGCTGCCTTATAAATTGTAGAACGTCAAATACTGCCAGTTTTGGTATAGAGCGTCAAGATTGATTTATCGGGAATTGAATGGTATTTTTAAAAAATCGATGAATGCACGTGGGGCTGAGACTGAAACTGCTTTCATTTCAAGTCGCTCTTAGTACGTACCGTTTTTGTTTTCTCTACAAACCGTTCGATCGATTTTGCAGGTATTCGCCAGCTGCAGTGTATTCTTTTAAAAGTCGCTTTAATCCTTGGCGTTGAAATCCACGAAGGCGTTGGATTTGAATCCCTTATTCCGCCCCCTGACGATCAAGCCGATGGAAGTAAGTCAGTCGACTCGAATTTAGTAGTGAATTCTCGTTTGTATGGTATTTTAAAATGAAATTATTGGGTGTCGAAGCCGCTAATAAAATGTTTCCTTTAGGAGCTGGGTGGAGAGTTCGAACGAGCCCTCCTGATCATCCAGTCTCCCAATTCGAATTCAACGCTTTGGTCGGAGCAGATGGAAAACGAAACACTCTTGATGGTACGGTCATTTTCTTATATAAGTTATTTACGTAATTGAAACGACAATACTGCTAAAAATTGGCTGCATGGCAGTCTTTCATCTTCTAGAAACTTGAAATACCCAGTATGACTTTAGGGTTTAACGAAATCTTCAAGTTAGGTTGTTGGTGTGTATTCACTTTACGTTTGAAAGCCTACTGAATCCGAAAAACGCTATTTGGGACTGCGAGGCCTGTGTTGACGACCTGTGTGCTGATCTGCGCACAGACGACCCATCAAATCGAGGCAAAAGTGCTGCAAATCGTCGCCCAACTGTGGGGCTTGTCAAGGTGTGGGTGGTTGAGAAAAAAAAACGTAGCTCATCCCCTTAAAGGGAAAGTTGAATAGCTAACTTTCAGTACATTTTGGCAGCCGTAGTCTCCTTCTTGAGAAAAATCGAATACTTAAGAATATAAGAGAAAGGTGGCGTTTTAGCCAACACATCCAGTCTCTCAAGGGTACTATTCTCGCAAGGTTTACTTCATAACAACAAATTAGCAAGGCCACTCAGGGTGTGTGTTACTGCGATACTATCCTCAAGTACAAGACCATTATTACTTTGGCATGATTGGCAACTGCCCAGTTGTCTGGGGTAGCAAACTCACAGTCAATCGTAGGAGAGTTCTGGCCCAATCCCACAACGCTGTGCTCCTCTGGATTACCAAGGCCTACAAGACACTTCAAGTGATCACTGGCCAGGTGCGTGTCGACTCGGCCATTGAGTGGAGAGTGAACGCGGCGTTATGTAAATGGCAAACGAGATGGGATCCTCGTCAAAGAGACGATATGTATGTGAGTTTATTTCGTCATCGTCTTGGGAGAAAGCGGGTTGGACGAGCCTGTGGGATATGGCGACTTCATTGTTCTGCTCCACTTCTATTCTCTCATCTCTCAAAGACCGTCCATCTAAAGTCAAAGGCTGCGTAGTGCTCTATTACTGTAGTACCTGATGATGTTGAAAGGAAAGTTCGATGAAGGAAGGTCACCACGCATGTTTTACAAGGGTATTAGGATGGGAATGGTTAAGGAAATTAAGTATTTGGGTGTATTATGGGGATCAGGCATGACGATAAACAGACATGTGGATTATGTGATAGGAAAAGGAAGGGAGAAGTTTTACGGAGTTGCAAGATTGGCGAGGGAAGGATGGGGAGTAGGAAAGGAGGCCCTGCGCACTATCAGGGTGGCAGTCATTGCGTACGCGGCTGGAGCATGGTGGGATAAGTTGAATGCTCACACGAGGAGGAGACTGGCGGGTTGCCAAAGAAAGATGTCAATAAACATGGTAAAGGCCTACCAGACAGTCTCCTCCGATGCCCTGTGCGTCGTTGCTGGAGAGCCACTCATAGACCTGGAAGCGGAGAGAAGGTGGGCGGGCTTCCGGCTAAGAGCACAGGGATGTGTGATGTGGAACGACAGGGAAGTGGAAGGAAGGAACAGGAAGGCCCTCATCGACAAGCTAGTTGTCGATGAGTGACAGGAAAGGTGGGACACCAGTGAAAAAGGAAGGTGGACGTACTCATGGCTGCCACATGTACGAGAAAGACTTGAGTCCCGCTGGCAAGGATTTTTACACCTCCCAGCTCGTCACCGGCCACGGAGACTTCAGAGAGAAGCTCTGTGGATTTGCGTTGGTGACTGACGGGCTGTGTGAGTGTGGTGAGCTCGACACAGTGGAGCATGTGGTGTTCCACTGTCAGCTACCAACCGGAAAGGAATAGGAAAGGAATGAGCAGTCCAATCCCTGTACCCCCATGGAGATAAAGCGTTGGTGCCAGTAGAGTGCCTCTTGGCAATTCCTGCACCGGGGCCGGCCACCCATTCAGGTCCTTAGGCTGCTCAAGGTGCAGCCATATAGAATGGGTACCACAGGGGCTTCAGCCCACGGCCAGCAGCATGTAGCCTTTGGAGCGTGGCACTGTTGGCCGTGAAGCCATGGGTTTGGCCTCGTGGGGGCTGTGGTTTCGCTGGAAATCCCCCTAGAGAGATGATCGGTGCTGGCTGGAGAGGGGTAAAGGCCGTGAGGCTAGGCACCCTCTCCAAAACCATGGGCAATGCCAACAGCACACATACCATTGTAGTACCTATTAACTGCCCAGTTAGCGAAGAAGGTTATGACACAAAACGCCTCAATTGATCTCTCCCTTTGAAACTTCCCAAGTACATACTTAGATCACATGGGAAACCAACATAAGAGCTCCTCACAAATGCTATAGGATTCCCCAAGGTCATACCCCAGTGTACCACAGTGGAGAACTGCCTAAATGACAACCAGCCTCCACAGGTCTGCGTTCGGTGAATGCTGAGTGAGTGGCCAAGCTCTTTCTTGCATTATTGAAACTGCAACCTCCATGACGTTCGACTGATATAACTCTCTTTTGAGGGTTGAGAAACACTATTTTGACAAGAACACATACCTGTCATTTGTATAAGCAGCAAGCTAGTTCAGCCAGAGCTGAGCTGAACACTCCAATCTGGGAATACTTTATAAAGAAGCCAATGAAATGATTAATTAAGTTGAATTAATACTGATGAAGTTTGGAATTGGTTTCCTATCACATTCTTATAACTTATAATGGAAATTCGCTTTTAGGCTTCAAGCGCAAGGAGTTCCGAGGAAGATTGGCCATAGCAATCACGGCAAATTTCATCAACAGGCACACGGAGGCTGAGGCGAGGGTTGAAGAAATAAGTGGAGTCGCTTTCATATTTAATCAAAAATTCTTCAAAGACCTCTATGCATCGACCGGTATCGACTTAGAGAATATCGTTTACTACAAAGATGACACGCATTATTTCGTAATGACCGCCAAAAAGCACAGTCTTATTGACAAAGGAGTCATCATTTCGGTAAGCGGATTTTCTTTAAAGTTTAATTGGTAGTTCATTTGGTTCACAGATGAAGGTGATGTAAAAGGAAGGTTTTACTTTGTGGGACGTCGGGGCTCATATTATGTGACCAAATACGTTTTGGTGGAATAGATTGAGGACTAGAAGTTACAATGCAAAATAAACGAGTGGGTTGGCTTGTGAGCTCAAAATGGCTAGTGAAATGGAACAGCATGGGTGCATCGTGAGATGAGGATAGTGTGTGGTAAGGCCTCTTAGGAAACTGGTTAGAGCCAGACCACAAGACGAGCCTGTTTATTAAGGCACATGGCATCTGCAATCCGTGGCTCCACTTCTCTCCTCTCAAAGACTATCCATCCTGCACGTCTTCAAACAAAACCCACGTGCTCCTCCAATGTAGTTCCTACATAGTTGAGCGAGCTGAACCTTCCAGCTTTGAACGGTTCTCACAGCCAATCCCAGAGCTCTTGAGGATTACCTAGGCCTACAAGACAGCATCCACGGAAGCACTCCGAGAGATCACTTGCCAGTCTTGGCCATCGAGTTCATGGTGAACTAGTGGAGAGTGAAAAAAGAGCTTCCCTCGCTCTAGTCTAATCTCATCTAAACGAAAATTTGCCGCGCTTGATGAATCATCGATCGATAAATGGCAGGTGAGAGCGGAGATCCACTTCAAAGAGATGTGACACGCTCCAGTTTTTTCCTAACATCTTTGGAGAAAGCGTATGGAGCCAGTTCCTACGAGATATTGTGACTTCAATGCGAGGCTCCATTTCTTTCCTCTCAAAGACTCCATCCTCCATATGGTGCGTCCAGGAGATATAAAAACACAATATGAAATTACATCTAGTTGACGAGGCAATAACGCAACTTGCCCTGTACGTTACGATTCTATTTTATATGTTCTTTCTTGTATATCTTGACCCGACTTATGCAATATGTCGTTTCTGTAGTAGTCCTCATACGCTGTGGTTTGGCGTTGTCAAGTGTAGCGATCGTCATTTTAACGGTTCTTGTGTGTTATTCGCCGTGTCATACTAACTCAGTACACGGAGGGTGGATAATCAGCTGGTAAAGATTAAGGAGCCAATGCGCTAAATTACGATTACATATGTGCACTTGGGCATTCAGTGTTTGTGGTGAGGGGTTTTTTTACTTTCCTCGGCTCTACAAAGTAGAAAGGAAAGTTATGTAATCGGCTGAAAGAAAATTTTGAGTTCTCTTCAGATCTTTACGTTTCAGACCCCCCTGAGTCCGAAAAACACTATTTGGGAAGATGGCCTGTGTGTCTGTGAACGATTTTTAGAGAGAACCACCGTATCAAATCCAATCAAACTTGATATCTCGCCTGCAGGTTACTATGGGACGCAAAAATAAGGGTTTGAGCAAAATCCACCGAAAGTTAATTATAGTTATCATAGTGATCAAAACACCAAATATTTTTTTTCTCAAAAATGGCTCTAACGATTTTGATTAAATTTGTTATATGGATAGCTCTCAATAAGGCAATTATACCATAAAATTCCCATTTGTGGGAAAATGACGAGAGCAGCACAATAAATTATCAAAACTTTCGACGAAATCGATTTTAGCGCGGTTTTTAGAGAAAACAACCGTACCAAATCAGCTGAAACTTGATGTCTAGCCTACAGGTTACCATGGCACGCAAAAATAAGGGCATGGGAAAAACCCACCGAAAGTTAACTATAGTTATCATAGTGATCAAAACACCAAGTTTTTTTCTCAAAAACCGCTTTAACGATTTTGATTAAATTTGTTATATTAATATCTCTCAATAAGGCAACTATACCGTAAAATTACCATTCGTGGGAAAATGACGAGAGCAGCACAATAAATTATCAAAATTTTCGACGTAAAGCGTTTTTAGCGCGGTTTTTTCCTTATAAACTCCGCTGGAATTTTGGTAGAATGTTAAAGAAAATTGGTATTGTAGTCCAATCCAATACCTAAAGGGTGAGTGTTTGAGAACGCTCATGAGATACATGGGGCTCACTCCAGAAATTCCCGAATTTCAACTACTGCCGTTTCGCTTACTACCACTTCTAAACGTTTTTGCCCAATAACTCTTCAAAAGTAATTACTACCCTTCTTCAAAAAATTCGTGTACTGCCTCATTACTTTTCTGTGTACCAATTGCTCAATAATGGTCCTATAATGAGTATGAGCAGTACAATAAATTCCGGAACTGTAAGCGCTACCGCTTCCTGCTGCTGTGACGTGTTGTTTGACCAAGTTCAAAGGAACTGAGTGATAAATGAATTGAGTAAGTAGAATTAGCCATGTACGAAGTGAATTGTTGTACAGCTTTTTGGAATGGCGTATGGCCCATTTATAGTTGGTGAGTAAATGATTGAAGTTGGCTGGTTAAGAAGTTGTTACTGCAGCTGAGCAAAGTACGGACAAGTCCTTGTCTATGCAACAGATAATACCCCCCTGAGTAGTGGGTGGAAGATTGGGGGACCTCTGCCAGGGGGGCTTACTGGGATCCTTCCGAACCTTTCTTGTCCTGGGAGCAAGAACAGCCATAAGTGCCATCGAATGATGGGGCGGGCCAGTGATCATTCTGACCTTGAGGGTTGTTTGAGACAAACATGTTACCATGGGATTGCACAGCCCGCTGCCTTGCGCCAGTGCATTATGGTTTAGGGTGGCTGCCTCCGCAGGGCAAGGTAGGTAGAACGGGGCAATCCAACTCCTACCCTCGGCAATACCTGAAAATACTGAAAAATGCGCTTGCTCTGTGGATATTGTGGTGGTTGTGGAGTGGCTGGAGGGTAGTTCTCCCATCTCTTCCTTCGTTTTTAAACGGCGGGGTCTGAGGGAGGTGGGGATCCAGTCGGTACTCCCCCAGACATCCCTAAATGCAGAATTATAACTGTCTGTGCGGACGGAAAACCAGGTTGTCTCAGACCAGAATCAGATTTTTTCTGAAGACGAAGCTTGTTCGGCGTCCCTCTTTTCATCTGGTTCCTTCACTCCAAATGGGCCTCAAATTCGAAGGAAGTGTTATCCTCAGCACATTACGATTTAAACCCTACGCTGCTTTGGAAGTGTCTGCAGTGGAACCCCCAATTAAACCTATCCTATGTGCGGGTGAATATTCTGAGGGCCAAACGCACCAAACGAAGTATAATGTCTGCAATTACGCGGATTTTCGACCCCTTAGGGTTATTGGTTCTCTTGACTGTCTCTTGAACAAAGGAATTTGCTAAGACTTTGTGGAGTCTTAAGTTGGGTTGGAACGAGTCTCCCTAGAGTGCCATCTGTCATCAGTGCATTATAGGCCAGGGCCACGTAAGTGGCTGCCTCCACAGGGGAAGGTACGTAGAACGGTGCGATCCAACTCTTACCCAGGGCCTGAAAATGCTGGAGAGTAGCTCGTCCTTCCCACTCTACTTTTAACCTCCGGAGTCTGAGGGAGATGGGGGCCACCCAATTGGTACTCCCTACAGACATCCCAAAGCAGAATCGTAACTGAGGTTTCATTCCAGTCTGTTTGGTTGGATTTTTGACTCACTTGGTCACTATGCTATGGTTTACTGTTACTTTTTGAACTTTGGACTTGCAGTTTCACTTCACACTGACCTTTATTATAATGGTTTGTTTGTCCCCTACCTGGTTAAATAATTTTTCCTGAAGATAGCGAGCATATCGTGATCATTCGTGTACCAACAAGCTTTCTGGCTTCATGGATACAATTCTGAACGACGTTATTCACCGCACTCCAAATTATCAGACAGCAGTATTTCAGCTGAGCTCTAATATGATGTAAATAAGTGCCTCTTTCGGGTCGATATATTAACCTTGATCTCTGTTGTAGGATTACAGCGATACGGCTAAACTCTTGAGCGCAGAGAACGTCGATAAAACTGCCTTAATGGAATACGCTCGAGAAGCTGCCGATTTTTCCACGGGCAACAGACTGCCTCAATTAGAATTTGCAGTAAATCACTACGGCCAACCTGACGTCGCTATGTTCGATTTTACTTCGATGTACGCCGCGGAAAATGCGTGCCGATTCGTGGAAAGGAGAGGCCATCGACTTTTCGTCGCTCTCGTCGGAGACAGTTTATTGGAGGTAATGCGTTACGTCTAGAGGCCCCGACTTGTAATCATTTTCATTTTTAATAAAATGTCACTTATGATTTCGTGTGTCGTCATTTCAGCCCTTTTGGCCGACGGGATCTGGCTGCGCGAGAGGTTTCCTTTCGTCGATGGACACTTGCTGGGCTATGCGAAGTTGGGGGTCGGGTGCTCACCCTCTCGAAGTGATTGCGGAGAGGGAGAGTATCTATCGCCTTTTGGCGCAAACCACCCCTGAAAATCTTCACAGAGACCTTCAAGCGTACACTCTTGACCCTTGCACTAGGTAATTTAAAAAAAAGTTCACATTTAATCGTTTAATTATACTATATATAGTCTTATCGTTAAGTGTTTTTGATCTTAACACCAGTAATTTGTCGAGCGATTTATTACAAATTGCCTCCTACACCCAGTTGATGATGGGGACTTTCTTTTTGCTTAAGAACTTGGTGGGCCTGGGATAATAATGTAATGGAATTTTTTTAGCGGTATTGTACCCACTTTCAAGGGCGAGTGTACCTATACTAACGCACAAGGCTCATTCTGATGTAAATTCTGATTTCTGTCGTTCCCAGGTACCCAAATTTGAATTCCCGGTCAGTTCTGCCGATTCAAGTTCGAGGCTTGCTCGACTCGGACGATCCTAATGAAGTCGACGAATTTCTCAAAGCTCCGAAAAATACGGCTGCTCCGTACTACGAAGTACCGAAGAAGCGGAAAAGACGAGGTGATCATAACGTCAAATTAAAACTGTCGTAATACAAAAAAAAACGTATTGATGAAATCAACGAACGTCGATATTTCATTGCGTTATACAAATACTCATACTCATCTCGTTCAATTTTATTCAGCGCTATTCTCGGAGAGAGAGAAACAGAGATTGATTGAAAGGCCCCTTCTTCCGTTTTCCCAGGACACACTGACGAGTTTCATTCCTCTTCCTACACAAAACAGAAAAAAAATTCAAGTTAAAAAAACATATATAAAACGTATACGACAAATATACGAGTGTAAATAAATCAGAACGCGTACGCTGATATTGTAAAGAATTTTTTATTAACACAATTATATTATTATTATAATTTTAATAATATAATAATTTCTTATAATATAAAATATAAATATTCTAAATTATAATATAATAATTTCTTAAATTTATTCCTAAAAGTGTTGGTATTTTCTCTCAAAATGAACATATTCTTATACTCATTATAAATATTGGCACCTTGAATCAAAAACGGTCGCCGTATATTGTTCTTCTATGTAACCATTTTGCAGAAGAAGGTGATGGTTAGGAAACGTGGTCATACGACTTCTGAGTGCTATTCCATTCTTTTCTACTCTTCGTGTTCCTCAAAAAGCGCGTTCTTGCAAATGCTTTTGAAAGATGCAACGCTCACGGAGGTGTCAAATAAGTCTGGGTTCTCATTAAAAATTCGAACAGCTGTGGCAGTGAAAGATTTATTGAAGATGGTGGTTCGATGGCGAGGGATTTGAATTAGGCCATGTCGTGTCTCATGTTGGTGAATTGTGTGGAGAAATGCAAATTTTTCGGCGATATAGGGAGGGTTATGGAATTTTAAGCTCTTAAATAGGTGCAGAGCAACAGTGAGGGAGAGAGAGAGAGAGAGAGAGAGAGAGAGAGAGAGAGAGAGAGAGAGAGAATTCAAGTTTTTCTGCGTGTCTCGCAATGCTAACTAATGTAGGGAAAGTTCGACACTAGTAGCCAATGTAATGGACATAATGAAAGCGATATCGTACTGTTTCAGGGGTAAGTACGATATCAACCGAATGCAATTGGAACACAGTTTTATTCTCAATTCTCGGGGAAGTTTTACCACCACAAACAGGGAACTGGGTGGGAGCGAATGCGAGCGCGGGCAACACGGCGACGAGACTGTGCTCAGTTACAACTGACGGCAGCGAAGTTTCGAGCGAATCGGGGCATTTGAGGTGAGAGAGAGAGAGTACAGAGAGTTTGGTTCATTCCGGTACAATACCTTACAGCAGATGATTAATACTTGATCTGACCGCTGGAGGTTGGAGTCCAAGTACGTTCTTCATCTGCTCAATCACTAACTGAACAACAAGTCTCGTACATGATTGGAAAAAAATTCTGTTCAATGATGTGGCAAGTGGCCACCCTTTTCCGACAAAAGGCGCCTCGCAGAGAAGTCTGGCGGCAGAGGAAATAATTGGGATTACTCTGTGGCTCACCCCAACAGAGGGCGCTAGCCATGAGCCACAGCCTACTCCTGGAGGGGATAGCATGTGGCCAATGAGAGAGGACTCCCCACTCCAAGAGAACGTACATAAGGGCCTGCCTGCAACAACAAGTATCATCCCCCCCCACTCCCCACATCCAAGTGGGAAGCCACCTAATCCCTCGGTGGGAAACACCAGGCCAAGTACCTCAGTGTCATCTTTGACAGGAAACTCAACTGGTACAGACAAACCCTCGCAGTTTGTGCCAAAATAAACGGAGCCTTCACTGCTCTCCGGCCGTTCTTCAACAACAGAAAGGTCTCACATCCAACGAAAATCCGTGTCTTCAACGCCATCATCAGGAGCATCAGCACCTACGCCATCCCCATCTGGGGCACGGCCTCCTCCCTTCGCCAACTCGAGGGCACCTACATGAAGTCCCTTCGAGGTGTCCTCCGCTCACCCCGCTACATCAGAAACCGGCAGCTCCTGAAGGAAACAGGCCTCCCCTCGCTAAGCGAAGTCGCCGCTACCTACATCGTCCGTAGGCCCTGCTCCCTCTGAAGACGGCGCCAGCGAAGACGACGAGTCCCTCACTTTGAAGAGCCACTGCTTGACCGAGCCATTCAACTCAACCGAGTCCCTCGTTTCGCGTCTGAAGGAGAAGGAGCCACGATTCAATCGAGTCCCTCACTGTGAGAAGCTACTGCTCAACCAAACCCTTCGACCCACACTTCAACTCCTGAGGAACACGACTCCACAGAGTCTCACTTTGCCAACCGGCTGAGACAGAACCTACGAAATTTCGTTGGCCCTTTTTAAGGCCACACATTTAAAAAGGAAACCCGACAAATGAAACAGTGAGATACGGGAGAGGGGGAGAGAGACCACAACTCTCTCACATTGCCTAACTTGCAATTAATTTTTAAATTATATCGGTTCCCCGGTGGTAGTCATTGCCAGCCTCTTTCAGAACTCCTTTTCATTAAAATCGTAATATCTGCACCATTGCCACCACTTAACTGCTGGAAAATAAAATAATACAGCCGTGAATGTGCTAGTTCAATTTTTGTGTGTTCTTATTCCTGTATTCACTAGAAAATAACTTATCGTTAATCCTGATTATTACAGAGGCTGTCGTTCATGCGGACACGTTGTTGCATTGGCTTCAAAGGCAAGTGGCCCTGTGTGAAGACGTATCGATCGAAAATGTCACTTCATCCTTCAAAGACGGAATGGCGTTGTGCGCTATTATTAATAGGTTGGTATACTCAAATATTTGCTCAAAATAATGCCCCAGAAGAAGATTAGAGGTTATGAATTATAATAAAACAGTTCTATTTTCAGTAAATTTGAGTTAATGTTGGATCGATTTCGAGGATTGGGTCGTCATTTGTAACGGTAACGCTGATTTTATTGATGACCTAACTGTCGAAATCGATGTCTTAAGTACATTTGACAGTGGCAAAACAAGTCAACCCCCCGTCCACAAATTTCGAACAGTTAGAAACGAATTTGACTGTTCGAGAATTGAATATAATTTTCCCTGTTTGTTTACATAATGGTGGATAAGTTCAATGATTGGTGATGTTTGGAGCTGACTGATATAACCCTCGTCGAGGGTTTAGGAACAGTCGTCAAATGAGGAAACAGGCTTGATGTTTGGAACGTTCTTCGCATTGCACGTACGTGGGCCCCGACAAGGCATGCTACCGACCAGCTCGCTACCCTATTCATTTGCCGTGTCTACGCTTCTTTCTTTTGTGGTCGAAGTTTTCAGGATATTTCAATATCCCGAGTTTTTTTAATCCCTTCAACCCGTCGAAGAGCCTCAACTACTTTCACAATCAATGCGGTACTTCGTTTCAATTTACTTTCTTCATTCTCTGGGACATTCGAACAATTTTGTTTTATTTTTCCTGATTTTAATTGATTAGTTTGACTTTAATAATATTATTATCCGGACGTCCTTATGCATTTAGCTTCAATGTAAATAGATCGTTTTAATTTCAATTTTCTTATTATTTTATGAACAATTCTTCGTTACGCTTCAAATTTCAAGTCGTTATTATCTATTTTCCGTTTCTACGTTTGTTTTTCTTTTCATTGAGTGATATTTTTAATTTGAATACATTTGGGATGACGTCATATTTTCGTTTCATTTCGTTCAATTATTAATTTTACTTTCCGCTATGAACCCTTCGGTTGATTAATGATTCGTAGCGTTCTGTGTACGTTTTGTTTTTGTCAATTTTCTTCTTTTAATTTTGTTTCATTTTCCTTTTTAGGTACCGGCCTCATCTCCTCGACTTTGCCTCTCTCGATAGAGAAGAAGTTGCCAAGAACAACCAATTGGCGTTTGACATTTTAGAAAAGGAACTGCTTATTCCTCCCGTAAGTTCCCCTCTTTGTAAGTTTGTAACCTCGTTGTACAATGTCGTGGGTCCTCGTCGGATAAAGCTCGCCGAACATCCCGGCGATGCGCCTTGGCGAAATTGTACTGGTACCATTAGGGGCAATATGCCTTTGAGAGGACAAAACAATTAAACTTCAAAGCCTCCAAACTTGCTTCGCTCCTAACTATTTTTACATAAACTTTAATAAATGAAAAATAAATTCGCTTTCGTTCCAAAAATAAAATTGCAAATTAAAATGAAAGATAAATTAAATCGTCCGACCCTCTATAGGAGGAATTATGGGAGCCTGCGGCTGTGGCGCCTGGCTTTCATTGGCGATAGGATGTGTAGATCTTTTGACAGCTTTGTTCTTCGGAATATTCTTTGCTCGAGAGCTCCAGCAAGGAATGTATAGTTGGTATCTGAACAACCTGCTGGGAGAAAAAGAAATGTTCAGAGGTAGAAAACCGTATCGCACGGGCGGACGAATATCGAGGGATGGCGGCTGCGGTAGACCTCTGGTCGGTGTTGACTTGTTCTTTACCACACCACCTTCACCATATTTTACTTTTTACATTTTAATACTGTGACGATACAAACGGTAAATTGAAAGTGGGGATGAACCCAAGAAAATTATAATGGCGAAGCCCCGGCTATATTGGTAAAGTGGTAAAGCAAATAACTAAAACTGATTCGAAAATTATAATGTTTTATTCAGAAAATAATTAAAATTAAATTTCAACTGAAAAATTGGGACATATCGACTCAGGGTTTTGTCACAGATATATCAAAATCGGTGAAGTAATTATTTCTTGTTTCCAACGGCCGTGGATTATAATTCTAAACAAATTGGCAAGATGGTAGTTCTTTAGAATTTTGTATGGATGAATGTCCGAGGAAGTGAGACAGGAAGGGAGTCGACGAGGTACGTGGACGCCTTCCTCTGGTAATCACCGGAGAACCGAAACTTCAAAGTCTTTTGGCTCCGACCCAAACGATGCATGAAGGGTAGGTCTCTCGTAGTTGACTTCCACTGCGAGGACCCTTGGTGCACATACAACACCTCCAGTTGAACAGAACGGACGAACCTCGAGCACCTCTGAGAAGCGAATTCGGGGTGAGGATTTGCTTTCGGCGAATTCTCTCTTACAATTCGTCTCGAAGGACGTGTCCGCAGCCGAACACTACTTGTAAAAAAGTAATTTCGACGATGGCGAAATATAAGGGCACGGTGGAACGATAGAACGCGACGATACGGCAGGCAATGTCGGAAGACAAAAGAAAACGGAGCAACGTGGTCTGGGTTATCTTTTTCCCGCCTCCTACTGACATTGTGTAATTCATACCGAATTTCGATAATTTATTGAGGTAGCTTCGTATCTTCTTCCGAAATGCAATATCAATATACCGATAATTTTCTACTATGCTTCTTTATTAGAGCTGCCAGAAAAACCCCAAATAAAAGAATAATTGCACTGAGCATTGACTACCATCTGGCGGAAGACGGGGAAAATTCGCACCGAGAACCGCGTAATTGCGAACGTGGCGGGACTTCGGAATAATTGACGCTACAATACAAAAAATATATATATGAAGGGTCCAGGGAAAAAACCGACTAAGTCACTTTTTCTTAAAAACGAGAAAACTCGATTTGAAAGTTTGAAACGCGATTGTGTTTGACTAGATGCAAATAAAAATTTGAAATAAGTCATATTGTGCACTAAAACATCTATTTAAGTGTTCCGCAAAATGTTGACGCTATTATTATACTACTTACTTGTTGAAAAAATTCAAAAACTGAGCAAACCCCCCAAAAAAGGGAAGGGTCGTAGGAAACTACATTACGATGTTTTTCTTTGAACATGGTGTACATTTTTTTTGATGCACAAGTCCTCGGACAAATATATTTTTTTCGAATCTTTCAAACTGTAGTGGCTTTGTTGGCCTCTGAAACTTTTTATGTGAGTATAAATCAAATCTGTAGTGTTCTTGTCGAGCTTCCTGTGGAGAGAAGAGTGTTTACCTCTTCTGTCTGTTGGGGGTGTCCCTGTGAGTTGCAAATTCTGCTATAAATTATTTTACTGTTGTTGGTACCATGGATTGAGCAAAATGCTTTTGCACAAACGGGTACATCTACTGCTTTATCTGAGCAGACAATTCTGACTCGGTAAGCATAACTGGCTTGGCAAAAGTTAGCCGTTTCCTCTGGCTGTCGTGGTCTTCTATTGGTAATGGCGAGAACAGTAATCAGTCCACTTAAGTAACTATTCTGTTCGTTATGTGAGGAAAGGTCATTGAACTTGGGGATTATCTCCATTCTCGCATCATGAGTTATTTCCTCAAAGCATTTGAACCTCGTGCAGTTGCACGGTGGTCCCATTTTGTAAGTCGCAATCCTCAACTCTTTAGCAACATCATGTACCCGGGGCCCGTACGTTTTCTTTTCTTCGCCCCCACTCTACTAAACTTCAACAGTGTCGGAACCGCTAGTAGACATTTTAACAGTTATTTATAAAAAATAAACACAGAATTATTTCGAGAAGCTGGAAAAAAACTTGTGTTTCACATGCGTTGAAGAAATCAATACAGACCTGATAAGAAATATTGTGAATCACAGAGGCAAGGTGGTGGGGACCACGTGTTGCGCTGTTGGGGGTTCGGTCAGGGAACAGTGACATCGTCGGTTCTTTCCCTGCACACCAAAAACTCCAACCTTTATAACTTCCAACTACGTCAGTTTTTCCTCTTTTTCTAGTTACTAAAATGAAGAGCATCATTGTCTGAGTTCAACGATATAAAAAACTCGATTTGTGAGAAAAAAAGCGACTTAGTCGGTTTTTTCCCTGGACCCTTCATATGTGAACAAAATAAATAAATATCGCTCGTTTATATTGGTAGGAGCAGGAACTTAATTTGTGTAGGCCTTTTCCTACCTTGAGTGCCTAAATAGAGACCTTGGGAACCACTCCACAGTTTCGCTCATCGGGCTATTGTGCGAGAATCTGCAGGGTTCTTTAGACGCATGCTTCGCTTGCAAAGACCTTATTGTGCGACGTCACTATTTTGTAACATTACTGGGCTATAAATCGTAAAGCTTCGTATATGAAGTTCATAACAAGCAAATGCTCCAAAGAGTGTTTTCTGTTTTGAATTCACCATTAAACCGACTGACGCCCACAATTCGTATTTGACGAGGAAAGTAACGTTGCCATTTAATAGCTTGTTGTTTTGAGTATTGATGTCGCTCAGCAGGTTCTTCGTGATCAGCGTCGCCTCTCTCGTTGTTAGCTAATTGATCCACAAAAAAAAAAATAATAATTCAAGGTGCTCGCCAACTTTGTATCGAACTGGGAGCTCCAAGTGCTGACTCAGTTCGCTGACTCGAGCGTCTCTCCCTTTTAAGCTTTTCTTTTGTCAGTCTTCTTTCTAGTACACGTGCTCACTTAGCAGATTAACCGGAAAATTCGTTTAACGCTCCAGTTTTTTCGTCTCGTGCTCGGGGAGAGCATTAGTTCGCCTCTTCACTTCCTATTTTGGCATATTCGCGGCGCACGTCCCTGACCTTTCTCGACTTTCGAAACGTTGAACTTGGTATTTTTCCGTTCTTTCTCTCTCAGTTATTTGTATTTGCCTTATAAGTATTCTCAACAATGTTACTTTCCGAAGTGCAAGTAAAATATTGCAATCGGAATTGAAAGTTCGGTTCTCTTCAAATATTTACGTTTTAAGGCCTGAGTTCGAAAAACCTAATTTCCGCGCAAGGTTCGTGTGTCTGTGGTTCTATTTGCGGGAGAACGGCTGAACTGATTGAGCTGTTTCTTTTTGTTTTGTTCGGGATTTTTCGTAGACGCGGAAATGAGGTCATACGCGATTTTCACAGATGGGAAAGGGGGGTAGGGGACCAAAATGTACCAAAAACTTATTAATTTATTTGATTATTGCGAATGCGCTTGTACTAATTTCACTACACATTTTCAGGTGATGACTGGAGTAGAAATGGCTGAATGCGAAATTCCCGACAAGCTTGCCATGCTGTCCTATTTGTCTCAAGTTTACGAAGCTTTCAGAGGAGAAATTCCGCATTATAAACACCAAAAGATGGTATGAAATTCATTTATTGCTGCGTTTACTACTTACGGTTTACATAATTCATGGTGTGAGTGTGTTCTCCCTTTGAAAAACTCTACGTGTTGTTTTTAATGAACTGGGTGCGGCATAAAGGTCGGACGTTTTTGAAAAAATCATAACTTCGGTCACTTTTACTCAAAAAAAATTTTATTCACATATTTAGATTCACAGTTTGAAAGCATTTTAGAAATTCATGCGTGGAAAATCACATCAGTCAAGTGGCATCCCTCGTTCACGATACACTGCTGGAGTCTTGGAAATTTCTGAAAACTCTTTCCAACGTTGCTCTCTCAACTGCGACGATATCCACGCGAATACCCTTAATTAATAGGATCCTTCAATTCCTCCAATGTTCGGGGCTTGTGCTGTTAAACACGTGCTTTGAGTTAGGGATCTGGTGACTAAGGAGGCCAATGAACGTCACCGAACCTGGAAATAAGGCGGCCAGAGAAAAAGAGGACGAATAACGCTTATCGTTGCTCTAGCTGTGTGAGCGGTTGGTGGTCCTGTTGGAACCACATACGACGGATTGCAATACGTTTTTGTCTCAATTCAGGTGTAAATCCGTATTCGATGTACGGTCTGTGACAAAGAGAGGAGATGAGCAGTTTGTTGCCGTCTTCACGAACTGCCGTTTAGGGTTTCCCGACTTGAAGCTGCAGGGTTGAACGCATTTTTGTGCCTTTTCTTGGAATTGTTCATGATACCAGCACAGCCGAGAGGGGTTGGATTCACCTCGGACGTTTCGATCATTACTGCGTGATCGACCGTAGTTGTGGCTGCGCGAGCTTTGGTTTCTGAGATTCCGTGTAGAAAGTTGAGCAAGTTGTTGAGTGAGTGTTTCGATTGCGTAAATAAGCGTTTGGTCAGGAGGATTCGGTGCGGAAGAGGTGGTTTGGACAGAGAGGTTAGGGATTGTTGGCGACACTTCGATGATTTGATCGGCGAGTCCTGAGAGCTTTTCCAACGTCAATTCTGACTGTGTGGTGAGAATAGCTTGGACATTTTGTGGGAGTCGTCTGAGCCAAAGCTGTCGCAAGAGATTGTCTTGGATGACTGCGGTTCCGGCGAGTGTTCGCAAATGGCGTGAAAATTGCGATGGTTTGCGATCGCCAAGCTCCTCTTCACTGATGAGTCGTCTCACCCGCTGCTCTTCAGAAGCCGATAAGCGTTGTATTAGTTTAGCGCGTAAATACGTGTATGGGTGATCAGCCGGTGGCGTATTAATGACGTCTTCAACTTCCACGGCTATGCGAGTTTCTAATTGCGATACAGCATAGTGAAATTTTGTTACCTCGCTTGTTATATTGGAGATAAAAAATTGAGACTCCGATTGCGCAAACCACAGGCTTGGTCGATTTATCCAAAACGGTGGCAATTTGACAGCGACGCGATGTACTGCTGCTGCGTGGATTGGTTTGGGCACGGATGTTTTGATAATTGGGTGCAGCAGCTTCGTTGTTGAGTTGTTGGTATTGCTGCTGCGCCAGTTGATCACTAAGTCGCTGGTTATCGTTTCGAAGCTGCTCGAGCTGGGCAAGGAGTTCTGCATTGAGCTGAGCGTTGTCCCGTAGGAGTGCCATTTCTCCTCCGAGTGTCGTTTGATTTCAATTTAGTCGTCGGGGTCACCAATGAGGAGTCTCGATAACGAAAAATGATATTGACTTTATTCCAGAAGGATATTCACGTGTCTAGTTTGATGGTTGATAAGAGACTGAAATAATTACACGTATGTATAAACAATTACGATGGCAACATAAACGAATTCGGCGTTCGCCACATTACGAACGAAACTGTCATAAGCAAAAACTCTGTGCTCTACTGTCGACAGGTCCATGACTTCAACTGGTAAAAAAATGCTAAGACCTCCTGATTACAATGGTCCCTTCCCCACGTTGGTCGACCCATTTGGGGGGAAGTACTGGCCACATCAAAAACGCCCGACCTTTATGCCACACCCTGTACTTGACAAGTTTCAAGTCCAATTGTGTCTGACTCACGCGGAGTAATTTATATTTATTTAAGAGTGATAGGAATAAGTAGTTGTACATATTAGTGTTACGCAATGGCAATTTCACATAATAGTAAACTGGCGTAGATCTGTGAGAAAATAGGACTGCGGTGATCATCCCAAATAAGGGATAGTTATATTTTAAAAATAAATATGTTGTTGTTACGAAATTATAAACTCTTATCATAAATTGCAGGAAGAAGTCGAAGAAGGGAAGGACGAGGTCGTCAAAAAAGTACAACTCACTAGGATTAAGAACCTTGCTCAAATAGCGCCTCACCAGAAATTGTCTCTAATGCAAAAGCTCACGAGTCGGCCTTCAAGGAGAAGACGCAGCCATCTTAATTCGGTACAGTAACCCTCTATCCGTAATTTTATTATTTTCAACGTTTTATTGGGAATGTACGAAATTGCACAGCTGAGAGCTGAGGCAGCCGCTGGTGAATGTATAATTACTTTGTTTATCTGGCTATGGCATAATCCGCTAGAGCGTTGTGTATAAGTGGACTGTACCGAATTAATGTGTCCAATTTCGGCAACGATGGTATCGTATGCAGAATCGGAATGCAGCACTCACTTTCAACTTTAAACGTGGAGATTCCCTGGCCAGGGAGGGTGTGAAGAGCAGGTTTGTCTGCGAGGTATTTGGAGAGAGCAGTCACACGATTTGTGCCGAAATTGGTTCACGAAATGAAGTTGCCGAATGGCAAATGAATGAAATTAAACTTTTCTTCGGAAAATACAAATGTTGGAATGGTAGAACGTTAATCAAATAAAACGATAGGAAGAGCACTGAGGAGCGACTTAACGAAACAGCGAAAGGAAGGAGTCGCAGAGCCGACAGGCTGGCGAATTTGCCTAAGGTCGCTCTCGGGCGTGTAAACAAATAAGAGGCCTCCTTGGTCGATACAGGGAGTACACTTGATATCCTGACGATTTTTTCAATTGATTGTACTATTTTACTCGACTTTACATCATGCGTGTGGCAGTAAGTTGACCTTCCCCTAATTTAAGGGAAATTTACGCATACGATGCGTGAAGGCTCAACCTAAAGGTAACTGATTGCTTATGTTTGACGTGTATATGACTTAATTTCAGTGTACAATGTGTGTGGAGCTGGTGATTTGTCATCAATATTTAAAGAAGGAAGGGCTTCCTATGATGAATTGAAAAATTTGTAAACGCTAAAGTTTCGTAATATGTACGTCCGCTCTATCATCTACGATAGGAGTGAATTAGGGTGTTCAAAATTTGCTCAAAAATATTGGTTTTAATTCCCTTGAATAAATTCGTTGACCTGCAAAAACGGGTAACACAGTCCAAATATAATGTCGATTTTAAAAATGTATAAAATTGGCACGATCCAAAAGTTGATATTTCGGCGTATATTTGCTTTGTAATTAATTCCCGATTCGTGTTTTTGTACTTTTAAAGAGAAAAAAACAATTCAACGTGTGTGAATCTATTAATAGGGCGCACCAATACAAGGAACCATCGAAGAGCGACTCAAGTATCTAGAAGAGGCGTCGCACGACAACGAGAAAGATTTCTTCGATCGCAACCTCCTCGAGTCTCATTCGCCCGAAAGGCAATCCCGCCACTTCGTTAGTCAGTACACCGAGAGAATCAAAGAGCTAGAGCGGGAGAGGCGTGAGAGGACGAGGCGTCGAGAAGAGATAGAAAGAAATCGAATGGACCGGTACATGAGGCGCAAATATTTGCGACACGTTGCGAATCAGCAATTTTTTAAAAGCATGAGCATGCTCCAGTCAAACACAAGAGACGACGAGGAGAAACAGCCTTTGGAAGATTTTTCGCTCTTTGTGTACAGAATGACGGCGCCCGATTTCAAAGATAGGGTCCGAGATTTGGAAAATAAACTACTCCATTCAGTAAGGGGCTATGTGTGTTGAGTGCGTGGTTCCTGTGTTGTACTGAGTTGTTTCAGATATGCTTGCTATTAACTAACTGTTTTCTGTGGAAAGTTCTCTTTTAACCCTTGATTTGGCCATTAACCCGCATCACACTGCGGCTTCGTGTTTGAAGAATATTTACTAGTATACGTGCCGTACTACTACTTTAGATACCGTATATTTAGGCAGCTTCCACCACAGCACAATGGCGCAGGAACGTCTCCAGTAGTTTCAGTGGGCGAAGGAAATTGACCTGCTGCTCTTGAGCGTGCAGCATGTTCGATCTTGATCTCTGTCTTGCGAGCGCTTCTGAGGCGACAATTGTGTTAAGGTTTTCCCGCTCCTTTCCCTTCCTTCTTCTCCCCTCAAGACCCCGCCCTTCAACAATTTTCGATATTGCAGGACAGCCACATTCTTCTAGTATATGTGCCGTACTACTACTCTAGATACCGTATATTTAGGCAGCTTCCACCATAGCACAATGGCGCAGGAACGTCTCATTTTTGATTCCGGCAGCCAAGCAAATTTCATCACCCCTTGGCAGAAAAACTCCGTCTACCTAAACAGAAGAGTTCATTTCAGATTTCCGGCGTGGGGCAATCTGTTGTCCACCACAAGGTTTACGGTCTGGTCTCTTGTAAATTGATCCCTCGTTTTTCTTCTAATTCAGCCATATTACTTCCTGCTACCCGATGACTCAGTAGTCCTCAAAACGTAAAGATCTGAAGAAAACTCAAAAAAAAATTTTCAGCCGATTACATAACTTTCCTTTCTACTTTGTGGAGCCAAGGAAAGTAAAAAAGCCTTGTATGCGAGTGATTTGACGTAGAGCTAAGGAAAGTTGTGTGTTGCAACGCACCAGATATTTTTCAGTACAAGAAGAATGACCTGAAGTGGGGCCTAACTGTTCTTTACAGGTTTTGAAGAAGGTTATGACCAAGAAACGTGGTCACAGTTGATCACTCCCTTTGAAACATGCCTCCCGAGTAAATAGTTGAATCAGGCGAGGAGCTCTTCCCAGATGGTATGGGATTCTCCGCGTATTAACGCCTGGGAAACAGTTCTACCTAGTAACCTGCCATATTTCATGTTAGTCTTCCTCTTGTAGTGTCATCTCTCTGACTTCTTGCTATACGCTGTTGACTCTGAACTCCCTTCATTGATGGGGAAGAATTCTGAATAACGCATTACCTTCATTTTATTTTTCATCCCACCTTTCGAAATTGATCTTAACACCCCTCATTCTTCTTTAACTACCTCTTCAATCGAGTTTTGGGTAATTAACTAGAATATCGTGTGTGCGTTTCGAACGATAATAACCTGTTTTAATTCGTGTTTCATTGAAATATTTTTAACACTTTTTCTCTTGAAATTTGATTCTGAAGTTGTGCCTGTTTGTACAAGTGCACAGTAACCGTGTGAAGAGTTGGAAATTAAGTTAAACCTTAGTTAAGTCTTTTCATTCTTGGATACGAAAATTCTTGAAAAATCGTTATCGAAATTTGAAGTGCTTTCTCAACTTCCCCTTTTGTGATGTTAGAGATTACGACAAATAAACGCACAAGCTTGCACTGTTCTGACATTAAAAAAGGTAAGAGATCGCTCCAAATTCAAATCGATCGAATGGAATGTTTCAACAACCCAGCTGGTTCAGTTTGAATTATGGTGGGGATGGTATAGAGTATTTTAATGTGGGTATGTCCCAATAGTCCTGGAGCCGAGGGCTAATAACGTTGACCGTTGGTTACCATTTTTTCTGATAGTTCCCTCAATGTTTGATAAAACCCCGCTTCTCTGCTCTCTCTGAAGTATGGATTAAGAAAATGACAGCTCATCAAAAAAGTCAAAATTTTGAGGGAATTGAAAAAATTGTTGTTGTTACTCCTGTACTTTATCACCGTAGTGTTAAATAATTAGGTTATAATTTGCAAGAAGAGCCCTGGTGGTATCTAACAGCAGGGGCACTAGGGGCCCTTTTGTACTGTGCACATCTCAAGTTCGTAATGTCACGAAAAACATTTTAGTAAATCGTACATTTTTTTTTTTTTTCTGAATCGGCTATCGTTTGTTCTCGTGAGAAGAATTTATTTCAGGTCGTGTTGTTAATGCGCATTTTGGTTTTCAGGACCGACCCAGTCGACTCTCGTTGGGGGGTAAAGGAGGTGATAAATGTGAGGATTTTAGTGGCAGAGTAAAGGACTTGGAGGCCAAACTTAAAGGAACTCACTCTGACAAGAAACCAAAGGATTTAATGAGGGCAATAGGTGAGTGTTTTGACGCGTTTAGTGATTTTACGTTGTTGAAATCGGTCTGTTTCATTATCAAAATGACACTCATTAGAGAGTATCAGTCGAAAGTCATGAAGATTACGGTTTGGCTATAGTGCGACAGCTTGATCTAGTATTACTGCTCCGAGACCCATTCCATTCGATTCAGCATCGAAAAATACTAGTAAACCGTACGAAACATGACCTGATTACAATGAACTAAGGAAACTAAATATTCCCCCGGCGCCCGTAAGCGCCTGTAGGCAATTGGCATGATGTCGCGAGTCGAGCGGGCGGGTGGTTTTGATGAGACGGGAGGGAGGGAGTACAAACGTACGTACATTTACTTCCGCTGTAGTTCCCGCGAATTCTTTCAATTATTAGACTTTGGCTCACTATAATTACTGTAATTACACTATGCGCAGTTGTACACGTCTGATATTCATTCCATTCGACCCAGGATGTACAAATACCTTGAAAGCAATACGAAACACGGTGTATTTGCGATTATACGGCGTTTTGTTAATTTTTTTAAACCATTTTTTGTCTGATCGGATTGCTGAGGCTGAGATGGCGGGCACAACTAGATACCAAATGGGATTTTTGTGCGATAGAACGGATTTTTTAGACCACGTTAAAGGCACAAAACGGCCAGGACGGCGGATGGGGGATGGCAGACGGACATTGCAGATTTGGAATCCCCGTGTCTTGAAACGTCAAGTATCAACTTTCAATGGGGGGGGGGGGGTTGTAAACAATTTTTCGTGACCGAAAACATCGGGTTGTTATTCAGAATGAGTAATGAACCAAAAGGCTATAACGATTTTGATTAAATTTTGTATACGGGCAGGTCCTGCGTAATGAGACGACAATACCTTGAACACGACGAGAGCAGCACAATAAATTAGCACACATTTCATCAAAAATCGATTTTAGCACTTTTTACATTCCTTGGCTCTTCAAAGTAGAAAGGAAAGTTATGTTTTTTAAATAAACTTCTCAAATGTTGCTAGATGCCTAAAAAAAAAGTAGGTGCTCGACCGATCGAATACATATACGATGAGGGTTTAATCATGGTCATACAATGTACAAGGGCTACACCACAAATTCCAAAATTTCAACCACCACCGTTTAACTTACTCCCATTTCTAAACTTTTCACCCGATAATTAGGAAAAGTGATTATTATCCTTTTTTTAAAAATCTTATCTACAGCCTCATTAATACTCCGTGTACCAATAGGTCAATAATGGTCAGGGTTTGAGTACGAGAAGCACAATAAATTCCGGAACTAAGCGCTACCGCTTTCTGTCACTGTGACGTGATGTTTGACGCAGTTCAAATGAACTGAGTGAAAAATCGTGAGTTGAGAACAACTACTCAAGTGTCCTCCAAATATTGTAGTTTATTCTCAGAAGCCCGAATCTGAAAATCAATCACCCCCAGTGAATTAACAAACTGGGAAATAAATTATGGGAGTCACCGTGTTCTTAAAAAGGTAGAGAAGCTGAAAAAGAGTCAAAATTAAACCTAGTTAAAGTTGTTTAAAAAAAATTGGGGAAAAAAGAGAAATTTGGGATAAAAGAACTTTGTAACTGAGAGGAAAATAACTGTACCAAACGAACGAACTCAATAACATAAACACTTCTTCCACGAGAAATTAATATTTCGGCTTTGACGAGAAAAAATTGATCCAAAAAAAAAAGTCTGGCCGTGATGCTGATGGAGTTCATAATTCTTCCTTTTGCGTAATCTAGGAAAACTGTACTTAGGTAGTAGTGGTGCACCAATGGCCGAAATAATTGAAAGCTGATGATCCAAAGAAGGTAAAATCTTGACGAGCGCTCGTAGGATGCGGCTGAGCTGACGATGGCAGAAGAGACAAGTGAAGAGGCGCGTGCAGCCCCATGCAACTAGCCAGCTTCGACAGGGGTGGTGGACTATGAGCCACTGACTCCTGTCTGACAATCGAGACTGTGTTCGATTCCCTTCATATGCCCCAGGCTGCCGTGGTTCAGCGTAACACACCAATCTGCGTCAAACCCAGGGATAAAAGAGCAGTTGTCAGTCGAAATGAATTACGTGTTAAAAATGATGGAACAATTCTGAAAAAAACTCCAAGGCACAATAAAAAATTAGGTATCGTCTTGAAAAAAAAGCACAACGCTGGTGAGCGGCAGACGACAAAATGGGAGGGAAAATTTGAAATAAAAAGGTTAGAGAGGGAACATTGGAAAAGGAAAGAGATTGTTTGCAAACACAGAGGACGGCTCCCTGGGAAAAGTCATGAACACAAGAGAATTGATGTCGAGCTAAAGAAAGTTGTGTGATGCAGCACACCTGATATTTTCTCCAACGCCTTGGGGGTGAGCTGGCCGCTCATGTCATCCATAGAGTCCATCTCTGGCACCAGAAGACTCACATGATGGTACTCAACTGGACAACACTTGAGATACACCTTCATTGACTTCGAATACGCATCATACTGTGTGATGATCTGGTTAGTAAAATAGACGCGTTTCTATGTTTTAGGAAAAATTGAAAAGACTGATTGGAACGTTAAGCAAATAGAACAAAAAATAGAAGAAAATAGAATGAGTAGAGGGACTAGTAGGAAGAGTGAGAAAGTGCCAAGGTGGAGTAAACAGCAGTTTGACGACAAGGTAAGACTGCATTATTCGACAAAATATACCAAATTTTTTTTTTAAATTAACTGACATTACGTGTTCTCTTCAATCTTGCAGTATATGGCAGTAGAAAGAAAATTAGAAGGTAAAGCCGAAGATAACAAGTACAGTCAAATTGACTCAACTATGAAAAAAATCGAGAAACGGGTCAAAGAAGGTTTCTCCTTGGAGCCGGGCAAAGTGTCAGCGATGGCGGAACATTTGGCGAAAATACATCGACAACCAGAACCTGTAGTTCCTCAGGTAATTTTATGTATTGATAATGTTGTATGAGGCATAAATGTAAACCATAGTTAATATGAAGATACAATTAGAACTAGGATTCGAACAAACCAGTGAAAACCACTCCTCGACGATTCTTATACCTCTCTGGCAAATAAGATTCTCGTATACAAATCTCTGATCCGTTCTGTCTGGGTGGTATGCTCTATCGTAGAGGTGGTCCCAGTCACAATTTAAGCCAACAAAATAGTCTACTTCGACGCGCCCTTCCATTTGTATGAAATTCAACTATATATAAAGACCTGTGTCTGGGACTCACCTGCGACGACTAGACTTCAGTGCATAGAGAACTGTTTCGACACATTCACACTACCTAATCCCACTAGCTGCCAGAGGGTTTGCTCCATTCCTCACTCCCTGACTGGAACGTCCTCGGCACATTTTTCAATTCATCCCTGCAGACTGATCCACCAGTGTTGTGACAAAGCGTTGAAATGGTTATCCAACCAGATTTTGCACACAAAGTTGTTTAATACAAAGAAAGTATTGAAATGAAGTTATCGTTGAACTCATATAATATAAATAAAAAATGAAAATAACTGCTAGTGAAACAGTCTGAAGTAAATGTAATAAATAAATTGGGTCTTGGCACAAGTTTTCGTCGCTCAACGTTTAAAGTTCGTGCTATTACTTTGTTCAATAGGCCTCCGGCTGTATATTAGTCCAGGTATGGCGCTGGTAGACATATATTGGTCCAGGTATGGCGCTGGTAGACATATATTGGTCCAGGTATGGTGCTGGTAGACGTATATTGGTCCAGGTATGGTGCTGGTAGGTGTTCCAGGCAGAGGTGGCTGCGGTGATGGTCTGTGTGCAGCGGCTGCTGCAAAGGGGACTGAAGCGGCAGAGAATCTACATCATGGTTGGCAGTCAGGCCACT
Organism: Pachypeltis micranthus; assembly: GCA_020466155.1. Taxonomy (NCBI): domain Eukaryota; kingdom Metazoa; phylum Arthropoda; class Insecta; order Hemiptera; family Miridae; genus Pachypeltis; species Pachypeltis micranthus. The sequence continues at coordinate 11,037,725 of CM035781.1, read as the reverse complement.
CTCATGGCCTTAGCCTTATACTGTCTTACATTGAGGCAGGTGTCACTGGACTGAAGGCCCTGGCCGAAGACAACAGTGTAACACTGTGTTGGGTGCCAGGGCATCAGGGTATAGAGGGAAACAAACAGGCTGATAGTTTGGCTGAGAAGGGATCGGCGCGGATCCCTAGTGGCCCTGAGCTCTTTGTTGGGACTACCAGGAGCCACCTACATAGAGAGGTTGGCAAATGGGAGGACCGATGCAGGGCTGCTCATTGGCATGGGCTGCCCGGCCTTAGACAGTCAAAACTCTTCATCCGGCTCTCCAGAGAGAGGTCCAAGGAGGTGCTTGTACTGGGGAGGAAGGATATGAGGATCATATGTGGCCTGTGCTCAGGTCACTGTCCGCTGAGGTAACACCTTGCAAATATTGGCAAGTATGGGGTACAGGTATGCAGGTTCTGCGAGGTAGGGCTAGAGACGGCAGAGCATGTGCTGTGCATACGCGATGGACTCGCGGCATTGCGCCGTTGTATGTTTGAGAGGCCCTTTCTTCAGCCAGAAGAGGTGACAAATGCAGAACTTGCGGATATCCTCCCCTATGTGCGAGGGTGGTGGAGGCGCATAGGTGACCTCACACCAACTGAGACCAGTGCTGTAGGGTCTGGGGGTGGTGCAGGGGGGCCATGATCTGAGGATCATGGACGCCCTTACAATAGGCCCGTTTGTGGCTGCAGTGAGGGTATCGTCCGCATCCACCGTTTCAAGGAAAAAAAATGGTGCTGGTAGACGAATATTGGTCCAGGTATGACGCTGGTAGACGTTGATTTACCGCGACTTGCGACCAGACGAGAATGATGAACGCCCAGTAATGACAAATTTCACTGCAAAGTGAGGGAATGGCAATGAATATAAGCCGTTTTAGCGAGGCACGTGGTGGTATGCAGACAGTTGGGAATGGAATCAAATAAAATGGCGCACTTCTCGATGTAATTAAATAGATAACATAAGTGGTGTAGCTGCCCGATCCCAATGTCAAACCAGCTTAACACAATTATACAGTGTGTTCAATACAGTCTTTCACGCAGCAATAAGGACTTGTAATTGTCGTACACCAATGAAGTTATATTAAGAGAGAGAAAGAGAGAAAAAAAAAGTTCATTAAAGTTGGCGTAAGAACATTGAAATCATGGCAGTAATGACTGAGAAAGGCACGCCAATGGTTGCTGCTAAGAAGCGTTCCAAGCTGCAAGGTAATAGTAATCTTCGATTCGCCACGTTCTTCCCATCTCACTATGTGCTGCCAGGCTGGGGGTTTCTTGTACTTTTGTACCGCCTGACTCCCATTGTAGGTACTCCAGTGATTATAGTACTGTGGTATAGACGAAGGTCCATAATCTGAAGAAAGTTAGGCAATGGATCGGAGCTCGCGATCGCTGTATTTTTTCCTGAGTCAGCGGCTCTCAAAGCATTTCCAAACACCCCTCGTAAAACTTTTGGTATTGTCTTGGTTACTGACTTTCTTCCTTACTGGGTCATGAGACTGGAGATTTGCTGTCAGCCACAGGTTGATCGAGGGCTGGAGGTGGAGGAGTTGTTTCAGGCGCTATTGAGCATTGATTGACTTAATCATCAGAGTGTGAAGGCTCAAGTAGTTTCAAAACCAGACAGCTGTTCCAATTAGGGCTGGTGATCCTTGAATGTGGTCTTGTCAGCCTGCGGACAAGCTTTGAGGGAACAGTTGTTCGTTACCACCCCATTTTGCTGTGTCCTGGTTAGCTTCAATACGTTCTACCTTTTCAACCAAACTGTACTTGGACACCCACATCCATCAAAACCTCCCCTGGTCGAGACAACCTTGACAGATTGGTCGTTTCATTGGTTGAACGCCGGGTATGCTTGAAACATTCGTTTGTGCGTTCAGCAGTTGCTCGCTAGAAGGATGAATGAATTGAATTGAATGTGCTCTTGTGATGAAAAAGCCGTCTTTATAAATACGTTGTAATTATTTTCAGACTGGAAAGCCGCCGCAGGTTGTGATGTCGTCGCAAGGAGCGAGCGAATTATGCCACGCTTGCAACAAAAAAGTTTACCTCATGGAAAGGCTTAATGCTGAAGGGAGACTGTTCCATCGTGGGTGCTTTAGATGTCAGTATTGTTCAACGTCCCTTCGATTAGGTAAGAACATCTCGACTAAGCGTAATTACAGCGTTTTCTAATCAGGCCAATCTGCAAAATAATTGAAAGTTGAAGCGATGGAAGTGAATTTTGACAGTTTGTAGTGCGTTTCTGATATGTCCTTAGCCTTTGAAACTCGCCACCCATACAAGCAGTTAGGTTAGGGTCGGAAACCAAGTAAAGAACTTCTCCCAGATGGTACGAATACCCCAGGGTCAGCCATCGGGGATGTGGGGGTTCAATGCGCGGCTCAATGTCCCTCCTGCGTGTATTGCACCTCCAGTGTGGAGGTAACAAGGGACCATATGCTGTGTGACGTGTACGGACAAACAAAATTGTATCATAGTGGGGATGAACCCATTGAAAATGAGTAAATTTGAACCAGGCTAGTTGGTAGAGTATAGACACAAAAGAATTAATTTTAAATAACGCTTTATTCAGTAAAATAATTTGAAAAATGAATTAATTCTTCACGTATAATCGTTACTTGACCACAGATATATCCAAGAACGATAGGTGCTAAGGGTATGTTTGGTACTTGATCATGTTGGGGGGTACTCGTATCCCCCCCTCGTACCCTCGTAGTTAGGGTTCAATCGGCCGTCGAATAGTATAATGTAAGCGATAATATACTTAGGAGGGGGTACTTATGTGGACCAGGACGGGACAGACGGATGCCTCTGAAGTACGAGGCATATCCACAAAGTAAGTGTACTCGATTTTTTTAGGGATCAAAAAAATTTATTAAAACAAAAAAAAAATACGTGCTTACGTAGGTATACATTTAAGCTATTTTTCTACGTAGTCGCCATTTCTCTCGATGCAGGTAGTTAGGCGGGGGATCAATTTTTTTATGCCTGCCTCGTAGAAATCTGCCGCCACCTCCTTCGTCCACTTGTCGACCTCCCTCTTCACCTCCTCGTTGGTTGAAAATTTTTTTTCACCCATGTGCGTCTTTAGAGAAGTGAAAAGATGATAGTCTGAAGGCGCCAGGTCGGGGGAATAAGGGGGGTGGTCTAAAACATCCCATCCAAAAGAGTCCAACAGTTCCTTCGTGAAGTTGGCCGTGTGAGGTCGGGCATTGTCATGGAGCAAGCAAACGCCCTTCGTCAAAAGACCCCTCCTTCGATTTTGAATGGCTCTTCTCAATTTTTTCAGGGTCTCACAATACCTTGCCGCGTTTATGGTCTCCCCCTGAGGCAAATAATCGATCAGTATGATGCCTTTATGGTCCCAAAACACTGATGCCATGATTTTTTTCCCAAAAATTGTGGTTTTGAACTTTTTGGCTGAGGGTGAAGTGGTGTGACGTCACTGTTCGGACTGTCTCTTGGTTTCTGGAGTATAGTGTGCAACCCAAGTCTCATCTCCAGTAACAATACACTTGAGGAAATCATCACCCTCCAGTTCAGACCTCTTTAGAGGCCTGCACTCGATTCAACTTGTGTTGTTCAGTCAGTTGTTTTGGGACCCATCTTGCACACAGTTTATGAAATCCGAGGGTTTCTGTTATTGTTTCGTGCAGGAAAGATCTGGATATTCAGGAAACTTCGTAGAAATTTCGTCCAGAGTCAATCTGCGATCGTCACGGACCGCACCACTTGTACACACTCGTACGATTCATGTGTCCTTCACCATAAATTGCCTTTACCTCATTAAAAATTTCAATCGGGGATTTCTCCTTAACAACGAGGTCACCAGATGACCACGCGGATTTCGCACTTGGCGGCAAGAGTCGATCGACATCTTTCACGAGAAATGCTCCTGAGACCACAGTTTTCAACGTACTGACCTCATTTTGGTCTTGTTTCGGAGGGGAGGAGTCACGCTATACGACAGCGTGCCCAACATAGCAAAAAAAAATTCCCTACGGCCTACGGGAGCTTCAGTACACTTACTTTGTGGATATGCCTCGTAGATGGTCAGAAGAATTTTGCTCAGCAGGGGCGCAAGTTCCAGCTTGATCACGGTGCAGATGTTCGATATATGCCTAAAACTGATCAAGAGAAAAGCAATATGTTCTCGATTATCCGGTTCGGGGTTCTTGGTGAGGTTGAGTACGTAGGAATTGTTGTTTGGGTACGTACCGGCGCGATATCCAGAGGCCATTCGATGCCGAGTTAGACGAGGACTTTGACAGACGAATTTCCAGTGGAATTGGTCGAAACGAACAATTTTCAACAACAAGAAAATGACGAAACTCGGGAGCTTGGATGCGATATGAGAGCGGCGATGGAGGAAGGCGAAAGACAAAGGATTCGACGCTCGTGGCCGGTGAAGCCTGTAGGCGGCAGCACGAGATGTCCAACTGGAACAGAAGTGGCACTGACAACCGCGGACCGGCAAATTTAAATCTTCGCGTTACAGCAGCTCAAACAAAACTCACATTTGATATTCTCGCCTTGCAGCCGCCATCCACCTCCCTCATCCCCCCTCACACCCGCCCAGCCTGTGAGCACTAGAGAAGCCAACAAAACTGAAAACTATTGGGGGGGAGTCAAAACGACCTTAAACTCCTGCCTGAAGAAAGAAAGGAACTTGCGCCAATCTCTGGGAAAAACTGGTCCAATCGAAGAAAACTAACTGTTTCACCTGCTGACATTTTGCCGAATGTTCCTTGAACCCTAATTCAACATTAACCGTTAGGGAACTGTTTGAAAGTCGGGAGACCATAAAAAATCAGCAACCTGACAATGAGGAGCTTGTTGCGTGTTTTCGAATTTTAGCCGCTGGCACATACTCGGGGGGCATGAGACAAGAGTCCCTTGTAAGGTCCAAAGGGCCGAGTTATCTCCAAAAACTGCTTCGACGATTTTGATTAAATTTTACGTTTAAACGTGTGAGGAATGATTAACGAAAAGTTAGAAACAAAGGAAATACTGTAAGGGTCGAAAGGGGTAAACTTAAAGAAATCGATGGGAACGAATAAATGTAAAATAAAATTTAATTCGGGAGAAAATAAATAATAGTTGACCTTTTGGCTTAAAATGGATCTAAAATAATAAGTGTCCTTCTAGCTGAACCTGCCTATGGCATGCCGAAACTTTAAACAAAATAAACGACCCACTTCAGGAGCGTTGTCTTCTCTCTTCGTTCGAACGGCCTGTAAGTTTGTGAATGAGAAGAGCGGGAGACGTCGCGGGAGTTCGGGACTTTCCCTATCGGGAGAAAAAGGGAGTACGAGGCATCAACGAAAAGGGACGAGGAGGCTCACGAAGTGTTCCTTGCTCAGGGACCTGATTTCTTGGAAACCCTCACAACTTGCCTGTTTTTCCCGTAGCAGCGCGTCGGTAGCGAGAATCGGGTTCAGCGGGCGTTCACCCACCGAATTGCCGCTGCACAAAAGGCGTATTTTACGGCACAAACGGTAGTGTAAGCTTTTCATATTTGGGTAAATTACAGCAGGACAATAAATTGTCGAGTGTCCTAGTATTTGCCGGTGAAAATCAATTTTAAAACATTTGTTACTTGCAAAAACTGTACATCCAATGAGCCACACTTATACCTAATGGAGGCTGCTATGAAGTTGGAATGACATTAATAAATGATTTAAACCAACTGACGTGAACTTGGCACTAATGACTGACCGTGTTTATACCAATAAGATCGTACAACGCGTCTCATGTTTCAGGTAATTACGCGTTCGATCGAGAGGGTAAATACGGTTTTAAATTTTACTGCGTTCAACATTTTGGGTTACAAGGAACCGCTGTGAGTCGACGAAGAGAGGAATCAAAACTCGCTGCCACCGCGCCCAAAACTCCAACCACTCCCGCAGTTGATTCTGCTGAAGTGAGTATATACCTTGTACTAAAAATGACTTTGGTTCAAGTCTCACGTATTTAACTGCAAATTTTTCTTTTCGCAGGTCGTCGATTTAGGTAGCACGCCGGAGCGTGTTGAATTCGAAAATTTGTCGTGCGCGGAGATTGAAGTTGAAGAAGACGAATTCACTGACAGAAACTTCGGTTTATCAACAACTGATGTATCAGATGCATCTCAGGGGAGGTGAGTGGCGTACGATTTTCTTGTGTGTATGTACGAGTTAATTATTGAATTAATCGTTTGGTTTTGTTCTAACATGGTCAGTAAGTACACGAGCCAATTGACGTGTCATAAATTTTGTCATGTGACATTAATGTGGCGGGTGGCACCATGGCTGACTGCCAAATGCTTGGGCGTTGTCTTCTACCATGTGGTCGCCCAAGTGAGTGCTTGGTGTTCTTTGTGCCGAGGTCAGGGCCTCCTCTCGTGCTCAACACTTTCACTATTAAGCTGTGTTCATACTCATAGTGCGATACGCTGTGGTGGCTTGGTGGGTCGCCCCTACGCAGGAGAATTGGCAGCAGGCACGCACTCACACATTCGGCCTGCTTCAGGTCCTGTAAGACGCAGACTCCATCGAGCGAAAGTTTGCGCTGGGTTTTGATGGACTTGCGGTAAGGGTGGCAAGCCCTGTGGGATGAGGGTTCAGCAGCGTGGCTCCTTCTATTTCTGAGGGATCACTCCGTGAATCGCGCATTCGTTTCTATCCGTACTGTTGCTCTCTGGCCGTGAAATGAAAGCTTTTCGAGTGGCTGTTGTAGACTGGCTTGTGTTGGTGCGCCTCCCACGCCTTGTTCACTTGTCCCCGTTACGAGGTGTATATCTGCACTCGCCTCTCTACTGTAGAAACTACTACCACGCTACTGCTCGTTACAGTCAAACGATTCGCCACGTTCGCCCAAGCAACACAAATAGCAGGCGCTGTCTAGATGCCCTCTGCGCAGAACCCACGAACTAAAGATTAGGCAGCTCCTCCTGTGAGGTGGTGAGGGTTCTGCAGCCCTCTGCAGGTGTATCTCCCACCACCCCCCACCCCCCCTCACCCGTTCATCAAGAAAACTCCCAGCTCACAATGAGCCGGTAGGCCACACATGGCCAGGCTTATTTCATCCATTTGGTATCAAAACTCTGCAAGTGGAGGTTGAGTTGTATTGTTTTAGGTGAGTTCTTCCAACTTAAACTTTTCAACAAACCGCTTTGACGTTCTCTAGCTTCCACCACTTTTTGTTTGGAAAATATTGTCAACGCCGAAGCGTTTTTTTTATTTTATACGCTCAAATCTATGTTGTTTACACAATAAGCCTCCGTCGACGTTGTGTGTAAGTGTTTGTGTGTGCTTAGTGCGCGGTAAGCCGCCGATCTGCAGTTCATCTCAACTTGGATCTCGCTGAGACTCTCTGTCCAGACACTTCGAGTTGAAGGCACCTAGTGACTCAAATTATAGCCAGTATTGTTCTCTGTGCAGTCATCAGAATCCCAAGTCCACGACTCAACTGGATCTCGCTCTGCTACCAAAACATGTTATCTACCAGAGATGTGGTTTTCGGGCTTTCAGAAGTTTCTGCGACATTTTTCAAGATATCTGGCTCATTACTTGCCCATTTACTGAGTTTTAAATTCCCTTTCCCCAGTCAAGCGATTAACTGTTGCTGAAGTTCTTTTGCTTCTTCGATGGTGTTGGATCGAGAGACGATGTCATCAACGTAGATATCACGAAGTAATACCTTACTGGCTTCAGAGAAAGAATCGTAAGGGTTGTAACGCCAGAAGATGGTTTGGTATTGTCCATCCTGAGGATGAATCCAAATGCCTCGAAACATCTTCTGGCGTTACAACCCTTACGATTCTCTTCAAGTCTGCGAACTCAACACAGTTGTCTACGGATTGACGTCATCACCCTACCTAGCCCACCGAGTTGTAAGGAAAATCGTCGAGGACCATGGACGGAACTACTTGGGACGCTGATGACCCGTAGTCGACCCTCACAAAAATCCTAACAGGGGATGCCGATGGCCCTCAGTTCGGAGTTTCACAAATAAAATAGGAGATGTGGTCTGGCGAGATTCGGATGACTGCGCAGAGAACAATACTGGCTATAATCCGAGTCACTGGATGCCTTCAACTCGAAGTGTCTGGTGAGGGAGGCAGCGAGTCTCAGCAGGGTCCAAGATGAGGCGAACTGCAGATCGGCGGCTTACCACGCACTAAGCACACACGAACACTTACACACAATGTCGTAAACATTGCGTAATTGCATTATTGCGTAAACAAGATAGATTTGAGTGTATAAAATAAACAAAACGCTTCGGCGTTGACAAAGATTATTAGGTGATTTTTCTACTTCAGCATTTATACGTCTGTTTTCTTGTACATTATTTCAACTTGAAAAGATGATTAATGGAGCAACCGTTGAACATCACAGGATAAACACGTGACGCCAAACAATGCCTGATAACTGTTTTTAAGGGCAAAACGTGCTCGCCAGAGAGCCTGGACGCTTCTTTGCTCCATAGGAACTACCAACGTCGCGTTCTAATTCCATTCCGCCGCCTCACAAATAAATCCCGTACTTAAGTAAATTCTCAACTTCGACCTCAATTTGAACTTGAACGATCTGATTCCGTATTTCAGAAAAAGTATGCAAAACGAAGATGTAAATAACGAAAAATCGGGTCTATGCGTGCAAGTAGCGTTCTCTTCTGTGAAGAGATTGTTCTCACGCTTGTTTGCATTTGTCACTCCTAAACCCTAAGCTCCTGTTTCCTCATCCTACCTCTATTCGCCAAGAGTAAGTCATGAAGTTTCTGCTGCTAAGCTGTCTACTATTTCTGTTTGTTTTTGAGTATTGTTGATCTTTTATCGAGTTTTGACGAATTTCGGTTAGACGGTGTTTATTTCGGGATTGAATCGCAGTTGATGTGTCTTGCTAAAAGAAAACCAGTGAGCTCAGTTGTTAGTGCAAGACGCAAAATGTAATTGGGGGCTCTGAGTGCTGGGCAATGCTGAAGAGGCCACACCTAACAATTAATACGCGGGTTTCCTGTAGTTCTGGGTGCACAGTGCAAACGGGAAACTTTGTCCAGTTAGGAAATATTGCTTCGATCTTAGCGCATTTTAGATGGAACGCAGATTGTGGCACCCAAATGTGTGTTTCTGCAACATTCTTCATATTAGTCGAAGCTATCAGTACGGTATCGCTCAAAAGAGAGTACTGGCCCGATCATAAAGAACTGCAATGGGCAGGGACGTATTAGTTTTTTCCTTGCATCCCTGAACGTCTCTGAAGAAAGTGGGTTGTAGCACAACACAGGATGAGCCAGTTCCATAGCGTGGCTCCACTTCTTTTCTCTCAAAGACTCTCTACCAGAGGACAATATCATTAGGAGACAATAAACCACGTGCTGCTGCTCTGTAATTGCTACAACAGAGAGCGATGGTTGTTGGAAGTCCAACCGAGTCTTCCATCTTCGTCCCCTGCTTAGCAAGCTTGTTACCGTTTGGAAAGAAGGTTATGACGAAAAAACGTGACCACAGTTGATCTGTCCCTTTCAAACTTGCCGCCCAAGTAAATACTAACATCACACGGAAAGCCAGATTTAGAACTCCCCTCAGATGGCGAAGGCCCGTAGTGACGTACGAGCTACAACTTTTCACTGGGAGACTGGCTAATGGACAACCTGCCTGTAAAGCTCTCGTACAAAATTAGGGTCTCAACCTTGATTCCCCAGCTATTTCGTTCGCTCTACTCTAATTGTGGTAGGCAGAGGAAGCAACAATAAAAAGTTTAGATAACCAGCAATAATGCAGAGGTGGACTGTGGAAGCGTTTGGATACTGAAGAGCTGCAGATTTATCCCGATATGAATTGGACGGGTACAAAATAAGGAGTAGAAGATAAGATCGCAATAATAGTTCGCCGATAACAGCGGCAGGAACGCAAAGGTGACAAGCACCGATTCATTTGGCGTAAACATGCCGCCGACCAAATTTGTGTTCAAATGATGTAATTTAGTTCGTGCCAATGGTTGCCTTTTTGTGTGATATCTGGCGATGCGCGTATCATGTTACGCCTCTGAAACAGGTTTCAGCGTATGAGGCGCATCATAAAAGGTTCCAGTGCTTAAAAATGAACTTTATAGTTGTACCTGTAATCAAAGGAGCGTTCAGCGTGTGATGCGGCTGTCTCTCGCGTTTGGCACGGGCAACGCTTGAGGAGGCAGAAAATAAGCCGCTCGATGAGAGCTGGTCGTCCAATGGTGCGCCCATTGGCAGGATTGTGGTGAACAGGAACGAAAGAAATATATGAGGGTGGGCAAGTCCAAAACCAAACGGGCGCAACCAATGACAAATATGGTACTGGTGGGAAAATATAAGGGGAACTGACCTTATAGGAGCCAAAGAATCAGTTTCCCGTTGATGGGGTCTAGTAATCCAAGAGGAGAAGACGTCGTTTCCAATGCAGAGGTCCAGGACGCGAAAATTCACTGCCCAGAGGAGAAAAGTGTCGGGGTCCCCTTTTCAAGGGCGTGTGGCCCTAAAAAGACCGACGAAATTCTTGTTGGTCCTTGTCTCTGCCGGTTGGCAAAGTGTGAGGCGAGGAATGGGTTTCTCAGGCGTCGTTGCATCGGTCGAAGGGCTCGGTTGAGCAGTAGCTCCTCACAGCAAGGACTCGATTGAGTCATCGCTCCTTCTCCTTCAGACGCGAGATGAGAGACTCGGTTGAGTCGGAGGGCTCGGTTGAGCAGCGGGCGACGGACGAGTTCCTCAGGCGTCGAAGCGTAGGTCGAAGGGCTCGGTTGAGCTGTAGCTCCTCACAGCGAGGGACTCGGTTGAGTCGTCGCTTCTTCTTCTTCAGACGCGAGAGGAGGGACTCGTCGTCTTCGCTGGCTCTGCTGATGGTGGCTGCTTGTTGTCAGAACAAGGGATGAATGAAATAAAGAATGCTGTTCGTCCTTGTAGGCAGGCCCTTATATACGTTCTCTTGGCGGGAGTAGTCCTCACTGATTGGCCACATGCTATCCCCTCCAAGAGTAGTCGGTGGCTCGCGGTGAGCGCCCTCTGTCGGGATGGCTGTCCTGTGAGGCGCCTTCTGTAGGTAGAGGGTGGCCAGCCGCCACAAAAAGTATGCGCCGAACAAAAGTAGAAAAAAAGTTCTCTCGCTCGCGTCGCATCAGCAAAACTTCCGGAAAATTGTTGAAGGGCGAGGGTCTTGAGAGGAGAAGAAGGAAAAACCTTATCACATTTGTTGGAAGCGCTCACACGGAGATTAGGATCGAACAGATTGGATTGACTATTCATACTAACTAGTAGTCTACAGCTGCGTTAGCTGACTTCAAAATCGTATCAGTCTACCCTCTCGCACTCCTGTATTTGTTACAAACGTGTAAATAGGGCGTACTAATTGAAGCGCTGTACCTGTCAAGCGACGTACGAAACTAACTACTTACCACTGCACTAACACAGTTTTTAACACGATAGACATCTGTACAAACTCACGGTTTTATTCTTCGTTTTACAAATATCAATGAAACCTTCGAATTATTTCAGTGGGAGGATTTGTGAAATTACCGTCCTCGTTGTAATATTTGCCGTTTATTTCTACTACCTTTTTCAAGTATGTGCCGACCTTGTCGTATTCTCTGTGACGTACTAACAACCGTTTCTCTTAAGGTTTCTTCTTGAATGAAATGTGAGGCAAGATCCGATTGTGCGTTACGTGACGCCATAGTGGGGCGGGTCAATGTTGAAGCAGTTGTTACTTGCACGGGAGCCTTATGGTAAAACTAATAGTTACGAGAAAGTAGTAGAGGGCAACGCCCGGTCTTATGTCTAACCATGAGCAGCTGGTGTTGAGGCCTCCTTCGTCAGACACCTCCATTGGAAACTTCTTGCACACAGAAGCCAATTTTGACTCCCCCTCCAGCTACAGAGCCTTGGGGAGCTGTTCGCCTTAGTGGAGTGAGGCAAAGAACACGCGTCCGAACTCTCCCAGATTATTCTCACAGAATGCGTTCGACGAAGTTAGATGGGGCAAAAACACGCGCATCGTTACTCCCACAAAGTCTGGCGGAGCCAGGTCAATTTTGAGTGGACGAGAAACTGGAGATTAGCCCCTCGGGATCCTTTGACTCGGGGTACAAAAATTGCTATTGAAGCGAAGTCAGATTGAGCGAGTAGAGGACGATCAAGGAACCCCTTCCACATTACTCCTTAGCAGGTAGCTGAATTGGACAGAGTGAAGGCTGAGGAATCTGTACATTGCCCCAGGCTACTCCTCTGGAGGTGCCATACACACTCTCCAGACTCTCATGGAGTATCCTTTGTCTTACTGGGGCGTGGCAAGGAACCCTCATCGACACACCCCGGATTACCCTCACAGAATGCGTTTGCCGAAGTTAGACAAGGCAAAAACACGCGCATCGTTACTCCCACGAAGTCTGGCAGAGCCAGGTCAATTTTGAGAGGACGAGAAACTGGAGATTGGCCCCTTGGGATCCTTGGACTCGGGGTACAAAAATTGCTCAGTCAGAATGGAGCGAGTAGAGGATGATCAAGGAATTCCTTCCACATTCTTCAACCTTAGCAGGTAGCTGAATTGGACAGAGTGAAGGCTGAGGAATCTCTTCATTGCCCCAGGCTACTCTTTGAGACTCTGGAGGTACCGTACACTCTCTCCAGACTCTCACGGAGTATCCTTTGCCTTAGTGGGGCGTGGCAAAGAACCCTCATCGAAACACCCCCGGATTATCCTCGTCGAGCCCACTCTCCAAAGTTATACAAGGCGAAAACACGCGCATCCTCACTCCCGCAAAGTCTGGTCTGTTTGCCCGGTCAATTAAAAAGGGATGAGAAACTGGTGGTTGAACTTCATTTTCAGCGCAATGTCTCCTTGCGATCATTTGACTCTGAATACCAAAACTGCTCTCGGAGTGAAGTCTGGCGGTGCAATCTTAGGAACCCGAGCAACCTCTTCCACATTCTCGAATGCTTGGTGCGTAGGGAAGTCAGACCACAGGCAGGGTCGAGGAACTTCCAACCCCCCCCCCCCTTCAGCCTACTCAACGAGTCTGGAGGGGCCTTTATGTTAGCCCGAAAGGTTAAATTAACGTAACCTCATAACAGTTGAAAAAAAAAAAATTATAATGAAGTACAAAAAAGAGAAAATGCGTATCGCCTCCAAATTACCACTTTGGCAACAATGTCTTCCATTAACAAAGTATTTCTCTGGTGTCACGTAGAGCACAACTGGATTCAGCAGATTAATTTGCTTAAATGCGTTGAGAGTGTTTCTGTGAAGCAACGCGTTTTTCTTGCTGCCTCGCTTACTCTGAAGCATAGAGTAGAATAAAAAATCACTGCTCTCGAGTGAGACCATCTTCTCTGGGTAGGAGTGTACTGTACGAGCTTTCTATGTGAAGACATCGTCTGTGAGCGTAACATTCGACGTTACGATGGTGTCTTGTCAATTGCCTACAGTGCACTACCAGCCAGTGAAGATAGAATCGCCCGAGAGTATAGTTCATTTTGATTGTACTCCTATTAGCAGACTTAATCCAATCATGCAATTATACTGCCTAACGAAAGTGTAACTTTAACACGTTCGCTGCTCAAAACGTCAACTGTGTCTATTTGACTGTTCTGTGTGAATAAAATAATCTCCCTTATTCACCAGTTGCTCTTTTTATGGGCGAGGTAAAAGGTTCAAGTGTAAACGAGCCGAAGTCGGAGATCGCTTTGGGTTCCCTAAAGGCGGCAGTTTGCTGTGAGACTGTGACAAGTGTCACAGTCTTTGAAAAAAAAAAAAAAATTGGTTGTATGTTTAGAGAAAACGACCGAACCAAATCAATTCAAACTTTATATCTAGCCTCCAGGTTACCATGGGACGCCAAAATAAGGTTATGAGCAAAATCCACCGAAAGTTAACTATAGTTATCATAGTGATCAAAACACCAAATATTTTTTTTCTCAAAAACGACTTCAACGATTTTGATTAAGTTTTTAATAATGATAGCTCCGAATAAGGCAACTATACCGAAAAATTACCATTCGTTGGAAAATGACGAGAGCAGCACAATAAATTATCAAAAGTTTCGACGGAAATCGATTTTAGCGCGGTTTTTTCCTTTTTTTACTACAGTAGTAAAAAATATCTGGTGCGTTGCAACTCACAACTTCCCTTAGCTCTACGTCAATTCACTTTGTACATGGCTTTTCTTATTTAATCAATTCATTTATCACTCAGTTCATTTGAACTTGGTCAAACCACACTTCACGGCAGCAGGAAGCGGTAGCGCTTACAATTCCAGAATTTATTGTGCTGCTCGTACTTATTGCAGGACCATTATTGAGCAATCGGTACACAGATAATTAATGAGGCTGTAAACACGAATTTTTTGAAGTGGATAGTAATCACTTTTGTGGAGTTATTGGGTAATAACTGTTAGAACTGGTAGTAAGCGAAACGGGCGTAGTTGAAATTCAGGAACTTCTGGAGTGAGCACCATGTATCTCATGAGCGTTTTCAAACACCCACCCTTTAGGTATTGGATTGGACTACAATACCAATTTTTTTTAGCATTCTACTAACATTCCAGCGGACTTTATAAGGAAAAAACTGCGCTAAAAACGCTTTTGGTCGAAAATTTTGATAATTTATTGTGCTGCTCTCGTCATTTTCCCACAAATGGGAATTTTATGGTATCATTGCCTTATTGAGAGCTATCAATATAAAAAATTTAATCAAAATCGTTAGAGCCATTCTTGAGAAACAAAATTTGGTGTTTTGATCACTATGCTAACTATAGTTAACTTTCAGTGGATTTTGCCCATACACTTAATTTGGCGTCCCATGGTAACTTGTAGGCTACAAATCAAGTATCAGCTGATTTGGTACGATCGTTCTCCCTAAAACTCGCGCTAAAATCGAATTCGTCGAAAGTTTTGGTAATTTATTGTGTTGCTCTCGTCATTTTCCCACGGATGAGAATTGTATGGTATAGTTGCCATATTGGGAGCTATCAATATAAAAAATTTAATCAAAATCGTTAAAGCGGTTTTTGAGAAAAAAAAATTTGGTGTTTTGATCACTATGATAACTATAGTTAACTTTCGATGGATTTTGTTCAAACCCTTATTTTGGCGTCCCATGGTAACCAGCGGACGAGATATCAAGTTTGAGTGTATTTGGTACGATGGTTCTCTCTAACAATCGTTCACAGACTGACTGACACACACACAGACCATTTTCCCAAATAGTGTTTTTCGGACTCAGGGGGGTCTGAAACGTAAAGATCTGAAGAGAACTCAAAATTTTGTTTTCAAGCCGATTACATAACTTTCCTTTCTACTTTGTAGAGCCAAGGAAAGTAAAAATTGGCGTATTAGTCCAATCCAATACCTAAAGGGTGAGCGTTAAAAAAGATCATAAGATATATAGGGGTGACTCCAGAAATTCCGTAATTTCAATACCACTGTTTCGCTCACTATCATTTCTAAATGTTTTTACTCAATAACTCTGCATACGTGATTACTATTCTCTTCAAGAAAATCGTGTTTACAGTCTCATTGATTCACTGTGTACTAATTGCTCAATAATGGTAAGGGAATGAGTACGAGCAGCACCATAAATTCCGGAACTTTGAGCGCTACCCCTTTTTGCCGTCGTGACGTTTGATCAAGTTCAAATGGACCGAGTGATGAATGAATTGAATAAGTACAAAAAGCCACGAACACAAGTGAATTGACGTAGAGCTAAGGAAATATGTGTGTTGCAACGCACCATGTTTTTTCTAAGATGCCCAATGACCCAACCTCGTCGTCAAAGATATGAGAAGAACCAACCACCAATAGGTGACAGTATAATTCACATTGATCGTTACGAACCTAGCCCGTGCTGGCCAGTTTATTGAGCAGCGGACGTGCAGCATTCTACGCTTTTAAATATCTTACGAGCTTCAACCATTAATTATAAATGCTTCGGATGTGCGCTCCGCTAACAGCTGCAATTCAGTTGCTTCTGACTTAGCGCGATAAGGTGTAACTGAGCGAAAGTTCGAGTGAAACTACCGTGTCGACGATTATTGTCCAGTGCAATAAAAACCTAAATGTGACAAGTTGTGGGTGGGACCGAACTGTAAAAAATGTTCTCTTTCAAACTTTCCTCAAAATGATTATGTCATTTGAGCAGATTGGCTGGCTATATTAGTCAAACAATGCCAATCTGTCAGTCAATATGTTGAAGATGAGACAAAATTTGCCAGAAAACAATGCTTTTCGTGGGCCGTTAGCGTTTAACAAAAACTGCAATGGATTATGCGGAACTTGTAGTACTCGTTAAGCGTTTCTCCATGAATGAGTTGAATGAATATCAAAGTGCTCAATACGTATCTGTTCCCTTGTCAACTCATAAGAGAGGTTTTTTTACTTTCCTTGTTTTTTTTTTTTTAACCCGAGGGCGTGTTGGACAAGTCTCTTTGTCACTGCAGCCGCTTTTTATATGGGCCTATTGTGACGCTGGCCCTTCCTTAGTAGAAGGCGTCGTACATACCTGCCCCCCTTAGGAAGCCGAGTATGTCCTTCACCGCAGAGTCCGCAACGGTTTGGGGTTCAGTGGTCCCCTGACCAAAGTATTCAAAGCGTTTTGCTGCCAAAGCAGGGCATTCACATAGGATATGCTCTGCTGTCTTGTCCTCCTCACCGCAGAGTCTGCATTCCACCGCCTCTGAGATGCCCATCTTGTTGTGGTGATATCTGAGTGGGCAGTCCCCGGTGAGGAAGCTTATCAGTACTCTCAGATTTTGTCTAGAGAGTGTCAGCATCGCCTTCGCCCTTTGACAGGAGGGCGTGACAAGCCTTTTCGCCTGTCTTAGTCATGGCTGGCAATGCCAATGGGTGCCATTTTCCTGTATCTCCCATCGAGCAACTAGACGGTTCAGGTGATTTTTGGTCAGACCTACGTGTGGTTCAGGCCCGATGGGTAGGGAATCTGTACCCCTTTTCGCGAGGCAGTCAGCCTTTTCATTGCCCTCATGCCCCCTGTGAGCCGGCACCCAGATGAGGGAGAGCCTGTTGCAGGCGCCAAGCTGCTTGAGTGCATGGAGGCATTCCCATGCCAGCTGAGACCTAAAACTATAGGCTGCGATGGCCTTTAAGGCTGCCTGGCTCTCTGAGGAAATGTAGATCCGCTTGCTCTTTGTTCATGATCTCTTCTGCCCAGATCTTTATGGCTAGGATTTCCGCTTGGAATAGCGTGGGGTACTCCCCCAGCGGCTTTGCAAGACTGTAGTTGGGCCCTACAATGCCCAGTCCTGCTCGGCCTTCCTTAACTGAATCATCGGTATACCACTGCAGCTCGCCCACCTCGGTCCGGAATGTCGCCTTCTCCCACCGTTCCCGTGAGTGGACGCTGATGCTGAATGGCAGTCGAAAATTCTTCTGCTCTGGCATAACGTCAGTAGCAAGGACTGTTGCCTCTTCCATCTTAAACTGTCTGGTTATTCCGTGGAGGCTCGCCTTAGCCCTGGTGGAAATGTTACCTGTCTGCAAAAGCCTTGCCGCTCCCAGGTAAGCGGTCCTCTGAATGTGTATATGTAGAGGTGAGATGTTCAGAAGGACTTCCATTGCAGCAGTAGGGCATGTACCCATCGCCCCTGTGATAGCAAGACACGCCTGCCGCTGCAGTTGTTGGAGTTTTCGTTGTACTGCCAGCCGGCGTGTCGCCTTCCACCACACCATGGAGGCATACGTGACGCGGGGTCTTATTACCCCCTTAAAGAGCCACTCCATCATTTTTGGAGTTACGCCCCAGGATTTGCCGCACAGCATCCTACATGCCTAGAGGGCTGTAGTTGCCTTGTGCAGCGCATATCTCACATGCGAGTTCCATGTGAGCTGCTTGTTCAGTATCACCCCGAGGTATTTCACCTCCTTATTATCTTGCATTGTGGGTGGTACTATATCAAGGTTTCTTCGTCTAGTGAAGGAAACTGTGGTGGTCTTGGTCGGATTTATAAAGAGTCCTTCCTTGGCGCACACTATTTGGATGATATCTATAGCTCCTTGCATCCTTTCAGACACAACGTAACATAAGAGAGGTTGGGGCTTCGCTATTGTGCTACACTCGCTCAGCATCCTTCAAACCTGACCTGTAGAGGTACGGCAGGTTATCATTTAGCCAGTCTTCTACTGTACAGCGGTTTCCTATGCGCCCCTGTCGGCAGGTATAACTTGGGGAATCCTCAATGGACCAGCTCAACCCACTTTTGTCGGTATTAAATGCTCGTCGTGGGTATTTCAAGAAAAATATCTCTTACGTCTTATGCCGCCCCAGGGGTTCCTACCGGGCTCCAAGTGCTTTGTGCTAGACAAGAGCCTCTGGATCCCTTGCAAGCTCTCATCGGAGGCATGACCCTTGAAGGAGGCTCCGCTCCTGAAGCAGTTAGGGTGCCTTTTCCATTACGCACTACTTTATACAAATTTTCGCTTCACATTTCTACCACCGAGCTATTAAAAACGGTAGAAAGAAAAGCGAGAGGAACAAGAGCAAGAGTTACGATCAAATCGGCCGTAAAAACTAGAAATGATGTATAAGGAGCAGATTTGGTGTGGTTGCAGATCTCCACACCCAAACCTTAATTCGACAAAACACAATTTACAATATTTCTCGTTTTTTCCCCCTTCCAGTGACAGCTCAAGTGACAGTGACGGGTTTGCGGAAGCCGAGGACGGTGGTATGGACCCTGAGGAAACTCTCAGGCTGGTTAATGACTGGACTCGGAGATACGCGTCGTCGTATTCGTCTGATTCACAAGGTAATGTTGGTCTTATTTTAAGATTAAAATATCAAATCATTTGCAGTTGATTCGATTGTGTTCATCGGAGCACATTAAAACTATCTGTTGAGTGGAATTATAATTTATTCTTTTTATTATTTACTCATTAACAAACCTCGGTCATATCTATGTCCTCCACTCTTCCCCTAATTGATTCAGCCATGGGCCAGGTGAATGGTGAATGAAAGGAAACGC
Source organism: Pachypeltis micranthus (assembly GCA_020466155.1). Classification (NCBI taxonomy): domain Eukaryota; kingdom Metazoa; phylum Arthropoda; class Insecta; order Hemiptera; family Miridae; genus Pachypeltis; species Pachypeltis micranthus. Next base: position 11,018,720 of record CM035781.1, on the reverse strand, counting down.
ATTTATTTTGGAAAAAACAATTGGTAGCAAATAAACGTACAACCCTTGGCGCGAAAATGAGCTAAGCCTATCTATCTGTTGGAGGAGAGTCTCAAGGCCCTTCTCGTTATCATTATAAATACGTTGAAATGGCGGCACAGTTGATGCAACTCCGGACTGAACAGAAACAAGCGATTCTGATCAACTTTGTTGAGTGTCTCTCACACAGTTTTGGCCGGAGATTCGACAAGTGCGCTCGAGAAGAGGGACAGTAAGCTCGTCCTGTCTGGTCAAAAAACCCTTCGGAGCGCCAGCGATCACTCTCTACGTTCCGAAGGTGTCCAGAAAACGTAATAAGGAAAGATTTTCAAAGAGGAAAAAAAGGAGAGCAAAAAAGAAACTACGGACGCTTCTTACCGGACCATTTGAGACACAAGAAGACCTACTTCGGTCCATTGTTCGGCCCACAAGTTCAGAACCAGTGCTAAACATTTAGTGTGTTGGGGGTTGGGGGATTAAGATGCCCCTTGCGCGCTCTTTGACTGTCCTTAACGATGTTCAAGTCTGTGCTCGTGTTCCCCCAAGGAACGGTGCCTGGTCCACCTTTTCTCAGGCCTGGGCGCGCTGGCAATGCAAGCTCGAGTCCTAGGTGCCTCTTATTTCGAGGAGTAGTCCGGGCTTCAACCTCTCACGCGTTGGGCTGGAGTCTCGAGGGGCGTTTTGACTCTGGCTCACGCCCATGTAGGGGCCTGCAGTACCAATGAGCTGGTAAGACGAACGATGGTCTGGCAATTTTCGCCCATTGGGTTCTGTACCACATTGAGCGTTCGCGTAAGAAGCATTGTGCTCCTACGGTGGGATTGAACCTTACATGCCATACACCCTGTTAAAAACATACCGGGGTAGCCAACCCTAGTTGTCTAAATTAAAAGTGGACTGTATTTCAAACACCCCGGATCCGATAGAATTAATTTCTCCCCCCTTGTAGCAAACTGTGCCTCCGCCGATGCCGGGACCTCGCCGACCTGAAAAGGGAACAAATACAGGAACGGAGAAATTGGAAATCGAGGGAATCACCTTTATGAACGTGACAGACGCTTTTCCCCGGCCGGGAACCACTGGATTTAGCGGCGGGAACCACTTCGTCGCGTCACAACAATACTAATCGGAAGCTTCGCAAAAGGGGGTGTAAAAGATTGTTAATATGTGCAATTAAACCAAGAAAAACTTGAGGGCTCTGTCTTGATCGCCCGCGCGATGGAGAGTAATAGGTGAGAAGGAAGGGATGGTGGTATGTGGGAGGTGAGGCGGACACCTGGAGGGGAAAACGATAAGGGCTGGCGGGCGGGCCCCAGGGCGAATCGGCGGGAAGCAACTTACGTTTCCAACACACCCATCTGTGAGGCAATGGGTGGGGATGGGCTAGTGGCGGCCATACTTCAACGACTGCCCATGCGGAACTGGGATCAAAGAGGACGCTGGCCACGTCTTGTTCATCTGCCCCTTGTACGAGTGCATACAGTTGTAGGCTCTGTTGCATGCAGCTAGTGCAGCTTCTTGATTCCTCCTGGGCACTTTGGCAGCGAGCAGATTCCTCAGGTTTGCGCAGGGATACGCGAACTGCATACATGCTAGAGACGTAGCAGCAGCCCCTCCCCCTTCTGTTAAGGCAGTGGTGCAGAGTGGAGCCCCCCTCTCCCTAAAGAGTCGTCATTGTAACGACCCTTATCCCAGAGTCGCAAAGTGCGACTCCCCGGCGCTCATAATGAGCCAGTATGCTTTGCAATGCCTGACCTATTACTCATTAGAACTGATCCTATACCATGTTTTCATTACCGCTTAATGAGCGTGCCCATCAGCCCCCTTAATTGAGTTTTGTTCGGATTTAGAGCCCATTCCGCGTTTTGTCTGTTATACCTTGTGGTCCGAGTACCAAGTCAAGACCCTCACTTCCACACAACCCTCTTTATTTACTATTGGCGATGCTTACGTCTTCGAAGCTGTTCAACGTGGTCTAATTTCGGTTGATAATTTCTGCCGATGTGCTGATTATTTCAAAAAGTGGCAATATTTAATTGTACCTTTATGCCTTAAAACTTACGACCTTTTCTTCAATGTTTTCCTCCTTTTAGATGAAAGCGACACTGAAATGGAAGACAACAACGACGAAAAGAAGCATCGAGATGGCTCTGACTCGGGCTCTGAAACTGAGGTGAAAAACAAACCCTGTTGTTGTCAGTAGCAGATCCGTAGATATACCAAGAATGGAAAATGCCCTTGATTACCAATAATATTGTTCTCATAAGAAATAGTAGTTTGCTTTCGTATTTTCGAAGGACGAAAGTTAGCTGAGTGGTGGTATGGCCAAAGTGACGACTCTTGTTTAAAATTTAAGAGGTATTTATTTCGTTTGTTACAAAAATGACTTGGTTTTTGGTTTTTATTTTTTTATTTTTAATCTTAAAACTCGTCTAATCTCAAGTTCAGTTTGACGTTGTTGAACAAGAGTGCGCGCCAATCAACACATAGCTAACTGATTTTGCGTAGTGAAGAGAATTCCGCTTATTCCAGCTTTTGGGTGTCGCATTATGAGTTCATTCGGGAATTTTGTGTCATTTACTTTATGGCTTAGTAAGAGGGCATTAATCGTTGTCTAATTGAGTGGTAGAATAGCTGACTTGGTGGGGTCGAGGCCTATCAGGAGTTTTAGACTTGTTTATAAGAGTTGTCCTCTCTTCGCGAGAAGAAGGTAACAGGGCACCAACGAACACCGAGGGAACTGAGGCCCATTCCCCAGCTCCTTGCTAACTTGAGATGAATTCTTCGCAGCTCTTCGGGCTTCTTGATGTTTTATAAACCGAAAGGTGGCAATACAGCCGCATGGCAGGGTAACCTCAGTGTTGTAACAATGTGGTTGAAGGAAAGTGACAAGGGGATGTTTTTCACGCAGAAGTACTGCCTTCGTTGCTTTCCACTACTCAAAGTGAAAGAAAAGGATTGCGTTCAAGGCGTCAAAAAGTCGGGTTTTCTTCAGATGCAGGGTTCGTATGTATGGGACGAGGTCTGCAATCAGATAGCACGTGTGTTGTCCTCTGATGGCTGGGAAGTGGCGAGGGTGGCAGGGTACTTGAGTGGCAAGTTTCAAAAGAGCAGATCTCACTGTAGCCGCATTTCTTAGTGGGGAGGTTCGAACTGGAGCAGCAAGATGTGCAGGATGGAGAGTTTTTGAGAGAAAAGAAGTGGAGCCGCGCATTGCAGGGTGAAACAGTCACATGCTACCTTATTAGCAGTCGAAGCTGGAAGGTTTGGCTGCTCTTTCAACAACCGTCGCTCACTGTTGTAGAACTTGTGACGTACTTGGGAAATTCTTTTACAGAATTACCCGCGTACAGGACACGAGTGAAAGTCGTGTCAGGGCCCCAAAAGGCAAACAAGTTAAATATACTCACTCGATGTAAATAAACAAAATAATGCCTCTCAGGAAAGTACTGGGAAATGAAATTATAAACCAACTAGGACTCGCTTGAATGTAATCAGGAAAAAATAGAAATGAAATAAACTCCTTTTAGAATGAAACAAATAACCTATGCTGGGATTGTAGTAAATGACAATAAAGGGGCAATGCGGAAAATGAAACACCAAGCTCTGATCGCTTACCTTACTTCACACAATATAAAGGGAATTTAAGTACTTGTTCACTGGCTTAAATAATGGGAGAGGTTCGTAAGCAATGCCGGTAGCAGTTCTGTTGAAAATGTGGCTCCTCCGCTAATGTAAACAGCGGCGAACTGCACGGGTGGCGGCAACAGTGTTGCCACCATCGGCAGCCCGCTGCAAACCATTACACTCCCCCCCTCCAGACAAAAAATTTTTGGTGCAAAAAAAAATTTTGTCAAAACCTCCTCGGCAGTTCAGTCCGCAGTGCACGGGGGAGACTATAAAAAAAGGAAAATGAGAAAACAAAGAAAAATAAGAAAGAAATAAAGAATAGAGTGGGAAGCCTGTTGGCGGTGGCCTCAGTTAGGCAGGGGATGGGTACACTCCAGGGAGGCCGTGGATGCTAAGGCAAGAGCATGCCCACTGGGCGCTAGCACCCCAGGAGGACAGAGGCTTATGGGAGAATTCAGCCCCTGAACCGACACCCAGGATAAGGGGAGGGGAGTAAACTATTACCATTACAAACTACAATGAGGCAGCATGTGGTTTCTCGTTTCCCCCCCACTGAAGGCAACAAGCTGGGAGGAGAGTCTTTGAGAGAAAAGAAGTGGATCTGCTCCTTGAAGTCGCCGTGTTCCATAAGGAGCTGGTTGCTCAGACGTCTGGCTCAACCCTCTTACACCAAAGACATTCACAGATGTTGAGAAAAACCCCTACGTGTCACGTCCCTTTGATGTGGGTTCCCACTTCGCTTGCCATTTAATGCTCACTCAACTAGCGTGGCAAGTTTTTATTGGCGTTAGCCCCCCCCAGTCGGGAACTGACCAGTGATCACTTGAAGTACTTCAGTCTTATTGTCTTTGGAAATCCACAGCACATCTCTGGTATTGGGCTTGTACTCTCCTTTGACTGTTAATTTGCTACCACAGAGCCAATCGCGTCTTGTACATGAGAATTGTGTCACACTAACGCAATCAAATGGCTTCACCAGTAGTAATCTGTGGGGATCGACAGGAGGGGTTAAGTACTTGAAAATGTTAACACTCACTTTCAATTGACTAAACAAGTCTACTAATGCCCTCATAATGCGATACTTCACGCTTCAGTTTCCTAATCTGATGCTGTGTCTTAAAAATGCAATTCGCTTTCATTTTTAACATTGGGAACGTTTTATTGAGCAAAAATGTCAGGTAATCGCTGTAGTGGTTTGATTGCGAAGGGAAAACTGCCAGAAGGATTGGTTGTGTAGAGCTGTGCTGAATGAAGTTCAGGAAGCAGTAGCGCAACTCGTAATTGCACAATCTCAAACTACTTCGTGTTTGTTGCTTTCAAAAATTGAATCTATTTTTCCCTTGGAACGCATTTGTTCTTCCTGTTGAAAGTTGCGGTATTGAATTGGCTTATATAATTTGCTCGTGGGGTGAAAGTAGTTAGGTTAATGGCACTTCTGGGATGAGTGACGTAATCCCCCCTCCCCACCCACCAGTTGATGTATGACGTCACCCCCCCCCACCACTACAGCTGTTCTGAGGTAAGACCCCCCCGGGCTATAAACAGCTGATGAGCCCCCCCCCCCTATCAACTACAGCTGACCTGACAACCCTCTCCCCCCATCCGCATCAGTGTAACTTCTGAAAGGACCCCCCTCCCCATGTGACGTCACGTCCCCCACCACTATGAATCCCCTCATGTGACGTCATGCCCCAACAATTGGCGCAACTTCTGAGATGACCAACTCCCCCAATATGACATCCCCCACCACTACGCGTTTTGATTTTTTTAAAAGACGTAGGATGATAGATAAGACATAGTCGTTGAATTTACGCGTTTCGATTGCACACAATTATATCGAGGAATCAGGGCAATAGATAGAATAAAGTTTTTAAAAAAATTTCGTTGTTCATTATTCCGAAGCTAAATCGGATTCATAATTATAGGCCGTGTTAAATTTACGCGTTTGGAAAAAAGATTTTGGACGATAGATAAAACATAGTCGTTAAATTTACGCGTTTCGATTGCACACAATTATATTGGTTATACGACGAAATAGGGCAATAGATTCGTCAAATTTACGCAAGTCGTTCAACGAACAAAAAATATTTGAGGCAATAGATAGACTTACCAATCCTAGCAATATTCGTTAAAGCTTTTCTAAATTAGCTCTTAAAAAAACGTAACTCGCGTAAACACGGAACCACTGTGTAAAACGAGACATACGCTCGCGAATTACCTGCATTTTGTAATCCAATTGTCCTTCCCCATCGAGCACATAGCCGGCACACCTAGTATCATCGTACAACACGCGCTGACTGGTCGAAAGAACAAAGCATACTTAAGTCTTAACACGGGATGTTGCCATCCCCACCTCGGAAGACGACGCCGATCAAAATGTCGGGAAAAAGGCGCCCGCGAATCCCCCCAATTAATAATGTGATGTCCATCACTGGATGCGGGGGATGTCATATTGGGGGAGTTGATCATCTCAGAAGTTGCGCCAATTGTGGGGGCATGACATGAGGCGATTCATAGTGGCGGGGGATGTGACGTCACATGGGGGGGATCCTTTCAGAAGTTGCACTGATGCGGATGGGGGTCAGGTCAGCTGTAGTTGATAGGAGGGGGGGCTCATCAGCTGTTTGTAGCCTGGGGGGGGTGACGTCATACATCAGCTGGTGGGTGGGGGGGATTACGTCACTCATCCCAGAAGTGCCATTAACCTAACTACTGGTGAAGGGAAAATTGACAACGTGAAATGATGCGTTGTGGCAGTTTATCCCTCAATGGTTCGTCTACCCCATTGCGAGACGTCTCCGTCATCAGTCAAGAGGACTGTGACAGAATGCCAGACGAATGCATGTGAGGGCTTGGGCAGATAGTGGGGATATTCTCGTTACACTTCAGAATGAACTGCACGGGCATAGTCGACTCAGTGTCAACTCACAGGAGAGGAAACACCCTATCACGTTCTGCCCCACTGCCAGAGACCTGAAAGGGAGCGATTTTTGACCTTTGACCCAAAGGTGGGCGTCGAAGGACACTCTTGCAGGACATACCTGGCATTCCTTAGGACCTGTGGGACATTAGGACTGGCGCAATAGGCTGCAGGGCTCATCCTAAATAAAAAAAAGAGTTATTGATTAAAAAAAGGGTCTGACTATGGGCCTTCTCATGTACTCAAACTATGCTGTTATCAACGAGGCAACAAGTATCTCGAGTCAATGATTATATAAGAAGGTGGACAAACGGGTTGTCTTTTCTAATATGTTTTCCTATAGTTCCCATTAACTAACTTGCTTTGAACTTTTCGCCCCGTACAGAGCGCTCGTCGTTCAACTAAAGACCCTCGCTTGAAACGCCAACGCAAACCTAATTTAAGCAATTTTTACTCCAAATCCGAATTACCGTCGAAAATTGAAAGGGGGACTGAGAACAGCTCTGGACGGCTACCAGATCAAGGTGTTCATACTCCGAAGTCAGAGATCAGCGAAGGGCGTTTAGGAAAACTCCTCCCAACAATAATCAAAGATGACGACACAGGGATGACCGTTCAAAAGAGATCTTTCAAGGGTGTTGCTATCGAATGTGAACATTTTTCCCCTATGAGTATGAATGAGTCGTCGAAAGAGGTTAACGTCGAGAAAACAGCTCCTCCAGAGGGCTCTTCCTTGAAAGGCAATGGTGCCGCTAACCCTCGAGGAATCGTTATGGCATCTCAAGTGGTTCAAAATACTCCGTTCGACGTCGTCCAACCTTTACAAACTGTCGTCAATCCTGCTCTTCAAACTGTACAAAATGCCGTACGTTCAGTAGTTCCCAGTTTGCAAGTAGCCAATTACTCTCTTATGCGTTCGAACGGACCTCTGTCGAAATCGGATTTTAATTCCAAAATCCCTCAGTCGAACGGTCGAGTCATGAATGTTGACGAGACGGGAGGCTCCTCGGGCGTTGACGAAGGTCGCAAGAGCGACAGGGGCGTTTTCAACTTGGTAGGCAATCAGGAATCACTGACTTCCCCTGTAATCGTGTCTCAAGCGTTGCAATACCCCAGTTCTGGGAAGCCGGGTGATCGATCGAAAATTTTACAAAATTCGGAACGCCCGACGCACAACGATGCTCCAAGAGGAAATATCGGACTCAACCCGATTTCTCTGAAATATGCCAATAAACGTCTTGAACTTCAACCACAGTCTTTACATAGCGACACCAATTCAACTCTTTCAAACATAAATATAAACAAGCCGAACGACATTAATAATAATTGTGAGATGCGGGGACCGACTAAAACTCCTGAAATTGCTGATAAGCTTCGAACAGAGTTTAAACCGTCAGGCAGGACTGTGCATCATAGTTATTTACCAATACTCGAGAAGAAACCGGAACAACACAACACACCTGTTGGTAAGTCGCTGAGCTCAGAACAACCTACGAATTCCAACCAACCCGACAGTTCTAAAGAACCACGCGATAAATATCTCAAATCCCCCGAGCTGCCATCACCCTCGATCAAACCCGAAGAAATCAACCCGCGCAGTTTTCCGGATAAATCCAAATTTGACTACGCTCTGGTGGATAAAATTGAGCGAGAACTTGGAGAAATTTCGAAAAGGTTGAACGAAGCTCGGATGAAATCGTACTCTTTGAAGACGTCAGATGGTCGAAGTTCGCCGAAGGAAAGGACGAACGACTCGAGCGAGAGGCGTGCAGAAATGTCGAGTCCAGCAGTTCAGTCAACGAAGCGTAAGGATTCTTTAGACAGCGTTACCTCAAAGTCAGCGCAGTCGGCAGAGACAATTACGAAGTTGCCTCCTTTGGAAGGGGACACAACTCGCTTTGCTCGCACAGCCCGGGAAAATAGTTCGAAGGTTGAGAGCGAGTCGGGCAGCCCGGGAAATACGAAAGCTCCATCCGGCAAACTTCAAGTTTCTCCTACAAAATTGCCTGTGCTTACCCCGCAAAACCCTAAAATTTCAAGCACCGTGACAACCTTCCAGCGTGCATCGTCGACTAATGAGATGGGGGAAAATGGAAGCAAACTCCCAATAGGAAAAACGGCGCCTAGAGATAATATAATGAAAGTCGATGGAGATAAAAAGCTCGAGGGCTCGCCAAACGTTCATGTTCATGAACTAGTTCACGTTCCTCTAAAATTGGCGCAATCGCGAGGGGCAACTGCAAACTCAACTCAACTCAGTGCAACTTCAGCTAACGCAGATAAATTGCCGACGAGCGGTTCTAAAGTTGATAACGATCTTGGAAGTGCGAGTACGCAAAATCGAAGCGTCTCGAAAAACCAACTTGAAGCCTCTACCAAACTAAGCTCTTCGCAAAACCCTATAAATTCGAGTAATGCGAAAACCTTCGAGCGTCCAGCAGCATGTTCACCTCAACTTCAAGCTCCTCAAAATGCCTCACAGTCGCAAAACTTGAATGATAGTGTTGCCTTCACTTCCAAAGGATCAACCAGCGTTAAATCAGAGTTGGAGAGAACTGGAAACAACTCCAAAGTTGTTCAAAAAACAACGTCTCAAGATGTCGTAACGAGGGGAGGATGTGAAAAGCTCCAAGATTCCATCGTCAGCGTCAGTGAGCCCATTCACAAGCAAGGCGCCATTGTCGAAATTCAAAATGTAGTCGAAGCTGCGCCTGTCGTTCCGAATATTGTCGATTCTGTTGAAACTCCGTGTACGAATGGAGTTGACAAGTTGACGTCTGAAGGAAATCAAAATACTTCCTCCAAATTACCCGTAATTGCGATGAAACTTCGTAGCGCGAACGACGGTACAAAAAGAGACGACGAATCTCTTCGAAGCGTCAACTCCGACAAATCGTCACGAAATTCTGCTCAAAGCGTTGCGCAGTCGACATCGGAAATCGTTGCTCGTGTGCCAAATGATAAAACGAACCTAAACGCCGATGCTTCGACCGCCCTCTCTACGGCGACTCTTTCGACCGAACCCGCACGCAGCGCCGAGAACCCAACTTACCTTCCGTCCTTATCGTCTGCGGTGAAAGTGTCGGTTTTAGCTGATTCGCCGTACGTATTGAACTTGGCTGCACCCTGTACAGACCTTCATAGCTCGCTGTTTCTGTTTAGATGTCCGTTCTTTTTTAACTGCACTGTTTACTTTCTTTAGCCCTACGTGATATTGCATTAGCAAACTGAATTAAACCTTTAGCAAACTGAATTAAACCTTTCGCAATAAACAAACAATTTAATAATTTGTTACATAATATATAAACAGAAAATTATAAATATATGTAAACAATGTTAACTTTGTATAATATAAATCCATATATATAAAGAAAGGGGAAGGTCAGTGGAGGGGTTGGCCTGTAGCTGCGGCAGGAAGTACGAGGTACATGTCCATGACGTAGTTTGAACAGTCTTGAGCACTTACAGTAGACACGCTCCTCGCAATGACATCCGGCAAATTATGTTCACCTCGTTGAGCCAGAATCTTCCTTGCTTCGTTTTTTATTTTTGAAAACGCTTTTTCAACAGGATTGAGCATGGTTGAGTAAGGTGGCAAAAACTTTACCTCCATATCTGATTCAGCGAAAAACTGATTGACTATAGTAGAACGGTGAATTCTCGCGTTGTCCATAATTAGCAGGGTGCCGTCTATGGGATTTTGTAAATTCAGTTCCAGCTCTCGCAGAAACTCACGAAAAACGTCCGCAGTTGTGGTTCCAGAAGTTACAATTTTGGAATGCACGACCTGCACGTTATTGAGAGCAACTATTAAAGAGGTATTGCGTCCTCTTACCGTAGGAACAGTCACCACTGCTCTAGTTCCGGCTCGTGAACATACTTGACTGCGACGCATGTGCAGATTGAACCCTGATTCGTCTATGAAAATGATTTTTTCTCTGTTAGGTGGAACAGATTCATTAAAAGTACGAGCGTACTGCCTCCTGAGTTGAATCGTGGTCTCCCTATTCATCCTGTCAAGTTCTATAGACGCTTTTTTAAGCGTTATTTTCAAATGACGTAGGCCATTGCGCACTGTAGAATAACTTACTTCTATATTCTGTTCTGTAAGTTTGTTTTTTTATCCCAGTAATAGTTATGCCAGGGTCCATCTCAACAGTTGCTTCAATTGCTGCCAGTACGTCGGGTGTTAGCAGTTTTGGCTTATTACCTCGTGGTCTGTTTTGCGCGAGCTCACAATCGCTCCTTCTGTATTCACGAAGGACGCTTTTTCCAGTGTTTACATTTAAACCTAATTTAACGGACGCTTCCTTCACGGTATACCCTTCTTCGTGCAATCTCAGGAACTGCGATTTTTTTTTCAAACGACACTTTCGCATACCTTCCGCGTCTCCTTCGAGTTGTGTTTCTAATAACAGGAGGTGAGTCACTATCACTACTGATTCGGCCAACCCTCCTTCTAGCAATACTCACCGAACTATTTGAATCGCTGTCGCTCATCATCACAATCACGTTCCTCACAAAACCAAAAAAAAAAACCTACGAACACTGGTATGACTATAATTGACGGGTAGAGAAGGGTGACGCTACTCGGGGAAGGTCAAAGAAAATTTGGCAGCCCACGGGGAAGTTATTGACCGTCCACAGACAAGGTATTGTTTTGGGGACTCGACTCATGTCCTCTGATCATGTTTAGTGCAGAGAATTAATTTAATGAAAGGTTCACTTGTATTTGTTAAAGGTTTAATTCAGTTTGCGAAAGGGTTAATTCTAATTGTGAAAAGGTTAATTCAGTTTGCTAAAAGTTTAATTCAGTTTGCTAAAGGTTTAATTCAGTTTGCTAATCCTATATAAAGAAAATACTTATTGGCTGTAAAATTGGGCCTTCACTTTTCCACACAAAAAATGCATCTTTGAACAGAGGTGTGTGTGTAAACCAAATGATCTCAAACTTCATATTCGACCTCTAAATCAGTATGAGACCCCGCCAAGGATTTTGATGAAAATCCTTCAAAAATTGCCGTTGTAGTCAGTTTTTTTTTTGACCCGCCAGTTTCTGCCGTTTCACTTACCACATATTTCACCAGGCAACCCGATAACGCGGAAAAGTGGTTATTATCCTTTTCGAAAAAGTCGTGTCTAGAGCCTCATCAATTCGCTGTGTACCATTTGCTAAATAATTACGTGGTGCTACTATAACCCTACTGAGTCGGAAAAACAGTATTTAGAAATATCTGATGCGTTGCGTCACACAACTTTCCTTAGCTTTACGTCAATACACTAGAGTACATGGCTTTTTCCACTTACTCAATTCATTTATCACTTTTTTTTTTCTGACCCGAGGGCGTGTGGGACAAGTCCCTTTGTCACTGTGGCCGCATATGGGCCTATTGTGACGCTGGCCCTTTCTTAGTAGAAGGCGTTGTACATACCGGCCCCCCTTAGGAAGCCGAGTATGTCCTTCACTGCAGAGTCTGCTACAGTTTGGGGTTCAGTGGTCCCCTGACCGAAGTATTCAAAGCGGTTTGCTGCCAAGGCAGGGCATTCACATAGGATATGCTCTGCTGTCTCCTCCTCACCACACAGTCTGCATTCCACTGCCTCTGAGATGCCCATTTTGCTGAGGTGGTATCTGAGTGGGCAGTGCCTGGTGGTGAGGAAGCTAATCAGTACTCTCAGATCTTGTCTAGAGAGTGTCAGCATCGCCTTCGCCCTTCGACAGGAAGGCGTGACAAGCCTTTTCGCCTGTCTAAGTCGTGGCTGGCGATGCCAATGGGCGCCATTTTCCTGTATCTCCCATCAAGCAACCAGACAGTTCAGGTGACTTTTCGTCAGACCCACGTGTGGTTAAGGCGCGATGGGTAGGGATTCTGTACCCCTTTTCGGAAGGCGGTCAGCCTTTTCATTGCCCTCATGCATGGGCATGCTCCTGGGAAGATAACCCAGAACCAGGTCATTTATCACTTATTTGATTTGAACTTGGTAAAATAAAACTACACTTCACGGGAGCAGAAAGCTGTAGCGCTTACCGTTCCGGAATTTATTGTGATTCTGTAATGAATCCAAAAGGAACTGTAGCGGGTACATTTTCATTAAAATCATGTGGACGGCCCAACTAACTGCCTCTTATAGGTTATAGGATAACACTGAGAAACACAATTTTTGTTGACTTCGATTTAATAGTTGTTTTTGACTCACTTTTGGCCTCTGAATCCAAAAATAAACTCGACTTTGGTCTAGCACATCAAATTTTTTTCTCCCAATTGTCATATAAAATATCCTTACGAAACAAAGTAAAGATGAAAAATTATACTGAATATACTGTTCACAAATGCTATTAAATCTCATTTTTTGGTAAAATGAAATGGTCGTTGTAGAAGGGATAGCGTGTTTTCTCCGTGGAAACGTTCTCTCTGCTCATCACTGCACCAAGGTTTATGGGGAAATTGGCGAGATAACTATGTAAAAAATGCGATTTGATTCTCATATTGTAACCTAGCCTTTTGAAACTCCCCAAGAGTTGGTTGACAATGTCAATGTAGTTCTCTGCTCTAGCATTTCCAAAGAAATATTTGATGAGGGTTGCGAATGACAACCAAACATTCTTTTGGAGTTCGCTCATTGTTTCGATAAAATGTTCATTTTTAACGAGTTGCCGAATCTGTGGACCAATTAATACACATACACCGTTAGAGCCGTTTTTGAGAAAAAAAAATATTTGGTGTTTTGATCACTATGATAACTATGGTTAACTTTCGGTGGATTTTGCTCATACCCTTATTTTGGCGTCCCATAGTAACCTGCGGTCTAGATATCAAGTTTGAGCTGATTAGGTTCGGTCGTTTTCTCTAAAAACCACTCTAAAATCGATTACGTCGAAAAGTTTGGTAATTTATTGTGCTGCTCTCGTCATTTTCCCACGAATGGGAATTTTATGATATAATTGTCTTGTCACGAGCTAGATAAAAGCGAGGTAAAAGATTTGATCAAAATCGTTAGAGCCGTTTTTGAGGAAAAAAGGGTGTTTTGATCACTATGATAACTATAGTTAACGTTCGGTGGATTTTGTTCATACCTTTATTTTGGCGTCCCATGGTAACCTCATCTTCGCCTTCCACTAAAGTAGAACTTAATATCGTGAAATATTCACTTTCACGCTGTCCAATCACACAGGAGGAAAGCCGCGTTGACGTAGGGGTAAAGAAAGTATTGAGATGCGTCCTGGTTTCAAGTTCCCCGTTCTTTTTGAAGCGCACTTTTTTTTGGTTGAACACTCCTTCGCACTGTCCAGTTTTCTTCTTGAACCACGAAACGCGCATGTCAAGTTTCAAGGCTACCCGTTTGTCCATCCCCTTTAAAATATGAAATGTCGTGTGTCGTTGGTTTGCAGTGTGCCTATATTAGTAAAGCTACGAAGTCGCAATAGTTTTTTTGAGTCGGGCGATTCATAGGCTGGTTCTGTATTTGTTTGTAAGATTGCGTACATTCCGATGTCAACTAATAAGTCGAAATTTGACGAATTTGAATCTTCTCTGCTGATGCTGGTCCTAAAGTGAGGAGTAGCGGGCTCATGTGTTTCATCACTTGTTTGGCGCATTCCAATTGTGTGGTATTTGTTTTAGCCATCAACTCAATAATCGGCAAAACAGCAATAGTAGGCTCATGTTCCTCGAATATAATCGATATAATTATGCAGTAAGGTCTGTTCCCAAGGTCTGGTCTCAACTTTGACTTCTCCTGAGTGCAGCCACCTCCACCCCACTCTGTTTCGCAGTTCCCACTAGTTAGAATCACAGATGTGAAAATCATCGTGATACGCTGCAGAAAGAACTAACACATGCATGCTTGGGTTTTCTCGGGACGTTCCAGGCCGACATGGGCGTCCTGTGGTTCAGTCATGAGACACAGAGCTGGACTGGGTATTGTTGGGCCCAACTACAGTCTGGATAAGCCGCTGGGGGAGTATGCCACAATATTCCAAGCTGAAATCCTAGCTATAAAGATCTACGCGGAAGAGATCCTGTCGAAAGGACTCAAGGGCAAGCGGATCTACATATTCTCGGACATCCAGCCGCATTAAAAGCCATTGCAGCCTATAGCTTCAGGTCCAGGCTGGCATGCGAATGCCTTCATGCGCTCAAGCAGCTCGGCGCCAACAATTGGCTTTCCCTCATCTGGGTGCCAGCTCACATGGAGCATGAGGGCAATGAAAAGGCCGACCACCTTGCGAAGAAGGGCACAGAAACCCTACTCTTCGGGCCTGAACCTCACGTAGGTATGACTAAAAGTCACCTGAACCGTTTGATGGCCCGATGGGAGATACAGGATAGCGCCCATTGGCATCGCCAGCCACGATTAAGACAAGCGAAAAGGCTTGTTACGCCTTCCGGTCCAAGGGCAAAGGTGATGCTGACACTCTCCGGACACTGCCCACTCAGGTCATCACCTCAACAAGATGGGCATCTAAGAGGTGGTGGAATGCAGACTCTGCAGTGAGGAGGACGAGACGGCGGAGCACATCCTATGTGAATGCCCTGCCTTAGCAGTCAAACGCTTTGGATACTTTGCCCAGGGGATTATTGACCCCCATATCACAGCGGAATCTCCTGTGAAGGACATACTTGGCTTCATAAAGGGGGCGGGTATGTACGACGCCTTCTACTAAGAAAGGGTAAGCTTCACAATGGGCCCATGTGTGGCCGCAGTACAACTTCTCCAAGAGTGGACATCGACGAAGACTCATGCAGGAAAAACCTGTTCTTCCCAAATGTAGACAGTCCAATTAATTTTTAAAAAACAAAAACAAATAGGTTTCACGAGTTCTTCGATTGAAAAGCCCCCTGAAAGATGGCACTTGGTTATTCTGCACCTCCTCTGCTGAATACTGTTGTCTACCAGAGATGGGGTTTTCGATGAAGTGTAAATACCAAACATCCAGTCCGTCGCCGTTTTTGATTATTGTCACCGCCACCTCTTTGAAAAACCTTTTGGTTCCTGGCGTAGTTCATTGGCTCAGGCTTAATGCTCATATCCGCGAAGTGCGAGGAAGCTGCTTCCTTAGAAAGTGCAGTTCTAATCACACATGCGAAAGTGACAGCGGCGCTGGAGGCATCCTCCTCGAAAATGCGATCTTGAATTTTCTTAGAGGCAAGACCCATGGTAAAAACATCGCGTAGTACCACATCAAGTTCCCTACCAAAACCACAATCAACCGCTATAGTACGTAACCTTGTAGACCAATCAGTGATGGACTCACCAACCGTTTGACGCGCTGTATAGAAATCCCTGCGGGAAGCGAAATACGCTGAAACTGGCGTGAAATGGGTATCGAGTATGGCGATCAACTGATCGTACGTCTTGGTGTCAGGGTTATCTGGCAGGCACAAGCTTCTCAATAGTTTTGTAGCACCGTCTGCCAACGACGCAAGGAGGTAAGACCTTCTGGTATTAACGTCCGCGGTTGGGTATATCTTGAATATGTGTGTCTGGACCTAAAAGATATCCAATCTTGTGTATTCTGATCAAAAAGTACCGGCGGCAGGAGTGCGGGCGCGACCTGCACATTGACATTTTGCGGAGGATCGGAGGATTTTACGCGTACACAAAAACTGATGTCGGGTTCGCGTATAATAAAACTCGTCGCCACTGTTATGACCTCAGCATATTAGGGGGTTTACTAACCAATATTTTGGGAAAGGCACATTTATAAAAAAGGGAAAACGTGGTGATAGGAGCCCGAAAAAATGTATAATGATAATATAATCTCCGACACATTGGTTGACATTGGTTTGTTACGGTTAGGTCAGATTTACTGATATAAAATAAATGACTGCTTCTGTTGTTGTTGCTTCTTGCGTTTCGTTTCCTAAATGAGTTTACCACAGCAACAATAGTTAGTTTAATTTGTAAACTCACTTTTGAATCTCAACGAAAATTGAAAAAATTATTACAAGGTTAAACAAGGAGCTCGTTTTAAAATACTTGAACTTAATCATAGTTTTCACGGAAATACGCTTTATGGTATTGTGTTTCTCAAAAGTCCTTCTATGATTAAAATAAATTTCTGATCGTTTCGACATGACGTGGGGAGCACGCGCGCGTGCGCTTATGACGATTTACCGGACGAAGCCAAAGACTGAAGCTGGAAGACAAGAAGCAGTGAGGGACGGTGCTACCAGATACACCACTTGGAGCTGCAAAAGAAAATCATTTTTCACCAAAATTGGCTACAAGTTGAAGGCCTGACCGCGGATCCATTGGTAGATGAATGGGGGTTTTGCTCGAGCTCGGACTTACAGTTAAATTTAGAAGAATGAAGTAGAGGGAGATCCAGTTGAGTCGTGGATTTGTGATGCTGATGACCCGTCCACGATCCTCGCAAACATTCAAACAGGGGATGATGATAGCCCTCAGTTTAGAGTTGTACAATTAAAAAATCGGATATGTGGTCTGGCGAGGTGCTGATGACTGCTCAGTGTCTGGTGGGAGAGACAGCGAGTCCCAGCGGGATCCAAGTTGAGGCGAACTGCAGATTGGCGGATTATCGCGCACAAAGCACACACAACGTCGGCGGAGGCTTATTACGTAAACCAGACAGATTTGAGAGTATAAACTAAACGCTTCGGCGTTGACAAATACATAGCATTCACCCTTAGGAGGAAGATGTTGGTATAAAGCTCGCGTTACAGCATTTCTTTAATACTTTAACGAGAAACGGCGAACAAAATCGTTTAATTCGCTCTAAAAAGCGTAACGTGAGTGTTGCATGTGTTTGACGCTTTAGCGCATGAACGAGTTGCTCTCGCTTGGTTTTAATGGTAAATTATGAGAGATTCCTTATTCTTGATGAAGTTATTGTGCCCATGGGTAGAGTTTTCTGATGAAGGAGTACAGTATGTTAATTTATCACAATTATTGTTCCTCAACACTCAGCGAGGTTGCAGTTTCGCTATTCTTCTCTTCCAACAACCAAGGGTCACTGTTTGTTTGGACCAGGATAGTTTTCTCAATGATTGACAGAGACGGGTTTCAGTTGAGCACGAACTTGTAATTGGTGAGTTGGTATATCACAAGATTTGGAGACTTGAATGTACAAAGAAGAGGTGACTTACACTGGATATGAGGTGGGTATATAAGCGCGAACAAGAAGAGCTCTGAAGGCGTGAAACTGGTTGTACTGGGAAGGAAGGAGAATTCCGAATTAGAACTCGATGAGAGGTTCCATTGGGAGAATTGGAGACTACTGTATCGCGATAGGTATTAAAAGAAGAGTGTGTTGAGAAACAGAAGAGGACCAACTTCAGCGACACTTAATAGCAGAGTGATTTTGGGAGAAGGTGAAGGCAGTGGAGAGGAATCTGAGGGGAAGGGTGGGAAAACCACCATTGGAAATATCCGCCGATTTGGGATTTCCATATGTGCAAAGATCTTTGGAGGAACGATGGCCTTGCCACAGGTGCCCGTTGGTCCAGAGTGGAAATTGCGAGGTCAAAAACCTGGACAGATTTGGCACTGGCGTCGAAACTGTTGTAAGAACAGTTGAGCTCCACGCGGTTTGTTATTTCCTCAGCATTAGAGGCGCAAGATGTGCTGAATGGAGAGAAAAGAAGTGGAGCCGCGCTTGAAGTCGACATTTCTGGAAGGAACTGGCTCGTCCATTGGTCAACCAACTTTCTCTATTGTGAGGGTAGTGCCTTTGAAGGAGTGGAGGTGTTGGGTGAAATGCCACTTCACACCTATGGGGACTACTAAGTACTCAATTTGCTTCTCAAGACAAAGCCATACTTTATTCAATCCGAGGGATAAGGGAGGCATTGTCAACAGCCAAAGCAATGGAGTTTTTGTTGGATCGGGTGGCATAACTCGTGGCTGATTTCGAATCGGTGGCAGGCCACTGCTCTGGTTCCCTCAACCCTGTTGCTGTTGGGCCTTTGACACCGTCTGTGAGCTACTGGAGAGGTTAAGGACGCTGCCCATTTCATGTTTGACTGCCCCCCTTACGGGCACTGAGCAGGCAACATTCTTCAATCCAAAGCAGCCATGAGGCGTTTCACAATGTTTTGTTCAAGCATGGGGATACAACAGTAGCCGCCTCGTGACGTGGACGTCGAGTGGCCTGTGACTTGGGGGATGGTGACGCGATGAGGGGTCGCCATGAAGGCCGGCCTGAATCGCCCCACACACTCACAGGCAACTAGATGATCACGAGGCTAGCCACAGCTAAAAACTCCATTTTACGATTCCAGCCTCAAACAAACGGCACCAGTAGCCTCTGATCATCCTCAGAATTATCCATTTTCGTTACTAAACACCTTCAGATTATTGAGATTTTGAGTACCACTCATTCTCTTTTTTTCTCAGTACTTTCGGTTTCATTGCAGAAGTACTGGTGTGTGAGAGGGAATATTAGTATAAAATATAAAAACTGCATTGTGCTCCAGACCTATGTGATGAGTTGTGCACCAATTTTCTTTGGCCTGGCTCGAGGTCAATAAATATCATGGCACGCTGCACTAGTTGCTCTTTTTTTTTTTTGTTGCCTAAATAACTGTGGAAGGATTTATAATCACGTCTTTTGGTGTTTTTATGCTCGCGTAGATCCAATCGGACGATTACAGTGGTGATGAAAGTTCCGAGGAAGAAAATTCAGCAACTGAGATCTCAACTGACTCCGAATTCGAACACGACGGAACGACGCACACCATCCCCGACATTGTGATCAGCGAAACTGTACAGGTACCAGGGACATTTTTTGCTTCTAAAATAGTTTTAATTTGCTACGTGCTACGCGTCTGGGCAGGATATAGGAAGGAGACTGGCGAAATTTTGTGAAAGCGGAGAGCTCTGAGAACCCCTGGGGCAGACATAACAAGTCCTCCGTAGGGAAAGCAAACGTGGAGCAGCTAGCTGCGATGGAAAATGAGTCAGGCTGGGCCTGCAGCATCGAAAGTTCACTGGAAACCCTCCTTGAGAAGGGGTTCCCTGACGACCAAGTAGCTCGAGACATTGAAGCCCACAGGGCAGCAAGGGAGCTGAGCAGGGACCCTCCGAACGAGCCCGACATCCCATTGTGGACAACAGGCGACCTTGGTAGGGCCCTTGCGACCTTAAAGCCCAACAAATCTCCTGGATGAAATAGAAAGCAGTATGCTAAGGCTGAGCGGACAATTTGCAATTGCAAGGTTTGCCTCACTGCATGCAATTACAAAGGCCACTTGGGGTGTGTGTTACCATGACACTATACTCATGTATCAGGCCATATATCTAGGCGTGATTGGCTACTGCCCTGTTGTCTGGGGTAGCAAACTAACATTCAATCAAAAGAGAGTATCGGCGGAATCCCGGAGGGCTGCGCTCCTGTGGATCACCAAGGCCTATAAGACTATCAACAGAAGCACTCCAGGTGATCACTGGTCAGTTACGAGTTGACTTGCCTGTTGAGTGCATGGTTGACAAGTGGAGAGTGAAACGGGAGCTTCCCCCGCTTTGGGCTGAACTCCACGCGGATCTCACCACAGAACAGAAACTTGCTGCCATTGACGAATGGGCTCTAGAGAAATGGCAAGCGAGATGTGAATCCTCATCAAAAAGACAAAAGACGTATGAGTTCTTTCAAGAAGATGGGATGGGATTCCTCACGGGACATGGTGACTTCATTGCGCGGCTTCACTTCTTTTCTCTGAAAGACTCTGCGTCATGCACGTCTCGCGCTTCCAGTGCGGAGGAAACAAGAAACCACATGCTGCTACGCTGCAGTTTCTGCGACAGTGAGCGACGGTTGTTGGGAGGGCAAACGAACTTAGCAGCATTGACTGCTACAAAGCAAGCCTATAACCATTTTGCAGATTTCTCGAAGAAGGTGGGTGATAGCTAAGAAATGTGGTCACAGTTGATGTTTACTTTGAGACTTGCCGCCCAAGTAAATAGTTAGATCAGGTGGGAAACCGGATTAAGAACTCTTCGCAGATGTTACGGGATTCCTCAAGTGGTCACACACGGGCAACAGCTCTACCGGGAGACTGGCTAACGACCAAATACCTTCCGTACCTCCGCAGGTCTGAGTTCGGTAGATGCTGCAGGGGCCAGCCTCTTGCACATTAGCGAAACCGCAACTTCCATGACTGATACAACCTTCGTCGAGGGTATGGGAACAGTCATCCAATAAGGAAACAGAAATTAAAAATTGGGCTGTATGAAAAATTGAATGTTATGAGATTGCACAACACAAATTACTAATTCCCTGGTCGTTCTAGAATGGAATGCAGCTTTCAGTAGTACGCTGTACTTGTTTGTTGGAAGAAAAAAAAACGGAATAAAACAACCCACCCACTCATTAGGGTTGCTGCTTTCAATGTTGGACTCTTCAAAGGACAACTTGGAGTCCAAAATAGCTTGTTTATGTTGCTTCGAGTTGATTGCTCTGCCAACATGACTGCAAAGGCAGCATCGGCTACTAATACTTTTTTTTCTTATTTTAAATTAGATTCAACTGAGAAAACCTCCTCTGCGGGCTTTTTACTTTCCTTGGCTCTACAAAGTAAAAAGGAAAGTTATGTAATCGGCTGAAAAAACGTTTCAGACCCTCCTGAGTCCGAAAAACACTATTTGGGAAAATGGTCTGTGTATCTGTGAACGATTTTTAGAGAAAACGACCGTACCAAATCAGCTTAAACTTGATATCTCGTCCGCAGGTCACAATGGGACGCCAAAATAAGGGTTTGAACAAAATCCACCGAAAGTTAACTGTAGTTATCATAGTGATCTAACACCAAATACTTTTTTTTCTCAAAAACGGCTCTAACGATTTTGATTAAATGTTTTATATTAATAGCTCTCAATAAGGCAATGATACTATAAAATTCTCATTTGTGGGAAAATGACGAGAGCAGCACAATAAATTACCAAAATTTTCGACGAAAAGCATTTTTAGCGCAGTTTTTTTTCCTTATAAACTCCGCTGGAATGTTGAAAAAAATTGGTATTGAAGTCCAATCCAATACCTAAAGGGTGAGTGTTTAAAAACGCTCATGAGATACATGGGGGTTACTCCAGAAATTCCTGAATTTCAACTACTGTCATTTCGCTTACTACCAGTTCTAAAGGTGTTTACCCAATAACTCTGCAAAAGTAATTACTATCCTTCTTCAAAAAATTTGTGTTTACAGCCTCATTAATTATCTGTGTACCAATTGCTCAATAATGGTCCTGGAGTGAGTACCAGCAGCACAATAAATTCTGGAACTGTAAGCGCTACTGCTTCCTGCTGCCGTAAAGCGTTGTTTGACGAAGTTCAAATTAACTGAGTGATAAATGAATTGAGTAAGTAGAATTAGCCATGTACAAAGTGAATTGACGTAGAGCTAAGGAAAGTTGTGTGTTGCAATGCACCAGATATTTGTAGGCGTATTAGGGTGTACTTAAGCCCCCTCATGTCCTCACAGTTCCACCTATAGTTCCTTTGGAGCTGGCGTTCGTTGGTGCGATGTCTGCAGGGTCTGTCCATCATTCTCGCTCTCAACGCGAGACAACCTTGAGGTCCATCACAGCAACCTCATCCAGCCGCAGCTGAGGAACCCCAAGCACTCCTCCCTACCTTAGTGGACAGTGTCCTGTCCACCATTCGTATACTTTCTCCTGACTGATCACTCCCTGGAGAGTCCATTTCCCTGCATTTCTGTCTCTT
Source organism: Pachypeltis micranthus (assembly GCA_020466155.1). NCBI lineage: Eukaryota > Metazoa > Arthropoda > Insecta > Hemiptera > Miridae > Pachypeltis > Pachypeltis micranthus. Next base: position 10,996,470 of record CM035781.1, on the reverse strand, counting down.
AATTCAAGTGGCTCTTGATGTTCCCATAGAACATGTCCCATAGAACATGTCCCCGATGTCCCGCTGAGATAAGCCCTTCTCTCGCCAGTTTGTCAGCCTGTTAGATGGCAAACGCAAACATCCCCCAGCTTGTAGGGTGTGCTAGTTCCGCCTGGAACAGTTAACTACTGCAGACGCCAACCAACTACTCTCAGTAACCACCACAATTGATGTCAAGCACGTAGAAGCAGGAGCTAGAGAGGTGTAATAAGGCGCTAATATGAACGCACCGTTCCCCTTCTCCACTCACTCACTATTTCCACGTTACACGTTCTTCAATTTAATTACTATTTCGTGTTTTACAGGTTAAACGAGGACATTTAGAGCAGCCGAAACAAGTTCAAATCGTGTCACGACAGCTCAACGGCAAATACGAGTCTAGCAAACCTCTCAACAACGACTTGAAACTCGAACTCAATAGAATAGAATCGAAACCGAATGTAAATAACGCGACGAATAACATAAATAAGCCTCAACCGCTTTTGAACCCGAATAGAGGCGATTATTTAATCAATCGAACTCAATCGACTGAGGGGATCGCCTCGAAGATCTCTCTAGAGCTTAAGAAAAAATATTTGTTCGGCCCTCAGGGTTTGACAGGGAACGTAAGAAAATCAGGCTCGGCGTCTACGTTAGATACGAAATTTAAATCTCTCATCGATCAAATATCGGAACAACAAAAATTATTAAATCCAGCTCCGGCTCCAAGCCCGACGATGCAAGCGTTTTTGCAAGGAGCCGACAAATTGAAAATTTCTTCTTTGTTGGATAAAAAGACTTTACCTTCGGACAGTTTCAAACACATTTGTTCGCTCAAAGAGAAAGAAGAAGTTAAAGAGGAAAAGAAAGATGAAGAAGATATGCGCCCACGAAGTCCCGTCCACGAAACGAGCATCGTCGTTCCTGATTTCCCGCGAAATGATAACAAAGAGGTAGAAAGTGATTCGTTATCTTCTGAATTGAGTAGTTCATCCGAGGACTCTGGAGATGAAGAGGAGCAGAGACTGAACGAAGAGCCTCCGATTCAATCGCCCCCCAAATTGGAAATCCACAACTCGAGGGGCGAGTTGATGGAAGACACTCCGGAATTAGATAGTTTAAACATGCCCGACATTTGTCAAGCGGAGACCGAAAAGTCGCCCATCGACAAATTAGATTTGGTTCCTATGGAATTCAAAAAAGTCGTCACTTTGCCCGCGGACGACATGGGAAGCATCGTTTTGACTCAAGTGAGCAGCCCCGGGGAGCTTTACGTCAAAAACGAAGAGAAACGAGCCGAAACTCCCGACAGCTCCGACAGCCTCAAAAATGATTTGACGGCTCACACCGAAACCGAAATGTCCGATTGGGCCCGAGACGAAGACGCCGTGTCGGAATCGTTGGACGATTTAGAATTTATCAACCCTCAGTATCAAAAACAAAGCGGGCCGAGGGGGTTAGCCAAAACCGCCAAACCGGAGGATTTCGACGAATTTCAACACGTTTGCGGGAAAGAATCGACGAACCCGTTGAATTTAGAAAATCTGGAGTTTATGGACACCGGCGACGAAAGTAGCGAAGGAAGCTCGGCCAAAAATCATCTTCATCTAAATCGAGGTTACGTTCAATTTGTCAACAACGACGAAGATTTAACTCCAGTCGCGGAGTGCGTCAACCCTTTGAAAGAAGAACTGACCGACACGACAACTACTTCAGAGCCAACCACTGTCAAGGACAGCCCGGCTGACGGTTTGAGGAACGTGGAAGTTGACTTGTCTTCAATGCCCGGAAAGGTGCCTTATGGAACAGTTAAAGATTCAATTGAAGTCATGAAGAGAAACCAGAAAGAACTTAATGAGCCGAAGGGCAACGCGTTGAATTCCCCCGCGACGACTCGAAAATTGGAACTCTTGTCTCAAGAAAGGGCCAAACAAAAGGATCTTATCCACGAAATGGTAATTATCGTTTTTTATTATTTATTGATACATTTTTGTCAGCAGTGTAAAGCCGATTTGAATATTGGCCACTTTTGTTCATATCTTCCTACCTATAAATGTCACTGTGGGACAGGAATAGCCTACACCGTGACATGACACCCTCCCCTCCTTTGACTGTCATTAATTTACGCTGTAGTGGAATTACTATTGGAGGAAGAAAACTTATTAACGAATTATGTTCAACTAGATTACATTGTACGTCAGAAGGAAGGCCTGAGCTGTTCAATAAGCTTTTTGCTGTTTTCGTCCGGGAACGTGTACATTTTTACTTTCCGCTACTCCAAAGGGAAAGGAAGTAGTAATCGTGTCAAAAAAAAATTGGGTTTTCTTCAGATCTTTACGTTTTGAGGCCTAGTGAGTCTAAAAAACCTAATTTCGGTGCGTGGTCCGTGTGCGTGTGTAGTTCGATTTGCACGAGAACGACTCATCCGATTGAGCTGCTTCTTTTTTTGTTTTGTTTGTTATTTTTGTTTAGACGCCAAAATAAGGATATGGGGATTTCGGTCGAAGGGAAGGAACGTGGGGGACGAAAATGTACCAAAAAGGGGTTTTTTCGCGTTTTTTACTTTCCGCTACCCGAAGGGAAGGAAAGTATAGTAATCGGCCCAAAAAAAAATTTGGTTTTTCTTCAGATCTTTACGTTTCAGACCCTACTGAGTCTAAAAAACCTAATTTCGGCACGAGGTGTGTGTGTGTGTGTGTGTCTGTAGTTACACTATCCTCGTGTATAAGGCCATCTATCTAGGTGTGATTGGCTACTGCCCCGTTGTCTGGGGTAGCAAACTAACAGTCAATCAAAAGAGAGTATTGGCCCAATCCCAGAGAGCCGCGCTCCTGTGGATCACCAAGGCCTACAAGACTGTATCAACAGAAGCACTCCAGGTGATCACTGGTCAGTTACCAGTTGATTTGGCTGTTGAGTGCATGGTTGACAAGTGGAGAGTGAAACGGGAGCTTCCCCCGCTTTGGGCTGAACTCCGTGCGGATCTCACCATAGAACAGAAACTTGCCGCTATCGATGAATGGGCTCTAGAGAAATGGCAAGCGAGATGGTAATCCTCGTCAAAGGGACGTGACACGTATGAGTTCTTCCCCAACATCCGTGAACGTCTTTCTAGAAAATGGGTTAAGCCAGACCACTGGACGAGCCAGTTCCTCGCGGGACATGGTGACTTCAATGCGCAGCTCCACTTCTTTTCTCTCAAAGACTCTCCGTTATGCACGTCTTGCGCTCTCAGTGCAGAGGGAACAAGAAACCACGTGCTGCTCCTCTGCAGTTTCTACAACAGTAAGCGACGGTTGTTGGAGGGCAAACAGCATTGTCTGCTACAAAGCTAGCCTTAAACCATTTTGCAGATTTCTCGAAGAAGGCGATGGCTAAGAACTGGTCATAGTTGATCTGTCCTTTTGAAACTTGCCACCCAAGTAAATAGTTAGATCAGTTGGGAGTTCAAAGGAGAAGATTGTCAGTGTCATTTTGTATTTGCTGTAACTACTGAAACATTTTTCACTATCACACGAAATTGGGTAAGTTGGCACCGTCGCTCCTATCAAGCCATTTTTCTATTTTTCGTCGACTCAATTGTTGATATTTGCGATGCTCGTTAACCTTATTGAAAGCGCAGTGTTCAAATTATTGTCTTAACACATTCGCGATTTTACTTTCGATGAGCAGGTCATGAACAAATTAATCGCCCAAGGGAAATCCCCGACGGAGAGGCCCGACCGGAAAAAAAGACTCAGCAGGAACTACAGTCCAAGCCCTCACTCTACTCCGCCATTCGAGCCAGCAGTAGTTGAACTAAAAACCCCCATAACGTCGGTGGAATCTGTGGAACACGAGTCTAACAATTCTTCTAACAAGTAAGTCAGTAATGCTACGGGACTATACGTATTTTTCAGGTTTCAGAGTTGATGGGACTAAATGCCGCTGGTCGGTTTACTTATCGAAATGGCTTTTTCTTTTTTTCGTTATCAATCAAGAGTCACTCGTTCAACATCCACCAAACGTGGACCTGTGGAAGTATGGCAGGTTGCATTATCCAGTCTCCCGGTGGAGAGCTGTTGCCAATGTGTCACTGTGGCGATGGGGGGGTGGGGAAGGGGTATGACCACAGGGAATCCGTACCATCTGGGAGGTTCAATCTGGTTTTCCAATTGATCTAACTTTTTTCTTTTTTTTTTAAATAAAAGGTGTACGCTAGATACCCTCACTGCAGCCACAAACGCACCTATTGTAAGTTTTCAGTATTAAATAAATTCTTTGTTTCTGACTGCTTCTCACAAAGATTGGGGGATTTAATATCTCGCTCAAAGAAGCAATAAAGTACAAATTTCATGTTGTTCTAGAAGATAATTGGGTCATGTTGATGGTTCATTGTCATGTTCTTCATTGAAATGGACAATATATCACTTTTCACAATACAGCTTTGCTCAAGACACTGTTACTCAAAATGTCCTTCATGAAACAGCAAGTGTTATAGACAAGGGGCATTTGTCTGTCGTCAGGCTGAACCAATTGAATTCGTTTTTTTTTGTTTTATTCGTTATTAGTTCGACGTGCTACGATATCGTACAGGATATAAGGTACGCACAATAACGACCAAATGTAATTCGAATAAGGAGATTTGTTCTAAGTTACAGTTTGAAGATTTACCGCCACAAACAGGGAACTGGGTGGGAGCAAATGAGAGCGTGGGTGACATATGACACCTCGACGAGACAACAGTTCTGTTCAGATGGCTGGCAACAAAGTTTCGAATAAAATAGGATATGTAAGGTGTATAGGTTCAAATGCCCTGGACGAGGCTTCTCTAATTTGAAGAGTTTGGTTGATCCCGGTACATCTGAACCAACCTCCGACCATCATGAAGTGCCTGTCCTCAGGTACTCACGAACACTGCAGCTTCCTGCTGTGTACTTCCATCAGAGCTGGTCAAAAAGGGAACCTAATTTTGAGCAGAGAGAGTAAGAGACTTTTATTAAAGTTCCAAAAAGTCACCCATGTTTGTGGTGAAAGACCGCCCCCCCCCACTCCACCCCCAGACTCCAAGGCACTGGGTTCTGGCACCAACCCACCACCCCCGGGAGGATATTCGCCCAACCCATCACCTCTTCTGGCTGTAGAAACGGCTTCTCAAACACACGATGGCGCAATGCCGTGAGTCCATTGCATATGCACACACATGCTCTGCCGTCTCCAGCCCTGCCTCACGTAACCTGCATACCACAATATCTCACACTTGCCAATATTTGCAAGGTGGTACCTCAGCGGACAGTGACCTAGTTACATATTTGAATCTGACCCGGGGGGAAGTCACTTCGTAGACATTTGATTGATTATTTATTGGGAACTAACATTCATAATACAAATTATATTGGAGAGGTGTAGGCGGTCGCATGCATGAAACTTGAATGCCCGATAACCTTTTTTAGACGGTAACATCTGATTAATCGATATATCAGTCTCCCCCCACAATAATTTCTGTGACAATATGAAAATACAAATTTGCTTGAAATACATGAACAACATTATGTTTCCATTTCGTTGATCAGTTCAACAGTGTCACTGAACCATGCTATCACTCAAAACCAATGTTTGTACATAGTCAGCTAAATGAGCAGGAATAGTCACCACAGTTGTACACAGGAGGACGACGTAATCTGTTCGTACGACGAGGGGCTCCATCATCTAGTAGAGGAGGAGTGCGACATGATAGCTCCAACTGTGCTGGTGTGTCATGAAGATCAGGGTGCTGTAAAGCTGGGTTGTGTTGGGGTAGAATCATTTTTGGTAAAACTGATTCAAGAGTGCTTTGGTTGTCAAGCTCTGTCGACGTTGGTAGTTCCTGTTGGCTCTGAGACGGAGCTTGCAATCGGTCTAGGAGAGCTGTTGTGTTCAGCTGGTTAGTGTGACACTTCAGCTTATAGCCTGTAGGCGGTTGCATGCATGAAACTTGAATGCCCGATAACCTTTTTCAGAAGGTAACCTCTGATTAATTGATATATCAGACCTGTGAACAGGCCACATATGATCCTCATATCCTTCCTCTCCAGACTGAGCCCCTCCTTGGTGCCTCTCTGGTGAGTCGAATAAAGAGTTTTGACTGTCTATGGCTGGGCACCCCTACACCTATCCTCCCATTTGCCAATTTCTCTCATGGTTTTCCCAACAAAAGGCTCAGAACTGACAGGGGTTTGTGTCGATCGTTTCTTCGCCAGCCCCTCAGCTCGCCCATTTCCCTCTATTCCCTGATAACCCAACACAGTGTTACACTGTTCTCTTCCGCCAGGGCCAGTCAGACAATCCCAAGCCAGCTATGACATAAGGCAATACGAGGCTAAGGCCTTGAGAGTGGCTTGACTGTCCGCCATAATATAAATCTTCTACTGCTTCGACTGAACCACTGCACACAGACTGTTGCCACAGACACCTCTGCCCCTGGCAGGCCTCCCTGCACTGAGCCATCAATGTAATATACCAGGTCCCCAGCTTCAAACGTGGGCCCTCACGTCTTGATTGCTTGTGGATGAGTGTCCAAAGTTAAAAACTTCACGGGCATTCAGTGACTCCACGTGCGACGCAGGCCACTCCACCTACACCCTGTCAAGGATCGAGTGGCAGGAACCTCTCCTCTTCCTGCATGATCAGACTCAACTCCAACATAAAAGCTGGAATGTTTGTTTGCTCTTCCAACAATCGTCGATCACTGCTGTAGGAACTACAGTGGAGCAATGGTTTCTCGTCCCATTCATGCTGGCAGCGCAAGCGCGCTGGATGGTGAGTCTTTGAGAGAAAAGAAGTGGATCCGCACCATGGAACGGGCTCGTCCTGTGTTCTGGTTCAATCCACTTTCAACTAGTACGTTCACCGATGTTGGGAGAAAACTCATACGTGTCAAACCCTTTTGATGAAGGAGCCCATTCAGCATTTTCGTTCAGTGGAGAGATCTACAGTTTGGCCCAGAGCAGGCTTTCGTTTCACTCTCTGTTTGTCCCCCATGCACCCAATGGCCAAGTCAACGGGCAACCACTTGGAGCGCTTCAGTGGATGTTGTCTCGTAGGCGTCTGTGATCCAGAGCAGCTCCTGGGGATTGAGCCAGTACTCTCCTTTGATTCCTGAGCTTGCTACTCCAGAACATGAGAATTGTGTCACGTAACACACGCCAAGTGGCCTTTGTTAATTGCTCGCAATGAGGCAAACCATGAGAGGGACTGAACACCTACATTGGCTCCTATGTACCTGACTTGCTTCTCCCGAAGGAGCCTTGTAGGAAAATCGTTAATTTTGCCTGTCATCGTCCGATCAACACAAGTTTTTGTGGTTGTGTAACTCTCCAATTTGATTTTGTCTAATAATCGATAATTGTTCGCAGAATGTTGACCCCTCGTCTTCGATCTAGCACAGTAGGATCTGGATGGACGTACAAAACGCATCGAATAGACGCATGTTCCCTCCCAGACTTGCACGAAGCCTGCAGCGAGTTCAAAACCCCTTTAGCAACTCCCAGCATCCTTCGGAGCGGCCTTCGCGAGCAGGCCAGGGCCAAATTTAAAATGATGAGCGACGAAGAGATGGGCCTCTCGCCTGAAGACAAGCTCAAGCGCCACAAGTTGAAAATTCAAAGAGAATTCAAGGACGATACGCCCAAGTCTTCGCGAGTAAGTCTTTAGCGTTCAAACTTTCGATTCGATGCTTTGCCATTGTAATTACCTTGATATCAGGAAAGCAGTAATCTCCAGGAAGGAAACAGAAAGAATTTAAGACGCACGAACTCATTCATTGAGCACAGGGAATCAAAGGGGATGGGAATGGTTGATATTTGCAACAATACACGTATGTTGAGCTTCACTATTTAGCCAATTATTGATAAAGGCACAGATGACTAAGTCAATTACACGATATTGGTTTAATCGGTACAAAGATGCCTGTAGTTTAGCTTTTTATTCAATGTTTGTTAAAGGGTTTTTAAAGACACTGTGCAGTAACAACCACGAATGTAGCTTTAAAGGTGAGAGTTTCTTCATTTGTACACTTTTTCGCATCTTCGGAATCCACTTTGGCACGTTTCCCCTTGTGCCAACTACTGCAGTGTCTTCCCTTTTCCAACTCTGACCCAGGGCTGCTGCTGCTGAGGAGGTGCATCTGTGAAAGATGAACGAACACGTGTTTCGCATTATCTGTGTGTTTTCCAACTTCATCATCTCTTGGTTTTCCTCGGAAGCAGTTCTGCTCAGCAAATTGGTTCTTCACTTTCGCCAAATTAGGTCTCCTCAATAAACTCACCTTGGATTCCGTTCTGATTATAGGCATCGCACTGGAGATGTGTTATATGTTAGCACCCTCCCTGCCTTTCTGCTGGGAGAAGGTTTTGGAGTCAAGTAGCACATGGTCAACTGCGTTAGGATTTGCCACTGCTGAGCTGATCATCACCGTATCACATAGTGCTGCATTGGACGAATGTATTTTAGTTCTGTAATGAGAATCATTGTACCGCGGTGTCCACAGAATCAAGTTCTCGTTACAACTGAATTGTACTGAGATTCATAAATCCAGACAAATGTGAAAAATGAGAAAGGCAGGTACAGGAAAGGGCTCGTATGACTCCATGGTGAAATGTTGACTTGTAATGTGTTGGGCGCTGCGGCACAATCCTCATATACTAGGCAATTTACTTGAGAGTGATTGGCTATTGCCCCATTGTCTGGGGTAGCAAGCTCGCAGTCGATCAAAGGAGAGTGCTACCCTAATCCCAGAGAACTGCGCTACTGTGGATCTCCAAGGCACTCAAGACAGCATCCTGTGAAGTGTAATAAATATGATTCGAGCGTCAGGTAATAACAATTCCTTCCTTCCAATAAATCGTGCACTACAGGCCGTTCCAAGTATATGTACGGGAAGAGAGCCCACAGAGGATAGATCAAGAGCGAAGCGTACAGAAAGGCGTCCAGAAGAGAATAGTCGCCCGATGCGATTGCTGATCTGTAAGCTCCTCGATTGCGGCCACGCGGCTCCCCCCTCCATTCTCCATCGACTTCACCTGTCCTCTTCCCATTTCCAAGGTGAGCGGAACGACGATTGCCTGACCCCCAAATCATATCTTACATTGAAGTTATCACTTGGCACTTACCCTTTGACTGGTCATCGAGTGCATGCAAGATGGCAATCCTCGTCAAAGGTAGGCGACACGTATTTATCCAATACCTGTGAACGTCTCTGGAAAAATTGGGTTGAATCAAACCACTGAATGAGCCAGTTCCTTAGAGGACGTGGCGACTTCAATGCTCAGCTCCATTACTTCTTTCAGGTGGTACTCCAACCATGTCCCTGTACGATGAGGTTTTAATAATTTTTGAGAACATTTAAACGGGTGGGGACAAATCCCACGAGAAGAAAAATATACTAAAAGGAGAAAAGAATACTTTCAAAGTGGAAACGTTCAATAAAATAATAAACTGAAAACAATACTCCTTAACAGAAAAATAATAAAATTAAAAATACGTTACTTAAAACTAGCCACCTTTTCAGGGCGATCGTACAAATAATCTGTTCTTTGTGTAGTTTGTTAGACGCATAAGTTGGCTGATATAGTTCATGAAACAAAAACAAAAACGTCTCTCTAAATAAGTGCAGTGGGTTGCGAGACTGAACTGGGCGAAACGGTATTCTTCGAGAGGATTCCTCCAACAGCAAAATAAATGAACTTTGAAATAATATTTCGTCTTTGCTCATATAACCTCAGAGCAGAAATCCATCGACTACATACCGGTACGACGAAAGCAGTTTCTTTGAGAGTTTTTTCTTTGTTAGAATTCCTCATACGGCAGCAACGAAATGAACGAAAGAGAAGGCATTCGAGACGACAAAAGGAGAGCATGTCCGCTGGGTCCTTGACCGACTGCTGCCGAAATATTGGCGCTTTCTTTTTTAGTTTTCTCTATTCTCCTTTTTTTTTAATAAAAAATAAAATTCGTCTTTGTCTTTTCTTTTTTTTTTTTTGAAAGGAAATTGTGGAATTAGCGAATGACAGGGAGGTGCAGTTGTGCTGAACCGCCTGTAGTAGGAACATTGCCCACTAGACTGCAGGAGCTTCTCCCAGAAACCGCTTCCTCCCGGTTAATTTTTGATCTTTCACGCCACAAGTTATAAACGTCAACGTAAACTTTTTTTTCTCTCGTAAACGGCCGTAACGATTTTGATTAAATTGTTCATATGGCCAGCTCCCAAAGAAACAACTGTTCCATAAAATTACCATTCGTGGTAAAATGTCGAGAGCAGCGCAATAAATTACCAAACTTTACGACAAAAATCGAGTTAACGCAGTTTTTTCCTTGTAAACTTCGCTGAAATGTTAATATAATCTCGGCGTGGTAGTTCAATTAAATGCCTATATAGGGGCTACTCCGGAAATTCTGGAATTTCAACTACTGCCGTTTCAATTTTTACCATTTCTAAAAGTTTTTACCCGATTACTCGGTAAAAATGATTACGATCCTTCTAAAAAATATCGCGTTTACACCATCATTAATTTTCTGTGCACCAAGCGCTCAGTAATTATCGGGGCATAAGTACGAGCAGCGCAATAAATTCTGGAACTATAAGCGCCATCGCGAAGTGATTTTTCGAGTGAACTGAGTGACTGAGGAAAGTTGTGTGATGCAGCGCAACTCGTATTTCTATTTTATCAAGGGGTTTCATGTACATATTTGTTTTCATTCTCATTTAATAGAAGTGTGTTTTTTGCCCAATTAAATTTTTCGTTTCCTAAGTATAGATGGTGTGGTTGTCAGATGGTAACTATACCGCCCCATCGTGCACAGTATTTAACCGTCAATTTTGATTTAATTTCAATGTTCTTGCAGGCGGGGGAGATTTTAGACAGAAAGAGTAGAGAAGACCGAAAGAAAAGTATCATTCAAGCTGTATCTGAGTTTTTCCACAAAAAATCTCCATCTCCGCCTAAGACGCCTTCTAGTCACGTTCCTCCCAAAAGTTACACCTCTTCGTTGAAAAAAGTAAGTGTTTTGCACGAGCAAACGCGCAAGTGTAGTTCATGTTAAATAGTTTGTTTTTTTGTGAGCTGTTATAATAGCGGTTATTTCGTGTGCGCGACGATGAACGTTGCTATTGTCAATACCCTCATTTAGTTCCGTTGACTTCCATGTATTGTCAATCGTTATACTTTTTCCTCAGCGCTCGAGAAATAGGCCGATGTTGAGCCTCGACAACTGGTTACTCAGAGTAAGTCGTTAAGAAGGGAGCGTTGAGGTTGGGTCGGGGATCACTTTTCACGAAACTTGTATAGTTCACCAAATTCGAATGAATGCCGCATGCGTCAACGTGACCTCGTGCGAAAACTGCATGCTTTGAGTCGAATCTCACGCGTTTTCTGTGCATTTCAAATTTCAGCCCGAAGGGCGTGCTCAACAGTTATAATGTACATTAACGAGGGGTGGTTGGTGAAATGGGTAAATAAAAAGGGAAAATGTGTTCTTGGAAGGAGAACGCTACTTACTCCCGAAAACCTCATTATATATTTGAGGCATGATTTATTCTGATTTGGTTTTGTTGCGTTATTCTGAGTCATTCATACTTATTTGTGCTTTAATAATAGTCCAAGTGACTGATGTAAATACGGTATAATTCTTGGGGGTAATAAATGGAGTATAAATGTTATTGGGTTATGTCAGTAAGACGTACCAGTTGAGTCAGTCTTGCAGTTGTACTGCAGGCGAGGGGTTTGATTGTAAAGAAATGCACTCACCAAGCTCGCACCCGTTCTAACGATCCAGTCTGAATCTCATTAACTGTGAGAAGTGAGGAAATGTGCTCGTATAATTATTTGCCAGTCAAGTATTTCTTTGTCAAAATGACTGTTCCTTAGCACTCATAAGGCAGTTATGAAAGTCATGGAGGTATTAAAGCAATTGGGTTATGTCCGCCAGTAGGCAAATAACTAAAGTTAACGTACCTGTTAGGTGAGCCCGTCTCCTCTGGCTGGGGAGATAGTGTGGGCACGCGCTTTCAATGTAAAGACATCATCGTCTGGTGGTTAAGTCAGTGCTGAAGTCAGTCAGTTGGTTGTGGTCTTTATACACGAAGAGAAAGGTGGAGCGTCATGGAAGGAGGTCATGTACCTCTGGGGAAACCCACTAGAGGTGAATGGAACGTCGTGAATGGTCTGTCAATTGTGGATTCTAAGTCTTTTTTGTATATGGTGGTCTGTAAATCTGTCAGTTGGTTGTTTTCGTGTACAAAAAAGTCTTAGAATCCACAATTGACAGACCATTCAAGACGCTCCATTCACCTCTAGTGGGTTTCCCTAGAGGTACGTGACCTCCTTCCACCCCTGCCATCCTGTTTACCTTTCTCTCCGTATATAAAGACCAACTGACTGACTCCAGTACTGACTTGACGGCCAGACGATGATGTCTTTACATCGAAAGCGCTTGCCCACAGTAACTCACCAGCCAGAGGAGATGGACTCACCTAACCTTAACTTCGGTAAAGTAATGGAGGTTGAGGAAGAACCACTTGTTCAGCATCCGTTGAACGCAGACCTGTGGAGTTAGGGCAGGTCGTTGTTTCGCTAGTCGACCAATGTGTTGCCCTTGTGTGACCGCATGGAGGTCTGGAAGGAGTCCTTAATCCGGTTTCCCTCCTGAGCTTGGGCGGCAAATTTGGAGGGGAGAGATCGACTGTGGCTTCGTTTTTGTGTCAACAACCTGGTGAAATGGGTATAAGCTTGCTTAGTAGTTTTCGAAGCTAGAAGGTGTGTTGTAAGTACTACACTGAAGGAGCATGTGGTTTCTTGACTCGTCCACACGGGGGCGCAAAATGTGCAGAATTGAGAGTCTTTGAGAGAAAAAGAGTGTAACTGCGCATTAAAGTCACCATGTTCCATAAGGAACTGGTTCGTTCTCTGTTTCCTGGGATGTTCATGGATGGTGGTAAACAAACTCATACACATGACCTCCCTTTGATGAGGATTCCCATCTTTCTTGCCAATTATTTAATGCATATTAGAAATTTACTGAGCTGGCCTGTATAATTAAGAACGATACCAATTGCTAACTGTTTAAGGTGAAAACAATCCCTAATAAACCAAAAAAAGCGCGTGTTAGAAAAAATGAAATCATAACACTACTAGTATTGACTCCAAATGGATAGTTTACTGCCTTCTCAAGCATTGTGTGCGCTCATAGGGTCAGCTAAATGGGAAGAAGGTGTGAGATGCATTCGTCACACACTGGACTGGGCACAAGTACTACGTTTAATTATATGTGCAACCCTTAGGCCGAGATAAAGTGAAATGGAGGCATAACATTATACGCGTGTCATGAGATACCTCAATTCAAAGCTGACACTGGAAAAAGCAACCATTTATCCTATCCTGAATATTGTTTCATGTAGATCGAACACGGACGGGCGACAATGGGATCCCTGGGGCATGGTGTACACTAAACGCTTGATTTTGTTTCGACTTTGCTTCCCTGAAGGAGTAGAGTTTGTTGCTTGAGAAAATGGACTAAAAATAGCTAGTTAAATTCAACTCGGAATGTCACCTGCGCTCGTAGGTAGAGAGGTTCTTCTTGTTTTTAGTTAAATTTAACGTGAACAGTCTTTAAGTGTTTCCCGCAACGTTTTTATGGAGTCAGATCAACCCCTTCCAGTCCAAGAGGGCCTGCTTGAGGCTTGGGTACATTACCCAGACAGATCAGTGAGAGGTGCCTGGCACATGCTAGAGCTTATGAGCCAGGGATCTGGACAGCGATACCACTAGGTGCGCCAGCAAGAGTTTCCCAGGCAGAGCTCTTCGCAGTGACGGCGTGCATGCAGCATCCCCTGAGCGGAGGGCTGAAACACATTATGTCAGGCGCTCAAGGCTTTGGCTTCTTACGCTATCTTGTCGGTGTTGGTTTGGGAATGCCTGACTGGTCTGAAGAACTTAACACTGTGTTGTGTGCCAGGTCGTAAGGCAATGAGGAGGCTTATAAACTGGCGAGTGATTGATCTGCACTTCCTCCGGTGGAATCTGAGCCCTTCTCGGGGCCCACCAAGAGCCACTTGAATAAGGAAGTTACCAAGTGGGAAGAGAAGGATGTGCCAGGCCAAAGTCAAAGTTATTTATTAAAGTCCCCTGCGAGCGAACAAGAGAGGTTCTCTCAGTCTGGAGAGAGAAAGTATACTGATGGTGTGCAGGGCGCTGTCCATTAAGATTCCACCCTGGCAAGAGTAAATAAGCCACAGTTACAGATTTGTAGATTCTTCGAGGCAGAGCTGGAGTCAGCAGATCACGCACTGTGTACCTGTGTGGCGTCCTTCAATTTACCAGCTTAGCTTCACTTTCGTCTTTAAGTTCAGTTCGACGATTGTTTCACTATTACCCAGGTAACATCACCTGTTCAAAGAGTTGTTGAAAAGTTCTCGTGAAATTAAAGCGATTCCAGTCAATTAAAAACGCTCTACTTGTAAGGGACCATTTGCAGTGCGCTCCAGCAGCTTCCAACCTTAGTATAGAAGCAGGAGAAATGCACTTTGAAAGTTACTGAAGATCTGTACACGTTGAATCAATAAAAACTATTGTCCCAAGCTCACTGACATTACAATCTGGACAAAACCCTGTATTTATACAGTAATAATTATTAGTTTTAATTACTTTATTATTTATAGTAAGAATCGTCCTGGTGTGAATTGAATGAATAAAAGTGAGCTGTAATTGCTTATGCTTGACGCATGATCTTGCATATTGAAAAAAATTATTCGAAACGATGGACATTGTTGAGTTGCCGCATCGAAAAATGATTAACGTATAAAAACATGTATCTGCAACGTCATGTTTTGCATTGGTGCCCTTTCCTGCACCCTAGAACCCTCCTCATGGTCCTTTCCTCTGACAACCCTTGCCGTTCTTTAAATAGTAATTGCCAAGTTATTGCTCTTTGTTTCTGCGAGCTGTCATATTTGTTTTATGTTATGTGTACCCAGGATAAGCAAAGTGATGCCCCTCCAGTGCCTCCTCCTCCGCAAGCCTACACCCCTTCCCAGGGTACGTTCCTTATATTTTAATTTCAGCTTACCAGCATGATAGAGAATTATGTCACTCAATTAAGCGGTAGTTCTGCTCGCGATATTTACTGAACAAAACGAATTGGCATGATTAGATCATTTTTCGGAAGTTTTCCGTTTTTCCAATTGTGTTTGTGTTAGTTAGGTATTATCCGTTTAGTTATTGCAATAATACTGTATCGATTCTACGATTTTCCCACCAATATTCCTACTTTTTTGTTCCTCGTCACTGCGGTTCTAGGAAAGCTCCAGAAACCACAGTGGCCCTGAACACTCGCCCTACTGCTGCAATACAAGTCCTATTGAATATCTCACCCCTTCTTATACACCCACAAAGGGCTGCATGAGAGGTGAGGTTTTTGCAAACCAGTTTCATTTCCATCAGGGCAAAGCCTCCTAGGAACTGTGAAACTATTCAGAATAGAAGAAGCAGGAGTTAAGGAGCGACAGGCAAAAGGGCTCAAGAGTACACGGGTCTGTATATTGTGAAATTTAAAATGAACGGGAAAGAAAATAAATTGCTTGTGGGGATGAACCCTTGAATTGAAATAAAAACAAATAGATATATTGAAGAAGGAAATTATATTTTAAAACCCTGCAAATTATTACACAACGGTTTATTATTCGGATAATCAGCTTGACCTAGCATTAATGCTCCGAGACCCATCCTGTTCGATTCAGCATCGAAAAATATCATAATGAAACCCAAAAAAAGGTCAAAAAGAACTGAGTCGTAATATTAAAATAAACAAAAAAAAACGAAAGTATCTAGAAAAAACTGAATTTTAATATGAAAACATGCACGCTAAATACTAATATCAAAATTTAACCAAAAATCTATGAAAAAAACCAAAATGAGAATGAAACGAAAGAATCTAAAAAAATTGAATCGTATTAAAACTAAAACGTCGGGGAAATTGGAGCAGGGCGCTCGAGCGAAAGGCGAAAGGGGAGTTGAGTGGCGGCGTCGTTGGGAGGCAAGCGGCGGGAGGCACGCTCGCTCGCCTCAGCCTTGATTGCTTTTTAATGAGACGGGCGGGAGAAAGGAGTTCAAACGACGAAACGCTGTAGCTCCGCATTGTACTGCGTTTCGTTAATTTTTTACCGTTTTTTGCCCATTACAACCACGGGCTTCGTCCGATCGGATTGCCGAGATGGCGGGCACAACTAGATACCAAATCGGATTTTTGGGCGAAAGAACGAATTTTTTAGACCACGTTAAAGGCACAAAACGGCCCGGACGGCGGACGGACATTGCAAATTTGGAATCTCCAAGTCTTGAAACGTAAAGTATCAAATTTTGAGGGGGGTGTTAGCGTGATGAGGGCAGGCTTGTTGGCACAAACACAACAGCTATTGCCTTTCACTGAGCTTTAGTTCTGTAGTGTGCAAAGATTGCGGCTACGCAACAGTAATATTCAACGCAGCGACCCCTGGCGTCTATTAAGTTGATAATGCTGCGGCAGGACCCTGTTGACCGTTGTGACACTTTCTTCAATAGTAACAACGTGCTAGGAGAAACACACACACGAGCACAACTCAAAAAAAAGGGAGCAATGAAACTGTCAGAGAGAATAACTGTATCACTATATTAGTTGCTGAGAGACAAAAAAAACGTTCGTAAGGAAAAAGGGTAACGCTCGCTAGTAGTGACAATAACAAAGGCAAAAAAAAGGGAACCTTCTCGCAAACTCATTGAGGAGGGATGTCTTTTCGATGGAGGCTAATTAGGTTGGCAGAAGTGAGAGTTGTTCGGCTGATCAGTTAATTCTGCTAATCTGATAGCGTAAATATTCGGAGCGTGTTTGCCCGAAGTGGTTGAAGTATGTGAAGGGTGAAGTTGGTTGGTGAGTGTGAAGGCGCCATGATGCGAATTTCAACTCTGAATTGCGTAAGTTTGTAATAGAAAAAAACAGGGGGGGTTGTAAAAAATTTGTCAGGACCGAAAACATAGGGTTATTATTCAGAATGAATAATAAACCAAAAGGGAGGAAAGAAAAGAAAACAAAATTTAACTGTCACAAAACTGATTTAAAATAACTAACTTGGGTAGAAAGAACAAAAAAAAAAAAAAAATGTCTTCTCCTACCTAACCTAAGGCCTGCCGAAAATAAATAAACTAGTCCACCGACTTGGGCACCGTGCAGTCTTCTCTCTTCGTTCGAACAAAAATGAAGTTCTAAAGAACAGGGATTTCTTCGGGAAGAGAGCGGGAGATATCGCAGAACGGGAAAATCGGGAACGTGCTCCAAAACAAAATCCGCATAAATAAGCATAACCTTTCTTCTCCTCCGACAAGCGCCAATCCAAGCGACTCGATTGATGCTTTAATTAGCGCGAGAGGAGACACCCAGCCGCGGCCGTATCCTTCCTCTTTCGCGTTACAATATTTTAGGGAAGCCAGGCTGACATAAATGTTTTCAGGCGCTCAAACCACTCAGTGCCCACAATTGGATTTCCCTTATTTGGATACTGACCAATAGGGTGCACAAACGCTGAAAACGCAGACTGCTTTGCGTTGGCGCAGCGAAAATGGGTTAATAATTGTAGAATACTGGTACAAGTGTTTGGGCCAAATTATAAAATCGGGTAAATCTGACCGGGAAGAAGTTCAGGGATGTCTTGAAAGAGCTGGAATACTGGGATCTAGAAGCAGTGAGAGTTCTCGTGGAGAATGAGGAGATGCACTCGCGTCGAAAAAAATGTGAATAAAAAGGTGGGTTTTTTGAAAACTGAAGGGGTTTGTCGTTGCTTGGAGCTCAGATCGTTATGGCGTGGGAGCGACGTTGGGTCGAAGGAGTTATCATAATCGTTGGCAGGGAGAGAGCCACTCACCGCACCACCTTGCGATCACTACCCATTGAGCCTGAGCCTCACCTAGGAGCAATGAAAATTCACCCAAAGTGAAAGGTGAACCCGTGGGAGACAGAAAAAACACAGCCTCGACTAGACCACAAACAGGCTCATTGTACCTCCCTGTTCAAGGGCGATGGCAATGCTTGCACTCACCAGATGAGAACTAAAACCTCACCAGACACTACTCACTTAGATACCACCTCAACACAATAGGCAGATCAGAGGCAGAGGACGAAACTGCAGAGCACATCCTATACCCTATGTGTTTGGGCCCACTGCTGAATGCTTTTGGTTCCTCATTTGTTGAAAAATCAACGTACGGCGAATACTTTTGGGACAGACCTCATAAATGTAACTTCTATCATGCAGTGTGTACCACCTGACTCCTATTTATGGCACCTTCATTGTATTAACTCATAGAATTGGATTTGGGGGATAATGACAAATACTATTTCTCAGTTCGGAGTCGTAATTTTTGCAAATGTAAGCTTTCTAACAATTCAACACTTGGGGGATGATGAACAAGCCGAATGGAGAGTCTTATTGAAAGAAGTGGAAATGCCCATTGAAGATGCCATGACTCGTTAGAACAGTGGTCTACCTTAACCCACTTTCTCCTGAATTATTCTTCGGATGTTGGGAAAAAACTCGTACCTGTCATTATGAGTTATTTCCTACCTTTGACGAAAACTCTACCTCGTTTGCCATTCATCTAACACGACAAGTTTCGTTCAGTAGAAAGGCGTACAGAGAGTTCGGCTCGAGACTGGAGAAAGCTCCCTTATCACGCTCCACTCGTCATCACGCACTCAATGGTCAGGTCAACTAGTAATGGGCTTGGAGTGCTTCAGTGGATGCCCCCTTGTAGGCCTTGGTAGTCCACAGGAGGCCTGCTCTTTGGGATTGGTCAGTACTCTCCTTTGATTGACTGTGAGTTTGCTACCCCAGAGAACTGGGCAGTAGCCAATCATGCCTAAGTAAATGGCCTTGTGTATGAGGGAATTATCGCAGTAAGCACACCCGAAGTGACCTTACCAATTGCTTATAATGAGGCAAATCTTTCGAGGTAGTGGTGCCTTTTGACAGACTGGCGATGCTGGCTGAAACGCCATCTCCCACCCGTATTGACTAGCTTCTCAAGAAAGAACATGCCGCCAAAACGATGTTTAATTTTCCCTTAAAGAAAATGAACTGAGTTTGTTCCCCCAATCACCACTGGAGGGAGCACATGGTGGTTTTTTGCCTCTATTTGACAGTTCGACTACATATGGGTCCGCATAGGCGTGTGGCTCGCAGTCGAATGCAGGCATGTCTCCGTTCAGAGAAAGATTGAGAAGGGGTGCCCACAGGGCTCGTGCCTTGGACCAGCACTCTGAATGCCTTCTTCGAAGGTCTTATCAGGAGACGCATGGAGACTGACTGCAACTTCCATGACTGATATAACCCTCGTCGAGGGTTTAGGTACAGTCATCAAATAAGGAAATAGACCTGTGGCTCGCAGTCCGTCTCCATGAGTGCTAGTCTGAGTACCAACTACCTGTTGGGCTGTTGTACCTGTCAGGTAACTTATGATGAGCGTGTATAGGATACGAGAAATTCTTCAACCTTTAGGCTCATTGAGAAGCCCTGGCTAGCCCTGGCCCTGCGACGTCAATTAAAACTGCTGGAGGACTACTAGGACGATGTGAGTTATCACTCAATCTGAAACTATTCAGTTGGATTGACCTCTACCACATTTGCTATGTGGGGGTTTTGGAACTGTTTTGGAGAGCCGCAGACTTAGGCAAAAATTACAACGATCACGAGCTCTGTGGTTTAGAAACAGTCAACAAATAAAGAAACAGACCTGATCACGAGCTCTGATCCAATGCCCAACTTTCGTCGGATTATGAATCTTCTGTACTGCCTGACTCCCTTTAAAGGCAAGCGGTTGATCGTGGTCTAGTGGTTAAGGCAGTTGATTCATAATTCTCGACGTAAGTTGAGGATTGTGGATCGAAGCTCCAGCGCGATTGCCGTAATTTTTGCCTGAGTCAGCGGATCGCCAAAAAGTCACCAAACCCCCCTCGTAACATTGGTGGCAGCGATATACGAACAAGTTCACGCTCCTTCATCCCAAGAAAAAGAGGAGGGCCTGAGAGAA
The DNA here is from genome assembly GCA_020466155.1 of Pachypeltis micranthus. Classification (NCBI taxonomy): domain Eukaryota; kingdom Metazoa; phylum Arthropoda; class Insecta; order Hemiptera; family Miridae; genus Pachypeltis; species Pachypeltis micranthus. The sequence continues at coordinate 10,976,386 of CM035781.1, read as the reverse complement.
AAAATTAAGAGAGAAAATAATGAGACGAGTTCTCGGGTCTGAGATTCGTTGACGCTGTGAAAGTTCCAGCGGAGAGATAAATGGTGACGCGCCTACTACAATGTGAATGAAAAAGTAAGCGCCCTTTCCTTGTCGCCCTTTCGTTCTCCGAAACTTTGTTCGGATTTTCCGGGGATTCGCTCAACTCTCAAAAATCCGTTCATTAAAAGTCGTCCGCTCCAGGAGCAGCGGTTAATGGTGAGGGGGGAGATGTACCGCCTGACTCTCTTTAAAGGCAAGTGGTTGATCGTGGTCTAGTGGTTAAGACAGTTGATTCATAAGTCTCGAGGATTATGGTTCGAGCTCCGGCGCGATTGCCGTAATTTTTGCCTGAGTCAGCGGATCCCCAAAAACGTCACCAAACCCCTCTCGTAACACTTCGTCTGTAACCACTAGACTACTGGAGTACCCACAATGGGAGTCAGGCGGTATATCTCTCCCCTCATTGTTAGCCACTGCACTTGGAGCAGGGACTCCTTGGCAATTTCAAGTTCTGCATTGGAATTCTGTATTAAAATTTGGATGCCAGCTCTACGGTTGCTCAAGGATGATGACTTTGACATTCGAACGACCATGAGTTCAGTGTTTGAACCCAACGCAGTTCTGGAAATGTCCACCGCGACGCTCATGGGCCGACTTATCTCATCAAATTCCTGTCTGCTGCTTCATTCATTCATCTTTGACGGATTTTCCGAGGATTCGCTCAATTCTCAAAAATCCGTTCATTAAAGTCGTTCTCCCCAAGGGCTAACGGTGAGGGGGAAGATGTACCACCTGACTCCCATAGTAAGTGCCCTGGTGACCGTAGTCCACTGTTGATAGACGAAGATCCATAATCCGACGAAAGTTGGGCATCAGATCGTGATTGCTGCAATTTTTCGCCTGAGTCAGCGAATCTCCAAACACCCCCTCCCCTCCCCTCCCTCGTGACAAATGGTGTCCGAAGTACTATTACTCGCACTACGTGAACGTTGACACTGAGCGTTGAGCGTCGTTCGAACTATTTCTGAAATACAAACTTTCCTTCCGAACCCTCGCTATTCACTGTCGTATAGTTTCAAATTTCACATTTGGACCAAAACGGAAAACTTCCTGCAGATTACGAGTAGAAGCTACGTTCAGCTTTTTCAACATAACCTTCGTTATTCGTGTTACCTTACCCTTCGCTTCACGCAGAATTTCATCGTTTCGTTGTACTCGAACGTTCAGTCATTTCGCTTAATGCATCTTTCGCTTTTTGAAATAATCGTTCTTCGTGTTTGCACTGATTACACTACTTTTTATTTTCATCGTTTTATATATATGTGTTATTTGATCATGTATTTTTATGTTCAGGTGCTAACCTTAGATAGCTGCTTCCAAATAACGAAAACTGCCCGTAAAAAACTGAATTTCCGTTTTGTCACGTAAATAAACCATTAATTGCCTTTAAATTTTGGTTATAATTGTTTGAACTTCATAATTTAATGCGATTCGTAGTTTTTGCCCTCCGTCGCTTTTTGAAATTGTTAACGACCATCAACGATACTCGATAACATCAAATTCTCACAGCCGAAGTCCCCTCGTAACAAAACGTAACGTAAAGTCGGGTTTTGCGTAAATAACTTGTTGACCTATCGCTTTTTTGTTTTGTTTTGGGTCCCTCTCGTTCATATTTTGTACACTTAGCTCAATGTTAAGCACCTGAGTGACTGAGTGAGAATGGCAAATGGTGGTGGTATGTTGTAGAAGATAGCGTGTCTGAAGAGGAAACCCATTCCGGAGACAACACGTCACTAATGAAGAAACAACTAGTTAGCCAACGAATTGCCAGACTGGCTCAAAGTAAAAGGTAACGTTCGACTGTATGGCCCAAAATTTTTGTCATTTAATTTTTCAAACGGCTGTTTAAATTGTGGTCGTTATTGAGAACCAATCAATGAGGTTATTCTTGGTAGTTTGTTAGTTTACTGCACCTTACTCTTACTACAGTTACAGTTTCTTCCATTCACCTCTGTAACACGTAAAACATTACTGTACCTAACAGTCTTATATTGCTCGTTATTCTTCTAATGGTCTTACGTTATTCTGTTAGCTCATTAGAATTAGAATTGTTTTATTTATTCCAGTTTGCTTAATTAAAAACACTTATTTATTCTCCGAAACATTTATCTTCTATTGTAGAACTCATTTTGACTGCAATATGGTACCAAGTGTGGGAGAGTATGTACGAAAACTATCGAATGTAGTTGGAATACGGAGTTTTATTCGCAATTACCGCTCGAAGATTTACCGCCGCAAACAGTTAACTGGGTGGGAGCACTTGTGAGCTCTGTTCAGACTGCCGACACTGAAGTTGAAGACCTATAAAAAAAGGACCTTGCCCAACAAGTTTTTGAGCACAACCCTACGTTAGGCAGGACGTCAGGCCCCTTTTCACTAAAAAGTGGGGCAGATAGTTACTGTTCTGTGTCAGGGGATGTCTGTGGGAGTTCCGACCTGGTGGCCCCTACCTCCCTCAGACCCTGCAGTTTAGAAACGAAAGAAGGGGATGGGATTTCTACTCTCCAGCGACCTCCCGGCCAACACGATGTCTGCAGAGCAAGCGCTTTTTCCAGCATTATCAGGACTTAACCTGGGTAGGAGTTGGATTGCTCCGTTCTACCTACCTTGCCCTGAGGAGGCAGCCACCTGACGTAGCGCTAACCCATAATGCGCCGGCGCAAAGCCATGGGCTGTGCATCCCCGTGGTACCATTTTGAGTCAAACAACCCTTAAGGCCTGAATGGTCACCGGCCCCCACCTTCTTTTGATGGCACTTACGGCTTTTCTTTATCCCAGGGTGGGGCAGTTTGTGCTTGCTGACCTCCCTGGGGTCATGAAGGACCCCAGTAAGCTGCAACAGAGGGCCCCATAGCCTCCACCCACTACTAGGGTGCCCATCTGCAGGGCAGACAGAAGGACTGAGTGATCGAGGTGTCACCCAGCCTGCACGAAAAACTAGAGGGGGCAGGCAACACACCTCCAAATAGCCTGGCAACGCTGCGCCATTCGCTAATATCAAGTGCCCACACTGTGTCGTTATGGCGACCTGGCAGTAGCCTGCGCTAGACCTGTGGTGCGTCATGCCACATCTTAACAAGGAGTGCAAGCGTGAGGCTCCCCTCAAGTGTGCCGATTGCGTTGCACGCAAATTACAACTCGTCTTGCACTGTACATCAGATGCACGGTTGTACCATTCGTCAGCATTGCCCTCCAGGAGTCACGAGTGGATTATGAATTGGCTAACAACAGATCAAATCCTTCAGCGTAACACAAATTAAAGTTCCCCGGTTATGGCTGAGTTGCTGCAAAATGCATTCAAAAAACGTTGCAGTGTTCTCGCACCGTAAATAGGATCCAAAACCCTTGGTCTGGCATCGCAGGGACGAGTGGTGGAGCGAGAACAGGAGCCAAGGCAGCAGTAGCCTGCATTAACCCTTCCATCGACATGCTCGCACTCACCCACGTGTGCACTGCGGTGCTCATCTAAGCTGGTGGATTTGAGCTGGTTGTAATATCATTGTACAGGCAATTCGACGCACCAGTTGCCAACAGCCTTCAACCAGTCGAGCGGGCTGTAGCAAGACTGTCGGGGTCCCCTTTTCAAGGGCGTGCGCGGCCTTAAAAAGGGCCGACGAAATTTGTTGTTGTGTTTGTAGGTCTTGTCTGCCAGTTGAGAGAGTGTGAGGCGAAGAACGGATTTCTCGGGGGTCGTTGCGTAGGTTGAAGGGCTCGGTTGAGACGTAGCTCCTCGCAGCGAGGGACTCAGTTGAGTTGTCACTCCTTCTCTCTTAGACGCGAGGTGAGGGACGAGTTCCTCAGGCGTCGAAGCGTAGTTTGAAGGGCTCGGTTGAGCAGTAGCTCCTCACGGCGAGGGACTCGGTTGAGTCATCGCTCCTTCTTCTTCAGAGGCGAGAGGGCGGAATCGTCGTCCCCGCTGGCTCTGCTGATGGTGGCTGGTTGTTGTCGGAAGAAGAGATGGGTGAAAGAATGAAAGGAAGAATGGCGTTTGTCCGTGCTGGCAGGCCCTTATATACGTACTCTTGGAGGGAATCGTCCTGTCTGGTTGGTCACCTGCTATCCCCTCCAGGAGTCGTCTGTGGCTGGCAGCTAGCGCCCTCTGTCGGGATGACTTTCCTGTGAGGCGCCTTTTGTAGGTAATGGGTGGCCATCCGCCACAAAGACTATCAGGACGACCCTGCAGATTACCATTGTGGGGATCTCCGACCCTGGATGGGGCGAGCGAGGCGTATATAGAGTTGCTCATCAAGTACAACTTGGTTGTTGCAAGCCTATAACCATTTTGCAAAACCTCGCGAAGAAGTTGATGGCTCAGAAACGTGGTTAGACTTGATCTGTTCTCTTGGAACTTGCCACCCAAGTAAATAGTTAGGTCAGGTGGGAAACCTGATTAAGAACTCCCCCCAGACAGTACATAATTCCTCAGGTGGTCACACACAAGCAACAGCTCTCTACAGGGAGACTGGCTAACGATCAAATACCTTCTGTACCTCCACAGGTCTGAGTTTGGTGGATGCTGCAGGGGCTGGCCTCTTGCGCATTAGCGAAACCGCAACTTCCATGACTGATATAACCCTCGTCTAGGGTTTAGGAACAGTCGTCTAATAAGGAAACAGACCTGATGTTTCGCGTAACTCAGACGCAGCTGATGCCTACGGAGGCTATGCGTGGCGCCACTTTACATCGCCTACACAAATAGAACATTACCAGGGTTTTAGTAATTTAACGGTACGACGTTAGGTGAAAATTAGCGTTGAATACTGAATGCCTTTCATGGTATTGCCGCTGGAATAATTATCATTGATTGGGTCTCAAACGTATTTATTGTATGGCTTTGTCGCTGAATATTTTCTTTCCCGTTCGACCTTAAATCATTTTACGCCCTTTAAGTTGATAAACGCTTATCTGTCGTTCGTTTTGAGCGACTTAAGCTTGAAGCGATTCCCCTTCCATTATGAATGCTCTCCGCTTGTTTTTGATCCATTTTCCATTATTTTGTTACGCTCAAACCCCTGAATTTCGCCTCTGCATCTGACCAAGTTCACAAACCGATTTCATTTGCGGATTTTTTCTATTTGGTAAGTTACTTAATTACTGAACCAATGCAACTTAAGTTGTCAAAAGTAGCGTCAGCACGTCGTGTTTGCAGGCTCGAGGGTTAGTGCCCCTGAAAAATTACATTAATTCCTCATTCTTATTTTCAAACGGGAGTACGATTGTACTTGGTAACCCCTTGAACGCTGTAAATAGCCACTAATTTTGTGTTGAAAGTTTCTCCCGCGACAGAAACTGTCACTTATTTAGCGTATCGTTCAATAACCACTTTGTAATTGTTTACTTGTTTATAATGTTTCTATTGGTTCCTTGAAGAAAAAAAAGGTGAACGATGCTCGATCGAGGAATTTCAGTTTAAATTGCAATCACCCAAAGTGACGATATCAGCACGGAGCACATTTAGCACAAAATGGGCACTTGGCTGTATTCAGGAACTTGGAAACCTTCACAGAGCTCGGCTTACCCATTGACATAATGGTGCCCATGTGTGAGTTTGATTGGAAATACAACGTGAAAAGACTCTCAGGGGGTGGGGACCTGGCGTATTCTCCTTTTAGGCTCACACAAAAAACAAACTTCCTCAAAATTGCTGAAATAAATGTAATGACGTGTATTGAAATTTATACGGCTTTGCACTTGCCTCTGGGATGACAGTCAAGCGTCTTGCAAGGCACTGATGAGTTACCGCACAACGTCAAAATTGGTGCGAGAGTGCAGGATGTGGCTTAACTCCTTAGCAAGTGCGAATAGAGTTAATGTGTATTGGATTCCTGGGCACAAGGGGATCATTGGAAATGAGAGGGCAGACCGTCTTGCCAGACGCGGTTCGTCTAAAGTACATATTGGGCCACCGCCCCATTGTGGTATTTCCCTGTCACTAGTAAAAAGCTTCTGTGGGAGAACACGCCAGAAGACTGCATCAGACAATCTGGAACGCTGCAGGAGTAAGACGCTCCAAACGCTTTGTCTCAGAGCAATCAAGTGAGATAAGACACACCCTTCTGAGGATGGAGAGGAAGGACTTAAGGCAGATTGTTGGGATCATAACCGGGCACTGCAGAATGAACAAACACATGCATGTTATGAGTATAGTCGACATCCCTCGATGCAAGTGGTGTGGCACAGGTGAGGAGACTCCCTACCGTGTCCTTGAGAGGGAGCGACTTTTGGTCTTTGGCACCACTTCTCCCAGGATGGATACCAACGAGGACTCTTTCAGAAACTACCTGGCTTTCCTCAGGAGGCTAGGCATTGACCTGGAGGACATTAGGACTGGCACAATAGGTCATCTAGCCGCGGTGCACATCCCACCAGTGAGACAGTCAGAAGACTATATGCCTCCGGGATCCAATCAGGTGCCCGAAATTCCAAAAATAAGTCAGCCTGTGGTATTTTTCTCTTGTCTGGAAAAGGTTGAGGCGGTGATTCGCTAGCAGCGTCCAGCGACGTCTCGACTCTCATGCGTCTAGCCTGCGACTCCTCTCTTGCGTTTATCGGACGTTCGAGGTGGCTTTCTCTACTCCCTCGCCTATCTGGCACATTCACGAACAAAGTTTAGACTCTCTGAAAGGCCCGGCTTTGGGGTGTGAATAAGCTGCTATGGAGGAGTGGGACGTATATTGCCCTGTGTCCCACTCCAATGGGTTTTTCAAACAGATATTTATGATATCATTGCCAGGGGTCATCGTAATGCGTGAAAAAGGAATAGCAATGCAACTGTTAAAAGTTGTTCGGGGAAAATCCCTCTTTTTTGTGCTCAAGTAGCTTGGTAGACTGTACCACCATGAAGCGCAAAAGTACCCCGAAATTGCAATTATCACGAGGGTAGGTAAATATACGAGAATTTCCTAATTTCCCTGGTAATGGGAAATTAGATACCACTCGTGTGATTCTGATCGCTGGACGGACTACCCTCAACTGGCGAGCACCTGGAAAAAGAATACACCAGGAAGAATATAAACGGAATGAGGAAATGAAAGAGGACTCACCCAAGTTTCCCTGGCTCTTCGATTGGCGCCAACGCTTTTAAGAGAGGCCACAGTTGATCGTAAGCTGACACATAAGGGTTTTTTGTCAAGGTAATCGAACCTGCTGCACTTTTCACATTGAAAAAGGGGTATAAAACGGCTCTTGTTTCCGAAGAAAGTTGGATCAGGAATGAGCCAAAAAATTGGAAGAAAAAGAATCAGAGAGGGAGAGGAAAAATGAAGAGGAAAGGGAGGAGGAGAGGCGATCCCTTCCAGCGCACCCACCAGCGTCAGGTGACTGTCCAGCGTCCCCTCTGTCTACCGTCAAAATAAACGGGGTTTTCTCCGAAATTGAACAGCAACTATCACCATAGTGGCTGATAGTTAAGCGTCTTGCAAGGCGCTGTAGAATTACTGCACGTCAAAACTGGAGAGGGAGTGTTGGATGCGGCTAAACGTCTTAGCAACACATGTATTGGAATTCTGTGCGTAAAGGGATCACTGGAAACGAGACTGTCTGGCCGGACTCGGCTCGTCTACTGTACCTATAGGGCGAATGAGGAGCTTCGCAGTCACTAATCAAGAGGATTGTAGACATGCAGGCATCAGACTCTCTCGAATGCCCCAGGAGTGAGGCACCCCCCACGCTTTATCTCAGGACAAACGCATGAGATGCAACGTAGCCTTCTTAGGATGAAGAGGTGATCATCACATGGCACTCCCGAGTGAACAAACACATGGCACAAGTAGGAACAGCACAATAAATTCCGAAACCTCAACGCCATCTGTAGAACGTAGTTAACAACCGAATGAGAAACGTATTTGATTAGTTGCCACAGTAAATAATCTGGTGCGTTGCAACACACAACTTTCCTTAGCTCTAGGTCAATTCACTTTGTACATGGCCTTTGAACTTGGTCAAACAACACGTCACAGCAGCAGGAAACGGTAGCGCCTACAGTTCTGGAATTTATTGTGCTGCTCGTAGTCATTCCAGGACCTTTATTGAGCAATAGGTACACAGAAAATTAATGAGGCTGTACACACAAATTTTTTGAAGAAGGATAGTAATTACTTTTGCAGAGCTATTGGGTAATAACTGTTAGAACTGGTAGTAAGCGAAACGGCAGTATTTGAAATTCAGGAATTTCTGGAGTGAGCCCCATGTATCTCATGAGCGTTTTTAAACACTCACCCTTTAGGTATTGAATTGGACTACAATACCAAGTTTTTTTAACATTCCAGCGGAGGTTATAAGAAAAAAATCGCGCTAAAAACGCTTTTCGTCGAAAGTTTTGATAATTTATTGAGCTGCTCTCGTCATTTTCCCACGAATGGGAATTTTATGGTATAGTTGCCATATTGGGAGCTATCAATATAAAAAATTTAATCAAAATCGTTAGAGCCGTTTTTGAGAAAAAAAATATTTGGTGTTTTGATCACTATGATAACTATAGTTAACTTTCGGTAGATTTGGCTCATACCCTTATTTTGGCGTCCCATTGTGACCATTGGGCGAGATATGAAGTTTGAGCTGATTTGATACGGTGGTTTTCTCTAAAAATCGTTCACAGACACACTTTAGTGACAGACACACAGACCATTTTCCCAAATAGTGTTTTCGGACTCAGGGGGGTCTGAAACGTAAAGATCTGAAGAGAACTCAAAAATTTTTTTCAGCCGATTACATAACTTTCCTTTCTACTTCGTAGAGCCTAGGAAAGTAAAAAAATCGCTGAATGCACTCGGGGCCAAGTAAAGTTGTGTGATGCGTCGCTCCTGACTTTTTTTCGAACCCTCACTTCTGAGATGACGTTAGATGAAAGAAACTGAGGGAATTGATTTTCATTTGCGTTTCTATTATTTGCTCCACTCTTGTTTTCGCAGTATGAACACTTTAGGTGTAAACTCCCAATACAATGGCCACGGGTACATTCGCGTGGAACTTTGGTTCGCGATTCGGAACGGTTTACTAGCGTCACTGTTACTGGTGAGCCTAACAGTAGCGGTAAGAGTTGAGCAAAGATTTGTTGTAAAAGTGTAAACAACACGCGCGAAAGAATGGAATGCAAACAATGGAGAGCGCGCGAAACTGAGTCGAAGTGAACATAAAGTGCTTGCCTAATGCAACAGACATTGAAGACCACAAAAATAATAAATATCACTCGCGTAATGCAACAGAACAGACATTGACGACCACAAAAATAACAAAAAATATCACTCACCTCTCAAGTTACGTATCCGAACTATGAGCGGGATAGGCTTCTTCCAGTCGGTCACGGTGTTCCTGGAAACATTCTGATCTATCGCACTCATCTCTGCCGGTAATCTCATTACCCAATTAAGGGTGAGACGCATGATGTCAGTCATACTCAACTTACTCAGGCTGAACCACGCACGACCCCTTATGAATTGACCGGTAGGAGTTGTTGTTTGGATCCCATCTACACTTCCATTCAAAACCATCCAAGGATCCAGCCTTTGGAAACAATTTCATCCACGCACCACATTCAGGACATTCATACTTCTCTGAGATAAAACCAACAAGCATACACCAATCCACAACACTCCGTAAGCCTTCCACTCTCAATCGATGGATCAAATCGGTATTAATTGACCCATCCACGGCTGGTCGAATAATATCACAAAAAATGAACTCGAAGAGGGCAGTGGGGAAAGCACTAAAGCAAGAGAAGCCCCGGACGAGCGCGACAAAAAATTGGATGTGTAACCAAGAAAGATCGGAGAAAGGCGCATGCGGTGGCGGCAACTCGACAACTGAAGGACGATATTTGGGTTACAACAGAAAATTGCCGAAGGGTGGGATTCGCGGAATGATTCCATAGTTCAGAGTTAGTCGAACGATTTAAGTCATATTTTGAAGAATACTAGCGCTAGAAAGTTGCCAGTGATGAAATTTGTAACTAGCACCAGTATCAGCAATGCTCTTCAACGTTCCGAATTGCGAACCGAAGAACCGGGCGAATGTACCCTTGGCCATTGTATTGGGAATTAGCCCACTTTAGGTTGTGTTAAGACCTGAAGACGCTGAAAATTTTATTAAAATCGTTGTGGCTGTTTCGAATATTGTGACGGTACAAACGGTAAATTGGAAGTGGGGATGAACCCAAGAAAATTATGACAAAGCCGGCTATACGGTGGTAAAGCAAATAACTAAAACTGATTCGAAAATTATAATGTTTTATTCAGAAAATAATTAAAATAACATTTCAACTGCAAAATTGGGACATATCGACTCAGAGTTTGTCACATATATCTAAATCGGTGAAGTAATTATTTCTTGTTTCCAACGACCATGGATTATAATTCTAAACAAATGAGCAAGATGGTACTTCTTTAGAATTTTGGGTAAAATGAAAGAACGCTTCCTCTGATAAGGCAATATATCGATATATCACGACCGAGGTCAGGTTATCGATATGCCCGACATCGTAGGCTCTGGCGCCATGTTTGAAATTAGAAATAACGACAGCTGTACGATTATGCCAATTATTTAATGTTCATTATGTAATAGCCCGTTATATAATTATTTTAAATGTACAAAGACTATGAAAAGGAGTTAATTCAATGAAATTAAGAATGGGTATATGAAATAAATATGAGATAACTAACGGATTGGCGAAAACGTACATTTAACAAAAGTTGTAACTCTTTGAGAACTCATGATTAATGGATATAAAGTTGGGAAGAGTAAATATAGAGCAGGACCGAAGACTTTCACAGGATTCAAACGTAGAAAAAATAGAAACGCACAAACTTGAAGGGTGGTAAAGGGTAAAGCGTGAACAGTGGAAGGAGAGAAAGCTACCGGCACGAGAACCATTAATGAACTGAGGAATACAGGAAGGCAGAGGGAGAACAGGGAATCAGGTTGGGGGGTCAAACAATTCGCAGAAATCCATTTGTAAGCGTAGAGATATCTAGTAATTTGAAACCCCCTCAACTACGGTGATAGTTCTTTCTCATTCTGTTATCGCTCTCACTCTTTCTCCGAGTTGTCTCTCTTCCCCGCCAACTGCGCCAGTGACATATCGGTACATGCAGTCGTAGCGTTATCAAGCCCCCTAAGCGACAGCGGTCCCTGTTCTTTGTTTCACCCGAATTTTGTATGGATGAATGTCCGAGGCAGTGAGACAGGAAAGGAGTCGACGAGGTAGGTGGACGCCTTCCACTGGTAATCACCAAACAGGAACTTCGAAGTCTTTTGGCTCTGACTCAAACGATGCGCGAAGGGTAGGTCTCTCGTAGTTGAGGACCCTTGGTGCACATACAACACCGCCAGTTGAACAGAATGGACGAACCTCGAGCACCTCTGAGAAGCGAATTCGGGGTGAGGATTTGCTTTTGGCGAATTCCCTCCAACAATTCGTCTCGACGGACGTATCCGCAGCCAAACACTACTTTAAAAAAAGTAATTTCGAAATATAAGGGCACGGTAGAACGACAGGGCGCGACCATACGGCAGGCAATGTCGGAAGACAAAAGAAAACGGAGCAACGTGGTCTAGGTTATCTTTTTCCCGCCGCCTACAGGCAGCAGCGACTGAGGGGGTGTGTAATTCATACCGAATTGCGATGAGGTAGCTTGGTATCTTCTTCCAAAATGAGATATCAATATACCGATAATTGTCCACTATGCTTATTTATTAGAGCTGGCAGAAAACCCCAAATAAAAGAATACTTGCACGAAGCATTGACTACCATCTGGCGGAAGACGGGGAAAAATTCGCACAGAGAACCGCGCAATTGTGAATGTGGCAGGACTTCGGGATAATTCACGCTACAATATGGAGAAAAATAAGGGATTTAATTAGTATGATTAATATCACCAATCTCTGATCGATTTTTCTCAAATCCTTATGTAATCCTAACGGCGAGGGGGGAGATGTACCGCGTGATTCCTTTAAAGGTACCGGGCGATCGTGGTCTAGTGGTTAAGACATTGGTTCATAATTCCCGACTTTCGATTGTGGATCGGAGCTCCGCCCGATTTGCCGTAATTTTTGCCTGAGTCAGCGGATCCTCAAAAGCGTCTCCAAACCCCCCGCGTAACACTTATTAATGAGTCCCCAATAATAAAGTTTAATGTTGCGAGTTTGAGGTTATACCGTTTTGCTTAAAATGTAGCTTGAACCTCCAGAGGACTTCGAGACGCAATTCGTTGAGTCGCTCGATCTCCGCGAGCTGTGCACAATTTTTCTTCCAATTTCGTAGGATTTAAAAAGAACTTCAGGTTTATTCAATTTATATCAACCAACTTTCCACTCCCTAATTCCAATTATACAATTGACGAATCGCATTTTTTTTAAACTGATTACGTATTACAAGGTTACGGATGGCGCAAGAGGTTCAAAGGCAACTTGAAGAGTTGGAAGTGAAGCAAAAAGAACTCGAGGCAGAGGGGGTTGCCGTGGAGAAAGCTCTTCGCGGGGAAGATTCAGGTAAGCGACGTTCACGTATTTGTAACTAGTTATATCTCTCATTTCTGCGGTGGTTTTGTGCCCTCTACTAATTTATCGATTTTAACAGGCGAAAACAGAAATGAAAGCGAACTGTTGGCCGAATGGCTTCGTTTGACGAGAGAAAGAAGCGAAGCCAGGAGCCAAGAAAAGACGTTAGTCATTAGAGGTCAGGAAATCGAGTTGGAGCATCGACACGCGCGGCTTCAAGCTCAACTTTCTGACCTGATGAGCGCTTCACCTGGTAACATTTTGTATTTCAATTCAATTTAGCCATTGCCCGAGTCTATTTTGGTTGGGTGATGTTAAGATTGTTATTGTTCCTAATCCTGACTATTATGAACTCCTCACAGTTACATAGTTACGCCATCTCCCACGTCACACATGTGTCTCTCTCAGTTTAGTTTGTGTTGCTATGTGCTGACTGACTCCTATTAAAGGCACCGGTTGATTGTGGTTTAGTGGTTAAGACAGTTGTTCATAATTCTCGACGTAAGTCGAGGATTGTGGATCGAAGCTCCGGCGCGATTGCCGTAATTTTTGCCTGAGTCAGCAGCTCTTCAAAAGCATCTCCAAACTTACCTCAGTACCTTTTCTGTAGGCTGTTGCTCCATTACACGCCGGATATTCACGACCAGAAATGAAACTTAACGTTTTGTACCCGGCAACCAGTTGCCAAAAGCTCTTCGAGATCATCAATGAGCACAAGCTCCGTATTTTCTACGAAAAGCGTATGGGAGCTGAAGTTGAAGCTGATCAATTGGGCGATGAGTGGAAGGGCTACATCGTTTGTATCAGCAGCGGAAACGACAAACAGGGTGTCCTCACTAATAGTCGTGTTCGGCTCCTTCTGTTGAAAGGCCACTCTTGTTACAGACCAAGGAGGCAGGGAGAGCGTAAGAGGAAATCAGTCCGTGGTTGCATCGTAGACAGCAATTTCAGCGTTCTCGCTCTTGTGACCGTCAAAAAAGGGGAACAGGACATCCCTGGACTCACTGACACGCAGATCCCTCGTCGCCTCGGCCCTAAGAGAGCTTCTAAAAGACCTATCTGTTCTCGTTTAATTAAATCATATCCAATTATTCAAAATATGCGTGCTTCGATCTTTCAAATATTATTCTCGACCGCCCAATCACAATACTGACTAAAGCTAATTTACCGTCAATCGTTTTTTAATTGCAGTAGAGAAAAATTGATTTAGAGACATGGTTGTTAGATTCAGGCGTACTGTGATTCTTCAGAGACTTGGTATCGGGAGGAGGGGGTGTGAGTGGCGGATTTTCCCTAAGGCCCAGGAGGCCCGGGCCTACTGAGGCCAATTGTGACAAAATATTCGCTGATGATAACAAGAAATAACGAACGTAAATATTCTTAAGGCACGCGCACATTATGGTGGGCCGCACTGCACCTCATCGCATGACAATAATCGTCCTAAATCACTCTTGTACTTTTTATAAATAAAATATAGAAAATGTAATGTAATTATTCCGTTCTTATAAAATATAAAGCAGTAGCCCGAGAGAAACTGGATGGAAAAAGATCCTAGAATTTGTGGAGGGGACTGGTAGATTCAACCCCTTTTAAAGAAGCCAAGCCGACTCCCAATAACTCTGGGGAGATGGGAAATGGGCCTAAATGGCCACGAACCTATGGAAATTCCACCTTTCGGTGATTGTTCCCTCGGCCTTGGCTGGTACCCTGATATCTTCTTCTCGACTGATCATTACTCGCAAATTAACGTTTTATTCTCTCAACAGATGGAAGAAAATCGAGCGAAGAAGTTGCCCTGGAAGGGCGAATACTCCGAGAGATGTTGGAAATCGTCGAGAGGAAAAATTCGCTTCAAGCTCAGCTCCAAGCAGAGACCCAAAGGTGGTTTTATCTACCCTGCGGAGTTTTCATTGCACTCACCTTCTTCCTCGTACACTACCTCCTCGTTTACTTTTCCTTTCCTTGCACATAGGCACGCACCGTAGCTTGGCTTTTTTTTGGCGTGGTGCATCCTTTTTTAACCTCGCTTTGTGTTTGTATCTTTGGGATTGAACTCATTCACGGTTGTGGGTGCTTGGTTATTTGTTTATCTTCGGTTTCCTTTGAACGTAATTACTAAACTCGTTCTTGACAGTAAAAATTAACTCTGGTGTGGGTTCTTGAGAGTCAATTAGGATAAAATAAACAGCTTCCATGCCGACGTTTCGCTTAATTTATTAAGCGACGTGCTGTGATATCTTATACCCCAGGTGTTGCTGGCCAAGAGGAGACTCAAGAATCCACACTGGAGCTAATAACTAATCAGGCAACTCTTCACTGCATATCTTACGCCCTTCGTATTGACGACCCTACAACTTACTGCTGGTTATTCCATAAAAGTCGTGACATCAATCGGGGCATTTCAATATATTCAAGAACAAACCACCAGTTTTAAAGTCAACGTATCTGTTGAGTGATTCCTTCCCTGGCTGGTCGTGTACTGTGGGCTGACCTAACTTCAAACTCTTTAATACGCTGTCAGTTTCTACGTAGAACGTCAAGTTAAGTTCTACCAAGTGAAGACGAATTTAGATCAGTTGGTTGAGCTGAGGAGAGTTCTAAAACAGATCGTACGAGATCCATTCAAAAAGTATCGGGCCATCTGTCCTCCCGCTGGAGCAAATTCATAAAATACGTGTTTCCCCCGTCATCTGTGAAACAACGACCTTGGATTAATGCTTGGCGGCTAATGTATTTTTTTTTTAAATTCCCAGCACTCAATGTCATTGGCTTCCAAGACATTTTGAACAGTTTCTTCTTTGTCCCTGGTCTCCTTTTTCGAACCAGTCAAATTGGAAGCCACGAGTTTGTTTAGTAGTTGTAATGAAAATCTAAGCACGTTGCATGTTAACATATGATCGACTAATACCGTGGAGCATTCGTATTTTTTAACAATTGCGTGGGAACTGATTATTTGGTAGTGGCTATTATTTCACCTTCGTAGTTCTAGTATGGTTTTGTGTTCAAAGCCTGTTTTGAACCTCCTAATTAAGTTGTTATAACCTATATATTTCGCTATGTAAACACAGATTTAACAAGGTTAAACGGACTTGAAGATCATTTGGGGTTTTGAGTTTCAAAAGAATTCAAGTTGACTGTATTGGTAAAGTTGTTTTGGGGTCGTTTCTTACCAGCTGTGTCGTACTGTGCAATATGACTCTGCTTGTTGTTATTGGTGTCGAAAGGAATGGTGTACCAAGGTGTATGTTTGCCTCATTACAAGCGATTAGCAAGGCCAATTGGGGTGTGTGTTGATGTGGCACAATCCTCATGTACGTAGGCGTGATTAGCTACTGCCCCATTGTTTGGGGAAACAAACTGGCCCAATCCCAAAGAGCTCATGTTGATCACTCAGGCCATCAACACAGCATCCGATGAAGCGCTCCAGTGATCGCAGCTTCCAATGAAGCGCTCCAGTGATTGCAGCTTCCAATTAAGCGCTCCAGTGATTGCAGCTTCCAATTAAGCGCTCTAGTGATCGCAGCTTCCAATGAAGCGCTCTAGTGATTGCAGCTTCCAATGAAGCGCTCTAGTGATTGCAGCTTCCAATTAAGCGCTCTAGTGATCGCAGCTTCCAATGAAGTGCTCCTTTGATCACAGCTTCAAATAAAGCGCACTAGTGATCGCAGCTTCCAATGAAGCGCTCTAGTGATTGCAGCTTCCAATGAACCGGGCCAGTGATTGCAGCTTCCAATGAAGCGTTTCAGTGATTGCAGCTTCCAATGAAGCGCTCTAGTGATCACAGCAGCCTATGATGCGCTCCAGTGATTGCAGCTTCCAATGAACCGGGCCAGTCATTGCAGCTTCCAATGATGCGCTCAGTGATCGCAGCTTCCAATGAAGCGCTCTAGTGATTGCAGCTTCCAATGAAGCGCTCTAGTGTTTGCAGCTTCCAATGAAGCGCTCTAGTGATCGCAGCTTCCAATGAAGCGCTCTAGTGATCGCAGCTTCCAATGAAGCGCCCTAGTGATCGCAGCTTCCAATGAAGCGCTCTAGTGATCGCAGCATCCAATGAAGCGCTCTAGTGATTGCAGCTTCCAATGAAGCGCTCTAGTGATTGCAGCTTCCAATGAAGCGCTCCAGTGATCGCAGCTTCCAATGAAGTGCTCCAGTGATCACAAGACCCAATGAAGTGATCCAGTGATTGCTGTCCTGTTACCCATTTACTTAGTCGTCGAGTGCATGATGAAGAAGGAAAGTAAAAAGTGAAGAGTGAAATGGGATTCTTCCCCTGCTCTGGGACAAACTCCTTATAGACCCTTCAACTGAACAAAAACTTGCTGCAATAGATGAATGGGCCAAATAGCAAGCGAGATCCTGATCAAAACTCCATGAACATCTTGAGAGGAAGCGAGTTGCACCAGACCAGCCCTTAGGGGTCATCCACTTCACTTCTTGTCCGTCTTGTGCCTCCAGTGCAGAAGAAAGAAGAAGCCTCGTGCTGCTCCACTATAGTTCTCGCAAGAGTGAACGATGGTTGTTATAAGAGCAGCCAAGCTTTCCAGCTTCAATTGCTACTAAGCAAAGTTCAAAACGTTTCGCCCAATTTGCAAAGTTATGCCAAATGGAAACGTAGCGACAGTTGATTTGTCCCTTTGAAGCTTGGCACCCTACTAAATAGTTAGATCATGTGGCAAATCAGGTTAAGAACTCCCCCCAAGATGGTGTGACAGCTGTGCACATGAGCAAAAGCTCTCCACCGGGAGACTGGCTAAATGGCAACCTGCAGCGTCTCTACAGGCCTGAATTCGATGGATTCGCGAGTGCCCTGGCTGTTGCACGATGTCGAAGCTGCAACTTCCAACTTGTATAACTCTTAGTGCTACCATTCACCATTCAATCGACTCATATGAGATGATTGGTCTCACAACAGCCTCATAATTAGGAGCTCAAAAAGGACTTATGCTGTTCCTTCTCGTTGCACTTTGTTTCCTGACGAATTCCCACCTGGGCACTATCGTGTACACACATAAATATGTATGAAAATACCTCTGGAATGATGTAATACAACAACTTTGCCTCTCAATTGCTTTAAGCTGCTGACAGCTTTTCGCCATTTGATTTTACTCGGAAAAATACGCGAACAGCTGCCATTTTGGAATAATTTCCCAGCTGCAGTTACTCAATTTTCCGCTAGGGGTTGATTTTAGTTGAGCCTGCGAGGAGAGTAGATTTTTTAGTGTTTTGCCTTTTTCGTTCAGCTTTGCATGCACAACTGTTCTCAACTTTTCATTTGAGGAATAATCAAGTCTAACTTAACTACGCACAGATGGTAATATTGTGCGCTGCCGCAATATATATTTTCAGTAATAATTTAGTTAACAAGTCTAGAGTGTTTTGACAACAAGTTCTTCGCTTATTGAAACTGGTCGCCCTCTTGGAATTGGATGATAGATGCTATTTCGTTGCATAACCTCATTTGTCCTCACGAATGAAATCATCGTAGCCCCGAGGGGAGACTTTATTGACCTAATCTCGCTTGAATAGCCAAACGAGACAAATATCCTGGAGGACAAGTCGAATTGATTAACCTCCTCTCGAGCCCAACCTCTCGTATTTTGTGTACGCTGTACATTTACCGCTCACTTTTTGTGTAAATATTTCGTCTTTTACTTCCTACGGTCATTTTTCGCCGAATTCAGCTTTTTTACGAAATTTATCTCGATTAACGTTAAATTAGATCATAATTAACAATAAAGCGTATCGATGCGTATTGTACATCAACGCGAACATATCAGCTAACCTTGGGTTAATTAACAACAGGGAATCGTGCAGCTAAACCCCATTCTCATCCACATTATCACCCGTTTTAATTCCTCGATAAAACCAGTACAAAATCATGTGACGAACAAACCTGTTGACGTTTAGGTAAGACTTTATTTTTGAGTTTTTATTAATTTCTCAGTTATGAAATGTTCGAATGGCATTGCCGCTTGAAAATATTCAATTAATTGTTGTGTTGCGTCACGATATTTGAATGCGCCTATTGCGTTCTTATAAGTGGTGTTGGTAATAGACGCTTTTCATTGGCTAGGTGCCCGTGAGTTCAAAAAGGGAATCAAGGCGCGCGAGGGTTGTGTTTTTTTTTAGGTCGTACTACTCGCATATAGGCGAAGGTAACATCCATGTTGCTTCTACAGAGCTTTCTGTGAATATTCCACTGTCGGCGCACCAAAAGTTAACAAAAACGAGATTAGATGAATAAGAAAAGAAGAAACAAAAAAAAAGGGGGAAAGACCTGCTCCGTGTGACTGACGACAAGTCACAGGCATCATTGCAGCCAGAGTGAGTCGCTTGCCGGATCCACGGGCCTAAAATCAATCGCGTGGCATTCGCCGCTAAGAGTCTGCATATTGTTGTGTCATCTCTTAACCTCACAGTCATCATTTCGGGGAACATTTTAGTTTTCGTTTGGTGGGTGCCCAAGTGAAGCTTTCGAGTCAAACGCCTATCGTCCCTCGTCATCTAGAACTTCACAGCAGATCGGATCGTTCCTTTTATTTCTTCGGAGCATCACTGAAAATACTTTTTTTAAATTTACTTTCTTGAGTTTACTTTTATTTTACGCCGTTTCATAGGTTGTCATTTATCACTTTATTTGAAATTACTTTTTACTTTCCTTGGCTCTACAAAGTAGATAGGAAAGTTATGTAATCGACTAAAAAATATCTGGTGCGTCGCACCACACAACTTTCCTTAGCTCTACGTCAATTCACTTTGTACATGGCTAATTCTATTTAATCAATTCATTTCTCACTCAGTTAATTTGAACTTGGTCAAACAACGCTTTACGGCAGCAGAAAGCGGTAGCGCTTACAGTTCCAGATTTTATTGTGCTACTCGTACTCATTGCACGACCATTATTGAGCAATTGGTACACAGATAATTAATGAGGCTGTAAACACGGATTTTTTGAAGAAGGATAGTAATCCCTTTTGCAGAGTTATTGGGTAATAACTGTTAGAACTGGTAGTAAGCGAAACGGCGGTAGTTGAAATTCAGGGATTTCTGGAGAGAGCCCCATGTATCTCATGAGCGTTTTTAAACACTCACCCTTTAGGTATTGGATTGGACTACAATACCAATTTTTTTAAAACATTCTACAAGAATTCCAGCGGAGTTTACAAGGAAAAAACTGCGCGAAAAACGCTTTTGGTCGAAAACTTTGATAATGTATTGTGCTGCTCTCGTCATTTTTCCACGAATGAGAATTTTATAGTATCATTGCCTCTCAATAAGCTATCTATATAAAAAATTTAATCAAAATCGTTAGAGTTAGAGCCGTTTTTGAGAAAAAAAATATTTGGTGTTTTGATCACTATGATAACTATAGTTAAATTTCGATGGATTTTGTTCATACCCTCATTTTGACGTCCCATGGTAACCTGCGGGAGAGATATGAAGTTTGAGCTGATTTGGTACGGTGGTTTTCTCTAAAAATCGTTCACAGACACACAGACCATTTTCCCAAATAGTGTTTTTCGGACTCAGGAGGGTCTGAAACGTAAAGATCTGAAGAAAACTCAAAATTTTATTTTCAGCCGATTACATAACTTTCCTTTCTACTTCGTAGAGCCAAGGAAAGTAAAAAGTTGAGTTTTCTTCAGATCTTTACGTTTTAGACCCCTGTGAACGATTTTAGAGAGAACCACCGTATCAAATCCACTCAAACTTGATATCTCGCCCGCAGATTACCATGGGACGCCAAAATAAGGGTTTGAACAAAATCCATCGAAATTTAACTATAGTTATCATAGTGATCAAAACACCAAATATTTTTTTTCTCAAAAACGGCTCTAACGATTTTGATTAAATTTTTTATACTGGTAGCTCTCCAAAAGGCAATCATACCGTAAAATTCTCATTTGTGGGAAAATGACGAGAGCAGCACAATAAATTACCAAAACTTTCGACGAATTCAATATTAACGCGGTTTTTAGAGAAAACAACCGTACCAAATCAGCTGTAACTTGATATCTAGCCTACAGGTTACAATGGGACGCAGAAATAAGGGTATGAACAAAATCCACCGAAAGTTAACTATAGTTATCATAGTGATCAAAACACCAAATATTTTTTTTCTCAAAAATGGCTATAACGATTTTGATTAAATTTTGTCGATTGGAAGGTCCCAACATGGCAACTATACCATCGAATTCTCATTGGTGGGAAAATAACGAGAGCAGCACAATAAATTATCAAAATTTTCGACGAATTCGATTTTAGCGCGGTTTTTAGAGAAAACAACCGCACCAAATCAGCTGAAACTTGATGTCTAGCCCGCAGGTTACCATGGGACGCCAAAATAAGGGTATGAGCCAAATCCACCGAAAGTTAACTATAGTTATCATAGTGATCAAAACACCAATATTTTTTTTCTAAAAAAAGGCTGAAACGATTTTGATTAAATTGTTGATATTGATAGCTCTAAATGAGTCAATCGTACCATAAAATTCCCATTTGTGGGAAAATGACGAGAGCAGCACAATAAATTATCAAAATTTTCGACGAAATCGACTTAAGCGCGGTTTTTTAGCGCAGTTTTTTCCTCATAAACTCCGCTGGAATTTTTGTAGAATGTTAAAAAAAATTGGTATTGTAGTCCAATCCAACACCTGAAGGGTGAGTGTTTAAAAACGCTCATGAGATACATGGGGCTCACTCCAGAAATTCCTGAATTTCAACTACCGCCGTTTCGCTTAATACCAGTTCTAAACGTTTTTACCCAATAACTCTGCAAACGTAATAACTGTTCATCTACAATTAATTCGTGTTTACAGCCTCATTAATTATCTCCGAACCAATTGCTCAATAATGGTCGTGCAATGAGTACGAGCAGCACAATAAATTCCGCAACTGTAAGCGCTACCGCTTTCTGCTGCTGTGAAGTGTTGTTTGACCAAGTTCAAATGAATTGATTAAGCGCACAAAGCCATGTAGACGGTAAATTGACGTAGAGCTAAGGAAAGTTGTGTGTTGCAACGCACCGGATATTTCGAACTCAGTTCGGTCTGAGACGTGAAGATCCACTCAGCCGATCACATAATTTTCCTTTTAATTTCGTAGAACGCAATGATGATCGTCGACTTGTAAAAATGTCTTCTAATAACGTTTCCTTCGCTTTGTGTGCAGATTTCAAGAAGAAGACAAAGACATCGAAGCTAAAATGATCGCGAAAGGACTGCAGCTACCTCTGAAAACCTCAAACTCGAATCAATCAACGGCGAATTGAAGTATACCGTAAAACCTAGACCTAACTACTCCCTCGTATAACCCGAATCGCGGACCATTGCTGAATTATTTTCAATATTACCATCATTGTCACGCAAATAATGTGTATCACCGAACAAATATTTTTTACTTATTAGCCGTTTTATTTATTCAATTATCATCGATGATTGATGTACATATTCATTAAATTCGCCTCAAATCATCGTTTACATCATAAAACGTCTCTTTTTATTATTTGAAGCTTTAACGAACCGTTTTTAGTTTTAATTTTGTTGCTATACGTTAGAATGTTTGCTCAACAGTTAATCGACGATTTATGTTTTGGTGCTGACGCTGTCCACGTTTACACATTACGCTTTCCCTCTCATTAATTTGCGACATAACCGAACCATCATGTCTAATTATTGCATCGAAGTAGTTTCGTAAGAAAACCCATTTAACCGTTAAACCTTCGTAAGTTAATTTATTTCGAAGCAAATTTTATCAAATGAATTTTGAATCAATCCGTTATACTGGTTGCTCGAATTGTATTTCTTGTAGGATATCACAGCTTAATCGATTAGTCGCCGTTTTGATAATTTCTTTACGCATTGTTTTGTAATAAAAATACAACCGGCGTACAAACTAACGCTTAGTCCGGCTTTAAATGTTTAATCGTGTACGTGTGAAGATGTTTAAAATTTGAATTTTTGTTTGTATTCACCGGAAAATCAGTTTATTTGGAAGCTGCGGCGTAGCTGAATGTTCATTATATCGTTGAGCTGCTCCGCGGTTCTTCGTGATTTACATTATTTTTGTCGACCTTATTTGTTGCCGCGTTCTGATATTTTGTAATTATGTACATAGTTTTAAACCGAATGGTTCGATACAGGCAAATTCGATGTTGCCCGTGATCGAGCTCATATTGTCAAATGTGTTTGAAAATATACGCTTTTACGCACATTTTGAATTTTTGTCGCTTCGTCGACTCCCGAGTTTATTTCGAAAAGAACTTTTTGATCTTCACAAGTTTCTGAACCTTCGTAACCTTTGAAGAAGGATAGTAATTACTTTTGCAGAGTTATTGGGTAAAAACGTTTAGAAGCGGTAGTAAGCGAAATGACAGTAGTTGAAATTCAGGAATTTCTGGAGTGAGCCCCATGTATCTCATGAGCGTTTTCAAACACTTACTCTTTAGGTATTGGATTCGACTGCAATACCAATTTTTTTTTAACGTTCTACAAAAATTCCAGCGGAGTTTATAAGGAAAATACTGCGCTAAAAACGCTTTTCATCGAAAATTTTGATAATTTATTGTGCTGCTCTCGTTATTTTCTCACGAATGGAAATTTTATGGCGTGATTGCCATATTATTAGCTATCAATATAAAAAATTTAATCAAAATCGTTAGAGCCGTTTTGGAGAAAAAAAATATTTGGTGTTTTGATCACTATGATGACTATTGTTAACTTTCGGTGGATTTTGCTCATACCCTTATATTGGCGTCCCATAGCAACCTGCGGGCTAGATATCAAGTTTGAGGGGATTTGGTACGGTCGTTTTCTCTAAAAACCACTCTAAAATCGATTACGTCGAAAGTTTTGGTAATTTATTGTGCTGCTCTCGTCATTTTCCCATAAATGGGAATTTTATGGTATAGTTGCCATATTGGGAGCTATCAATATAAAAAATTTAATCAAAATCGTTAGAGCCGATTTGGAGAAAAAAAATATTTGGTGTTTTGATCACTATGATGACTATAGTTAAATTTCGGTGAATTTCGTTCATACCCTTATTTTGGCGTCCCATGATGACTTGCGGGCGAGATATGAAGTTTGAGCTGATTTGGTTTGGTGGTTTTCTCTAAAAATCGTTCACAGACGCACACACACACACACACACATACGTGTCGAAAATAACGTTTTTTTCGAACATTTCCGTAAATTCCAGGGTAACTGCTTCACCAGATGTGATCAATCTTGTGTTAAACGAATATATAGCACTCGCATATGTAGGTGGTGTTTTAACGTGGACGGAAAGTTGGGTGTTTCGACACACCAGATACTTTTTCAGCTTCTACTTCGTAAATACATAACTTTCCTTTTTACTTCGTAGAGCAAGGAAAGTAAAAAAAAAACCCTGCAAATTATTACACAACGGTTTATTATTCGAATAAATAGCATTAAATCCCAAGACCCATACCGTTCGATTGAGCATCGAAAAATATCAAAATGAAACCCAAAAAAAGGTCGAAAAGAACTGAATCGTAATATTAAAATAAACAAAAAAAAAGAAGTATCTATAAAAAACTGAATTTTAATATGAAAACATGCACGCTAAATGTTAATATCAAAATGTAACCAAAAATCTACGAAAAAAAAAACAAAATGAGAACGAAGCGAAAGAATCTAAAAAAAAAATGAATCGTATTAAAACCAAAAAAAAAATGAAACGATCGAACTATTAAATAAATAAACCAAAAATAAACGAATAATGAAAAGTTCAATCGAATCGAGATCGAGATATCTCGATCAAAAGAGATATTTTGCTAAAGGAAATAGTTGAGACGGAGCGAAACAGTCATTCGTGGAGGTGAAGACGAGAACAAGGCAATCGGACAATAAAGGGACAAATCGTAATGTCAAAGGTTATATACGAAACACGAGCACTTCCTAGAGGAAGCAAAAAAAAAAATAATTGGGCGAACCCGTTGCGAGGCGAGCGGGTGGGCGGCGTTGCCAGATGAGCAGGCGAAGCGATTTCATTGAGAGGGGCGGGAGGGGTGGGAGTTCAAACGACGAAACGTTGACTTCCGCTGTAGCTCCCACGTTGTACTGCGTTTCGTTAATTTTTTTAAACCGTTTTTTGCCCATAACAATCATGGGCTTCGTCCGATCGGATTGCCGAGATGGCGGGCACAACTAGATACCAAATCGGATTTTTGGGCGAAAGAACGAATTTTTTAGACCACATTAAAGGCACAAAACGGCCCGAACGGCGGACGGACATTGCAAATTTGGAATCTCCAAGTCTTGAAACGTAAAGTATCAAATTTTGAGGGGGGTTGTAAAAAATTGTTTGCGACCGAAAACATAGGGTTATTATTCAGAATAATAAACCAAAAAGAAAAAAAAGCTGAATCGAATCGTACGATTTATTGTTTCCCGCTGATGAAAGTTTTATTGCGCAATTAATCGAGTGAGACGGAATGGAGTGTTGCCGCGTGAAACCGAACGTTGAGCGATAAAAAGAGCCCCTTAAAGTGTCGCGTTTCGTTTTTGTCGCCCGCACAACTCGCGACTCGTTCGACTTCGTGAACTAATTTCCGAATCGAAACGGACAGGGCCGAGCTTCGTATCACTCGTTTTATCTTTGGTTATTTGTTTATTATTTTAGCGCCGGTTTATTTAGTCAAATTTATTCCCACAAGAATAATAACAATCGGGCGGATTATCTCTTTAATACGTTTAGCTCGACGTCTCATCCCACCGAATCCCCCTCACTGCGTTCCGTCCTTGCGTTCGGAAGCTCTGAATCTCAGTTGACAATCGGCAGTTGAGTGAGTCGTTTCGTCGGGAATTTCGTTAGCTAACTGTAAAAAGAAAAGCGTTGACGTAGTTAATCGAGTTAATTTTAATCAATCGAATTGCAGTGCGAACTTGTCACGATTTAAACCGCGATGAATAGTTTTTCGCGATAAGAACGATTCAGCGAAATCCTTCCAATTTCAACGACCCACCGACAAGTTTTTTTTACCGCGATGAACGTACATTTATTGGCGTTTTCGGTTATTTTCTTCTGGGCGCAAACCGGACGAGCCGAAGAAATTGACCCGGACACTATGGCTTTCATGACGGCGATCTCAATGAACCGAGGGCTTTACTACAATTATCAGTACGTCACGTCTCTCAACTCTTCGAATTTCGACAGTTTGGTCAAAGGGAAGAACAATTCGTGGTTCGTCGAATTCTACAGTAGCTGGTGCGGGCATTGCCTGAGATTTCGGACGACTTTCATGAGATTCGCTCTCGACGTTAGCGGTATGTTTTGTTGAGTTTGTCGCACGACACCCTCTTTATTTCAAATTGTTTCGCGTAATTTGCTCGATGTCTCTCTAGGCGATGTCATAAGCCGAGAGGGTAAACGGTCCATATGGTAAATAACTGAGTAGGACGTTAGCTATTTGTCAACCTTATTTCTTGTATTTTGTTCAAGAAAAATTTCGATGTGAATTCGTCTACCTGTCGGTTCAACGGATAGTCACAGAAATTGCGTACAAGGGAGGGAGAGATGGAGTTGAATGAGGCGAAGGATTAGTTGATGAATGAGACGAGCGAGAGAGGACTGTGTTGATAGGAGATACACTGGTTAGTTGAGCTGCAAAGTAACTAAGAGATACTGCCCATGCTACACAGTTTGTCAATTCTCCAGTTGAATCGTCAAATTGGCAGCCATCGGGGAGGGGAAGTAGCCGAATGCCGATTAACTCATGGGGTTCGATGACTGACACCTAGCGCTAACCAGCCGTCAAAGTGAATAAATGAACGGGGTAAAAGCAAAGAATATTGTTACGAACTAAGCGAAATATTACGTAATACGTAATAACGATCGAACTAAGCACCGAACTGAACTGTCTTTTTTATTCGCAACGGGTTTCTAGGTAGCAACTGACTATAAATGGTAACTAAAACAACACGACAACAACAGTCAGGTGACAACATTCCCAACACTACTTCCCTCCTTATTTGAGGATGAAACGTCACTTTTGCGAATGTAGGGCACTAACTTGTCAGCGTTCCTCCGGCTTGGTGTTATAATGCGAAATACGACATCTGAAATGGGCTTGGAAATTTTACAAGGGCCGATCCAGAATGATTGTAGTTTCGAGCATACTCCAACCCGTCGTTTTGGGCAGTTGTACCAAACTTCATCCCCCATCTGGTAGCGTGGTTGCTGAGCATGTACGTCATATCGCCTTTTGGTGTCGGCCAATTCCTTAGCAATTTTCTCACGTGTCATGTTGTGGGCCTCTTCCATCTGGCTCTTCAGCGCCTCTGCGTACGCTGTATTAGTCAGCATGGTGTCTGGCATTCCTTCGCACTGTATATGTACTGGTAGCGTCAGCTCCCTTCCAAAAACGAGGCTAGCTGGTGAGAATCCTGTGGCTTCATGGTCAGCTGTTCGGTAGGCCAGAAGAACCCACGATAGATGCCGGTCCCAGTCTTCCTGCTTGTCCTTCACCATCTTGGCAAGCATGTCAATAAGTGTCCGGTTAAACCTCTCAGCTTGACCATTACTCTAAGGGTGCATTGGTGTCGTTCTCGTCTTGTGAATCTGCAAGAGTTCACACATTTCTTTGAAAACTTTCGACTCGAATGAGGTGCCTTGGTCTGAATGGAGTTCTCGAGGTATGCCGAACCTTGTAATTACGTTATCCACTAACCCCTGAGCAACTGTTTCAGCTTTCAGGTTGGGACTGCAAATGCCTCAGGCCATTTCGTAAAGGCATCTCACATGTTGCCAGGCCATTGGAGTAGCAGCTTTTCACGCACACCATGATCCTCCAAGCCTCGAACAAACTGTAAAGTGATTATTTGATTGACCAACTGACTGACTCCAGTACTGACTTAATGGCCAGACGATGATGTCTTTACATCGAAAGCGCTTGCCACCAGCAACACACCAGCCAGAGGAGACGGACTCACCTAACGGATACGTAAACTTTAATGATTATTTGTTCACTGGACTCATCCCGGTGTGGCCAAGCCTTTCTACCCAGATCTAGCATGACCTGATGAAAAACTGCAATGTCTTCTCCAGCTCTCTGCCGGCGGCTGTGCAACAATGCCAGGTTCATTTGAGTCCGCCCAGCGGTCCTATATTTGTTATCAAGAGCATTGACTAAGTCGGGATAACTAGGGGGGACTGCAACATCCAGAGCTGCTGCCAGGGCTGACGCTTGCTGGGCACTGTTCCATTTGTTTCGGCTAGCTATAATTTCAAATTGCCGAAAGTACGCAGGCCAGTCCACATTCCCATCAAGTGGTGTAGGTTTCCATTCACACAGTACTGTCCCATTGCCAGGATCAACTTGGGGCGTATTGGTATGTAGACGAGCCTGCACTGAATGTTCAGATCTGAAAAGGTTTTGAATACCTCTTACAGCCTCAGCAATCTGGTCACTAATTTCTCTACGTAACTTTTCACATATGGCTCCGATGTTGACAAAATTTTCTTCAGTTGTTTGCTGCTCTCCCCTTTGAACTGCAACGCTAGTAAACTCTGTTCGCTCACCGTCGACTCCACGATAAGGCGTTCTTGCGCGGGCCGTCATCTCGAATAGTTCCAATTATCCCACCACTGTCACCAATTGTTACGAACTAAGCGAAATATTACGTAATAACGATCGAACTAAGCACCGAACTGAACTGTCTTTTTTATTCGCAACGGGTTTCTAGGTAGCAACTGACTATAAATGGTAACTAAAACAACACGACAACAACAGTCAGGTGACAACATTCCCAACCGAACGACGAACTGCCGGATGCTTCCTCTCCTCCACTGTTCACTTTATCCTTCATAAATGCCCTCGTTAGATCATCACAGTCACTTCTCGTCCTTCTCCAAATATATTCGAAGAGGTACGAATCAAAATGATCTGTGACCGATCTAGAGGGAATCCCTCGCTTGATAGCGGCCCATGTTCCCTCGATCGAATTCGTGTGGGCCTCTGTTGCCGGGTTCTTGAAAAACAAGGAGTGGTTAACGGTTAGGTGACGGAAACCGTCGTCCTCCAGGCAATCATAGGCCTCCTAGCAATCGGAGATCACTGTCGTGCCTGGAAGAATGAATTCCTTTATGATTGCGAGGAGGACTTCCTTCCCTCGGTTTTCAACGACCCGGAAAAAGCACTTTCGGGACCCACGCTCCACCCCACCAAACACCCAGCGTCCGTCTACCGATTTGCCCCCGTTAAATTTCCTCTTACCAAATTTAGATTCGTCAATTTCAACAATTTTTCCATCGCCACCTAACTTCATGCACGCTTGATCACGACACACTTCCATACATACTTCACGACAAAACATCATCCAGTCGGTAGCGGTAGGATCAGAGATTTCACACTGGTAAGCAATCAAGGATGCGGGTGCTTTACAAAGCCATAAACTAGTTACTTGAAGCACCTGCAGCATTGATAACTTACTTCTTTCAAACCACGACCCTTTCCGCACTGACCGCCTCACATTATGGCCATTAAGACGGCATCTCCATTCAAACCCATCAATCACACCAGTCCTGGGGACTAACCTCATTCTCGCACCACACTCGCAAACACAATCTGAGGCGATCAGACCTTCACCCATACACCATTCAATCAGAGACATACTACCAGACGTACTCAAACGATGGAAAAAGTTAGTTGTAAGTCTTTGAGAACTCATGATTTATGAATATAAAGTTGGGAAGAGTAAATATAGAGCAGGACAGAAGACTTTCTCAGGATTCAAACGTAGAAAAAATAGAAACGCACAAACTTGAAGGGTGGTTAAGGTAAAATGTGAAGGAGAGCCGCAAACTGCCGGCACGAGAACCATTAACGAACTGAGGAATACAGTAAGGTGGAGGGAACAGGGAATAAGGTGGAAGGGTCAAGGGTTAAACAACCCCCTCAACTACGGTTATTGTTCTTTCTTATTTTGTTGTCGCTCTTACTCTTTCTCAGAGTTCATTGCAGTCTCCGAGCTTCTCCGAATCTCTTTCCCGCCAACTGCGCCCGTGACGCATATTGATACTAGCAGTCGTAGCGGTACCAAGCGACCTATCGATATATGCAGTCGTAGCGTTATCTCGGTCCATGTTCTTTAGTTCACCCAAAATTTGACTTAATGGACCTTACTCAATATGGAAATGACATTGACAAACCAGCTCTGAGCGAGCAAGATCTGGGAGAGTGCTTAACTGTATGAGTTCTACGGCTGGCTGGCCGTAATGAGGTGGCAAAAGTTAGGTGTAAGGACTGTGATAAGGGAATAGAGCCACAGGAACACTAGGTAAATTCCCAATACAATGGCCACGGGTACATTTGTCCGGTTCTTCAGTTCATAATTCGGAAGGCTATACTAGCATCACTGACGCTGGTGAGCTTAACAGTAGCAGTAAGAGTTGAGTCAAGTTGTGTCGTAAAAGTTAATGTAAACAACGCGAGTGAAAGTCACGGGAAGAATATAAACAATGGAGTTCGCGTGGACAAACAACGCGGGCCAAATGCAACGAACATTGATGACCACAAAAATGATAGATGTCACTCGCATAATGCAGCAGAACAGATATTACCGATCACAATAATAACTTAAAATATCACTCACCTCTCAAGTTAAGGACACGCATACTCGTCAGATGAAACCGACGCTCATACACCAATCCACAACACTTCGCAAACCTTTTTCTCTGAATCGATGAAACAAAGTCGTATTAATTTGCCTATCCATGGCTGGTCGAGTTTAACGAACAAATAAACAAGAAGAGGGCAGCCCCCACTAAAGCAGAAGCTGGACGGACGGGCGTGAAACAAAATGGATACACAGAAATGGTTAGGCGTGTGGTGGTGGCAACTCGACAACTATAGGACGATAATTCAATTACAACGTAAAATTGAGTGTGTTCAAATATAGTTCAATGGTTAATCGAGCGATTGAATTCGTATTTTGAAGAAAACTAGTGCTAGACAGTTGGCAGTGATGAAAGTTGTAACTAGCACCAGTAACAGTCACGCTCTTCAATGTTCCAAATTGCGAACCGAAGAACCAAGCGAATGTACTCGTGGCGATTGTTTTGGGAATTAGCCAAACACAGTATATATGAGCGTTGGAAAAGCCGTAAGTTGGAAAATAAGCCGTTGGCTTTGCTAATACCCATCCATATGTCACGTAGGGCTCAGAATATCGAAAGACAATCAGTCTCAGGTCAGAAAGTCAACCAGGTTGGGGACAATAATCAGCTTGAGGAGAACAAATAGGGGTATAGGTGCGAGAAGACACACTGTCAGTTTGATCCAATTCAGTGATGGGTAGAATGAAAGAACACGAACCGCTCCCTCTGATAAGGCAATATATCGATATATCACGACCGAGGTCAGGTTATCGAATGCCCGACATCGTAGGCTCCGGCGCCATGTTTGAAATTAGAAATAACGACAGCTGTACGATTATGCCAATTATTTAATGTTCATTATGTAATAACCCGTTATCGTTATATAATTATTTTAAATGTACAAAGACTATGAAAAGGAGTTAATTCAATGAAATTAAGAATGGGAATATGAAATTCACCCCAGTTATGAGTTAGTAAAAGGCTGAGTGGTATCCATGATCGCAGGTCTCGCTGATTGCGGTCGCCTCCCTTTTGAAGAGTGACTTCCACTGTGTGGGGAACTGTCCGACCTGCAGACAGTCATTAAATAAATTAAGCAGACCGCTGGAGATTGTCCGTTCAGCCTTCTTTAGCATATTGCTTTCTATTTTATCTGGCCCAGGAGATTTGTTGGGCTTTAAGGTCGCAAGGGCCCTACAGAGGTCGCCTGTTGTCCACAACGGGATGTCGGGCTCGTTCGGAGGGTCCATGACCAGCTCAAACGTATTTTGACGTACCCTTTTAAATATTTTAGAACGAAATCGAACGTGCACGAATGTTAACAGAAACATAGTGACGACAATTAAAATATTTACGGGCGGAATTCGAAGAGTCGCACTTTTTTCATGGAAACAGAATCGAAGATATCAAGTTACGAAAGGAATAATTGGAGGATTGGAAATACGACCTCGTAGAAATATGGTCGTTCCCCGGGGGTCGTTTAATGTCTATTTTGATCTCGGTAATCTGAGTTCCTCATTTGACAGCTGCTTTATTGGGATTGGTAATTATTTAGTGAAAACTGGTCGATAGTTTCTTCGCTCAAAACGATTTCTTCGTAACCTCAACTGTCATCGTCTACAGAAAAAGCCTGCTTCCGGGGTTTTCTGAAGGACATCGAACGCTGGATGCAATCCAATAGGTCAAAAAGCGTCCCTGCGCGGGAGTCTGCACGCTGTAAACTTACCTTAGCTCCATGAAATAGAAAAGAAAGATTCAAACTAAGGTTTAACCAACAATCCATATGCCTGGTATTCTGGGCCTCAAAATTTGGAAAACGGAATTCTGCAGATGAAGGAGAATAACTAGAATGGCTGGTCCTTTGATGATCTGGGCAATGCCTCCCATATACTGCCTGTGCCGTCTTCTCCTTATTATCCAGTTGATTCAATATAACATAAATTTAAAAAATAACGTAATCCTTTCTAAAAAAATTTAAAATGATATCAAATACGGGCAGTGCGTAGCAACACACAAAAATACGAAAAGTCGAGTTTTCTTGAGATATTTACGTTTCAAGGCCCAGTGAGTACGAAACAATGAGAGACGCTATTGGGGACAATGGTCTGTGAAGGATTTTGAGAGAAGATGGCTGAACCAAATCACCTCAAACTTGATATCTAGCCTGCTGGTCGCTACATAACGCCGAAATAAGGATATGAGCAAATTCGGTTCAAGATTAACCGTCATCATAGTGATCAAAACACCTAATATTTTTTCCCCCAAAAACGACTGCAACGATTTTGATTAAATAATTTTGACGGACAGCTGTAAATAACGCAACAATACCGTAAAATTTCCATCTGTCAGAAAATTACGAAAGCAGCACAATAAATTACCAAACATTTCGATTTGAACGCAGTTTTATCCTTTTTTTTTGAAACGGTGGATGCAGTTGATGCTCTCACTGCGGCGACAAACGGGCTTATTGTAAGGGTGTCTATGATCCTCAGATCATGCTCCCCTGCCTGCACCACCCCCAGGACCCACAGTACTGGTTGCACTAAGTGTGATGCCACCTATGCGCCCCCACCACCCCAGCACAATGCGGAGGACATCTGCAAGTTCTGCATTTTCCACCTTTTCTGGCTGTAGAAAGGGACTCCCAAACACTTGACGGCGCGATGCCACGAGTCCATTGCATTTGTACAACACATGCTCTGCCGTCTCTAGCCCCACCTCGCAGAACCTGCCTACCTGTACCTCGCATTTGTGAACCTGAACCTGCATACCTGTGAACAGACCACCTATAATCCTCACATCCTTCCTCCCCATCAC
Source organism: Pachypeltis micranthus (assembly GCA_020466155.1). Classification (NCBI taxonomy): domain Eukaryota; kingdom Metazoa; phylum Arthropoda; class Insecta; order Hemiptera; family Miridae; genus Pachypeltis; species Pachypeltis micranthus. The sequence continues at coordinate 10,943,377 of CM035781.1, read as the reverse complement.
AAGCACCTCCTTGGCCCTCCCTCTGGAGAGTCGGATGAAGAGTTTTTAGACTGTCTAAGGCCGGGCAGCCCTGCACCTGTCCTCCCATTTGCCAACCTCTCTATACGTAGGCGGCTCCTGGTAGTCCCAACAAAGGGCTCAGGGTCATTAGGGATCTGTGCCGATCCCTTCTTAGACAACCTATCAGTCCAGTCGTTTCCCTCTATACCCTGATGCCCTGGCACCCAAAACAATGTTACACTGTTGTCCTCGGCCAGGGCCTTCAGTCCAGTCAGACACTCCCACACCTGCCGTGATGTGACACAGTATGAATGTAAGGCCTTGAGAGTGGCTTGACTGTCCACCATGATGGAGATCATCTGCCGCTTCAGTCCCCTGTGCAGCAGCCGCTGCACATAGACCATCACCGCAGCCAGCGACCCCAGTTTTATCCTTACAAACTCATGCATGTTATTAGACTCCTCAGAAAAATTGAGGCGGTACTCAGATTATGTGCCAATACGATGAGCGTTTAGTAAAGCTCGTAAGATACAAAGGAGGTACTTCAGAAATTCAGGAACTTGAACCGCTTACAACCATTTCTCACAGTTTTAGAACGATAATTATTTTATTTAAAATACCTGGTGCGTTGCAACGCACAACTTTCCTTAGCTCTACGTCAATTCATTTTGTACATGGCTTATTCTATTTAATCGATTCGTTTATCACTCAGTTTCTTCGAACTTGGTCAAACAACACTTCACAGCAGCAGGAAGCGGTAGCGCCTACGGTTCTGGAATTTATTGTGCTGCTCGTACTCATTTCAGGACCATTATTGAGCAATTGGTACACAGATAATTAATGAGGCTGTAGACACGATTTTTTTAAAGAAGGATAGTAGTTACTTTTGCAGAGTTATTGGGTAATAACTGCTAGAACTGGTAGTAAGCGAAACAGCGGTAGTTGAAATTCAGGAATTTCTAGAGTGACCCCCATGTATCTCATGAGCGGTTTTAAACACCTCACCCTCTGGGTATTGAATTGGACTGCAAAACCAATTTTGTTTAACATTCTATCAACATTCCAGCGGAGTTTATAAGAAAAAAACCGCGCTAAAAACGCTTTTCGTCGTAAATTTTGATAATTTATTGTGCTGCTCTCGTCATTTTCCTACGAATAGGAATTTTGTGGTATAATTGCCTTATCAAAAGATATCAATATAAAAAATTTAATCAAAATCGTTACAGCCGTTTTGGAGAAAAAAATTTGGTGTTTTAATCACTATGCTAACTATAGTTAACTTTCTGTGGATTTTGTTCATACCCTTATTTTTGCGTCCCATAGTAACCTGTAGGCTGGAGATCAAATTTGAGGGGATTTGGCTCGGTCGTTTTCTCTAAAAACCACTCTTAAATCGATTACGTCGAAAGTTTTGGTAATTTATTGTGCTGCTCTCGTCATTTTCCCATAGATGGGAATTTTATGGTATAGTTGCCATGTTGGGAGCTATCAATGTAACAAATTTAATCAAAATCGTTAATGCCGTTTTTGAGAAAAAAAATATTTGGTGTTTTGATCACTATGATAACTATAGTTAACTTTCGGTGGATTTTGCTCATACCCTTATTTTGGCGTCCCATTGTGACCACCGGGCGAGATATGAAGTTTGAGCTGATTTGATACGGTGGGTGTCTCTAAAAATCGTTCACAGACACATTTTAGTGACACACACACAAACCATTTTCCCAAATAGTGTTTTTCGGACTCAGGAGGGTCTGAAACGTAAAGATCTGAAGAAAACTCAAAATTTTTTTTCAGCCGATTACATAACTTTCCTTCCTACTTCGTTGAGCCAAGGAAAGTAAAAATCGTGTTAACGGTCTCTTTTATTCTCTATACGCTGATAGCTCAATAATAGTCGTGACGCCAGTAGTAGCGCGACAATAAATTTCGTAACCGCAATCACTTTCTGTCGTCATAAAGTGGTGTTTTATGAACGTCGTAAAAATAAATTGGATTAGTTGCAAAAGCTTGTGAATTGACGTAGAACTAAGGAAAGTTCTGTGACGTTTTCCTCGTAGTTCCGTAACTCATAAGATGAATGTTAAAAGGAAAAACAAACTGCGCACTGGCCGTAAAAAGTGGCTTGTCAATAAACTGAGTGAAAAAATAAATTGGATTGGTCGATTGAAGAAAATTGCTTGAATTCACGTAGGGCCGAGGAAAGTTGCGTTATGCGTTGCATCAGATATTTTTAGTACGAGACGAATTGAAGTTTTACATTACGAAATTGACCATAGTTGTTGTAATCATCGCATTTCAAAATATTGGCTCACTCTCTCTCGCTCTCTCTATATCTCTCTCACTCTCTCGCTCTCTCTCTCTCTCATGCCCCCCCTCCAACGGTCTTCATCCACAGTCTTCTCCTAAATTGGAAGTTGTATAGGAGAGTTACGTGACAAAACGAATGTCGACGAACTATTTAGTTCCGCTCTTCGGCGCCAATTATTGCCGAAGTGAAAAAAAAAAACAACAAAAACGTCGCTTTGAATCGTAAATACGAGTTACGACCGAGTTGATGGTAATTTTCGTCGAATATAAGCGGTCTCGTCGTTTCGAGAAGCTGAGGTCAGATATGAGGTGTTCGCCTGTCGTCGGTTTCGTTCCGCGCTATCGATTTAATCGTCGGGGGAAATTATTCGAAGTCAATCTGGCGCTCGTAAAACGTGGTCACGCGAATAATCGAACGATTGAATTTGTTGGTTGTGATTCGTCGGGACAAAAGCGGTTATTGTATTTTCTAAGCGCGCGGTTATGAACGCGTCCGAAGCGCCAAGGACCCGACTGTCATGGGGTGAGAAAAGGCCAGGTGTGCTGTGTTCAGTCAGTTGGTGTGCTGTGCTTTGCTACCTCCGCCGGTGGCAGGTCTATTGAACAAATTCCTCTTATTATCGTTTTAATTATTATTTTTCCTCCCCTTTTTACTTTCGGCTACCCTAAAGGGAAAGGAAAGTATAGTAATCGTGTAAAAAAAAAATAAAAAAAATAGGGGTTTTCTTCAGATCTCAACGTTTTGAGGCCTACTGAGTCTAAAAAACCTAATTTCGGCGCGTGGTCTGTGTGTGTGGACAACAGGCGACCTCAGTATGGTCCTAGCGGCCTTAAAGCCCAAGAAATCTCCTGGGCCAGATAGAATAGAAAGCAATATGCTAAGGAAGGCTGAGCGGACAATCTCCAGCGGCCTCCTTAATTTATTTAATGACTGTCAGCAGGTTGGACAGTTCCCCACACAGTGGAAGTCACTCTTCAAAAGGGTGGCGACCGCAATCAGTCAGACCCACGATCATGAAGACCACTCAGCCTTCTTTCCATATTAGGCAAAACATAAGAAATCTTGATGTTGCAGTCCCTCGAAGGAGTCTTTGGCCGCAGCCTCACTGGCAGGCAATACGGGTGTACCAAAGGAAGGTCCACGCGGGATGTCATTGTCGAGATTTGGCGTGTTTCCCTGCCACCACTGGCTAAGTACGTCGTAGCAGTTCTGATTGACATCAGGGGAGCGTTTGACATTCTTCGGTGGCCAGCGCTCCTTAATGAGCTTAAAGGTAGGGGAATCCCCCGCAACCTGTGCTCGCTCGTCAGAAGTTACCTGACAGACAGAACTGCTAAGATCGAATGCAGGCATGTCTCCGTTCGGAGGAAGATTGAGAAGGGGTGACAACAGGGCTCGGTCCTTGAACCAGCACTCTGGAATGCCTTCTTCGAAGAGTGAAACGGGAGCTTCCCCCGCTTTGGGCTGAGCTCCGTGCGGAACTCACTAGAGAACAGAAACTTGCCGCCATCGACGAATGGGCGTTAGTCCTGTGTTTACCATCTTCTTCTTCATCCTTGCTGTTGTTGATCAACACACGTTGCTCGCAATTAGCGTCCTGATTGCGGTGGATAATCCCCTAGTCCTGTAATGATCCTATTTCAGTTGAAACCCACTGTTTTTGTGTATTGAAAACTTCCACCTGGTACATCATATAATAACGTTACTGTTGAATTGTCGGGTAGTTATGAATGTAGCGCATATGCCCACAGGTGGAACTTGTCGTGAACACTGTCTAAAATTGATAAAATATTATAAGTGGATCAAAAGTATTTATTCAAGTGAAAGGGAACTGAAACACGATGCTCACAATGCTATGTGCGCAGTGGGTCGATGATCTGTTATTCATAATTGAGTTTTAAGGAATTAATTCTACCAGTTTACGCAAATTTCATGAGTTGGTCAGCCTGGTAATTTCTCATTCGAGGTTCAAAATTAAAATGTGGGGCTGGAAGAGGAGCAGACGTGAACATAGTGGTGTAACCTGCAGGACATTCTTAGATATCAGTTTTAATCATTTAAATTTTAATTTAAAAATTTAATTGAAGTTTAGAGTGGAGCGTCGTGCTCAAGACTGCTGTGTGGTCCAAAACACATTCGCCGTCTAGGGACGCAAGATGGTTTTCAAGGCACATTGTTTACTGGTTTACCATTCAATTATTTCTATGAGGACTGTGTTGTCGTAGCTGAGACGCTATTTACGCTCCCATTGCTCTTGGCCAACAGACGCTCACAATGTACCCGAGTTTCATTTTATTTGCGTATGCAAACCGTTTGGTTCAAGGACATTTTGCGATTGAGCGAGGATCGTTGTACAACATCAATTTCGCGAACGAGCGGAAATACCCGAATTCTAGACGAAACATTGATTACGAATTTGCTCCGAAACACTTCGTTAATATTAGTAAAAATATACGGGTGTGATAAGGGTTAGTTGCACATAGAATTTGTGATTCAATACGTTTGTTTTTTCAATGTTTGTTCGTGAGAGAGAAGTTGAGGTGAGCAAAAGGAAGCTCGTGAACGGTGGATTCCTACCAGAGCAAAGTTAATGTAATCTGCATAAGATATGAAGAGTGTGTGAGTATAAGAGCATCTAAAGAATGAAGAGAGAATTTAACGAATTAATACGGTTTTCACCAATTATTACGTTTAGACTCGATTAACAGCGCCTAACTGCCTCCTGCTGCAAAAACAGGTTTCATCAGATTGTGTTAAGCTCTAGCCCTGATCAAGCGCTAACCCCCAAAAATTGGGCGGTTAGGTCTGGTTAACTCTTATCTTTCCTTATCATATCCTGATATTTGTTCGCCAGTGCGCAGTTATTGCTTTTCCACTATGATGATAATCCCACCCAGCCCCTTAGGTCCGTTTTCATCAAAACAGCACTGATCGAGATCCATTTGATCACGGCTAGATAAGTACATCAAACCTAGTCTGTTTCGTTCCCACCACGCTAGACGTGATTAAGCAGCTATTAAGCCATATCGAGAAGGCAGTGGACTCATGAGGTTATAGTAAAGTAAGGACATAATGCGTCTGTTCAATATCCTATCCCACGAACAAGTGTCGTGTTAACGTAAACAGCCCTGTAACCGTACATCCCGCAGGTGCCCTACCCTCAACAATCCAGAGTTGAACTGTGAGGTTACAACTTTAACGAGCAAGGAAGGGAGAATTATTGTGATAAATAAAAGTTGTTTAATACTCTAACTTGTCTGTAAAAGTATGCAATTATTAGCATTGCCTATCTGCTTTTAAATCCACCCAGGTAAGCCATTTGTGTTTGGATTTTCTGACGGTGATATGACGCCTAGAGTTTTTTTTCTAAAACTGCTCAACACACTTTTTACGTGAACAACAACTTATTTTTTACGATCATAATACTTTGGTTCGCAACAGAATTTCAATTCATACTTCTTGAAGTCGTCGATGATGCTCTCCTATCTGAAGCGCTGGGTGAGATAAAGATAACCTAACATATTAGATTTTCATCGCAGTTGAAAAGCAACTGAAATAACTGCGCACTTCTAAATGGCATCTTTGTTTATTATTATTATTTGTCGGTGCAACAAAAGAAAAAATTAAAAAAACGAGAGAAGCTGAATAAGAAACGAAGATAGAAAAGAAGAAAAGATAAAAAAAAGAGAAAGACCTGTCCGTTGCGACGACAAGTCACAGGCATCATCGCAGCCAGAGTGAGTCACTCGCCTTTCACCAAGGTAGGGGTAGACTTCGCAGGACCTTTCATGATGCGAGAATCCCGAAGGCGCAAAGCACCCTTGACGAAGGCTTATCTTTGTATTTTTGTTTGTATGTCAAGCAAAGCAGTACATCTAGAAGCCGTCACTAGTTTGTCCACTGAGGCTTTTCTAGCTACCTTGACACGTTTCACGTCACGTAGAGGACTTCCTTCGGAAATTTGGTCAGACTGTGGCTTGAACTTTATCGGAGCTTCCAACCATTTGAAAGAGCTGTTCAAGTGGTATTCGCAAAACAACACACAATATGCTGTCTCCGAGTTCTGCTCAAAGAATTGTTTCCGTTGGTCCTTCAACCCACCTTATAGCCCAAATTTTGGCGGCTTGTGGGAAGCAGGAGTCAAATCCAGCAAGGCAATTATCCGAAAAATCTCCGGAGACTCTCCACTGACATTTGAGGAGATCAGTACATTATTTGCTAAAACCGAAGCAATTCTGAATTCAAGGCCTTTATGTGCTTTGTCAAGCAGCCCAGAAGAGACGGATTTCCTTTCACCAGGACATTTCCTAATTGGAAGACCACTTCTAGGGGCACCAGAACCATCGCTTCAAGACCTTCCAGACAATCGTCTATCTAGGTGGCAGTTGGTACAGAAAATGACAGACCAATTTTGGCAAAGATGGCGTTTGGAATATCTCCACACTCTGCAAGGACGGTCCAAGTGGTTCAGAAGAACTTCAGATTTAGAAGTTGGAGACCTCGTTCTTATTAAAGGTAATGCAGCAGTCCAGTCATGGCGCACGGCAAAAGTGTTGGCCACCCACCCAGGTGCAGACCACGTCACCCGAGTTATGACCATCAAAACTGCCAATTCCCAGTTTGTTCGTCCTGTCTCCAAGCTCAATCCCCTACTGCCCCTCAAAGAACCTGCCTACTCTGTATAAATTTCTGTGAAATTTAGGTGGGCGGTATGTCGGCGCAACAAAAGAAAAAATAAAAAAAAACGAGAGAAGCTGAATAAGAAACGAAGATAGAAAAGAAGAAAACAAAAAAAAAGAGAAAGACCTGTCCCTTGCGACGACAAGTCACAGGCATCATCGTAGCCAGAGTGAGTCACTCGCCGGATCCAGGGGCGTAAAATCAGTCGCGTTGCGTTCGCCGCCAAGAGCCGCATATTGTTGTGTCGTCTCTCAACTTTGCCGAATTTTCTATAAAATCGTGCACTCTATTTAGGGCTGAGCTCACCCTCATAGTCATTATTTCTTTTCTTTTGACTTTCGTTCAGAGAACATTTTTATTTTCGTTTGGTCGGTGCCCGGGCGAAGCTTTCGAGTCGGACGCGTATCGTCCCTCGTCATTAGAACTTCACACCAGGTCGGATCGTTCCTTTTTATTTCTTCACAGCATCGTGCAATTGACTTTTATTTTACGCCGTTTCTTTGGTCATCCTTTCTTATTTTAAGTGAAATTACTTTTCTTTTCTTGTAACCGGAGCTCCTTTAGGTTTTAATTTCGATTGGATTTTTATTTGATAAATTAGAAGCAGTTTTATTTTGGCATTTATTTTACATCACCTTTTTTCAATTTTCTCCCAAGGGTTTTCTGTGACCTCGTACGTCCACTTTATTTTTCGGGTTTGTTTTAACCAGGTTCGCATATTGGCGCGAACATATTATTATTATATCAAAACATGTGTAAATTATTCACAATAATGGAATACTCGACAAAGCCTGCTAGTTGCCAACAAATATCAGGTTATGGTAAAGAAAGATAAGAGCTAACCAGACCTAACTGCTCAATGTATTGGGGTTGACACTTCATCAGGGCTAGAGCTTAACCCAATATGGTGAAACCCATTTTTGTGGCGGGAGGTGGCCCTAAAGCAAAAACTTAATTAATTAATAGTAAGGGCCGTGTTCACCAACTGTGTTGATTCTGTTTAGACTCGATTAATAGTACCTAATCACCTCCTGATGCAAAAACAGTTTTCACCAGATTGGGTTAACCTCTGATCAAGTGTCAACCCGAAAACATTGGGCAGTTAGGTCTAGTTAGCTCTCATCATAACCTGATATTTGTTGGCCACTAGCATGCTTCGTCGAGTATTCTCTTCTATTATTGTGAATAATTTACATATGTTTTGCAATAATAATAATAAACAAAGATGCCGTTTAGAAGTGCGCAGTTATTTGAGTTGCTTTTCCACTACGATGATAATCTCACCCAGGGCCGTAGACGAGAGCGTTCCGACGACTTCAAGATGTATAAATTTAAATTCTGTTTCGGATGAAACTATTACGACCATCAACAACAAGTTGTTGTTTGCGTAAGTTGTGCAGTTTTAGGAAGAACTCAACACGTCACATCGTGATGTTATGAAATCCAAACCCAAATGGCTTGCCTGGTTGGGTTTAAAAGCAGATAGGTAGGAAATGTAAAATAATAACACCCGTTTACACACACTGTTTATTGAATAAATTTTATTAAACGCGACAATTCTTCTTTGCATGCAAAAGTTGTAGCCTTACACTTTCAGTTTTTATTATTTCTTGCTGAGCTCCCATTTTCTTGCACCACTTCCGATTTTCCCCACTAAGCATTTTCCCGCAGCTCTTGCAGTTTGGAGTACGCGTATTTTCACTGTATGCTCCTCACCAGTTTCTGCTTCAGCAGAGGTTAATGCGGCCACTTTGACTTGACAATTATCAAATTAAATCAATAATTTGGTCAAATCTGGATTGTTGAGGGTTGGGAATGTACGGGATGTACGGTTACAAGGTTGTTTACGTTTACACGACACTTGTTTACGGGACAGGATGTTGAACAGACGTCTGATGTTCTTACTTTCCGGTAACCTCATTAGTTCACTGCCTTCTCAATATGGCTTGATCGCAGCGTAATCACGGCTACCCTAATTGCAATCCACAGTGATCTTGGCTAGCGTTGTGGGAACGAAACATACTTGCCTTGATTTACTTATCTGGCCATGATCAGTTGGATAACGATCAGCGCTGTTTTGGTGGAAACAGCCCTAAGTCCTGGTCAAAAGAAAGTGACACGTACGAGTTTTTTTGCAACATCCGTAAACCACTCAAGTTAAAGTTGGTTGCGCCAGACCACTAGATGAGCCAGTTCCTTACAGGACGTCCACTTCACTTCTTTTCCATCACGGACTCTACACCCTGTATGTCTCATGCCTTTAATGCAGGGAGAAACAAGAAGCCTTGTGCCCCTCCACTGTACTGTTTCCAAAAACTCTTCAGTTGTTGGAAGAGCAGCCAAACCTTCCAGCTCTGACTGCTACTAACCAAGGTTAAAACAAAAAGAAAAAAAATATCTGGTGCGTTGCAACAAACAACTTTCCTTAGCTTTACGTCAATTCACTTTCTACATGGCTTTGTCTACTTAATCATTTATTTATCACTCAGTTCATTTGAACTTGGTCAAACAACACTTCATGGCAGCAGGAAGCGGTAGCGCTTACAGTTCCACAATTTATTGTGCTGCTCGCACTCATTCCAGGACCATTTTTGAGCGATTGGTACACAGATAATTAGTGAGGCTGTAAACACAAATTTTTTAAAGAAGGATACTAATCACTTTTGCGGAGTTATTGGAAAATAACTGTTAGAACTGGTAGTAAGCGAAACGGCGGTAGTTGAAATTCAGGAATTTCCGGAGTGAGCTCGATGTATCTAATGATCGTTTTTAAACACTCAGCCGTTAGGTATTGGATTGGACTACAATACCAATTTTTTTTAACACTCTACTAACATTCCAGCGGAGTTTATAAGGAAAAAACCGCGCTAAAAACGCTTTTCGTCGAAGATGTTGATAATTTATTATGCTGCTCTCGTCATTTTCCCACAAATGAAAATTTTATGGTATAATTGCCTCATTGAGAGCTATCAATATAAAAAGTGTAATCAAAATCGTTACAGCCGTTTTTGAGAAAAAAAATTTGGTGTTTTGATCACTATGATAACTATAGTTAACTTTCAGTGGATTTGGCTGATACCCTTATTTTGGCGTCCCATGGTAACCTGTAGGCTTGACATCAAGTTTCAGATGATTTGGTGCGGTTGTTTTATCTAAAAACCGCGCTAAAATCGAATTCGTCGAAAGTTTTGATAATTTATTGTGCTGCTCTCGTCATTTTCCCACGAATGAGAATTTTATGGTATAGTTGCCATATTGGGAGCTACCAATATGAACAATTTAATCAAAATCATTTCAGCCATTTTTGAGAAAAAAAATATTTGGTGTTTTGATCACTATGATAACTATGGTTAACTTTCGGTGGATTTTTTACATACCCTTATTTTTGCGTCCCATGGTAACCTGTAGGCTAGACATCAAGTTTGAGCTGATTTGGTGCGGTCGTCCTCTCTAAAAATCGTTCATAGACACACATACACACACACACAGACCATTTTACCAAATAGTGTTTTTCGGACTCAGGGGGGTCTGAAACTTAAAGATCTGAAGAGAACTCAAAATTTCTTTTCAGCCGATTACATAATTCTTGTTTACTTTGTAGAGCCCAGGAAAGTAAAAAAGAAGGTTATGACAACAAACCATGGTGACAGGTGATTTGTCCATTTGAAACTTGGCACCCTAGTACTTGCTATTCAGTAAATACACATCTATTTAGTTAGATCAGGTGGCAAACCAGATTACTAACTCCCTCTAGATGGCACTGGTTCCCAAGGTTCATACCACTGCGTGATGAAATGTGCAAAAAACTCTCCACCTTGGAGACTGCCTAAATGACAAGCTGCAATACGTCCACAGGTCTGGATTCAGTGGGTCCCGAGCTAGTGCCCAGGCACAATAGAGAAATCACAACCTCAGTGACTTTCGACTGGTAGAACTCTATCAAGGAACAGTGTTTTGATAAGAAAACAGACCTGTTGCTGGGAGTTCTCCGACCTTTCAGCTCATCAAATTTGTCAAACTATTCTAATGTTAGTGAAGGCTACCACAACGTATTTCTGCCTCTTGTGGACAGATAATGAAGTCAACAGTATTGACCAGAAAGGTACGCTAATTTGATCTGCCTCTACTCTATGTTTCCTCAAAAAGGCCCAAACACACAGTCAACAATACACATTTTTAGAGTTTTATATAAGGAGCTGAGTTCATTCATTCAAAATGTATGATAACGTTTCATGATAATGCTGGTTATTTATTCATGAAAATCGATCTTTTCTAATAGAAACTAATTTCGGTATTGATTTTGATTTCAGGGTGGAAAGATGTGGTCAAAGTAGGCGCTGTTGATTGTTCCAATGAGTTGAACACTCCTCTTTGTCGAGACTACGAAGTACTGAGTTACCCGACGTTACGATTCTTCCCACCCAATTTCGCCGACAATTTCTACGGCACTCCCGTAAATAAGAGGGGAATCGACGAGATCAGAGAGCTCATCGTCGACAACTTGATCAACCAGACGCACGTTCAACAGATTCGCTATCACCCTGGGTCGTTGAACGCGCTTTGGGCCGGAGTTTCTCCCGACGTGCGAGACGTTGTCCTTGTCGTCGATTGCCTCGGCGGACTGGGATCCCAACTCGTTTTGGATTATTGGTCTTTGAAGGAGATACGAGTTGTAACTATTCCTTGCAACAATTCGCCCATTTTCCACGAGCTGAGTCTTCAAAGTGACGTTAGCGGGTTGTATCTCGTGCAGAAAGGGAAAAAAGAGGTTATTACTATAAGCTCCGTCGTGACGTCCAGAGAACAGGCTTTGGACAGCCTGTACAACTATTTTTCTAACTTAGGGATCAAAGCTGTCAAGCCGGCGAATCTTTTGTCTGTTAAAAACTTGAGCATCGATATCAGCCAGGCGATAGAGTTGGTTCGTTTGGGTTCTCAATGGCGGGATAGGCTTCTCAAGAAGCAACACACCGATCAAGTGTTCCAAGTGGATATTGAAGGAGCTCTTCGACACACTTTAAACGTCGAACTCCCCTCGCACAAGCATATCAACGGCACCGCCTTGGAAGCCGCCAAAACTTACCTAACGACGCTCCACAAATATTTCCCTATCGGCGAAAATGGCAAAAATTTCATCGCGTGCGTTCTCTCCAGCTTTAAAAACGAAGAATTCACGACTGGTATGGCGTTTTCAAATTCCGTTTCGAAGTGCGAAAAACTGAACCATCCCGTGTATCTGGATGAACACGGAGGTTGGCTCGGGTGTCAAGGGACTTTGCCCAATTTTAGAGGGTTCCCCTGCTCAATGTGGACGATGTTTCACACGTTGACGGTTCAAGCGTGCAATAAAGGTACCAACGACCCTCAAGAAGTTTTAAAAGCGATGGTCGGTTATATCGGCAATTTCTTCGGGTGCTCGGATTGCGCCAATCATTTTCTTCAAATGTCCAGCACTATGAGCAATGACGTCTTAACTCTCGACGACGGCGTTTTATGGCTTTGGAAGGCCCACAATAAAGTTAACAAAAGGCTCCACGGCGATCAAACTGAAGATCCGCATTTTCCGAAAGTGCAATTTCCACCGCCGACCGTCTGCCCGAAGTGTCAACTACCGAACGGGATATTTGACGAAAAAGAGGTTTTGGATTTCCTTCATAAAATGTATTCTAACATCAGTTTCATGGTTGTGAGAGATATCGTTCCAATAACGACGACAATCGCTCCCAAAGAGCTTCCTCAAGACGAAGTTCAACCCGCTCACCAAATGAAACACGAAATCGTCGTCGACGAGGGGCACCGCGGAGAAACCCACACTTTAACGAACAAACTCCTATGGGATTTCACTCTGTTCGACGTCAGCCTCTGCTTCGTTCTTTACGTATTTTCCATGGGCTTGGTCGTGTTCGTATGTATAAAATTTCTTAAAAATAGGAGGTCTTACAGAAAAAAACCCTACAGTGACAAGTTTTGAAACGTTCTTCCAAAAAAAAAAAAGGTGGGGAGGGGTTATTAATGGCAACGAAATTTTACGTTTTATGGTTATTTTTATCGCCGAAACGCTGACGCAAAGGGCACGAATTGTTTAAGTAGAATAACGCTAGGATCGATTGTCAATGCCAAGAACCAAACCTAATTTTAATGTTTGTTGGATCTGATGTTAACTCGTGAACGAGCGCTTGGCTGCTCATAGCTCAAAATATTTCCCTCATCCCTTTAGTGAGTCTGGTGTTGAAAAGGTTGGAGAGATTTAGGAGAACGGACGATCCGGGGATACCTCGAAGAGTGAGATAGTGTGGGCTATGGGTGCCATCCAATTCAGTGCTGGACGCCTGGGAGGCTAATCAAGGTCCCCTCACACGCACAGATTCTTTAGCCCTTCATCACAACTAGTCCTCTCATCTGCTTTGCAAATTTTATTAACTGTGCCAGGTCGTCGAGGTGCATGTTGCCGAAGATCGTAGCTGTTCCATTGAAGACCAAGAGGGCTCTAAACTTTAGCACTGATGAGACAAAGGCATCAGCTAAGCAGTAATCTACAAAGAGGTTGTACTCCAGATACTTCATTGCCATCGCCTTTGGCTCTGAGGAGCTAAAAATGGAGAAAACGGTGGAAAGAAGTTCTTTTCGGCGCCCTGGGGTAGCACGCATGCTTTTCAGCCAATTTGCTACATCGGTGTTGAAGATGCTCTAGTGGCCAACTACTCGTGTCAGCATTGCAGGCTGCTGTAGCATATTGGACACCAACCTCAGAGAACCTAAAAGAGGATGTTCAGATGTCACTCTATTGAATTCCTCGTCCAACAGGGTTTCGACACGAGGCATCAGTTGTGTAGAAACTAAGAGAGCCTGGTTGAATGTGGCAGCTATTCCTTTCCTCGTGTGAGAAGCATACAGTTTGGCACGTTATTTCGTTTTACTCTATTCTGAAATTAGTATTGCCAACTAGTCAATCACTGAAGATTTAATATACTTCTCCTTCGTGGCCTTACTGCCTTAGAGCAGGGATTCCTCCAAGTATGAGCGTGTCACAGGATCCACGTGAATACATACCGATTCACGAAGGTCTCTAATGCCTTCTGTTGGACGTATGGATTTAACATGAGCAAGCCTGCCTTCCACACTGGGGTAGAGATCTTGAACCGACCTACGTTGTGACTTTCCCTCCAACCTTGGCACAGGCAAAGACGTTTTTCCATCGTTCTCACCATTTTTAGCTCCCTTCCTGGAGTTTACGAGGCAAAGGCGACAGCTATGCGGAGAAATTGTAGTTGACTTCTCAAGGTTATGTATAACAACGGGCCTGCCTGTTTCACTCAAACCCTCGAGAACTGCTACTTTTCCATAGTGGTGCACAACAGAGAGTGAAATGTGAGATTAATCATCAATTAGATTCGAATTTTGCCTCTGTTTGTCTAAAACTGCACTTTTGAATTATACCCGTAGTCGGGTGCACGAGACAGGGCCGAATAAATGAGTTTAGTGAGAAATACGACTGTAATTACACTGCGATATAAAGTAGCAAAAAGGAGTTTGAGATATGAGTGAGAGTTGATGTATGGGGGTCTTTAAATAGGTAGTGAACTGAGTTGTGCGAACGAGAGGGGAGTGCGAGTGAAGAACGTGCGTTTTGGGTTGAATCATTTGACGTCAGGAGAGGCCGATTGAATGCGTAGTTCGGGCAATCATTCCAAAAACCCTAGGTCATGAAGGACTTGAATGCTCTGGGTTTTTTTTTAGGGTCAAGAGCAACAAACTAAATCAGAGTGAGCTGAGCTGAACATTCATCCCCATGCCGTGGAACCGCGGTTATCCATTTGGTAAGTGGAGTTCAGCTGAGCAGAAGGGCGGCTTAGAGTGGCTAGCGTGTGTGAGAGCTCTAGGGTATGTCGGAAGTGTTGGGAAAATGGCGGGGGTGAATGAACGAGCATAAGGGTTGATTGAGAAGGGCAAAGGAGATTGTTGTTTGATCGGGAAGCTGGTAGGGTAGAAAGATTGAAGAAAGCGGTTGAGCAGTTGTGGTAGGGTGGAGGTCGTAGAGGAGTGAGGACAGAAATGTTCGGCTTTGAAAAATAGGACATGAGAGCTGACTGAAGTTGTAAGAGGAAAGAAACAGGCAGGAAAAGAAGATCTGCTGCTTGACTTTATGACGATGGGCAAAGGGGCTTGGTTCACAACTCTCAAATTTTGGTTTGCCTGCACGAGAAGCTGAGAGCGAAGGTCAAGCTTGAGGGGAATTCTAGAAATGACTTGTGTTGTTTGGGACGTGTGCTTTGAAAGTGATGGAGCGAGATGCAAGAAATTTGTTGTGGGTTGCCTGAATGAACTTGGGACTCTAACAAGAGCTGAGGGTTGCCCCCGAAGAGGAGCTGAAGCGTACCTCCAGTATCCTACAATGGACAACCAGTTCACACTATCCGGAGACATGTTTCTTCTGCCCCGTGACTTGTCACTGGTATCTATCGCCTCACGTGGTTTCGCTGTGACCACCATAACACACACAAGAGAGTACAGCGTGCATCGTCTAGCTCAGTATATCCGGCGGTGTTTTCACATTTCGTTACGTCGCAGAAAAAACGGGTTGAAAGGCGTTCTGATACAGAAACACTGGGAAGCCTCGACCGTTGATTAAACGAATAGCGCTGTGAGGGGAATCTGGGCCCTGGTTATCATTAAATCGTTGAGGTTTGTTTTTATATTGCTTAAAATAACTCAAAAAGTGCCCCTTGTTATCGCGACAATCTGTGATCCCTTCGAGCGTGCAATTATTGTTCTCCAACTTCTCTACTTATTTAAAAAAATGTTAGAACTGACACGGGCGAGTCGTACCTTCAATATTGTGCCCTTTGGTTTGCAGGACGATGCTTTTTAACTAAGAAGAATTCCAGTCAATAAAAATGAATGCTACTTGAAATATCGCCTTTTACGCATTATGTACAAATGTGCCTATATATTTCAGGATTCGCCCCCGTTGGTTGTCTTTTAACGTTATGTTGTTAGCTGTGCGCAAATATGTATGAAGGTACGCTGAAAAATTATGTCCGCGCTCCCCGATGCATGAATTGAGGTGGTCAGAGTTGGGAGAAATAGATCCAGTGCTGAAATTAGTCGAAAATGGAGTAAACGATATTTTTTCTCATTTGTCGGGGTCCCCTTTTCAAGGGAGTAGCCTTAAAAAGGGCCGACGAAAGTTGTCGTGTTTGCTTTCTGCCGGTTGGGAAAGTGTGAGGCGAGGAACGGGTTTCTCGGGCATCGTTGCGTAGGTTGAAGGGCTCGGTTGAGCAGTGGGCAAGGGATGAGTTCCTCAGGCGTCGAAGCGTAGATTGAAGGGCGAGGGACGAGTTTCTCAGGCATCGAAGCGTAGGTTGAAGGGCTCGGTTGAGCATTGGGCGAGGGACGAGTTCCTCAGGCGTCGAAGCATAGGTTGAAGGGCTCAGTTGAGCAGTAGCTCCTCACGGCGAGGGACTCGGTTGAGTCGTCGCTCCTTCTCCTTCAGACGCGAGATGAGGGACTCGTCGCCTCCGCTGGCTCTGCTGATGGTGGCGGCTTGTTGTCAGAAGAAGGGATGAATGAAAGAAAGAATGCCGTTTGTCCTTGCAGGCAGGCTCTTATATACGTTCTCTTGGAGGGAGTTGTCCTCTCTCATTGGCCACATGCTACCCCCTCCAGGAGTAGTCTGTGGCTTGCGGCTAGCGCCCTCTGTCGGGATGACTTTGCTGTGAGGCGCCTTTTGTCGTTAAAGGGTGGCCAGCCGCCACATCATTGTTTAATGGAGACTTTGACTCATCGTTTGAGAACTGGAAGGCCCTGAACGTCCATATTGAGTCTGTACCTCGTCACCACTTACTTAAGACTCATCTGTGGTTATAGGTCTCAAACTTCATAGGTTCAAAAGGTAAAACTGGCAGTACAGCAGAAAACTTATCGGAGGAGGGACGACAGAAGATAACTGAACAGTTGAGGAGACATGGCTGCTGATAGGGCGACAAAGGTAGCTATGGGCAGTTGACTATATTTCTAGGATGAACTTGTCTTCTCAACCACTATGACTTATCATTGTATGCCTCACTCCTAAATAAAGGGTGTTTTTTTAGAGGTGTAGAACTTTGAAATGGAATAAAACAAGGATGGATTTTTTAAATTGACGCGAAATTGACTATTCAAAAGATAATCTTATGGCATAAATTTAAGTACGATATCAGGCAAATGACTGTGATCTAATCTGGGGTTCCAATTTTCATTCACTCCTTCCAACTTTTGTGGCCTTGTATCGCCAATAACGCGGCTAATGTCCTCCAAGTGGTCGATTGTTTCAAGCTTATCGGCGTAGACTAGGGACTTCACGTATCACCACAGAAAATAGTCTAGCGGCGTTAAATCGAACGTTCCTGAAGGTCAATTCACGTGAAATCATGCGGTCACTAAATGTTTTCTTCAGTAAATCAATTGTGACACGAGCTGAGTGTGTGGCCAACTCGTTGGGATCACGGCAGTAGTTGTGGCACTTATAGCGGTCACCATTGACCTGTAACGTTCTGGCCAGCTTGAGCTTCTGGAACGTTGATTCCACCAGCCCATAATGCATACTGAACAGTCGGTTTTTCTGAATGTAATGGTACCTCAACATATGCTCGAGGATTATTTTCAGTCCAAGTACAGCAGATTTTTTTATTGACGCCATTCATCCAAAAGTGAGAGCTTCGTCGCTAAACGAAATTCTGTTATGAAAATTGGGATCAACAGCAATTTTGTTTTGAGCCCAGTCACCGACTCAACACCTTGCTAGGTGATCGTGCGGCTTCAATTCTTGCGCGAGTTGGAGTTTGTAAATCAAATGCCGAATCAAACTGAATACAAATCGCTTGACAGCTGACAAAGTCCCCGCCGGTTAAAACATCCTTTATATTGCTCTGTATCTTGCCCACTTCCAAAGAAAATGGACTATTGCAGCATACTCCTCTGGTCCTTCTTCTGTACAGCAGCAACTGGATCTTACGAGGCACAACAGAACACTTACAATGCATATCCTACATCCTTCCATAGCAGAGAATTGCCGACTTGCCCATTTTATTCAAATGGTAATGAACTGGGCTGGGACCTGAAATCATGCTGAGGAGTGAACCCTTTTGCTTGAAGGAGGCGGCGCTTTGCCATTTGTCATACCTGGCAATATTTCTCGTTCTTTTCAACGTCTGCGTTGGTCTCTGTGGCTCCTCAGCCTCGAAAACTAGTCAGTAACTATAGGGGAAAGAGGCTGTTCCGCTTTCATTTCATTGATTTCCCTCATACACTGACTTTTGTGTGCCTAGTGGCTTTATACACTGCCCTACCACCCATTACAGAGTGTTCTGTGTAGAAACCAAGATAACTTGGGCGGAGAGCCATCCTTTTTTCCTTACAAGTAGAATAATGAGTGGCAGGTTATTTTGTTTTACTCTCACGCGTGATTAGGATTGTCAGCTAGTCAATCTCTACTGAGTTAATATGCTTTCCCTTCATGGCTGCTATAAGATACTGCCTCACTGCCCTATGGCAGAGCATCTTCCAAGTATGAGCGTATAGCAGGATCCACATGAATATATTGTTGAGGTCAGGGCTTCTCTGTCTCTCTCCTACTCTCAGGACAGGAGTGGAACTGCCAACCAGGCACAGGATCGTTAAAAAAAAAAAAAAATAAATGTACGAAATCTTCCTAAAATTAACAGCTACTGACACAAAATGGGCTTTTAAAAAAATAGGTAGTTGAGAAAATTAGCGAATGGGAATGCGGCGGCAGCTCACCTGGCTCAGTTTGAGCGAGATGATGATATAGTGTAGCTGAAAAGTTCCTCAAGGGTTGAATTCCTCCTTCGAATCTATTCTCTTCCTTCCCTTGGGCTTCCCTTTTCAAGCTCCGAAGTGACCAAGACAGCAATGACGAGCGGAAGACTAGCTCTTTCGACTGCAGGGCCTGGCTAGTCCTTCTCTTAGACTACTCCAGTTACTCCCCCGGGTTTTTCGCCGTGTCGAAAATTGTGCCTCCTCAACATAGAGATCCACAAGGGTCTCCTCTCCCTGTTGGGGGGGGGGGCAGTGCCTGAGCATGTTGGGGCGTGAGGCTGTCCAAGCCAGGCGGGGATAGAACCAGCGGACTCTGGTTCGATCCCCGACTAGGTACCTCCCTCCTCCAAACCCAGGGGGGTGAGGCAATGGGTACTGGCAATAGGCTGGGGAAATGTGCCGTCCAACAGGCTCCTGAATGGGGAGTTGGGACATGGGCCCTCAGTGGCCACAGTAAACTGCCATTGGTCCCGCAGGTTCATGGATGCGCTGCAGTCGGTGTGCCTGAAGACTGCCTCCCTGTAATCATATCAAGGGTCTCTAATGCTTACTGTTGAATGTATAGATTGAACATCTGTCGTACAAGGCCTTGCAGTCTGGATTATAGATCCTGAACTGACGTGCGTAGCGACGTTCCCTCAAACTGCTGCCACATTGGTGACTAGACTCCATTCCTAATGTCCTGAGGGATTAAACGCCTGTCGCACAGCCTGAAACCTATTGAACTTCCCTCAAACTGCTGCCAAATTGGTCCCCACTCGTTATGTCCCACCTTGCTGGCGATATTATCTTCTGCCATAATCTCATCATTGTTTCCGTTAGCGCGACTTATGCTGTATAAAACCACAGACAGGAACTTCTTTCCACTCTGACCGTCCTCCTCCAATGGACACCAATTTAAGAAACACATAAAGGGTGTCCCAAAATTAACGCAAGATTTGAATTAAATAAAAAACACAGTTTTTAGTCTTTTGATTGTAATTTTT
Source organism: Pachypeltis micranthus (assembly GCA_020466155.1). Lineage (NCBI taxonomy): Eukaryota > Metazoa > Arthropoda > Insecta > Hemiptera > Miridae > Pachypeltis > Pachypeltis micranthus. Next base: position 10,923,583 of record CM035781.1, on the reverse strand, counting down.
TTATTGATTCATAAAGTACATAGGATAGGGTTATTTATGGAATAACACATCGGGCAAATGGCCTCCGCGGCTTTGCATACACATACGCACTCGTTTGTCGAAATTTTCCATGACCGTTCTGCATAAATGTGGCTGAATTTCGTTGATGCAACGTTGAATCTCCTTTAATGCACGTGTAGTTGTGGGCTTGTTGACGTAGACCTGTGATTTTACATAACCCCATAAAAAGAAATCTAATGGTGTTAAATCACACGATCTAGGGGGCCAATTCTGATCACCGAAACGAGAGAGTACACGACCTGGAAATGTCTCATGCAATATTTGAAGTGTTTCACGGACTGTATGGCATGTGACACCGTCTTGTTGAAACCACGTATTGGCCAAATCAATATCATCCAATTTCGGCAAAAAGAACCGTGTTATCATGTCGCGATATCGAGCAGAAGTAACGGTCACTGTTTGACCAGCCTCATTTTCAAAAAAGTATGGTCCAATTATGCCTCCGGCCCAAAATGCACACCAAACTGTGACACGTTGTGGATGCATTTGTTTTTCGACAATCACATGTGGGTTTTCAGAACCCCAAAAGCGGCAATTTTGGCGATTAACAAAGCCATCAAGGTGAAAATGTGCTTCGTCGCTTAGGATGAGTTTGCTCGAAAAATCAGCGTTCATTTGTTGTTGCTCAATAATCCATTCAACAAACTCTCTTCGCTGTGCATGGTCATTGGGCTTCAGTAGTAGTGTTATTTGAATTTTGTAAGCATGGAGACACAGATCTTTAGTGAGTATACGCTGTAGAGAGCTTCTTGAAATTTGCAATTCTTATCCACGACGCCGAATTGAGGTTCCTGGATTGTCACCGACATTCGCACGCACTGCCTCTATTGACATTTGAACGGCTTGTTTTTGGACGACCAGTGTGTTTGGCGTCTCCCACGGATCCTGTCTCTCGGAATTTTTCAATTAATCGCTTCACAGTTGACGAAGTTAAAACACTATTCCGACCATATTTTGTATGAAATTTTCGAACTACGGCTGCCAAGCATTCATTATTTTTGACATATTGCTCAACAATGAAGACACGTTGTTCTATTGCGTAACGCTCCATTTTTACTAACCGTCAACTGTCGATTTATTTTGTTTTTAGGGTTGGCAACACTGTACTGCATAAATGGCGGCAAATTCAAATCTTGCGTTAATTTTGGGACACCCTATATTATCAGCGTATCACTATTACCCTGAGATCTACAGTACGTCCTTACTAGAATCTCATTTTAGTAATTAACAATTAACTGTGCGGTATTCAACATACCTCAAGCACGCATTTCTATTTTACCGGTTTGCCGAGTTGCGCGCGCGTAAACTCCCAAACCCCACGACTCGCCAAATTGTGTGCATAACTTTTCAGCGTGCCGTCTCAATTCGACGAATTCGAAAGAATTAAAGTGCACTTTGCGGTTATTTGCCTGTTACGAACGTTCACGATGAATTTGTTGTTAGTTTTTAGGTTTATCTACGTCAAAGGTCATTTATAAATGTAAGAGAAATTTTGTCAAAATGATCAACGAAGGGGAATATTGTTTTACACATTTTGTTTGAGGTAATTTTAAGAATTCAGTTTAGTGGGCCATAGAGGGTATTGTTTATTTATCGTAATTTGATTATGTTCGAATGCTTATAAACCAGGGGTCGGCAACTTTTTGCTATAGCAGGGCCGCAAATGTCAACTAGAATGTCGCGTATTTTTAATATTTGAAATAAAGCGCGTATCTACATTTCTAATCGTGTCTATTTAAATTGAATGTTCTAACATACGAGTAAAAGTAAGAACTAGTGAGACTTTTGCGGTTGCTGTTTTTAAATGTATGTTTTAATTGTAGTCGTGCGCACTATCCCGTCTAAATGTTCATTTGTTGAGAATTGAAAAACTTTTGCTCACACAAAACGTACTACCAAACGTTAGTGATTATCCGCTGAGCGAGCTTTTTCAATTTTTCGAAGTTTTCAGAGCTCAAACCTCCGTAGAACTGTACAGTCGTTGCTTGTTTTTGACAGCAGTTTTAAGTGTGCTATTACTTCCCAAATCGACCGTGTTCATTTGCAATTGGCTGGTACGTCATTAACGACAATTACAAAAAGATTTTTGGATAAGTTCCGAGTTGATGGAGAGCTTTTGAAAGTCGAAGAGATTTACGAAGTTAGTTTTTAGTTGTGTTGACGCGTTTTTTTGCTTTGGTGGTGCTGCGCTCAGGCTTGCAGGCCGCTGGTTGCCGACCCTTGCCGTAAACAATAATTCTGTTTTGCGCGTCGTGTAATGTACAACTACGAGGGACGTCCCAAAAGTAAGTTCCGAAGTGCTGGAAAAAATCGAAAACTCGACCAATTTGAAAAAAAAAAAATTATTCTTAAAGGTACGGATCTACTTTATTTTTCGACGTAGTCGCCATTCCGATCGATGCATTTATGGTACCGTGGTGCCAGTTTACGTAACCCCTTGTCGTACCATTCTGCGTCATTTTGTTTGAAGAATTCCGAGACCGTGGCTTCGAGTTCGGCGTTCGTACGGAACTTTCTTCCGCCCAGGTGGACTTTGAGCAGGGGGAAAAGAAAACTCGGTCTTCCTCCAAAAGCTTGCGAACTGCAGAAACTGCGTCCTCTCCACAAGAAGTGGAAGGGCGCCCACTTCACTGTTCATCGTGCACACCTTTCGCCCTTCCAGGAAACTTCTCTTCCACTTAAGGACCATTTCGATGCTCATGACCCCTTCTCTAGGCACTGAAGAGAGCCTGCGGTGAATTTCGGGCACAGAAACATTCTCAAAAACTAAAAAACGGATTTCACAATTTGTCGGGTTTTTCAATGTAGCAGCCATGTGTACACTGGTGCTGATAAGCCGCAACAAGTGATTGCAACATAAGAAAAATTCAGTGTTGCCACCAGATGTAACACGAAGTATCCTCGGTGGAATTTTTTCCCTACGGCATTTTCCCACGGATTTACAAAATCGGAACGGCCCTTCGGATCGGAACTTACTTTTGGGACGTCCCTTGTAGAATACTGATTAGCTTATATCATTTGCTAGTTCATTACATCAAAAGTGCGATAACTCAAGTCCGACCGAAATCCTCACTATTGAAACATATTTCGCGTTTGGCGTGAAGGGTTTTTTTTTAAGAGCTGAAATGTGCTTATTTTCTTTGTAACCCGCTGAGCGTGAAACGGAGGCGTTTTAATTATTTAAAAAATCCGAAGGATAAAGGCACTGGGGCAAAAGGTCAGAAGCTGATAAGATGCCGATAAGAGTATCTCAGTAACGCGAATTATTTGAATGAACTCTACAACCTTTTCATCTTTTTAGGAGCGGTGTCTCACTGTCTAGATATTTTGGCCTTTAATAAAACGAGAAGAGTCACTTCTTAACGTGAAGTTTCATATTCGTCGAGCAGCCTACTGTTTCGAAGTATAGTTAAGCGTGTCGAATAGCGCCGTACGAACTAGATGGATGAAGCGCGAAATTGGTTTGGAACAAAGGAGGGAAACGGGGCCGCAAATATATTAGCGATCGAAAGGAGGCTTTTAGATGATGTTCAGCAGGTGGGAGGTAGGGTTAGACTGATAGTTGAGCCCCGGTCCGATCATGGTCTCAAGTTTGATATCCAACGCCGCACTGTCTTTGAAAGATTTCAGGGCAGATTTGTGTACCCCTGCGAATTAACTAGGACTGTGTTGTGAATCATTTAGTTTCGTGTAGATGACTGAGGAATATAAATAGTCTAAAATGTATTCATGCCCATAAAATTGTAATGTGTGCACGGCTCATTGGGGGCGCATTATTTCAATGGTTCAATTGGCTGCCACTGTGTCACTTTTTGTCTTCCATATTTTGGTTTGCTTTCTTAAACGTGTCGAATGAGTGCTAAAGGTTTTATGTTTGATATGGTGTAACGTTAAGAGCATAATTACAAAGAACTTGCAGCCCTGAGGTACGAGGTTGCCCATATTCGAAGCGCCCGTCAGGCAACACTGTAACTTTTGACAACGATGTCAAATCGACTAATGACATATCGCGTTTGAAGCGTCATTCCAAGAAGATTTTTTTTCTTTCCACGAAACAGTACATGCCGCGCGAACGCTCCAAAGTTGTTGAAATTTACATTCGACAAAACAAGGGCAATAAAACAATTTATTGTTTGTATGAAAGATTTACAAGTGGCGATGCTCTCGTTAAATCTGTGGGGACCTCTTGCGACAATCGCGCGTCAAGCAGATTTTTCCGGTTGTTTTGATTAACTTCCTTCTGTGTTGTCCCCAGACACCGTGCTCCTTATTTTTTTTATCTTGTGTTCGAGTCCTGTTTCTGCTTCTTGTTTATGTCGCGAATAATCGTCTAGCCCTAGCACCCCACAAAACCCAACTCATCACCTTAAAAACTGCTACAGCACTACCGTTCCAGACCATTGAAGCCACGCCTACTATTAGAACAAAAATAGGAACCACGGCCAAATATCTGGGAGTCATATATTGTCCAAAAGGCCGCCCAACAAGCCACTTCAACTTTCTCCGAACCAAGTGCTCGGCGCTGCTAGCACACATACGTTCACTAGTGGGCCCAATGTGGGGAGCGTCCAGCCACTTGCGCTTTCCCTACTACAGCACAGTGTTCCTCCCCATCGTCCTCTAAGTGGTGGTAGTATGGTGGGTAGCCCCGTTACAGCAGGACAGAGGACACTGCCAAGGGACACACTTCTTGCCATACTCCCAGCGTACAGAATCACTTCCCATCAAGCGCTACAGATCCTGGCGGGAACTCTTACGCTAGATCTATAACTCTATCTAACTGTCTCAAAGTTTCACATCAAAAAGGGCACTCTAGAGCAGTACGAGGGGAGCCTGCGACCGCTTGTCCCAACACGGCAACAGTAACCGAATGCGAACCAGCAACTACAGATAGCTCAAAACTGGCTCATCGACCAATGGCAAGCCGGATACAACGCAGGACCCACAGCATGGCATCTGAATGCCATAGTTCCATCTATGGTGGCACCCAACAGGGCAAGTAACCCAAATTTTGTCGGGCTATGGTGCGTTCAACAATCGACTCTACTTCTTCAAGCAACGGCCCTTCAACGTCTGCCATTGCGACAGATGTCGAAGACGCAGCGCACGTAATTCACGACTGCCCACTATACCAAAACGCACGCACGCGCAACTGCATCCCAAGCAGAGCAGAAGGATCCCAACTAGTGGCGAGCAATGGAGCTGTAAGGCGATTCCCTAGCTTCGCCCACGCCTGGGCACACAAACGGCACACGCTAGAAGCATTGGTACCAAGGCAAGCACCGAGTCCCGCTGTGCCTACACCAACCGCCCTCTAGACAATATTTATTTTTAAAAAACCAAAAAAAAACCGTGCACTTCAACTAACAAGCCAAGCACTATTCCCCACGAATCAGCCAGCACACCTGTCTGTAGTTCGATTTGTGGGGGAACGACTGAATCAATTGAGCTTTTTTTTCTACTGGCGATTTTTAGTAGACGCGAAAATGAGGCTATGGGCGGTTTCGGTTGATGGAAAAGTGGGATGGGGGACCAAAATGTACCAAAACTAGAGTTTCTCGCATGTTTCTCAAAAACAGCTCACGAATGAGTGTTGAGGAACAGTCATTTTGATAAGGGAGCAGACCTGAAGTTACAAGGTTGTTCGCTGTTGCGGCAATTACCGCCATGGTTCGATAGAGACATCAAGTGGTTACATTTTTTCTCGCAGTAACGTCGAAAATTGGGGTTTTAGCTCTTTTCATGAAGTAAAGAGTGAGGCCTTTAGCGTCGTAGCCCATTGCGTTATGCGTCGGTCGTCACGTTCCAGAGTAAAAGTTAGCAGACTCGAGGGATCGTACGTAAATCTACTCCGCTCTCTCTGGTATCTTCAAGAAGGAAACAAGTGAGACCCAAGTCGTGCACTTCCTTTATCTCAACTTGCCATTTTCGCCTTCCCTCGAAGGGCCACGTGACAAATTGGCCTTTGGAAATCCTTTTGGGCGTAGGATCCCTGACCGAGTGGTCTCTTCGTGGGTTTCGTATCGCGTTTGTCACTTGTCTTCCCGCTCTCCGGCGAACACGCAGAATTTACCGTCTGGCGGACCCCTAAATGTCAATGCGCCCCGCCGAACTCGGCTTTTTTGTTCGAGCTCGGAGCACCGGGTTTCCGCCCCTGAACCTGATTCGGGGAAGTTGAGTCCTTCGTCCTGATGTCGCGCGAAGTCGGCGGCTGCTCTGACTTGGGGTCACCCCTGGTGATTCACGCCCCTGAGCAGACTGCCGAAGTGATTCATCCGACTGGTTCTCTTTCTAACTTTTCTCCCTCAATTTTTTTTAAAAAGCCAATCACCAAGCTGCCTTATCTTCTCGAGCAAATGAGCCTAGGGGTTAGGGGGTTTATGTCGCGTGCGTTAAAGAAATATTGTCGAATACAGTTCTTTTCCCTAGTTCTCTCTCGTTATTATTCGTCTGCAACACCGGATTCTAATAACAACCAAAACGCAAAGAGGCCAAATAAGAAGCGATTAAGGCAATCGGATGAGAATATTGCAGCCGTAAGAGCCAGCGTTGAGCAGTCACCAACAACATCCCGTCGTTCTCAACAGCTCGGCATTCTCCGATCCACTTTACAACGCGTTTTACCTGTTGATTATAATTTGTTTCCATACAAGATTCAATTGACACAAAAAATTGTTGTCTACCAAGCCACGTTGGAATGGGCTACAATAAATTTTTTTCAAGCAATTGCCCACTGGCCACCAAGATCACCAGATTCAACGCCTTCAGACTTCTTTAATGTCGGGTTATTTAAAATCGAAGGTTTACGTTAACGAGCCAAAGACCCTAGAAAAGCTGATAACCAACATCCGTCAAGAAATAGCCGCCATTCCGGTCGAAATGTTGAAAAAAAAAAAAAACCGCGGAAAATGCTGCAAAACGGGCACAATACGCCAAGGGCGACCATTTACGACGCGTCATATTCAGGAAATGAAGTAAACAAATTAAATGATGTTCGTGACGAACAGACGAAAAATGGGGTTTTCTTCGATTTATTTAAAAATTAAATGGGCGCTTCGAATTGGGCAACCTTGAACTAACTTTTGTGGTTTTGGACGAATTACTGTTATTATGTTTAATTTTCGGTTTATTTGTGAGGCGTGAACTGTAGGCTAAGTATTTAAGCCTTATTAAGAATTGTGAGGGCGTCAGAAATGACGTGGAACTCAACTGATGGTCGTGTAGGGTTCTGTTGGGAAGATCCAACTTCACGATAGCTGACGATGTCTGGTTGCTATGGACGACGCGGCTCTCATTTTGTCCTCCTTTTAATTGCATTCTCGTTTTTCCTGTTTTAAACCTTCTTCGTTAATAAAATAACTCTGTTCTCTCGCTAGTGATCGTAGAGTTGGAAAACTGTGCGCCAAATTTACATTTCTACGTCATAAACTCGCGCTACTTCACTTTGGATGCTGCCGTCGCCCAAGTTGAAGCGCTTGCGTCTCCGGGGGAGGTCATCGCTACTATGGTCGGAAAATGATCTGCCGGAAAACTTCGTACGGTACCGTCAAACTCGCGAAACGAAAGAAGCGGTTATTTGGGGGAAAATTTTCGAGTTATGAGGAATTCCTCGTACACTTCGAACCGATTTATTGGAAGAGATCACGTCGGTGTCGCCACTTTGATTATGAACCGGAGTCTGTTGAGCGGCGGCACTCGATGGCACTGGAGAGGGTCACCGAGTTCTGGCAGGCTAGATGGGATGCCGGCCCGACTGCCAGGCACCTCCTCAGCATCCTTCCGCTAGTCAGGCTCTGCTTGAGTATGAAGTCGTGGTGGCCATCGTTTCTTGAGGTGCTATCCTTTTCCGGACGTGGTGCATTTAATGATTGGCTTCAGTTTCCAGTGGGGGACATTCAAAGACTGCCCTTGTGGCACGGGGGAGTACGAAAACGCGCCTCATGTCCTTTTCGCGAGCCCCGTCTATGAGGATGTGAGAGTAAGAGAGAGGCTACCCCCTGCTGATGGTCCAACCATAGACCTTGAAGCAGGGTGTCCACCCTTTGAAGAGGTTGGGTGATTCTCCCTCCCACCTTAGGTGACACTCAAGGCTATGGAACCCACTCCTCCCCATCGTGCATCGTTCCCTGTGATGCCCCTCCTGCACACAGAGCCATGAACATAATTCGCCCCATTGGCCAATGAACCTATAGGTCCCCATAGGCCTGCTTCGTTTGCCCAGTAGGTTATCAACATAAAGGAGGAACGCTTTGGAGCTTGAAGTTATTTTATTAAAGAACTAGCTGACCCGACAGACTTCGTCCTGTCAAAAAGATTTGTAATGTGGCAGTTTTTGTGCCTACGTATTTTAAAAAATTCTCCTGAACAGAACCATCACCCTGGTGATAGGGCGTTGTGAATAAAAAATAATTAAATAAAACATATAAGGATTTAAAAGTAAGTAATCGCTTTATTGTTAATCACGTGAATCATAATTATTATTATCATTGTAATGCTTTGTGGTATACGATGTTTTTTGTTTGATTACCTGGCGCATAGATAAACAAATGTGATGGTTTTCCAACACGGGAACAGGCAACATACAATTGACCATGTGAGAAACATGGGTTTTCTAGATTAATACCACAAACACTTAATGATTTCCCCTGGGACTTGTTTATAGTCATAGCAAAAGCAAGCCGCACTGGAAACTGTAGTCGTTTAAACTCAAATGGCACATCAGTCAGAATCATTGGGATGGGCGGTATGAGAACATCTTCTCCTTTATACTTTCCTTTGAGTATAGTTGCTTCTATCACATTGTTTAGTAATTTTTTTATCGCTAACTGTGTACCGTTGCAAAGACGCGGTTGGTTGATATTTTGCAACATTATAACCACCGATCCAACCTTTAATTGAAGATTGTGAGGTGGCAATCCTGGCAAATCCAGCGAGTTTAAAAATTCCGGTGGATAGTTGACTACATCATCTTGATTAGTAGCCGAATCAACTGATTTATATGTCCTCAATTCGCCTGTAATTTGTTCTTGAATTTTGAAATTTAATTCATTTACATCTATGTTTTTTGCAGCCAGTATTGCTTCGTCTTATAGGAGGCATATCACTAATCACGAACTAAACACTAACTAACTAAACACTCTGCTCTAAACACGATATACGAATTTGTTTCCTGTATCAGTTGACAAAAGCAAACTCAGTAGATTAGGTAACAGACAACTTATATCCTTATCTATGTTTTATTTAATTATTTTTTATTCACAACGCCCTATCACCAGGGTGACGGTTCTGTTCAGGAGTTTTAGTTACAAATCATTTGTATGGGAAAAAGAAAAGGGCTATTTTTAGGGGTTTTCCAGCAATAATTCTAATTTTTCTCGCCGTAAAAACCATCCTTTTTTTTTTTTTTTCCCGAGGGCATCGGGACAAGTCCCTTTGTCACTGCGGCCACTGTGGGCCTATTGTGACTCTAGCCCTTCCTTAGTAAAAGGCGTCGTACATACCCGCCCCCTTTATGAAGCCGAGTATGTCCTTCACCGCAGCTTCTGCTATGATGTGGGGCTCAATAATCCCCTCGACAAAGAATCAAAAGCGTTTCGCTGCTAAGGCAGGGCACTCACATAGGATGTGCTCCGCCGTCTCGTCCTCCTCACCACAGAGTCTGCACCATCCTTGAACTTCAACGAACATTTAAAAAAAAGATTTGGCCAAATTGGTCCAGGCGTTGTTGAGTTATGCGCTTACCAACACATTTTGCGATTCATTTTTATATTATAGATAAGTTTAAAACAAGAAAAGCGAGAACGCAATTAAAAGGACAAAATGAGAGCCACGACGTCCGTAGCAAGCTGTTGTGAGGTTGTATCTCCACACTGTAATGGCTCGTTCAAACCTTGCCCACCTGCGTCGTTTCGAGGCATCCAAGATGCTGTGACTGGTCTGCATCAGAAGGCAATTCTTGGCCTATCTGAGTTTGTTGTCAAATGGTCGATCTTATTTGTTTGTTATTCAAGATTCAGTTTTCTTTACGATTTGTTGTGTTGTTTTTTCATTCAGAGTCTATGAAAGTACATGGAACCATTCCTTCTTAGTTTAATCAATATACTGTGATACGATAGCGTTGTTAGGTCAAACCTGTATTAATTAGTTCTCTCAGAAAATGAATCGCGTAAAAGGGGAACGTTGGTGCTTTTGACGTTTCATTTCCTTTTCGTGAAACTGAAATATATCTTGGAACTTGGTAAATAAAACTATGTATATTTTATTCAATTGTGCTTGTTTTGCCAAACCTTTTTCCTTGGCTCTACGAAGTAGAAAGGAAAGTTATGTAATCGGCTGAAGGAAAAATTTTGAGTTTTCTTCAGATCTTTACGTTTCAGACCCTCCTGAGTCCGAAAAACACTATTTGGGAAAATGGTCTGTGTGTGTGCCACTAAAGTTTGTCTGTGAACGATTTTTAGAGAAAACCACCGTATCAAATCAGCTCAAACTTCATATCTAGCACCCTGGTCACCATGAGAGGCCAAAATACGGGTATGAGCAAAATCCACCGAAAGCTAACTATAGTTATCATAGTGATCAAAACACCAAATATTTTTTTTCTCAAAAACGGCTCTAACGATTTTGATTAAATTTTTTATATTGACAGCTCCCAATAAGGCAACTATACCATAAAATTCCCATCTATGGGAAAATGACGAGAGCAGCACAATAAATTACCAAAACTTTCGACGTAATCGATTTTAGAGCGGTTTTTAGAGAAAACGACCGTACCAAATCCCCTCAACCTTGATATCTAGCCCGCAGGTTACTATGGGACGCCAAAATAACGGTATGAACGAAATCCACCGAAAGTTAACTATAGTTATCATAGTGATCAAAACACCAAATATTTTTTTCTCAAAAATGGCTCTAACGATTTTGATTAAATTTTTTATATTGGTAGCTCCCAATAAGGCAATTATACCATAAAATTCTCATTCGTTGGAAAATGACGAGAGCAGCACAATAAATTATCAAAATTTTCGACGAAAAGCGTTTTTAGCGCGGTCTTTTCCTTATAAACTCCGCTGGAATGTTAGTCGAATGTTTAAAAAATTGGTATTGTAGTCCAGGTCGGAGATTGGTGTTTGACGATAACGTGCAAAACAACTGACGTGGAGGTGCTGAGATTGTTAGCAAACGAGGGAAGAGAGCGTGTGATTGCCTCCCATTCACGCCCTACATTATCAATACAATTTTTAAGTAATCTAAGAAAAAAGGTTTTCCCTCGTCGATTCCCAAAAAGTTGACGTTAAGCGCTCAGAAACTGGTTTTACATGCTCGACTTTTGAAAAATTTTACCGAGAAATACCCGATTTGCCTTTGCCCGCGCGATCTATCGGACGTTAGTTGAACTAAAGTAGTTCACACGTTCGCCGCTGGGCACGCGACGGAAAGTTATGACGCGCGAATTCACTGGAGCGAAGAAAATTTCTGACAACGAGCCGCTGAATGGGAACGTCAATTGGCCGAAAGTTTCGGTTCGGGGGTAAATATTTGAACAGGAGATCATAAACGGCAAAGAGCTCGAAACTATTTTAGTTCATTCAACATCCGATAGATGGCGAAGGGAATGTTCGAATAGGAAATTTCCAAGTTCAGATCGTGCAAAACTGAGCGCGACACAACTTTCCGTTGCGAGCGTAGCGGCAAAAGTGTGAACTACTTTAGTTCGACTAACATCTGATAGAATGCGCGGCAACGCCAATCGTTCATTTCTCGGCTAATCTCAAAAGTCGAACATGTAAAATCAGTTTCTGAGCTGTTACTGTCAACTTTACGTGAATCGACGGGAGAAATTTGTTTTCATATTTCTTAAAAATTGTGTTGATTACGTTGTACGTGAATGGGAGGCAATCATACGCTCTCTTCCCGCGTTCGCTAACGATCTCAGCTCTTCCACGTCAGTTGTGTTGCACATTATCCTCAAACACTTTTTACTTTCCTTGGCTCTAAGAAGTAAAAAGGAAAGTTATGTAATCGGCTGAAAAAAATGTTAGAGTTTTCTTCAGATCTTTACGTTTCAGACCCTCCTGAGTCCGAAAAACAATATTTGGAAAAATGGTCTGTGAGTTTGTGTGTCTGTGAACGATTTTTAGAGAGAACCGCCGTACCAAATCAGCTGAAACTTAATGTCTAGCCTACAGGTTACCAGTGAAACGCCAAAATAAGGGTATGAACAAAATCCACCGAAATTTAACTATAGTTATCATAGTGATCAAAACACCAAATATTTGTTTTTTCAAAAACGGCTCTAACGATTTTGAGTAAATTTTTTATATTGGTAGCTCCTGATAGGATAATCATACCATATAATTCCCATTTGTTGGAAAATGACGAGAGCAGCACAATAAATTGCCAAAACTTTCGACGTAATCGATTTTAGAGTGGTTTCTAGAGAAAACAACCATATCAAATCAGCTGAAACTTGATATCTAGCCCGCAGGTTACCATGGGACGCAAAAATAAGGGTATGAGCCAAATCCACCGAAATTTAACTATAGTTATCATAGTGATCAAAACACCAAAAATTTTTTTTCTCATAAACGGCTCTAACGATTTTGATTAAATTTTTTATATTGATAGCTCTCAATATGGCAATCACACCATGAAATTCCCATTTCTGGGAAAATGACGAGAGCAGCACAATAAATAATCAAAATTTTCGACGAAAAGCGTTTTTAGCGCAGTGTTTTTCCTTATAAACTCCGCTGGGATGTTATTAGAAAGTTAAAGAAAATTGGTATAGTAGTCCAATCCAATACCTAAAGGGTGAGTGTTTAAAAACGCTCATGAGATACATGGGGCTCACTCCAGAAATTCCTGAATTTCAACTACTGCCGTTTCGCTTACTACCACTTCTAAAAGTGTTTACCCAACAACTCTGCAAAAGTAATTACTATCCTTCTTCAAAAAATTTGTGTTTACAGCCTCATTAATTATCCGTATACCAATTGCTCAATAATGGTCCTGTAATGAGTACGAGCAGCACAATAAATTCCATAACTGTAGGCGCTACCGCTTCCTGCTGCTGTGAAGTGTTGTTGGACCAAGTTCAAAGAAACTGAGTGATAAATGAATTGATTATATAGAATTAGCCATGTACAAAGTGAATTGAAGTAGAGCTGAGGAAATTAGTTTGTTGCAACGCACCAGATATTTATTTCTGTGCCAGTCTCCTTGACGATTGTAAGCTATTTTGCAAGTCATTTATCATTGCTTGCTGAGTTTGGAGTTCTTGGATCAATTGTTCTTGCGGTAATTGTTGGGTGTTAATTTCTGCATTTTGTGGAAACATTTCTGAGTTATGAGGCAGAGACATTGTTACGTTTGACAACTCCTCTTGTTCCGTTATAGGACCTAGTGAACGGAGTTTATAGTGGACGTATTGCTTCAGTGATTTCGGAATCTTGAAGCTTTTTATTTACGAACCCTTCAAGTTAAAATGCTTTTTACAAATGTTCCAAAATGTTTCTTAATATGCTCGGAACTAAAATTTGTTTAAATTACAATTGATTTGAATTACTTCGTGAGAGAAAAAGTTAATAAATTGGTTAATAATCCCTCTATAACATTATTTCTTTAAAATTTTTGAAGTGAAACTTCTATATAGATAGATTAGGATTTTCGAGTCACGAAAATCCGTTATCGGTCACGTGGTAGGGCAAGACCAGGAGAGCAGGTGTAGCAGCGACAGAGAGAGGAAAGGCTAGGGGCGGGGGAGAGAGAGCAACTGTGTAATGCGCAGCCGCGCACGGAGAGTGGGGATAGGAGGGACAGCTGAGCAGATGCTCTCGTGTGATATGTGCTCCACCAGAGTCCCGGCGGCGTGTGCTGAACTGTTATTTTCTTATTTCCGCTCTCCACGTGGCTGGGCATCGTTGCCTCCGCCTGTCGTTTTCGCTCTCCTTAACTTCTTCATTCGCTCGTGTGCTCTCGCCCGGCGGCGTCAACAGAGTGCGCCACGTTGTAGAGTAGACTATGGATGTTTTTTTTTCCCGGATTGAATTCTGTTTTCCTGTTTAATAAAATAAAATATGTTTAAATAACATAAAAAGTGCATTCATTACAATTTACTTACCCTAACCAAATCATAATTTGCAGTAAACCTGTGAATAAAGACATGTGTGACAGTCACACACGGTAGAAGTGAAACTTTAACGTGCAAAACCGAATCGCAACCGACAAGTGGAAAAAAAACGGCTGAGTGGAAAAACGCATCGCAAAAAAATTTTTACTCTTAGTTTTACGGGCAGATTGTTAATGTACTAGTCGAATTTGAAAACCTGCCCGTAAAACTTCGAGTAAACATTTTTTCATACCATGAAATTCCCATTCGTGGGAAAATGACGAGAGCAGCACAATAAATTATCAAAATTTTCGACGAAATCGATTTTAGCGCGGTTTTTAGAGAAAACAACCGTATCAAATCAACTGAAACTTGATGTCTAGCCTACAGGTTACCATGGGACGCAAAAATAAGGGTATGGGCAAAATCCACCGAAAGTTAACTATAGTTATCATAGTGATCAAAACACCAATTTTTTTTTCTCAAAAACGGCTCTAACGATTTTGATTAAATTTTTTATGTTGGTAGCTCTTAATAAGATAGTTTTACTATAAAATTCCCATTTGTGGGACAATGACGAGAGCAGCACAATAAATTATCAAAATTTTCGACGAAAAGCTTTTTTAGCGCAGTTTTTTCCTTATAAACTCCACTGGAATGGTAGTAGAAAGTTGAAGAAAATTGGTATTGTAGTCCAATCCAATACCTAAAGGGTGATTGTTTAAAAATGCTCATGAGGTACATGGGGCTCACTCCAGAAATTCCTGAATTTCAACTACCGCCGTTTCGCTTACTTCCAGTTCTAAAAGTGTTTACCCAACAACTCTGCAAAAGTAATTACTATCCTTCTTCAAAAAATTTGTGTTTACAGTCCCGTTAATTCTCTGTGTAATAAAGGTCCTGCAATGAGTACGAGCAGCATAATAAAATCTGGAACTGTCAGCGCTACCGCTTCCTGCTGCTGTGAAGTGTTGTTTGACCAAGTTCAAATTAACTGAATGATAAATGAATTAAGTAGAATTAGCCATGTACAAAGTGAATTGAAGTAGAGCTAAGGAAAGTTATGTGTTGCACCGTACCAGATATTTTTTTAAATAGAAAACTTGGAGTTGTGACTCACAGGAGTTTCCTCTGGCGATGTTGAAAGCCGTTGGTCGTCTCGGGTTGAGCTCGTTGAGGATTTTCGCAACGTCAAGCGAGATAAGTTGCTGCCGAGCGAGTTTTCTGCGAATCAGCAACAGGCGACGTTTCTCGCTGAATTAGAGGATAGCGCCTTTTAATTTTTAAAGGCCGAGGAGTTCGCAAATCAACGTTTTCTGTGGATGAGAAAAGAAGTTATTAATAGAGGAATTGCTGAAAGCGAGATGATCTTCGCAACCGCTTTTGACGGGGTGTCTCAACGTCTGCTCCGGTCTGTCGTGAAGTTGATAAAAACGCGGATTCCCGAAAGGAGTCTAAATTTGCGATGTTCCCTCGCGGATTTTGACCTGTTCTACGATATTCGCTCGAGAATTTCGGGCCCGGAACGACTGCGCCAGTTAAAAGTGTAAAGACTTAGAGGACTTTTTAAAAAGAATTTATTTTCACTTTACAGAAGATGTAAACTTTTACAAGACATTGCAAAATGCGACAGAGAGGGACGCGAAGTTTTTTTTTTTTTCCGTGATTTATTATTGCAACTGAATATTAAAATACAATCCATCTAGCAATATTACATATCTTTTCAAACACTCCTTGAGGACCCGTTTACAGTAAAACCAAGCCCCTTCGCATAACAGTTTATCGACAATACTGAGCTATACTTGTACTTCAACAGCACTAACTAAGTCCAGAGGTTTTTTCCGCTTGAGTCGTCGGAGTTCATCCTCGTTGTCCAAAACGTAGAGCATTTCCGGGTTTTCATGGTTGTGGAGACGTTGTTCATGCCTCCTTGAGTACCTTGCGATAATTTCGTGGACTGTTTCCATCCCCAAATCTCGATGAATATCATCGTTTCTCATGTACCAGGGCGCATGCACTATGCTTCTCAGTATTTTATTTTGGGAGGTTTGGATTTTGTTAATATTTGTTTTTTTGGCACAGCCCCATAACTGAATTCCATAGGTCCATATAGGGCGAAGGATCTGCTTATAAATAAGCAGTTTATTGTGGAGAGAGAGACGAGAATTCCTTCCCATCAACCAATACATCTTTCTGAATTTAATTCTAATTTCCTCTTTTTTCTTTTCTATGTGTTTTTTCCAGTTTAATTTGGAGTCGAGGGTCATACCTAAGTATTTGACTGCTTCGGTATGGGGTATTTTATTTGAATTGATCTCAACATCCATGACAGGAATTTTTCGGTTAGTAAAGTTGATGTGAACTGATTTTGATTCATTTAACTTTATTCTCCACATCTTTGTCCACTTAGAAATCTCAGTAATTGACGTCTGTAGATTACTAGTTGCGGCTTCGGCTTCATCATCTACTGAGAGGATAGCCGTATCATCAGCAAAAGGGGCAACAGTTGTACCTTCTTGTTGAGGTAAGTCCCGGGTATACAGAAGATAAAGGACTGGCCCTAGGACACTCCCTTGCGGGACCCCTGATTTAATTGGCTTCAAGCCAGAGTATTGGTCATCTTGCTTCACCCTGAAATGTCTATTTTCAAGGTAAGATTTTAGCAGTAAGAAGTACTGTTTTGGGAGATCTCGGTGCAGTTTGTACTCCAGTCCCTCATGCCAAACCTTGTCAAAGGCCTGAGCCACATCTAAAAATATGCTGGCACAGATTTTCTTACCTTCAAGGGCCTTTTCAATTATATTAGTTATTCGATGGACTTGATCTATAGTTGAGTGTTTTTGCCTGAATCCGAATTGATGGATTGGGATCAAGTTTCTATCTTCAATTATGGGTTTGAGTCGTTTAAGAAGCAATTTTTCGAACAGTTTTGACATAACGGGGAGGAGGGATATTGGTCGATATCCCGTCTTCTCGTTTGGTGACTTCCCTGGTTTGGAGATCATGATGACTTCCGCAACTTTCCATTGGGAAGGTACGTATTTCAGTCTAAATGTAGCATTAATAATGTGAAGCAATTTTATCACTGCTTTATCGGGAAGCTCTTTCACAACACGACCTGATATCAGGTCGTAGCCGGGCGTTTTTTTAGCATTAATGTTGCTTTTTATTTCATCCTTAAGTTCTTTCAGTGTCACTGGGGCTATTTTGAGTTCGTCAGTTTTTTTCCGTCCGAGTTATATTTTCGTCTGGTATTTGATTTGGTAATGGTTGAAAAGTTTCGAAGAGATGTTCTGCAAAAAGATCAGCTTTCTCTTTATTGCTTCTGGCCCAAGTTCCATCCTCCTTTTTGATTGGAGGTAATGGGACTTTGGGTCGTTTCATGTTTTTGGTAACCTTGTAGAGGGAGTACTCCGTATCTTTCTCCGCAGTCAGTTTACTTAAAAAGTGATCTACTGTTTCATTCTCCATAGTTCTAATTAGGTGCTTAAGTTTGTTAGCGTAATTATTAAGTAATGTTTTGTTTTCGGGAGTTCTATTATTTTTCCACTTTCTCCTTGCTTTTCGTTTCGCATTCAGTAAACTTCTCAATTCCATTGGATTCGCGAAGTTAACAGCAAGACGTCTGAACGAGAACACACCGAGTTGTGGGGTGGTGGAAACATTTATAGCCTCTTATGAGCTGACACAGCAGCAATGACTAACGGTTCAGCGTCTTGGTACAATCCAGCATTTTATAATGATGTAAGTTATACACAGAAATAATTATAGAGAACGAAATGTGAGTATGGGTGACTAAAAGGCTACGTTTCTTTAACTTTTATTCGGGAGCAGGAAAAATGTTATTCCCTCCCAAAGGATGTTTCTACTTTCCTTGGCTCTACGAAGTAGAAAGGAAAGTTATGTAATCGGCTGAAAAAAAAATTTTGAGTTTTCTGCAGATCTTTACGTTTCAGACCCTCCTGAGTCCGAAAAACACTATTTGGGAAAATGGTCTGTGTGTCTGTGAACAATTTTTAGAGAAAACCACCGTATCAAATCAGCTCAAACTTGATATCTCGCTCGCAGGTTACCATGGGAAGCCAAAATAAGGGTATGAGCAAAATCCACCGAAAGTTAACTATAGTTATCATAGTGATCAAAACAATAAATTTTTTTTTCTCAAAAACCGCTCTAACGATTTTGATTATATTTTTAAGATTGGTAGCTCTTAACATGATAATTATACCATAAAATTCCCATTTGTGGGAAAATGACGAGAGCAGCACAATAAATTATCAAAATGTTCGATGAAAAGCGTTTTTGCCGTGGTTTTTTCCTTTTAAACTCCGCTGGAATGTTAGTAGAACGTTAAAGAAAATTGGTATTGTAGTCCAATGCAATACCTATAGGGTAAGTATTTAAAAACGCTCATGAGATACATGGGGCTCACTCCAGAAATTCCTGAATTTCAACTACCGCTTTCTACCAGTTCTAAACGTTTTTACCCAATAACTCTGCAAAAGTGATTACTATCCTTCTTCAAAAAATTTGTGTTTACAGCCTCATTAACTATCTGTGTACCAATTGCTCAATAATGGTCCTGCAATGAGTACGAAAAGCACAATAAAATCTGGAACTGTAAGCACTACCGCTTCCTGCTGCCGTAAAGCGTTGTTTGACCAAGTTCAAATGAAGTGAGTGATAAATGAATTGATTAAATAGAATTAGCCATGTACAAAGTGAATTGACGTAGAGCTAAGGAAAGTTGTGTGTTGCAACGCGCCAGATATTTGCAGATAGTTTGGGAGCACATTAGAACTTTAACATCCCACAGTCGCAATTTTATTCACTAACAAACTTCAATTAGCGATTTTCTCAATATCAGCCCTTCAATTGGTAAACGTCGACGATTAAAATACGGAACGGTTAAACTTGTCGACGGCGGGGGCGTAACATTTCGCGTGGGGGTAGGTCTTGATGCGTACGGGGGTGGGTTTTCCCTGGGGTCTCGAATCGGTGGGGGCTGGTGGGGGGGGTGGGGGGCAGGTCTGCTCCGAGCCTGGAACGCTTAGATGTGAGTGAGTGAGAGGGGGGTTCCCGGGGTCCCAGTCCATCTCTACACCCGGGCTGATGAACATCTCCTAAGCTCATGGATTTACCCCTCCGGACACCACACGGTGAGCCTCAACGTTAACAATTTTTAAACGTATTGACGCCTAAATTGGCGGTTTTAAAACCTCTGCTTTAATTAATTGTCGAACGAGAAATGACGACTTGAATGAAACGAACGGCGCTGTTCGTGATGCGAAAATTTTCACATTACGCTACCCCAAAATGGGAGCAACGTACTGTGATCCGCAAAAATAAAAAATTCGTCAGATATTTCCGCTTTGAGGCTTCTTAAATCCGAAATATCTCGGCGTCTCGTCGCACAACGTCAGCGATATGCTCCACCAATACACAATACACACCTGCTCGAACGTAACGCGCTGTATAAAAACCGGTACTGCGTTACCTTCCAGAATCTGTGAGGTCGCTTCTACCTACGTCATTTTTTTGAGTGATCGACGTAATTTGTGGGAGTGTCAATTCGGGCTTACCCGAAGAGTAAGAAAATGTATAGTAATCGCGTCAAACAAAGGTGGTTTTTCTTCAGAATTTTACGTTTTGCGGCCTAGTGAATCTAACGAGCGGTGCGTAGCAACACACAACTTTCCGCAATCCCTTCAAGTTCGAACACCAGCTACATATG
This sequence comes from Pachypeltis micranthus, assembly GCA_020466155.1. NCBI lineage: Eukaryota > Metazoa > Arthropoda > Insecta > Hemiptera > Miridae > Pachypeltis > Pachypeltis micranthus. Next base: position 10,903,682 of record CM035781.1, on the reverse strand, counting down.
CAGGTGCTATATCTTCGTTCGACGTATTTCTACAGAAACATTTATAGAGAACAAAATGTAGGGACTAGTGAGTTGAGAGTACTCCGTAAATTTGATCGAAATCGTTCGAGCCGTGTTTGAGAAAATTGGAATTCCGATAAATTAATATTCGACAAATCTCCTTTTCTGTGTTAACTTGGCTTATATCTCCGTTCTACATATTCAGGGTGCTTCACAAAAATGTATACACACTTTGAACTTCCATAGAAAATTTATTTACCGTTCTACAAAGTTAAATTTCAGGAAAATAGAAAGCTGAAAGTCCAATGTAAATGAAACATAAATAACAAATGTTAATACTGTTCAAATTGGTGACCTGCAGCATCAATACAATTCTGAGTACGAGTCACCACAGATTCTGTACATCGTATCAAAACGTCCAATGAGATTTCTCTACACACTGCTTGAATCTCAAAGAATGTCCTGGTTACGTGGTTTACGTTTGTACACCTCATCTTTTACTGTGCCCCCGCAAGAAGAAATCCAGTGGTGTAAGGTCTGGAGAGCGTGCTGGAAACTCGATTGGCCCCCTGCGTCCTATCCATGAACTTCGAATTTGTCTCGTATGCGTGTGATTGTTTATCTTGAAGGTGGTTCTGTATCGTACTCCCTTCTTCACTGTCTTTGAACTTCATTTACATTCTCAAACTTCCAGTACCACTTAATAACCTGCTTACGTTCTTCAAAACTCAAACGTACGTCCCCCATGTTGATATTACAAATTCCAACTGTTTGGGCCTCGTTGCGAGACGGCAAGCTCGGCATCCAGCGACAAGTTTCCTCTTGCCCATCGTCTTCCCCCGCCACTCCAAGCTTCTTCCGACGAGCCGCGCGAGGCGGAAACCAGTGCTTTTCGCGTCGTCTTCCGCCCTGGACCTTCGCTATTTTCTCTCAAAGTGTGTATACATTTTTATGAAGCACCCAGTATATACAGAAATAGTTATGGAGAACGAAATGTTGGTATGGGTGAATATAAGACACTTCATTAGAATTTATCACATTTGGTGAAGAAGTTACCCTGGAATTTACGGAAATGTTCCAAAACGTTATTTTCGACACATTTTGATTTGTATCTCTGTTCAATGGACGGTCAGAGGAACATTTATTGAGAACAATATGTAGGTATTAACTATTTTAAAACATCTTGAAGGTTTGGTGATAATTGTTGAAGCCACTTTGCCAGAAAGCGTGAAAAACCTATTTTTGCTTCATAGGCCTATATCTCCGTTCGACGTATTTTCATGGAGATATGTATGGAGAAGAAAAGTTAGGTATTGATTAGTAGAAGATAATTTGAAAGTTTAATCAAAATCGTTAGAGCCGTTTTTGAGAAAATGCGAAAACCGGATGTTTTACAGTGATGACTAGAGTAGATACAGAGAGAAAGTGACAGAAGAGTAGTACCGACAAGATATAGGGTGTCCCAAAATTAACGCAAGATTTGAATTTGCCGCCATTTATGCAGTACAGTGTTGCCAACCCTAAAAACAAAATAAATCGACAGTTGACAGTTTAGGGTTAGTAAAAATGGAGCGTTACGCAATAGAACAACGTGTCTTCATTGTTGAGCAATATGTCAAAAATAATGAATGCTTGGCGGCTGCAGTTCGAAAATTTCATACAAAATATGGTCGGAATAGTGTTTTAACTTCGTCAACTGTGAAGCGATTAATTGAAAAATTCCGAGAGACAGGATCCGTGGGAGACGCCAAACACACTGGTCGTCCAAAAACAAGCCGTTCAAATGTCAATAGAGGCAGTGCGTGCGAATGTCGGTGACAATCCAGGAACCTCAATCAAGGAACTTGCCCTAACCAGCCCCCTAGATCGTGTGATTTAACACCATTAGATTTCTTTTTATGGGGTTATCTAAACTCACAGGTCTACGTTAACAAGCCCACAACTACCCGTGCATTAAAGGAGGAGATTCAACGTTGCATCAACGAAATTCAGCCACATTTATGCAGAACGGTCATGAAAAATTTCGACAACCGAGTACGTATGTGTATGCAAAGCCGCGGAGGCCATTTGCTCGATGTGTTATTCCATAAATAACCCTATCCTATGTACTTTATGAATCAATAAAAAAATTACAATCAGAAGACTAAAAACTGTGTTTTCTATTTAATTCAAATCTTGCGTTAATTTTGGGACACCCTATAATCTGATCGTGCCCGTAACATCTATAAATGTTTCTGAAGAAACGCGTTGAACGAAGAAAGCGCTAGTAAACGCAGCGCGTCTTCGAATTTTTTTTTCAAGTTTCGGGGGAAAAGACAGTCAAGAAAGTTGACAGTCACAGTTTGAATTACGGAATTTCACGGCTCGTTGCTGTTTTAAAATTATTATTATTAAGCTCGCGCGAATAACTTCTTGGAACAATACGTAATGCGATAATAATGACGATAATTGAAGGCTCCGTAGCCCGATAAAAGTTACACTGCTGCGAACGTGGCCACCATTTCAGTCGAAGTCGGTTTTTGACCGTTGATGCTGCCACAGATCCAGGACTCATATTTGGGCAAGTGTGAGTCTAAGCTCAGTAGTCTAGGGCGTACATTGCCCCTTTGTACTGCTTCAGTGATCCATGTTTGATATGGCATTGCCCAACCGCAAGATCTAGAATCAAGTCCACATTGGTCTCTTCTACCTAATGGGCGAAATGGGCCACGCCTAGTTGTGGACAAAATACAACAACTAATAGCGTTTTAAAGCTTTGATGGGACAGTGTTTTAATTTTATTTTTCAAGTATTATTATATTTATAAATTTTAATTTTGGTCTTGTCTTGTCTCAGTTGTTTTGGAGGGGCGTTGATTTGTGTAGTGGTCTTCTACCATATCGAACGACACATCGAATCCGACGTGGACTCCCTTCAACCAACCAACAGTCGACTGAACGGCCAAACCTCGACAATTTGAGAGCAAAAGAGGAATTACGCCGAAATTCGAACGACAGACTTCCGCAATTATATACTCCGGTGTGTTTGACGAGTTGAACGAAATTAGGTTAGCCGTCGGTAAGTTTTGAGTAAGTCGAAGGGGAGAAAAGAGCGTAAATAATTCGCACTAATGGAAGAGGTTGGAGTCTTGTCTGACGTAACACGAGTGAAAAAGGGGGAGTTTTCTGGAACAGATTATGCTAAAAGGTAAAGAGCAGAAATTTAATGAACTACGCGTCGGTCGAATACTTGTTGTTAAGACGTAAGGTTCTCATCACGAGGGGGAAACATAATCTTCGCGTTTCCGAAACCGCGGAATTAAGCGGTGAACTTGAGGCGGAAATGAACGCACGACCAATCCGTCGCTAATATGAGGAATTGAATTATTCCCGCTAACCTAAAACAGGGCCGTGGTAGTGGTGGGGGTGGTGGTGGTGGTGGGGGGGATATGAGGTCAGAAACTCGCTCCAATTTCGCCGTTAATATCAAACACAGGACCGACTTGAACCGCTCAATTTTGATTTCCTGTTATAACAGTCGAACAGGATTCGACCGAAAATTAAGAAACAGCTTAATTCTTCTTTAAAACCCTGCAAATTATTCTCATGAACAGCTTGACCTAGTATTACTGCTCCGAGACCCATTCCATTCGATTCAGCATCGAAAAATACTAGTCAACCATACGAAACATGTCCTGACTACAATAGAACTACGGAAACTAAATATTCCCCCGGGTCCAGGGGGAAACGTCTGTAGGCATTTATGATCCGATGTAGGGGTGTGCGGAGGAAGTGCCGGCCTCATCGGCTCTAACCTTCCTCCGGGGCATCAGGCACAAAGAGTCGGAGAAATTGGGACGGAGACTTCCAGCGAACCCTTGGCAATTGGCACGACGTTGCGAGTCGAGCGGGCGGGTGGTTTTTGATGAGACGGGAAGGAGGGAGTACAAACGACGAAACAGCGGAAGCGCTCTTGTGGGAAATACCTGGCATTCCTTAGGTGGCTAGGCATCGACCTATGAGACCTTTGGACTGGCACAATAGGTCGTTTGGCCGTTTTGGGGTTTTGATGTCACACGAGGTGTTTTAAGGAGGGGGGTAGGGGAACCACTCAGAAGTTACTATAGCAAATGGGTTATGACGTCACACTCGGGTGTTGTTGAGGGTGGCGGTAGGGGGGGGGGGTCAACTTAGAAGTTACAGCACTAGAGGGGGGTTTCATTGGGTAGGCTCTCAGAGGATGCAATGGCAATGGTGGAGGGGGTAGGACGTCATATTATGTGAAATGATGAGGGAAGGGGGCTGACGGCACTTCACGTGATGGGGCAGGGGAGTATGACGTCGTGTCACCTTGGTGGTGAGGGAGGTGGGCTGGCCACAATCCTCTCTGAAGTGCCTAAACCTTAACTACTAACCCCTTCTTTGAATTGGAACCGCTAAACACGCAGGATGGGGGGACAGAATTTTCTTGCCGGATCCTCCTCCCGAACGGTACAGGATTCCCCACGTGCTCATACCTCTACGGAAAACGGCTCTCCACTGGGAGACTGGCTAAGACCGAAGACCCTGCTTTACTTTCACAGGTGTGGGTTTGGTGGATGACGCATGAGAGGCCTACCCACTTGCATGATAGCGCAACCTCCATGACAGTTGACTGACAACTCTCTCCAAAGGCTCAAGAAGTGATTTTAATAAGAAACCTGTGTGAGTTTCGTTGCAATTTTTGATTCGGGACGTACTCACCTTTTTTCGTGGGTTTTCGGTCCACCTTGGTACATACTGGAGGTGAAGTTCAGAAGATAACAGGCCTTGAACTCAACTGCTGAGGGGATAAAAAATGAAGCGTAAACCGAAGCCTAAAGGACAAATTGACGCATAACTAACTCCCGCGGTCTCGTTTTCCAAGGCTCGTTATCCCACAGCAGATCGAAAAGGTCAACTGAAGCTGTCGTTTCGATTTATGACCTTTTAAATAAAGGTGCTCTATGCCGCGGTGAGGCTTTTCACCGAGTTCGTTACGCCTCGAGGTTTAAAATGTCTAATTAATGTATCATGGCGGTATAATGAGCGATAATTGACTATTCCCGGTTTTCATTTGATCTTCCATTATTTACCAGCTGTGAACACGGGACTTCCACTTCACTCGGTGGACGATTAAGAAATCTTCCAATTAGGCTGGATTCATTATTGCTGAACAAAAAAACCTGATTTCGGTGCGCAGTCCGCATGTGTGTCTCCATCTCTTGCTTCCACTGTTCCTGCTTTGCAGGCATCTGGCTGGGATGTCGCACGAGCTGTGGTTGGTCTTTGATTTGTTCAGGATTGGCTTTGGAGGTGTGACACGGTGACTCCCCTGCTCTTAAGCCCAGTAAGCGTTCGGCTGCTCTGCGTCGATCGGTTGATGGATGGGAACTCAGGCAGTGACCTGAATCCTACCACTGTTTGGCGTGGGTGCAGCAATAGGCTTCAGTTCAATGGAACGTATTACTGGCCGTTTAAATGGCTTCACTGCCAATAGCGATGAGGTGTACAAGAGGCCTGGATCCCAGGACCGTAACGTTGCCAATGCTCGCTATCATGCCTCTGGTAAACAGTTTGAGACGCAGAATCATGTGTCGCTGATGTGTCTGCATACTCATGGGGGGTGCGTCAAGCGTTCTGCTAGTAGGTTGCTGTTGCATTGTGATCTGATGGCTGGGAAGTGAACAGAGAGTGGAACTACTGGGATGTCTCTGTAGAAGTGAAGCCTGACATCATCTACGTTGGTCCCGACCTGCAATGTCCAGTTAGTATCTGACAGCCAGGATCTTGCGCTAACTTGTCTAGCAAAGAGGCGTTCCACGTAGCGTCCCATGTGGGTACATTTACGCTCCAGGGGGACTTGGTGTTCCTTCTCTTTCTACCAGTATTAATAAGCGCCTGCTTGCTTTGCAGGCATCTGGTTGGGACGTCACGCACGCTGTGACTGGTCTTGGATTCATGCGCTGGTGTGACATGGCGACTCCATCTGCCCCTAAGCCCAGTGAGCCATCACAGTTTGAGTCTGCTCAACATGGTTGATGGAGGGGAACTCAAGCAGTGTCCTGACTTCTGCAGGGGTGGAGTGGGCTTCAGAGGGCATCCATGGAACGGATTACCGGCACTTCCACGCCATTTGGGTGGCGTCACTGCCTACCGCCTGAGGTGTACGAGAACCCGGGATCGTAATGTTGTGAATGCTTGCTGTCGTGCCTATGGTAACCTGTTTGAGTAACTGAATCATGTGGTCCAGGTGGGAGCCGTGTCAAGCGTCATGACGGGTCTGCAAGCAGGTTGCTGGTGCATTGTCATCCGAGGGCTGAGAAGTAGTGGGAGAGCGGCACTTCCGAGTAGTCTCTGGAGAAAGACTGAGGCCTGATATCGTCTCCAGTGGTCTCGACTAGTCTGCAGTGATCCTGGATGACCAGGTGGTATCTGGCAGCACGAATCTTGCGCTAACTTCGCCAGCGAAGAAGCGCAAATACGACAAACCAGATCTTCGTACAGCAGTTTCAGGAGCTCAACAAGGGCAAGTAACATTAGGGTCGCAGCAAGCGGCGGGTGGTGCAAGAGTGGTGAAGAGACGCGTTGGCTGGGTGTGTCAGCAGTCATTCTCCGAGGTATCACCACCCGCATGTTGTTCGGGTCGCATCTAAACTGGTAGTCGTTCTATCGTGAAACATCCTCTTATCCTGCTTTCCCTCCCCATCACAAACCTTCTATCCTTAAAGCCCACGTAGAGTTGCCTAGGCGCCCCAGCGTTGTATGTGAGCTTTGGGGGAAAAATTGCCCGCGCCTGTAGCCCGACTTGCAGAAGAACGTCTAGACCGATTGAGCTGTTTTTTTTTGTTTTGTTCATGATTTTTCGTAGACGCAAAAATACGGTTCTGGGCGATTTCCGTCGATGGGAAATGGTTATGAGGGGAAAATGTACCAAAAACTAGGGGTTTTCGCATTTTTCTCGAAACCTGCTGTAACGATTATTATCAGTACCCAACTTTGTCTCTCCATAAATATCTCCATGAAGCAATATTGATAAACAGTACTTTCCAGTGACGGTAACCATTCAACTGCCGAAATTAAATTTGAGTTAAATTATCAACAACCGCTAGTAACAAACTATAACAATTGACAATTATGAAACTTGATACCTAATCAACCCATTTTTCCGCTGTCCCCCCCTCCGGCGATTCCTGGATTATATTCATAATTTTCGGCGCGAGGTTAAATTAATATGACTTCGTTGAAGCACGTCCAATGCTAAATGAGAAAGGTAAAGAAACCCTCTATTAGCTTTTGAAAAAATAAAAGGGAGACATATGGCGAGAGATTAGATTAAGCTTAACCAACTGGGAGTACGGCGTAGCACTTTTGATTAGACGTGAGACCTTCTGTCTTCATTTATAAAGCTTTTTATGTAGATTAGGACTTCATTAAAATAAGCGCGGGGACGTGACATGAGCGCAACATACAGTCGTGAGTGCGAATTTTCGAATCGCGAATTGGAAGGCTTGCAATAGGGCAAATGTAGAGCTCAAGGGAAATGAATAGAAGCAATGTTCTTCTATTCGACATAGTGATGTACAATTTGTCGGTAAAAAAGTAACCCTCAGACGTGGCAAGTCCTCCTTTGAGTGTCGACCACCCACTATGTAGACAGTGTCCATGCTAATTTGGGCTATCAGCAACTTGCAATCATGCCTATTAAGGGATGCCAGGTATTCCCTGCAAGACTGTCCACCCTTGGAGTAATAGTACCACGACCAGAAATTGCTCCCTCTCAAGCCTCCGGCACTGGGCCAGGTAGGGAGTCTCCTCATCTGTGTCACTTTGGGCTATCAGCAACTTGCAATCATGTGACAGGGTTGGCTAGCTCCATCTATCGTCCAAACTTTCAAATATAGCAATCCTCCGATGTGCCTGATCGAATGTCTCCCACACCTAGCCTATTAAGGGATGCCAGGTATTCCCTGCAAGACTGCCCACCCTTGGAGCAGTAGTACCAAGACCAGAAATCGCTCCCTCTCAAGTCTCTGGCACTGGGCCAGGTAGGAAGTCTCCTCATCTGTGTCACTTTGGGCTATCAGCAACTTGCAATCATGTGACAGGGTTGGCTAGCTCCATCTATTGTCCAAACTTTCAAAAATAGCAATCCTCCAATGTGGCTGATCGAATGTCTCCCACGCCTAGCCTATTAAGGGATGCCAGGTATTCCTGCAACACTGCCCACCCTTGGATCAGTAGTACCAAGACCAGAAATCGTGTCCTTTCAAGTCTCCGGCCTGGGTCAGATAGGGTGTCTCCTCATTTGTGTCACACCACCTGTACCTAAGGGTGTTCACTATGCCCATAACACACAAACGTTCGTTCATATTGCAGTGCCCCGTGATCATTCCCGCAGTCTGCTTTAGTTCCTTCATCTCCATCGTCAAAGGCTCCTTCTTATATCGTGTTTGCTCTGCCCATTTGGAGTGCCTCACTCCTGCAGAAATCTACACCGTCTGATGCATTCTTTCTGCGTATTCTCTCAAAGTCCTTTTGACTAGTGGCAGAGAAGTACCACAGTGGAGAGATGGCCCTAAAGGCACCGTAGACGATTTGAGTTCGGCCAGATGGTCCGCCCTCTCATTTCCAGAGATCCCCTCATGCCCAGGAATCCAATAAACTTCGCGAACATAAATTAATAACTCATTTCTTATCTCTCATCTTTGTAGAGGATCTGTCCAAGCACCCCAACAAAATAAAATTAAGATTGATGTTCTTTGATAGCTCATGTCTTAGCTCGTTCTCCCTATCGCGGGCATAGCCTATTAGGGAAACTGATTTGTCTTAAATTCACTTTTAAAATACGGAAAATTGTATTATTTAAGAAAATAAAATTTAAAGTAATTGGGTTAGCTCCGCCAGGTAAATTACTAATATTAACGTGCCTGTCCGGTGAGTCTGTCTCCTTTGGTTGGTGAGATACTGTGGGCGAGCGCTTTCGATGTGAAGACATCAATGTCTGCCCGTTACGTCAGTACTAAAGTCAGTTAGTTGGTAGTGGTCCTTCTATAGAAAGAGAAAGGTTAACAGGATGGTGTAGCGCCAACATAATGACAAACATATTTATAGATTTCCTAGACTACATACGCGCTAAGACGAATACAATTATGACAAACAAATACGAAAACATGGAAAGAAAACTCCACAAACTTAGGAAAAAAAGTAGACCTAACCTCGAAACCAACGACATCATTTCAGAGTAGAACAGTTAACTTGACGTACGTAAAATTCACTAACAATCACTATTATTAGATAAAGAACTAAAACACAACTTACCTTCAATTGACTTACAAAAAGTAATCGAAACGAATATCTTGGACGCCGAGACAGCCATACAATACTTACCAACTGAAAACCAAGAACGTATACGCCACAAAATAGTGAACAAACTCGAACGAACCATCAAGAATACAAAAAAATAGGATGGCCCACAAGCATTACGAAGTAACACGCGTCCAGAATTTAATGTCGAAACACGACATCACAAATTACGCCAGATAAGCGACAATCAACAGACTATTTAAGACATACATACTTTCCTTACATTCTTTTCCTTCACTTCCAACGGATTTCCCCAGAGGTGAATTACCTCCTTCCTTCTCCTCCCCCCCCCTTCCACAATGCTAGAAGAAGACTGTAGGGCATCAAAGACGCACGAACAGCTAAACAATTAGGACCAAATTCAACGAAACTAATTCAATTTTGATAAAAGCAATGGAAACGTCATTGTTATATCACACAAATAGAACTACGTAAACAAGACTGACTTCATCGACCAAACTCAATTCACTAAACTGAAAAAGGATCCTACGGTCATTCATACCAAACACAAATACGAAATGGAGGTAGAAACCATACTAACACAAAGAACAATATTATTAATACGTAAAAATGAACCCAAAACCACCACGGACAGCAAAAAATTCATAAAAATGGCACACCTATCACACCAGTGATAAACTTTACATCCGCACCAGCATACACTCTCAAAATATTTGTCCACAGTTACATTACCAAAAACAGATACACGGTACGCAACATAGATTAAAAGAAGTGACTATAACTCCAAACACTAGCCTAGTATCATTTGACATAAAGAAAGGTATACCTTTCCATACAAATCATAGAAACCATTGACGTACTACAAACGAGACTAGGACACATAGATACAACTACTAAAAATGTTACCAACCTTACCAAACTGACCCTAGGACAGAACTATTCACATTTAACAATAGCATATATGAGCAAAAAGATGGATTAGGTGTGGGAAACCCTACCTCGTCCATATTGACTGAAATATTTCTACAGCATTACGAAGAAACACTCGTCCAGAATTTAACGACTAGACACGACATCACCTACTACGCCAGATACGCGACAATCAACAGACTATTTAAGACATACATACTACCCTTACGTTCTTTTCCTTCACTTCCAACAGGATTCCCCGGAGGTGCATGACCTCCTTCCTCCTCTTCCCCCCCATTCCGTGACGCTAGAAGAAGACTGTAGGGCATCTGTCAAGGCCGAGGGAACAGTGACCTGAGTCGTGGCCACAAATGAGCCCATCACCTGAATAAAAAAAAAGGAATCCGGCTTTGGCTCCTAGAATGGGTACCAGAGTCTTCCAGTTCCCTCCACAAATTTGAGGATTTTCCTCCATTCGTTATTTCGTAGGTCATCCCTATCTATTGTGCGTCTTCCTAGTCTGTTCCCGACGCTACACCATCCCGTGTTACCATCTCTTTCTATGTAAGGACCACGACCAACTGACTAACTTTAGTACTGACTTAACAGCCAAACGATGATGTCTTCACATCGAAAGCGCTCGCCCACAGTATCTCACCAGCCGGAGGAGATGGACTCACACCAAACAGGTACGTTAACTTTACTAAAAACTGTATTATTCAAGAAAATAAAATTTATTTCATTAATTAAATATGATACGAACCATTCGCAACACACCAATTAAACAAAAATTACACAAGCCGACGTCCGTTAGTTTGTAATTGGTAATTGAGCGGCTAAACTGTTTACATTGTTGATTCCACTCGTTAATTGACTTCAAACATTTCAAAATTCAATTCGCCGTGCTGTTCACAGACATCAAAAGATGTTATTAGGCATTATTTCGATCCCCTGGAGTCGTCTAAATATGAGAACGGCGGATGAAAACATCAACGTCGCTTTGACTATTTGGAAGTAAGGTTGTCCAGTCATGACGTCGACGATTGATTTCGAATTAGGCTGAGCGGTCACTTTTTTAAATTTCTGAGGGTAGGCAAATCTGTAATTAAAATGTAAACGTTTGATTAATTCGATTGTTGAAGTTAATGAGTATATTTACTCAGAGGGCCGCCACAAACCCCTCAACTCTCAGAAATACAGTAGGCGATGAAATCGAGCGTAAAACGATGTTGATTTTAAAACATAAATATGCAGGCGTAACCACAAACGGCTCTTTGTTATTGAAACACGATTTAACGCACGTTGGATCAACGAACGCACGTATGTGCTGACTGTCCACAAATGTTTACTCATTTTTGGTACAACGGTCTGCGTGTGTGTCTAAAATAAGACTATTTTTCTCACGATTTGAATTTTTTGTACGGACAGTTGCACACAACTTAATGGTGGCTGGTTGGTTTTCTTTTGAATGTGGCGAGGGCACCACGATAAATTATGAACGAGTTGGGCGAACATTAATTTTATACAGTTTTTCCTTAATGAATCTCGTTCATGGGACGGTAACATTTTTCAAAAAGTGGTAGCGTTCGGCGCAGGCTGAATTCGTTGAAGTCGAGAGCTCGAAACATTCATAATTGCTCCTAACGGGAAGTTCTTGTTTTGGGCCTTCCCCGAACATAGAGTCCAGCTCTTTCTGACCTGAAGTGCCTCGCAGGTGTGGGAAAGTCCAAAGTGCCCGTTTAGTTTATTTTCTTAAGCTGACAATGGATTTTCGAAATTATCCACCTCACTGCAATCGGCTTACGCCATCTCCAACTCTAGTCTCTGCCTGGACCCAACCCAAAAATAACGCTCATCTCACAGCTCTGTGGCTACTCACTCGTCTTCCGCTCCCGTTGCTCAAAACCAGTTCACCTAATCAGAGACACCCTTGTTTGCCCTTAAATACTCATTCAAAGTCCATTCGTTCATTCATTTATTTCTTCATCTCAGACTGAAGCTCTGCCTCGTGTACATCCAACAAATCATAGGAGATATCATAGGATTATATCATCGTATCATCAGGTGCACAGGTTCCTTCTTGAGAAGCAAGTCAAGTACTTAGGAGTGAATATAGGTGAGAGGTGGCGCTTCAGCCGTCACCCCCAATCCCTCAATGGCACTACCTCATTGCGAGCTATTAGTGCGGCTACTAGGGGAGTGTGTTACCATGTCACAATCCTCATGTACTAAGCCGTCACCTAGGCGTGGTTGGCTATCGCCCCGTTGTCAGCGATAGCAAACTCACAATCAAAAGAGAATACTGGCCTAATCCCACAGAGCTGCACTCCTCTGGATCACCAAGGCCTACAAGGCGGTATCGATTGAATCGCTCCCAGCGATCACTTGCCACCAGTTACTTGGCTGTTGAGCGCATGGTGAACAAGTTGAGAGTGAAACGAGACTCCAGGTTGAAGGAAAACTTGCAGCACTAGAAGGTTGACATTAGATAAGTGGCGAGCGAAATGGGAACCCTCATCAAAGGGACATGAGAAGTACGGGTTTAATGTTAAGAGAAAGTAGGTTGAGCCAGACCATTGGACGAGCGAGTTCCTTATGGGACATGGCGACTCCAATGCGCGGTTTCACTTCATTTCTCTCAAAGACTCTCCATCATGCAATGAAAGTCTTGGGCTAGTGCGGAGGAAACAAGAAGCCACATGCCGCTCCACTGTACTTCCTACCAGCATTGCCTGCTATTAAGTGTTTTGCTCAGTTTGCAAGTAAGGCCATGGTGAAAAAACCCTTTGAAACTTGCCACCCTAGTAAATAATTAGATCAGGTGGGAAACCAGACAGGGCTCCTCCCGTATGGTATGGGATTCCCCAGGGGTCATACCTCCACGTGGTAACACACGAGCAACATCTCTCCCCCGGGAGACTGGCAAAATGACCAAACCTGTCGTACCTGCACAGTTCGGTTGATCCTGAGCGAGTGGTCGGGCTCTCGCGTGATAACGATACTGCAACCTCTATGACACTCGACTGGTATAACTCTCTCCGAGGGTTCAGGCACAGTCATATCGATAAGGAAACAGACCTGATCCCTGCAAACGGCGAATGGGTTTCTCAGCCACCAACTGTATGTTATCTGCCGCCTTCAAAAGTTGGAAATTTAAGAGCAGAGTCGATGATGTTTTCCAGAATTTGAAGAAAAACCATCTGGGGCGACGCGTCACACGCCTTTGTCTAGTTCCTTATAAATTCGCTGGTGGCGGTCGAGTCTCGTAACATTTTTGAGCAGACACGCCATACAAATTTCCAGCGTCAAGGAATAAGCCGAAATTTGGCAGTACCTGCTTTGCTGCACTACTGTACGTGTGTTACATGTACGCCACTACATTCAGGTCAGGACATAAGTGTTGAACATTAGGTCTGGTTGTATAAAACTGTTCATTCTATCGAGTTTACGTCTAAAATGAACTGAACGCCCAAAAGGCCGACTTTGTTAGCGGGAGAAACATGAGAACCAACATAACCCCACCGGATGTACGTGAGCTGAGAAATGTGCGGTGCCAGATAATTTTTAAGTTTGTTCCGAGCTATTTCCCATAATTGGGTCAGAGAAATTGACAAGAACGAGCGGAGGTTAGCCGGAGAAGCGAGGAGCCGCCTTGAGAGAGCTTCTCGTGCCGTTTCCAAGACAATGGGGCGAAGCTCCTTTGATAATCTTCCTGCTAATCCTCTCGGTCATCCGTCGAATTAATGTGTGCTAATCCGAAGGTTAATTATCGAACGTTTTTCTCAGTGTTTCCTGTAGGTACTACAACGATACCTGCCTTTTTGTCTATTTGTAAAGAAAACTGATATACTGGGTCGATATATAGCACAAGTAGACATCTGACGTCGCAGATACAACTGAAAATAATTTAGGTAATTAAGTAATAGCTGTTGGTGCAACGTTGGCTTGAATAACTAGGGACCTGATGTTCAAATTTGACGGGGAGTCGTTTGGAAGCAACTTGAAGGACTTTGGTATGGTAAGGTGGTTATCAATATGGGAACAGAAAACGATACAGTTAAACCGAAAATATGGCACGAAGGACAAATGGTATAAGTAAAAAACAAGAAAAAACTCCCAAAAGTACAAATAAAATTACGTGAAATTTCTAGTCGTCAAATACGTCGACGGTAATTTTGTTGTACAGAGCAAGTGTTGAAAAAAATGGGGCGATAATGCATCTACTTGGTAAGGGAGAGGGAAAGTAAAAAGGTTTCATGTGAATTTAGCGCAAAGCTGCTACAGGTCGAAAAGAGACGAATGTACTCCAAAAAAGATCCTGAGGAGGAGTATATCTTACGGCGTCTGCCATTGAGTCCAAGATGAACATACCGGGAACAGAGCTTGGTATAGATTGATAATTAGTTTCACAAATAGGGCTTAGCTAATACGTGTGGAAACTTGTTGAATCATGAACGACAGAGGTGTAATCCAAGTGATGCTGAAAGAAGACTAGGAAATGAGCTTCAGAAATCCTAGAAGAGTCTGCAATAGGGTACATATTTAATATGGTTTCAGAAAGTGATCTGGACGTCCAAAAGAACGTTTCAGAGAGACGGAAGGTCATTGATCACGTAGACTAATGAAGGGACAGATATAAAAGATGGTCATCCAAGATTTTTCAGGATGCAGGAGACTACAAAACCCCATTGACATAAGCTTCAGGAAACCAGTGCTGCCATACGGATCTCCAACTCATTCAAGAAAAAAAAACAAACAAAAAACACCCAGAAACGGCACAGGCCTCATTGTCACTCAGTTCAAGAGGGATCCAAAATGTAAAACTCGTGAACACCAAAGTTCACTACGAAGGGAAAAAATACTCCATCGTGAAACATCCCCACTGAAGTACCTATGCAAGAAGGCAGTAAGACCCATATGGACGCTTAGATGCATGTGAAGACACTGAGTGAGAGCAAGGGCAAATACCTCAAAGTAATTCGTTGACATGACCCGTTCAAAGACCCACAAGGCCAGAACAAGCCCAGGAGTTCGAAATCTGGTGAGCATCTAAGGGACACGTCAACGCTCGAACATTGCCGTCTGCTGACACGTTATCGGGCTCACCCTTGTCGCGTGATTCAAAAGCTGCAATTTCCTGTACATCGTATTAACGAACTCACATGAACTTGCCGTGGGCGCCTTCTCCGCAATTCATAGTCGATCGGTTGGCAACTGTATTCATAACTGCGCGTGCGACCCGAGCTCAACGTCAGTGGCGAAAGCTTCAGGCACAAATGAGAAATGTGCGCTGTACGGGTTGACTCAAAAGAAAAAGTCAATCAATCACAGGCTGCTTAACGCGGTTCGTAATGAAAAATATTATTCAAGATGGCAACTGCACCGGGGATACGTGACAATCCATCATAAAAAACGCTTGGAGTGGCGACCGTCGCTTCACCGTATGAAGCGTGACGCGGAGAGGCGGGAGGCGTTCACTGCACTGAATTCCAAGCATCCAAATTTTACCTTCCTATACCCAAATGATAAGGACAATATAGCGATTGTGTAAAAAAATAAGTTCAGTTTTCTCCAGATGTTAACGTTTTGATGGCTGCTGGATTCCGGCTCGTGGTCTGTGTGTGTCATTCAATTTGCGGGAGAACGGCTGGGTCGTTTTTTTTGTTATGCCCATGATTTTTCTAAGATGCGACTTGAGACATTTTGTTCCCGGCAACTGAACGGAGATAATAGCCAAGATACTTCGTTGAAGCACCAAATCAACGTTTTCTCAAAAACCCTGCAAATTATTACACAATGGTTTATTATTCTCATGAACAGTTTGACCTAGTATAACTGCTCCGAGACCCATCCCATTCAATTCAGCATCGAATACTAGCACAACATACGAAACTTGACCTGGCTACAGTGAAACTACGGAAACTAAATATTCCCCCGGCGCCAGGCGCCCGTAAACGTCTGTAGCCATTTATGATCCAATGGAGGGGTGTGCGGAGGAAGTGGCCTTGGCGCCCCGTTGGGCAAAAAGAGTCAGAGTTGGGGACATTGGGACGGGGACTTCCAGCAAACCCGTTGCGAGTCGGGCGGGCGGGTGATTGAGATGGTATGAAGGGAGGGAGGGAGTACTAACGACGAAACGTGGACTTCTGCTGTAATTCCCACGTTATACTGCGTTTCGTTAATTTTTTTAACCATTTTTTGCCCATAATGACCGTGGGCTTCGTCCTATCAGATTGCTGAGATGGTGGGCACAACTAGATACCAAATGGGATTTTTGTGCGAAAGAACGAATTTTTTAGACCACGTTAAAGGCACAAAACGGCCCGGACGGGGGACGGCGGACGGGGGCCGGCGGACGGACATTGCAAATTTGGAATCTCCTTGTCTTGAAACATAAAGTATCAAATTTTGAGGGGGGGTTGTAAAAAATGTTTCGTGACCGAAAACATAGGGTTATTATTCAGAATGATTAATAAACCAAAATGGCTTCTATTTCGAAGAAATGCGATGAACGACACTCCGCAGAGCATTGAGCAGGCGTTTTATGTAAATACAAGCAAAACCAACCTGGTCCCATTCACCACCCACAAGACGCAATTTTACAATGCGAGAACTCTGTTTGGGGGTGGGAGGTGGTGACTATACGACGGGCCTTACACGTGAGGAGAACAACGTGGGCAGTCCTGGAGATGGTTGTTGGGCTGTGGCCATGGATGATCCTGTGAGTGTACGGGGCGGTTGTTAGGCCTGTTACCTATAGTCAGGGCCTACCTAGTGTGATGAGTTGTACGCACCAATGGCCGCAGCTGCACTAGAGGTCCCGTTGAGCCATGCACCTCTCCGCGTACTTGTCATAAGCACGACTTTCAGGAAATGGGCCATATCAGGCTGGATAAAATAACGTCACACTATCTGATGTTGGATAGGGTGTGTGTGTGTGGGTCTGCTCCGCATTTCTGGAATCACCAACTTCAAACGACCCTCTAAGATACTTATACTTGAAAGATCCAGATGGGAATGGGGTGGTCCCACGTTGAGGCTGGGCCCATCGTATACTGTGAGGAGGAGTGGCCTAGTAGGTGCACGAGTTTATTGGTCAGGCAGCAATCTTCCAGTCTACAGTCTTCCAAATCCAGCTCTTCACAGTGACAGTGCGCGTACAGCCCCTCCTCCACAAAACCTGCAACAGAAAAAGATCTATATTACGTCAGTCAGGCTGCATTTACGTCCGTCCCCTGTACAAGGACCTGCGGAGACGTACTCGTCTATCACAAAGAGACCCCAGTGTTCCTTTTGGCCATCGAATCCTCCACCCGGGAGTATCAGCGACAGGGACTTTAGGCGAGGGGCACGACGGCCTCATCCATCAGAAAACCCGCTCTCCTCCACTCAATGATTGCAGAACATCACACATGAGTGATTCTCCACAACATAGAGTATAAACCACAGGCGACCCACATGGCATGGCACGACTGAACTCGTTACGTATGAGCCTACAGGCTGCACAGTGGCCTGACCCATTTCTTCCCACCAGGCTTTTCGACATCTTACTGCGTTTGTCCCCTCTCTCACGTATACGCTATGGATTCCACTCTTTCCTGCCCCGATTGTAATTGCTTCATTTTCTACATAATTCTACTATAACTGAATCCGGCTAAGTTGGGAACAGATATTTAGCATGTTCATTGTGTCAAAATTCGCCTACCGTATTTATTAGGCCATCACCTAAGCACTTCACCTTGGAAGCATACCACGAGGGTGCTATTGATGTTTTCAGAATCTCCGAAACATCGATGTTCCCATTTTCCATCGTCGCTAGAAGCGACTGTTGGTGACAACATGGGAAACCAGCCCGAACCGGATGGGTTTGGCTCGAGGAGACGACAGAATGACAGTCGGAAGAGGGGTTGCGAGGGAAGGGTGTTTGCCCTTTAGATCTTGAAGGGTTTAATTCGTTTGGAGCGAGATCTCTGACCGGTCTCCTCTACGGCGATCCCTTCCTTCCGATCAGTTTTCCTCGCCTCGAGAAAATGGGATTGTGGGTGTGGCGGTTTGTTAAGTAATTTCTATCCCACGCGTTTGCCGTTTTAATACTCACGACTTTTCGCTACTCAAAGAGCGAGGAAAGTATAATGATGCGTCATAATTAGGAAAGAAAAATACTGCAAACGGAGGTGTAGTAAATATATCACTAAACAACTCAAGCGAGGCTTTATTGCCTGGGAACCGCAATACTAAAACTACTCCATTCTCCCCCAGCGGTTTAAGGCGTAGTCGTCCAGGTCTATAGGTCCCAGTTCAGTAGACATTACACCTTGTGATTTATTTGTATGGAGCTGAGTGCAAGGGCGCGTTTTCACCACACCAATGCCTTAGAATGAGGAAGGACTCACGGCAAGGATTACTGTCGTATTTCAAATTGTCGCGCCGTGAGATATCAGAGAGAGTTTGGGAAGAATTTGATTATCGATTAGACGTTGTGAGTGTTCGGTAGGCCGAATTAATTGAAATATCGAGCTCGAGCTTTCTTATTAGTCCTTAATGGGAAGTCCTAGTTTCGGGCCCTACTCTTTCTGACCTGAAGCCTTTTGTCTGTAGCTGCGCAAAAGCTTGGACCTGCCCGTTCAGTTATTTCATAAGCTGACAACGGTTTGTCCCTTTCTGGACTTTCCTAGATGTCTACTTCCTCCACCAGGTTTACTTCTTATCCAGCTTTCAGACTTTCCAAGGCCTAACCCAATACATCAGTTATGCGTGTGGAAAGCCGCTGACTCAGGGAAAAATTACAGCGATCGCGAGCTCTGATCCAATAGCCCAACATTCGTCGGACTATGAGACCTACGTCTGACCACAAGACTACCATTGCCTGGTGCCTTTAATGGGAGTCAGTCGGTACACATCGCTCCAATATTTATCTCCGCTCTAGTTCCTCACAACCAGTTCACTTATTCAGAGACCCCCTTGTGTTGCGAAAATACTCTCTCACACTCATACCGCTATTCAATCAGGCGAATAGTTAATACTGTTACTCTTTCACGTTCATCATCGCTTATTTTTTCCGACTCAAGCTCCCCCACTTCTGCACCCAACAATGAGTGTTACACGTGGGGTCACCCTGCAGTCGGGGGTCCAGAATGCCCCGCTGCCGTATTTGCTTCGTGTCGTAAGAGCCGGACTAAAAGAGACAGCCGGGTAGGCCCAGCCAGAATGATAACCTCCCTTCTACGAAGTCCCCGAAGGATTACATCCAACGAGGCTCAACTGTGGCTGGGCGTCACTCTGTCACCACACTGTGCTTACCCTGCAGTCCCGGGTCCAGAATGCCGCCGTACTCTCCCTGTGTCTGTCAGAGCCAGACTTCACGGGACACGATTTACACTTCTGTCATATACACGACACACTGTGCACCCCCTACCTTGAGCTCGGATCGCACAACACACTCCCCGCAGGAAGGGGGTGATGGACAAAGCGTGGAGTTTGTAGAACACTCCAAATTCTTCCCTCAATAGAGAAGCCGGTATTAAGTTGGGACAAATGAAAAGGATGCCGGACGGTATAATTGTATTATTGACAGTGATCAACTTAATGGAATGTCTGTGAATTGGAAACTTTAACCTGGACTGTTCGGATGAATTGCGGATGACGGTGGTAGAGGAGATGAAGTGGTGCAGAAGTTCGGGATGTATGTAGAATCCTTAGGAGAACAAATTGTCTTGTCGCACTTTAAATAACACAATGCAGACTTCCTCGTGGAGGAAAAAAGGCGTCTTGGACGAGAAAAAGGTTAACAGCTGTACAGTACTACGTACCAAAACGGAACTGGAGAAAAAGGCAATGCTGAAGATGGAAAGGTTTTGTGAGTTGGGGAAGAAAGGAGCTTGAAGTTCTGGACGATAAGGCGTGAGTCCTGCGTTTGATGAATTGGAGAAGTCCAGAGTTCATTTACCGACACAAAGCACCTTAAGAACTCACGTAATTGCCTAAACAGGAGGATAGAATACTCCTGCCGTACCCTCCTTGGCTTTGTGACGTACTTGGGGAATTATTTTACAAAATAGTGTGAAAGTCGTGTCAGGGCCCAACAAAACGAACAAATTAAATACACTCAATTATACTCACTTGATGTAAATAAATAAAATAATCCCTCCCAAGGAAAGTACTGGCAAATGAAATTATAAACCAAATAGGACCCACTTGAATTTAATCAGGAAAAAATAGAAATGAAATGAAATGAACTCCTTTTAGAATGAAACAAATAACCTATGCTCGGATTGTATTAAATGACAAATAAAGGGGCAATGGGGAAATTGATACACCAAGCTCTGATCGCTTACCTTAATTCACACAATATAAAGGAAATTTAAATACTTGATCACTGGCTTAAAAAAGGGGGAGATTCGTAAGCGATGTAGGTAACTGTTATAAGACGAAAGATGTGGCTCCTCCGCTAATATATACAGCGGCCAACTGCACGGGTGGCGGCAACAGTGTTGCCACCATCGGCAGTCTGCCGCAAACCATTACAGCTTAAAGTGCACAACACAGACATACGCAACATATTCCAGATACAAATAATATTGCATAGTATTACTTGGGAGAACACGTCTCAAAACATGAGCGATAGACAGTCCTGGAAGAAGCTCACAAACACCTACGAGAGATCCCCTATACAGATACGACCTTCGGAATGACTAGGGGAAAAGACCCTCGTCGAGGGTTTAGGAACAGTCACCAAATAAAGAAACAAACCTGTTACTCGTTGGGGGGGAGGGGACATTGAACACTTTAGACAATGTGGGAAATGAGTACAATTTATTAAAATTGTTTTTGTATTCTTATTAATACACCTGTTCGTAACTCCGATGTTCTTTTTGAAACACTCCGCACAATCTCATGTTTCAGAAATATTTCACAACTTTGTACGACGAAATTTTCAAAACTACTTATCAGTTCTGTTCATAAACTTTAATCACTTTATTTCCGTCTTCATTAGGTGCGTCAATGCGCATTGCGCCGAGGAAGTCATGGGCGAACGTCGAGCCGTTATACGGTACGATGATACAAAAAATAAACATTCTTCGCTTAACACGAGCTTTTGCAAGGTTTTACAAACAGCTTAACGCTTTTCTGTCCGCTAACCAACAGCGCTTGTCATGCACTTGGTTTGGAGCTTAACGATGCGAAGGCGAAGTTCGGTGCTTTAACTGTTTTAAGCAATAACCTTTGGACGTCACAACTAAATCACGACGGCCGACGCGCCGATGCTGTTTTGTAGTTCGCTAATATCCGTACACGTTCGAAAATAACGCTTAAGCGCGCACCTTATTCGCAATAAATTCTGTTGATATTTGTACAGTATTTGATTTTAAAAGTACGTTGTGTCACGCTTGGCTGTCTACACATTAACTTGGTAACTCCTGCCCAGTGAAAAATGGTTGACTTGGCTCCACGCACGAGGCTTATCACTAAGCGAAATCTTCGATGTTCAGTACAATCACGGATATCGTTAGCGGAATGTTGAAGTCAAGTATGTGACGTACTTGGGGAATTCTTTTACAGAATTACCCGCAGGACACGAGTCTTGATGTAAAATAAACAAATAATGCCTCTCAGGAAAGTACTGGGAAATGAAATTATAAACCAACTGGGACCCACTTGAATTTAATCAGGAAAAAATAGAAATGAAATCAAATGAACTCCTTTTAGAATGAAACGAATAACCTATGCTCGGATTGTATTAAATGACAAACACAGGGGCAATGGGGAAATTGATACACCAGGCTCTGATCGCTTACCTTAATTCACACAATATAAAACCCTCCAAATTATTACACAACGGTTTATTATTCTCATGAACAGCTTGACCTAGTATTACTGCTCTGAGATCCATCCCATTCGATTCAGCATCGAAAAATACTAGTAAACCATACGAAACATGACCAGACTACAATGGAACTTTGAAAACTAAATATTCCCCCGGCGCAAGGCGAACGTAAACATCTGTAGGCATTTATGATCCTTAGTAGGGGTGTGCGGAGGAAGTGGTTCCAACCTTCCTCAGCCCCGTCGGGCAAAAAGAGTCAGGGAAATTGGGATAGGGACTACAGCGAACCCTCGGCAATTGGCACGACGTTGCGAGTCGAAAGGGCAGGTGGTTTTGATGAGATGGGAGGGAGTTCTGACGAAACGTTGACTTCCGCTGTAGTTCCCCCGAGTTCTTTCAATTAGTAGACTCTAATAATTACTGTAATTTCCCTACACGCAGTTGTACACGTCTGACACTCATTCCTTTCGTCCCAGGATGTAAAAACACCTTGAAAACGATACGAAACACGGCGTATTTGCGATTATACTGCGTTTTGTTAATTTTTTTAACACGTTTTTGTCCATAACAACCATGGGCTTCGTCAGATCGGATTGGCGAGATAGCGGGCACAACTAGATACCAAATGGAATTTTTTGACCACGTTAAAGGCATAAAACGGCCTGGACGGCGGACGGGAGACGAACATTGCAGATTTGTAATCCCCATGTCTTGTAACGTAACGTATAACATTTTGAGGGGGGCTGTAAAAAATTTGTCGTGACCGAAAACATGGGGTTATTATTCAGAATGAACAATAAACCAAAACGGACTTTAAATACTTAATCGCTGGCTTAAAAATGGGATCAATTCGTGAGCGATGCCGATAGCCATTCTGCCGAAAATGTGGCTTCTCCGCTTTTATAAAGAGCAGCAAACTGCACGAGTGGCAGCAACAGTGTTGCCACCATCGGCAGCCCGCTGCAAACCATTACAAGTACTCGTAGTAATGACGAACCTTAATATTTTTTATTTATTTGGGACTTCCCATAGTGTAACAAACATTATTTAGATGATGAAAATATTTTAAAAAAAATCAAATTCATTCTTTTGAAGAAAACGATATTTGACGCGTTCAGTACAGATACATTTTGCAACTTGCCCGCGGAAGGTCAAGTTCTCACGAATTTGTCTCAGAAAATCGTCCACGTAGCAATGATTTCTGAAAGCATCACGAGAATATCAAGTCCTAACGATATGAGTACATTAATATGTTTGAAATATGTTTTTTGAATTCCACTACATCTTTAAGCTCATAGAAGAATTTCAGAGCACAAATCTTGTACATTTTAATGTTTATTTTAGGCAGTCTTATGTTTTATGTTGGATCTCCCGATGTTCTCACGCCGTACGTACCTGTACAAATATTTTCTTCGTCTATTGTCGTTTTATATGCAAGAATACATGTCTTTAGTACAAATACATCCGGAGTGTTCCAAAATCTCTGCATTACTAACTTGTACGTCATCTGGAAGGTCTCCCTAAAATAATTCTAAGAATAATATTTTGAACTGTCTGAAGGACTCCTAAACGAGTTTTCGCAGCACCTCCCCAAACAATAATACGCCGAATCAGTATGAGTTTTTTTACCTGCCCTAACCTAAAGGGACTACCAGGCTCTTAACGGCAAAGTCATTGTTTCCCCTAAGACCTTCCTCAACCCCTTTGTGTAACCTACGGAAAGTCCACCTCTTCAGTTAATTCCAATTGACGACGGATTTCCCCTTAGTCGGAATATCATTTCCTCCTCTCTTTTCACATTCCTCTTCACGACAGACAGCTGCTCCCAAACTTATTCTCCTACAAAGACTCAAGAAAGTCGGTCATCGCCAATTCTCCCAACAGACACACGTTTCATCTCTCATCGATATCTGATTCGGATTTCTCCTTCCCTCCCCTTACAACCAGTTTCACGCCTTCAGAACCCACCTTGTTCACACTTGTATACTTAACTCATATCCTGTTTAAGTCACCTCTTCTTGTACATCCAAGTTTCCAAATCTTGTGATATACGAACTCTTCAAATTACAATTTCGTGCTCAACTAAGACCCGTCTTCAAGATTTATTCAAGTCTATCCTGGCCGAAACAACCATAGTTCAATAGATACGAGGCTATAGACCTTTTAATTTTTTTAGCTTTAAGAGTTCCAGAACTTACCCAAGACCTTAAAAACGTAGAACAGCTTAAGCAACTTTTTGGCCAATGTAGTTATAATTCAAGCCAAGCCAGATAAAAGCCAAGAATCAAAACTATGCAGTAATTGCAAGTTTGATAAAATGGAATGGGTGGGCACTCGGGCACTTTTTCTCCCGACGACATACGGGACAAAGTCCCTTTGTCACTACGGCCGCACATGGGCCTATTGTACACTATCCTTTCCTTAATAGAAGGCGTTGTATATACCCGCCACCCTTAGGAAACCGAGGATGTCCTTCGCTGCAGACTCCGCTATGATTTGGGGTTCAATGAGCCCCTCAGAAAAGTGTTCAAAGCGTTTGGCTGCCAAGGCAGGGCAGTCACATAGGCTGTGCTCTGCTCTCATCCTCCTCACCGCACAGTCTACACACCGCTGCAGAGATGCCCACTTTGTTGAGGTGATACCTAAGTGGGCAAGTGCCCGGTGAGAAAGCTAATCAGAACTCTTAGATCATGTCTGGGGAGTGTCAGCATTGCCTTAGCCCTTAGACAGGTATGAGCGCTGCTTTCCTGTGTCTCCCATCGATCGACCAGACGATTCAGGGGACTTTTCGTCATACGTATGTAACGTTCAGGCCTGATGGGTAGGGATTCTATACCCCTTTTCACAAGGCAGTCAGCCTTTTCATTGCCCTCATGTCCTCTATGAGCCGACACCCAGATAAGAGAAAGACTATTATGGGCACCGAGCCGCTTGAGCAGCCTGGACCTTAAGGTATACGCTGCAATAGCCTGTCAGGCAGCCTGGGTGTACTAGAATTTGCAGATCCTCTTGCCCTTAAGTCCTTTAGCCAGGATCTCTTCTGCTCAGATCTTTACAGCTAGGATTTACGCTTGAAATATCGTGGCATACTCTCCCAGTGGCTGAGCAAGACTGTATTGGGCCCTACAATGTCCAGTCCAGCTCTGCCTCTCATTACCGAACCATCGGAATACCACATACACCTGTTGGGGGCGCAAATGAAGAAATTCTACGTACTGCGTATCTTATCAGATCAAAATCATCAATCATTCGTTGAGGAGATTTGCAAAACCAGAACGGCCCTTGCTATCCCTATAATCTCTCTTTCCCCAACTTCGTCGCAAGTGATTTAGTGCGCGCAGGCTGCAAACAAAGTTGATTCCTGTTGTGACTTGGGAACCAGTCGAAGAAGCGGACGGAAATTTTTTGTACGGCGAGCTGTTTCGATGACCGTAGATTTTTGTCAAGTTTTGATGTCTCTCATCCCTGCTATCATTGCCGTTGAAGAGTCGGAACGCTGAGAACTCCTGCAGTGTGGGTGCCTGGCTCAGTAACTGTGGCTATATTTGTGGGTCATAAATGCTCTTTTTCGGCCGTTTGTGCTCAATTCTGAGTCGTATGGGGGATCTAACTCGTGAGATGGAGTTATCAGGTCGATACTAGTTCTTGCAACGCAACTTTGAACACAGTCAACTCGTCTTTTAAGGGTGAGCTTGGCCATCTGTTCCTTCTGTAGATCAACCCAATGCTCAGAAATACCTATAGAATGAGTTAACTACCAGATCGTACAAAAACGAAGGAAGGGGACTCAGCATTGAGAATTGTGCACCACTTTGTTGATGGCCGCTCGGGAAAAGAAGACAAACAGAACAGACGGTCTGCCGTTAACTCAAGAGCGGAAAATCGGCCTCTTGAATATTTATGACTGATATTAAGTCGGTCAATCATCAACCTTGTTCGCCCAACTACGAGTTTCATTCTAGGAATAGCAAGAGGAAATTCTCGACCTTTCCTGAAGGTATCAATCGCAGGCGGTCCTACTTAAACTTCGACTACCTTTCCGCTCTGGAATACGTCAAGAGTGGGCGGTATCCCAAGGGAGTTCAGGGCTATTTCTACTTCTTTTTCGAGAATAATTACATTTCTCAACCGGCGAATGTTGCCGAGAGAAATCGTTGTAATTTGTGAAAACTGGAAGCAAACTATTATAGTCGACAGATAACCTCTGCTCCAAAATATGAACACTGAGGAAGACTAATCATTAAACAAATACATAGAGTATGGTGTCACTCACGCGCCGTAGAACCATATGAACAAGCATTAAAAACATTATACCAGAGGCAAACCTGCCAATGGATGATACTAAAACGAGAAACCTCAACACTAGGGCACATAGACCCACAGTCAAAGATGATTCGGAAATCATCTGCTACGCTGATGGCTCAAAAAATTTCTGGGGTAACGCAGGAATAGGAGTCTATATAGGAGGCTAGAATGAGAGGAATCACTCCTGTTAGGTACTGTTTGGCGCAGGTCGAAATTAGTTGGATTTTGATTTCGGCCATGTGACATGAAGTCTGACAGAAGCAGTTTCGGGGTATGGGCTACGAAAAACCTTTGAACCGCTGCTAGGAACAAACCTGGTCAGAAACGAAGGCCCATGGAGGTTATGTCATGTTCTTCACTCCCGTTTTTTAATTTTTATTTGTCCTGGCACATGTTCCTGTTTTTCAATTTTTGCTCTTATCTTCTGTTCCCTGCTCCCTTCCCGTGAAAACATTTTTCCTGGATCGTTTTGAACAAAGTGGAAGACTCAACCTTGACCGTCACTTCAAAGTCTGTGGCTCCTTGTTTTCAGTTTTTATTTCGGCATGCCTTAGGTAGGAGGGGGCGCTTAATTTTTAATTCCAGTTTAATTTTTTTATCAGTAAATATTGTTCTTTTTTTTGGTTATATAGGTAGCTCGTGGGGAATCCTGTACCGTTCGGGAGGAGGGTACGGCAGGAAAATTCTG
Organism: Pachypeltis micranthus; assembly: GCA_020466155.1. NCBI lineage: Eukaryota > Metazoa > Arthropoda > Insecta > Hemiptera > Miridae > Pachypeltis > Pachypeltis micranthus. The sequence continues at coordinate 10,876,633 of CM035781.1, read as the reverse complement.
TCCCCCCATCCTGCGTGTTTAGCGGTTCCAATTCAAAGAAGGGGTTAGTAGTTAAGGTTTAGGCACTTCTGAGAGGATTGTGGCCAGCCCACCTCCCTCACCACCAAGGTGACACGACGTCATACTCCTCTGCCCCATCACGTGAGGTGACGTCAGCCCCCTTCCCTCATCATTTCACATAATCTGACGTCCTACCCCCTCCACCATTGCATCCACTGAGAGCCCACCCAATGAAACCCCCTCTAGTGCTGTAACTTCTAAGTTGACCCCCTACCCCCACCCTCAACAACAACCGGGTGTGACGTCATAACCCATCTGCTATAGTAACTTCTGAGTGGTTCCCCTACCCCTCTCCTTAAAACACCTCGTGTGACGTCAAAACCCCAAACCGGCCAAACGACCTATTGTGCCAGTCCAAATGTCTCATAGGTCGATGCCTAGCCTCCTAAGGAATGCCAGGTATTTCCTACAAGAGTCCTCATTGGTATCCATCCTAGGAGAAGTGGTGCCAAAGGCCAAAAGTCGCTCCCTCACAAGTCTCTGGCAGTGGGCCAGGACATGGTAGGGAGTCTCCTCGTCTATGCCACACCACCTGCATCGAGGGGTGTTGACTATACCCATAACTTACATGTGTTTGTCCGTTCGGCAGTGCCCCGTTATGATCCCAACAATCTGCCTTAAGTCCTTCCTTTCCATCCTCAGAAGGGTGTGTCTTATCTCACTTGATTGCTCTGAGACAAAGCGTTTGGAGTGTTTCACTCCTGCAGCATTCCAGATTGTCTGATGCAGTCTTCTGGCGTCTCACAGTCCTTTTTACTAGTGATAGAGAAATCCCACAATGGGGCGGTGGCCCAACAGGTACCGTAGATGAACCGCCTCTGGCCAGATGGTCCGCCCTCTCATTTCCAATGATCCCCTTGTGTCCTGGAATCCAATACAAATTAACTCTATTCGCACTTGCTAAGGAGTTAAGCCACATTCTGCACTCTTGCACCAGTTTTGGCGTAGTGCCGTAGTTCATAAGCGCCTTGCACGACTCTTGACTATCGGTCAATATATTGATAGTTCTGTCTACAGCCTTTCTCATGCATTAGGATTGCCCCAGTGATAATATCATAGATCTCTGCTTGCCTGAAGCCTTTTCTTTGTAGCTGTGGGAAATTTCGCTTCCGCCTCTTCAATTATTTCCGAGCGACAATGGATTTCCCCTTTTTGCTTTCTCCACTTTCCAAAATATTCCCCTCTCCCTTCCCTCGTCTCCCAGTTCTCAGCTTTATGATGCGATTTATTTATATTCCGACATATGACGTTTTTTGTTCTGGTTTTTGTAACTTGAATTTTTGTCCCGTTCGTTTTGTGTAAAAAGAGGAATGTACATGTAAACTGTTCATTGTCTCCTGGCAGAATGAAAGAGATGGCCTCAAGGCCCTAATTCTTCCAGGTAAATAAATAAAACATTTCAACAATATCTTTCTCTTTCTTCTTCTCCCCTTTTCTTGCTCTCTTTCTCCCTCTTCTTCCCACCCATTAACTCCCACACTATGGCCCTCACTCTCTTTACCACCGGCATTTTTACTAGTTCATATGATGAAGTAAAATAGATTGTATTGGGATCGAGAATATACGTGGGGCTGAGCTGAGGAAAGTTGTGTGATGCGTTGCACTATTTATTTTGTAAGTACCGTTAGTCGCAAAACAGGCTTTGAGAGTTTTTTGTACCCAAAACAAATGGTGAGGTGATTTTGAGGAGTGTTGCTAACTGTCGAGGGGGGAGGGGTTGTGGCGACAGAGAGAGATAATGAAATTTATTTAAAATACAGAAATTTAAAGAATTTATTTAGGTGAATGAACCGAGTTGGCGGGTTTTCGGTTTCGGGCAGGACTCACTCGGAGAATTCAATTCGTTCCGGCGGCTACTTCTCTCCTGACCAGTTTGCCCAGGAACATAACATCGGCCACCCCTTTACAGATCAATGTCAATTCTGAGCCCCCTCCCCCTCCCCCCTCGTCACCTCTTAAGCTCTTGATCGATGGATGAATTTCTCGAAGCCTGCCGTCAGAACTGGCAGATCAACTTCATACTTCAAAACTCTTCCTTAGGGTAACTTTAGAGTAGACGACGGTTTAAGAAGGAATCTAATTGTGTCCGATTGAAACGTTTATTAATTAACCCTCGCCAAAATGAAAGCTGTTTATATAGCTCCTGACAGTGGCAAACGCATCAAGGTGTGTTTTTATAGCGCTATCAGGAAAATCGCGAATAAATTGCTCGTCCTTGTGATCACTAACGAGGTATTATTTCGTACCAACAGCTCTAAATGTTGCAATCTTTGCGTTATATTTGCAAAGGTCGCAGAGAATGATTTTATCTCTGCGGCCAAAGTATCAAGGGCTGTCGATCTATCTTCCGACATCTGCGTCATAGCTTGATCCAGTCTGTCCCCCACCTGATCAAGGCGACCTTTCAAGGCTTGAACTTGTTTTTTTAACATGTCCTGATCCGCTTGTATTTGTGACATTTGTTTGTTTGAGGGCGAGTCCTTACATCTGGCCCTTCTTCGACCAATCTCCGGCGTGTAATCGACGCAAACGGGATGAAAAAAGAGAAGTTTGGGGAGGAGCAGTTGAGTGCATTTCATGCATTGAAGAGGTGCCTCACTAATCACCATATCTTACGACTTTATCGTCAGGGGGCTGAAACCAAACTTCACACAGATGCATCAAAATACGGATGTGCTGCGATTTTGCTGCAGCGCGATGATGTTGACCAGCAGTTTCATCCTGTGTATTATTCCAGTTGGTGCACAACTCCAGCAGAACAAAACTACATAAGCTATCAGCTTGAAGTCTTAGCTGTTGTAAGAGCGTTGACGAAATTCAGGATCTACCAGTAGGGAATACGTTTCCGGATTGTCACAGATTGTCAAGCTTTTCAGATGACCATGAATAAGAAAGATATCTGTGTTCGAATGGCCAGATGGACATTACTCATGCAAGATTTTGACTTCAAAGTGATTCACCGACCCGTAAGCAAAATGCCACACGTTGATGCACTAAGTAGATACCCGATTCCAGAAGTGTTAACGATTGAAGAAGAAAGCGAGTCATGTTTCTTTGCTCGATTGAAGGTTGTACAAGACAAGGATAAGGAAATACAATCAGTTATAGTTGCAAAGAAGCCAGGTTATGTAATGAAAAAGGGAATATTGTTCAAAATAGAGGATAATGAGCATTTCTTTGTTGTTCCAAAGGGCATGCAGTCTGAAATCATACAGTCAGCTCATGCCAGAGGTCATTTCTCAGTTGGAAAGACTATGGCGCTGTTGAAAAAAGATTATCACTTCCCAAACATGAAAAAGAAGGTCGAAAATGTCATTCGCAGTTGCATTCTAGGGGAGAAGAAAGGAGGGAAACACGAAGGATTTTTGCATCCAATTGAAAAGAACGAACAGCCGCTAGATACGTATCACATTGATCACCTTGGCGCTTACCACGTTGGACCTCTTGCTGCAGATGCATTTCCGCTTGCGTAGCGATCTGTTTTCTGCAAATTTCGCACGCATCCGTGACCGGAAACGGACACACAGCAGAGGGGTACAAGTGTATGAGAATCCCACCGGGTTAGCCTGGTTAAGTGCACTAGACAGCCACGAAATGTGTGATAAACAATGAAACAACGAGCGAAATACGTATGTGAAACACAAAGCAACGAAAAGAAAGAAAAGAGAACGTGTAGTTTTGTTTTTGCTCTGCTACCAGTGTCACGAGTGTTCAGGGGGGCACAACCAATTTTCTTCGTGAGTAAAAATAAAGGCTTTATTAAAGGAAATTATAAAAGAAAATAACTGGTTCGGTTTAGGTAAAAAGGGGTAATAAAATATTAAAGTACACAGGAAAAATAATTCTCCTCCCGACGTATAGAGTTTAGGGGGCTCACCAAGTTCGCTTGCAATCGGTCGACACTTCGGCGCGTAAACGGAGACTGAGCTCTCCGGCTCAGGGCCCTCTTCATTGATAAGATGCCCTGGCCTCCCGAGTCCGGGGGTCGTGACTCTGTCACACATCCTGGGAAAAGCACCGGTTTATCGCAGGAGTCTGCTCAGCAGAGCCAATGTCAAATGAAGCAGGTAGTTACTCCGTTTCGAGAACATTCCCGCAACTTTTCTCTTTGTTGCCTCGAGAAAATGGTTTCCAGACAAATAACCTGTAGCAATTACGTTTACACGAGATGGATATTAAGTTTAAAAAAAATATCTGGTGCGTTGCAACACACAACTTTCCTTAGCTCTACAACAATTCACTTTGTACATGGCTAATTCTATTTAATCAATTCATTTATCACAGTTCCGGAATTTATTGTGATGCTCGTACTCATTGCAGGACCATTATTGAGCAATTGGTACCCAGATAATTAATGAGGCTGTAAACACGATTTTTTGAAAAAAGGATTGTAATCACTTTTGCAGAGTTATTGGAAAATAACTGTAAGAACTGGTAGTAAGCGCAACGGCAGTAGTGGAAATTCAGAAATTTCTGGAGTGAGCCCCATGTATCACATGTGCGTTTTTAAACACTCACCCTTTAGGTATTGAATTGGACTACAATACCAATTTTTTTTAACATTCTACAAGAATTCCAGCGGAGTTTATGAGGAAAAAACTGCGCGAAAAACGCTTTTGGTCGAAAATGTTGATAATTTATTGTGCTGCTCTCGTCATTTTCCCATGAATGAGAATTTTATAGTATCATTGCCTGATTGAGAGCTATCAACATAAAAAATTTAATCAAAACCGTTAGAGCCGTTTTTGAGAAAAAAATTTGGTGTTTTGATCACTATGATGACTATAGTTAACTTTCGGTGGATTTAGCCCATACCCTCATTATTGCGTCCCAAAGTAACCTGTAGGCTAGACATCAAGTTTCAGCTGATTTGGTACGGTGGTTTCCTCTAAAAACTGCCCTAAAATCGATTTCGTCGAAAGTTTTGGTAATTTATTGCGCTGCTCTCGTCATTTTCCCACAAATGGGAATTTTATGGTATAATTGCCTTATGAAGAGCTATCAATATAAACAATTTAATCAAAATCGTTAGAGCCGTTTTTGAGAAAAAAATATTTGGTTTTTTCATCACTATGATAACTATAGTTAGCTTTCGGTGGATTTTTTTCAAACCCTTATTTTGGCGTTCCATGGTGACCTGCGGGCGAGATATGAAGTTTGAGCTGATTTGGTACGGTGGTTTTCTCTAAAAATCGTTCACAGACACACACACACACACACACAGACTGACACACAGACCATTTTCCCAAATAGTGTTTTTCGGACTCAGGGGGGTCTGAAACGTAAAGATTTGAAGAGAACTCAAAATTCGTTTTTCAGCCGATTACATAACTTTCCTTTCTACTTCGTAGAGCAAGGAAAGTAAAAATTATTAAACCTCATACTTTAGCTGCCTCTAGCCCTCTCAGTTACGCGGCCAGTTCACATGGAGCTATTGTTCCCCACTGTAGTAGTTAGGGCTATGGCACACCTGAGAGGATCTAGGTCAACCCCCACCCCTTCTCAATCTACTACAGCTGATATGGAGTCACCCCCCTCGTGTGACCTCATGCCCCCACCACCACCATAATTTTTCAGCGGATCAACTCCCTCGTGTGACGTCATGCCCCCACAATTGGCGCAACTTCTGAGTGGATCTACGACATACCCCTACTAATTATTGCGCTAATGCCTAAGTACCTCCTACTCCAATTGCCCCCCACAGCACACGTGTTCACACAACTAAATAAATCCCGAGCACGCGTGGAGCCCTAAAATAAATCGCTACGTATTTTTACTGAAACATAATTGCGCAATAAATGGTCGCCCTATGCTCCTAGCAAACATTACGCAAATTACGAGATTGATAACGCGTATCGTTATTATTGAGAATAAAGTAAGCGAAAATAGGTATTTAATTCTTATTAATTAATTTAGATCGGTTATACGCCGAAAAAGACGTAGGGCGTCGTTAAAAATATAAAAAACGCGTAATTTCATTTTCACGCGACGTCATATCATATGGTTGGGCGAGGGGTGGGGGGTGGGGCGAGCGTCATGACAGCTGGGGGGTGGGGAGGGAGGTTTGACCTAGATCCTCCCAGGTGTGCCATAGCCCTAACTACTCGCTGTTCTCACACAAAACGTAAGACTTCCTTGAGGCCCATCTCTGCGATCTCATCCTGCCACAGCTGGGGAACCACAAGCACTCTGAGGCCCACCTTCCCCCCACAAAGACGCAGTAGATGCTTCGTTGACTTCAGCCCCGTCTCGCAGAATCTGCAACTCTGTACCTCCGACCATGTGATGTCTTGGTGTGCTGTGTCCTGTGAAAAGGCTACAAATCACCCGTTCGCTGTCTCTTTCCACATTAAGGACTGCTCCTTGCGGAGCCTAATAGTCAAGCGTGACTGACTTTAACCAGGGGCGTCCTGCTAGCAGGCCGCCCTGCACTTCTCCTCCCACTAGCAAACTTTCTCAACTGAGTGGCTCTTTCTGCAGGAGAAGGGCCAGCTCAGAGGCCTCTTCATTCCCTTTTATTTTTTATAACATGGCTCCCAACTTAGTGTTTAAGTGTTCTCCTTTGCCAAGACCACCAAACCATTCCCAAACCAGCAATGACGAGAAAGCATAAAAAGCCATCCCCTTAAGTGCAGCCTGACTGGGGTCTTTTTCCGTTTCAGCCCTCTGCGTAGGAGCCATCGGTAGTGAGCTCTGTCGGGAAAAGTGTGATGGATCCCTGGCCCTGAACTCCTCCACCTGCCAGGCCATCTCTTACTGGTCCATCTGTGTAGTACTCGTATCCACCACCAGTCCATCTAGATCTTTTTTGAATAAGTATCCTGAAGGGCAGTTTGAAGTTGTACGTTCGCACTGAGTCCCGAGTATGTGGACCAGCCCTGCCTCCCCCTGCACGCAAACTGTTCAATATTGGATGGTACGGAGCCCTGCTACCTCGCCTGAAATGGTTGTCTTCCAGGATACATGTATGTGGAGAGGTGCAAGATCCAGGAGGACCTCCAGTACAGCTGTGTCAGCATACACCAAGTCATGGCTATGCAGGCGCTGGCTGCAGTCTTCTTTCCTAAGTGTAAAACCCGACATTTGTATTTCAACGGGTTCCACTAATCGGTCTGAGAATTCTGTTTTGTATTGTAGGTTCTTCATTTGTAAATTGGAAGCAGGTTCTCAAAGAACACATCCACATAGGCATACAGCCCGTATGTCGAAGCAATGAGACATCCCAAGTCCATTTTGAGTGCAATTTCACGCTCAAGTGACGTGTTTCAGAGGGATAGGGTACCACACAACCACTGCCGGCCCAGAAATTTCAATCCGTTTACGAAACTTGTAAAACGAAAAAGGGCGCACGTCCGCAACCGTTCTTTCCGTTGTCCAAAATTAGGCCTATTATTCTTAAAGCTCGGAGCGGTCAATATTGCAACTCTTCCCTAATAACTTAACTGTTGTTTTGTTGATTGTCGATCTACCGCGAATCAGTTGTTTTGATCCTGTTAACCCCATTTACCAAAATACGGGGGTCAGAGAATGAGGCTGATCGACGTCGATTATACTTTCGGTTTACGGCTTTTCGGAGCCTCGTGATTTATTGATTTCAAAACATTTTCGCGCTTTGAACCAATCGCCCTCTTTCAAAAAGAAATTTGTAGAGACCGAATCGAGAACTAACAATAAACAGTTTCTGATGGCCGCTAAACGAAAAGAAATTGATGCTTAACTTGACCTGTTAACTTCTGGTTTCTTGGAATTCGCGAAGTGTGTCGGAACAGTTTATGTGCATCTATCGTCCTGTTCCTCCATAATGTGACTTATTATTGCAACTGAAAAATTAGGTACATCCTATTTAGCAATATTTGTTGTCATAATGAGCACATTGCAGGTAGGTTTACATCTAATCCAAACACTATATAGTAATGTAAGCAGCACGGAGTTTTATTACGGTATAATGGCGCAGCACAACAAAGTCCAGTGTTTTTTTTTTCGCTTGAGTCGCCGAAGCTCTCCTTCGTTATTCAGAACGTTGAGCATCTCCAGGTTCTGACGTTAATGGAGGCGTTGTGCGTCCTTCTGTGCGTATTTTACAATGATTTCGTTCACAGACTCCATCTTTAAATCTCGATGAATAGCGCCTGACGCGTGTACCAAGGAGCACCAACTGCGAGGTTCGAATTTTTAAAATAGTTGAATCCTTAGCGCAATCCGAGAGCTGTATTCCGTAGGTCCAGATTGTGCGAATTTACTCCTGCGTATCGCCAAACCAACCCAGAACACATTAACACATTGCACCAGCGTGCCACCATACCCATACTGCCCCGCAGTTTGGGAGGTTCAGGAGAGATCTTTCCTTCGTGTCTTCACTCTTGATCCCAGCGAGATACTGACCTTGGATCAGCAAACTCCAGCCTCATCTGACTGAGCACTAGTTTCCCTCTGAACGCAGCATGGGGAGGGTGAATGCCATTGGCGTGAGCTGACCAACCGTGTCTAACACTGTGCGCCCGCCAACCTGCCCACTTCTGGCAAGAGAAGATGGCATGGGAAGTATGATCCACCATTGGTGCAAGCAAGCCCTAAAGGCTTCATGTCCTTTTAGGAACTGAGGGAGGTAGAAATCCACGTTACTGCGGAGTCGCCTGAGCCATGAACCAAGTTCTGGTACCAGTCACCTTGCCCCCTCCCATGGGTCACAGCCCTTCTTCTTCTCTTCTGATGGCTGTACATTGGCTGCCCTGCTGTTGATGGGGCTCCTTCCGCTCAACTGCCAGAAGGTAGATTGGGATAACACTCACCACCACACGCACTGCTTCCTGACCGTCCAATGTGCAGTAAGAGCAAGCAATGCGAAGGACACACCTCTGCTGCGTCGCTGCTATCCGCTTCCTGTGGTGGGCTATGCTCAGTGTATCAGCCCACACCTCCATCCCATATAAGAGGATAGAGTGTCCAACGCTCATAACCGAATGGGGTTTGTTATTTGAATAGTGAATGCGAATTCTTACACAGAAGAAAATGTACAAACTGGTTACCCAAACCTGGTCAATAAATAACTCGACGTGCACGCTCCAGAAAACGAGTTCGACTCAAAGACAAAGACTTAGCAATTGTGCGATTAATGAGGCCTTGTTATTTTTCCCAAAATCGTTTCTCAGAAGGTCGATTCTCACCCGCTCCAGGTGGATAAAAAAAGCTGTGATTGGGAGATCTCATCGAGATTAGGGGAGAGAGAGAGTGAAGTACCACACATTTCGTTGACCGCAGACCTTGCAACAGCAATGGTGCTGCTCATTAAACATTAGTAGATATTTGTACGTTCCAGGGTGTGGCTGTTATGTCATCCCCAATCGAACGGATGTCGTCTGCATTTGTGGCAATGGTTGTATTTTCTTCTAGGGGTCTTGGACGCACGAAAGAGGCAGCTTAAGAACCTTGTTGATAAATAAAAGGGACTTCGGTGAGTGTGAGTGAAGATTATATTGTGCTTTAACGGAATAGCTATACGAGGTTGAGTATATAAGCGCTGACATAAGAGGGCTCTGAGTCCACGTGAACTGGTTGTGTGGGAAATGAGAGTGGAGAAAGAGTGATTAGAGCTGTTACTGGCCTGAGAGTTGATACAGTAATGTCTATAGTAACAAGTGGCTGTGGGTATTGAAGAAGGAGGTAAATCGACAGTAGGGATGGAAATTTTGGAAAGTCCGTTGTCAGTTCGGATGTTAAACCAAACTTAATCCCTTTGTCCGGAGGAGAAGCCGACTGAACTGGCCATCGGACTTCCCCATGGCAAACATAAAATATCTGGTGCGTAGCAACACACAACTTTCCGCCACCCCCGTAATTTCGAACACCACCTACATAGGCGGGCGCTATATCTTCGTTCAACGCATTTTTACAGGAACATTTATGGAGAACAGAATGTAGAAATTAGTTAGCTGAGAGTACTCCGAAAGTTTGATCGAAATCGTTAGAGCCGTTTTTGAGAAAATTGGAATACCGATAAATTAATATTCGACAAATCTCCTTTCTTGAGTTAACTTGGCTTATATCTCCGTTCAGCATATAAATACAGAAATAATTATGGAGAACGAAATGTTGGTATGGGTGACTGAAAGACACTCCATTAGAATTTATCACATCTGGTGAAGAAGTTACCCTGGAATTTACGGTGTACCGCCTGACTCCCTTAGAAGGCCCTGGTGGATCGTGGTCTAGTGGTCAAGACACTCGATTCATAATTCTCGACGAAGATCGAGGATTGTGGATCGAGCTCCGGCGCGATTGCCGTAATTTTTGCCTGAGTCAGCGGATTCCCCAAAACGTCTCCAAAACCCCCCTCGTAACATTGGTGGCAGCGATATGCGAACAAGTCCACGCTCCTTCATTCCAAGAAAAAGAAGAGAGCCTGAGAGAAAGAATTAAAAAAATTAAGAGAGAAAATAATGAGACGAGTTCTCGGGTCCGAGATTCGCTGACGCTGTGAAAGTTCCAGCGGAGAGAAAAATGGTGACGCGCCTACTACAATGTGAATGAAAAAGTAAGCGCCCTTTCCTTGTCGCCCTCTCGTTCCCAGAATCTTTGATCGGATTTTCCGAGGATTCGCTCAACTCTCAAAAAAATCCGTTCATTAAAAGTCGTCCGCTCCAGGAGCAGCGGCTAACGGTGAGGGGGGAGATGTACCGCCTGACTCCCTTAGAAGGCCCTGGTGGATCGTGGTGTAGTGGTCAAGACACTCGATTCATAATTCTCGACGAAGATCGAGGATTGTGGATCGAGCTCCGGCGCGATTGCCGTAATTTTTGCCTGAGTCAGCGGATTCCCCAAAACGTCTCCAAAACCCCCCTCGTAACAACGGAAATGTTCGAAAAAACGTTATTTTCGGCACATTTTGATTTTTATCTCTGTTCAATGGACTGTCAGAGGAACATTTATTGAGAATAATATGTAGGTATTAACTATTCGGATACATCTTGAAAGTTTGGTGATAATCGTTGGAGCCGTTTTGCCAAAAAGCGTAAAAAACCTATTTTAGCTTCATGGGCCTATATCTCCGTTCACCGTATTTTCATGGAGATATGTATGGAAAAGAAAAGTTGGGTATTAATCAGTAGAAGATAATTTGAAAGTTTAATCAAAATCGTTAGAGCCGTTTTCGAGAAAAATTCAAAAAACCCTAGTTTTTGGTACATTTTCGTCCCCCCACCCCCTTCCCATCGGCCGAAATCGTCCATAACCTTATTTTGGTGTCTACAAAAAATAACGAACAAAACAAAAAAAGAACCAGCTCAATCGGATCAGCCGTTCTCCCGCAAATCGAACTACAGACACACACACACACACACACATACACACACACACACATACACACGGACCACGCGCCGAAATTAGGTTTTTTAGACTCGGTAGGGTCTGAAACGTAAAGATCTGAAGAAAACCCAAATTTTTTTTTTGGGCCGATTACTATACTTTCCTTCCCTTCGGGTAGCGGAAAGTAAAAAAGGGTTCGAATGCACCATGGGAAAGGCCCAAGCTCAAGGTCCCAACTACTTTGGCCTGTGCCGAACATGGGGTTAGTCTCGTGTGTACAGGATGTTGAGCACTGGCCCTTATACACCCCCTTGTGGTACTCCCGCTTTTATGGACTTCAAGCCAGAGTATTCATTTTCGTATTTCACCCTGAAATGCCTATTTTCATGGTAGGATTTTAGTGCCCTTTGTACTCGAGTCCCTCGTGTCAATTCTAGTCAAAGGGCTGAGCCGCATCCAAGAAAATACTGTCTTGTACTCATTTACCTTCTAGAGTCTTTTCTGTTATGTCAGTGATTCGGTTGACTTGATCAAATTGTAGAATGTCGTTCGGGGAACCCAAATTGATGATTTGGGATCAAATTTATATAATTTGATTTAAGCTGTGTAAGGAGCAACTTTTCCAAAAGTTTTGACGTGAAAACGTTATGTGATTTTCCTGGTTTGGAGATCATTATAACCTCCGCGACTTTCCACTGTGAGGGTACATATTATCCATTATCGGCGGAGCACGTCCAGTGGCAGATTTCAATGTTTGAAAAATGATTGTTAAAAAACTACACCTTTAATGAAATGTTTGTCTATTTTAATCAAATCACAACTAAAGCGGATTTTATTTTTTAAAAACCATGTTCTCCAAAAGGCGGCCATTGAGGCTGACTCACTCTTCGAGTCTAGCCGCATATTTTCAAAAACGCGTTTACAGAGTGCGTGGGGAATCTTGTTGGCTTCAGCTTCAATATTTTCTTTAAATTGTGGCAAAGTGCTGGGATTTGTTTTGTAAACAAGAGATTTTAAGTATCCCCATAAGAAAAAGCCGCAAGAGCTCAAATCGGGTGATCTAGGGGGCCATGGTATGGTACTGTTCCGGGACATGTTTTTTTCAGCCGCATCGCATGCATGGACACATTAGTGTAATGCTCCGACGTGGCCGAAACTGAGGGGTCGGAGGATTAACGAAAATAAGAAGGAAATACCAAAAGGTGCGAAAAGATAGGTGGTGATTGAGAAGGAAGAGAAAGTGCTGGGAGACTAGGAAAAAGAATAACTGTGGAGACTAGAAAAATTGTATTCGGGTTAGTGAAGGGCAACCTGCTTCCTCGGGGGACGGAAATGGAGAAAGAGCTCGGGATTTCGGTGGAAGGCTCGGCGATCGTCCTCTGCTGAGCAAGCACTCTCGATTCGGCTAACTCCGTATTTGGGCTACTCGCCACCTCGAATTCGGTTCTCACGCTGGTACTTTATCTAACTATCACTCCTCGTGCCGGTGATATGGTTTACGGCAAGGAGGAGAAACGATAGCGAAGCCTTCTCTCTAGGGGAAGAATGTTGATGCTCAGCTCATCGTCTCGATAGCGCCGTTCCTTGGGCGGTACATGGCTCCCCAGGTTAAATTGAGCATGTCCTCATGCGACCAGGTAGGCAGAACGTTGATTTTCGAAGAAATAAGGCCCTATGATTGCAGATGCACTTATGCCCGACCGTGGCTATCGCTGGTGTAGGTGCTGGTTTGGGTCTATTTATTGTTGTATGTGTTTGTATGTTGTTTGTCTATTTATTGTTGTATGACTGAATAAGGTTGATTGATGGTCCATCACGTAATCGACGAATGCCGTAACGATGATTAAATCGACTGCGTGCTTGAGACAGCGAAAATCCATTCGACATGTACGACTCGATGGCAAAAGCGCGATGCATTTCACTCCACTGTTCCGGAGCTACTAAAAAATTCGCAACGCAGGCGCTACTAACGACGCCCCCTGCGCCCCTCTACCGTGATGCGTTCATAAATGACGTTCGTTTAAACTTTTGATCTCTGCCACTGGACACCCTGTATGTAAGGGGCTGGCTGGGATGTGGCTCAGAGTGCTTGGGGTCCCTCAGCCGCTGCCAGAGGAGGTTGCAGGGATATACCTCAATGTCGTCTTGCGTTTTGTGCGAGAATGGTAGGGACGTCGCATCAGCGAATACTATCTCCACGTGAGCTGGGGATGGAACTGAGGCACGCAATAAGCCCCAGTTACATTAAGCTAAAAAAAAAAATCCAGAATGACTTTAGTAACAATCCGAAGAACGGAAGCCGAAAACTCCAGAAAAAGAGATTATTTCAACGTTGTAAACTTTTTTCCCTCGACTTTCAATATCAAGCCGACACGGTAGTGAGCGACCCTAGAAACTAGGCAATAGGCAATTTGGTTCTCGTAAAGCTGGAGCACCTGTCGCGAAAGTACTTGAAGCTTACGTTTTAAACTTCAGGTAAATTGTCTCCTGTAACTCAAATGTCGGAGGCGGAGCAAAACGTCTCAGCTCCTTTCAAAGAGGATTAATTATCTTTTGACGTTTTGAAGAGCACTTACTGTTGATACGCGAGTGACAGCGAGGAGGGAACTATGCGCTCGTACAAAGCCGAGCGAAGAACTTGATCGATAATGTGCTCCTTTTGAGAGACCACTCTTCTGGAGTTTGAGCCCCTGTTTTAGTTTATCTTAATCGTGAGCCGCAAAATGGTTGGCGTGTTATTTCGACCTCCCCTCGCCCATACCCTCCCTCTTCCTACTTTTGGACTATGAGCTTGGAAGGTTAGCTTATTTAGGGGATAACCCCTGGGTTTCGAGTCTTTTTCGGTGCTTCTTTACTACTCAACATATTCGAGAATTAATCGCGATCTGTGCAAGAAATTAGCCGACACAAAACCTAAGAAGCCGTAGGTTTACTCCAGAACGTAGCGGTTGATCATCTGGAAGCTGTCCTGATTATTGCACCACCAAAACAGCTGAGAGACATCGACCATGGCGAGCGATACAAAGATGTTAGGGCCAAGCACACAAGTGTAAGTAGGAGAGATTGCTATGGTGTGTCAACGATCTGCTTCTGAGGGCTAAAGAAAGTGTGCTACTGTATAGACCAGAACTGTGAGCTGTCCCTTTGGCAGTGCTGTAGTACTGTCTGTGAATGGCTATTGTTCAAGGAAGAGAAGCGCTAAGGGTGGATTAGAGCGGAATTCTAGAGCTGATGTTCGTAGGGCTAGGAATGTTCATCGATCTGGTGGTACGACTTTGAACGCCCCAGGCTAGGCAGGATCGATGGGAGTCGGTAATGTGACTTCATCCACCAAGTTTCTTCTAAAGCAGTGAGGGGAATTTTTATTTCTAGTGATTCATGAAAGGGGCGCAGCAACTTTCACACCTATCTACAGGACTGTTACATGGTCAACATGACTGTTCCTTAACAATCCTAAGTGAGTTATATCAGTCGAAAGTCATGGGAGGTTGAGGTTCAGCTATCATGCATGCCTGGGCACTCACTCGCTCAGCATCCACCTAACCCAGAACAATGGAGGTACAGCAGGTTCTCATTTAGCCAGGCTGTTGCTCACGTGTGACCACAATGAGGAATGCTCAAAGGAGAAAAATGCTTAATTTGTTTTCCCATCTTATGTAACTATCTTATGTGTATATTTACTATTGAGCCAGGGTTTTTGTCATAACCTTCTCAGCTTGCAGAAGCAGTCATGAGCTTGCTAAGTGGTAGTCAAAGCTGGCAGTAGTCAATCATGTCTAAGTCAGTGCCCTTGTGCATGAGGCAAACCTTGCGAGGTAGTGCCTTTACGGAGCTGGAGGTGACGGGTGGTTGAAGTGAGACGGGAGTGTGTGCGGAGTGCCTGGAGGAACGGTAACTTTCGCTACATCGTTCTGCAAGTTCCTTTAAGTTGTAGATTTACCCTCACTTTAGGGGGCGCGGTGGCTGAGCGTGTTTGGGGCGTGAGGCTGTCCAAGCCAGGCGAGAATAGAACCAGCTGACTCCGTCTGGTAAACCCAGGTGGAAATGAGCACCAACGGTGGCTGGGGGTGGCTGGACGTGGGCCCATCATGTGGCCACAGCAACTGCCACAGGTCCTGCAGCTTCTGCTGCCTCCCTATTTTCTCTCTCCATACCTTCATTTTATTAGCTGAGATTTCACAGTTTTCCACTTGTCCAACACCTTTGTGACTCGCCATGTTCGTCCCATAGACAAATACCTTGGAAACCATACCAAACACGTATTGCTATAAAACTGATTTATAAACCATTTCTCGCTCACAACAACCACGGGTTTCGTCGGGCTGAATCAGTCTGCCCAGTAAACGGGCAAATCCAGTACCCAAATGGAATTTTTATGTGAAGGAACGGCTTTTTAAGAAAAATGTAGCAGGGATGACGGTCGGACGTTGGAGATTTGGGATCCCCATGCTCTGAAACTCAAAGTGTCAAGTTTTGAGGGGGGCGGGGGGTATTATTATGTACTATTCAGAGAGAAAGAGAAGAAATTTGGGATAAAAAAACTATGTAACTGAGAGGAAAATAACTGCACCAAACGAACGAACTCAATAAATTAAACACTTCTTCCACGATAAAAATTAATAGTCTCGACGAGAAAAAATTTAAACAAAAAAAGTCTGACCTGAAAAACTTCGCTTGGTGGTAGGAGTGGTGCACCGATGGCCGAAAAAAATGGAATGCTGATGATTCAAAGAAAAAGGTAGTGGGGTGATGACCCAAAAAAAGCAAAATCTTTGACGAGCGGTCGTAGGATGCGGCTGCGTGGTTAGGCGTAAACATTCAGAGCGAATGATAAACCAAAACGAAATGATGTAGTGTGCAGAAGTAATCCTGCTTTTTCCTCATTTTGTGTATCCAACATTTGATCACGTGGGAAAACAGGTTAAGAACACCTCCCTGATGGTAAGGATTTCCCAGGGTCATACCTCCGCGCTGTATCACTCAGCACAGCGCTTCACCGGGAGATTGGCTAGATGACAACCTGCCATACCTCCACTGATCTGTGTTAGGTGAACGTTGAGCGAGTGCCCAGGGTCTTTCATGATACCTCCAGACATGCAAGTGATACAACTCTCTCAAACGGGAGGAAAATCAACAACCCTTCTTGAGGTACTGCGAGTAGAACTCTGTGGGTTGTGCAGCTGGCCACTGACGATTTTGATACACCACTTCCTCTTCAAAAGACAGAACGGCACTGGTAGATTGGAGTACAGTGGAGCGATCGTGAATGAACCCCACTTTCGACTCTTCTTTCCGTCATTCCAATAACGTCTGACTTCACGCCGCGCCACTCCACTTCAGTGGCCAGCTTTAGGCTAAACAGCTCTAGGTAGCACAGCCCACCCGCAGCCAATAACAGGGTGCCAGAGAGTGAATGCCATGTGTTGATCTCCGTCGAAACAAGAGATAGGAACCAGAAGGGTGGTAGTATCCAGACCTCCAGAACACCGAAGAACCCTCAGGCTTCATTCTGCTTTTTGTATTTTGCTTAGGAACTTACATCGCATCGATGACAAACAAATGAAAAACCACACCGAGCCCACTGGGACCCTCGATGAACCAGAATACACGCAGTGATACTAACCTGCAGCCTTTTTGCTCACTTTTTTTGAACTTGTTCTTCGGGAATAAAATGTGAGTGAAAGAAAGTCGTCTCAAAGATCCCTACTTATTGGTGATTGCAGCATCAAGCGTAGGACTCCTGTTGAACTCCGTGAAACTAGTAACATCTGAGAACGTATTGATATAAAACGGCCTTTCACGTTGAGAAATATATCGTACTTCCCCACTCAATTTATCAGAGACGCAAAACTACGACCTTTTGTACGCTCTTTCCCTCTTCTATAAGCGCAGGGAAGAAGTAGGGGATCAAATGAGTGACTAGAAGAGCGTAAGGGAGTGGAAAACCCTCTACAGACGAGAGTAAAGCGGAAGTGAAGCGGGAAACTGGACGGATCGATAGGCTTTTCCGTTCGCGGAAGGTAAAGTGAAACCTCTCGCAACCAACCGGCCATGGCGCCGACGAAGGCCAAAGGCTGGGCACAATATAAAGCGCGATGGACCCTTTCCTGCCTCTTGCTAATTGGCTTCGATAGGTTTTTATCATTCGTGAGCGAAACGATCCCCCACCTCCGTCTAATTAGATCGTTTTTCCTGTCACTTGGCGGAGAAATTGACATTTCCGAAAAGCCCCAAGCTGCTGTTTTCAGTCCATCTGTTTTGCGGGCGTTTTAGTACTCGATTCTACATTGACATTCGACTCACTACCGCAGAAGCTTCCAATATCTTTTCTGAGCATTTCGTTTAGTTACTCCTGGATTTAAAAATTACAGGCACTAGACAACATTCCGACTTTGTTAGTCGAGAAAGGTTGGTTTCAGCTACCTACTCCCAACGCAATCACCATCGAGTTACACTACTGAATCCAGCGACTTAATGCTTCCTAACTACCCAGAATGTTGACGTCCATTCTGACATGTATATGGGCGATTGGACAATGCCTGTGACTGTTGGAGAAGGTGCTTGGGTTTGAAGCCTCCCCCTTCCTGCCAATACTAAGGGATTTTCCGGGGTGTTGTATTATTTGGCTGTGACTTGAGGAACCTGAGAACAGCATTTTAACTGAATTCCTGTTAAATTAATGTTACCTCGTACATCTCATCTTCCACGCCTTCGGAGGCGTAATAAAGAGGAATTGCTGAGACTGTAGTCGTTTGGATTTGCAAGGGAGAAGGGAAGGAAAAGGATGGAATTGAGTTGGAGTGCAGTAACGACTGTCTCTGAATTGGCGTTTTCGGATGGTTTCTCCTGGCCAGGTGTGGGTAGGATTAAGATTAGGATTCACTGTGATGTAGGTTAACTTAGTTTAGGGACGCTTTGGTGGAGGGGAGAGGAATATCATAGTGCATGTAATCACATCATCGTCTGGCTGTTACGCCAGTGCTAAAGTCAGTTGTTGGTCGTAGACACAAAATGCGACGCCATACTTACACCACTCAAAACACTGCATAAGCGAAAACAACCAATTAACGGATTTACAGACCACCTTGTACAAAAAAGACTTGGAATTGACAGTCAACAGACTATTTAAGACACACCTTACTTACATTCTTCTCCTTTCACCTCTTGTGGGTTTCCCCAGAGGTGCATGACTTCATTGGTGCTACACCATCCTATTTACGTTTCTCTTCGTATATAAAGACCACAACCAACTAACTGACTTTGATACTGACTTAACGGCCAGACGATGATGTTTTTACATCAAAAGGGCTCGCCCACAGTAGCTCATCAGGCACCAAACAGGTACGTTAACTTTAGTAATTTATCTACGGGCGCAACTAACCCAATTACTTTAATACCTGAATATCATAGTGCTCTCCCCCTCTTCCAGGCATTGATAGTAGTTGAATAAGTGAAGACTTTCCCCACAGCTACAAACCAATGGCTCTCAGGTCAGGAATGGTTGAACTCGAGGTTTGGGGAAGGCCTGAGACAATGAGTCTTGTTAAGGCCAAACGTCCGCATTTCCGAGCTCAAAATCCCAACTAATTCGGCCTGCGCCGAACAAACACAATTTTTTGAGGATTAGAAGACACTCTTCTCCACAGGAGGGGTCCATTGGTGCGTTGCAATGACATTAAGAAATTTAAATACGTACAATTGAAGAGTTCGTCAGTTATCCCAAGTGGAACAGTCACATTAATTACACACAGTTGCATTAATTATTTTTCAATTATTCAATAATAGTCTTGAAAAAACTAGAGGCGATCAATAAATTCCAGGAAACGTAATCCTCCAAATCACAGCAGATTCTTAGGCGAAAGACGTACTCAGCTTCTTTAAATGAGGTATGACGTATTTTATTAGAATATGGGATATGGCCACAATATGCCCAGCAAAGCTCTTGTATACCCTCGGGTCAAAGAATTAAAAAATTCCTGAACGTTAAGGACAACGGGGTTTTGGATAGAATGTTCGGTTGTGAAAAGGCCTACTTGACAGAGCGATCAAAATGAGGCCGAAGAAAATTGTGTGATGCGTCACACCAGATATTTTTCCATGCAACGGACTGACCTTTCAAGATTCCTTCAAACGTTAATAAGTGTAATGGAAGCCATTGCTCTTCGACGTAAACGACGGAAAGTGGGGCAGTCAACTTAAGGGTAGATGTTTCCCTCCTAATGAATTGAAGGGTGACCTACAGCTCATCGTCCAACGCAATTTTGAAAGCATATCAGATTGAATGAAAACTCGCGTTGGAGGCGAGTTTAGGGTTTACGTCCTTGAGAGCTATCCATAACACTTACCACGCGATCTATACTTGCCATCACACTCGCATGCCTTATTACGGCCGCTGAGTGCAGCTGTCAGGGGAATAAAATCTGCGGTTTTAAGTAATTGAGTGCTGGCTACTATAGTTTCAGAGTGTGGTTTCCTACACCATTTTGAAACCGTCTTAAAATTGCGCGGAAGTTTTACTATAAATAGCGCTTGGTACAGCAAATGATTACGTGATTATTAGCGGCCCACAAGTATGGTCATCATCAAGGGGAACAAGGTTTTTTGAAGGAAACAAAACTCATATCCACAATGTCCGTGTCTACTGGCACCAAAAACCGACGTGGAAGAAGGGTTCTTACTGTAAACGCCTTCGCTCATTTGTAACTTTTAATTTTTTTGTCGTTTTTGAAGGAAATCTTCCTACAGACACCATATGAAAGCGCGGGTTAGGTCGTAGGGTAGGGTGTGTACACGATTGGAACTCACAGAAGGGAAGGAGGCAGCAGGCTCTACTGCTGGGAACGTCACTACTGCAAAGTCGAAGTTGGAAGATTAACCAGGGAAAGGTCAATCCGGCTTCTGGTGGCCACAGGGTCACCAAAAATCTTGCACTGGCCGCTGAATGGAGCAGACCTAACTCGGCATATATCATCTATTATTTCCTATTAACGCCTTTTCTTACTGTTGACTCAAAGCCGTACTTGGGTACATTAATTCTAGGTGCTATACCTTTCTTCGGGCGATTACAGCGTCTCCTCTTTGTATTTCTCACCAAGAAACCAATCAAAAGGAATCTCCCTACTCAACCCACACCCAACTATTGCCTGTGGTGTGTGTATGTCTTATTACCTCGGCGTCAAAGAGCACTCTATCAATGTTAGGTCAACAATATGAGTTCTGCAGTGCCCCCGATGCCATCCTCCCCTGGAGATTAACACAGAAGCCGTGGCCAGTCATGAATATTGTGAAGTGGAAGGTTAGCTCCCATGACTTCGTTCCATTGTGGCTGTTGGGCGCATGAGTGGGGGAGCTTAAGTTGGACTTGAGTAAATAAGTTAAGATGAACGTGGTGAGCGCGACAGGGGACTGAATTAATTAATGGGATAGCAAAATTGTAGCAATATTGCCGCCTTACTCCAATTGTAGGCACCCCAGTGATCGTAGTCTAATGGTCAACTAAGATTCATATGCCGAGGAAATTCAGGCATTGGATCGAACTTCGGGATCGCTGTAATTTTTACCTGAGTCAGCGGCTCTCCAAACATTTCCAAACCCCTCATAACAAATGGTGTTGGAAGTTTCAACCTCCAACACACTCCTTCATTCCAAGAAAAGGTCAATGAACTGGTGACGCACCTACTACAACGTGAAAGAAAAGTAGACGCCACGTAAGAGGGTACTTTTGCAACACAAGCGGCTCTGTGAATAAGCGAACTGGTTGCAGGGACTGAGAGGAAGAGTGAGTGAGCGTCTATAGCGAGAACTGAGAGATGTGTCTTGTTTTCGGGTTGGGTGTGGGAAGACCTGAGAGTTGGAATCTAAGGAGAGGAGGTAAACTGTGCGTGGAGGGGGGAGGAGTGGGAAAACACAGGGATGGGAAGTCCTTAAACTCAGCGGATTAATGGACTGGCTTAGGGGTGAGAAAAAACCTGAGCATTGACCTGAGCTTCGTAAGTTTTTCAGGGATGAGTTCATCATGGTCAGAAAGTTATCCATTCGTCCAAATTTCCTACTGCCTGTCAGGCTAAGATAAACCTCGTTGAGTGCACTGCCATTTGTCGCAACCTCGCACGCTTTGCCTGTCAATGGGTATAACGCCCATCTGAGACAACATTTGAGGGGTTCATCACTACACCTAAAATGTGCTTATAAACGTAAGTTGCATGTTGATTGCGATACTGAGTTGCACCGCTGGGTAGATAGCGATCAGAATACTTCCACAGTTTACAGCGGGTGGCCAAATTATTAGTTACATGTGTGTTATCTACCAGAGATGTGGTTTTCGATATAGGGAAAATACCAAACATCCAAGGCAGCAAGAATTGAATTTAAATTGTAATTTTACTTCGAATTGTTACAAGTGAAACAAGGAGCTCCTTCTAATATGTAAACGAAAATGAAAGAAAAGAAAGAAAATTAAAGTGTCTGACCGTAATGGTTACGAAATCTGGCAGCTGCAGGTGTTGGACTGCACTTCGGGAGACGCGTCGGCAGAATGGCTGGTAGCTATGTCCCAACTGACTCGAAGATGATGACGAGAGATGAGAACGGTTGATGCAGTCGTACGATTCGATGTAAACCAATGGGATACTGATGACCCAGTAAATGTTCAGAAAACAGATGTCGTCGGGATTCTGATGACCCGTACTCGATCTAACGGTAAGAAGAATGGAGATGTGGTCTGGCGAGATTCTGATGACTGCGCAGAGAACAATACTGGCTACGGCTGGAAATCTGAGTCACTAGGTGCCGTCAACTCGAAGTGTCTGGTGGGAGAGACAGCGAGTCTCAGCAGGACCCAAGTTGCTGCAGATCGGCGGCTTATCACGCACAAATCACACACGAGCACTTACACAACGTCGACGGAGGCTTATTGCGTAAACAAAATAGATTTCGGCCTGTAAAATAAACAAAACGCTTCGGCGTTGACAATGTGCAAAAATTACAATATGCTCAATTTGAGCGCATATAACATTTTGGAATAGTGAGAATTTATATTGTTAATGTTTTCTATAGTTATTGAGGTATTTAGACCGTAAAAATACATTTCTGTACTTAAAAAAAATTATATTTTGAAAAAGAGAAGGATACAAAATATTTGTGGAAAATTTTAATATTTAGTGGACCCTTCTTTAGCATCAATTACAGCTTGCACCCTTTGCGGCATGCTCTGTATGCATTTTTGAACATTTTCTTTCAGTTCTTCATCATGATGCCCAACTTCAATTAATACTGCTATAAGATTTTGTTTGTTTGTGGTTGTGGTTTCGTTTCAGAAGCTCCCAGGCATTCTCTATTGGGTTCAAGTCTGGTGAATTGGCCAGGCCAAGGCAAAACTTTTATTTGTTTCGTCTCTGAGAAAGCTGTTACTGATTTTGCTTTGTGGGAAGGGGCGGAATCATGCATAAAAATGAATTCAGAAATACAGGGTGAGCCATAACAAATGGTGCAGTTTCGAAGGAGTGCTGCATGCCTTGTAGTGGGTTAACGACCTGGGAGGGGTCTCATTGTGCCCGGGCAGTGGTTACAATGGTTTGGAGCGGAGAGCAACGTTTCGTCATTCGCACGTTTTTTGAAAGTGGCCGTTCGTTCATCGCCACCCAGCGGGCCTTCCGACTGCGTTACAACATCCCACGTCGTGATCCCGTCCCTCACCGCAATGTTATCGCACGTTGGGTTCAAGCATTGGAAGAAACTGGTGTCTGGTGTGCCATTTCAAAATTTGGGGTGATTGGGCCTTATTTTTTCGAGGAGGATGGAAGGACTGTTACCGTCAATGCTCAGCGTTATCTTTTCATGCTGGAAAGATTTTTTGAACCCGAATTGAACCAGTTAGCTGAAGAAGAGGATTTGGGGGATATTTGGTTTCAGCAAGATGGGGCTACGATGGGGCTACGGCCCACACAGCGCAAATCTCAATGGTGAAACTGCGGCAGATGTTCCCCGCACGCCTCGTCTCTCTCAGGGGTGACTTGGGGTGGCCGGCAAGATCGCCAGATTTGAGTGCGTGTGATTTTTTCCTGTGGGGCTACTTGAAGGAAAAGGTGTTCAAACATCGACCTCACACTCTAGAAGACCTCAAGATTCGAATCAGGGAAGAAATCGCCGCGATTCCCATCGAAATGTGCCAGAGGGGGCCGAAAATTTCAGGAATCGCCTACATCAGTGCGTCGCTGCTGAGGACGCCCACCTTCCTGATGTAATTTTCAGGACTTAATCTACCGAAATGGGGTGATGTATGGCGTTCAATAAAACAAACCGTAATCTTCTAAGTTGCACCGTTTTTTTTAAATCGCCCTTTGAAACTGCACCATTTGTTATGGCTCACCCTGTATCAGCAAACCACTCGTTGATCTTAGGAATTGGTCGTTTTTCCAAAACTGTCTCGTATCGGTCTTGCTTCATCATACCATCGACAACGTACAAACGTCCCGTGCCAATACCACTGATAACTGACCACGCCATCACCTTTAGAGGATGTTTAACAGTACAGTCAGAGTGATACTTTTCCTTCTCTCTTCGCCGAATAAATGAAGATTTATCTATCATCAATTCAATTTGAGACTCGTCTGAGAAGCAATCCTGGATTTGTGTTATTAATTAATTTAATGCGATAAAATCATAATTATTATTGAGGCAAGCAATATTCACCTTTTCCCAATCTACAACCGTCATGTATCGACGATTTTTAGCCCATTCCAAACGTTTTACCTTCATGGCTGGGGTTAGTCTTGGTTCCCTTGCTGGCCTACAACATTTGAACCCCATTTCCACAAGACGAGTTGCTCTAGCAGAAATAGTAATGCCGCTTTCATTTATCATTTTTGTTAGTTCTTTCGTACATTTTCTTCTGTTGTGCAGGCAAATTGTCACGAATTTTTCGGTCATCTCGAAGCGTAGTGATTCTTTTTCGTCCACATTTTCCCCTTACCTCCCAACGGTACTTTTATGTCAAGTTTAGCTTTAATTCGGTTTACTGTCATCACATTAACATTCGTTAGTGAAGCAATCTTTCTTAGTGAATAATTTGAGTGTCGCGGTGATGCCGAAATTTCAGAAATTTTGTCTAGGGGAATATCTATGGTTTTTTCCATTTTTCACAAGTGCTTCTGAAATATTTAAACTTCAGAACACTATTTTAGCACAACCTATCACTAATTGTATTGTATTAGCGTTATTTCAAAAGTCCAAAGTCCAACAGGCTCTTTTTAATCAATATTAGTATCGAAACTAATTTAACCTCAAAATGAGAGTTTGAGATTTGACAGCGGAACGACGAGTAATGACCAGTAATGACAGCCACTATACAGTGTTGCCAGTGTAAGAGATGTTGAACAGCATTGCCAGAGTGAAATATCAAAATATGTAACCCAACAAATAATTTAATATGTCAATTAAGAGCGGTTAAGTCTTACATAATAAGAAAATTTTTAGTGTAACTAATAACTTGGCCACCCGCTGTAGTTAGTTTTGGGCCAACTTCGTTGATATTTTGGCGTCCCATGTCGATCTGAAGGCTAAATAGCTCAGACGGTCTTATCGGACTCGAAAGCGAAACAAAACTTGGGAATTGAAAGATTTGCGAGAGACTTCCTGTATCGACGGTGGTCTGGCGCAAGAACATTCAAGCCGTTGTGGGGCCAATGAAAAAAGGTACTAAGAAATGTTAGCCTTCGAAACTTCCCCGAGGGCCAATGTTGGTCGTTTTACGACGTCGTAACTACTCATGTACACCTTCTCTCCCCTATACAGAGCTCCCCTTAATTTTCCTTGCTTACTGAGAAGAATAGAAGTTGGTTAGTTGCATTTAGGGGGATGGAATTCGATCCGTCTAGCAAACGATTTGAAGGGATTGTAACACTAAATGAACAATAGAATAAGCCAAGTCGATACAACAGGAGGCAATGGAATAAAACCTTTCGCTATCTGAATCAGCCAGTCTCAATCACAAAGGACGAAATTTGTTCGTAATGCAAACAGCAGGTAACTCGCTACTGACTCAATGAAGCCCTCCTAACGGTGACTAGTAAACTATTGCAATCTGGAGCCACGCTGTTTCAAAAAGCTCGACTCTCAGGCAAAGTTGTATTTTCAACGGACGATGCCTGCCTCTTCAGGCGCAGTTTACGCCCGCCGATGTTGCTTTGAAGACATCCTAATATAACTGACGCCCCGCTTTAAATCATTAGGAAACTGAAACAATAAACAAAGAGTGGCGCCTTTTCATCGAAACAATGAGCAGAAACGAGAACCATGAGAACTTGTAGAAAAAAAGAAATTGTGGATGCTGAAGGTTTCTAGTGATGAAGAAACGTTTTATGTTTCGCTCATCACAGAGAGCTCCATTAATTTTACTCGCGACTGATAGTGCTGTTATTTTAGAGGTTTGTCGAAATGCCAGGTGTCACTAACGTGTTTTCATTGCCCAAGCAGGGGCATTGCAGGGCTAATGAACGGTTTATTATCCTCCGCACCGACCGGATGGTGGCAACCAAAAAACGACCAGATCAACTCAGATGGGCCTATAGTGTGGAGTACATGACTGTTGGGTGCACGAAAGGGGGAGCTGAGGATAGCAATGAAACTGAAACTCGGTGAGCGTGAGGAGGACTGTATTATATGTGCGTACGGAATTGAGTAGAATTGAAATTGAGGTGAGATGGAATACAACTGGGCGACACAAGGGCAGTACTCAGAACGCGTGAACTGGCGGGGGCAACCGTGTGAGAGAGCGAGAATATACCGGGGCAATAGTTGGAAGTGGAATGATTTTGGAAGAGCTCTGTCGTCGATAAGAAAATGAAATTGGGTGAAAGAAATAAAGAAAGGGGAAAACCTGGGGAAGGGGGCTGTTGGAACCAACCGACCGGAGCTGAGGGACTCCCGCAGGTGAGGGGCAGGTATTAAAATAGTTGGAGACAATGACGCGGGGAAGTCCGAGGTTAAATACTCCAACCACTTCGACGCTTTGCGTCGAACAATGACCTCATGTCCTCTCAGTTCCATAGTCACTTCCCATGGAGCAGGTGTTCCCTGATGGGACGTCCCCACCGTTCTCGCACAAAACGCAAGACAGCTCATCCTGTCGCAGCTGAGGCACCTCAAGCACTCTGAGTCCCACTGCAGCCAGCTTCTTACAACAACACAGAAGTACACTCTACGTCCTCACCGCTCACAACCTGCATCTCTGCCTTCTGACTTGGTGGTACCTTAGAGGACAGTGTCCTGTGAACAGTCCACATACCATCCGTATACGTTCTCTCTCCAGACTGAGGACCTCTCATCTACCTATCTATCAGGAGCTACCTGGAGTGTATAATAAATAACCTTGACGGCCTTTTGCCATGTAGATCTGGCCAATAGGCCGCCCAGTACTTCTCCTTCCATTCGTTATTCAAGTGCAGTAGTTCCAACGAAGGGCTCATATTCCACCGAAATGCATATCTGTCGGCCTCCTAATTTGCTTCTAATCCTGTATGAGCTGGCACCCAACACAGTGTCAAAGTGTTCTCTTTTAGCAAAGGCTTCAGGCCATCCAGGAACTCTCGAACCAGCCATGATGAAACAGTATGAGAAGCCTGAGTTGTAAGTGAAGCCTGACTCTGTCATAATTATTTCCGTTTCAGCCCCTTTCATAGGAACCAACTCTGCAGGGAGCTTCATCCAGAAAACTGTTGCCAGCGCACATAGTCGCCTGGCCAACTCTCACTGATCCGTATAGTACACCATGGGCCCAGACTCAAGCGTCAGGCCACCCCCTTCTCATCTGGATCTTTTGCAGTTTGAAGTAGTACTTCTTCCAAACTGAGTCTTTGGATATGCAGAGGACATGCATGTGGAGAGATGCAAAACCCAGCACAGCCAGCGTTGCTGTGGGGGCTGTGTTTATGAGTTTCATCGCGAGAAGCGTGATGACAGCTCACAAGAACTCCTTCTTAGGGGAAACGGCTCTTCAAATTACACGAAGCGAGGAAAATCAAACAATAGCCAACTTAAGGGGCCAGTTTTACAATTTTCAATTATCGTGCACAGTAAAGTTCAAAATTAAACTAAATTAGCTTTAAACTTTGTTTGTAAGTTCCTCATCCGTAATAACGATTAATCCAATATTAATGACTTCACACCCTCGTGGTTTTCCTAGCAGTATTTCGTAAATATTGCACAGGAGTAATTAGGAAATTATTTACTGAACTCAGCTAATAGCCATGCCAACGGGGAATTACTGCGAAACGTAAAGCCATGAAGGGTTGGAGAAAATCAGAAAGCTCCGAGCGCGGGCGAGTGAAAATAATAGAGGCTTGTTATTACATACCTTGAATTTGAGCTCGTTATGAGGATTGAGAAATTGATGGGGAAACGTCGATGTTCGCAGGATTTGGAATAAACCCCTTAATTGTACCGTGCTACATTTACGGAGCGATTTGGACGAGCAGCGGAGCTATACTCTACTCTTCGTGGGGATTACGAGCGAATGATGTTGAGCTGATGGGGAGTTGAAGCGGGATTTTGAAACCAGAGTCAGAATTGTAAGGTGGAGAGAGAAGATGGAAGGGAACAAATTATTGTGTTTGAAAATGTTTGGAGAGTCGCTGACTCGGGCAAAAATTACGGCGATCCCGAGCTCCGACCCAATACCCGAATTTCTGCGGATAATGAAGCTTAGTCTTGACCAGTAGACTATGGTTGGGGGGTTGCACACAATGGGAGTCAAGCGGTCCGGGGTCAGGGGATCCGCCTTCCCACTGTTAGCTGCTGCTCCTGGAGCGGACGACTTCAATGACAGGATGTTTGAGAGTACGAGGAAATCCCGGGACAATCCACTCAAGGATTCGAAGAACGACGCGTAGCCATATCAAACGCTTGTATTTGAATAGGCGAAATCATACTCATCTGACTTTTCAGATCTTAGCATAGAACCTTCGGATTGGAGAAACTAATAGCGTATGAATGCAGATACCTACCACCATTTGCTCCGTTTGGTAACGCCGATGATTAAAAAAAAAAATGATGCAGTCACGAGCAGTGCATTACTCCCCGTGAGAGGCTCACTGCAACTTAACGTTTTTTGGCGACTGGATTGAATTATGAAGCGCTGAAGTCATTATCATAACCGTTTCGTGAAGAAGGTCGTGGCAAAAAACGTAGTCTCAGTTGATCTGTCGCTTTGAAACTTGCCATCCAAGTAAAGAGTTAGATCAGGTGGGAAACTAGATTAAGAACTCCTCCCAGATGGTACGGGATTCCCCACGGTTGTGCCTCTGCGCTGTGACCACCAGGATTAGGAAATGGCCACCTGCCGTACCTCCACAGGGTTCGGTTAACTTCGTATTCCTCAAGTTCATATTCTCTTCTTCGACGTGCCATCTCCATCAATGAAGGTTGGATATCACAGTGGCAAATCCCTCTCTGTCTTCAGCGGCTCTGATGAGCTCCTCGAAGCCCATGCCAGTCCACCGACGTACATTCCTCAGCCATGACATCTTCCGTCCTAGGCCCCGCTTGCCCTCGATCTTTCCCTTGACGATGAGCCGTGCGTAACGGTATTTGTCGTTTCTCAGGATATGACCTAGGTATGCAGTTTTACGGACTTTTACAAGTTTGAATAGTTCTCGTTCTATTCCAATCCTGCGCAAGACTTCTTCGTTCGTGGTATGCGATGCCCATGGTATTTTGAGCACGTGGTATGTCCACATCTCGAAAGCTTCCAGCCTGTTGATTGTGTTTTTAGGGTCCATGTTTCGACTCCGTACAAGAGAGCAGACCATACATAACATTTTGAGAGTCTTAAACGCAGGTCGAGACTGATTCGTGAGTCGCAGAGGAGCTTCCCGAGTCGTACAAAACAGTTTCTGGCTTGTTCTATTCTCGATCTAACTTCTATGTCTGGATCTAGTTTGTTGTCTATCCAGCATCCCAGGTATTGAAACTTGCCCACTTCTTCTAGTATCCTTCCATTTATTTGGATTGGTTGTGGGACATTTTTTGACTTTTTGATTATCATTACCTTGGTTTTCTTCGCATTTATTTTCATACCAAACTCTTCGCAGGTATTGCTTACGCTGTTGAGGAGTCGCTGCAGCCCTACATCCGAGTCAGCGATCAAGACAGTATCGTCAGCGTATCTGATGATGTTTATGTTCACGCCATTAACCTTGACCCCCTCTGAGATATCTGCCAGAGATCTGACAAATATTAGCTCTGAGTAAAGATTGAACAGTAATGGGGACAAGACGCAGCCCTGCCTAACTCCCCTGCCAATCCCGATTTGCTCCGACATGGATCCCTCTGTTCTGATTCTAGCACTCTGATTCCAATATAGGTTCTGTATCAGAGTAGTGTCCTTCTCGTCGAGGCCCACGCCGCGAAGCGACTCCATCAGCAGATCGTGTCCCACTCTATCAAATGCTTTTTCGAAGTCTATAAAGCAGACGAAGATGTCTCGTTGTTGATCATAGCATTTTTGCGCCAGTAGCAGTAAGCTGAACAAAGCCTTTCTCGTGCCCATTCCGCCCCTGAAGCCAAACTGGTCATCTCCAATGTTCGCTTCGCATTTGCCAGAAATGCGATTATGAATTATTTTCAGTAGGACTTTCAATGCCTGGCTCATTAAGCTTATTAGACGAAAGTCTCCGCAATCTTTTGGATTTGTTTTCTTTGGCAATGGTATGAAGATCGATTCTAACCAATCTTGAGGTATTCTGCCAGTTTCATAAATACAGTTATAGAGAGCGACAAGCAGGTCGATGTTTTCCTCGCTTATTAGTTTTAAGATTTCGGTTTTATTTCATCTGGCCCTGGGCTTTTGTTTGCCTTGAGTTGTTTTATCGCATATTCCACTTCGGATTTCAGAATACTTGGCCCCTCCCCATTAGTGTCTGTTTGGTAGGACTCTGCTCTAGCGCTTTCAAACAGAGTCTTGATGTATTTTTCCCACACTTGTAGTTTCCCTTCTGTGGAGTCCAATAATTTTCCAAGTTCATATTAACTGAATAAAAAACAGATCTGATTAATTGCTAGAACGGTCAAATCGCCAAATGTACGTGAGTCGAGGAAAATATAGTAGGTGCGCTGCATCACACCACTTTCCTTAGCTCTACGACAATTCATTTTTCACTCATTTTATTTGAACTAGGTAAAATACCTCTTCATGGCGGCGGAAAGTGGTACCGCTTACACTTCCGGAATTTATTGCGCTGCTCATGCTCTGATCAGCAATAAGGATAATAATCGTATTCCAAGAGTTATCGTGTGAAAACTTTTAAAAATGATAGTAAGTAAAGCGGTGGTTGTTGAAATTCCGGAATTTGTGGAGTAGTCCGTTTATATCTTATGAGCTTTATTAAAAACTCATTGTATAGGTACTTGATTGGATTACCACCTGAATTTTTTTGAAGATCCTAGTAACATTTGAGCGGAGTTTATAAGGAAAGAACTACGCTAAGATCTGTTTTCGTGCTCAGTAGGGCCAAAGAAGCTAAAAACAGAGCTAAAATTTCATATTATCGTTGTGCTATTTGCATCTGTTCATGTGAAACACTCAATCAAAGCAGTCGGTTTTGAGAACTACTATGAAGTTCAATAATGATCCACAGATTCATCGCATACCAATTACCAAACTTCCTACGCTACTGTTTTTGGAGTCGATATTTTTAAATTCCCCTTTGAATTAAAGGCTCAGTGTGAACAGTTTCAGACTGCAATCATGCCTTAGGTCTCGGAGGATGGTGGAATAGACACGTTCGATGCGGTTACTACCAAAGCTCAATCTGCTGTGGAGAGTCAATATGAACCCTGCTAAGTCCACATTGGTGGTCTTCACAAAACGAAGAAGCAAATTTTAAGGCTCCCTTCATATCGACCACCGCGTTCGGTCCACCTACACGGCACCTTAGACAGATACAACAATTGTGCCAAACGTTCAAAATCTTAAACCTCTTCTGGTTGATCGATACTCCCTAAGTTGGTTCACAAAACGTCCAATTTCTCCCTCATTAGATTCATCTGCATTTATGCCTCATGGCGATTGTGAATGGCCCATCCAACGAACACGGGAGTTTTGAATTTCGGCCTTTTCGTAGTCAAACTCCATCTCCTTTCTGTAACGGAGGTATCTAAATATAAAAATCATACCGACCTTTCACGTTTTCCGCGCATATCTTCAAGGTAATCATTGCCAATTGACGCGCATCGTCTAGATCAGTGGTTCCCAACCTGGGGGCGATCGCCCCCCGGTGGGCGATTTGGGTTCTAAGGGGGGCGATAAATTTGTGGGGGGCGACAGGGGGGCGATCAGTATGAAAAGGCAGAAAAAATAAACTAACTCTTCTGTAGAGTAGAATCTTAAGTGTCGCAGAAACATGGTAGCGTTTCAAAAACAAATTCACTCGTTTTTAAGAAAATTATGGGCAAAAAAATATGATCTGTATAAAATATGCAAGTGTGCAAGATTGAGTTGCGCGCCGGTAAGGGAATTGTTCGAAACAGTGACTGAATTTCTCGATTCTTGTGACCCTGAATTGAGTCAAGCGTTGAGACTTCGCAAATTCGAGATTGCATATCTGACTGATATTTTCGAAAAACTCAATGAGGTCAACATGAAGCTGCAAGGAAATAAGATGAATCTTATCAAAGCAAAAGGCATTATCAGTTCATTCATTGCCAAGTTTGCCATTTTCAAAGGTAATATAGGTCGTGGTGAACTGTGTCAGTTTCCATCCCTACAAAAATGCTCAGAATCCCTCCATCTTGAAGATGACCAAATCTTCACTTTCACAGACCACCTTGACAAGCTAAAATGTGACATGGAATCAAGATTTGAAGACATTGCCAATCTTAAAATTCCAGATTGGGTTTTTGATCCATTTTCGTTTGACGCGGTGGACACCCTTGAACATATTTTGCAGACAGAGTTTTTGGACCTGCAATATGACTGTGAGGCAAAGATGATTTTTAAGCAGCATGGTTACGAGTTAGCCTGGGTAAAACTCATGGAATCTTATCCAAAACTGTGGGAAATGGTTGAATCCCTTCTAATCTCATTTCCATCCACATATTTAGTGGAAAAAGGATTCAGCTCTGTCGTCCAGCTCCTCACAAAACAAAGGAACAAATTGGATGTTTGCACCAAAGGAGACCTGCGCCTTCACCTGACCAACATACAGCCGGATATTCAGGCTTTGACTGCAGTCCACCTAGCACAAGGGAGCCATTAAAACGGTAAATTAATTAATTGAAATAATAATAATAATTGTATATAATAATAAATCATTTAACATAATAATTCAGTCTATTATTTTTACAACAACACGTTTCTTACATTTAAATAAGGGTATACCGTACTAAGAGAAGGGTGGCGACAGGGGTGAGTCGTCTTCCACTAAGGGGCGATACCTCATAAAAGGTTGAGAACCACTGGTCTAGATGCATATTCGCTTAGCTCTTGGTCCACAGTAAGGCTTGCTCCAAACAATAGGTTCAGTGATAACGTTAACTCACGATCGAAAAATAGGTAGGGTGGTAAGTATTCTTTGACATAGCGCTCTGAGAACCCACACGAGTAGTTAGGGCTATTGCACACCTGGGATGAGTGACGTAATCGCCCCCCCCCTCCTTTTTGCGCAATCATGTCTCAGTAAAAGTACGTAGCGATTTATTTTAGGGCTCCACGTGTGCTCAGGATTTATTTAGCGTGAACACATGTGCTGTGTGGGGGGAAATTGGGGTAGGAGGTACGTAGGCGTTTGCGCAATAATTGGTTGGGGTATGACGTAGATCCACCCAGAAGTTGCGCCAATTGTGGGGGCATGACGTCACATGAGGGGGTTGATCCACTGAAATATTATGGTTGTGGTGGAGGCATGACGTCACATGAGAGGGGTGACTCCTTATCAGCTCTAGTCGATAAAGGAGGGGTGGGGGGATCCTCTCAGATGTTGCGCCAATTGTGGGGGCATGACGTCACTCGAGGGGATTCAAAGTGGCGGGGGATGTGACGACACATTGGGGAGGGGTGATCCTCTCAGAAGTTGCCCCAATTGTGGGGGCATGACATCACATGATGATGCGGTCTGTGGCGGGGAGGGGGGGGTGTCTTACGTCTGACCAGCTGGGGTGGTGAGGAAGGATGATGTCATACATCAGCTGGCAGGAGGGGAGGGGGTGACGTCATACGTCGGCTAGTGGGTGGTGAGGGGGGATTACATCACTTATCCCAGGTGTGCCATAGCCCTAACTACTCACTCGCAAGAAGTGTAACCGGCGATTGAACAACCCGAGTGCCAGCAACTTCGGAGATATTGAGCGAGTGCCAGGATCCTTGCGCGATAGCGAAACCGCAACCTCCTTAGCTTTCGACTGATACTCTCTTATGAGCGTTAAGGAATAGTCTTTTCGATAAGGAAACAGGCCTGTCGAAGAGGACTGAGCGAAATAAAGGACGGCAACGACCTCGAACTAGCAAGTTTGGGCCTGCAGGAGAACCTTAGCATTGGATCACACCAATAACGAGAGTCTCTGATTGAATAGCATTATTCACAGACAGTTACAGAATAGTTTTCGGTTAGAGCAAGAGAAAGAGAGTGAATACGCAGAGGAGGGGCACTCATCACGGTAAAGGCTTCACAACCCCTGGCTTCTGCATTAAAAACGCTCTGGTTTGAAAATGGCTGAGCGTGCATTCATTCGCGCCTTACTATAAAAGTAGTTTCATAATTTTATCGTGATAGACTAGACGACATTGTATCGATTATTCATTGGTCTTTTGTCGCATGAGTCACATCAGCCCCGCGTGAGAGTCCAAAGTAGTGAGCGCAACACATTTCTGACGGAATGTAGGAAGAATTGATATTTTACTGTCACGAGGACGCTCGATATTCTGAGAATGTATTAGGAGTTTATTAGCGATCGTTGCACATTCGGAGAACCCTTAGAACAGCCTGACGTCGCCGGTAGGAGGGAAGTTCCTCGTAACTTAATGGCAGTTGCTTATTGGCTACATACCTCGCAGAATTCCGCTCAACTCAACTCGTTAGATTCAGTTGACAGCGCTCCCTTAGAACGGGAACCTGATTGTTCATGCGTGACTGAACGAACAAATTAGGGCCGCTGAAGCCGAACAAGACTTTCTTCAGATTCCGCGAAAAGACGGGCGATGGAGTCTTCAATTCGTCTTTTCTAGAGAGTTAAATGTTGAGTTTCGTAGTTGCCTGAAAATTCGAAATCGAGTTATTTGATTTATCGATTCCCCTGAAAGATTCAACTTCAACGCACAAAGCTCTCTCTCGCTCCACAATGTCCAGAATGCATGTATTCGTTTCATTCTCAGATTTCCAAAACAGGAGCCAGTGACCCCTAATCACCAACAACTCGGCAGGCTGGATATCAGAGAATGGCAGAAGTACCGGGTTGGGGCTTCTACAGTTAAGTTCCTGAAAACGGGGTGTTGAAGTGTTGTCTGAGAGGAAAATTGACGTTTGTGTGTGACACCCATGAGAGATCGTGGATCGCAGCCTGACTCTTTTCTCTATGGGAAGAATGGGGGCAAGCCCAATCACCATGGAGATGAAGCGTAGGTGACGGTAGAACGACTCTTGGCTATTAGAGCACCGGGGCCTGCAACCCATCCAGGTCCGGAGGCTGCTCAAGCCGCAGCCAAATATAATGGGTACCATGGTATCTCTCAGGCATGGCGCCAGGGGCTCCTTTCGTGGAGGCCAGGTTTCGCTGGGAGTTTCCCTGAGCTTTTTGTAGAGCATGGCAGGGGAGAGGTAGAGCCTGCATGTTGTTAGAATCATTTAAGTGGTCGTTTAAGAAAAAGCTTTGGGAAGAACGACCCCACGACTCAAGTCTCGAAATTAGTATTAGTTTTTATTTTCTTTCTGTCAGGTTTTTATTTTTCTAAGTATTTTTTAGAGCAGTAGGCGTAGGAGAGATGTGTGCAAGCATATGTATGAATCACTTCCACGAAGATGGTAGTATTTAATGTCTGAGTTAAGTCATTGTCTCCCCTTCCTGACCTTCGTACCTGTGGCAATTCCACCTCCAAGGTTATTGGCAGCAGATTTCCCTGAAGTGGGGTTTCCCTTTTTTCATTTTACCCCTCCTCAATTTCAGATTCTTCTCCACAACAGACAGCTCCTCCCGATTACATTCAATGCAAATATGCATGCGACGAACTCATATTACGTGGTGTCATTTTACAACAGAGCTTTCCCGGAATATGTCGCTTTCGCTTTTTGTGATCTGAACGGTGCTCTGTGATGCATGTGGGAAAGCTTAGCGTGCTTTGTTTGTTGGTATCAACAAAATGTACATGTAAGGCCATAAGAGGTTGTCGATGTTATTGTGGTCATATTCGCAATTTGAGAGGATCCTCAATGTGGTTGTTGTGGAGGTATGGGTTGTTCGACGTAGTTATAATTATTTTTGATTAATCAGTAATTGGGCTTGCTCCGCGTTATCCTCAAACAAACAAAACCTTAAGGCCCGAATGGTCACAGGCCTGCTGCCCCATTTTTCGATGGCACTACAGGACAATGGTGGACGATACCATTGGTGGGCAGACACGGGGAAACACACATTCAGCCAGCACTGCTGGGCCATCTGGTTTCCATGGCGTCTTATTGTGCCAATGGTGGGCTGGATGGCGGCTCTCAGTGGAAGACACAGTCGGCCAGCTAACGCCAGAGGCATTCATCTGCTCTACGGTGGATTCAGGGGAAAACTGGAGCAATGCCAGAGCAGGATGGAGCTTGCAGATCTAGGACCAGTATATCACAGAGATGGGGAATGAATACATGGAGGAACGATCCTGAACCGTTCAAACTGCTGGATAGTTTTGGACGATATGGGAATACTGGCACGTTGCAGGATCCTCGTGGACAAGAAAGAAGGACTCTCATCGCTCAGAGGCGCGAAGACCTGATGCAGCGTGCTAAACTGTTCTGGGTTGGTTCCCCCAGGAGTAAATTCGTGAGGCCACTAGGAGCAGACACTCCTTCCTCTGTCCAAAAAATAAAAATTGTGCCCCATCGATACTGAAAATCTGCGTCTCTGTTTTCAGATAGTTGAATTGATCGATTTATACGAGCTTTGTGTCCAATTTGACTGTTGCAGAGGGTAAAAGAGCGCGCGGAGGATCAGTGCGCGTCGGCGGACGGAGGCTCAGCGTTCCTAGGAGAGAAAGTGGAAGTACCGGAGAGCGCGTGATTGACGCTGCGATTCGACGCCCGTCTCTTGCAGCCCTCGCAGACAGAGGAACATGGGGCTCGCCCTGGGAATTCCTCCTCTCCTGCGTTGGCCTTTCTGTTGGCATTGGCAACGTTTGGCGATTCCCTTATCTCGCTTACCAAAACGGAGGAGGTAAGTAACAATCGATATTATTTAAGTGCGACGAAACATTTGATTTTTGTAGTCGTTGCATTTTTCTTTTGCACAGCACTTCACTTCAGTACCATAACCAAAAATATGAGTGACTTATACAATCAATGGGATGGAAAGAGCACTTAGACCAGCCCACGCCTACTATAGAGAAAATAGGATTGGGAAGTGGAAGGGAGAAAGAACAAAAAGAAAGTTCACGATGGAACGCCCACCAGTTGAATTACTATCCTATTTCATATGCCTCCGACCCGTCACATGGTGGGGGGGGGGGATTGTTGAAAAATCCGTCTTTTCAAGACAAAGTTGTGGAAATTCCTCAAATTCCCCGTGGAGTCTATCACTCTGTACCAGAGGTGGCTCCGCGTTGCATGAATAAGGGCGCATGTCGCGCTTTGAGATCAAACCACCCGCATCCCCCCATACTCGCCTTGAACTGAAGACCTTCAGACACAAAGGAGACTAAACGAGAAAAAATAAGCTCCAACTCGACGGAATACGAAGGACGGGAATATTTTACTATTCAGATTGACGGACGGAGGCCAATCAGATATCGAAAGGTAACCAACTCATGTATTTCACTCGCGTCAGCTTGTCTACAAGTTTGCTCGTTTTGTGGAAACGAGGCGAATTTTATTGTTATAATAATAACAACTTCAACTTAGTGTCATTCAGAGAACTCTTCGAACTCAACTAAAGTGCGGTTTCTTGGGCAACTTGCCACTAATTTAATATGTTTAATCTTACAGAGCTACAAAAAATTATCTGAGAGATTATAGAAGCCCTCCTCAACTGTGATTCCATGATAGTCAATTATTATCCTTCTCATCCTAGCGTTTATTTAAAAAAAAACAACAACAAATCGCATCTTAACAAACAACAGCGTCACGGTAAGAATTGATACTTTTTCGATGACGACTCAAGAACTTCCTAAACAAAGTTATTGTTGGGTGCAAGTGGAAAAGAGGGCGAATGAGATAAGAGGACTGCATTGATATACTCGGGTTTAAATCGTCACTTGATTAGTACGATAGAGTTCTGATTGAGAGGGCACTATTACCAGTGCACTTGATACATTGGGTTTTTGGAATTGTGAACTGTTATTAGGACGAGAGCGAAGAGCTTTTTCTGTACGGACTGACTTGGTTTTTGAGTCGTGTCTGGAGGGTAGTAATGAACATTTTGGGAAACCCACGAGAGTAAAAACTCCTTCGGCCGTCACCTTTGGAAGTAATCTGTAGAAGGATGCCCTCATGATCACGAGTTCTAGGGGAGTCAGTGCATCTTCATGAGAGAGATTTCTCTTATTCTTCTGGCACAGGTGAGTTAGAAGGTTACACAGGCAGTAGCGGAGCACGGAGCCAGTTGGATTGGGTGCTGATAGCCGTAGGGTATGGAGTGCCTAGCCCGACAGATTGTGTGCTTAGTTCTCCGCCCCTGCCCAGGAAGAACCAAAAATAAGAAGGCCGCTCGCAGGAGACCGCTTAGCAACTGGTAGCACGGGCTGTTAAAGCTCCGCTGATCCCCCGAGAAGGGGGGCCCACTGGCAGAATGAGGAAGGACTCGTGCTGGCCTGGTTCACTAAGTGCTGGAGAGTGGGCTCCGGAAGCTGTTTACGGCCAAGGGGTTGCTTTCCCTCGTCTACGACGTGAGGACGGGTTAAGAGCTCTCAGGCTGGCAGAACTCGGACCGAAAGGTCGGCAGTAGAATCTCTCGAACTCCATCCAAATGAGATCGTCAGGTCCATCCCTGCGGCCCCTCCACCCGCCAGATCAACACGGCGTTTAAAACGTAAAAGGCATTCTGATCAAATGACAATCCCTGATGAACCTGACTGATGCAATTCACCACCCACTTATCTCCATGAACATCCTCCCTGCCAGTACTTACTCTCATCTTCTGACTTTACTGTGATCACCACTCTAATCCGGAAAACCACTCTATTATATTATTTGTTGCTGAGGACAGGCATTTCATCAACGGCGGAGGGGTGTAACGGGACGAACCAAACCCTTCGATTCAGCGGAGGCTCGTCCGGGGCATTTATGCTGACTGGGCACCTCAAATGCCTCGATTCGCTCGAGACTTCGCTGCCGTCAGTTGTAACCGAGCCAGTTCCCTCGTCACCGTGTCGTCCCCGCTCGTGTTCGCTTCCACCCTGTTCCCGTTTTGTGGTGGTAAACATGTCCAAAAGTAATTCACGAATAAACCTCCTCGTTCGAATTGCATTCGGCTTGATATCGTACTACTTCCCGAGTCACCTAGTGCGATACCACTTCAATATCAATCCCCCCGTAACATTTGTTATAGTTCTAAAGTTGTGGGTACCAATGAGTAGTTTACCTCTACCTGTGCCAAATTATTAGTATATAACTGTATTAGAAATAGTGTCTAACACTAATAAAGTCTATTTATGAAAAAAAAAGGAGGGTGGTCGTGTGTTCTGTTTTGTGTCACGAAGCGTTTTCTACAGATTCAAAATTTTACTTGGGACGTCTTCTTTGTGGAGGTGCTCGTTTCGACTGTATAACCGATAAGCTGGATTTATTCGTGAATAACGTATTCATGAAAGTAAATACAGTTAAAAGTTAATTCCCTAACAGCTCTGAGACCATAAAAACGGCGCTTCGGTGGTGATTTGTGTCCAAAGGTGTTCGTACTTAATTTGTCTATTTTTTGACCGATTGATAGATTCACGGCCGCACTTACTCTCTTGGCAACGGATTGGAGAACGGAAGGAAAATCGACGACTCTTTGCTTATACTAGCTCACACCATTCAATAAACTGACGCTTTTTGTAAGAATAGAAACTTCAACTCCCTTTCATCGGCACTCGGGTTTCTTTTGCAGTAACTCACAAAACTCTCGAGGTCTTTCGTTGCGTTGGAAATCTAAATCAAAAAAGAGTTTTTTCTCCATTTCGGTCTTAGACGTTCCGATAACAGAAAAAAAGCTGTTAGAAAAACAACGAACGTTAAGAATAACTTTTAGCATGAAGAGATTTACAGGAAATAACAAAATCACGTTAACTTCCCTCCTCATTAAAACTCGACATAATATGTAAAGGTTGGATTCTTCACCCAGTTTTCAACAGGACACGGAGCATTTGAGGTCTCCCTGAACTAAATCGGTAAGTCTGGTAGTTCAAACTGTTTGCACTGGTGTTCCACTGTGTCAGCTACCAACAGGAAAGGAATAGGGCAAGGAACGAGGTAATAGGAATAGGAAGCCAGTGGGATACGAATATGGTTAGGGAGTGTTTGTTAGGGGCAATAGGCCTTTGAGAGGACAGTAAAAGTAAAAACCTCCAACCTGCTTTG
This sequence comes from Pachypeltis micranthus, assembly GCA_020466155.1. Taxonomy (NCBI): domain Eukaryota; kingdom Metazoa; phylum Arthropoda; class Insecta; order Hemiptera; family Miridae; genus Pachypeltis; species Pachypeltis micranthus. The sequence continues at coordinate 10,836,536 of CM035781.1, read as the reverse complement.
CTCCTAACTATATTTACAAAAAAATTTAATAATTTAAAATAAATTCGCTTTCTTGTAAAATAAAATTGCAAATAAAAGGAAAGGAAATGAATATAATTGTTCGACCTTCTGATAGATGAATTGTGGCGTCAGCGGCTGTATGTGGGGCCCCTTTTTGTTGGAGATAAAATGCGTAGACCTTGTAGAACTTGATTCTTCGGAATTGTCTTCGCTTGAGAGCTCCACCAAGGAATGTATAGTTGTAATAATACACGTCAAACAACCTGCTAGGAGAATTTTAAGCTTTAGAAAAGACAAAAAGTTCAGATCGTGTCGCATGGGCAGATGATAATCGAGGAATGGCGGCCGTAGTAAACTTCTGGTCGCGGCTGACTAGTTTTTAAATCACTTCACTTTCACAATAACTTGGCCACATTTACTTTATACAAAAAAAAGAAAATATATTTGAACAAAATAAATAAATATTCCTAGTTTATATAGGCAGGAGCAGGAACCTATTGTGGAGGCCCTGACCTACCATGAGTGCCTAGACAGGGAGCAAGGGAGTTTTGTATAGTGGAAGTGGTTTGGTGAAAGAGTTTTAAAGGATAGGGAAGCAGTTAGGTTAGGAAACGTGTGCAGGGCCTCAGGAGTAGGTGTTTAGGTTGTGTGTTTGTGTGTGTGTTTTGTGTGGGCGGTGCCAGGGATGGTCGAAAATCAAATAGCCCATCCCTGGACCGCCGGTGTGAATATATTTAAGGGCTGAATGTATATATGAGTGAATGTGTGTGAATGTATGTGTTGTGTATATGAGTGTTAGTGTTTTGTAGGTTAGGTAGTGTAGGGATGGATCCAGGGGGATGAATATCGAGTAGTCTGCCCCTGGACCATCGGGAAATGTGTGAATGTATTTAGGGTTGAATGGATGTGTGAGTGTGTAGGTAAGTGTTAGGTGTTAGGTTAGAGTGAGATGGGTAGGTGGCGGACGAGGGCGGACGAATATAGAGTAGTCCGCCCTCGTCAAGTCGGAAAGGGGATCGCAGCGCAGGCCGTAAAAGATGGCCTGACACCCTTCTCCATGGCTGGTGCGGAGGCAAGTCCAATCCCTGTACCCCCAAGGAGATAAAGCGTAGGTGCCGGTAGAACGCCTCTTGGCAATTCCGGCACCAGGGCCTGCCACCCATACAGGTCCTTAGGCTGCTCAAGGTGCAGCCATATAGAATGGGTACCACAAGGGCGTCAGCCCGTGGCCGGCAGCATGGAGTCTTTAGGGCGTGGCGCCGTCGGCTGTGAAGCCATGGGATTGGCCTCGTGGGGACTGTGGTTTCACTGGAAATCCCCCTAGAGAGATGATTGGTGCTGGCTGGAGAGGGGTAAAGGCTGCGAGGCTAGGCACCCTCTCCAATGCCACGGGCAATGCTCAAAGCACAATTACCATTGCCTACAGTACTTCTCGTTCCAAAGGTGGGGAGGCTGACGCCAAAGCATTCGTTAGCTCCGTGTTGAATTCTGAGAAAAAGCGGAGGTGCGATTTGCCAAAGCGGTGTTCAGCCAGAAGAGGATAGAGTCACTTCAGTGTTTGAAGAGCCATTGAGTCAGGCAAAAATTACAGCGATCCCATGCTCCGAATGCCCGACTTTCGTCGGAATATGAATCTTCGGCATTGACCGCTAGACTACAATCACTGGAGGAGCCTTCGATGGGAGTCAGGCTGCACATCGCCCCCGCCGTTCTCCCACAAAATGCAAGACGACCTTGAGGTCTATCTCTGCAACCTCCTTCAGCCGCAGCCGAGGAACTCCAAGCTCTCTTAGGGCAGCCAGCCCCTCGCAAGTCGAATCTGCAACTCTGTATATTTGACTTAACAATCTGTCAACAGGCCACTTACTCTCTGTACACTATCTCACTCCAGACTGAGAACCTCTCTTGTTCGCTTCCCGTTTAATAGACAACCTTGACTGCCTTCGGCCTGGCACATCCCGCCATTAGGCAGCCCTGCACTTCTCCCACTTTCCAACCTCCTCGATCAAGTGAGCCTTGGTGGTCCCTATGTACATTTTTACTTTAAGAATGTTAACAAGCTCAGCAGCCTTCCCATAAATGCACTCGTTATGTTGGTTTCACCTGTAACTATTTCAAATGTTCAGTGAACGTAATGGGAAATGCTCAAAGAACGGGAAAATTGTGGGATATAGGCTAGTATTTGTGCGAGACTTGTGAGCGTGAAGTTTGAAAGTATTGTCGTATCATGAGCTAGCATTGTGCCATCAACAAACCCAACGAATCCTGGAAAGCAATTCCAATCGTGTCGGCGGTATGGATTTCTCTTCAATCTAGTGAAAAAATGAAAGAATAATAACTGAAAGAGAATAAGTAAAGGTCAAGAGGCTTCCAACGCTAAGTAACTTTGTTGAGATACCAACCCCGACAAAGGACACAACATGAAAAACGTGCACGTCTTATTTCCCCTCCGACGCCAGGCAGGTTTTTTTCTCAAACTATACCGGAACCAGGTCGCTCTTCGTTTTTTTTTCTTCCCTTCTTTAACAAGCCAACTGCTAGAAAAACAAAGCCTTTTCAAGTGGAAAAGCTGGCTTAGAACTCAAAGGGTAGCCACCCGTGTGATGTGTTTTCCACTCGTAGCCGTGACCCTCAGTCCAATCTCATTCAGCTCCGGCCTTGGTCGTTTCAATTTTTCAACTCGTCTTTCCCTCCGCGGGCTTCTTATTCAAGTCTCAATAATTCGCATCTAAGAAGCTTTACGAGATGCGTTCATAAGTTGAAAAGGGTGGGCAATTGGACAACTCATTTTATTTGATGCGCGTAGAAGTTGAGTTGGAGGATGAGGTGGCAATAGCAGTCTAAAATTTGTATATAACAATAAAAAGCACTCTAGGCCCAGGCTTCCTAAACTAATTGGTTAGGGAATGCCTGACTGGTCTGAAGACCCTGCAAAAGGTAAACACTTTAACATTGTGTTAAGAGCCAGGGCATGAGGAAGCCAACAAAAACTGAAGAGAAGTAGATCTGCCCTTCCATGGGACCTGAGCACTTCGTATTCACCACAAAGAGCCACTTGAACGAGGAGGTTTGCAAGAGGGCGAAGTGCAGGGCGGGGTGTGCCTGGCCAAAGGCGGAAAAGGTTATTTATTAGGCTCTCCAGAGAGGTGTCTTCTGTCTGGAGAAAGTCTGTGGGCCGTTCGCAAGACACTGTCCACCTGGCCAAGGTTGACAAGTCGGAGTCAGCAGAACGTGTACTGCCTACTTGTGAGGGACTCGCTGCAGTGCGCTTCAGAGTGCTTGGGGTGCTTCATCAGGTTGAGGTTTTGTGGGGGAACAATGGGGACGTTGCACTATACGAAGTGGGGGTGAAACTTAGAAGACAGCAGCTCACGTACGTCACGCTGTAGGCCCAGCTAAGAGCCATTCGAAGGTTGGCAAGTTGGAAAAGTGCAGGGCATCCCATTGGCAGTGTACACGTGGTCAAAGGAGCGGAGCATGTACTGCGTACTTCCGAGATGCTTGGTGTGGCCGGATGAGGTTGCAGGCTGCCTTACGTTTCGTGCTAGAATGCTGGGGTCGTATTGGGGAATGCCATCCATAGGATCTGGCTATGAAGCCGAGAGGACATGAGGCAGTTGATAGACGATGCGATCAGGCCTTCTAAGGGTTTAGAACAACTTTAGACAAAGCAACTTTAGAAAAAGAAATTGTGTGGACATTGTTCAGCGCACGCCTAGTTAGGTGTTCGCACTGGCCCTAATTGCAAAGTCTTCTGTTCTCAAGCCCTTTTTGTGTACTTATGGGAAGACCACCTCTTCAGTTATTTACCCTTTTTCTGGACTTTCCCAAATATCGTTTTCCCCTCCTCTCAATGTACATTCCTCTCCACAACAGATAGCTCCCACCAAACTCATTCACCTACGATTTTACGTTTTTCTTTATTAAATCCACAGAATACATTTAACGAATAGGGTTATGTCCGCCAGAAGGCAAAGTATTAAAGTTTACGTATCTGTTAGGTGAGTCCGTCTCCTCTGGCTGGTGTGTTGCTGGTGGCAAGCGCTTTCGATGTAAAGACATCATCGTCTGGCCGTTAAGTCAGTACTGACTCACCTAACAGATACGTAAACTTTAACATTTAACGAACTTTACGTGAGTGTGAGAAAAGCTGTGTAGTATTCGTATCTTAGTTATTTAGTTTGAAATCACTTCACGTTTCGTCACATCCTACTTTATAAAAAAACCAGCCTTTATTCCCTTTTCATACTTTTTTGCGGCCTCGAAACGCAATCTGTCTCGCCTAAGGGATGCGCTGGGGTTGGAGAGAAGCGCCATGAATCACGGAGTCTAGTAGTATCTCCCCTCTCTAGTTATCTGCCGTTCTCTCCATCCCTTCGCCACTTGACGCGAAATTAACGACTTCACGCTTTCCGCAAAATGTATGCGGGATACGTGAGCAACTTTCGACGGCACTCATCGCGGCCTATTTATCCTCCGTAGCGCGGGTTAAATGTTCGCTTGGAACCCCTTGAATGAGAGCCCGTTAAACATTCACTTCCCCAACCTTGCGTTTTCGTAAGAAATATATCGTTCTTGTCATACGGGATTCGAAGCAAAAGTGGACGTCTGCAATAGAACGATCGAATGTCAGAAGCCACGGTTGCAATATTTTAGAAGTAATATACGTATTACGGGGACGTACCGTTAGTTGGTGCGCTGGTACGGTAATCTCTCGACCTGCCCGAATCACCAAGTTTAACGTCAAACGTGAGTTCAGTACGTGGAATCCGATCTATTGCTTCCGAATTAACTAATCATTCACTTTTTATACCTTATACAACTCTGTATTATTCGCAATAAGCACTGCCGAAGCACAATTTCATTCTGATATATCACCAACGCCATTATTATTTACAAGAGGGAGTTTCTTGCTGCTGTCTGCTCCCTGTTTTCACGTTGTAACTATTAAACATGTCCAGTGCGAGCCTTAAGTATTTACATTAGGGGTAAGATGGAATACTGGGGTAAAATGGGATACCAACAGATCTCCTAAACAGGTGTTGGTTTCTGTCGCCTAACCAATGAAATACGTCCGCCAGGAAGAATGAAACATTGCACAACAGGTCTTTGCACGTTCACCCTCGCTATTTTCGCGAAAGTGGTCGATCAAAATCACCGGAACCTGGATTTCAGTACCTCCATCACTAAACCTGGCATCGCAACTTTGAGAGGTAAGTGACTGGATGAATGAAGGGATCATTAAGCTACATTTTGCTCCCGGTCCGGTGTCTAACCTGCCGAGAGATTTCATTTTTCGGCCATTTTAGTTGAGGATTTCCTGTGGGGCAAGATGGGATACTGGTTGACGGGGTAAAATGGGATAGTATCTCATCTTACCCACTCCTAACAAAAAAATTCGCATGTTTCTTTATTCTAAATATTTTTCACCTTTCTAATATTCATTAATTGTTTTTCTCGTGGTGACAGGTGACCAGCATGCCGCGGAAATACACGAGGAAGACAGAAAGAAAGAGGTAGTTGGTAGTTTGGCTATACAGAAGGTGATGAGCAACAAAATGGGTTATTTGAAAGGAGCTAAAACCTATGCTGTTCCTCGATCCACGTTGTTAAGGAAGGTTCAGAAGGTAAAGAAGGGAGGGTTATCACCCAGAAAAGTTTGTATCTCGAAATTGGGAAGGTACGAGACCGTTTTTACCATGGAACAAGAGGAGGAACTAGTCAAGTATACCTTGATGTTAGAAGAACGGCTTTTTGGCCTGACATTAACGGATTTTCGACGGCTTGCTTTCGAGTTAGCCGAAAAAAAAAGAAGAAATTTCCCACGCATTCAGTCAGAAAACTGAGCGAGCTGGGAAAGACTGGCTTTATGGATTCAGGCAGAGGCACAAGGAGATTTCCCTGCGCGTCCCAGAAGCGACTTCGTCGGCTCGAGCTCGAGGTTTTAATAAAGTAGCTGTTAGTAAATTTTATGACTTCCTCGAAGGGAAAGAAGAGCAAGAAAAGAACGGCACAACAAGACTTATCTTCTGATGAAGAGTCTAATGAGGAGTGGCAGCCTTCGACAGACGATGTGATGAAAATGACGGAGGGGATGGCTGCATGTTCTGCGGTCAGCTGCTTTGTGAAACACCCTTGTCTGAGAGTTGGTCAATGTGCACGGTTTGTAAGAAGTTTGCGCGTGGAAAAAGCTGCGGATTTGATTCAGATGAGGATGAACCATTCTTCTGCGACTTTTGCAAGGGTCTTATCCCTCAAGTTAACTTGAAATTATTTCTTTCAACGTTGAAATGATTTTTTCATTGATGTAATTATTTGCATTTTTTACTACTTATTGCTGAAAATTTTTGATTTGCCGACGGGAGATAATAAAAAATGATGATTTTCTGTGATTTTGTATAATTTTTCATAGGTATCCCATTTTGCCCATCCCTACCTCGAAAATTGCAAATTTTAATTTTTTACTAAATTGAAAATAGTGGTTGTGTATTGTTAAATTTCATCAAATTTCCAACTTTGCTCTCTAGAGTATATGTGGACAGTCTCAACCACGTCACTTTTCACAAGGTTTTGATCATGTTATGGACACAGTCATTTAAAAAAGTTATGGTATCCCATGTTACCCATCCTTCCCCTACTCAGCCTTAAAAAAATCGAAATGTTTAACTTATTGTGTGATTCAGCACAGCTAGAACGCCACAAAAACGGCCTCCACCAGATTGTGTTAAGCTCTAGCATTGATCAAACCTTAACCCCTCAAAAATTTGGGCGGTTTGGCCCGGTTATCTTTCTTTATCATATCCTGATATTTGTTCACCATTACCGTGCTCCGTCGAGTATTCTCTTCTATTATTGTGAATAATTTACGTATGTTTTCGATTAATAATAATAATAATAATAAACGAAGGTGCTGTTTACAAGTGCGCAGTTATTTCAGTTGCTTTTCTACTACGATGATAATAATCTATTATGTTAGGTTGTCATCACACCCGACGCTTCAGAGGATATGAGAGCGTTCCGACGTCTTCAACAAATGAATTTAAATTCTGTTGCGGAAGTATTACGATTGTAGTTACTTACAATTACAAGCTGTTGCTCGCGCAGTTTTAGAAAAAACTCTAGACGTCATATCGCCGTCAGAAAACCCAAACGCAAATGGCTTATCCGGGCGGATTTAAAAGCAGACAAGGACGAAATGTTAGATAATAACACAATTTTACACACAAGTTAGTGTATTAAACACGATGATTCTCCCTTCCTTGTTCCTCACAATTTCGGGTTTTATCAATTCTCCCGTACTAATTTGGAGTTTTTCTGCAGTTGGAGTACGCGTATTGGCACTTTATGCTCCTCGCCCGTTTCAGCTTCTGCAGAGGTTAGGTGCAGCTTCCGACAATTATAAGAAACAATAATTTGCGCATCTACGGGACGTGCGGTTACGGGGCCGTTTACGTTTACCCGACACTTGTTTACAGGACGAGATGTTGAACAGACGCCCAATTTCTTTACTTTACTGTAACCTCATGAGTCCAATGCCTTCTCGATATGACTTAATCGCAGCGCAATCACGGCTATCCTATCCGCATCCCTTGGCTAGTGTGGTGGAAACGCAACAGGCTAGCCTTGATTTGCTTATCTAGCCGTGATCAGTTGGATCACGATCAACGCTGTTTTGGTGAAAACGGCCCTCAGTCATCCATCAATCAACCCCTTTCAGTTAAGCCATTTTTCTCAACTCTCTCAAACAATGTGGGGGCAATCGCAATCACAACTCGCAATGCCAGCCTCTAACGATTGCCTTGAGTCCCATATGTTCCATCATTCATTGGAGTTTTCTGTAATCTCGTCCTCGTTTTTTATTGTCTCTTACCTGTTCGGGCGTGGTTGAGATCTGCAGTGACAAAGGAACGGAACGTGGTTTAATTTTTTTTGGGTATTCCGAAAGTCAAGAACCAAAAAGAGGAGAAGATATCAGGGCACCAGCCAAGGCGGAGGGAACAATGACCGAAGTCGTGGTCATTCAGGCCCATTTCCCATCTCCCCAGAGTTATTGGGAGTCCGCTTGGCTTCTTTAAAAGGGGGTTCTTAATCTACCAGTCCCCTCCACTAATTCTGGGATCTTTTTCTATTCCGTTTCTCTCCGCTAGTATTATTTAGTATTCTCCCCCCTAGTATATTGAGTCTAGTACCAAACCATAACGGGCATTCCCTAAGGAAGTGATCTACCGTTTCTATTTCTCCACACGGGCACCTAGCGTTGATGTTGAGATTGATCCTGTTGAGTGCCCTGATAACATCCCAGTGAATCTTCGCAGTATTACCTTACTTAAGCTCAGTACCCAATTGGGAAGAACCTCAAAGTGAAGACGAAGTCGGCAGAGAAAGGAGGGAACGATTATGACTGCACTCTGATTCTGACTTTGACTGGATTAAAATGCGATAACGGGGCTCGAGAGTGGCTAATTGTGCATACTAGAAATGGACTTTGTGAAATATATCTCTTTTACCAAGGCAGTGGTCTGATTATTGCTATACACTCAAAATCTCACTTATTGCACACCCCTCGCCTTGACACCTCTTTGTTCTTTAGTTAGTCCCAGTCTGTGCTGAAATTCCCTATCATTTTAAATCGTTTGTTTACCTGTTCCACTATGTAAGGGACTGGACAAACAACTCACATATTGAATAGTCGTATGCACTGCACAAGGCACACCACAGCTCTGTGGGCGTGCAAGAGGATGTTTAGTAAATCACAAATGACGGATTGGCTCTACAAGAGAGCAATAAGACCATGTGTTTCATGTGGTTCCACCGTATGGTGACAAGTGACCAGCTGTCGGGCAAGGAAAGCTCCAGAGGCTGGGGAGCAAGGGAGCAACCACGTTCTGGTCTGTGTTGGGGACAGACTAACACAGTGGACTGTAATTGGAGGTTGAATCTGGTTTCACGTTCAAGTAATCAAGCAAAGTTGGCAGGAGATGCAAATGGGGGACTTGACTCACCCAATGATTTCGTCTGGCTTGCTGTGGGGTACTTACCCCGGCCGGGGGACGACGACGATGACGTCGTATGATGTGGTATGATCCACCACAAGCGGTATTTTCGGGGGTTTGGTGGTCGTATTGGACACAAAGTGGGTGCACAATGAGAGAGGGATTCACACTTCTTTTTTAGTTTTGATAACAACTTTTGATAACATGGGAGGCGGGAAGTTCTCCCATCTTAGAAGAGCTGTACCACAGCTAACCGCTCTCTAGTTCCTACCGAAACACACAGGTGCCAAGAACATTTGCCCCACTGCTGCAATAAAAGTCTTATTGAATGTATCACCTCTTCACATATACATTCGTAGGACCGGAGAGCAGTAAGGACTTTGCAGACCAGTACTACTTCTACCATGGCGTCTAAGGAACTGTACAACATGTCAAAATAGAAGAGACAGCGGTCTAGAGTGCAAGAATTTTCAGCTGCCTTTCAGCGTTTCCATCCACTCTTGAGACCAGTGGAAGAGATGGGGCCGCTCCCGACTATGGTGGGCAGACTGCTGTGGTACACTGATCTGGGCATCGTAGGACCCAACTCCATCCTTGCCAGGCCAATGGGAGAGAACGCCACAGTATATCAAAGTGAAGATCTCCACACACGTTTTCTAGGTATTTTTCAACGCTGGGTCGAATGGAACCAGCCTCGATGAGATAGCCGACTGTGTCTAGACCAAAAACAGTGATTTCATAGTGAGCCAAAGTCATTCTGTAGTAGTCAGGTCATGTTTTGTATCGTTTATTGGTATTTTTTAATGCTGAATCGAATGGGATGAGTCTCGAAGGTGTGAGATTACGTCAAGCTGTCCAACAGAATAATAAACCGTGTAATAATTCGTACCGTTTTCAGTCAAGAAATCAATGTGCTGCCTGACAATAATTGTTGACGTGAAAGTACTCAGAAGCAACAATGTCACTGGTACGAAGTAGTAACGATATTATGTCCAGCAACTCTCGAAGGCGTTGACACTGAACGAAACAACCGCATCGGAAAAGCGATGTTCACATTCATTTCCGTTATCAGTAATGAAGTTTCTCCCCTACGCTACAAATATTTAGTCTAATCTTCCACTTTTCAAGCTTTTCAATTACCCTGAAGCGCCGTTGAAAGCCGTTGAACGAAATTCAAGGGAAAAAAGGTTGGAGAGAGAGTTTTAAAAGCTCATTTAAACTTTTCGTTGGTAACGACCCTCTACTTCGTCGAGCTCCTGCCTGCGCCATTAAATCCTGCGGTTGGAACTTTGGCGCTTTTTCACTATCAAACTCGATGTCATCGGCTAGCTTTGTTCACCTCTCAAATTGTCAATTAAATTGCAACTAATTGATTTTTCAGGGCTTCCGCCCTAAGCTTTATAACTCTCGACTTTGGTCGACGAGTTTCTTCTTTCAGCGCGCGCTACGCCATTCATTTTTGACTCCCGCAACGACCAGTTGAAGAATTTTCAGCTTCCGTTCATCGTCTGGATGTACAACAGTGGAAGAGAGGGCCGTTCCCAAGAGTGGTGGGCAAGCTGTTGTGGTACGCTGACGGTTCTGCGATGAAGAGCAAGGCTGGTCTAGGCGTCATAGGGCCCAAATCCATCCTCGCCTAGCCGCTGGGAGAGAACGCTGCATATATGACAGAAATCCCAGCCGTAAAGTTCTGTGCACAAGAGAACCCGGACCGAGGACTAGGGCGAGCGGATGTATGTATTCTCGGACAATCAGGCTGACTTGAACCATCGCGACCAACACTTTCAGATCTAGGCTGACGTGGGAATGTTCAGGCGTACAAACTACCAGACGCCCATAATAGGCCACGAGAGCAATGGAAAGGTACTGCTTTGTAAAAAGGGGGGCAGAATCCGTACTCATTAGACCTGAGCCTCAAATAGGAACAACGATAAGTTGCCATAGTGGGAGATACAGGAAAAACATGCCATTCACGTGGCCAGCCATGCCTAAAATAGGCGAAAGGCTCATTGCTGCGCGTTCCTGTTTAAGGGCAAAGGCCTTACCTACACTCACCAGATGGGAATTAAGAGTCCACACTGCCCATTTAGATATCCCCTCAACACGATTTTTAAATCAGAGGCAGGTGAATGCAGATTGTGGGTCGAGGAGGATGAAACGGCAGAGCATATCCGTTTATAGTGCCCTGTCCTGGCCCCCAGGCGCTTCAAACATTTTTTCAGGGGTTCTTTGAACCCCAAACCATAGCTCAGTCTGCGGCGAAAGACATACTCCTCTTAATAAAAAGAAATGGCAAGTACACGGTCTTTTATTAAGTAAAGGAAAGTATATGGGCACAGTGAAGAAGGAACAACGCGCACATAAAGGCGGTTTAACACATCACCTTGCTGACGTCGGCGACGGATGAAGCCGACGGTGGGTGTTTAATCTGCTCGCAGACGTGACATTTCAAACAGCAGCAGAAGCGTCGGCCGACGAAATGTGTGGGGAGCAGTGATACCAGCCTACGTTTACTCCTTCAGTCTCTTTCAGATGACGGATTATCACTGGGGCAATGGGGTCGGATGAGCAAAAGTGCACGCTCATGGCTGTTGGTATAAACACCCTATAACGAGCATTACATCCTAGTGAGGACCCAGCTCACTTGCAGTGACGCATCTGGGGGCAATGGCAACCTGGAGTTCTTGCCAATGAGCTCCTGTACCTCCGAGCGTGAAACTCAGCTGCAAGGTTTTGGAGAAGGGCTAAAGACCGCCTCATCCCTCCCGAACGACTCCCGTACCACTGTGGCCAGCCATTTATCAACTTAAGGCGGTTTAACACATCACCTGCCTACGTTTACTCCTTCAGTGTTCTTCTCGACAGAATAGAGGCAGTATTATGGTCTGATTCTGCGTTCGATAATTGCGTACTATGGTTACTAGTGACCTGGGTCCTCACTAGGATGTACTGCTCGTTATAGGGTGTTGTTGGTGCCAATTGCGCCACGGAGCTTCAATTGTGGAGGTTGTTTATAAACGCAGACAGGAGCTTATCGTCGCCTCCAACTCTTTGACTGCCGACCTTTTTGCCACACGACTGCGCTCCGACTCGATCCGACGTGACTTCGACGCCACGGGGCCTTGGTCAGTTTGCTTCTGAGCCCAACGCCGGTTGCCTGTCTACAATCCTCCTTCATTTTCGACGCCACTCGATCTATCCGACTACGACGAACTGGTCAGAAGTTTCCTTTTATTTTCACTATTTAATTTCGAACGGCCCTCCACTTACTTTACTGTTTTGGATTATTATTGTTTATTATAACCTTTCGTGCCAGCCTATGCGTTTTATATATTTACGTCCACTACACCAATTACTCGTATCCCGCTACGCAGTCGGTTCGATTTGAGATTCGAGAGGGGACCGTGGTCATTCCATTCCCCAACAGGTGTTTATACCAACAACCATGAGGGTGTGCTTTTGCCCGTCCGACCCTTTGCCCCCGTGATAATCCGTCATCTGAAATATTGTAAATAACGAAGGGAACGAGCTGCCTTCCTACAGGCTCGTATTCAGAACATAATAAAAACAGGCGATTGAACCGCACTATTTTTTTTTTTACAAATCATGATGAAAATCGTAGAGGTTCCTCTTTCGGGCGGATATTGGCCGCTTAGAACCGAGGAATCATCTTTTCTCCCATCAAGATTGATGAAAAATGATAACTCCGAAGAGAAAGCGGTGGCTTTTGAACTCGAGAATTGCGACGATTCAAAGCACGATGAAGCGATAAAAATAAACCTGAAGGAAGATTAAAGCGAAACGATAAAGTCCAAGTATAAACGGAGCGAGAGGGGGAAGAAAGAGAGTGCAAAGGAGCAGCCAGGTGTGTTCGATCAAGTAGGAAGCGCAGAAGCGGCAAATTTTAAAATAACACGGCGACAAGCAACTGAGGAACCACTGGCGATTTTACGCCAACCCTCGTTTGACTATCGCAACTGTATACCGTTTCAAATATTTCCTCGGCTGGTAAATCACAGACAAAAGGAATGTTTACTTTCGGAAGACAGAAACAACAGAAACTAGACATCACAAGCTTGTGGCTTCTTTTCGACTGTTTGTTTACTCACGTAAAAGTTCCCGTATCAATTTTGCGTACTATATGTCTAGCCTGTTCTGCGCCTTGTTATCTTTTTATAACCCAAAACTGCACACCAAAGGGAGCAGCTGTTCGGATCCTGAAGCATATTTTATCCCGTTAACTACGTACTATTGCCGCCTTAAGTTGTCTTACTGTGATTGGTCGTTGAACACCACAGGTACGAAGCCCATCATTGTTAGGTATTAAAGTAATTTGGTTAGTTGCGCCAGTAAATTACTAAAGTTAACGTACCTGTTTGGTGAGTCCGTCTCCTCGGGTGGAGAGATACTGTGGGCGAGCGCTTTCAATGTGGAAACATCACCGTCTGGCCGTAAATTCAGTACTAAAGTCAGTTAGTTGGTCGTGGTCTTTATATAGGCAGAGAAAGGTTAACGGGATTGTGTAGCGTTGGCGGAGGAGGAATGAGGTCATGCACCTACCACACAAAGCAGGTCTGGGGAAACCTACTCGAAGTGATGGTAGTAGAATGTAAGGTGTCTTAAATGGTCTGTTGCTTGTCAGTTTTTTGTATGGGGTGATCTATAAATCCGTGAATCGGTAGTTTTGTTTGTGTAGTGTTTTGAATGGGACAATCAACCGACCATACACCTTACATTCTTCTCCCTTCACTTTCAGCGGGTTTCCCAAGAGGTGCATGACCTCATTCCTGCTCTTCGCCGTTTCCCGGCACAACACCATCCCGTTAATCTTTCTCTTCCTGACGACGATCACCTTAGGTCACTGACTTAATGGCCAGACGGTGATGTCTACATCAAAAGCGCTCACCCACAGTAACTCACCAGCAAGAGGAAACGGACTCACCAAATCCATCATTGTTGTTCTATCATCCGTTTAATCTTCTACTGAATACTGTTTTCCCAAGGTCAGATCAGACAATGCTATGCTCGAGCGATCTTCAAAGAGTCTGTGATGAATGGGTTTTCATGCAAAAGGCTAACAACGGCATATGGATTGTTGGTGGGTTTCTGCATACTCGTAGCTCACTATGAAACGGAACTTTGGTTGGATCAAGCAAAGATAGAAGTCCTCACCTAACTACTTCTCTGGGGAAGTCCCTGAGGATTGCTGGGGCGTGGCTCGGAACCCAACCCGCCACCTTCCATTTCCTCATAGGAGAGCAAGGTGTCAGCCCTCACAGCCCATGCCTTGGCAGATTCATTAAGGGGAGGAGTCACTGCATACCAGGGGTCTCTACTACCAGGCGGTGTTTGTGCCCACAGTATGATACACAGTGGGATCTCGGTAGATTGCACCATCTGAGCTGAATAGACAGTGCCTATAGACGGTTCTTAGGTATACACGACCTGGCGCCATGCCTTGCAGCTCCTCACAGGTTCTCCACCATCGGACTTGCACTTGGAGTGGAACTTCATGTTCCACCAGATCTTGATCAATGACCAGCCGTCGCACCAAAGCCCACTGACAGACTCGGTCCCGAAGATATTCCGTGAGAACTCCGCCGAAAAAGCGAGTAACGCTGGGCAAGAACTGGCTTCTGGGGTAGTGGAAGCAAGGTGTAACCACCTCCCGCCACCTACTTGCAGCAGCCACCATACACCTTCAATCCTTCAGACTGCTCACGTTTGATGAACGCCCCTGTGGTACGAGGGTGGAAGCAGAAGTCACCTCCCACGTCATCTTTGACTACCAGAATTGGGCCGCAGCACGCAGGTGTGCCCGCTTCGCACAGGCCTGGGCGATCGGTAGGAAGAACTTGGAGGCATGGGAGCCTCCAAAGCTGAGACAGTGGCTCGCATAGATAACGTTGGATCCCCCCCCCCCCCCAGGCATTGGGATGTAACTCATCGATACGCCCTGCATCATCTCAGCCCTCTTACATATCCCATCCAATAAGTGAACAGACAGCACAGCCGCCTACGCCATTTCTCCCATTAGGTTTAGGTTTCAAAGCATATTACTGAACTTAATATTGATTTTATTATTCATTGACTGTTAGGCGGTACAAAGTTCATCGGGTTACCTAGTTCTCTACAACTAGCTCACTATCTCAAGAGCTACTTGGCAGTTTGAGTTCATAGCACACTAACAAGAAAGAGCGGTTTTTGGCTCTATTTTTCAAATCGTGCTGGAAGAAAATTTGGCCTCCCCGTTGCCAAACAACCCGGATCTCTCTAACGGAGCTTCCCGCTCGTTAATTGGCCCTCAGTGGCTCCACGAGTGTGTTCGTACCACACTACGCTACAAACGTGTCAAAAGCCGCTGATGAGAATTTCCTCATCACGAGAGAGAGAGAGAGAGAGAGAGAGAGAGAGAGAGAGAGAGTGAGAGAGAGCGCTTTCAAATGTTCCTTCCTCCCTTTTAATATTTTTACCCCATTGCCACACCGCCCTCAAGTTCTCTTCCCGAAGAGCTCTCCTTCCTTCCTATTAAATCCAATTAATTGAGAACGCCCTTTTACCGAAAAAGAGGCTTTTAATTTATTGCCAATTTTTTTTTACTAACCCAAAAGCGCTTATTTCAAAGAAGCTTTCGAGCCCCCTTTTAAAATTGGAAGAATGTGGAAACCTCTCATTAGAAAACGAAAAACGTTAATGAGCAGAATACTTCTTCAGATTTAGCATTTGAATTAGGTGACCTTTTGTGGAATTCCGAAAGGCGGAAGATGCGCATCATCTTGTCAAATCTGACACAATTGTCTGTGGGGAGTACACGCATTACGTACCGCAATTCGTTAGATTTTCAGACAACTGAGTGACGTTTCAAAATCCTTACGCTTGGGCCACAATTTCTTTCGTGACCCTCCCTGACTGAGCTTGCAAGGTAGAAAGCAGAATTATGTAATCTGCGGAAGAAATGATTTGGAGTATTCTTCAGAGTTTTCCATTTCGAATCATTATGGGTGCCAAAAATACTCTTCGAGGAAATGTGTGTGTGTGGCTGGCTGGTCTTGGATTCGTTCAGAATCAGCTGCAATGGTGGCGTCATCTGCTCCTAAACCGGGTAAGCGTTCGAAGTTGGCAGCTGCTACGCATGGTTCAGTTGATGGACGGGAACTCAGGCGGTGTCCTGGCTCCCCCTACTCTTCTGCATGGGTGGAGAGTGAGAGAGAAAGAGAGAGAGAGAGAGAGAGAGAGAGAGAGAGAGAGAGAGAGTGAGAGAGAGAGAGAGAGAGAGAGAGAGAGAGAGAGAGAGAGAGAGAGAGAGAGAGAGAGAGAGAATACAGGGAGACAGCCAAAGCTGCTGGACCAGTTGCAGCTGCCGTGGCCACAAGATGGGCTCATGCCCTAACTCCCCTACAAAAGGGGGGATGGGCCCGTCGGGGAGCTTTCACAGTCCCCCAGCCATCGCTGGTGCCCATTGCCTCAACCCCCCTGGGTTCGGACACGGGGGGTGCCTGGTCGGGAACTGAACCAGAGTCCACTGGTTCCATCTCTGCCTGACTCGGACAGCCCCAATGCACTCAGCCAGAGGGCACCCATGGAAGGGATTACTGGCAGATTTATGCCATTCATGTGGCGTGACTGTCTACAACAACGAGGTGTACAAGAGGCTGGAACCGTAAGGTTGTACGTATATAACCCTCTTTGAGGGTTTAGGAACAGTCATCAAATAAGGAAACAGACCTGTAACGATGTGGGTGCTCGCTGTAACCAGTTTGCAGCACTGGGTCGTGTAGTGCAGGTGTGTGTTCTTACTCACGAGGGCCGTGTCAAACGTCATGACTCCATCTGCAAGCAGGTTGCTGGTGCTTTGCCAAAAATTGAGTATCTTCGAAATTCCCACTGTAACTGAATGTGTGCATCTTGACAGTCTCTTTCAGCCACCTACATTCACATTTTGTGCTCCTAACTGGTGCATTACCATCTGATGACTGGGAAATGGAGAGGGAGCAGCACTACCGGGTTGGCTCTTGAGAAGATCTGAGGCCTGACATCGTCGCCGTTGGTCCTGACCAGTCTGAAATCATCCTGGATGTTCAGGTAGTATCTGGCAGCTGTGCTCTTGCACATACTCGTCAAGCCAAGAATGGATCTTCTACATATGGCAGTGTCAGAGGCTAGCAGAGCGCAGGCAAGTAACATCAGGGTACCAGCATTGGCCGTGTCATCGGTGTGTGGTGCAAGAAAAGTGCTGGGTTGACGCGTCGGCTGGGTGTGTCTGCAGGCGTTCTCCGAGGTATCACCACCTGCGTATTGCCTGGTTCGTATCTAAGTGGTATTCGTACTATCGTGGAACATCCTCGTATCCTTCTTTCCGTCCCTGTGCCAACCCTTCTATCCCTAGAACTGGCGAATACTACACTTCTCAAATAAATCACGTTGAGAGTGTCAAAATCTTCTGTTTACGGCTAAATAATGATAGTGGCATGTTTAGGAGCACCACAACAAATTTCAGAACTGTGAGAATTATCGCTTTCTGCCACCATGGAGTGGTGTTTTACCAAGTTCAAATGACCTGCATGAAAATTTGATTGGGTTAGTTGGTAAAGTTAATGTACGAAGGGCTAAGGAAAGTTGCGTGATGAGAGGCACCGGATATTTTTGCAATATTTCCCTTATAACATCGGAAATGTTAGCTTGAAGGTCCTACGAATGCTGTGGACAATTCCGTAAGCTGCCAATACGCTGATTATTCAATAATAACACAACTAGCAGCAATAATTCGAACAACGACTAACTGTAATATGAGAAATATTAGTTACTCTCATAAAGTTACTAGTGTTGGATTACAGTTAACAGGAATGCTGCTAATTCAAACTAGAGTTGCTGAACAATTGAAGTTTGCTGGTAATTCGAGCAATTAATTTGTTGTCTAACTAGTTCTCCATCTCCAGAGACCCCTACGGTGATGTAACATCGCAACACAACTCTGATGAGAAAACAACAACCCCCAACGATCCGTCTGCAAACTACATCTCGACACATACGTAACATACGTCAGGTTCAGGGGTGGATTCAGAAAACGACTTTCGTACTGGCGATGCTCTCGCAGACCGGACTCAATCTAAAATCGAATATGGTCCCCTGATTGGCCGCTCGAACGGCTAATTGTGTCATTATGGTCAGCGTCCAAAGCGTCAACCTCCTCTTCCGGATCGATAGCGCCAACAAACGCAGGCTCCTTCTTCGTTTAACATTCTCACTTATAACACGAAGTCGAGTCTGCTTCAAAGACGACGTAAAATGAATACTTTTTGACAATTCTGGTTGCCGCGTGAACGGATTTGTTATTGGAGTCTTAAATCAGCAAAAGCGCTTGTGGGAATTTAGTTTTTTTGCTTTTAGTTCGTTTTATTGTTGGCATAATAACATTGGTTCTTACTATAAGCAGCGAAAGCATTGATTTAATTCATTCAGTTTCTTACTTCAACAGCACATTTGACTGGTTAAGGGCAAGGCCATTGAATTTGTACCACTGGGAGATAGCATTGAGGTTCTGTGTAAAGGGAAGGTAGTCTGACGCGTCTACGATGGTGGTGTAGAGCTTCAGGTCGTCATCATAAATTGAAAAGTTAGCGCGATGAAGGAAGGAACTGATTCTATTGATCATAAGATTGAAGAAGTGGGCCAAGATGGGAGCCTTGAGAAACGCCGGATGTGACGGAGAGTGAGAGACAGGTCTGTTTCCTTATTTGATGACTGTACCTAAACCCTCGACAAGGGTTATATCAGTCATGGAAGTTGCGGTTTCGCTAATATGCAAGAGGCCGGCCCACGCAGCATCCACCGAACTCAGATCTGTGGAAGTACGGCAGGTATTTGGTCGTTAGCCAGTCTCCAGGCTGTTGGCCGTGCGTTACCCCACGGAGGTGACCACCTGAGGAATCCCGTACCATCTGGGAGGAGTTCTTCATCTGGTTTCCTACATGATCTAACTGTTCACAACATACCGGGGTAGCCAACCCTAATTTCTCTTGAATGAAAAAGTGGACTGTATTCTCAAACACCCCGGATCCGATCAAATTAATCCCCCCCCCCCCACCCTTGTCTGCAAACTATGCTCCCGCCGATGCCGACACCTCGCCGACCTGAAAAGGAAACAAATGCAGGAACGGAAAAATAGGAACTTCAGGGACTCACCTTTAAGAACGTGACAGAAGCTTTTCCCCGGCCGGGAAACACTGGACTTAGCTAGGAGAACCACTTCGTCGCGTCACAACTACACTTAGCGGAAGCTCCACAAAAAGGGGGGGTAAAAGATGATTAATATATCGCTATTTACACGTCAAAAAAATAACTCCGTCTCGATCGACCGCTCGATGTTAAGTAATAGGTGAGAAGGAAAGGATGGTGGTCTGTGGGAGGTGAGGCGGACACCTGGAGGGGAAAACGATAAGGACCGGCCGGCCCCAGGGCAAATCGGCGGGAAGCAGCTTACGTTTCCAACACTAACTATGTACTTGGGTGGCAAGTTTCAAAAGGACAGATCAACTATGACCACATTTCTTAGCCATCACCTTCTTCGAGAAATCTGCAAAATGGGTATAGGCTTGCTTTGTAGCAGTCAATCCTGCTAAGTTCGTTTGCCCTCCCAACAACCGTCGCTCACTGTTGTAGAAACTACAGTGGAGCAGCGCGTGGTTTCTTGTTTCTGGAGGCACAAGACGTGCATGACGGAGAGTCTTTGAGAGAAAAGAAGTGTAGCCGCGCATTGAAGTCACCATGTCCCGTGAGGAATTGGCTCGTCCAGTGGTCTGGCTCAACCCATTTTCTTGAAAGACGTTCACGGATGTTGGGGAAGAACTCACACGTGTCACGTCCCTTTGACGAGGATTCTAATCTCGCTTGCCCATTCATCGATGGCGGCAAGTTTCTGTTCTGTGGTGAGATCCTCACAGAGTTAGGCCCAAAGCAAGGGAAGCTCCCGTTGCATTCTCCTTTTGTCAACCTTGCACTCAATGGCCAAATCACCTGGTAACTGACCAGTGATAACTTGGAGTGCTTCTGTTGATACAGTCTTATTGGCCTTGGTGATTCACAGGAGTACAGCTCTCTGGGATTGGGCCAATACTCTCGTTTGATTGACCGTATGTTTGCTACCCCAGACAAAAGGGCAGTAGCCAATCACACCTAGATAGATGGCCTTATACATGAGGATAGTGTCGTGGTAACACACACCCCAAGTGGCCTTTGTAATTGCACGCAGTGAGGCAAACCTTGCAATGGTAGTGCATTAAGGGACTGGAGGTGTTGGTTGAAACCCCACCTCTCACCTATATTCACTCCTAAATACTTGACCTGCTTTTCAAGAAGGAGCCTGTGGCCTCCAAAGCGTATTGAGGGTGGATTATTCACTTTACCTTTCAAGAGGAGCTGGGTTTTTTCCTCAGCCACCTGCATCTTGACATGTTCGCTCCATTGGGTGACGGTGCGGAGCACGTGGTGGGTTTTTTCTTCGATTTGGCGGACTGACTGCAAAAGATCAGATCAGATCGTACGGCTCGCAGTCAGTCTCCATGAGCCTCTTGACCTCCGAAGAAGGCATTCCAGAGTGCTGGTCCAAGGACCGAGCCCTGTGGGCACCCCTTCTCAATCTCTCTCTGAACAGAGACATGCCTGCATTCGATCGTAGCAGTTCTGTCTGCCAGGTAACTTCTGACGAGCGAGTACAGGTTGCGGGGGATTCCCCTTCCTTTAAGCTCATTAAGGAGCGCTGGCCACCAAAGGTTGTCAAACGCTCCCCTGATGTCAATGAGAACTGCTACGACGTACTTAGCCAGTGCCAGCAGGGAAATACGCCGAATTTCGACAATGGCATCCTTCGTGGACCTCCCTTTGGTACACCCGTATTGCCTGCCTGTGAGGTTGCGGCCAAAGACTCGTTGGAGGGACTGCAACATCAAGATTTCTAATGTTTTGCCTAATATGGAAAGAAGGCTGAGTGGTCTCCATGATCGCGGGTCTGACGAGATCCACCGAATGACCGTCCCCAATAGCACAAAGCGCGTAGTACTGAAAAGTTACCATATTTGTCACAGTTGTGCGCCCTATAAAAATATCAATATCATAAAACATATAACTGAACAAGGGGGAAGGGAATTGTACTTAACTCACTCAATTTCAGCTGTCAGCATCGCATGAATTGCAATAGCTTGTTAGTTAGTTGAACTTTTGATTAATTACGTTGTAATTTTGGTTTTAGGAGCGTTCCTGATCCCGTACCTCGTTATGCTGATCCTTGCCGGAAAACCAATGTACTTTTTAGAATTGGCAGTCGGTCAGTTCAGTGGGGTTGGTCCATTGGCGCTTTGGAACTGTTGCCCAATCGCTAAAGGTATGATAATATTACCCTACCATTAGCATTCTAGTTGTTTATTTATGTAGAGACATTGAAAGCCAACCCATTGACCCACTGTTATAGAATTGAATCGGGTATTTGTAATTCGTCACTTGACCGAATCGTTTTGTGTGGATTGAATATTGAAACAACTTTCCTACGTAGGAGTTGGATGCGCAATGATCACCATTTCCCTGATAGTCTGCATTTACTACAACGTCATTATGTCCTACACCGTATACTACATGGTGGCTTCCATCGCCCCCGAAGTCCCTTGGTCCAAATGCAACCCTGAATGGGCCAACATGGACACATGCTACGTCAGAGACGAGAGCAACGTAAGAATCATGCATAAAATATGCTTCGCCAACGCTAGATTTGTGGATGTCTCAAATTTGTTTCACCTTTTCAGGCAAACTTGACGCTGAACTCTTCGAGTTTCGGCGGTGCCAAAGAGACAGCGAGCCTGCAATACTGGGAGTGAGTGTATCGTTGACTGTTGCGTTGCTCAATTTATTGAATTCGTACACAAAACCCATTATTCGTTTCCAAAATTTGCGCGATTCCAACTTGCTTATTATTCGTAAGCTCTGCAATAACTTGAGCTGCAACCGGAGTTTGTTTTAACGCTTATTTCGTAATTCACATCTGTTTGAAAATTGCCATAGGTGGGCTTCTAACTCATGAACAACGAATAAACTAAACTAGACATAAACTGTATTTTGGGAATGAATTATGTATAAGAAAAAAAAAGAAGCAAAACAGCAAAAGAAAAAAAAAGGTCTCTTCAAGATAATTAAAATAGACTATAGGACTGAAAAATGTTGGAGGCAGTTCACAGTTATTGAAAAACGTGTCCCTGGCCGGTTTGATGCGGAATTTGACCGGACTATAATGGAACTATGGAAACTAAATATTCCCCCAGCGCCAGGTGCCCGTAAACGTCTGTAGGTATTTATGATCCGATGGAGGGGTGTGCGGAGGAGTTAGCCTTAACCTTCCTCCGCCCCGTCTGGCAAAAAAATCCGGGGAAATTGGGAGGGGGGCTTCCAGCGAACCCTCGCTCGGTAATTGGCAGGACATTGCGAGTCCAAAGGGCGCTGCGAGTCGAGCGGGCCTTGAAACGATACGAAACACGGCTTATTTGCGATTATACTGCGTTTCGTTAATTTTTTAAACCATTTTTGCCCATAACAACCAGGGGCTTCGTCCGATCGGACTGCCGAGATGGCGGGCACAACTAGATACCAAATGGGATTTTTGTGCGAAAGAACGAATTTTTTAGACCAGGTTAAAGGCACAAAACGGCCCGTACGGGGAACGGTGAACGGACATTGCAGATTTGGCGGTTCAGGTGATGGAGGGAGACAACAAAAATGGTGATGTAACACCTGAGGTGAAGCTCAAGGCTCACCAGCAACCAAAAAAAGGAAACAAAATAAAATCCGATCTTAGGCGTAAACAACATCATTTTAACTAATTAGAAAACTCACATTCGCTGTTAGTATTATTTCATCATAGCGTGATATTTATAGTATCCACTGCGTGGCACCCAAGAAAAATCTCTACGTTAGCCCAATTGCGTTAGTAGCTCACCATAACACATTCACAACAGAACATGCCTTGTACAGTGTAGAGATATGAATTTCGAGAGGAGGAGGAGTGGGAGTAGTTTATGATAAGGAGTGGTGGGAGGAAGTGGGTGCAGAACATTGGAGTGTTGTGGGGAATGGAGACAGCACGTCGAGATGGGAATGGAAGAAAGTCGCAGGATGGCACCGCGAGTCAGACAGCTTAATTGTGGGGGGGGGGGGGAGGTGTCAAATTAAGGGAATAGTCGAACAATTCGTGTGATGTGGATTCATAAAGCCAAGGGTACCCGGCGTCACAAGAAAAGCGAAACCTGAAGAAAAGCCAAAAGCCTCCAAGGTCTTTTATTACGGTGATGGGAGAGGGACGAGTTCCAGATGACGTCATTATGGAGTACGCACTAGAGACGTCGACAGCAGGTCGAGATAGGAATGGAAGAGACTCACAGGTTGGCAGTGCGAGTGAGTCAGACGACTTAATTGGGGTGTCTGGCATAATTTGGATGGAAAAAGTGAACGGCCGAACATTCAATGTGACGTGGATTTTGCCAGGGGACGCCATTGCGTTTCGAATAGCCAACCAGGCGTCACAAGGGTCCACACCAGGGGGAACAAAGTGTGTTCAAAAGCCTCCAAGGGGATATGAGGTCGAGTTCGAGTTGTAAATAACGTAATTATGGGTGCTCGAGTGCTATAGAAGAGCAAAACGTCGATGTCGAGTTAAGTTAAGACATTGGTGTAAAAAGAAGGGGGCCAAGGTGAGAGCCCTGAGTTTATTTTAATCTCACTAAAAGAAGAATCACATGAAATAATATCAACTCATTTTTCCATTTATACCACAACCATGAATTGTAAACCATCGGTAAATTGTTTGAAAACCTCAAAGGAGAAATGGAATTAACTCTACCGATGGGAAAAACGTTTACAATTCGTAATAACGAAACAAATCTCAAATCAATCGAGATAGTCGTGCTGCTCGCTAATTTCTCCCACGCCGCCCAATTCCCTCAAAACGCATTGATCGCTATTCACTTCGATAGATTCGTCCTTTTCATAAAATTACGATGGTTGGATGAGATTTGATCCGTTTTCTCTCCCACTAAAACGACTCTTTTGTTTTGCTCGGGGTGTGGAAAACAGGAGACACGTATTGAAGCTGTCAGATGGAATCGAGCACTTGGGACCAGTCAAGTGGGATTTGGCACTCTGCCTTTTGTTTTCGTGGATCATCGTCGTCCTTTGTCTTGTCAAAGGAATCAAGACTTCAGGCAAAGTAAGTACTAACTATGAACTATGTGCTGCTCGTACTCATTGCAGGACCATTACTGAGCAATTGGTACTCAGATAATTAATGAGGCTGTAAACACAAATTTTTTGAAGAACGATAGTAATTACTTTTGCAGAGTTATTGGGTAAACACTTTTAGAACTCTGTAGGACTCAAACCAACAAAATTACCGAATAAATGTCAGATCCGCAGTGTCAACCCATTTAAGTACGAAAATAATAAGCTGAGTGGCATGCGTATGGCAAAACCGAGGTGGGGTGTTGTGAGATGAGTCTTATTGAAACAAGGTTTCCAAGTAGAGATATTCCGACCACGGCGCACTGGAATTCACGCCCAAAAACAGACGAATTAAGATATCAATAAAAAGAAATACTCACGAAGAATTTGAAGGAAGCCATTGCTGTGGGGAGTTAACTCTTCGACTTTGAATTCGGAAAGAAACACAGGTAATTCGTTTAACGAAAAAGTACGTTAAATTTTTATTGAAGACCTCCCTGTACATGGCATAGTTTAAAAAGTTAAAGTTGGCTATAAGTAACTTATAAAACATGAGTATTCACCAATTTATAGTAAAGAGATTTCACATAGTTAGTCATTCTTCGGACATTTTGAATTTTTCACTACCTTCTCTAGCGCAACGTTTTTTACCATTAGAACAACTAGCGATGACCCAGGGTTGTCTAGTTAAACCATCTATGTTGAGGAGGTGATCAGTTTCCATGCAAACGTGACCACAGTAACCACCGATTATAGGAAATTGCTAGCATCTTGATGACTTCCTCTATTGTATCATCTGGCGGCTCAATGTGGAGCAGGACCTTCCTGGCACGCTGATGTGCACTGTCACAAGGGGTTTGGAAATATTGGGGGGCCACTGACTCAGGCAAAAATTACAGCGATCCCGAGCTCTGACCCTATACCCCGAGTTTTTTCGAAAAAAGGGTCTTCGTATTTGACCACTAGACTACAACCGCTGGGGCGCCTACAATGGCAGTCAGGCGATACATCTCGCTCCTCACTGTTAACCACTGCTCCTGGAGTGGACGACTCAATGAATGGATCTTTGAGGGTTGGAGCAAATCCTGGGACAATCCGAACAAAGCTTCGAATAACATGTAGCCATATTGAAGCTTCAATGCCGAGTCAAACAAGAAGGTGACAAGGAAAGGGCTCCTTTTCTTTCGCAGTTTAGTAGCCACATCACCACTTCACTGTTCTTAAGACTGGGTTTGCTGGTAGCTTGATGACTTCATGTATTGCAGCACCTGGCGGCTCAACGTGGAGTAGGACCTTCCTGGCACGCTGATGTGCACTGTCACAAGGGGTTTGGAAATATTGGGGGGCCGCTGGCTCAGGCAAAAATTACAGCGATACCAAGCTCTGACCCTATACCCAGAGTTTCCCCTGATTTGACCACTAGACTACGACCACTGGGGTGCCCACAATGGGAGTCAGGCGTAAATCTCTCTCTCTCTCCCTCCCCCCCCCCCTCACTGCAACTGGTTTAGAAATGTTGGGAAGTCGCTGACTCAAGCAAACATTACAGTGACTCCTTGGAATACAGATTTTGCGTTAGACCGCAAAACTTCGATCACAGCGTACAGCATCAACGCAACACAAATGAATTAAAGTTCAGCGATGAATTGAAGTTAAAGTGCGCGTTTGCGTGACATCTTATGTGCGATGCTCAAGCCGCACTCCACAACCGATTTTGATGGTTATTGTACTCGTTCGATTCAGTTTCTTGTCAAGTTGTGCCACAAACCTAAGGAATAGTTACATTCATCGGGGAAGAGGACAATGGTGGGGCTAAACAGTAAAACCACGCTATGCTCACAATCATCTACCTATTTAATGATTCCAACTTCGTTTCATTCAATTTAGGTCGAACCTCGAGAATGATTGTGTGTAGTGTGGGACAGAAAGGAAAGTGGGTAAATAACATAAATTTACAATTTACAGTTTTCATACTACTGGTTGTGTTTTGACGTACTTACGTGATTCAGAAAGATTGTGTGAAACGTCCTTGTTTTACCTTCATTATTTATCAATGCTGGCACCTTTCTCTTTATTTCCACGTTTCATCAAATATTTCTGATTCCAGGTGGTTTATTTTGCTGCAACATTTCCTTACCTTATCCTATTTACGCTTCTTATAACGGGGCTACTTCAAGAAGGAGCCTGGTCGGGAGTTGTCTACTTCATTTACCCAGAATGGAGCAAACTACTAAATATCCAGGTGAGACCGCGTACAAATGTGATCTGTAACTTAATATTTAAGTAAGATAAGAAGAGGCTGCTTTCTGTAAGGAACTGGCTCGCTCAATGGTCGATCACATCTTGTTCCTTTGACGAGATCTCTTCTTGAGGATCTTCCCTAAGCCATTCACTACCACCACCACTAATTACTGCCGGTTGACTTTTGTTTTCCTAATAGCCAGTATTATACGAGTAGGTGCTGTACCCCACTTAGCTGGAAGAGGCTAAGTTGGCGGGTTCTGAGCCAAAACAAGGGCCGTTTTCACCTACTCAAGGGAAAAGTAAATAGCCAACCAACAATACGCTTTGGCGGCCAGAGACGCCTTCTTGAGAAGCGAGACAAGCACTCAGGAATGAATATAGGTGGGGTTTCAGCCAACACCTACAGCTCCTCAAAGGATCTATTATCACTGCGAACAATTAGCAAGGTCACTTGGGGAGAATGTTACCGTGACACTATCCTTATCCACAAGGCCATACATCTTGGCGTGAATGACTACTGCCCTGTTGTCTGTGGCAGCGATTTCATCGTCAGTCACAAGTAAGTAATGGCCCAATCCCAGAGAGCTGCGCTCTTGCGGATCACCAAGGTCTGTAAGGGTTTGGACAGGAGCACTCCAGGAGATAACTGGTCAGTTACCAGTTGACTTGGCCGTTGAGTGCATGGTGGACAAGTGGAGAGTGAAACGGGAACTTCCCCCTGACTGGGCTGAACTCCGTGCGAATCTCTCAGTCAAACGAAAACTGCCATCAATGAATGGGAATTAGAGAAATGGCAAGCAAGATGGAAATCCTCGTTGAAGGGACTGGCATGCGTTTTTCCGTAAAATTTGCGAACGTCTTGCGAGAAAGTAGGGGTTGAGCCAGACCACTGGTCGAGCAAGTTCCTTATGAGACATGGTGACTTCACTTCTTCTTGTATGTCTTGGGGCTCCAGTGTGCAGAAAGCATGAAACCACGTGGTGCTCCAATGTAGTTGCTACAACAGTGAGCGACGGTTGTAGGAAGAGCAGCCAAACCTTCCAGCATTCCCTGCTACTAAGCAACATTATTACTTTTCCGCCTACTTCTTGAAGAAGGTTATGCCTATGGAACGTGGTCGCAGTTTATCTGTCCTTTTGGAGCTTGCCACCAAGCAAAAAGTTGGATCAGGTAGGAAACCAGATTCACAACTCCTCCCAGATGATACGACATTCCTCAAGCGGAGACCTTCGTGTGGTTCACACAGGCAACAGCTCTCTACTGGGAGACTGGCTAAGTCCAAAAAACCTGCCACACCTCAACTGGTCTAAGCGAATCACGCGTCTTGCATGAAAACGAAACCCCCATGAGAATACACAGACATAATTCTCTCCGAGGGTTCAGGAACAGTCATTTCGATAAGGAAACAGACCTGAGGAGCGATGGGTATGAGAGAGAGCATGGGAGGGTGGGCAAGTGTCGGTATTGAAAGAGAGAAACTGATGCACCCCAAGAGATTGATTTTTTCCCCTATTGTCCCTTTGTCACTGCGGCCAATGTGACACAGGCCCTTCCTTAGTAGAAGGCGTCGTACATACCCTTTATGAAGCCAAGTGTGTCCTTTACTGCAGATTTCGCTGTGATATGGGTTTCAATAATCCCCTGCGCAAAATATTCAAAGCGTTTGGCTGCTAAGGCAGGGCATTCACATAGAATGTGCTCAGCCGTCTCGTCCTCCTCACCGCAGAGTCCACATTCCACCGCCTCTGAGATGCCCATCTTGTTGAGGTGGTACCTGAGTGGGCAGTGTCCGGTGAGGAAGCAAATCAAAACCCTCAGATCTCTTCTCGAGAGTGTCAGCATCGCCTTTGCCCTTGGAGGCGTAACAAGCCTTTTCAATTGACTAAGTCGTGGCTGGTGATGGCAATGGGCGCTGTTTTCCTGTATCCCCCATCGAGCCACCAAACGGTTCAGGTGACTTTTAGTCATACCTACGTAAGGTTCAAGCCGAATGGGTAGGGTTTCTGTGCCCCTTTTCGCAAGGCGGTCATTGCCCTCATGCCCCCTGTGAGCCGGCACCCAGATTAGGGAAAGCCTATTGTGGGCGCCGAGCTGCTTGAACGAATGAAGGCATTCCCATGCCAGCCTGGACCTGAAGCTATAGGCTGCAATAGCCTTTAATGCGACCTGGCTGTCCGAGAATGTGTAGATCCGCTTGCCCTTGAGTCCTTTAGACAGGACCTCTTCCGCGCAGATCTTTATAGCTAGGATTTCAGCTTGGAATATCGTGGCGTACTCTCCCAGCGGCCTAGTAAGACTGTAGTTGGGCCCAACAATGCCCAGTCCAGCTCTGCCTCTCATGACTGAACCATCGGTGTACCACCGCAAGGCGCCCACCTCGGTCCACAACGTCTCCTGCTCTCATCGTTCCCGCGAGTGGATACTGACCCTGAATGGCAGCCGAAAGTTCTTCCGCTCTGACATGACGTCGGTAGCAAGAACTACTGCCTTGCCAAGGGATCGATTAATCGTGATACCAAAATCCAAAACATCTTTCGCTTCGTCTTTTTGATAACACTTATATTACTATGCAAGAGCCAAATGAAGAAAGTACATTTTTAAAGCCAGAAAACTAACTAACTTCGCTAGGACAATGCCGAACAGCAGTTACCTATCGTGCTTATAACGACATCATGAATATCGGCCGTGTGTTGCATCAAATCAGGTATTTATTGAGCCAATCAACTGTCTCATTGTGCGCTGATATTTTTAGGTATGGCAAGCAGCCGCCGGACAAATGTTTTTCTCCCTCAGCGTGTCGATGGGAGGGCTCATTATGTACAGTTCCTACAACGACTTCAGAAATAACGTCTACAGGTAATATAATTCAACAAAACATTCAAACCAGTTCAATGGATAACATCCCGTTCGAATTTATAACTAAATGTTTACTTCCATGCCTCTCCGAATGCTTGTATAGAATATTAATGTTCAATAATTGAAAGAGTATTTACAGATTTTTGGTATTTATTGATTCTATGAGGCCGTTTAAGTACAATAAACGCTTTTACAATCTCTTCAAAAGAGCTCAATTTCGCACGAAGGATTAAAAACTCATCATTCAACGACCATTTGAAAGTGAAGTAGGATAATAACTGAGCCGGTTGTTAGAATCGTTCTTCTCTCAACACACACCTAATTCCATGACAAAGGAGCCCGGTAATGAGCACAACAAGAGGTGCTCGACGGGCTCCTCAGGAAGAAATTACTTTTGATTCGGAACAAAACGTTGTTTTCGGTTGTACGTTATACGTCCGCTTTGTTCAACGACGTTCCACAGAAATGTTTACGGGCAAGAAAGAACATATTGATCAAACTTTATAGAGCAGTTTCGAAGTTGAACACCTTTTAAAAAAATGGTATGTGACACGATTGAGCAAACATGCGAGGACCAAATCAGCTCAATATTAAAATTGGACGACCAAATAGTCGATCCAAAAATAACCACAGTTATCATAGTGCTCGAAAGAACACAAATTTTTGTTCTCCCCAAAAAGAGGCGTCAACAATTTTAATTACATTCTGTGTATGTACAGTTCAGCAAAAATGAGCAGCAACGCAAAATGTTCATTCACCGTAACATGACTACAGGAGCATAATAAACTATCGAACATTCCGACAAAAATCGATGTATCGTTGTATATCTGAGCTCTGACCGGATTAGTTTTGTTAACAGGAAAGCCCCGAGCACGAGGTTTTTCCCACTTATGTTAGGAGTTCAATTAGCCTCTCCTGCTAACAAAAGGCTTTAAGCGTTGTTTCCGAAGTCGACAACGTGTTTTCCCCTCATAGTTTCCAAAATGTTCTCACTCCTCCTCACCTCAGGGGTTCCTACTCAAATCTATGTCCATCCCCTTAACCAATTTATAAAGTATAGTTTGTAATGAACCGTTGAAGTTGAGTACATATATACGTACACTTGCCGATCCAAAAATAACTAAATAGTCGATTCAAAAATAACCATAGTGATCACGGTGCCTGAAAGCACACAAATTTTCGTTCTCCCCAAAAAGAGGCGTCAACAATTTTAATTATATTTTGTGTGTGTACAGCTCCGCAAAACTGAGCAGCAATGCAAAATGTTCATTCATCATAAAATGACTACAGGAGCGTAATAAACTATCGAACATTTCGATGTGTCGTTGTATATCTCAGCTGTGACCGGATTAGTTTGTTAACAGGAAAGCCCCAAGCACGAGGTTATTCCCACTTATGTTAGGATTTCAATTAGCCTCTCCTGCTAACAAAAGCATTAAGGCTTTAAGCGTTATTACCGAAGTCGACAACGTGTTTCCCCCTCGTAGTTTCCAATATGTTCTCACTCCTCCTCTCACCCCTCACCTGAGGGATTCCTACTCAAATCCATGCAAATAATGTTCAGTAGCTCTTTGCTCTCCTCCTAACACACATCCCACCATTTATTTGTTTATTAGTATTATACCCCTATGCATAGATATGTGTCTTCTGTCATCTTTCACTCGTGCTCAACCAAACCCACTGTTTGTAACTAGCTCATTTGCAGTTAATACCGGACAAACTGACAGCATCTGCATCCCCTTAACAAATTTATAAAGTATAGTTTGTAATGAACCGTTGAAGTACATATATTCATACGCTTGCCTATCCAAAAATAACTAAATATTCGATCCAAAAATAACCATAGTTATGACGGTGCCCAAAAGAACACAAATTTTAGCTCTACACAATAAGAGGCCTCAACAATTTTAATTACGTTTTGTGTGTGTACAGCTCCGCAAAACTGAGCAGCAATGCAAAATGTTCATTCACCATAAAATGACTGCAGGAGCGTAATAAACTATCGAACATACCGACAAAAATCGATGTATCGTAGTATATCTGAGCTCTGACCGGATTAGTTTGTCAGGAAAGCCCCGAGCACGAGGTTTTTCCCATTTATGTTAGGAGTTCAATTAGCCTCTCCTGCTAACAAAAGGCATTAAGGCTTTAAGAGTTATTTCCGAAGTCGACAACGGGTTTTCGCCTCATAGTTTCCAAAATATTCTCACTCATCCTCACCTTAGGGATTCCTACTCAAATCCATGCAAATAATGTTCAGTAGCTCTTTGCTCTCCTCCTAACACACATCCCACCATTTATTTGTTTAGTAGTATTATACCCCTATGCATAGATATGTGTCTTCTGTCATCTTTCACTCGAGCTCAACCAAACCCACTGTTTGTAACTAGCTCATTTGCAGTTAATACCGGACAAACTGACAGCATCTGCATCCCCTTAACAAATTTATAAAGTATAGTTTGTAATGAACCGTTGAAGTACATATATTCATACGCTTGCCTATCCAAAAATAACTAAATATTTGATCCAAAAATAACCATAGTTATGACGGTGCCCAAAAGAACACAAATCTTAGCTCTCCACGAAAAGAGGCGTCAACAATTTTAATTACATTTTGTGTGTGTAGAGCTCCGCAAAATGTTCATTCACGATAAAATGACTACAGACGCAAAATAAACTATCGAACATTCCGACGAATATCGATGTATTGTTGTATATCTCAGCCCTGACCGGATTAGTTTGTTAACAGGAAAGCCCCGAGCACAAGGTTTTCCCACTTATGTTAGGAGTTCAATTAGCTCCTCCTGCTAACAAAAGGCATTAAGGCTTTAAGAGTTATTTCCGAAGTCGACAACGGGTTTTCGCCTCATAGTTTCCAAAATATTCTCACTCATCCTCACCTTAGGGATTCCTACTCAAATACATGCAATTAATGTTCAGTAGCTCTTTGCTCTCCTCCTAACACACATCCCACCATTTATTTGTTTAGTAGTATTATACCCCTATGCATAGATATGTGTCTTCTGTCATCTTTCACTCGTGCTCAACCAAACCCACTGTTTGTAACTAGCTCATTTGCAGTTAATACCGGACAAACTGACAGCATCTGCATCCCCTTAACAAATTTATAAAGTATAGTTTGTAATGAACCGTTGAAGTACATATATTCATACGCTTGCCTATCCAAAAATAACTAAATATTCGATCCAAAAATAACCATAGTTATGACGGTGCCCAAAAGAACACAAATCTTAGCTCTCCCCAAAAAGAGGCGTCAACAATTTTAATTACATTCTGTGTATGTACAGTTCAGCAAAAATGAGCAGCAACGCAAAATGTTCATTCACCGTAACATGACTACAGGAGCATAATAAACTATCGAACATTCCGACAAAAATCGATGTATCGTTGTATATCTGAGCTCTGACCGGATTAGTTTTGTTAACAGGAAAGCCCCGAGCACGAGGTTTTTCCCACTTATGTTAGGAGTTCAATTAGCCTCTCCTGCTAACAAAAGGCTTTAAGCGTTGTTTCCGAAGTCGACAACGTGTTTTCCCCTCATAGTTTCCAAAATGTTCTCACTCCTCCTGTCTCCAACTCACACGGATTCTGACTCAAATCCATGCAAATGATGTTCAGTAGCTCTTTGCTCTCCTCCTAACACGCATCCCCATTCATTTGTAGTATTATACCCCTACACATAGATATGTGTCTTCATCGTCTTTCACACGTACTCCCTTTGCAACTAGCTCATTTGCAGTTAATGACGAACAAACCGACAGCATCTCCATCCCCTTAACCAATTTATAAAGAATAGTTTGTGATGAACCGTTGAAGTTAAGTATATATATTCGTACACTTATTATCATCACCCCCTGCTCTCAATTTTTTTTCTTCTGTGGTGCAGTTAACAAGCTTTCAAGTCGTACATACTCTTGTGATCAAAACGAACAGTTCACTTTACATTCCTCTTTGTCCACTATCCTCGTTACAGTGCATGTACTTGAATCGTATGTTATTTATTTCCTTCCTTCTCAATCATCTGTGTGTATTTCATTCTCTTTTGTCAGGGACGCGCTTGTCGTGAGCGTCATGGATACTGTCACTAGCATAATGTCAGGTATCGTGACGTTTTCGATACTCGGGGCAATGGCCAACGATTTGGGGGTGCCCATCAGCCACGTAGTTAAGGAAGGACCTGGTCTCGCCTTCATCGCCTACCCAGAGGCTCTCCTTCGTCTTCCAGCGCCCCAGTTTTGGTCCGTCCTTTTCTTCCTGATGTTGTTCATACTTGGACTCGACAGCGAGGTCAGTAAGGGTTGATTTTCTGATTTACGAGGGTTATGATTGGTACTAGGGTCGAATGTTGGATTTGTGGAGGGTGAGAAGAACTTAAATTTTTTAGTTCTGAGTAAACATCCATAATAATTTAAATGTTATAACTGTAGTATTTTTCATATAGCATGTTACTTGAGTAGTGCACAGTTGGAGTAACTTTTTCATGCAATAATTGTTTTGAAATATTTGTATTCCGCCAGCGCCTGCCAGTGGAAGCAATTAACATAGACTCACGTTCATGCGCTTCGACAATGTAATGGAATGGATCTCATTATGACACTTCCTTCCTTGTATAATCGTAATATATTATACAAAAGGTCCACTTCGTTCGATAGCCAGTACAGGATTGGAAGTTCTTCAGTTCTGACCCAACTGAGTGGCAGAGCAGCCATTTTTCGTTCATTACATCCCCTCCTCTGCTTCATCTCCCGACTTCGACTTCTGCCGACTTTTGCAGTAGACGTTCCAGTGAGCGGACTCCGTGATATTTTTTCCTTTCATCGTTGCCATAGGTTCCAATTGTGTTAGTGTGCCACATTGTGGCACCCCGAAATAAAACACACTTCTGATGCTATTAATCCAATGATTGGCAAATTGAGCTCCACCCAGTTTCATATGATATTATTTTTTATATCAAAAACGTTTGACAATCTCTTTTACGCTGATGGTAGTTATTACTAGGTCATACAAGATCTGTCTGTTTCCCTGAGCTCGCCTTCTTTCTTGGATATTGATGTGACGAATGACGATAGTTGGGATATTAGCTTAGTACAAAACTCCTCTGCCTACCGATTGCTCAATAACGATCAATGCATGAATACAAGCAGCACAATGAATTCTGGAACTGTAAGCCTAATGGGTGTAATGGGCCAGGCCAAGTCTGGCCTACTTGCTCATTGTTTATGGGAAGCTTTACCAGTTGTAAGACTCACCAACGGGAATGTCATGATGACTTCTCAACACTCCGCAGAAAAATACCGTCCACCAAACCGATTAATGATTTCTCAGCTAGACCAGACTGACGAGAGCCGGAAACGATACTGCTCTGCCAACTCGCGCTTCAATCCCGCCGTGAGAGTGCAAGGTGTTGTGTGCACAAAGTTGTTGCTGCAGTCGTTTGGGTTCATCCCCGAGAGCGGGCAATAGATGAGCGTGACAGCTTTGACCCCAAATATCACACACTCCTGGGTAGGTCACCCTATTGGCGCCAGGGCCATGGTCTTGTCCTAACCTGTGTCCAATTTATCGCATTCCCACGCCTCCAGGTCCCGCCCCGGATTCCCCCATGCTTGGGTGAAAGACGTCACGTGCCATATAGCGGAACGGTTAGACAGGAAGGACTCAGCTGTCTCTCTCCAGGGGAGTCGAGCGTGGCGAGCGTCCTCAACCACGCCCTCGCGGCACGGACAATCGTCCAAGGGTCAACGTCTGAAAAATTTCAGCCTTGCATCGAACGCTCCGTGCTTGGAAAGGAATTGAGAAAGAGAGGGAAGGTGGGACAATGCACTTTAAGGCGTGTAGCGACAGGTGGTACGATGGATTGCAAGTGGGGCGCCGACTCTGCGCTGTCCCAGTGCGCCTGCCAGATATTCACCACCCAATCAAATGCCGTCTTGTGCTTCTGTTCCATTTTATCGTAGTTGTGCAGCTGGTGAATGACTGCTCGCAGCACACCTTCATAGTTAGCGAGCGAGTCCCGCTTGATTTGTGACAGCCCAATCCAGAACCAGGTCCACCAAAGGAGTACCAGCGGGTATATACAAGGAGTGATGGGAGGTAGTCCAATACGCTGGTAGTTGCGATAGGAGGGCGCCGAGCTGCCACCATAAAATTGTGTTTTACCAAGTTTAAATGAACTGAGTGCTTAATACGTTGAATTACGTAGAGATGAGAATTGTGCAAAGTAGTTGAAAAATCGTTTAAAAACACAAAAAATTATGTGAAAACGTTGAGCGTCAGAAAGGGGTTTGAAAATAGCGTAACAAGTATTGAAACTCGCTACGTACATTTACACATCAAACCTCGCATGAGAAATTATTGCAAATATTAATCTCGAATCGAAAGTTTACATTTGCGGCTGGCTGACGCTATTCAGCGCGGTTCGTTAGCCCACAACACGGCGAGTCAGCTCTCTCGGAAATCCCTCCTGGCCTCTATTTGATATGGAAATGATAGCTCGGTGGAAATAATTTGTTGAACGAAAAAGAGCGCTTCGACGGTTTTAAACGCTTTCAAAGGTCTTCCATTTTTCGCCTCATTGTTGAGAGGAACGGCTAACCCGCCGAGCTTGTAAGTTATGCCAGCGGCTTACCAAACTCTCGTCGGCATTTAAGTGGAACGGCCGCTCAATGAACGACGATGATGAAAGAGAGTAACGATGATACGCTTGACCTTGCGAAAATTAGATAATTTATTCAACGTATCTCGTAAAGCGATTCATATTCATAAAGCTTGAATAATTTATTCGAAGTTCAAACAATTCGCAAAGTTGTAGTTTAGCGTAGGCTTCGAGACAGAGAAATCGATGGATCACTGGAAATCTCTGGCAGGGGAAGAAAAGTAAACTAATTGGCCTACTGAATCCATAAAAACTTATTGGGTGCGTGGCGTGTGGCTGTTTGATGGGGCGGCGGGAGACCTCCTGGATGAAAGCAGTTCGGAGTGTGGCTGTGGCATCAGGATCACGGGTCTGGCATATCCTGGCTGTACCAACACTGCTCCTCCTGGAGACTATGCTCCCCCTGTGCTTCTGTTGCCAAGTACCGAAAGCCTAGCAGAGTGTAGGGCTGTGGTGATAGTGCCCACATCTTTGGGTGAGGGAGCTTGCACTACTAGGTCAGCGTAGAGTCCCATAAACTGTTTCCCTCAGTTTGCAAAGAAGGTTGTGCCAAATAAACGTCGCGCAGTCGGTCTGTCACTTTGAAACTTGTCATCAAGGTAAATAGTTAGATCGGGAGGGAAACCAAACGAAGAACACCTTCCAAACGGCATGGGATTCCCCATGGTACTACCTGCGCCCGATAAGACACAGGCAATAGTGTTCCACTGGGAGACCGACTAAATGACAGGCCTGCAATCCCCGCTCTGCAGGTCTGGATTTGGTGGACACTGAGCGATTGACTGGGCTGTTGCATGATAGCCAAAACCGCTACCTCGATGACATGCAACAGATATAATTCTCTGAAGAGGGTTCAGGATTGATAAGGAAATGCACCTGTGGAAGGCCTTTTTTTAATGGAAACGGTGGATTCAGGTGATAACCTCACTGCAGCCACAAATGGGCCTATTGTAAGGGCGTCCATGATCCTCAGATCATGGCCCCCCTGCACCACCCTCAGGCCCCATGGCACTGGTCTCACTTGGTGTGACATCACCTATGCGCCCGCACCACCCCCTCACAAAGCAGAGGACACCCCCTCACAAGTTCTGCATTCGCCACCTCTTCTGGCGGAAGAAAGATCCTCCCAAACACACGACGGCGCGATGCCACGAGTCCATCGCATACGCACATCACATGCTCTGCCGTCTCTAACCCCACCTCGCAGAACCTGCATATCTGTACCTCGCATTTGCCAATATTTGCAAGGCGGTACCTCAGCAGACAGTGACCTGTGAACAGGCCACATATGATCCTCATATCCTTCCTCCCCAGTGCAAGCACCTCCTTGGGCCTCCCTCTGGAGAAATGGTTGAAGAGTTTTGACGGTCTAAGGCTGGGCAGCCCCCGCCAATGGAAGGCCTTAATCTTAGTATGGAGGCAGTTCGGAGTGTGGCTCTGGGATCAATCTCACGAGACTGCTGGTATATCCTTCTGGCTCTGTTAACACTCTGAATTAAGTTCTTCAGTCCACCAAGAGACTTTTATCGCCTTGTATTGCTGATGCCCAAGCACAGAAAGCCCAACTGAGTGGGATTGCTCCAGTGGTAATGTCCACTTTGCTGTCCACGCCTACAAACTAAATACGTTCATTGAGAGGTTAAGAATCCTTCCGTGTTGCCTTGTGCTCATGTTATAAATATTGTGTTCAGAGAACCGTGTAATTACTATGAACGTGATAAGGTCCGACTGATTTCGCCGAGGCGTCGCATTATTTCAAGCTTGTTAATTATGTATATACAGTAAATAACCAATTGGAAAATCTGTCACTTAATGCTGAACCCTCTCTTTGCAGTTTGCTCTTCTTGAGAATGTGCTGACCAGCCTATCAGACGAATTTCCATGGCTGCGGCACCACAAATTAGGCTTCTGCATAGTTACGGCCATATTTTGCTACACCATTGGCCTAACCTGCGTCACATACGTAAGAACCTAATCAGTCAACGTCTAACCATACTGGTTTTGTCATCGGCGGCGTTCAATTGCTTTTAATCGGTTTACAGGGAGGTAATTACGTGTTGACTCTGATGGATGTTTACGGCGGAGGTGTAGCGGTGCTTTTCGTCGCCATATCAGAAAGTATAGCTCTTTTATGGATTTATGGTGAGAATTTATCACGTTGCTTTGCTTCTATACATCAATCTCTGCTCTCAACTCTTTAATTTGGCTATTGACGTTGATGCTCAAAAGTTTCCTATGTTTGTCGTTTTCCTTTTTCAGGATTGAAAAACATTTGCAGAGACCTAAAATTTATGCTCAGGTTCACGCCGGGCTTCTATTGGAGGCTGACATGGTGTTTTTTCTCTCCTGTGATTTTAGCGGTAAGGCATGTCTTTCGTTATTTGTCCTTTTAAAACCCCGAAGTCCTTGAATACGATTTTGGTATGTTTTCGGTCACGAAAAATTTTTTACAACCCCCTCTCACAATTTGATACTTTACGTGTCAAGACATGGGGATTCCAAATTTGCAATGTCCGTCCGCCGTCGCCTGTCTCCCGTCTGCCGTCTGCCGTCCCCCGTCCGGGCCGTTTTGAGCCTTTAACGTGGTCTAAAAAATTCGTTCTTTCGTACAAAAATCCAATTTGGTATTTAGTTGTCTCGGCAATCCGATCGTACGAAGCCCATGGTTGTCATGGACGAAAAATGGTTTAAAAAATTAACGAAACGCAGTATAATCGCAAATAAGCCGTGTTTCGTATCGTTTTCAAGGTATTTTTACATCCTGGGTCGAATGGAATGAGTATCAGGCGTGTACAACTACGTCAAGGGAAATTACAGTAATTATTAGAATCAACTAATTGAAAGAACTCGCGGGAACTAAGCGCAAGTCAACGTTTCGTCGTTAGTACTCCCTCCCTCCCTCCTGTCTCATCGAAACCACCTGCCCGCTCGTCTGGCAGCGTCGTGTCAATAAAAAAGCCGAGGGTTTGCTGGAAGTTCCTGTCCCAATTTCCCCGACTCTTTTTGCCCGACGGGGCGGAGGAAGGTAAGGGCCACTTTCTCCGCACGCCCCTACATCGGATCATAAATGCCTACAGACGTTTACTGGCGCCTGGCGCCGGGGGAATATGTAGTTCCCGTAGTTCCATTGTAGTCAGGTCATGTTTCGTATGGTTTACTAGTATTCGATGCTGAAACAAATGGAATGGGTCTCGGAGCAGTAATAATAGGTCAAGCTGTTCATGAGAATAATAAACCGTTGTGTAATCATTTGCACGGTTTTTACTTTCCCCTACCCCAAAGGGAAAAGAAAGTATAGTAATTATGTCAAAAAAAAATTTGGGTTTTCTTCAGATCTTTACCTTTTGAGGCCTACTGAGCCCAAAAACCTCATTTCGGTGCGTGGTCCGTGTGTGTCTGTCTGTAATTCGATTTGCGGGAGAACGGCTAATTTGATTGGGCTAGTTTGTTTTTGTTATCTTTTTTAGGCACCAAAATAAGGTTATGGACGATTTCGGCCGACCGAGGGGGGGGGGGGCGAAAATGTACCACAAACTAGTGTTTTTCGCACTTTCTCAAAAACGGCTCTAACGGTTTTGATTAAACTTTCAAATTATCTTCTACTAATCAATACCTAACTTTTCTTCTCTATACATATCTCCATGAAAATACGGTGAACGAAGATATAAGCCTATGAAGCAAAAATAGGGTTTTTTACGCTTTTTGGTAAAACGGCTTCAACGATTATCACCAAACTTTCAATATGCTTTCAAATAGTTAACACCTACATATTGTTCTGAATAAATGTTCCTCTGAAAGTTCATTGAGCAGAGATAAAAATTAAAATGTGTCGAAAATAACATTTTTTCAAACATTTCCGTAAATTCCAGGGTAACTTCTTCACCAAATGTGATAAATCTTATGGAGTGTCTTTTAACATTCTAAACCTACATTTTGTTCTCCACAACTACATCTGTATCCGTCTGTTGAACGGAGATATAATCCAAGTTAACTCAGAAAAGGAGATTAGTCGAGTATTAATTTATCGGTATTCCAATTTTCTCAAAAACGGCTCGATCGATTTCGATCCAACTTACGGAGTAATCTCAGCTAACTAGTCCCTTAATTTTGTTCTCCATAAATATTTCTGAACAAATGCGTTGAACGAAGATATAGCGCTCGCATATGTAGGTGGTGTTCTAACTTTGAAAGGGATGGCGGAAAGTGGTGTGTTGCAACGGCACCGCTCGTTTGAAATGGCTTTCAACGTCGGTACTTGAGAGTGCTACTAACACAGGAAAGCCCAACAAAATAGTACG
The DNA here is from genome assembly GCA_020466155.1 of Pachypeltis micranthus. Taxonomy (NCBI): domain Eukaryota; kingdom Metazoa; phylum Arthropoda; class Insecta; order Hemiptera; family Miridae; genus Pachypeltis; species Pachypeltis micranthus. Next base: position 10,796,217 of record CM035781.1, on the reverse strand, counting down.
ATACCGTGGAATTATGAATCGAATTAAACGAAGAGTCCAGGGCAATCCAGGAATAGCGTTCAAACTGAGGAAGTTTTATGTTGTTGATCACGTGAGGTTGAATTTTACATTTACATGAGCATGGAAGGTGCAAATTGTTAGTTTAAGATAAGCGACACAAGCCCTCAAGGATCACTTTAGTGTGATCACTAAAAAATGTTAATATAATCAGGTGAAAGTAAAAGTTTTACTCGTTGTTACTTATCGGAAGACGTTTGTTTCTCCATCAATATGACCGTTCCTGAACTCTCATGTGAGTCTCACCGACCCATCTTCTCAGCACTCGCTGCGCCAGGGCACGGTCAACGCGGCAACCCTGGCGTTACCTGACTCAACTGCACGAGCTTCTGAGACCGCCATACGAATATCCGCCCAGTAATTTTTGCGCCTCTTGGCTTGCAAGAAGCTACCTGTACATTCAGGATCACAGCGAACTGAGTGGGACAAACGGCGACGGTTCCATGCCTCAATCCTTCTCTAGAGACAACCTGGTTACATTAGCTGTTTGTAATTGTAAAGCCTCTTGTGTCGGCAGTCAGTTAAAAATTGTAGAATGTTCTCGTGAAGTTAAAGTAATTTTCAGACAATTAAAAACATTCATTCCGACGCTTGACAGAAAGAGATCGGGCTCGTCTTACAAGGCAATAAAGAGGTAGGAGAAAAGTAAAAATGTATAAGACAACCGCAATTCTTTTTGCTTCCAAAAGTTGAAACCGACATCCTACATTTTCTTTCCTTTTATATTACATTTAGTACTAGCATTTTATTACACACACAGACAGATATATTTTTCGAAAACCCGCCCTGGATTTTTTGTTGTTCGATCGGGGCAGTAATTATTTAATTTTCTACGAAAATTCGCAATAAATGGAGAAGGCATTTCAATGAAAACGTATTTTCTGAGACGTTTTCAAGTCTTCCCAAAAGCTCTTTTTATTGAGGTCAATTTCTCTAACGGGGTTCTAAAAAATAAGCACTAAATTGAGGGCTATTTTACGACTTCAATACGGCGTGATGAGGGGGCGGCGACCAACTCCACTACTTTCCCCCCTCCAGCCAAAATCCTCACTCTTCACTTTCACTCAGATCTTCGTCATTGTTCAATACTTCACTAGCACGGGTGTTTTTTACTTTCCTTGGCTCTGCGAAGTAGAAAGGAAAGTTATGTAATCGGCTGAAAAAAAAATTTTGCGTTCTTTTCAGATCTTTACGTTTCAGACCACCCTGAGTCCGAAAAACACTATTTGGGAAAATGGTCTGTGGGTCTGTGAACGATTTTTAGAGAAAACCACCGTACCAAATCCACTCAAACTTGATATCTAGCCTGCAAGTTACCATGGAACGCCAAAATAAGGGTTTGAACCAAACCCACCGAAATTTAACTATAGTTATCATAGTGATCAAAACACCAAATATTTTTTTCCTCAATAACGGCTGTAACGATTTTGATTAAATTTTTTACATTGGCAGCTCTCAATATGCCAACTATACCATAAAATATCCATTCGTGGGAAAATGACGAGAGCAGCACAATAAATTATCAAAACTTTCGACCAAAAGCGTTTTTAGCGCGGTTTTTAGAGACAACTACCGTACCGAATCAGCTGAAACTTGATGTCTAGCCTCCACGTTACCTTGAGACGCCAAAATAAGGGTATGGGCAAAATCCACCGAAATTTAACTGTAGATATCATAGTGATCAAAATACCAAATTTTGTTTCTCAAAAACAGCTCTAAAGATTTTGATTAAATTTTTTATATAGATAGCTCTCAATAAGACAATTATACCATGAAATTTCCATTCGTGGGAAAATGACGAGAGCAGCACAATTAATTATCAAAATTTTCGACCAAAAGCGTTTTTAGCGCGGTTTTTAGAGACAACTACCGTACCGAATCAGCTGAAACTTGATGTCTAGCCTCCACGTTACCTTGAGACGCCAAAATAAGGGTATGGGCAAAATCCACCGAAATTTAACTGTAGATATCATAGTGATCAAAATACCAAATTTTGTTTCTCAAAAACAGCTCTAAAGATTTTGATTAAATTTTTTATATAGATAGCTCTCAATAAGACAATTATACCATGAAATTTCCATTCGTGGGAAAATGACGAGAGCAGCACAATTAATTATCAAAATTTTCGACCAAAAGCGTTTTTAGCGCAGTTTTTTCCTTATAAACTCCGCTGGAATTTTTGTAGAATGTTAAAAAAAAATTGGTATTGTAGTCCAATCTAATACCTAAAGGGTGAGTGTTTAAAAACGCTCATGAGATACATGGGGTTCACTCCAGAAATTCAGGAATTTCAACTACCGCCGTTTCGCTTACTACCAGTTCTAAAAGTTTTTACCCAATAAATCTGCAAAAGTAATTACTATCCTTCTCCAAAAAATTCTTGTTTACAGCCCCATGAATTATCTGCGTTGCTCAATAATGGTCCTGAAATGGGTACGAGCAGCACAATAAAATCTGGAACTGTAAGCGCTACCGCTTGCTGCTGCCGTAAAGCGTTGTTTGACCAACATTCAAATTAACTGAGTGATAAATGAATTGATTAAATAGAATTAGCCATGTACAAAGTGAATTGTTGTAGAGCTGAGGAAAGTTGTGTGCACGGGATTTTTTTTTCTAGACGTTTTCAAGTTCTCGTCGTATCGCCAAATTATGAATTAAATTATTTGCGAGAAACTGATCAGATATTAAATTAACGAGGTTTATTTTGGGGTTACAAATGTCGTGTGGAGTTCAGACTTTTGAATTGTGTACTATTGTTGTTGCAAAGCGTGTTTCCTCAAATGCCGACTGCCAGAAATACGTTCCACTACCAAATGACAATGCACCAGTAACCTGTTTACAGAGCGACAAGCACGTACCTGCACCACATTCAGCCACTCAAACTCACCTCAGGCTTGGCAGCTAGCATCCAGAACGTTACGTGTATAGACAGAACGCAAATAAGAGCGGCTCTTGAAACCTAAAGATCTAAAGAATATTCTAAGGACATCAACAATAGACAAGTATATACGAGAGCTGGCGGTCTCTGAAATATTTTCATTGGTTAATTCGACGGATACCGTTTTTCAGATGATACTCGCCTACTCGTTCATCCAATTCCAGCCTCTCAAGTACGAAGATTACGACTATCCAGACTGGGCTGATGCAATTGGGTGGACTCTCGCGGGCGTGTCCACAGCTCAAATCCCTCTTTGGGCCATCATCGTTATTTGGAGACAAAAAAGTGATTCACTATCCGGAGTAAGTTTACAGAATGATGGGACGTCGTTAGAAATGTATTGAATTAGTAATAGAGTCCGTAATATATTCATCCAAAAGTATTTGACATGTTGAATCGAAGCCATGTATAACGCCAAAAAGAAGTAGAGGGCCGACTTAGAGTGGCATTGGGAGGTCCTCCTGGGGTGTTCCAGAGATGTCCTTGTCCCAGTAGACACTGTGTGTGTGGGGAGGCGGGGAGGGGGGAGGTCGATGCTTTACTTTAATTTGATGTATTAGGCGCCCATCGAAATGCATAAGTATGTGGGGGTTATTTTACACACCTCCTCCACGACAGCATGTCAAGATTAGGCGATGATGGGAAAACTCTCTACGAGAAGAGAGAATTGAGTACCTAGCCCAACGTACGTACTTATCCTGGTCCAGCCCAGACGTAACAAGAGGTATGAAAATTGCCAGGAAAAAGCGTGACACTGTTGACGCGAATGCATCCCAGCAGTCGATGAGAACTCAAGGGGTAGACCTGACATTCAGTATGAAAAAGTGATGAGCGTGATCTAAAAGAAAGCCATTTGTTATGGGCCAAATACGGCCTTGGCGCATCTGCCACTCTATTGGTCAGAAACAGCAAGTCGATGGCTTACAGAGCGGTATCACACTAAGAGAGTTGGTAAGTAGTATGGTAGAAGCCGAATGCAATTGGAACACATAGTTTTATTCTCAATTAAATTGGGGGAAGTTTTACCACCACAGACAGTGAACTGAGTGGGAGCGAACTCAAGCGTGGACGACACAGCGACGAGGGAACCGGCTCAGTTACAACTGACAGCAACGAAGTCTCGAGCGAATCCGGGCATTTGAGGTCAGCATAAATGCCCTGGACGAGCCTCCGCTGAATCGAAGGGTTTGGTTCGTCCCAGTACATCACTCCCACTCTTGATAAAGTGCCTGTCCTCAGGTACTCATGAGCGTTGCTGTTCAGGGCCTGTCTGTCCACCCAACAAAGGGGAAACGAATCTTGAGCATAGCGAGCGAGAGAGTATTTTCATTCAAGTTCCAAAAGGGTGCCCCTCTTTGTGGTGGGGTTATTGAATAAATGCAACAGCCATGGTTCAGAGAATCGGACCATATCTAGGAAAAGACGATTCTCTGAGTAAGGGGAGTAAGAGTTTCCCTCCTGCTCAGAGGACACCTGCCCTAAGGGGTTCCAGAAGGGGTAGTGCTGAGCGAAGATGCTGCGTCTATCATGCAGTGGTTAGTTGCACTTTTGGGAACCTAGTGTGGCGTCCTGGCTCATGGGGTGGGGCAGGATGTGATGCCTGTGTTGACAGCATTCACGCATGTACATTGAGTGGCAGCTCTTGAGTGTGTGTGAGGCGGCCAGACAATTCTTACACAGATTGTGCGCTTCCACGTAGGTTCTTCTAGCCTCCTGGCTGGAGTTGAGGAAATGTGGGCACTTTTTTACCCCATGATGTTTGCCGCAGATAAGGCAGGAATATGGCTCTGGCGATGCAGTTTTGTCTTCACCAGGCCATTTTGAAGGCGCGTGGTTTCCCCAGACTCGTTGTTTGAGAAGTCGTTCGGGGACAGACACGCGGGAAGAAGCTGATGTTGATGCATGATGGGATTCGTTGTGAGATGAACAGGTAGGTTTCCGCTAACTAGTAGGTTTATGCTGCTGCGATGATAGGTAAGACGTGGGTGAGATGCTGGTAGATCAGAAGCTCCTTCACATCTGTCCTGCTTTCCTCGAAGCAGCCGTCGTCGATTGAACACAAAGCTGTTCGTCAAGAACGGGCTACGTTCAAACGTAAAGATGGGCGAGAGAGTAGGTCAAAGCAGTAGGGCAGAAAAGTTGAAGGTGGGGGATCAAAAATTCTCATCACATTAGAATAACCTTCAAGTTTTTCTGCGTGGCCGGCATCTAGAACTAATGTTAGTTTGACCACTAGTTGGGCGCCAATATTACGGGCGGGATTAATATAGTAAGCGGTATCGCACTAAGAGAGTTGGTAAGTAGTACAATAGATGCCGAATGCAATTGGAACACAGAGTTTTATTCTCAATTAAATTGGGGGAAGTTTTACTACCACAGACAGGGAACTGAGTGGGAGCAAACTCGAGCGCGGATGACACAGCGACGAGGGAACCGGCTCGGTTACAACTGACAGCAACGAAGTCTCGAGCGAATCCGGGCATTTGAGGTCAGCATAAATGCCCTGGACGAGCCTCCGCTGAATCGAAGGGATTGGTTCGTCCGTAACAAGTAAATTCCACGTTCCATCACTTTCTCACCGCCACTTTCACCCTCATTGCCTACATGTCCCTCCGAGTACTATGCCATCCTGACTGCATTACCGTTGCAGAATAGACTCTACCTTGCTTAATGAGGCTTTCTTATTTGCTTGCTCAGCCTTGCTCAAACCTTAGATTAGCACTACGTGATTATACTCTTTTAACTAGTGTAGGTTTCTTTAATGTACTCGAACCAACAGAAATAATTCAACCCTTTGTAAAAGCTCTGACTATAATCATCTACTTTTCTTTCCAATTCAGAAAATTCGGGAAGCGTGCAAGCCAACCAGCGATTGGGGCCCAGCCGACCCTGGAAACAAGGAAAGGTGGCGAGAAATCGTCGACACGATTGACAAATGTGAGGTGAAATATCACAACGGTGAGCTTACTGTAATTATTATACCGTTGCATTTGGGAAAGTGGCACTGACCAGTACGTAAATGGTACGATGTGGGACAGTTCAACAGCATTGTATAGTTGTTTTCTGGAACTAAACGTATCAACGTTAATCCAATGACAACAGCGTGTTCCGGAGGTAGTGTTTTGCTGACCACTTGAGCATCATAAAGCGCAGTAGGGAATGATAAGCCTTACTCGCACGTGCTCCCAACCTGATGAGAGCGAAATGCCTCTTCACTTTATTTTTAAAATTAAAAGACTAACTCAATTATAACTAAGAAGAACGTAAATGAACAACAAGTCAGAAACTTGACGAGCAGAATGAGTCGGAAGAGCTGATTCATGCGTGGAAAGTGGTTGAATGCAGTTAGCAACGTGAGAAGGGCAGCGCAGGAAAATGGTATCTTCCTTCGGACTGGCCGCTAAGGGGATCTGTTAATCCTGAAAACTACAATTAACTCGGTACGTTCACGGGGCTTATTACATTTAACCAGGGTTGATAAATCCGATGCACGGATGAATGAATGAACGAACTAACGACAGGTAATAAAATAATTACCGACGAATAAAAAGGTCGCTCATTCGACAATCGGCCTGAACTTCACGTTTAATTTTCTGTCGAGTTTCAAACTATTTAAATAAATGTCATCTTACACATTTTTATCATATATCAGAGGTTTTCGACATATATCAAAATTATCATCAAATATTTAAACATTAAATTATCAACAAAAAAACCAAACAATTTCCCAGGTCAATTGAAATTTTCGTTTTCAAGTCCTTTACATTTTTCTGTTCCTGAGGGAGAGAGAGAGAGAGAGAGAGAGAGAGAGAGAGAGAGAGAGAGAGAGAGAGAGAGAGAGAGAGAGAGAGCGAGTGAGAAAGAGAGATTGTGCGCACAAAAGGAAAATGAGGTCATGCACCTGCCGCCCGAAGCAGGTCTGGGGAAACCTGCTGCAAGTGATGGGAGAAGAATGTAAGGTGTCTTGAATGGTCTGTTGCTTGTCGGTTCCAAGTCTTTTTTGTATGGGGCGGTCTATAAGTCCGTGAGTTGGTTGTTTTGTTTGAGTAGTGTTTTGAGTGGGACAATCAACCGACCATATAAGACACCTTACATTCTTCTCCCATCACTTCCAGCAGGTTTCCCCAGACCTGCTTCGCGTGGCAGGTGCATGACCTCATTTCTCCTCCCCTAACGCTACATTATCCCGTTAACCTTTCTCTTCCCATATACAAACGACGATCACCTAACTGACTTTAGTACTGACTTAACGACCAGACGATGATGTCTTTACATCAGCTCTTTACTCGTAACTTAGAACGTTTTATTTCTTTAACGTTTGCTCAAATTTCTAGGTAACGTTGTTGTTTCGCCGGAAGCCGAAGCCTGCTTGAGGCGCCCCGTTTAATCGCTGAATTTACAACCGTGGTATCGTCGTGAATAGAACGAGAATGCTCATCACACTGTTGAACAAAATTTAGAATGTTTACAAAAAGTATTATTTTATGTAAAAATGAAGAGTGAACATATGTTTATTGAAGTAGAAATACGAAATTTAGTGTTAGGCGACGAATAACATCTTCGAGACCAAACAAGGAATTTTGGCTGAACGACTGGGCCGATCGTCATTTTAAATACAACTGAATTTTTAATGAAATTTCGCGATGTATGAGCGTTCATTCAATGTACGACAAAGTGAAATTATCGAGTAACGATCGATCATCCGATTCAGCTGCGAATTTCTGTTTTGGTCAGAAGGAGGTTATTCGAAGCGAAAAACTCTTGATCTTGTACAAACGTGTCCATTTCCCTCGCACCAGGACGATAGGGAAAATGCGAGGATGTGTGTGGGGCGTCTAATAAAGCGCGTGCGAGCAAAAGTGGGCTCAAATCAGTCAGTTGGGCACTGACGTGGTTGGCCCATGGGTTTTAGCAAGAGAGTGGATGGGCTGGGGTTGGGGGTGGGAGAGAAAGAAAGAGTGAGAGAACTTTGTTCTTAAATCAGGGAATATAGATGACGCTCGCCAGTAGGCCAAGACTGCAGCCAATGGCAAGTGGCAGGTAGCAAGTATCCTCTCCAGGTCTGTTTCCTTATTTGATGACTGTTCCTAAACCCTCGACGAGGGTTATATCAGTCATGATAGTTGCGGTTCCGCTAATGTGCAAGAGGCTGGCCCCTGCAGCATCCACCAAACTCAGGCCTGCGGAGCTACGGGAGGTATTTGGTCATTAGCCAGACTCCAAGGTAGAGAGAGAGCTATTGCCTAGAGCTATTGGAGTGACCGCGCAGAGGTGACCACCTGAGGAATCCCGTACTGTCTCGTAGGAGCTCTTAATCCAGTTCCCCACCTGATCTGAATATTTACTTAGGTGGAAAGTTTCCAAGGATAGATCAAGTATGACCTCCACCCATGATGTCAAGTACACTCCTTTCTGAGCCTCTTACTGTAAAGCTACCTAACTACGTTTTATTATCCGAATAATTGAAAGGTACGCAAAAATGCGGGAGTCCGAAAACGTTTCTGGAGTAACTTCAAACTCCAATAAGTCGGCTGGGTACAGGCTTGGTTCCCTCAGGCCTTGAACGAGTGTTGCGCTGAGGGAGGGGGGTAGGGACTTAGTTCTCAAATAAGAGAATATAGATGACACTAACCCAAGGCAATAATAAGGCCAGTTCTTTATAATGGTGAAGTATTCCACAAGGTCTCTTTAGCCTCGTAGTAGAATTGGAATACTGACACGCAAATCACGGTCGAGTTCACGCATTCCCCCTCTCTTTTCTTCAACTCTGGCCGTCCAAAGTTCCCAGGAGTGGCGCAGATGAGCTAGATCTCGTTCCTTTCCTTTGTCACCGCTGGTTCCATGGCGCTTGTAACAAGTGCAATAATACGACCACTCCGTTAACAAACGGTGATTTAATTCCACGAAAAGTTCGTTCAGTCCAATATCCCGTACACAAACATTGCTCGTCTCCTCCTCCTCTTATCTATGAGAGAGAATTTTCGTTCCAATGAGCTAGATCTCGTTCCATTCCTTTGTCACCGGTGTTCAATGGAACCAGCATGGCGCTTGTAACAAGTCCAAAAATACGACCACTCCCTTAACAAATGGTGATGTAATTCCACAGAAAGTGCGTCCAGTCCAATATCCCGTACACAAACATTCCTCCTCCTCTTCTTATCTACGAGAGAAATTCTTCGTTCCGATGAGCTAGATCTCGTCCCATTCCTTTGTCACCGCATGTTCCAATCGTGCCCGTAATATGTACGAATTAAACTGCGTGTATGTTCAAAAACTGCAAACATTTTTGTACGGATTGTTTGATTTATCAATGTTGTAAAGTTGGAAAACTAAGGCGTGTGGGAAATGGGCAAGTCTGCAAAGAAACAATGTTGTTTTATCATGCTGATTCTAACAAATTATTTTCTACGATGTTTTTTTTGGCGTTTACACGAAACCTTTTTATGTGTTTCTTTTGGTATATCCCGTCGACAAAAAAATCGAAACTGCAATTAACGTCAAGGAATTAGAGCCTTAGGCCCACCACACAGCACTTCAGGAGAACACTGAGGCCAAACCTGAAGCGGAACGTAGGTCAAAAGGTCAGTGTGTGACGACAACGTTTTGGACCTAGTTTCGAACCCAACCTTGACAATTTGGCTACAATGTTCATATTGTGTGGGCCCAAGGGTCTTGTTTGACCTGGGTCTTCATTGCGTATTCATGCTGTACATACGTTTTCGCTACTAACCTGTTTTCCTTTTTTAATGTTGTGAAAAACACCAATGTCTTTTAAACCTAATGCGCTGCAATTCATAGATGTTATGTAGATAGGCGTCGAATGAGTTTTGAAACAGGTTCTCAAATTGTCATACTTTCGTAAATAAAAGTTTCTACCTTTAAAAAAAATAATCCTTGACATGTATCAAGCGGTTCATATATTTTGTGCGAGTACAAAAAGCATGAATTTCGTGAAGTACGGCGTACGCAAGATTTTTAAACGTAAATTAAAAAAACGAGCATGAGTTGAAAGCTCAATATCCGCTCACCGCCACGCTGTTTGTACTCCAGTCCTGTTTTGATCGATAAATGTATACAAATTTGGTGTTGTAACTTAAACCTGTACGTGAATCTGACGTAGATAGTGTACGTCAAGAATAGTTGGTTGATAGAGAATGAGCCGAGACCGTTATTAGCGTCACAGGAGTCAATTGCTGTTAGAGCAGTTATATATAGTTATTAAGGTATAAATACGTAAAATTAAGAAATGAATTGAGGTACCCGAAACTTCAGACTGTTAACTATTGAAAACCGATGCATTTGTGAAATTTGTGTAGTATAGTTGTTGAATTTCTCTGCAGGATAACTGCAACTGTAATGGTAGTTGAGCTTGAACAATTTCGTTTTAAAGTTCGGCTGTTGGAATTAAATGAACGAGTGAAGTGCAGTTAGCGAATTTGGGGGAATGCTTAGTTAGATCAGACCGAGGCTGTTTCGTGTGATGATTGGAAAGCCAGTTTATGCCGCTCTCCTCATCAAAAGGCGCGTAGGAAGGTTTCCCCGGCTGCACGCATAAAGCTCCGATATTGTGGGTGATTCATGTGTTTCTCATGAGAAACCCTCGCTCACGAGTGGAGTTTAAATGATTACACACCTGTGAATCAAATGTGTGAGCTGGGCGTTATGCGTGCATTCCGTGTAGAAGATTTTTTCGCACGGTCGTCACTATTCACTAAATCAGACAGCTCTTCACAAAAGTTATCAAATTCTGTCGAGTGTTCGAAAACCTTCTGGCGATCCTAGGCTCATCAAATGCCCAGGTTCTGTGGTGTGTGTGTAACGGTGAGGTGTGGGGTGGTTATAATTGGAAAGACTTCTAACAATAACGACTCAACCAGTGGATCTAATGCGCAGGCTATATGATATGAGGAGCCAGGGGGGAAAACAATCATAGTCCTCAAAACAGCTTTTCGAGAAAAGCAAAATTTAAAGTTTGGAATTGAATAACTCGGATCAACTTAAACATATAAATTCGCGATTTTGTTTATTAACAGAAAAACATCTTGTAAGATATAATCAATAATCTATAGTCTTCTATAATCAATAGAAGGGGAAAAAATTGATTACCGAAACAAGGCGAAAAAACCCTGCAAATTATTACACAACGGTTTATTATTCACATAAATAGCTTGACCTAGCATTAATGCTCCGAGACCCATCCCGTTTGATTCAGCATAGAAAAATATCAAAATGAAACCCAAAAAAAGGTCGAAAAGAACTGAATCGTAATATTAAAATAAACAAACAAAAAACGAAAGTATCAAGAAAAAACTGAATTTTAATATGAAAACATGCACGCTAAATACTAATATCAAAATGTAACCAAAAATCTATGAAAAAAACCTAAATGAGAATGAAACGAAAGAATCTAAAAAAATTGAATCGTATTAAAACCAAAAAAAATGAAACGAACGAACTATTAAGTAAATAAACCAAAAATAAGCGAATAATGAAAAGTTCAATTGAAGATAATAGATATCATACTAACGGAAATAGTTGAGACGGAGCGAAACAGTCATTCGTGGAGGTGAAGACGAGAACAAGGCAATCGAACAATAAAGAGACAAATCGTAGTGCCAAAGGTTATATACGAAACACGAGTGCTTCCTAGAGGAAGCAAAAAACCGGCGCCCGTAGATGTCTGATGATTTTGCCCCGTCGTCGGGTCGGGGAAATTGGGCGAACCCGTTGCGAGGCGAGCGGGCGGCGTTGCCAGTCCAGCAGGCGAGCGGTTTCGATGCGACGGGCGGGAGGGAGGGAGTACAAACGACGAAACGTTGACTTCCACTGTAGTTCCTGCGTTTTACTGCGTTTCGTTAGTTTTTTTAACCGTTTTTTTGCCCATAACAATCATGGGCTTCGTCCGATCGGATTGCCGAGATGGCGGGCACAACTAGATACCAAATTGGATTTTTGTGCGAAAGAACGAATTTTTTGGACCTCATTAAAGGCACAAAATGGCCCGGACGGCGGACGGACATTGCAAATTTGGACACTCCATGTCTTGAAACGTAAAGTATCAAATTTTGAGGGGGGGTTGTAAAAAATTTTTCGTGACCGAAAACATAGGGTTATTATTCAGAATGAATAATAAACCAAAAATTGTCGTGTATATCATGGACGCTGAATGTTGTTCCCCAGTTTGTTTAGCCATCCGAATTTGAATAAACTTCTTCGTCCGAACTTTTATCTTCTTCAGTGGGTTTTAGTTCTGCGTAGAATCGTCTAGAGTCTGGGTTTTCAAGGAATCTTGTTAAGTAAAGGAGATCCCGTAATTTGGCGGCTTTGATCGGAAGTCGTCGGGGGAGCAATATCTCCGGATGATTATTATGACTCACTGACGGGCTCTCTGTTGGAGTTTTGGTGGGACGTCTTTTCTTCTTGCTTTGGGGGTATCCCTTGGCTTTTCTTTGAAACACTGAACTAGGTTAGCAGTCCCGCTGTTTAATCTATTTCGTCGACGCATAACCGGGAGAACGGTAATCCGACAACCTAGATAACGATTTTGATTGTCGTAGTTGGCAACTTCATTGAATTCTTTCAATATGCGTCAGCTTTTGGCTTCATTGACGTTCTCAAAGCAAAGAAGTCGGTGGCAAATACAATCTAACCCCTGGGTTTCCCTCGTTAGTCAAGAGTAAATAGCGTTTACGTATAAATTGAGGCTACACGGAATTAAATTAAAAGAAGCATACAGTGGCGAACCTTAAAAGGTGACAAATGCTGATGAGCGTGAATGGAAGGAGTTGCATACAGTACATTAGAACACTAGCTAGCTGCTTACTTCGTCAGCTACACCAAGTATTCTGGTACTTTAGTCTGATATAGTAAGCTCCATAAAGAATCTTGTAGTATCTGAGACGAAGGAAACTTCTTTTGAAGCTAATTTTGAAAATGATACTGATACTAGTATCAATCATCCTGTAGAGGCATGTCACAGCCTACGCTTTAATCGGGTGAAATATAAACCCACAGTAAAACGGTTCATTTATGCAGAAGACACAGCAGCATTTGCCCAAGGAAAAACCTTTGAAGAGGTAGAAGAAACTCTCGGACTCTACTTTGAAACCCTTGGAACATATTACGAACGAAACCACTTTAACCCGACCGAAACCCAAGTTTGTGCTTTTCATCTGAGGAACTAAGAAGCCAGGAGGAAACTTAAAATAACATGGAGACAACAGGAGCTTGAGCACTGCAGTACGCCAAAATACCTGGTAAATCCAAACCAAACCAAACACTCTCCTACAAAGCTCACGGTCGTGATGCAAAGCTGAAAGTAACTGCTAGAAACAATATAACGGAAACTACCAGGAACAAGTTGGGGAGCTCAACCTCACGTACCACGTACCTCAGCGATGGTATTGTCTGTCTCTGCAGCAGAATACGCAATAAGTCAGTCTACGCAAAACAAGTCGACATAGCGGTTAATGAAACAGGGAGAATCATTATAGGATGTCTTAGACCAACATCTATCGAAAAAATTTACCCAATTGTAGGTATAGCTCCCCCACATATTCGACGAACAGCTGCATCTGAAATAGAGAGGACAAAACGATCCAGTGATCCAGAACATCCTCTGTTCAATCACTAACAATAACGAACAAGACTTTTTTTTTGAAACGGTGGATGCAGGCAATACCCTCACTGCAGCCACAAACGGCCTAACGGCTATTGTAAGGGCGTCCATGGCGCTGGTCTCACTTGGTGTGACGTCACCTATGCACTCCCCCACCCCCGCACAAAGCGGAGGATACCCGCAAGTTCTGCATTTGCCACCTCTTCGGGCTGAAGAAAGGGCCTCCCAAACACAGAACGAAGCGATGCCGCGAGTCCATCGCATACGCACAACACATGCTCTGCCGTCTCTAGCCCTACCTCGCAGAACCTGCATACCTGTACCTTGCACTCGCCAATATTTGCAACCTTGCTATATTTGGTACCTCAGCGGACAGCGACCTGTGAACAGGCCGCATATGATCCTCATATCCTTCCTACCCAGTGCAAGCACCTCCTTGGACCTCTCTCTGGAGAGCCGGATGAAGAGTTTTGACTGTCTAAGGCCGGGCAGCCCCTGCCAATGAGCAGCCCTGCACCTGTCCTCCCATTTGCCAACCTCTCTACGTAGGTGGCTCCTGGTAGTCCCAACAAAGGGCTCAGGGCCAATAGGGATCTGCTCTGATCCCTTCCTAGCCAACCTATCAACCCGTTCGTTTCCCTCTATACCCTGATGCCCTTGCACCCAACACAGTGTTACACTGTTGTCCTCTGCCAGGGCCTTCAGTCCAGTCAGACACTCCCACACCTGCTGTGATGTGAGACAGTATGAGGCTAAGGCCTTGAGTGTGGCCTGACTGTCCACCATGATGTAGATTCTCTGCCGCTTCAGTCCCCTCTGCAGCAGCCGCTGCACACAGACTGTCACCGCAGCCACCTCTGCCTGGAACACCGTGGCCAGCGACCCCAATGGGATCGCTGCTCTGATCCTCGGCCCAAAGATGCCTGCAAGGCCACCCTGCACCGAGCCATCAGTGTAGTATACCAGGGCCCCAGCTTCGAAAGCGGGAGCTCCCCCTACCTTACTTCTAGCCCACGAACAAGACTTTAAGTCCAGGAAAGGTTATATTAGATCGACCGAACCTTTAAGCACGACTCCAGAACAAAGGAGGCTAAACTCGTGGCAAGAGAAATTACAGACTCCAATACTGGAACTGAAAGAAGAACCAAGCGGTGGTTTTGAACTTCCCTTTACCACCTGGAAATCGCTAAACCGACTTCGTTCGAAAGTAAACAGGTGCAAAACTAATCTGGTTAAGTGAGGCTACGCTCAAGAAGATACACCCTGGGACTGTGGGCTAGAGCAAGATTACGATCATCTTCTACGATGTGACTTACTAACATCACCCAGCACATATGAAGATATTTTAGCATGTAATGACAAAGCGATCCAAGCGGCTGCATACTGGAAATACGAAGTTTACACGGTGGATCTGGACAAGCCAACAGTGAGCTTGAAACACCTTGTGCCTTTTGGAATGAGGACTAGCTTTGTCCTCTTCCAACACGCATGTTACGTACCTGCTAGGAGGCATGCTCGAAACTTGTGGACGCGGAAAGAAGAAGAATATAATCGAAAGCTGAAGAATTTGATACGCCACTTCTTGCTGGAACGATAGTGAACGAGTAGGGCATCGAATGGAGTCTTGCCTTGGCAACCGCCTTAGCGCGTAGTGAGTACTCCAGGAGCCTCAATAATCAAAAAGGCGTAGTAAAAGCAACCAGAATCATTCCTACGTATTTTGCGTGATAAAGGCGGTTCAACGATTTTGAGACTAGGTCAACTTTTCACAACAACCACTTCGTATGATCACACTTTAGCCCACCTCCGCAGGAGCTTTGCAAGTTGCCCCAGATGCTGCTGCCAACCATTCTCACGGTTGTCTAAACATCCACTTACATGACACAATGCCGTTGTGCGAGATCACGTGGCAGCAACAGCTATTTTGACCTCGAACAATCTTCTGTTCGTACACAAGTGTCGACAAGAACTAAAAATTTGAAACGTTTCATCACTTTAACAGGTCAACTACTGTTACAGTTCATTTTTGTTTCAGAACTAACTTTCAAAACTCCAGAATTTGAAGCAACTCAAATTAGTTGATTAGAACTTTTAACAAACTATTCAGGCAAGCTTTCCATAAGTCATGTTTGAGTTAGGCCATCAGGGTAAGATAGCCCATTAACGCAAAATTTAATTTCATCTTTTCACAAGTGGTGAATTATTTCTGTCAGTCGAACCTTCACTCTAAGAGAGTACAGCAAAAACACCGGCTAAGTCACTTTTTCCCCGTTTTTATCGAAATTCTTGCAGACGTAAAGCATTATAGTCCGGTATTGGTACGACACTAGTGGGAGAGAGTGGGGAGGGCAATGGGGAAAGGGACTTAAGGAATTTGATGGCAGCAATTTGGATGGTCGTGGGGTAGTGGGTTTTTTTTTTTTTTAAATTTGATTTGATGTTAACGAACATTTCGGTCTCGAATGGGCCTATTTTGTGGACATACGTGAGCCACCTCATGTACTCCTCCCAGCTCCCTGATGCAACGTTCCCACCATATTCGCACAAAACGCAAGACGACATGGAAATCCATCTCTGCCACTCCGCCCACTCATGCTCCGCCTCACAGAATCTGCAACTCTGTGCCAGTGACTTACCAATCTTGGCCAGGTGGTAGTGGACAGTGAGTGACCAGGCTGCACGCCACCCGTGTGCTTTCTCTCTTCAGATGGAGGACCTCTGTTATTGGCTCCCCGGGGAGTTTAATAAACAACTTGGCCTGGCACATCCCTACACTTCTTTTCCCACTTGGTAACTTCCTTATTCAAGTGGATCTTGGTGGTTCCTAAGTAGGGCTCAGGTTCCACTGACAGAAGAGCAGATCCTTTTATCGCCAGTTGGTCGTCTTCCTCATTCCCTTCTATCCTTGTGTGACCTGGCACCCAACACAGTGTAAGTGTTCCTTTTCCATGATCTTCATGACAACCAGGCTTTCCCAAAGCAGCCCCGACGAGATGGTATAAAGAGCCTGGGCCATAAGTGCAGGGTAGGGAGTACAGTATGGCTGACACCCTTGGAGGGGCCGCCTGGTCATACTTTGTTCGTCTACCGTACTTATAGCGCCACTGTCGGAAATCTTCGTCACTAATCAGATAGTGAGAGAATGCATCAGACTGTCCCGAACACTGTGGTGGACTCCATACACGAGATAAGATGTACCGTTCAGACGACGGAAAGAACGGACTTACGGCAAATAGGACGCTGCAAAACTTGCAACGTTGTGAGGATAGTTGACATCTCTCGGTGTGGTACAGACGAAGAAACAGGTCTGTTTCCTTATTTGATGACTGTACCTAAACCCTTGACGAGGGTTATATCAGTCATGGAAGTTGCTGATTCGCCAATATGCCAGAGGCTGGCCCCTGCAGCATACACCGAACTCAGACCTGCGGAGGTACAGCAGGTATTTGGTCATTAGCGAGTCTCCAAGATAGAAAGAGCTGTTGCCCGTGAGTGACCGGCAGAGGTAACCACCTGAGGAATCCTGTACCACCGGGGAGGAGTTCTTAATCTGGTTTCCCACCTGATCTAACTATTTACTTGGGTGGAAAGTTTCAACAGGACAGATCAACTATGACCACGTTTCGTAATCATCCCCTTCTTCTGCAAAATGGTTACAGGCTTGCTTTGTAGCAGTCAATGCTGCTAAGTTCATTTGCCCTCCCAACAACCGTTGCTCACAGTTGTAGAAACTGCAGTGGAGCAGTATGTGGTTTCTTGTTCCCTCCGAACTGGAGGCGTGCATAATGGAGAGTCTTTGAGCGAAAAGAAGTGGAGCCGCGCATTGAAGTCACCATGTCCCGTGAGGAACTAGCTCGTCCAGTGGCTCAACCCATTTTCTTGAAAGACGTTCACTGATGATGGGGAAGAACTCATACGTGCCACGTTCCTTTGACGAGGACTCACGTCTCGCTTGCCATTTCTCATTCGTCAATGGCGGCAGGTTTCTGTTCTGTAGTGAGATCCGCACGGAGTTCAGTCCAAAGTGGGGCAAGCTCCTGTTTCACTCTCCACTTGTCAACCAAGCACTCAACGACCAAGTCAACTGGTAACTGACCAGTGATCACCTGCGATCCGTACGCCTATGTGGATGACTTGACTGTGCTGATCTTTGCAGAGTCAGTCCGCCAAATCGAAGAAAAAACCCACCACGTGCTCCGCACCGTCACCCAATGGTTGCGAGCATGTCAAGATGCAGGTGGCTGAGGAAAAAACCCAGCTGATCCTCTTGAAAGGCAAAGTGAATAATCCACCCTCAATACGCTTTGGCAGCCACAGGCTCCTTCTTGAAAAGTATTTAGGAGAGAGTGTAGGTAAGAGGGTTTCAACCAACACCTCCATTCCCTTAAAGGCACTACCATTGCAAGGTTTGCCTCACTGCGCGCAATTACAAAGGCCACTTAAGGTGTGTGTTACCATGACACTATCCTCATGTATGAGGCCATACATCTAGGGGTGATTGGCTACTGCCCTGTTGTCTGGGGTAGCAAACTTACAGACGAAGAAACACCCTATCACAGTACCATAGGCTTGCAAAAGAGCGATTTTTGCTCTTCGACGCCACTTCTTCAAGCGTGGACATCTGAGAAGGCTCTTGCAGGAAATAACTCGCATTCCTCCAGCACGGACCTGTGAGACATTAGGACTTCAGGCTGAAGAACAGTCAAAGTTATACAAAAAGCACTAAACAGACCCGTTCATTTCAACGGATTCAATCGAATTTCCTGCGGTGTAATGTATTAGAATTCCCCTCACAGTGAATCATGTACAAAAGTAACAATTCGAAGAGAAAGTGATTAAGCCGGTTGCCTTACACGCTATACCTTTTATCGTACAATTAATTAAACGTAAGTTTTTTGTTGAGTTGTGAACAATGTATCTATTACAGTTAACTTCCATCGCTTCTATGAAAAACTGTGTCTTCTACCACAAACATTCCTTAAAAAACGCCAAGCGCCAATTACTCGTATTACTCCACTTGAGCGCATAATTTATCGTTGCGATTAAGTTTTAAAAGAGTTTACGTACCTGAAATTGTTTAAAGAATAAAAAAATAGGCAGGTTTTTGAGTGAAAAAGAGTTAAGTAGTTATGTCAGCGAATTACTCATATCAGAGATGACGTTAAAACTAGAGGCAACGAGAGAAAAATCTTTTTATTACAAAAAATAAAAATAAATTTGTCTCATCTAGTGGCTGTCCATCCATAGATAGTTCGTGTCTAAACGTAGAATATTCATATCACACTTTCATCTATCGTTCCAAGGATGTATTTATCTGATGGTAGAAAGACAATATTTAAAATTTGAAAAAAAGGTTAAAAAAAAATTGTTGAAAGATTACGAAAAAGAATAATTTTTTATAAGCACATACCTATTTTCTTAAACGTTATTTTTTGCATGAATTCTGTATGAACCTAGTGGTCGTAAATAAAAGAAAAAAAGTTTTTTGATTCAGTGCCTTTTTTATACAGGCTGACGGAAGTAAGAAGGCATGAATTCACCATTTTAAAAACAGTGTACGATGTAATTTGAGGCATTTCAAGTAGAATAACGAACCGCACAATGGAGAATTGCAAAACACTCGATCATATATGAGAGACAATACTCATATCGTGCGATCAAATTTATATTTTAGCGAAAATTGGAAATTGTATTAATATATTCCGAAAGTAGAGGAAGAGTTAATTGTGTATTTGAAGATGAGTTTTATTTTGAGTGTAAATAAATGTTATGTGTCGTTGCACTGTATAGAAGTGACTTGAATTAGCAATAATTAAACGGTTAATGAGTCATTAGTGATGCGTTAATTATTATGAAAGGTGCCCGTGACAAATTGCCACATTCGTGCCTCTTGAGGTTCGCTACAGAGCTGTTGCTGAGCGCTAGGAGGGCAGGTGTGTTTCCTTATCAAAATGGCCGCAGTATATGTTTCGAGAGTGTTGCAGGGGGAGTCTCATAGTAGGAAGAAGGAGGTTGAAAATGATTGGGCTGCGAGAGGATCTAGTAGTGTAAAACGGGCTGGGTACATGTGGGTGGGGAAAGGTTCGCAAAGGAGTGGCATATATAATTTGGGGGGGGGGGGGACCGAGTCCTTTTGTCACTATGGCCACACATGGGCTTATAGTGACGCTATCTTACTTGATAGAAGATGTCGTACAAACCACCTACCCTTAGGAAACCTAGTATGTCCCACAGTGTACTGTGGTAAGTTCGGAGATGCTTTTGAAGAGCTGCTGACTCAGGCAAAAATTACGGCAAATCGCGCGAAGCTCCAATCCACAATGCCCGACTCTCGTCGATAATTATGAACCAATGTGTTAACCACTAGACCACGATCGCCCGGTGCCTTTAATAGGAGTCAGCCAGTACATCTCCCCCCTCGTCTTGTACACAATTTCCCACAAGGCCACCCCTCCACCTTCAAACCGACCACCCCCAAAGAGATCAGTGACACCATCAAAGGCCTCAACAGAAACAAGGCCCCAGGCATTGATCGCATCTCAAATGGAGTCCTAAAATCGCTCCCCAGGATTCACACGGTAGCCCTCTGCAATATCTACGCCTCCATGCACTTCCAATACTTCCCTGAGGCATGGAAAGAGGGCACAATAATCTGCATCCCCAAGGCAGGCAAACCCCTCAACAAGGCCACTAGCTATAGACCCATCAGCCTCCTCAGCACCCTGAGACCATCACCCTAGCCCGCCTCAATGAATTCATGCATACCAACAAAGTGTTCCCTGACTTCCAACACGGCTTTAGAAGCCGCCATGAAACTTGCCACCAACTCCTCAAAGTGACTGAGTTCATTGCCAAAAATCGGAATAAAAGCCGACACACGTCCATGCTCCTCCTTGATGCCCAGCAAGCTTTTGACAGGGTGTGGCATGAAAGTTTGATTTACAAACTCACCCTGCTACACCGCCCGCCCTCCCTCATTGGCCTGATCCTTCCTCTCTAACAGAACCTTCAGGGTAAGAATTGGCAAAACGCTATCCACCGTCCACCACATCACAGCAGGCGTTTCCCAGGGCTCGAAACTCTCCCCTGCCCTCTTCAACAACTTCTGCCATGACATCCCTGTCCACTGGAAAATTGTCACTGCGCAATACGCAGATGACGTAGCCCTCCTCTACACCTCCAAAACCAAAATGAACTAAACGCGGTGATTTAAAAGACGATGTACACGTTTTTTGAAAGTTTTGGGTTCACCGTTTGGGAACAGTTGAGCGTGGAATTTCTGGAGTAACTTCAACGCATGTTATAAGCGTTATTAAATCCTCATAGTATAGGTAGTTGATTGGACGTGGATTGAGTAGTTGGATTGATTTCAGTAACATTTCAGCCGAGTTTATTGAGAAAAACTGCGCTAAAATTAATTTTCGCCGAAATGTTTGGTAATTTATTGTACTGCTCTCGTAATGTTTCCACAAATGAGCTTTTTACGGCATTGTTGTGTCGTTGGGAGCTGTCTATACAGAGAAAAATTAATCAAAATTGTCGTAGCCGTAGAAAAAAAATTTAGTGTTCTGACCACTATGATAACTACAGTTATTTTTGGACGGATTTCGGTCATACCCTTATTTTTATCCTCTCACAGCAACCTGCGGGCTAGGTATCAAGCTTGAGCTGATTTGGTTTGGAATGGGAAAAATCGAGGTTTTGATGCCTGCGGTAATGGCGTCCTCAGTAACCAGTTAAAGAGCATCCACGCTGCACTCGCTGCAAGAGGTAATCTCAGCCCAGGATAAGTTTTTGATTCAAGATATGTAAGTAGTAACGAAATAGTTAGTGAGACACTTTGAACTCTTTCCTCAATGGGGTGGTTAAAACTCAAAAATCATCTCGTCGCCTGCAGCTCGTCCTCGTCGCGCGTCGTCAATAAAATGATTATGAGAGAGAGAGAGAGAGAGGGAAATATTTTATTCATAGTAAATGACACAAAGAAATATTTAATACATCAAGTGTTGACCATGAATTAGCCGAAATAGGCTAGGCCTGTTCTTCGGCTAGAGTTGTACGAGTATACTTGATTTATGTTATTTGCCTAAGTTACTCATGTATTTAATTTTCTGTCGTACAGCAGTTCCACTCTCTTAACGTTAAACATAATATATAAGTATGGAGCCTGCTTGGAGGAACTCCTCGCGATGAAAAGAAAAATATTTTTAACAATAAATTCGACTTCGCAGTTGATCAAGATCAGCTTGCCCTAAATTTATCAGCCAAGACGAAATCACATTTTTGAATTTGGTGCGGGTTGGGTGATGAGGAAATTTGATATACTGGGGGGATCTGTTATAAATATTCACCAAATTTTGCCAGGGTGAGCGAATTGTGGCGCTCAAGCGAACTCGAGGAGGAATGATCATTCCTGACTCACTAAAGCGAGTAAAATAAGACATCTCACCATCAATGGGTCTAAGAATCACATCAGGGTGTTTGTGGTAGGAAAGTATAATTGATTTTACATACAATTTGGTTAGGGAGAATGATCGTGCAGCGTTATAAATATCTTTTGTAGGGAATCGACGAAGTTTTCTAGTCATTACCTTAAGTATACTCCTATGGATAATGTCAATAGGAGAAATTACACTTGAGATGGCGGATCCCCAGGCTACGATCCCGAATGACAAAACAGACTGCACCAATGTTACATATATTAATCTGAGGTCATCTAGTCGCAATATCGTACGAAGATTATAAAATATGTATATAAACTTTTTCAATTTATTATAAATTATAGTCATGTGGTGCCTCCATGACAAATCCTGATCGATCTCCACCCCAAGGTATCGATGACTTTCCACCCTCTCTACGGTTGCACAAGCACAACCAAGAATCGCGACAAGCATGGACTTTCAATGAGAATTTAGAAAGATCTTCTCCTGCACTTACATGGCCAATTGTAAGAAATTTTGTTTTATTTACATTTAGGGTCAAAATGCTTTGGATTAGCCAGTCATTGACTGTATTCATCAAGGACTGGGCCTTCGAGTGCACAGATTCCCAAGTGTCTGCGGTAATCAAATGAAACTATTCGTTCGAGTTTTACAAACAATAAACGACAGGCGGCCGAGTGTGCCCCGCGCAAACGGAGCGTTTTTCACTTTGAAGAGTAAATTGGACTTGGAGTAAATTCGTAAATCAACTCTTTTGTCTTAGAGTTGAGCTTTAAAGTATCACTAGAGCCGGTTTCCACAAAATATTGTCTCGGTAGCTTTAGCGTAAAAAAAAATAATTAGTAAGATCTTTTCAGCGAGGATTTGCCTGCCGTTACCCCGCAAGACAATACGTCGGTTGTAAAAGCGTTTTTTGTCCACCTAACGTCACAGATAAGATTATTTTTGGTTCGGAGAGACGTCGTTACTTTAGTCGGCGGCAACAATGTGACGATGCTGTGGTTAACAATACTTCGGCAGCTAAGATGTTGGCAAGAGCGCCTAAGATCATGCTACGTGAGTATACAAACGCTTCCACTCGCTAAATGCTTCTAAAATAAATTTCGTTGAGAGGTATATAGGGTCGTTCCTATTTTTTTGGAAGTGGTAAATTGGAAATAAACCACAAAAAAAGGCTAAAAGACGGTGCTCTTGGTGCCCCAAATAGAAAAGCAGGATGTTGTTAGTGCCGAAGACACCGTTTGGCGACCTTGAACATGATATGAAAATTTAAGAAAAATATCCGGAAGCTTTCACGGTGCTACAACGGAGCTCCCCAGCCACGTCTCACTGTGTCGGATCATGAATGGAACGGTAGAACCCAAAAGTATATGTTGGTTCGCTAGTTCGCAGGGTTAGCGTGGGAAATAAATTACTAACTCCGAAAAGAATGAAATTAACAATGAAAAATAATAATTGAAAAATATAGTATAATGTAAAGAAATTGTGGAAATTAAGATGCGTCTTCTGGGCGCCAAAATAATCGAATTTAAATTGAAAAGTAAATGAAATAGTCCGCGTTAGAAAAAAGAAAAGAAAGGAAACAAACGTTAGTTCTTCTGGGAAACAAAGAAACGAAAACCGAATTTCTGACCGTGATGTTGGTGGGTGACGATGCAATGTGATGCGTAGAGTGGTCGTCGTTGAATGGATCGTCCTGGTAGTGGTAAGAAGTAGAGCAGCTCTGAATTTGTAACCACAGATCTGGATTTTGGGATACTGATGACCCAAAATTGTTAATTGTTAGACAGTGCGCACGTGAGGATACTGCTGACCCGACGGCAGAGGCGAACATGAAGAAGCGGCGAGTTTAGACTTGGGGAGGTAGACGGCGATGCAACCTGCTTCTTTTGGCGATGCACAAACCAACAGTACAGTCCAACGTCCGAATATTTCACCTCACTTTTTACTTTCCTTGGCTCTACGAAGTAGAAAGGAAAGTTATATAATAGGCTGAAAAAAAATTTTGATTTTTCTTCAGATCTTTACGTTTCAGACCCTCTTGAGTCCGAAAAACACTATTTGGGAAAATGGTCTGTGTGTCTGTGAACGTTTTTTAGAGAAAACAACCGTATCAAATCAGCTCAAACTTCATATCTCGCCCGCAGGTTATCATTGGACGCCAAAATGAGGGTATGAAAAAAATCCACCGAAAGCTAACTATAGTTATCATAGTGATCAAAACACCAAATATTTTTTTTCTCAAAAACATCTGTGACGATTTTGATTACATTTTTTATATTGGTAGCTCTGAATATGGCAACTATACCATAAAATTCCCATTTGTGGGAAAATGACGAGAGCAGCACAATAAATTGCCAAAACTTTCGACGTAGTCGATTTTAGAGTGGTTTTTAGAGAAAACAACCGTACCAAATCAGCTGAAACTTGATGTCTAGCCTACAGGTTACCATGGGACGCAATAATGAGGGTATGGGCCAAATCCACCGAAAGTTAACTATAGTCATCATAGTGATCAAAACACAAAATTGTTTTCTCAAAAATGGCTCTAACGATTTTAATTACATTTTTTATATTGATAGCTCTCAATCAGGCAATGATACTATAAAATTCTCATTCATGGGAAAATGACGAGAGCGGCACAATAAATTATCAAAATTTTCGACCAAAAGCGTTTTTCGCGCAGTTTTTACTTTCCGCTACCCGAAGGGAAGGAAAGTATAGTAATCGGCCCAAAAAAAAAATTTGAGTTTTCTTCAGATCTTTACGTTTCAGACCCTACTGAGTCTAAAAACCTAATTTCGTCATGGTCCGTGTGTATGTGTGTGTGTGTGTGTGTGTGTGTGTATGTGTGTGTCTGTAGTTCGATTTGCGGAGAACGGCTGATCCGATTGAGCTGGTTCTTTTTTGTTTTGTTCGTTATTTTTGTAGACACCAAAATAAGGTTATGGACGATTTCGGCCGATGGGAAGGGGGTGGGGACGAAAATGTACCAAAACTAGGGTTTTTCGCATTTTTCTCGAAAACGGCTCTAACGATTTTGATTAAACTTTCAAATTATCTTCTCTCAATCAATACCTAACTTTTTCTATACATATCTCCATGAAAATACGGTGAACGGAGATAATGACCCATGAAGCAAAAATAGGTTTTTAAGCTTTTGGCAAAACGGCTTTAACGATTTTCATCAAACAGGATATTTTCGAATAGTTAATACCTACATATTGTTCTTAATAAATGTTCTCTGAAAGTCCATTGAGCAGAGATAAAAATGAAAATGTGTTGAAAATAACGTTTTTCGAACATTTCCGAAAGTTCCAGGGTAATTTTTTTCACCAGATGTGATAAATCCTAATGAAGTGTCTTTTAGTCACCCATACCAACATTCTGTTCTCCACAACTATTTCTGTATATATATGTTGCACGTAGATATAAGCCACGTTATCTCAGAAAAGAAGATTTGTCGAATATTAATTTATCGGTATTCGTATTTTCTCAAAAACGGCTCCAACGATTTCGATAAAACTTTCGGAGTGCTCTCAGCTAACTAGTCCCTACATTTTGTTCCGTATAAATGTTCCTGTAAAAATGCGTTGAACGAAGATATAGCGCCCGCATGTGTAGGTGGTGTTCGAACTTAAAGGGGTGGCGGAAAGTAGTGTGTTGCTACGCACCAGATATTTTCCTTATAAACTCCGCTGGAATTCTTGTAGAATGTTAAAAAAAATTGGTATTGTAGTCCAATCCAATACCTAAAGGGTGAGTGTTTAAAAACGCTCATCAGATACATGGGGCTCACTCCAGAAATTCCTGAATTTCTACTACTGCCGTTGCGCTTACTACCAGTTTTAACAGTTATTTTCCAATAACTCTGCAAAAGTTATTACTATCCTTTTTTTAAAAAATCGCGTTTACAGCCTCATTAATTATCTGTGTACCGATTGCTCAATAACGGGCCTGCAATGAGTACGAGCAGCACAATAAATTCCTGAACTGTAAGCGCTACCGCTTTCTGCTGCCGTGAAGCGTTGTTTGACCAAGTTCAAATTAACTGAGTGATAAATGAATTGATTCAATAGAATTAGCGATCTACACGAGTGAATTGACGTAGAGCTAAGGAAAGTTGTGTGTTGCAACGCACCAGATATTTCCTAATAAGATGATCCGCCTTAAGGCGTGAACAGTATGAAATTTCCCTTCCGTCCCTCGTTGAAGAAAGCTTTCGTAATTTTTATAACGAGCGTGTTTTCTTCCCGTTCTTCGAGTTTATTGAAGCACCATGGACAACATCCGCTTGAGTGAATTCGTTCGAAGTTGACAAAGAGTGCAGCTGTTCGTGAGACATCGACGATCTGTGCAAATAAGAACGCTCGACAAGCTGCACAAAAACTTTTTCTTAGTTCAAGACCGCCTCTTATTACAACCCGTTCTCATTTTAAGGCACTACCATAAAAACTAACGCAGAGCCACGAACGGTTAAGATATTTTCGCGGAATGCGCAGAGTTGATAGAAACCAACCAAAGTCTGTATCGCGATATCTACTCTACGTAAACAGCCCGATTTATTACATTATATCCGGTTTCAAAGGCCAATAACGCACGTCTGCCTTTTAGGAGCAGCATCTTGATTACTATGAGACCATTCGTCACAGCCATGCACCTGGAATGTGGCGTGGGCCCCGTTTAGTCGCACATCCGTCCAGCAATTGGGGGCTTATAAAGAAGTCCGAACTCGAGAAAAGGTTAAGAGAGATACGCGGATAAAATGATAGAACAAAAGAAAATGTAAAGGGAATCACATAATACGCTTAAATTTATGGAGGTACGTTCACATCAAGTACAATCAACAGAAGAATGTGAATGGTAGGCATAAAAAAGAAGTTGCATCTGGGGGGGGCAGTGAAATTGAGCAAAATGGAGGTCGTATTAACTAGGAATAAGAAATCTGAGCATTAGGAAAGTGTAGAAAGATAGTAACCACGTTCGAAAAATCGTAATGCTTGGGTATGTCTCTCTATCAAGCTGAATAGGAGCCTTGGCAGCTGGGAACAGAAGTAGTGTACGGCAGAGAAGGACCAGAGTAACGAAATGGGGACAATAGTTAGGTTAGAGTACGGAGAGATTTTGAGTTCAACAAACGTAAATCAATTGAATGAATACCTAAACTTGACCCTATTAAAACAAACATTACATCATGAATCAAATATCGATACCATCCCACACTCCAACCCCTTACTACAGCAATTAGCCGCAAACCCACCACAGGCCAGACCAAGACGTCGACTCAAGAGGAAAAGTTCCCAATGATTTACTCGAAAATAACAATTGTAACGGGACGAACCAAACCCTTCCATTCAATGGAGGCTTGTCCGAGGCATTGATGCTGACTGCGCACCTCAAATGCCCCGATTCGCTCGAGACTGCGCTGCAGTCAGTTGTAACCGAGTCGGTTCCCTTGTCGCCGTGTCGCCCACACTCGCTCCCACTCAGTTCCCTGTCTGTGGTGGTAAAACTTCCCCCAATGTAATTGAGAATAAAACTCTATGTTCCAATTGCATTTGGCTTCTATCGTACTACTTCCCAACTCACCTTAGTGCAATACCGCTTACCATATTAATCCCCCCCCCGTAACATTGGTCCCCAACTAGTGGTCGAACTTCCCCTACATTAGTTCTAGATGCCGACCACGCAGAAAAACTTGAAGGTTATTCTAATGCGATGGGAACTTTTGATCCCCCACCTTCAACTTTTCTGCCCTACTGCTGTGACTTACTCTCTCGCCCGTCATTTGTCCGTTCTTGACGAACAGTTGAACACAGCTTTGTGTTCAGTCGATGACGGCGGCTTCGAGAAAAGTAGGACAGATGTCAAGGAGCTTCTGATTTACCAGCATCTCACTCACGTCTTACCTAGCATCGCAGCAGCATAAACCTACTCAGCGGGAACCCACGGACCGTTCATCTCACAACGACTCAATCCCCCATCATGCATCAACATCGACATCCTCCAGCGTGTCCCTGAATGACCTCTCAAACAATGAGTCCGGGGAAACCACACGCCTTCAAAATGGCCTGGTGAAGACAAAACTGCATCGCCAGAGCAGGCAAACATCACGTGGTAAAAAAAAGTGCCCACGTTTCTTCAACTCCAGGCAGGAGGCTCGAAGAACCTATGTGGAAGTGCACAATCTGTGTACCAATTGGCTGGCGGCCTCACACACGCTCAAGAGCTGCCACTCAACGTACAAGTGTGAATGCTGTCAACACAGGCATCACGCTCTGCGACATCCCATGAGCCAGAACGCCGCACTTGTTCCCAAAAGTGCAACTAACCAGTGCACGGTAGACGCTGCATCTTCGCTCTGCACTACCCCTTCTGGAACACCTGAGGGCGGGTGTCCTCTGAGGAGGAGGGAAACTCTGACTCCCCTTACTCAGAAAATCGTCTTTCCTGAAGAGATGGACCGATTCTCTCAACCATGGATGTCGCAGCTGTGTGGGACGAAGACGGACGATCCACAGAAGATGCATACGCCAGAGACATTGAGAGATTAGGTTTTGGGTGGACAGCAATGCCCTGAACTGTGGTGCTCATGAGTACCAGAGGACAGGCGCTTCATCAAGCGCGGAGTGGTGTAACAGGACGAAACAAACCCTTTGATTCAGCGGAGGCACCTCAAATGCCCCGCTCTGCTCGAAACTTCGCTGCCGTCAGTTGCAACTGAGCCGGTTCCCTCGTCGCTGTGTCCCCCGCGCTCACGTTCGCTCCCACTCAGTTGCCTGTCTGTGGTGGTAAAAATTCCCCGAATGTAATTCGACAATAAAACTCTGTGTTCGAATTGCATTCAGCTTGATATCGTACTACTTCCCGACTCACCTACTGCGATACCTCTTCAATATTGATCTCCCCCGTTACAGTTAATGCCAGTCACTACAAACAAAAGCATTTGAGGATCCATCAGTGGATAGATACCTCACGCACGTTCTACGTTCATTATTTTTCTATTTCCAAACTTGTGCTCAACTATGATGTATTTTTAAATACAATAAAGCATTAATTTGTAATTATTTTTAAAAATCGATATCATATTATGCGCAACAATAATTACAATTCCTTTTAACGAGTTTACATATCTTGTAGGAATTAGTCTGAAATAAATTCTTCAACTAGAATATAATCGAACGATTCATCTCACATTCAAAATTTGCCAGTCGTTCCCAATTATTCCCGTTTTTCAAGGATTACGAGGAAATTACTTTCTATTCCACCACACAACGATGACAAAACAGCTGTGTACTGCCTAACTCCCGTAATAAGCCTCCCAGTGATCGTAGTCTAGTAGTCAAAGGCGAAGATTCATATTTTGAGGAAATTCGGGGTGTAAGGTCAGAGCTCAGGATCAGAGAGAAAATAATGAGACAAATTCTCGGGTCTCAGATTGGTGTGAAGTTCAGGTGGAGAGTGAAGCGATGACGCCTACCGCAATGAGAAAGAAAAGTAGGAGCTCCTTCCATGTCGATTCGGTCCAACTCTCAAACAACCCTTAATTGAAATTTCCAGGAGCAGCGGCTAATGGTGAGGGGAAAGATGTAACACCTGATTCTCATTGCAGGCACCCCAGTGATCGTAGTCTAGTGGTTAAACGCGAAGATTCATGTTCTGAGAATACTCGAAGTATAGATCCCTGTCATTTTTGCCATAATGAGACGAACTCTCCTTAGCACGAGATTTGCGTAGTGTGGGGAGAGTGTGAAGTTCTAGCTGAGTGGCGTGGAGGGAAGTTCAAGTAAAGAGTGAAGTAGTGACGCGAGTACCAAAATGAGTAACAAAAGTAGGCGCCCATGCCGTGCCGCCTTCCTCTTTGACTCGGCATTAAAGCTCAAAGAATTCATTAAAGTCGTCCGCTCCAGGAGCAGCAGGAAATGGTGAGGGGCGAGGTGTACCACCTGATTCCCATTGTTGGCACCCCAGTATCGTAGTCTAGTGGTCATACACGAAGATTCATATTCCATAAAAACTTGAGCTATTGGATCAGAGCTCGCGATCGCTGTTATTGTTTCCCTGAGCCTGCAACTCCCCAAAATTTCCAATTCCCTGGTAACAGCTGTAATGAGAACAGTACATGTCCACACAAGGCGGTCCACAATAAGAGCAAAAATGTGTACACAGCATCACGTCCGTATTTAAAAAAAAAAAAACATCACACGCTCGACAAGGAAAGAGAGCACTTTGGTGGAAAGAACAGATCTACGCCTTAGTGGTTCCATTGAGAACACCACCTCTGGGAGAAGTGAGACCAAATTATTCTGAGTTTTTATTGGGGAGAGCCATTCACATTGTTTGTCCGCTAGGCGGAATCTGTGCTGCTTGATTACCTCTGGGTTTTCTCGAGACAAGATTTCAGTTCACCTCATAATCTGCTATAAGTGCTAGGTAGCCTTGGACCAGCAGCCTCCAAGATCAGAATAAGCCAATCGAGGTCGCTATGATCGACATAAAGGACAACTTAGTGATGGACATTTAAAAAAAATCGATGTTTTTTTCGATTGAATGCATCGGATTGTTGCATCGATATAATATCGATGTATCAATAAATCCATCGATGTTTTTTATACATCGATTGTTTTTTAATAAGTTAAATATGTATGTGGTTTACAAATAAAAAGCAAGCATCCATTAAAATAACTTTACGGCCTTCACATTTATTTTTAATATATATCCCGATAACTTTTATATATACTTCGTAAAAACGAAATTTTACCCAATCTTTTACCATTTAATGTATTCCTTTGTTGGGTATTACCTGCGCCGCTCGCGAAACTGAGGTACCCACCATTGTTAAATATTTAAAGGCAATTTTATGCAATGTTGGAAACTGTATTTTGTAATCCTTCAAAATTTGTTATGATATTAATATTACAAATAACGTGTTGTTCAGTTTAACACTTTGATTTATAAATATTATTGCTAACACGACACAGCAAATTTTAAAATGAGTTCTGAATCAAGCTGAGTAGGTATCTAATTAATACAAAAATTAAAATAATATGCTTTTTGAAGCCAGAGACTGCAACTAACTTGTAAAGTACTTGGGGAATTGTCTCACAATTCCCGCGTACAGAACATGCGTGAAAGTCGTATCTGGGCCCAAAAGAACAGAACAAATCAAATACGCTCAATAATACTCACTTGATAAAATAAATAAAATAATGGCTCTCAAGAAAGTAATGGGAAATTAAATTATAAAGCAATTAAGACCCACTTGAATTTAATCAGCAACAACTCGAAATGAATGAAATGAAACGAACTCCTTTTAGAATGAAATGAATAACCCATGCTCGGATTGTATTAATAACAATAAAGGGACAATGGGGAAAATGAAACACCATGCTCTGATCGCTTACTTACCTTACTTCACACAATATAAAGGGGAATTTAAACACTGGCTTAAAACAGGGAATGATTTGTCGACGAAGCCGGCAGCCGTTCTGATGGAGAAACGTGGCTCCACCGCTAATATAAACAGCCTTTTCAACTAGTGATACCGCTTTTTGACGAAACACCTTGCGAGTGCTAAATAATGTAATTGAAAAAGACAGAAATTATTAACCGTAGAGAGATAGGGGATTTGATTGTTTGTTTGCTTTTTCGATGCTTCAAAAAAAACATCGATGTATACTCGCTGTTTAAAACTTAACAATCGATCGGTTTGATTCGATGCATCGTTACTATAAATCGAGTATTTTTAAACACATCGATGTATATCGTCCACTCCTAGGACAAATTTCATAAAAAATGCTAGATTTCCTTTTTCGTTGAAAATAATAGTTTAATACCAAAAGCAGTAGCGCAACTAAATATAGATATCTCTTCACGTCAAAACGCATTCAGTAATTTGAACCAACCATTTTAACGGTCATGTATAGTTCTGTCATTCCGCACCGTCTGACGAACAAATTGTACCACGTTTTTATCTATTAATGAAGGTGAAGGCAGTCTAAATATAAACATTGGGTTGGATTCGACATGGCGCTCTCCCAGTCCCCTTCATGAAGAGAGTTATACGGAGTTGTTTACGGATTTCATTATGACTCTCCTATTCATCGCAAAGTACTCACACGGACCCCGACTGAAGGTTAGTATGCGACTAAAACCTACTCCGAATAAAAAGTGGTAATTCCAGTTGACGACCTGGAAGGCACTGATAGAGGAGCTTATTTTAAGGGGGGTGAGTAGCATCGCTAGTAAACAAACTGCCGACTAGCTCCAAAAACAGGATGCAATCAAAATAAGTGAGAGCTGTTATGGAACGAGGCTGTTTTGGTTTATTATTCATCCTGAATAATAACCCTATGTTTTCGGTCATGAAAAATTTTTTACAACCCCCCCTCAATATTTGATACTTTACGTTTCAAGACATGGGGATTCCAAATTTGCAATGTCCGTCCGCCGTCCCCCGTCTGCTGCCCCCCATCCCCTGTCTGCCGCCCCCCGTCCCCCATCCACACTACAGCAGAAGTCAACGTTTCGTCGTTAGTACTCCCTCCCTCCCGTCTCATCAAAACCACCCGCCCGCTCACCCCGCAACGCAGGCTCGACTCCCAACGTCGTACCAATTGCCGAGGGTTCGCTGGAAGTTCCCGTCCCAATTTCCCCGAATCTGTTTGCCCGATGGGGCAGAGGAAGGTTAGAGCTGATGAGGCCGGCACTTCCACTGCACACCCCTACATCGGATCATAAATGCCTACAAACGTTTACAGGCGCCTGGCGCAGGAGGAAATATTTAGTTTCCGTAGTTCCATTGTAGTTAGGTCATGTTTCGTATGGTTTACTAGTATTTTTCGATACTGAATCGAATGGAATGGGTCTCGAAGCAGTAATACTAGGTCAAGCTGTTCATGAGAATAATAAACCGTTGTGTAATAATTTGCAGGGTTTTTAACTTCAAATTGAGTTACCAATTCTCGTTCGAGTGTCCCCAAAGCAATTAACTCTTGACTACTTCGCTTAGTACGGGCTTTGCAGACCAAAATCAATAGTTTAATTGCAAGAGCGTTTCTGCATTGGTTCAGTTCGTCAATTTGAACACAATAATCAACGACGTCAGTCGAAAATAGGAAAAAGTAGTGCAGAATGCGCCTTCTGCGATAAAACACAGCTATAGCCGATGGAGTGAATCGTCCATCTACACAGTAGAATGTTGTGCGATGCGGAAAGCTCTTGCCTACCCATCTCTCAGGGATAATACTGCTGCCAGACCCCCGAAGATCTCCCAAGTCACGGCGTCAAAACGAGAATATTCGCTGTATCGCCTGATAGTGGAAGACAAGTACGTGGTAGTGCTGAGTATGTGGCCACTCTGGGATTCAAGGCATAGTTGACATCGAAAACAAAAGAATATATCCCTTCACGAATCTCAAGAGAGCAGCAAACTGTGCCCTATGGGCTCGGTGGAGCGTTGAATTCGCACCACGCCGTATTGAATGTGTTAAGGAAAAAGTGCGGCTTATGTCTTCCTGAGGTGTGCTTTGAGACTCAAGAATGTTAGCAGAGCCGTGCCACAGATGAATGATAACAGCGATGCCCTAGATCAAAGTTTGTTTGTAGTTGCATAATGAAAACCATAATATCTTCCTTGCTCTTCGTGTCGTAATATCAATTACAGTTCACGCGAAACTAACGTAATTGGAATGCAAAGAAAGCAACCGTTGACGATTGAGCACAAAACTGTGTTCGACTTTTCATCAAGAACGAACAACATTTCCTGTTCGTCCCGGTTCTCCGCATCACATTTTAAAATCGGTGCATTTTTGAACGTAGCTCCCTGTTTTCGCATTAAGACACACTAATCTCGTGTGAGGTGTTTCTGTTTGTTCCAATAGCCCACCAAAACAAACGAGTAAAAATAATTTGGTGTTTACAAATATATCACGAAGTAAAAATTGTTTCATTTACGGGACTGTGCTGTTAACGCCAGCGAACAATTTTCTTTAGGAGCGAGACGAACGAAAGGAAAAACAAACGAATGGCGGGTTCGACTGCCAGTCTTATGGAGGCAACCCGATGTAACCAAACAAACGACGACCTTCGCGTCGCGGGGAATCAGGGCATTAAAACGAAATATTTCTTTCTAATTTGGTAACCGAAGGAAGCTGAGGTTTCGGAAGGCATGAACGCTGTCGTTGCACAGTCGAATTCCGTCAGTTCCAGAAATAATGGTGACGAACGCTGTAATTTAATGAGGTATTAATTGTGTTAACTTACGAGAGGTGCTCAGTGAGCTGGACAA
Source organism: Pachypeltis micranthus (assembly GCA_020466155.1). Classification (NCBI taxonomy): domain Eukaryota; kingdom Metazoa; phylum Arthropoda; class Insecta; order Hemiptera; family Miridae; genus Pachypeltis; species Pachypeltis micranthus. Next base: position 10,761,874 of record CM035781.1, on the reverse strand, counting down.
GTATCTGGGTGTAGTTCTGAATCGTCAACTAATCTGAGCACATCAGATATACGACCAAGAAGGCGTGGACGTTTAAAGCCCAGAGCCAGTGGCCGCTGTGAGAGAACTGTAGCAGCCTGGTCAAAGTACGAAGGCTGGGGTGTCGTACATTGCCCTACGTCCAACTCCTACGGTTTTTCAAGCACAGATTTATGCTATCGTTGCCGGCGCCTTCATGATGCACGTAAAATGTTATAGCAATAAAACTACAACTACAACTAAGTTTGTTGGATTCCTGGGCATGAAGGAATAACTGGAAATGGAACAGCAGAAATCACTGTCACTAGCCAAGAGGACTGCTATAGAGTATACCAGGAGGGAGCATCTATCAGGAATGAAGGGGAAGGGAGAGAATACTGGGAGGTAGTCAAAGCTGGGGAACCAGTTGCAGTTGCCGTGGCCACAAGATGTCCAACAAACGTTAACTTAGTTGTTTGCTAAGGAGTTTAGCCACATCCTGCACTCTCCCACCAGTTATGACGTTATGCGATGATTCTTCAGCGCCTCGCGAGACGCTCTACTACCCCTCATTATGTTGATAGTTGTATTGCTATAACATTTTACGTGAATCATGAAGGCGCCAGCAATGATAGCAGAAATCTCTGCTTGAAAAACCGTAGGAGTTGGACATAGGACAATGTACGACACCCCAGCCTTCGTACTTTGACCAGGCTGCTACAGTTCTCTCACAGCTGCCACTGGTTCTGGGCTTTAAACGTCCACAGGGGGGGTTGTCGCCTTCTTGGTCGTATATCTGATGTGCTCAGATTAGTTGACGATTCAGAACTACACCCAGATACTTGACCAGCTCACTGAGAGTGTCAAACCTGTGGAACCAGTTGCAGTTGCCGTGGCCACAAGATGAGCTCATGTCCCAACTCCCCTACACGAGCTGGTAGGGGACCCTGCACAGTCCTCCAGGCATCGCTGGTACCCATTCCCTCGGCGCCCTGTGGTTGGAGGAGGGGGGGGTGCCTGGTCGGGGATTGAGCCAGAGTCTGCTGTTTCCATCCTCACCTGGCTTGGACAGCCTCACATGTTGGGGGAGCGAGGCCCTCTCAATGCCTTATCTCGAGGCAAACACAAGATAAGACGGAGCTTTTTGAGGACCGAGAGGAAAGACCTGAGTTAGATCGTGGGAATCATCACAGGGCACTGCAAAATGAACAAACACGTGTATATTATGGGCATAGTGTACACCCCTCAATGTACGTGGTGTGGCACAGATCAGGAGACTCCCTACCAGGCCCAGGTACCTAATTACTGGAGAGGAAGCGTTTTCCGGTCTAAGATACTACTTCTCCACTGGGAGACATCAAAGAAAAATCTTGCAGCAAATATCTGGCATGCCTTAGAAGGCTAGGGATGGACCTGTGAGACATTGAGACTGGCGCAATAGGTCTTCAGGCGCTCATTTCAATTTTGGGACAGTTTGAGGTGTGGTATATGAAAGTTTGAACAGAAAGGCAGAATAAAATGCAGTTTAGGTTATTCCTGCTTTACTTGGAAATGATCAGGCCATACCTACTTCAAAGATAAGGCCATTATTTATAATGCAAGAGTTATTAATAAATATCTTGTGCGTTGCAACACACAACTTTCCTTAGCTCTACAACAATTCACTTTGTACATGGCTAATTCTATTGAATCAATTCATTTATCACTCGGTTAATTAGAACTTGGTCAAAAAACGATTTACGGCAGCAGAAAGCGGTAGCGCTCACAGTTCCAGATTTTATTGTGCCGCTCGTACTCATTCTCGGGCGATTATTGAGCAATTGATACACAGATAATTAATGAGGCTGTAAACAAAAATTTTTTGAAGAAGGATATTAATTACTATTGCAGAGTTATTGGGTAAAAACGTTTAGAACTGGTAGTGAGCGAAACGGCAATAGTCGAAATTCAGGAATTGAGTGACCCCCATGTATCTCATAAGCGTTTCTAAACACTCACCCTTTAGGTATTGGATTGGACTACAACACTAATTTTTTTTAACATTCTACTAAAATTCCAGCGGAGTTTATAAGGAAAAAACTGCGCTGAAAACGCTTTTCGTCGAAAAGTTTGATAATTTATTGTGCTGCTCTCGTCATTTTCCCACGAATGGAAATTTTATGGTGTAATTATCTTATTAAGAGCTACCAATATAAGAAATGTAATCAAAATCGTTAGAGCCGTTTTTGAGAAAAAATTGTGTGTTTCGATCACTATGATGACTATAGTTAACTTTCGGTGGATGTTGCTCATACCCTTATTTTGGCGTCCCATAGTAACCTGCGGGCTAGATATCAAGTTTGAGGGAATTTGATACGATCGTTTTCTCTAAAAACCACTCTAAAATCGATTACGTCGAAAGTTTAGGCAATTTATTGTGCTGCTCTCGCCATGTTCCCATGAATGGGAATTTTATGGTATGATTGCCATATAGGGAGCTATCAATATAAACAATTTAATCAATATTGTTAGAGCCGTTTTTAAGAAAAAAAAATACTTGGTGTTTTGATCACTATGATAACTATAGTTAACTTTCAGTGGATTTTGTTCAAATCCTTATTTTGGCGTCCCATGGTAACCTGCGGGCTAAATATCAAGTTTGAGTGGATTTGGTACGGTGGTTCTCTCTAAAAATCGTTCACATACACCCACACACACAGACACACAGACCACTTTTCCAAATAGTGTTTTTCGGACTCAGGGGGGTCTGAAACGTAAAGATCTGAAGAGAACTCAAAAATTTTTTTTCAGCCGATTACATAACTTTCCTTTCTACTTCGTAGAGCCCAGGAAAGTAAAAATACTATTGAAGAAACCGAGGAGATATTCAACGGACAGAGTTTTTATGAGTTTCCCAGTTGTCGTGATTAATTCTGGTTGAACCAATTAAATCAATCACTTACTTTAATATCGGAAGTAATGAAGATTGGAAATACAAAAAAAAAGTAAATGTCCACTTCTGATCTACGTTGCTGTGAGTCTGTCGACTTCAGATGTTTCGTTTGATTTTGATACCGAATGATAGTATTAACGCACAATCACAGAATGTTCAAAGAGGTGAAAACCAATGAAAAAAAGTAGATTGATGATGAGATGTTGGATGGTTTTACGATGAGGATGATGATGATGATAGTAGTAGTAATACTGATAGCGGTGATAAGATAACAGAACTTAAATCGATTCTGTTGGAGGAGAACGACGCAGGGTTGTCTGTCTAGTTGATGATGAAGAAAAGAAAATGGCATAAAGTAAAAAGAAGAAACGAATGCAGGATGGGGTTGAAAATGAAAGTAAATTGAAACACCAGTGCTGAGTCTTTATGAGTTGGTGGAAAAATGTACTGCAAGTTATGTATACAAGGTGTTCTTGCAAGGTAAAATATCGAGGGTCCAGAACCCCACAACATCTGCGGATAGGATCACACTGCTTAAACCCAGAATGAGACCAGCATTGGGAATGCGTTTATATAACGCCTGGGGGGTTGATTTTTTCAACATTTAGCCGTGCAAAATATTGACAGTACAGCTATCATTGGCTAAATTGAAAATAGAGGTAAAAAAATACTTCTCTGAAAAAATAAAAAATAGGTGGAGTACCTGTGAGTTGTGACTTCGAGGTAATATTGATGCGCGATATACATTCTTCTGGACTTGGTGTGTATACAAGTTTTTTTTTCTGTATTGAAGGCGAACTTTTTTCTTTTGACATTTTATGTCTTTACTTTGCTACATAAACTCGAAAAGTGTAACGGCCAAGCGTCACGAAATTTAACCTTGAGGCCGATTGGACAAGGCAACGTTTTAACCCGGAGTTGCAACCACAGCCCCTGTGGCGTAATGCATACGGCATTGGTCTCCTAAACCTGAGGTTGTGGGTTCGAGTCCCACCAGGGTTACGATTTTTTTTTTGACATTTTATGTCTTTACTTTTCTACATAAACTCGAAAATGTAACGCGGGATATGTTATGGAGAAGTGTCACTAAATTTGTGTTGGGTTAAGTGCATGGTAACGTCTGTTACAAAATCACACGTTTTAATAACCTCAGTGACTAAGTGATGATGTCAATTGCAATTGACGCGGCCATTATATCGAAACCATCAACGAGCACAATCAAACGTAGTTATCATTGCATAAAAAAAAAACATAATAAAAGAGATAAAATGTTTCTGAACGAAACGATTCTGAATTTTAACACTAAACTTCACTACAATTAGAAATTTACAGGAAATCAATATCAGGTAAGTAGGGGGTCTACCCAACATGGAAAAACGTGGTTAACAGTTTGAGACGCAACATCTGTTTTACCTTTGAAACTCCGTGCAATGTCAATTTCGGCCTTGCGGCGGTTTCGATGGTTTTAGCAAAAATGATAACCAAGTGTACCTGGGAATTATTCCGTTCATCAGTTTTGTATGCCTCCATAATCACATTCCTGAAATTATAGAGAAAACACATACACGAAAATAGTTGGGTAGGATTTTCAATCACATTCTGCATCTCATATACGAACAGAAACTTTCCTTTCATTGGCACTTGGTTGTAAGTTTAAATTTCACATATATAATGTGGACTAGGCTCCGACTCTTAGCACGAGTATGCTTACTCAAACATAGTCGTAGCATTTTGTAATACGAGTGTGATTTTATATTCCAAATGAATAAATGCAATTAAAAAAAAGATCCCACTACTTCTGCATCTCCAGTACCCTTCCACAACATATTCGCTCCGTTAGAGAATGTTGTGTAACTACCCACTGTCTCCATTAGTAAGTTTTTGATTTTGCGTCTGGAATGCGAAGCAGAGAGCTAAAACAATACCCAGTGGTAAAATTGGATGGGGAGGTCGTTCCTCGATCTAACAATTAGTTCGTTAGGAAAGCGGAAAATTTCATTTAAAGGGGGAATATTCACACCTGTACAAATACTAGATCATTCGTTCGTACCAGCTGACACGTTTCATGAAATTAGTGTTACGATAATCACGTTTTCGCTATCACTTCCCCATTTCAAGCTACGCCACGGCTACCGGGGGCCTTGGAAATGAGCGCAGAACCTGCAATCTAATTTATTTGCTACAAACTCTTGATAAAGGGATTCCCGATCTTGATTAAAGAAGATCAGCTTGTGAGGCTTACGTCAACCGAAATATGTGGCGATCAGAAGAATCGCGGTGAATAGTTGTGACCCTTGGGAGGTGGAATGACGAGTGGGACACAGGCAGTTCAGTTGGTCCACGGCATGAGGTGAATTTTTGCCTAACCCAATTACTCACTGGACGTGGATTATTTCGGGCGTAATTGCACCGAATTGTAAGGGCTGCACGCTCAAACGTCCTGCATTGCAGGGAAATAATGAACTGTGCTTCCTGTGCCGCGGTAGCGCAGTGTCCTCTGCCTCATACCAGAGGCATAGGTCCACAGTTTTTACCCGATAACTCTGGAATAATGATTATCTCCCTTCAAAACAAATCGTGTTGTACCCTATTGATCGTGCGCATGCTAATTGCTTAATAATGTTCAAGCAGCACAATACATTCCGGAACTGTAAGAGCTACAACTTTCAGCGATCGTTAAGTGACGATTTACGAAGTTCACATGAAACGAGTGACAGATATTACCGTATAGCTAAGGAAAGTTGTGAGAAGCGTCGCACTTGGTGTTTTTACTTTCCTTGGCTCTACAAAGTAGAAAGGAAAGTTATGTAATCGGCTGAAACAAAAATTTTGAGTTCTCTTCAGATCTTTACGTTTCAGGCCCCCCTGAGACCGAAAACACTATTTGGGAAAATGGTCTGTGTGTCTGTGAACGATTTTTAGAGAAAACGACCGTATCAAATCAGCTCAAACTTGATATCTCGCCCGCAGGCTACTATGGAACGCCAACATAAGGGTATGAGCAAAATCCACCGAAAGCTAACTATAGTTATCATAGTGATCAAAACGCCAAATATTTTCTTCTCAAAAATGGCTATAACGATTTTGATTAAATATTTTATATTGATAGCTCTCAATAGGACAATCATACTATAAAATCCCCATTCGTGGCAAAATTACGAGTGCAGCACAATAAATTATCAAAATTTTCGACGAAAAGCGTTTTTAGCGCGATTTGTAGAGAAAACAACCGTACCAAATCAGCTGAAACTTGACGTCTAGCTACAGGTTACCATGGGACGCCAAAATAAGGGTATGAACAAAATCCACCGAAAGTTAACTATAGTTATCATAGTGATCGAAACACCAAATATTTTTTTCTCAAAAACGGCTCTAACGATTTTGATTAAATATTTTATTTTGATAGCTCAAAATAAGGCAATTATACGATACAATTCCCATTCGTGGGAAAATGACGAGAGCAGCACAATAAATTATCAAACTTTTCGACGAAAAGCGTTTTTAGCGCGGTTTTTCCTTATAAATTCCGCTGGAATGTTATTATAATGTTAATAAAAATTGGTATTGTAGTCTAATAACCTGTAGGGTGAGTGTTTAAAAACGCTCATGAGGTACATGGGGCTCACTCCAGAAATTCCTGAATTTCAACTACCACCGTTTCGCTTACTACCAGTTGTAACAGTTATTACCCAATAATTTTGCAAAAGTAGTTACTACCCTCTTCAAAAAATTTGTATTTACAGCCACATTAATTATCTGTGTACTCATTGCTCAATAATGGTTCTGGAATGAGTACGAGCAGCACAATAAATTCTGGAACTGTAAGTGCTTCCGCTTCATGCTGTTGTTCAAGTTCAAATGAACTGAGGGGTAAATTGATTAAGTAGACAAAGCCATATTGAAAGTGAATTTACGTAGAGCTAAGGAAAGTTGTGTGTTGCAACGCACCAGATATTTTTTTCCCAGAAAGTTCCTTTCTGTTCCCTAGGACTAAAGGAAGTAAAAATTGAAATGCACCTTATTTAATGTTCCATAGATTACGTGATGATTAAATATTGTACAATAGTTGCACCTAATCATGAAGAGCTATCCATGAATTAATATATATAATCGTTTTTATTTGAAAACGAGCGCTGCGTAGCAACACACAACTTTCCGCAATCCCTTCAAGTTAAAACACACCTACATATGAGGGCGCTACATCTTCGTTCAACGTATTTCTACAGAAAAATTTATATCTCTGCTCAACGGACTTTCAGAGGAACATTTATTGAGAACAATACGTAGGTATTAACTATTCAAAAACATCCTGAGAGTTTGGTGAAAATCGTTTTGCCAAAAAGCGTAAAAAACCTGTTTTTGCTTCATAGGCCTGTATCTTCTTCGTTCACCGTATTTTCATGGAGATATGTATGAGAAAGAAAAGTTAGGTATTGATTAGTAGAAAATAATTTGAAAGTTTAACCAAAATCGTTAGAGCCGTTTTTGAGAAAAAGGCGAAAACCCCTAGTTTTTGGTACATTTTCGTTCCCCCCCCCCCTTCCTCATCGGCCGAAATTGCCCATAACCTTATTTTGGTGTCTACAAAAACTAAAGAAAAAAACAAAAAAAGAACCAGCTCAATCGGATCTGCCGTTCTCCCGCAAATCGAACTACAGACACACACACACACGAAGCTTGCGAAACGGAGGGTGTCCGCGGATTAGTGCTACTCCATTTATAACTCGAGGATGGCTTGGCAATTTCGATAATTTTTGATGCTTTGGATTGGTCGTCGCCCTGGGAAAGATATAGGTCATTAAAATACAAATAAATAAATAAATAGCAACTTGAGGCAATAATTCACGGACACGGACACCCTCCATTTCAGAAGCTATACACCAAATTCGTGTTCTTGGAATGGAGTAATCGGATTCAAAAAAGTAATCGAATTTCCATTACTTCATTCCGATTCCTATAATGGTAATCGGGATGACGATTACTTTTTCCGACTACAAGTAATTGTAATCGTTTTTCGATTACCATTACTTGTAATCGGAAAAAGTAATTGTAATCTCGATTACCATTACAGTAATTGGAATGGTAATCGCGATTACCCCTGAAGTAATTATAGTAATTTTCACTGGCCAAATGTATGTGTAATATGATGAAAGTAATCGGAAAAGTAATCATTCCTCAAAGTAATGATTACATCTCAGCTCTGCTCAGTAGTCCTCAAAATGTAAAGATCTGAAGAAAACACGATTGCTATATATTGACAAGATTACTATACTTTCCTTTCCCTTTGGGGTAGCGGAAAGTAAACAATCGTATTCAAGGACTTCGGGGTTTTAAAAGGACAAATAACGAAAGACATGCGTTTACCGCTAAAATCACAGGAGAGAAAAAGCACCATGTCAGCCTCCAATAGAAGACTGGCGTGAACCTGAGCATAGGTTTTAGGTCTCTGCAAATGTTTTTCAATCCTGAAAAAGGAAAACGACAAACATAGGAAACTTTTGAGCATCGACGTTAATAGCCAATTTTTTTTTTTTTACACACAACTTCTTGCAAAATTATAATAAAAGAAAGAACATGACAAAAGGGGTGCTACTGCGAATAATAATTGCACGCCATTAGGCAGGAGCCCGTGGCGACGTGCAAGAGTGCTGCCTCACAATAAGAATAAATAATCTAAGGTTAATTATTATACAGAAAAATAATCAGACTCTGCGTTTCAGCGCCGAACAACACTGAGAGCTGAGAGCAGAGATTGATTTGCACAAGCATTTGTCTCGAAACCTATAAATTCACTTTCGCTATATGTTGCCTCGTGTCATTTCCTTCTCCCTCGTCGTATAGTTAATTCGCACTACGAACCCCCGGGGGAAATGATGGAGGCAACGCGGTGTCCCTTACGCTCCTGAATTCGTACTTAATTAGGATTGAAAATCTCGCGGAGATCGAATCGAAGGCGCTGGCGGGGAGTTCTGATCGGAGGAAGGGAGGCTAGGCGTCCTTCCGAGCCGCGGTCAACTCAGTTTCAGTCAGTTGTTGTGTAGGTGTAGTTTGTGAACGATGGGGCAAGACACGACGCCAATGGGCTCGACGACGAAACTCGTCAACGATCAGTCTAAGGTTAGTCATCGATTTAAAAAAAAACTTTGGTATTTTATTGGTACAAACTTTGGACGTAATTTAGTAAAATACCCTTTTTACATCGAAGCTGACTCAATCTTTTTAAACCGTTAACATCAATTCGTTAATCGAAGATTATCAATCGAATTATGCATTAATGTCAACTTATTTTGGGTAAACAAATTGAATAGTTTACGTACTAAAAACTGAATGGTTTTGATTTACTCGACCCGAGTGACTACGAATGTTGCATTAACAAATTACTTACGGGCGTTCAATTACGAAAATATATGGTGCGACGCGTCACAAAACTTTCATTGGCTTCACGTTTATTCAGCGATTTTAAACACTGTAGTCTGTTTTTGAAAACTTGACTTAAAGTTCTGGAATTAATTGTGTCGCTCCTACTCGCACGATGACCATTATTGAGCGATCAGTGCACGGGTGATTTGAACGACAATGTACGTCGTTTTTAGAAGGACCGCGCTCAGTTTTGGAATAGCCGGGTATGAACTGTTAGAATCGGTAGTGAATCGGCGGTGGTTGAAATTCCGGAATTTCTGGAGTAGCTTCTATATATACCATGAGCGTTATTAGACGGTCGTAGTTTAGGCGCTTTATTCGACTATCGAGTCAATTTTTCAGAAGATTCCAGCAACATTTGAGCGGAGTTTTAACGCATAACTTTCCTTAGCTCTACGTCAATTCACTTTCTATATGGCGTTTTCCATTTACTCAATTCATTTACCACTCAGTTCATTTGAACTTGGTCAAACAACACTTCACAGCAGCAGGAAGCGGTACCGCTTACAGTTCCGGAATTTATTGGGCTGCTCGTACTCATTTCAGGAGCATTAATGAGCAATTGGTACACAGATAATTAATAAGGCTGTAAACACAAATTTGTTGAAGAAGGATAGTAATCACTTTCGCAGAGTTATTGGGTAATAACTGTTAGAACTGGTAGTAAGCGAAACGGCGGTAGTTGAAATTCAGGAATTTCTAGAGTGACCCCCATGTATCTCATGAGCGTTTTTAAACACTCACCCTGTAGGTATTGGATTGGACTATAACACGACTTTTTTTTAAACATTCTAGTAACATTCCAGCGGAGTTTAAAAGGAAAAAACCGCGGCAAAAACGCTTTTCGCCGGAGGTTTTGATAATTTATGGTGCTGCTCTCGTCATTTTCCCACAAATGGAAATTTTATGGCATAACTGCCTTTTTGAGATCTATTTTTATAAAAAATGTAATCAAAATCGTTAGTGCCGTTTTTGAAAAAAAAAAAATAGTTGGTGTTTTGATCACTATGATAACTATAGTCACCTTTCGGTGGATTTGGCCCATACTCTTATTTTTGCGTCCCATGGTAACTTGCGGGCTAGACATCAAGTTTCAGCTGATTTGGTGCGCTTGTTTCCTCTAAAAACCGCGTTAAAATAGATTTCATCGAAAGTTTTGGTAATTTATTGTGCTGCTCTCGTCATTTTCTCACGAATGAGAATTTCATGGTACAGTTGCCATGTTGGGAGCTATCAACATAAAAAGTTTATTCAAAATCGTTTGAGCCATTTTTGAGAAAAAAAATATTTGGTGTTTTGATCACTATGATAACTATAGTTAACTTTCGATGGATTTTGTTCAAACCCTCATTTTGGCGTCCCATGGCAACCTGCGGGTGAGATATCAAGTTTGAGTGGATTTGGTACGATGGTTCTCTCTAAAAATCAGACACACAGACCATTTTCCCAAATAGTGTTTTTCGGACTCAGAAGGTCTGAAACGTAAAGATCTGAAGAGAACTCAAAATTTTTTTTTCAGCCGATTACATAACTTTCCTTTCTACTTCGTAGAGCCAAGGAAAGTAAAAATGGTTGTCGAAATGTTTGGTAATTTATTGTGCCGTTCGACTAATTCTTCCATAAATGGGGATTTTACGGTATTCATGTGCCATTTGGAACTGTCTACTCAAAACTTTAAATCAAAATCATTGTGGCCATTTTTGAGGGAAAAATTATTTAGCGTTATGATCACTATGACAACTACAGCTAGTTTTGAGAGAATTTTCTTCTGTCTAGTTTGAGCTGATTTAGTCAAGCAGTTTTTTCTCGATCGCGTTCACAGACAAATTTTTGCCAAATAGTGTTTTTTGGACTCAGGAGGCCTAATAACTCAAACATCTGAAGAGAACTCGCAGTTTTTCTCAGAAAATTACATAACTTTCCTTCTTACTTCGTAAAGCCGAAGAAAGCAATGTGACCATGCATAGTGTGATGAATCTGACAACTTCGCTCATCGCCAATTTCAATCACACGTTATTCAGGGGTGTATTAGCTCAAGGCTTAGTTCAAGATTATTTTTGTTTAAAAGGCCGTCACTGTCCGTCTATTCGACATTTTTAGCGCCGCTTTTTGGGAAAATGACAAAACGTTTGTTATCGAAAAATTATAGTCACTCGCGTGTTTTGGCTAGTATCACAGTTCAAATAACAGTTAATTGTGAAAAAAGAATGTTCTCGAAATTAATTCGCGCGAGTTCAATAAGTCAGGAGATTGCTGTTTAAATTTTTTTCAACAACCACGTTTTTGGTGCATTCACACTTTCAGCTACCCAAAGGGTAAGAAAACTAATGCGATCGTACGCAGAGAATTTTCTTCAATTCTTTACGTTTTGAGGCCTTAATCCACAAAAACATAATTTCCGCGTGTGGTCCGAGAATGTGTGTTTTGTAAACAGATTTATTGAAAATATAACCAGCTCGCTCCCAAAAAGACAACAGTCTAACATTCTATAAATAATCATTCTAAGGTTTTATGAAGTAATTTTTTGGTTGCATCATGCTATCGTTCATACCTTTTATATTAAATAAAAACTAATTCGACAGCAACGTTATGTCCATAGACTCAAGGAACGGTGTTAGATCTATGTGCTAGAATTGTTGTGTCCTCGTAGGTATAAGCCACTGACCACTTTGCAGGATACATTTACTAGTCAGCAGTCCTCTATCTAGATCATAAGAATAGAAAATGATCCTAATTCTGCACATCAGCAACCAAGCAGAGGCAAGCCACTTCGTCTGAGAGGTAATCGTTGCGTTTTATGACTGCCCTGGATGTCTGAGTAGCATCTGGCAAGCAACGAGGCGCGAATATGGCACGACGGATCTATAAATGGTGGTGTCAGAAGCTGATGGAGTGGAGTCATGAGAGATCAAGGTTGCAGCATTGACCGTGTCCTGGTGCGACGTGTTATAAGAAAAGTGATAGGGAGAAGCGACAGCTGGGTGTTTCAGCAGGCTGTGGGAACATAAACCTTCATTTCCAAACCGTGCTCAATTATGGTCGTGGCATAAGTTGGTGCAACTCTGTTCATTCCGTAACCTTTAGCGTCATTAATTACTTAGTAGTACGCCGTTATAAACTGAATAAAATATCTGGTGCGTTGCAACACACAACTTTCCTTAGCTCTACGTCAATTCACTTTCTATATGGCTTTTTCCATTTACTCAATTCATTTACCACTCAGTTCATTTGAACTTGGTCAAACAACACTTCACAGCAGCAGGAAGCGGTAGCGCTTACGGTTCCGCAATTTATTGTGCTGCTCGTACTCATTCCAGGGCCATTATTGAGCAATTGGTACACAGATAATTAATGTGGCTGTAAACAAAAATTTTTTGAAGGATAGTAATTACTTTTGCAGAGTTATTGAGTAACCAGTATAAGAAATCTAATCAAAATCGTTATTGCCGTTTTTGAGAAAAAAAATATTTGGTGTTTTGATCACTATGATAACTATAGTTAACTTTCGGTGGATTTTGTTCATACCCTAATTTTGGCGGCCCATGGTCACCTGTGGGCTAGCTATCAAGTTTGAGGTGATTTGGTCCGGTCTTCTTCTCTAAAAACCACTCTAAAATCGATTACGTCGAAAATTTTGGTAATTTATTGTGCTGCTCTCGTCATTTCCTACGAATGGGAATTCTATGGTATAGTTGCCTCATTAAGACCTATCAGCATAAGAAATCTAATCAAAATCGTTATTGCCGTTTTTGAGAAAAAAAATATTTGGTGTTTTGATCACTATGATAACTATAGTTAACTTGCTGTGGATTTTGTTCATACCCTCATTTTGGCGTCCCATGGTTATCTGCGGGCTAGATATCAAGTTTGAGCTGATTTGATACGGTCGTTTTATCTAAAAACCACTCTAAAATCGATTACGTCGAAAATTTTGATAATTTATTGTGCTGCTCTCGTCATTTTCCCACAAATGGGAATTCTATGGTATAGTTGCCTTATTAAGAGCTATCAGTATAAGAAATCTAATCAAAATCGTTATAGCCATTTTTGAGAAGAAAATATTTGGCGTTTTGATCACTATGATAACTATAGTTAGCTTTCGGTGGATTTCGCTCATTCCCTCATTTTGGCGTCCCATGGTAACCTGCGGGATAGATATCAAGTTTGAGCTGATTTGATACTGTGGTTTTCTCTAAAATTGGTTCACAGACACACAGACCATTTTCCCAAATAGTGTTTTTCGGACTCAGGAGGGTCTGAAACGTAAAGATCTTAAGAAAACTCACAATTTTTTTTCAGCCGATTACATGACTTTCCTCTCTACTTTGTGGAGCCAAGGAAAGTAAAAATTGTCGATCCCTATGAAAACTAGTTAGTTTTGGATGTTTTGATTACTAATACTATGATAATTATAGTTAGTATTTTTGCTTTTGGCTGAGTTTGCTCCGCCATGGCGCCCCATTGTGATCAAATTTAAGCCGGTTTGGTTCGGCTTCCTTCAAACACGTTCACGGACACATACATACACAGTATTGTTTCAAATGTAGTATAATTGCGATGTGGAGTCGTTCTTGACTGTAGAAGTTAACTCTGGTGTAGATTCCGGCTCTCAAGAACCCACACCAGAATTGTTCCAAATGGTGTACAACTCTGAAGAATACTAAACAGAACAATTTTGCAGCCGATTACGCAATTTCCTTTCCCAGAACTATTTAAAATACAAGTTCCGCGTTGCAAGAGAAACAATTCTAATTCGAAATGGGATAATCTCCGTTGAGCCTTAAAAAGAAATTCTTTGAATTAGGCAAATCTCATCTCGAAACGAAAAAATTACGACGTGAAGTGCAACGATTAAAATTGATTGGCTCATTTCGACGTATAAACCAAATTACACACCAAGACACTTATCGTCATGTAACTGTCAATCGCCACTTAACTTCGATCTGTAGGTTTTGCGTGGTCAAACATTTCTTTGTTTTTCTGAAGAACAATAAAAACACTTCCAACGCTCTCACAGCCCTGAAATCCCATATCGCTCGGCGTCGCAATCTATTTTTTTTTTATCTCCGCCGATGATTCACGTAATTCCTAAAATTGCCGCAAATTCAGCTTATTTTCGTCGTAAATTTCGTCAAACGCCTAAAACTTGCCGATTACTCAACAACTTATCTCCTGACGTTTCGCTTCCCGAGTCAGTCACATTCCTCTTGCCGACATCAGGGAGCCGTCGCTTGGTCGATTTTTTTTCAACTAGTCTGTGTCACAAACAACTAACAACGAAGATCTTTTTCAGATAACGACGAGTTTGATTCGTAACAATCGATACAATGGTTATCTCTTGAAAATCGATTTTTGTTTGTAATGACAATTTATTGTGCTGCTCTAGCAATATTACGCCGTGTCATTTCAAGGGGTTCATTCAAAAAATCTAATCAAAATCGTTAGCCGTTTTGAGATAAACGATTTGGCGTTTCGACCGCAATGAAAACTATTTAGTTTTGGGTGTTTTGATTACCAGTACGCAGCCGTGCAAAAATGTTTAGCAGCTTATGTGATCTCACAATAACATTTATGTAGACGTTCCACCTGAGATATTGATCAACACGTATCCTTAAATATCTGATTGACTCAACTTTTCCCGTCTCTGAACCACTTTTACAGTTTGAAGGGATACACAATGGCTCATCCCTACTAAAATCCGAAAGTATCTCTGTCTGTTACGCTTTCACGCTTAAACCTCTCAACCGATTTTGACGAAATTTGGCACAATCTTTAGACCCTGAGAAAGGACATATGCTACCCGAAAACCCCGCAAATTATTACACAATGGTTTATTATTCTCATGAACAGCTTGACCAAGTATTACTGCTCCCCCATCCCATTCGATTCAGCATCGAATACTAGTAAACCATACGAAACATGACCTGGCTACAATGGAACTACGGAAACAAAATGTCTGATGATTTTGCCCCGTCGGGTCGGGGAAATTGGAACGGGGGCGCTTCGACCCGACGCGAGTCGAAAGAAGAGTTGAGCGGGCGGCGTTGGGAGGCAAGCAAGCGAGCGGGTGGTTTTTTAATGAGACGGGAGAGAGGGAGGGAGTACTAACTACGAAACGTTGACTTCCGCTGTAGTTCCCGCGTTGTACTGCGTTTCGTTAATTTTTTCAACCGTTTTTTGCCCATAACAAGCATGAGCTTCGTCCGATCGGATTGCCGAGATGGCGGGCACAACTAGATACCAAATGGGGTTTTTGGGCGAAAGAACGAATTTTTTAGACCATGTTAAAGGCACAAAACGGCCCGGACCGCGGACGGGGGACGGTGGATGGACATTGCAAATTTGGAATCTCCTTGTCTTGAAACGTAAAGTGTCAAATTTTGAGGGGGCGTTGTAAAAAAATATTCGTGACCGAAAACATAGGGTTATTATTCAGAATGAATAATAAACCAAAAGGGATGAAGAGGATGGTCTCTTAGGATGTGAAGAGTTTTTCTACAAACGGAATTCCATTCGAATGGAACGGAACGGATTCGGAACGGGAACTATGAAGCCAAAATTTTTACTTTCCTTGGCTGTACGAAGTAGAAAGGAAAGTTATGTAATCGGCTGAAAAAAAAATTTTGAGTTCTCTTCAGATCTTTACGTTTCAGACCTTCTGAGTCCGAAAAACACTATTTGGGAAAATGGTCTGTGAGTGCGTGTGTGTGTATGTGCGTCTGTCAACAATTTTTAGAGAGAACCATCGTACCAAATCCACTCAAACTTGATATCTCGCCCTCAGGTTACCATGAGACGCCAAAATAAGGGTTTAAACAGAATCCACCGAAAGTTAACTATAGTTATCATAGTGATCAAAACACCAAACATTTGTTTTCTTTAAAACGGCTATAACGATTTTGATTAATTTTTTTACGTTTGTAGCTCTCAATATGCCAACTATACCATAAAATTATCATTTGTGGGAAAATGACGAGAGCAGCACAATAAATTACCAAAACATTCGACTAAATCGATTTTAGCGCCGTTTTTAGAGGAAACAACCGTACCAAATCAGCTAAAACTTGATGTCTAGCCTTCAGGTTACGATGGGACGCAAAAATAAGGGTATGGGTAAAATCCACCGAAAGTTAACTATAGTTATCATAGTGATCAAAACACCAAATTTTGTTTCTCAAAAACGGCAGTAACGATTTTGATTAAATTTTTTATATTGATAGCTCCTAATATGGAAATTATACCATGAAAATACCATTCGTGGAAAAAGGACGAGAGCAGCTCGATAAATTATCAAAATTTTCGACGACAAGCGTGTTCAGCGCAGTATTGTCCTTATAAACTCCGCTGGAATGTTAGTAGAATGTTTTTAAAAAATTGGTATTGTAGTCCAATCCAATACCTAAAGATTGAGTGTTTAAAAACGTTCATGAGATACATGAGGCTCACTCCAGAAATTCCTGAGTTTCAACTACCGCCGTTTCGCTTACTACCAGTTCTGAAAGTGTGTACCCTATAACTCTGCAAAAATAATTACTATCCTTCTTCAAAAAATTTTTGTTTACAGCCTCATTAATTATCTGTGTACCAATTGCTCAATAATGGCCCTGGAATGAGTACGAGCAGCACAATAAATTACAGAACCTTAGGCGCTACCGCTTCCTGCTGCTGTGAAGTGTTGTTCGACCAAGTTCAAAGGAACTGAGTAATAAATGAATTGATTAAGTAGAAAAATCCATGTACCCGAGTGAATTGAAGTAGAGCTAAGGAAAGTTGTGTGTTGCAACGCACCAGCTATTTGTATACAAAATCTTAACCACTGAACCTAGGAATATGATATATAGATGTTTTGGGTGAATCAAGCTATCAAAAACATTTGGCTTTCGAAGTTCCTTTTAACGAATACTCTGCATCACCGCCGCTGCCGTTGGTCGTCGTTGCGTGCATTCGCCAAAGTGTGCCGGCCGGCAACGGCGCTGTCGTGTGGTGGGGGAACGCACGAATCTAACTATGCCTATTGAACGGGCAGACACGTGAGGGCAGATGTTGTTGATCGAATATTTATCAGTAGATATTGTCTTGGACAGTGAACAAGTGACATCTTATCCTACAGAGTTTCTAAACTCTTTAGAGCTGTCAGGAGTGCCGTCTCATAAGCTGAGACTGAAAGTTGGGGTTTCAGTTTTGTTAACGAGAAATTACGCAGCTAGGACGCAACATTATTAGAGCAATTATAATGACAGGAATAGCTAAAGATGAAGAAGTTTTGATTCCCCGCATACCCATGTTCCCTACAGATTTACCTTTTCAGTTTAAAAGAATCCAGTTTCCCCTCGAACCAGCCTCCCATCAACAAAGCGCAAGGGCAAAAACACCACACAGTAGCTGGTGTCCATTTAGAGAAAAACAGTTTTTCGCATGGCCAACTGTACGTGGCCTGCTCGCGAGTTTCGAGTCCAAACAATCTCCGCATTTTAACAAAACAGCAATCGTTGCGTACAAAAACGTTTTAAATGAGGTAATTTTAAAATATGTTTGTACATAACGTGACGCTGGCCCCTGTAAGTGTCTCTTGGACATAAGGGAAAAATAAGTTTTCCTAGGTACTTTATGCCACTCAAAAAGGTACCATATACCTACTGTAAACAGATATTTTTTTATTTTTTTAAATATAACTACTCTCCTCTAACCAAATGCTATACCCAAATTTATACCGTTCTTACAGCTAGTGAATATATAAAGCGTCACGCAGGGGTTGTGTAGAGGAATTAAGCGTATAGGTTAAACTGCTGTCGTCCAGCCAATGTTTGACTATGTTCAGTTCCAATTCCAGTCTGTCGTACATTTCATCCCATTGTAGTCCCCTGAACGCCAGAGCCGTTTTGTCCCTTGAGACCATTGATAGCGTCCAGGGGCATCAGAAACTAAATTGGCCTCAAGACGGTTCCCTGAGGAACTCAAAACCACGGAGTCTCTGGAGGACTCAAAGCCTGCCTACATGTCCCCATTTGTGTACGCTTATGTAGGTGTACGCCCAATCGTACAATTTTTCATGAGATATGGTATCAAACGCTTTAGCAAGATCTAAATATACGATTTTTTGTCCGGAGTAGTTGATATTTTCTGCCAAGTAGTAAACGCCACGTTGTATATTCTTTGAATAACGTTAAAAAATAATAAACTCACGCCGCGACCTTTTGTTACGCTTTATGTAAATGGTGCAGCCGGGTTGAAAGAAAAAAGCTTCTCTTTAATACTCCGTTCGAGCATGTCGCTATTCTCAAAGGCACGAAATGAACGCGATACGGAAAAACTCGCTTTGCGTTGAGGCTCTTCTGGAACGCGAGACCTTGAGTACTTTTTTGACTTGCGCAATAGGACTCCCCGAGTCGGGGAATAGAGAACGTGGGCATTTTTTCATTAGTCGGGTTAAAAAAAACGTGGCGTACGGAAATGAAGCTGGCCTTTGATTTCGGTAGCTTATCCGCGACTTGGCGTTATACTTGAGTCGTGGGACTGAACGGTCAAGTTGACCTTGGAAGCCGAACTTAGTATAGTGCACTGCGTCTGTTTTTTGTGCAGGACATAATTCACGGGTTTAAGCACGTGGGCTTAAGCGTTCCATAACCTATAGTTATCTTTGAAATGTCTTCGTTTTCGTTTTTACGCTTGAAACGGCCCGGCTGTGTAATTTTGAGGTAATACGGACAGATAACAGTAAGCGAGAGCAGGCCGCAATGAACACGCGTCCTGGGTCTTTTTTCAATACCAATTTAAACAAGTTGACTATTTCAGTTTCAAGGGATGTCCAAATGTTAATCCCAGTTTCTAACTTCATTCAGCGGGTGCGTGTTTGTGTGTGGTCCTCGCATCTTCAGCTTGCTCGACAGATAGAACCTCAACGATCGAATGCAGAAGTGTCTCAGTCCGGAGAACGATAGAAAAGGGGTGCCCACAGGGTTCGGTCCTCGAACCAGCATTCTGGAACGCCTCTTCGATGACCCTCATAGCTACTGACTACGAGCCACACGATCTGATTGAGAAGCAAGTCAAGTACTTGAGAGTGGCGCTTGTCCCAACACCTCCAGTCCCACAAAGGCGCATTACAGGATATTAGTAAGACCTCTTAGAGCGTGTGTTACCGCGACACTAGTCAATTTGCCTGACTTTTGCCCCGTTGTCTGCCAAAGAATGTGTGGAAGAACGTGGAGCTTAAAGCCTAAAACGGACTGCTGGTTTTATGAGGCTGTCGTGAGACCAATCATCTCATACGGGTCGATTGAATGGGAGCACAGAGCTACCATCAGAGAGAACTGTTGCAGCCTAACCAAAATACAAAGGCTGCGGGCTTACTAATAGCGGGGGTGATGAAAATCATACCTATCATTACTATGGAGAAAACGTTTGACGTTCTTCCCCATGATATGTCAAAGCAGAGCAAGGCAGCGTACAGACTCACCAGGCTTGGAATAGCTAAGGTGCCACAAGCTAGCAATATTCAGGGACTTGGAAACCTTTGCGAAGCTCGACATGACAGTGCTCACGCACGAATACGTCAGGAAAAGCAAAGTGCAACTGGGGGGAAGCCTGTGGAACAGCGAAAGTCGTCGATTTCGGCCTCCAAATATCAGCATTTACGCAGATGTATCTAAAACCCTGGAAGGCTCTGGGGTGTAGATAAGTGGCTCTGAGGGGAGTAGGACGTGTGCTGACTGACTCCTATTAAAGCGATCGTGGTCTAGTGGTTAAGACAATTGGTTCATAATTCTTGACGTAAGTCGAGGATTGTGGATCGGAGCTCCGGCGCGATTGCCGTAATTTTTGCCTGAGTCAGCAGCTCTTCAAAAAGCATCTCCAAACTACCTCAGTACAGACGTACGTCGCTCTGGGTTCCACTCCAACAGTTGGCGCCCAGCGTGGTACTGAGGTTGTTTGGAGATGCTTTTTGAAGAGCTTCTGGCTGCCTGAGCCAAAAAAATTACGGCAATCGCGCCGGAGCTCCGATCCACAATCTTGGACTTACGTCGAGAATTATTAACAATATCTTAACCACTAGACCACGATCGCTCGGTGCCTTTAATAGGAGTCTGTCAGCACATCTCCCCCCTCGTCTTTACAATTGACGCCCAACTAGTGGTCGAACTTCTTCATTCCAAGAAAAAGAAGAGGCCCAGTACAGGCGTACGTTGCCCTGGGTCCCACTCCAACGGTTCTTCATGCAGATATTTATCTACGGTCGCATAAGTCATCATAATGCATCATAAAGAGTACAGCAATAAAACTATCAACATAATGACTGATAGTCATGTAATATGCCGAAGAACTACTGCACGACGTCAAAACTGGCGAGGGAGAGCACGATGCGGCTTAACTCCTCGGCAAACACAAATAAAGTCAATGTCCACTGGATTCCTGTGCATAAAGGGATCACGGGAAATGAGAGGGCGGACCATCTGGCCAGACTCAGAAGTCTACTGTACCTATAGGGCCGCCTTGGCACATCTTCGTCGCTAGCCAGGGTAATGCATCAGGCTGTCTGGAATGCAGCGGGAGTGAGGAGTCCTCAAACGCTTCATCGCAGGACCGACACATGAGGTAAGCTTCTCGTGATGGAGTGGAAGGACGTAAGGTACGGGCATAGTCCCAATGAGAAAAGTACCTCATGCCCTAACCCAGTGCCAGAGACTTGAATGAGAGCGATTTCTGGTCTTTGGTACTACGTCTCCAAGGGTAGATACCACAGAAGACTCTTGCAGGAGGTACTTGGCATTCCTTACTACGCTAGGCATTGAATTGTGAGTAGAACTTAAGGCCGTGGTGCTCAGCCCCAATAAAGGACAGAGTTATAAATAAAAAAACCGTACTCATCATCCACTCGCGAAGCAAAAGCGACGGCTGATGAAGTGTGAAAAGAACCATTCAAGTTACGAGAGGATGTTTTAAATAG
This sequence comes from Pachypeltis micranthus, assembly GCA_020466155.1. Classification (NCBI taxonomy): domain Eukaryota; kingdom Metazoa; phylum Arthropoda; class Insecta; order Hemiptera; family Miridae; genus Pachypeltis; species Pachypeltis micranthus. The sequence goes on along the minus strand of CM035781.1, from coordinate 10,740,581 downwards.
ATCGGCCCTGCGTCTTCCATTGTGATCCTAGAAAACATCTCGTAAAAACACCGAGTTAACGCTCGGAGAAAAGCATTTCGAACTTGAGAACTTTCGATTAAGCGAACGTAACTAGATCGTAAAATCCGGACTAGGCGTTTTTCCTCTTGGTTTCTCGGGCTAATTGTGCTTCGAATAATTGAGATTTTCTCTTCTTTTGGAGCGCCCTCGCTTTTGAGATGCGATTTTTCTATTACGACCGGAGAAGGAGATCAGGAGATGGCCGTCCGGTGGATCGTGATCTAAAATCGTGAATCAACTTCAGCGCGCGGGTGATCGCTAGATCCGTTAGAACCGAAGTTGAAGAATCTACTTGTTACAAAAATGTACTACTCGTTTGATAGGACACTCTTTTTCGATCGTAGTATTCTTCGAACATGCCGGTCATTGCGTAGTTTCAGAAGTGTGTCGCATAACAAGGTCAGAAAGGCCACGAGGAAGCGTACTGAGCATGTGTACATATTTGACTGTCACGATCCACCATTTCCAACGGAATCTCATTTATCTGCACTCTACACCGACGATTCAGTCAATGCTGTGCGCCCCAAGCATGGAGAGCAAGCTCACATACAACTACGGCTGCTTGTTGGAGAACTGTGGATGAAAATTAACTCCAACGAGTCGGCAGCCATCTGACTACGCCTATAAAATACGATACGTGGAATCATCGCTCCTGTACCTCAAACACCAGATACTGGGAATTATCTTAGATGGACTCCTCACATTTGCGGACCGTGTGACTCATCTCCTTCAACGCCTGAGAAAGCCTTGCTGCATTTTACTTACTTACCAGGTATATGAATATGAAACCGGAGTTTCTTTAAAATGCCTTCAAAATCGCTGTGATCTGCTTATAGTGCTGAATCTATGCTGGGGGAAGCTTACAGCAACCATGTCCCGATCCGCACACGTTTCGAGTGGTTCAAGAAGTTCAGAGCCGGTCAGTACGAGGTGACCAACCAAGAGCAGCTCGTCACGTCTGAAAGCGTTGGGAAAGAGAAGGGTCTTCGAAGAAATCCAAAGACGAAGAGCTGCAAGCACTCCTTATAGAGGACCCTTGCCAGACCCAGTAGGCGCTCGCAGAGCAGCTCAGTGTGACCCAACCGTGCCACTCGCCACCTCTGAAGGCGTTGGGAAAGAGGAGGGTCTTCAAAGAAATCCGGAGACAAAAGGCTGCAAGCATTGCTTACAGAGGACCTTTGCCAGACCCAGAAGATGCTCACAGAGCAGCTCAGTGTGACCCAACTGTGCCACTCGCCACCTCTGAAGGCGTGGGTAAGAGGAGGGTCTTCAAAGAAATTCGGAGACGAAAAGCTGCAAGGACTACTTATAGAAGACCCTTGCCAGACCCAGAAGATGCTCGCAGAGCAGCTTAGCGTGACGACGCCTCTCGCAACGTCTGAAGGCGTTGGGAAAGAGGAGGGTCTTCAAAGAAATCCGGAGACAAAAGGCTGCAAGCATTGCTTACAGAGGACCTTTGCCAGACCCAGAAGATGCTCACAGAGCAGCTCAGTGTGACTCAACCGTGCCACTCGCCACCTCTGAAGGCGTTGGGAAAGAGGAGGGTCTTCAAAGAAATCCGGAGACAAAAGGCTGCAAGCATTGCTTACAGAGGACCTTTGCCAGACCCAGAAGATGCTCACAGAGCAGCTCAGTGTGACCCAACCGTGCCACTCGCCACCTCTGAAGGCGTTGGGAAAGAGGAGGGTCTTCAAAGAAATCCAGAGACAAAAGGCTGCAAGCATTGCTTACAGAGGACCTTTGCCAGACCCAGAAGATGCTCACAGAGCAGCTCAGTGTGACCCAACCGTGCCACTCGCCACCTCTGAAGGCGTTGGGAAAGAGGAGGGTCTTCAAAGAAATCCAGAGACAAAAGGCTGCAAGCATTGCTTACAGAGGACCTTTGCCAGACCCAGAAGATGCTCACAGAGCAGCTCAGTGTGACCCAACTGTGCCACTCGCCACCTCTGAAGGCGTGGGTAAGAGGAGGGTCTTCAAAGAAATTCGGAGACGAAAAGCTGCAAGGACTACTAAAGTTAACGTACCTGTTAGGTGAGTCCGTCTCCTCTGGCTGGTGAGTTACTGTGGGCAAGCGCTTTCGATGTAAAGACATCATCGTCTGGCCGTTAAGTCAGTACTCAGTACAGTAGTACTGACTTAACGGCCAGACGATGATGTCTTTACATCGAAAGCGCTTGCCCACAGTAACTCACCAGCCAGAGGAGACGGACTCACCTAACAGGTACGTTAACTTTAGTAATTTGCCTACTGGCGGACACAACCCAATTTCTTTAATACCTGCAAGGACTACTTATAGAAGACCCTTGCCAGACCCAGAAGATGCTCGCAGAGCAGCTTAGCGTGACGACGCCTCTCGCAACGTCTGAAGGCGTTGGGAAAGAGGAGGTTCTTCAAAGAAATTCGAAGGCGAAGAGCTGCAAGCACTGAAAATGTGGGTTACAATTACGGGGTTTACTGCTGCAGGGTTACATTTTTATATCTACGAAGAATTCGTATGACATGCTATTAATGGTTCTTTAAATGGAGAAAAGGGCTACAGGTCAACTGGCTGAGTGAGGGAAGTTGTGATTGTAGTATGCAGTTTAGAATTAAACGCGAACTTTGACGTCGTTTGACGACGTTGGCTCTAGATCAAGGTGATGCTGGGTACATTGAATCAGAGCGAATTGCTAAACCCATTGCCGAAACCAGATCGAGTTATTTCACAAATTACAGATTACCTCTCCCTTTGTTCGATACGAGTGTGCGTCCGTTGGTTACGTATAATTTGACGCAATTTATCGGGCCGAATCTCTCTACTCGTTGTTTCCAATCCGCAACAGAACATGGGAACATTCCCTCGGGATCTCCGCCCTTAAGACGAGCGGAGGATTTGAAGTCGCAAGACGACGAGTCAGAAAACCGCCGCCAATCAGCCCAGATGAATAGAAGCGAAGAGCCCTCCTTATCCCCGTATTATATAAAGCTCATCATCCAACCGGTGATGCAAGGGTTTCAAAACGACTCCCTCTGATCGGCCGGTAAACAAGTCGGGGTGGCCGCAAGTGATTCTGTAGATTGCGGGAGCAGGCACTTGGAGGTTGGAGGTCGCGTCATCACAATCATCGGAATTGATCGTCCTTTCAACCATAAAAGGAAACGATGCGTCTCTGTGATAACAAATACCTTTGATCTATCGCTTTACGTCGTTATAAGCCGAGAAACATCGCACAAAACTCCATGTTATCTTAAAAATGGTCTTCTTTGACAAACTGATCATTCGGACAGTAACACTTTCTTGCTAACTCAGATCAGAGCCGGTTGATGTCAGTTTTCTAACGCAGTGTATCTCAGTGAACGTTATCCAGTATACATACAGTCCCTCTCTCTCTCACATGCACCATGGTCGCCCCAAAAATCTGACCCCCACTTGTTATAGACATGGATCAGTGCGGGGTGGCCTGGCAGGCGCAGGAGGTTATGGGACCGGGATCAGGACAGCGTTACGACTGGGTGCACTGACAACAGTTTTACAGGCAGAATTCTTCGCAGTAATGGTGTGCCCGCAGCACCTGGGCAGGGATCTGAAACAGAAAAGGTTACAGTATGATGGACAGTGAGGCTGCACTTAAAACCCTTGTTGGGGCTGGTTTGAGAATGCTTGCCTGGCCTGAAGACCTTGGCAAAGGAAACACTTGAACACTGGGTTGGGTGGCAGTTCCTTCGTGGATAGAAGAGAATGAGGAGGGTGATGGACTGAAGAGAGAAGGATCCCCTTCGTGGGGACCACCAAGAGCCACGAGATGAGGGAGGTTGACAAGCGGGAGGAGAAGTGCTGGGCCGCCTATCGACGGGATGTGCCGGGCCAAAGGAGGTGAATGTGGCCTACTCGGTAGTACCATCTGTCCAAGATTGGTAGGTCAGGGGTACTTAGCATGAGCGTGTACCGTGTTCTCGTGAGGGGCTGGGTGTAGTGGACCTCACAGCGCTAGGGGTTCCTTATGCTGCGGGAGAAGGTTGCAGGGATGGACCTCAAGGTTGTCTTGCGTTTTGTGCGGGAAAGGTGGGGACGTCGCAACACCAGCTTCGTGTGAGCTGGGGGTGAATCTGGGAAGACACCAGGTGGCTCATGTACGTCCACAAAGTAGGCCCATTTGTGGCTGCAGTGGAGGCTTTCCAAGCTGCATCCAATATAAATAAATAAAAGGCCCCCATTTCGGAGTCATCCAATTCAACACCAGGCCTGTATAGCAGCATAGAAAGATTCACTGTAAGGCCATTTTCATGACTCACGTCTCCGCCACGCTGTTATCCATGCCAGAAGATCGAACTGAGTGGCTGCTTCAACCCTTTTGAGTCCTTGGATGATTGGCGAGGGTACTTGTCTTTTACTTTCTGACCAACCCTCTGATTTCCATTACCGAGTTGAAGAAGAACTCAGGAAGACAGCGTCAGGAGAACCTCGTACCCCATGGACATGGAGTTCAGAAACCAGAAAGCGTGCCCTCCTCAAGGGCTGTTACAAAGGTCGACCGTATTTGTTGTCAAGATGCGGATTGCGTCTCTGCGTACTAAACACTCATGCTGCATCTGCTGTTTACTTAATTTATTCGCCCTTTCTCCTGTTTTTCCTACACCTCTCAATTCTTCTCCATTTCTCCTTGCTCAAAAAAAACCTTTTGATAGTTCCTTTTTCTTTTTTTTTCTGACCCGAGGGCGTGTGGGACAAGTCCCTTTGTCACTGCGGCCGCATATTGGCCTATTGTGACACTGGCCCTTTCTTAGTAGAAGGCGTCGTACATACCCGCCCCCCTTAGGAAGCCGAGTATGTCCTTCACCGCAGAGTCCGCTACAGTTTGGGGTTCAGTGGTCCCCTGACCAAAGTATTCAAAGCGGTTTGCTGCCAAGGCAGGGCATTCACATAGGATATGCTCTGCCGTCTCATCCTCCTCGCCACACAGTCTGCACTCCACTGCATCTGAGATGCCCATTTTGCTGAGGTGGTATCTGAGTGGGCAGCACCCGGTGAGGAAGCTTATCAGTACTCTCAGATCTTGTCTAGAGAGTGTCAGCATCGCCTATGCCCTTTGACAGGAAGGCGTGACAAGCCTTTTCGCCTGTCTTAGTCGTGGCTGGCGATGCCAAAGGGCGCCATTTTCCTATATCTCCCATCGAGCAACCAGACGGTTCAGGTGACTTTTCGTCAGACCCACGTGTGGTTCAGGCCCGATGGGTAGGGATTCTGTACCCCTTTTCGTGAGGCGGTCAGCCTTTTCATTGCCCTCATGCCCCCTGTGAGCCGGCACCCAAATGAGGGAGAGCCTGTTACGGGCGCCGAGCTGCTTGAGCGCATGGAGGCATTCCCATGCCAGCTTAGACCTAAAACTATAGGCTGCGATGGCCTTGAAGGCGGACTGGCTGTCTGAGAAAATGTAGATCCGCTTGCCCTTGAGCCCTTTGTTCTGCGATCTCTTGGGTTTTGCCCATTGTTTGCGGCTGCTTATTCAGTCAGCATGCTGACCTTATTCACAGCTGGCCGCAGACATGCCCCTGGGAACAATGCCGTGGCTGTTCCACTATCCACAACCCGTGGTCGCGCCTGGTAGCATGAGCATGCTCCTGGGAAGATAACCCAGAACCAGGTGATAGTTCCCTTACTCCAGAGCGTTGAACCTTTCATAATGGTCATAAAACAATTAAGAGCAGCTTGGGACATTCCAAAATTCAAACTACTGTTGTTTGATAAACTTCGTTTTCCGCCGTGTTTACAGTATAATTAAACCACAACAAATACGAACGTTCCCACAAAAACAAATCATGTTGCCGGTGCCATGTGTATGAGTAGAAGAAATGGAGAATTTCCGTAACAGCGCTACTGGCTTCTTGACATAAATAAACAAGTTTTATTAATTGCTGGGGCGATGGAAACCGCTGAATGTTTGTTGAGTGGAAAGTTGGATATTGACTAGCAGAATAGGTGTAGCATATTTATCCACATATAGACACAATTGTAGCTATTTTCCAAACAGTACGACAATCCACGTTTCTGGTACATTTTTTACCTATACATCGATCGAACATCCTGTTAGGCCATAGCTGGAAGCAGGTCTGGTTTCGCGGTGAGTTTGGTCACTCTGTTCCCTCGGTTTCATGTGATGCTCTGTTTACCTTCTCTCCTGTATAGCAGCATTGAAAGATTTAGTACAAGGCCAGTTTGTTGACTCATGTCCCCGCCACGCTGTTATCCATGCCAGAAGATCGAACTGAGTGGTTGCTTCAACCCTTTTGAGTCCTTGGATGATTGGTGAGGGAACTTGTCTTTTACTTTCTGACCAACCTTCTGATTTCCATTACTGAGTGAAGAAGAAGCGCTTCGACTTCGTCAGGAGAACCTCGTACCCCATGGACATGGACATGGAGTTCAGAAACCAGAAAGCGTGCCCCCCTCAAGGGCCGTCTCAAAGGTCATGCTGCATCTGTCGTTTTCTCTTGTTTTTCCTACACCCCTCAATTATTCTCCATTTTCCCTTGCTCACAAAATAACCTTTTCACAGTTCCCTTACTCCTCGTGCAATCCTCGCCCTCGCCCTCGTACTCTCTCTTCCTTTCATCATCATTCTTACGACGGCTCTCTTGCCGAAATACCACTACACCCGTTTTGTGAGTTTTTCGTGTTCTTTCCCGTCTTTTACTACCCCCTGCAACTCGCTGTGGCCAAATATGGCCAAGAATGGGTAATATGGTAGAGAACCGCCGATCTATAAGTTGAAGGCGCATTTGTCGAACAGCCTCGAATCTTTTGACACGTTGCAACGACAAAAGCCTTCGTATTGTCTACGTCTCGAGGGTCAAATTTAGTTACGTTGAGCTATCAATCAATCGAAACCCGCTAATTCGGCCTCATGCTAGAAACGTGTAACCCGCCGGGCGCTATTTTATGTGAGAAAAGTTTCGAAATGCGCAGCTCCCCTTGGCCTCTAGGATTTGATAGTTAATTTTCGTAGTTACTTCACGAAGCGTCGAATATCCTGTGAGCTATCAAACTGATTGACTGACTCTGCGGTATAATCTGTCTTTAAAAGAGGTATATTGAGTCGTCTTTTATTTTTTCTCACGCCTTTTCTATCGTTGAATACAACTTTTCCAGCGCTCAACTTATCTTGATCATATTTTGTAATTATTCAGCGTCGCACGCTTACGACATTTGAGTAGAACATTATTCCATTTAACGTGGTAAACTAGTTTTGATAATTGGGTTCTACAGTACATCCAATGCTAAAAAAATTCACCCGAGACAAACAACAATTTAGATTAAAGTGTACAAAATAACGTCTCTTATCAGAAAAATATGCTTTTAACAGTGTGAACACAACGAAATTCTGCAATACCACTTTTGATTTATTGTTTAAAAATGAATTCATCCAAGCTCGACGTAACTTCCGAAAATGCGATATTGGGAAGTGCTTAGAATACGAAAATCGAAGATAAAAATATTTCCCCCCAGCATTTCAGATTGTCACATGCTAAATTCTAGAAAACTCTCAAGTTTTGATCTCGGCTCAATTTGAATTCTACAATTAAATCTAACCCAATCAAAAAATGACTGAAATTGGTGCTATCTAGCACAACCGCAATTACTTCTTTGGCGAGAGAAAAAATATTTACGTTTCCTCGGCCATTAACCATTCTAAACTCTGGATTTCTTACTTTGAAACAATTTATTCTCAATTTTCCTACTAAATTCTTATTTATGATAGAAATGTTTGACCCAGAATCATACAGACCTTAGCAAAATATCTGGTGCACACAACTTTCCTTAGCTCTACGTCAATTCACTTGTGTACATGGCTTTTTCCATTTACTCAATTCATTTACCACTCAGTTCATTTCAACTTGGTCAAATAACACTTCACAGCAGCAGGAAGCGGTAGCGCTTACAGTTCCAGAATTTATTGTGCTGCTCTTACTCATTCCAGGACCATTATTGAGCAACTGGTACGCAAATAATGAATGAGGCTGTAAACACAAAGTTTTTGAAGAGGGATAGTAATTACTATTGCAGATTTATTGGGTAAAAACGTTCAGAACTGGTATTAAGCGAAACGGCGGTAGTTGAAATTCAGAAATTTCTGGAGTGAGCCCCATGTATCTCATGAGCGTTTTTAAACACTCACCCTTTAGGTATTGGACTTCAATACCAGTTTTTTCAACATTCTACTAACATTCCAGCGGAGTTTATAAGGGGAAAACGACGCTAAAAACGCTTTTCGTCGAAAATGTTGATAATTTATTGTGCTGCTCTCGTCATTTTCCCACAAATGGGAATTTTATGGTACAGTTGCCATATTGAGAGCTACTAATGTAAGAAGTTTAATCAAAATCGTTACATCCATTTTGGAGAAAAAAAATATTTGGTGTTTTGATCACTATGATAGCTATAGTTAAATTTCGGTGGATTCAGCCCATACCATTATTTTGGCGTCTCATGGTAACCTGTAGGCTAGACATCATGTTTCAGCTGATTTGGTACGGTTGTTTTCTCTAAAAACCGCGTTAAAACCGATTTCGTCTAAAGTTTTGGTAATTTATTGTCCTGCTCTCGTCATTTTCCCACAAATGAGAATTTCATGGTATAGTTGGCATATTAGGAGCTACCAATATAAAAAATTTAATCAAAATCTTTAATGCCGTTTTTGAGAAAAAAAATATTTGGTGTTTTGATCACTATGATAATTATAATAAAATTTCGGTGGATTTGGTTCATAGCCTCATTTTGACGTCCCATGGTAATACGCGGGCGAGGTATTAAGTTTGAACTGATTTGGTACAGTGGTTTTCTCTAAAACTCGTTCACAGACACACAGACCATTTTCCCAAATAGTGTTTTTCGGACTCAGGAGGGTCTGAATCGCAAATATCTGAAGAAAACTCAAAATTTTGTTTTCAGCCGATTACATAACTTTCCTTTCCACTTTGTGGAGCCATGGAAAGTAAAAATACTATTGTTTAAAAGCAAATTTATTTTAATTAGTGGCCGCATTGCTCGTGTTTTGCTTCCTCGCCAGAACTTTGAGGGGACTCAGCTTCTGTATTATTGGTAGCTTTCTTAATTACTCCATTCCAACAGTTGGTCTCTGGATGGTATCTATTATCTAACCTTGCACTAATGGAGGAAGGCTTTTTAATTACGTTATTCTTCTTGAGAGGTGGGATTTGTACTGCTATTCTTATTAGAAGGAGAAATTTTAAAATTACTAAACTTTTGATGGGATGTAAAATCCTGGTCCCCAGCCTCGTATTTCTTTAATTTATTGTGCAGCTCTTGAATATTGTTTACTGTGTTGCTATTCAACGAATTTTGTATGTGATTCGGCGACCCTACTACGATTAAATCCAAAATAACTAACTCAGGCAAATCAATATCCAACTCCAACAGCGTACTTTCTTCCTTAACAGCGTAATCCAATGAAGAACCACCAAAACCGGATTGGCTTCCAAGAAGAGTCTACTGGGCTGAAGTTAGCTTCATACGATTTTAGATTAGGTACATATTTACAATCGAAACTTTGACCATTTGCCCTGAAGTCATGCATGGTCCAAAACATGAAACGGTCAAAGGTTATATTGGGTGGCCAATTTTGAACTAGGGCAAATATCGAAAATTTGAAAAACACCCGTCTAGATATTTCTTTCCTGATTCTCAATATGTTTCATATTCATGTTTTGGATCATCCCTGACTTCAGAGCAAACGGTCAAAATCATAGGTGGCCAATTTTGAACTAGTCCAAATTTTGAAAAACTAAACAAAGACCCAGGTAGATATTACTCTCCTGATTCTAAATATGTTTTGTGTCAATCGCTGCGACCATCCCTGACTTCAGGGCAAATGGTCAGAGTTTCGATTGTAAATATGTAGCTAACTTCAGCCCAGTGAAGAGTCTGCGTATGTGGAAACCAATAACTCCTTCGACTGATCCCAATCTCCAGAAATCGATAATCTTCGTTGATCCACAACACACCAATCACTCATGCTACGATCTACGCAGGATTTGAAAACTTCTATCTGCTTCGTACCTGTTAGACTGAATCTTGACGGCTCCTCGAAGAGTTCACACCACGCCATTTTTCGGCGAGAATTTTTCCACTAGGAAATGCTCTTAAATGTCTTTCACAGACTCCAGTGGCTTGAAACGTTGACATGACGCCCAACTCAGCCGCCTTTGGGTCGGGAGGGTGACCTTCGGTACCGACGACCACCTCTTCCAGCATGACGCCTTTGAACTCGAAGTTCTCATCTAAGTGTCTGCGATTACCTGAGCAACCGTGACCTCGACTGACCGATGTTGGTCGCGGTTCTTAATAACATTAAGGGCTGATTTAACCGGACCCACAGCCACCAGTGCGCTGTGTTAAGCCGAAATCTTCTGGAAATCTTCAGGAATATGGTACCAAACATCTTCATTCGTTTGAGATTCATTACTGTTGTCTTCTTATTCGGTGATTCTTCGGGTGCGATGAACACTTGGAACTTCTTATTGGCCATTCTCGAACTACTTTAAAATTTTGGTTTTGTTTATAAGTTTTTTTTTTCTCTGAAATTCTAATTTATAGGTTCAGGTCTGTTTCCTTATTTGATGACTGTACCCAAACCTTCGACGAGGGTTATATCAGTCATGGAAGTTGCAGTTTCGCTAATATGCAAGAGGCCGGCCTCTGCAGCATCCACCCAACTCAGACCTGTGGAGGTACGGCAGGTATTTGGTCGTTAGCCAGTCTCCCGGTAGAGAGCTGTTGCCCGTGTGTTACCACGCGGAGGTGACCACCTGAGGAATCCCGTACCATCTGGGAGGAGTGCTTAATCTGGTTTCCCACCTGATCTAACTATTTACTTGGGTGGCAAGTTTCAAAAGGACAGATCAACTATGACCACGTTTCTTAGCCATCACCTTCTTCAGAAACTCTGCAAAATGGGCATAGGCTTGTTTTGTAGCAGTCAATACCGCTAAGTTCGTTTGCCCTCCCAACAACCGTCGCTCACTGTTGTAGAAACTACAGTGGAGCAGCACGTGGTTTCTTGTTTTCTCCGCACTAGAAGCGCAAGACGTATATGAGGGAGAGTCTTTGAGAGAAAAGAAGTGGAGCCGCGCATTGAAGTCACCATGTCCCGTCAGGAATTGGCTCGTCCAGTGGTCTGGCTCAAACCATTTTCTTGATAGACGTTCACGGATGTTGGGGAAGAACTCATACGTGTCACGTCCCTTTGACGAGGATTCCCATTTCGCTTGCCATTTCTCTAGCCCCCAATCGTCGATGGCGGCAAGTTTCTGTTCTGTGGTTAGATCCGCACGGAGTTCAGCCCAAAGCGGGGGAAGCTCCCGTTTCGCTCTCCACTTGTCAACCGTGCAGTCAACAGCCAAATCAACTGGTAACTGACCAGTGATCACCTGGAGTGCTTCTGTCAATACAGTCTTGTAGGACTCGGTGATCCACAGGAGTGCTGCCCTCTGGGATTGGGCCAATACTCTCTTTTGATTGACTGTTAGTTTGCTACCTCCGACAACGAGGTAGTAGCCTATCACGCCTAGCTATATGGACTTATACATGAGGATAGTGTCGTGGTAACACACACCCCAAGTGGCCTTTGTAATTGCACGCAGTGAGGCAAACCTTGCAATGGTAGTGCATTAAGGGACTGGAGGTGTTGGTTGAAACCCCACCTCTCACCTATATTCACTCCTAAATACTTGACCTGCTTTTCAAGAAGGAGCCTGTGGCCGCCAAAGCGTATTGAGGGTGGATTATTCACTTTGCCTTTCAAGAGTTGTAAACAGGCTATATAATTTATTGCGATACTAATATGGTAAATCACAAAAGCGAGATTAGAATTTCAAGTAAAATCGTGAAGAGTGAAACTTATGAGTAATGAGAAACGACTGACTGGAGATAACACAAGCTGAGTCTAGGCAAAGAACAACGAGGTGTCCACTCTCGGGAGATTGGTTCTGGGCAAAGCGAACAAATAATGAGCAGGCACTTTGAAATTATTACAAATAGATAAAGGCTAATTTAGTGAAATGGAAGTGTTGGAGCGCACGCGAGGTACATAGCAGCGACGCGGAGGAGGTCATCGGAATTTGTCGAATATTTGATTACATCAAGACCTACTCGCAGTATAAATTAGTTCGTCGGTAAGAGCAATTAGTGGTTAAGAGATAACTAGAAGATGTAGTTTATCGAACGAAAAGAGGAATCCGATTTCCACATTCTCGTTAGCGATTGGCTCAGGTCCGAAATCCTCCAGAATCGCGTTCGTCAGGACGTTCCACTTTCAATTATCGTTTCTCTCTCATTTGTTGTCTTCCGTCGTCAACGGGTCGGACAATCTTCTTTTTTTTTTCTCCCCGGCCTCGTGAGAAACGCCTAATCAACTTTCCGATAATCGTAGGCATTTTTGGAAACGGAGATTTCAAAAACGGGTTTAACGGTTCGGGGAGATTAAAAAAAAGCGATGAGCGGACGTCCGTTTCAAATTCGGCGCATAACTGATTTGATATATCCGCAAAGGTGATGTAAAAATCGGTTAAAAGTGTCAAAAATCGTGTTAAATGATATGGGATATATCTCCGTTCAAACACGTAGATACAGAGATTACTACGAAACCGGCGTTATATTTTCGAGTTTATGTAGCAAAGTAAAGACATAAAATGTCAAAAACAAAAAATAATCGTAATCCTGGTGGGACTCGAATCCACAATCCCTGGGTTAGGAGACCGATGCCTTATCCATTAGGCCACAAGTGCTGCTGCTTGCAACTCGGGTTAAAAATTTCGTGACGCTTCTCCGTAACATCTCTGGCGTTACATTTTCGAGTTCATGTAGCAAAGTAAAGACATAAAATGTCAATAATTGTACAATTGTTATGTATCTCACTCACTCAATCTAAACCCTCTTCCTCCATCTCTCGCTATCTCTGCTCCCTCTATATCTCTCTAACTCTCTATCTATTCCACTATCTGTCAATCTGCCCCTACATATATGTTCGTTTTGACTTATTGCTTGAATGGTTTTGTGGACTGTATTTGAAGTATGATGTTAAGGGGGGGTCAAAATCAGAAACAGTTTATTTTTAAATTGGCACATAGGAAGTATGATTCACTCACCAAACTGGCGTCCGCGCTGCCTCGTTCCCTGGGCCCAGGGTGACGTCGTATTTCTGCAAGTAACAATCGTCGCACGAATACTATCACCCACAATGACGTGTGTGGAGACTTGATGCGAGCACCACAAAAAATTAATTTATGTCCTTTTTCTAAATGGGAGCGAAACGATCCTGGAACGCACTTCGGTAGCAGGTACATTTGAATGATGAATGAAAGAAAAATTCGCCAGAGCGCGCAATCACGCTTCCAGTGCCATTTTGATCAAAATAATTGTCGTTGCCAACACGATTTTTTTACAATTATACACTATCCCTTCCTTTATTCTGTCTCTTTAACTCCCTATTTATATCGTTCCCTCTCCTTATCTGCGCAATACTCGACGACACTTGAGAACGAGTTATGGTTGGACTCATTACGGAGACTGTGTGCATGTATGAATTTAATACGTACGGACATCAGTCGACTTTTGACGTGGTTTCTTAAGTGAAGAATTTGTAACAGCGACTTGACTAACTATGTCTCTGTCACACTATTAGGCCGCAGCCTGAACCTCACCATGGTCCGACGTTGAAGTTTCCCTAGAGACATGCCAATCGGTTATTTTGCCGGCATAGAAGGTAATAGAGACCGTAATGCCCTTTTTTCTCCCCTTGAAAACGGTGGATGCAGGTGATACCCTCATTGCAGCCCCAAACGGGCCTATTGTAAGGGCGTCCATGATCCTCAGATCATGGCCCCCCTGCACCACCCCCAGGCCCCGTAGCAATGTTCTCACTTGGTGTGAGGTCACCTATGCGCCCCCACCACCCTCGCACAAAGTGGAGGATATCCGCAAGTTCTGCATTCGCCACCTCTTCTGGCTGAAGAAAGGGCCTCCCAAACACACGACGGTGCGATGCCGCGAGTCCATCGCATACGCACAGCACATGCTCTGCCGTCTCTAGCCCCACCTCACAGGACCTGCATACCTGTACATCGCAATTGCCAATATTTGCAATCAGCCACTGCCTCAGCGGACAGTGACCTGTGAACAGGCCACATATGATCATCATATCCTTCCTCCCCAGTGTAAGCACCTCCTTGGACCTCCCTCTGGAGAGCCGGATGACGAGTTTTGACTGCCTAAGGCCGGGCAGCCCTGCACTTATCCTCCCATTTCCGAACCTCTCTTTGTAGATGGCTCCTGGTAGTCCCAACAAAGGGCTCCGGGCCAATAGGGGTCTGCGCCGATCCCTTCTTAGCCAACCTATCAGCCCGTTCATTGTCCTCTATACCCTGATGCCCTGGCACCCAACAGTGTTACACTGTTGTCCTCGGCCAGAGCCTTCAGCCCAGTCAGACTAACCGTAATGCCCTGCGCGTAACAAAAGTTGGCGTGCTCCCCCTATTAACCACCACCATTTCATTCCATGGTAAGTAGGCAAGAAGAGACTCACCTCTTTCATTTGTATCTGTGCTGCCCATGCCATGTGCATTGGCGTTGCACCTGACAATCAACTGAATGTCTTCCCTTCTGCATTAATGGATCAACTGCTGCATCATCTGTGGGGGTACCTCAGCGTCATCACCTGGGAAGTGGGCTGACGCCACCAATGTCTTCACCCGGAGTCCATTACTGTCTTGAGCTTCCAGCATTACCGCCACCAAATCCCTGTGACAGAACTCTTTAGAATATGCAAGATGAGTCTTACCAAAACTCCAACTTACCTGCACTAGCAGGTATCCCTTTTACGTCCCTCCTGTCCGCCCAAGGCTCCTGCAGTAGAGCCACATCACAGACCCCCCAGACGAAGCTCCTGCACATCTCAGCCGTTGCTGCCATGGCCATGTGCAGGTTGACCTGGAGGAAGCCAATGTGATGCACGCTCATCGTCGCCCACGTCGACCCCCCAACCCCCGTAGGACCTAACGTCCCGTCCCGGGGGGGGGGGGGGCGAGCCTGCAGTCTCTCTGCAGTTTGGGCCGGAAGGACCTTGCCATCATCCCTGCCCTCCCTGCCAATCCTGGACCCACCAGCCCCCCCCCCCCGACCCGCAGCCACTGCCGAAGCCATATCCACACGAGGGGGAGGAGGGGCCACCAGGACCCCAGCACCACTGTTCCCAGAAGCCTCCAGCGTCTTTTACTTTTAATACACTCTATCCCATTTTATCTCTCCCTCTATGTCTCTCTCCTTCTATATCCCTGTCGATCCTTACCCCTCCCACTGTCTCACTCTCTCTGCCCGCTTTTTCTGTCCTAATTAGTGCAGTGCACCCCGTGAAGGTGTCAAAACTAGCTTATAAATAAATATGGAAATATAAAATAAGATTGTCAAATCACGTTCCTAGTTTTACGTAGTCGCATATCCATTGGCCAAGAAAGAAACGAACTAATGTTATTCTACTTCCCTGAATGTCATTTCGAAGCGTTTAAGAGAGTCATACGGGCTCCTAAGTCACACTAAGCTTGTCGAGCTCCGTTGAAGTGAAGGGCCCGATAGAAATAATTGCCGCGGAGGCGTGCGCCTTCTGCGATTATCTTATCTCTGGTTCCGTTTTTATGCGTTACACGTGCTATTAATGCCCCCATGCTTAGCCGGAGCTCTCGGTGGGTCGATGAAGTAGGTTGAGCAATACTCGACGACACTTGAGAACGAGTAAGAATGGTTGGACGAATCCACTCACTACGGAGACTGTGTGCGCGTGTTAATTTAATGCGTGCGGACATCAATCGACTTTTGACGTGGTTTTCTTAAGTGAAGAATTTGTAATAGCGACTAGACTAACCTCAGTAATGTTCTGGCCCAATGCCGGAGACTAGAGAGGCAGCGAATTTTGGTCTTAGGCGCCACTTCTCCCAGGATGGCCAACGAAGACTCTTTCAGGAACTACGTGGCTTTCCTAAGGAGGCTAGGCATTGACCTGTAAGACATGAGGACCGGCACAATAGGTCATCTGGCCGCGGTGCACATCCCACCAATGGGACAGTCAGTAGACTATATATAACCTCAATAAACCAAACGTCTTTTACGTTATAATACACTCTGAACGACCGACTAAACAACTCAACGTGAGAATACCGTCATATTTTCGTTCGTGGGAAAATGACGAGAGCAGTACAATAAATTACCCAAAAGTTTTAATAGAATGTATCTAATACTCATTCACCTAGTGTGGCAAGTTTTCGTTCAGTGGAGAACTCTACACTTGACGGAGTCGATTTGATGGATCAGTCAGGTTGTCCACATAGGCGTGTGACTGGCAGTCAGTCTCCATGAGGCTCCTGTTAATGCTTTTGTTCACTTCAGAGGCCCAGAGCGAGGGAAGCTCCCATTTCTCTCTTCGTGTCCACCATTCACTCAACGACCAAGTCAACGGGTAACTCCAGGATCACTTTGAAACACTTCAGTGGCCTTGGTGATCCAATGAAGCACAACCCTATGGGATTGGGCCAGCACTCCCCTTTGATTGACTGAGTTTGCTGCAGTAGCCAACAATGGCTAGGTAAATGGCCTTGTACAGGTGGGTTGTGTCGTGTTAACACAGCAAGATTTGCGAGCAATTAGTTGACTGAAGCGCTCTCTCACATATATTAACTCCTGAGTACTTGACTCGCTTCTGTGTTTTCTCTTTGAGAGGGTTTTTTTCTTGTTAGATTGGGTGGTGGTTCTTCATGAGGTTTTACCACGATTTGGTCAACCGACTGTCTACGAGTCACTACAGCCCGGTCGTCCACATAGGCGTACGACTTGCAGTCAGAACCCCTTCTCTGGGCTGAGAGAAGACACAAACGTAGCAGTTTTATATGTCAGGTACCCTCTGCCGAGCGAGTATAGGTTACGAGGAATTCCCCGACCTTCAAGGTCAATGAAGAGTGCGAGCCACCACAGGTTGTCTTCTCTGATGTCAATGAGCACTGCCACCACGCTCTTAGGTGGTGCCTCCGGGGAAACATTGCGGGTTTCAACAATGACGTCCTGCTTGGGCTTTATTTTAGGGAACCCATATTATTTTCCTGTGAGGTTACGGCCCAAAATTGTGTTTTCTGGACTCAAGGGCCCTGAATAGACATTTTCCAACTGATTACATAACTTTCATTTTTGCCGCGTGGAGCCCAGGAAAGGATGCTAAGTTATTGGAATAACTCTACTGACTGTAAAACAAATGTATTGGGATTTCTTTATTTTCTGAGTAATTTAATAAGTAACGTATTACAATAACAACGCTTGTTCTGGGTTATGAACTACAAAACGATTACAAAAAGTGTGTACTTGGGTAAACGCTATCGCGCCGTTTTTCATTTGCCCACAAAAGAACACAAATTTGAAAACCATTAAACACACACTGCCAGTTTGGAAAGTTCAGGTAGACGGTGTACATTCTTGTTGTCAAGCAGTGCTCAAGACCGCGAGAGCCTGAGAATCAGCATTGGGCAACCTTGAAGTTTTTGGCGGAATTACCACTAAGCTCCCGTTCCTGTAGGGTATATTTAAACTGAGGCTCAAATGTGGAGTGTGAGTAGTTCTCATAGTCACTGGGGGACGACGTGCCTGGTTATAACACTCGTGAATGACGTAAAACCAAAAACGGTTCGTCGACGGGAAGTCTTTTAAACTGACGAAGTACCAGCTCGAGGTTTTTGCAACTAACGACGAAGAGTGGACGTGACTGAGGATTCACTCCATATTCGTGACCTGCTCAACGAGCCCTTCCCTTCGGGCGATAACTGTTGGGAATTGGCTGGAGTATGACATTCCGGCTGTAGCAACCGCTTTCCCTTTTCCGGTTTTGAAGTTTTCCGCTTCACGCGCCTTCCTTTTAATTTTCTGCAGTATTTCAGAATGACGTGGTCATTCAGGTGGCATTGCATCCCCCCCTTCCCTCATCAACTGTTCTTGCGCTTGAACGTCGTCTAGTAGGCCATAATGTCTATTAACGTCAGGTGTATGTATGTTACGGGCACGAACGGATTAAGCTGTGACTTGGAACACCGGAGCCACTTTTATCGGGCAGAGCCACTCAAAGCAGCTCCGATTAAATCTGAGGAGGAAGACAACTGCCAAAGAACTGGGAGAGAGGGGGCTGCATTGCCGCGATCGGGAGGTTAGGTAAATCGGGTCCGCGGCACGCAACGAGGCAATCGGCCTACTCCTATTCCATGTATACGTACCAAATACATGGTACTTTGGTTATTGGAAGGAAGTGTTGATTATAGTGTGAAGCCCGAACATACCTATAACATGTACATCACTTCTCACGAATGATTTGGAGCAAGACAGGGACGCATGAATGTACTTCGTACCTTCTTACTGAGTGATTTTATAATAACTAATCACAAAGAACCGTTATTTAAGATAAAGTGGTTCGAGAGCTGGGCCCTACTTCAATCCGGTATCTTGCGTAGGAAAAAAGAATTAGGTTTCACCTAATTTGGTTGACCTAATGAGTCTCATCACCGGCCAGATAATCAGTCTCTAGCTCTTTACGAGGTTGCATCGTCATAAACCTACCACACCTTCCTACATAATCATTCCAGAGAGGGAGGAATTCGGCTGTTTCTTTGTATTTAGCGTTTGGTTACCCGGTTTTTGTTTGGTTACCGTACATCCGCTGCGTTGTCATATGAGTTGGGTTTGTTATGGGGGGGATTAATATTGAAGCCATATCACACTAAAATGGTCGAGATGTAGTACGATATCAAGCCAAATGCAATTCGAACACAGAGCTTTATTCGTGAATTGCATTCGTAAATGTTTTAACACCACAGACAGGGAACTGGGTGGGAGTGAACACAAGCGGGGGAGACTCAGCGACGAGGGAACCGGCTCAGTAACAACTGACGGCAGCGAAGTCTCGAGCGAATAGGGGCATTTGAGGTGCCCAGTCAGCATAAATGCCCTGAACGAGCCTCCGCTGAATGGGAGCATTTCGTTCAGGTCTTTTAACTTTCAAAGTTGCGGTCCTCAGTACTATTAGGAACCGTTTCGTTTATCATACTGAATGCATTGAAGTAAAATCGAATGAGTAACCGTACGGTTTGTCGTCATATTCTAATTCACTCCGCTTCTCTCTTTCAGGTGAGTACGAGCCATCTTTCACGAAATGTTCTCAATTGATTGTTGGTGAGTAGTACCTACTACTAGTAGCATCACTTGTAGTCACATTGTAGTTTCTGAGGGAAGTTTGAGAATTTCGAAGAATGCAGAAGCACCGTTCCAACAAATTAGCACAATTAATACGTCTGTGGGGTCGTTACGACGCTATGAGCCTCACAAACGCCTAAAAATGAACGCACGACATTAAACCAAAATCAGTTTAACCGTATTTGAGAAAAAAAGTTAGTGTTTTGATCATTATGATAACTATAGTTAGTTTTGGCGGACTGCTAATACCCTTGTTTGGGTGTCTCATGGTAGCCTGCGGGCTTTGCATTAAGTTAGAGCTGATTTGGTTCATCTGTTTTTACGTTCTTCGGCTCTTCAAAGTAGAAAGGAAAGCTAAAAAAATGTTTAGAGTTTTCTTCAAATCTTTACGTTTCAGACCCTCCTGAGTCCGAAAAACGACCGTACTAAATCCACTCTAACTTGATATCTAGCCCGCAGGTTACCATGGGACGCGAAAATAAGTGTATGAACAAAATCCACCGAAAGTTAACTATAGTTATCATAGTGATCAAAACACCAAATATTTTTTTCCTCAAAAACGGCTCTAACGATTTTCATTAAAATGTTTATATTGGTAGCCCCCAATATGGCAATTATACCATAATATTCCCATTTGTGAGAAAATGACGAAAGTAGCACAATAAATTACCGAACTTTTTGATGAAAATCGTTTTTAGCGCGCTTACTACCAGTTCTAAAAGCTTTCGCCCAATAACTCTGCGAGAGTGATTATTACCCTCTTCAAAAAATTTGTGTTTAGAGCCTCATTAATTATCTGTGTACCAATTGCTCAATAATGGTCCTGCAATGAGTACGTGCAGCACAATAAATTTCGGAACTGTAAGCGCTGCCGCTTTCTGCTGCCGTGAAGTGTAGTTTAACCAAGTTCAAATGCAATAGGTGATGAATGAATTGTGTAAGTGGAAAAAGCCACGTACCCGAGTCAATTGACGTAGAGCTAAGGAAAGTTGTGTGTTGCAACGCACCAGATATTCTTCTTTTAAATGAGATTCAACTGAGAAAACCTCCTCTGCGGCCTCAAACGGGCTTATTGTGGGAGTGTACTTGAGCCCCCTCATGCCCTCCCTCTAAAATAAATCACACTCATACCAACACATAAACACACAACTGCTGCTATTCGAGAGGAGCGAGTACTTGGATATTCCTCCTCCTGTCAGCAGCGCACTAACTACCTTAACTAACATACACAAACACAACAAACAAATCATCTTACATCAACACATTATACTCTGGGGATCGAGAAATTTGCCATTACATTCATTTGATAAATACCGAACAACGTCACAATCAATCAATATCATATAATCCTCGGTAGTGTTCACTTTACTTTAGGTAACAATCTGGTTTTCAACAAAAATCTTTTTAGAATAAGCGAAGAAGAGTCTATACACAATAATTACACAAAAAACAAAAACAATAATGAACATTCACTAATCATATCCCGCCAACAACGGGTCTCTGAAAATATTTCTAAAATGTTCGGTCTTCAGAGAAAAATCAAACAGGTTCACATTTTCATTGTGGACCTTGATTGCCTGCCAGACAAATAATCATTCGTATGCTATTGTGCGATGGGCAGGCACCTTCAACACTCTTCCCGTATTGCGCGTGCTTCTGTCCTGCACCGCTGACATGTACAAAAATTGCCAGAACAAATAGTCTGGTTTACGGAACGTCAAAATATTGAAAGTGAGAACCGCAATGGCCAACTTCTTCCTCTCGGCAATCTTTAGCCATCCCAACTTCTTATAGGGTGGCGTTACGTGCTCATCCCAGCGAAGTCTCATCACGAGACGCAGCACCCCGTTCTGCGCCTTCTGCAACTTGTAAATTTCCCCGCCTTTTAGGTCACAGTAGGCTGCTGTGGCGTAGTCAAAAAACGGAAAAATGAGAGCCTGCACAAAAGCCTTTGGCGCACCTGCACGGGGAAGTCTCCAGCCATACGTCTGAGCTGGTAAATGGACCTGAAAACAGAGTTGCACACATGCGTAATGTGAGCATCCCAGGAAAGCATACTCTGCTCTAATACTCTCAGGTTTTTGGCCACAGCTACAACCTCAAGATCCACTCCCCCCAGCACCAGCTTCGGCATTGTACGCAGGTCAACCTTTGCCTCGAGGTTCTCTATTCAATGCCGCTATTGCATCTGGGATATCTTCAACCATACACGATCGGTATATTTGCAGATCGTCAGCGTACAGCGTATAACCCGTCCCTAGTTGGAATCTGCCAGGTAAAGACCCCAGATACAGCGTGAAAAAGACGGCCGAGTGCACGGAACCCTGTGGAGTGCCAAGTTCTGCCTCCTAGAGAGAGAGAGAGAGAGAGAGAGAGAGAGAACAAAATTTTGATTCTTCAGGGGAAATTGTACAATAGCATGTCAATTTGAATAAATATTGCTCGCCGTCGGTGAACCAGTAATGACGGGCAAGAGTTGCCACTGTATGCATTTCGTATAATAGTATAAAGCAAACTGTAAAAAATTACCGTATGTATAAGAGTAAATACAAAATTTCCCCTGATACTGAAAATGCACATCGATTCTATCTAATACAGGTCATCGTGATTTTTTTTTTTTGTAAATGAGAAAGACCGAGCTGTTTGAACCGAGGAATCACGTCAAACCGCAACAATGAAGTTGGATAAATATCTCGCTACCGTTGGTCTTTCCAAGGACTCTTCAACTAATCAACATCAGCCTTGAGAAACTCGCTCCGTAATTGTGAGTACGGACTGTGGGGACAGTTTGACAATTTTGTACGCAGCTTTGAAGCTGAACAAAGGTGACTGAAATGTCAATCTTTATTATTTTGGGGGAATACGCTCTCACGTTAAGTTGACGGAGTCGTTGAACGTGTTCTCACATTAACCTGCTGGAGTCGTTGAACGTGGAGTGTCTTGATTGAGTCTGTTACGTATGCAGCGAGTGAGTTGTGGAATCTACGAATAGTCAGGTTCAATTTCGAGTCGTTTGATCTTCGTTCGATCAATTGTTGTGATTGAGCAAAAAATCGGAGAGATGAGCCACCATAACGTTAACAGCGTCTCTTACGCGTCACAGTTATGATTGCCACTAACGCGCGAATAGTTCGAGTAACTTCCCCCTCGGGATGTGAAATATACAGTAACGGACCTCACGCTAGATGTCACGTGTCTTCGTGTCAACCGCTAAAGCGCAATGACACGGACTTTTGAACGTCCTCAAGATTCGCGGTTAGTTCCTGAAGGTTGGCGAGTTTCTGTGATTGGAGCGACAAATGTACGTTGCACGGAATAATGACAGCTGTTTAGCGCTAGGACGAACTTGAACCTGTTTCGAACATCCCCTCCTTCCGTCGCTCCGTCCTGTGAAACCCTGAGAAGGGCGAAAATCGAGCTGCTCGGCCGTTCACTTCGTTTTGAGGCGTTTGAGTGCTTGAAAAGATGTCAATCACAGAAGACGGCACACACAGACATTCACAGAAGAGTGCTGGCACTCTGTCAGAGAGGGGAGAGAGGTGGCATTGGGAAATCTGATGTACAGAAGAGATAGAGATAGGGCCCGAGAATGTTCTCTTGAGGAACTCCAGAGTGTATGAGTGAAGTTGACGAGGTTGCGTTCAACTGCGTAGGTGAGAAATGTCAAATAGGACTGCAGTGTCTGGTAAGTGAGGTTTGACTTTCACTTACAGGCCTTCGCGCCAAACTCCATCAAATGCCTGGTAGGTGTCCAGTTCTTTTGAGTGCTAGAAAAGATGTCAATCGCAGAAAGAAGACGGCACTCACAGACTGTAGCGTATAGAGTCGCTATATTGCTAGAATGTTTGGATGAGCACCCAATTTGGTGGATTTGTGATAGACGGCATGAACACCTGTATACGTTCAGGATATGCACCCTTTGGAAATAAATAACCTCTTCTTGGGGATGAGTTGAAGCCTGAGTGAACGTTTATAATGAAGCGTACAACGTCACAAAAAAAGTTATTTCGATATACAGTCTGGTTCAGGCACAACACTAAGCAAATCGCTGGGTAAAAATAAATGTTTAGATAAAGAACGTTCGAACCAGTCCTTTGAATGTCGCGGTGACAACGGTGCCGTGGAAGGAACCGAAAGAAAGGGAACCGGGATTGGGAATAAAAAATACTGCGGAGCGCACGGAAAACACGAGGTCGGGGAACGATCGCAAAAACGGGAATAATAATAGGAAGGTATCAACAACAACCACAACGACAATAATGAAAATGAAGAGGACGGCAATTGATAACGGGGTAAACAGTTTGATATCGCTGCTCCTAGTTGCTTTTTAGAGATAAGTGCGGCTATGAGTGAGTTCCATTTGTTAAAATATACAGCGGATACTCAGACATTCACAGAAGAGTGACATTGGGAAATCTGATGTATAGAAGAGATAGAGATACGACCCAAGAACTTGAGGAACTCCACAGTGCATGAGTGATGTTGACGAGGTTGCGTTCAACTGCGTAGGTGAGAAATGTCAAATAGGACTGCAGAGCCTTGAAGCGTCTGGTAAGTGATGTTTGACTTCCCCTAGCAGGCCTTCGCGCCAAACTCCATCAAATGCCTGGTAGGTGTCCAGTTCTTTGGAGCGCTAGAAAATATGTCAATCACAAAAGACAGAACTCACAGACATTCACAGAAGAGTGCTGGCCCACTGTCACTGAGTGCAGAGAGGTGATATTGGCAAATAGGATGTAAAGAAGAGATAAAGATACGACCCGAGAACCCTCCCTTGAGGAACTCCAGTGTATGAGTGATGTGATGCTTGACTTCCACTAACAGACCTTCGCGCCAAACACCATCAAATGCCTGGTAGGTGTTAAGTGCTAGTCCTAAGCAAGTCTGTTCTTCAAACGCGTTCAGAATCATACCTACAACTCTATGCAGTTGTTGCGGGCTTGAGTGTGACTCCCCGAGCCCGGCATGTGTGTCTGGAATTAGGTTTTTAAGATGTGCGCAGAGATCAATCTTTGGAAGATCTTGAAAAATATCGACAATAAATTGATTGGTCTTCCGGTATGTTGGTTTGTGGATCATTATTATGTGGGCATGTTTCCAGGCATGTTTCCAGGCATGTTTTCAGGCTTCGAGAAAGCACCTGGTGCAGAGAATGCTGTTTACTATTTTAGTGGTACAGACTTGCATTTTGCAGCAGAAAGCTTTCAGTAATGGTTGGGTAATTAGATCATATCCGGGCTCTTGGTTCCATCGGCAATGGTTGTTATGGAAAAAAGGTTTAAAAAAATAACAAAAACGAAATTTTGACAGTTTTATTGCAATTACGCCGCGTTTGGTACCATTTTCTAGATATTGTTTAATGCTTGGTCGAAAGGAACGAGTCTCAGAGGTGTACGACTGTGTCTAGATCGAAAATGGTGAAATCACAGAGATTTTAATCACCAAAAATTCCAGGGACAATACAGCGGAAGTAATCGTTTCGTAGTTTGCACCCCCTCTCGCCTCAGTTCAACCACCCGCCAGATCGACTCGTCACGTCATGCCAATTGCCTAGTAATACGGTTCGTTGTAGTCAGGTCATGTTTCGTGTCGTTTACTGGTATTTTTTGATGATGAATCGAATGGGACGGGTCTCGGAGGTGTTAAACTACGTCTAGCTGTGCAAGAGAATAATGAACCGTCGCTTAATTTGCAGCGTTTTTTCAGTTCCCTGTGTTATGGTACTGGTAAAGTGTGAAAGTGGGCCTCGTCGGGTTAGCTGCGACATCAGAGAGGTGAGGTTTCTCGATAGTGCCTACGAGTAACTGAGAGGGTTTGATGAGTCATTGAGCGTGAGAATTGTGTAAATTAAACGCGTTACGTCGATCTCGAAACCGTTTGTAAATTACGCGAGATTACGACAACGCGCGGAGTTAAGTCGAGGAAACAATTGAATAAAAGCTCGAGTTACAGTCGAAACTTTTAATTGCTACAAAGCGGAGCTTCATCTCGGAATCGGTTTCGAAAACTAGAAAAGAGTCATCTAAATTACGAGGAAGGCTTGAGAGTGGAGAGCGCTGAAGTTCTCACTGCCCCACGCACTCAGTTGTTATTGAAAGCTTCCCAAGCTTCGCTTTCCAGCGGTACCGTTTTCATTTTCTTCTTGTTTACATACGATTTCGAAGTGTGGGCACTTTCGATTTCAAGGGCCTTTCATTCCGGGGCGATCGGCTAATTTTGGAGCTTCCCGGTTGCGATACGCTCGTCGGCAGACCCACTCGGTTTCCCCCCCACATTCCCCGAAAGGAAATTAGGAAGAAAGTTATGTAATCGGGCGAAAAAGATTCTTTACGTGTCATTGTCGTCTGAGTAACAAATCAACTGCGACCGCTCTGCCCCTACGCGATTGGAACTGGTTTTTCACCTGCCCAACTCATTGATTGTCCTGATGCCCTATACTGAAAGCCACCAGAACGAACAAAAAGCTGTCCACGCCTTTTGGCTACAAGAGGATCTGCAGCATATTCACAACGTTGCACTGGTTTAGTCAGGCTTCAAGATTCGAGCGCAATTGGAATATCATAGTGGAAGAGCAAGATTATGAGCGTTGAAGGAGGTTGATTGGGTGTGGGGACTCAAAACGAGTTGGAGGAAGGTGTCTCTAACTCAAACCACAATGAACCGAGAAGAAGAGTGTTTTTTTTTTATACCCGAGTGGGACGACAATCATGCCTCCTACAAGCCAATCAACTCAAGTAACCGTAGTTAACTGTTATTTTTATCTTAGCGCAGTAGGCCCTTAAAATCCTAAGTAAAGAAATGTGGAATTTGAAAATAGTAACTGAAGAAGACTACGGAGATTTAAGTGTCGAGGTTAAAGCCTGAAGAGGCCCATATCCTTAAACTAATAGGGATTCAGCAGGTGAGTTTGCTTAGGAGGAATCATCCAGTTCCCCGCACAAATATGGGGAAAGAATGATGAAAGTACAGAACACGAAAAACGGAAAAGTTGCACAAAAGTACTGTTTTAGAGGAATACTGACACAATATTCCGCGATATAAGCGATACTTGTCAAAAGTCCTTTTCTTCTGTCTTCAGTAGGTAAAGTACCTGCATGATCTTCATACAATACCCTATGCTCGTCTTGGGGTAATCTCAGTACATCACTACGGCTGAGTATTGTAAGCTCAGGGTGGTGGATGTCGGTTTTCTTTTTTGTTTCGCGCTTTCGTTCTTTTATTTGTCAATCCCGCGTTTTTGGTGAATACATGTCGTGCATGAAAACGATGTATGTGGACACTTAGCAGTGCACATCTTCCAAATATAGCGACTTCTTGCATAGTAATGTCGTACGTCGTGTTTATGTAATGGTGCGGCTCTGGGTAAATAAACAATAATAGGCCTTACAATAACCATGATGTAATCGTTACGAGAGGGGGTTTGGAAATGATTGGAGAGCCGCTGACTCGGGCAAAAATTACAGCAATGACGAGCTCTGATTCATTGCCCAACTTTCGTCGGATTGTAAACCTTCGTCTATACCACTAGACTACAACCACTTAAGTGCCTACTCCCCTCGACTACTGTTAGCCACTGCTCCTGGAGCGAATCCCGAGAAAATCCTATTAAAGATCTGAAGAACAAGGGGGCTACAAGGAAAGGCTTTTCTTTCACATTGTAGTAGGTCCGTCAACCTTTTTCTCTTTGCGGTAACTTTCACACTGTCAGCAAATCTCGGACCTGAGAATTCGTCTCATTCTTTCTTTCTTAATTTTGTTTATTTTAATTTTTCTCCCTGGCCCTGCTTGGTTCGATGGCTTGCACTGGATTTAATTAATCACATCCACCCTAAATACCGGCAGCCAACTTACCCTTCCTTTGCTTTACCTTCCCACTTCAACTTTTGCGTCGACGTTCTAGTGGGCTTGATCTCGTACCATTCCATTGTCACCACAGACCCGAAGCTCCGTGGGGTTGGTAATGGGCAGGCTGCGTGGTGAGCTGGATACAGTGGAACTCGCTTAAACTACCAGCAGGAAAGGAATAGGGCAAGGAATGAGGTATTAGGAATGGGAAGACAGTGGGATGTGACAATGGTTAGGGAACAGGGGAGTTCTGTATGGTGGAAATGGTTAGGAGAAAAGGTTTTAAGGAGGTTAGGTTGTGGGGAAATGTGCGCAGGGCATTGGGAGAAAGCACTGGGAGGGCTTGGGTGTTAGTGAGTTTTGTGTTAGTGTATGAGCGGTGCCAGGGATGGTCGAATATCAAGTAGCTCATCCCTGGACAGCTGGTGTGAATGTATTTAAGGGCTGAATGTATGTATGAGTGAATGTGTGTGTTGGTAGGAATAGGTAGTGTAGGGAACGCTCCAGGGGGGACGAATATCGAGTAGTCCGCCCCTGGACCTTCGGGAAATGTGTGTGTGTATTTATGGTGTGAGTGTGTAGTCAGATTAGAGTGAGTAGGGTGGGTCTTGGTCGAGGGCGGCCGAATATGAAGTAGTCTGCCCTCGGCACGTCAGAAAGGCAATCGCAGGCCGTAAAATATGCCCTGACAGCTCCACGGCAGGTGCTGGGGCAAGTCCAATACCTGTACACCCATCGAGATAAAGAGTAGGCGAATAGGAGATTGCCGGTATAACGCCTTTCGGCAATTCCGGCACCAGGGCCTGCCACCCATTCCCGCGGCTGGCAGCGTGGAGCCTTTAGGGCGTGGCGCTGTCGGTCGTGAAGCCAATGGGTTTGGCCTCGTGGGGACTGTGGTTCCGTTGGGAATCCCCCCGGAGAGCTTTCTGGTGCTGGCTGGAGAGGGGTTTGGGCCACAAGACTGGGTACCCTCTCCAAAGCCATGGGCTTATGCCCAGCACTAATACAAATGTCACCACGGGTTAAGATCGTGCCTGTAACATTTATTTCAATTTTTTGTTGTTTCGTTATTTTGCCGAGTATTTTAATTTGTATCTCGACCATGAAACTTACGCGCGAATAGATACTTCGTCTTATTTCTCTACATGTCATTCATTTTCTTATAAAAATTCTTCGGCATTCTAAATTCGGTTTTCTCTATACTATTTTTTTCATTTGGAAACATCTTTATTTTCTAAAAAATCTTTAAGAACTGAATTTAACATGAAGCATGTTCACGAAAATACAAAACTAGGAAGTCCCGAGGAAACGGATTCTTGCCACACTTTCGACTAGTTAGCATACATGAGAGTATAATTGTTTTCAGGTAATATCGTGAAACGAGTATTTATTCCAAATAATACTCCGAGACTTGTTGCTTTGATTTGACAACATCCGAAGACTTCAATGCGAGGGCATGTTACCTCACTGTAACTGCGATTTTACAATAAGTGCCCATTACCAAAACAAAGGTTTTTCAGGCATGCATGTGGTACCACCGTCAAAAAGGTCTTTCAGTCCCCACCCCACTGCTAAGGTGTTTGTAGGGACTGACAATGCACTCGTTGTTGGTTCATTACAAATACAACCGAAATATTGTTCAGTACGGTGTTTATCATTAAATCGGTATTAACTCTCAAATGGAAAACCTCTTGAACAGCAGCTCTAAAATATTTCGCCATCATTCTACTCAATCTTGGTACTGGTTCGAAGAATGTGACAATAACCGCTCTGTTTCGCCGGGGCTGAGTGAAACACCCACGTTCAACTGGAACCGGTGGCACTCGACGCATTAGAGACGTGCGACTGGGGAGTTTGACAAGAAAATCGGGGAGTGCACGACGATGGGTGAGCGCAGGAGTGCCGATCTTGAAAAGGAGGTAAAAGGAAAGGGTTTCGAAAAAACTCGGCGACGTATCGTCTGAATTCCCATTTCCTTCCTTGATTCAAAGTTTTGTAGTCTGGGAGGAGAGATAAGAGAAACGCACGATCCGGGTCTTCAGAACAATTTGATTGAGCTATGGCAGTTTTCAAATTGTTGAGGGAGTTCAAAAGCGACGTCTGGAAAGGCGTAATCTCTTGCAGTGAGGGACATTTTTCACAATCAGGTTGAGGTGAAGGTAATTCGGGAAGACGAGGCGACAGTGAGTTCACGACTGTATCATTTTGTGAGACTGCATCATCTTCAAACACGCGATCCATTTCTTCGTCGTCGTCCGAGGTGAGTTGTGAATCAAAACTGCTGCTTGGCCTGAACAAAGAAAAGACGAATCTTGTGAACTATCTTGAAATCAAGGAGGCATTATTATTTAGAATTGTACATGAGCTGCAAATCTTATGTGAGCTCGAACTTTAGTATCCCTACTTTCCTACTAAAATAGGCCTTGATGACTATTCATTGGTGCAACGATAATTCTTGAACATCAATAGTGAGCTACCCTTTTTGAGCGGAGCTTCTTGTTTGATTTGAATGGGACAAAGGAGTACGATGCCATAACTGTATTGGCTGTGTTGCCTAAACGAGCGTGGGCTGCTGAAGCGCGTGCATTCCCACACTGGCTGCCCGCATACATAACTGCGTTCAGCATGGTTATCAATTGTGAAACGATTAAAAGTACAGCCTGGAAATGTAGTGAGCCAGCCGTTGATTTAAATGACAAAGTCTCCAAGTCGAAGACAACCACTAAGGGCGTGCAGAAGTTCTAATGCGTACTGCTCGAATTCAGCATTGCCCTGATCTATTATGTGGACCTTCTTTCAGTGCTGCCGCTGGAGGGAAGAGAGCCTATGCCTCACTGACTGTGTCGAGGGGGGAGTAAGTCCTGACATGGTGGGCCTCTGCAGCAGGTGCCCTGACTCAAAAGCCCCGAAGGCGGCGTGGACGAGGAGAGACGAAGAGGGACGCATATGGGAGCAAGTGGCGAATCTGGGGGAAAAAGTGTAGAAATCGAGCAGAAAAGCTCACAAGATCTCCAGCCTGATGCAATGTGAGAAACAGTCCCACCAGTGCTGGGAGGGGTCACTTTGATGCCAGCCTCTGCCTAGTCTTGGCTGGGTATCTTACCGACTCATACACCCTCCCAAACCTGACCTACAGTACACTAGGGACCTGCTCACGTTCTTCAGATAGGACAGTTACTCTCGCCCAGCCTGCCGCACTTTCTCTTAAGGAACTCCCCTTATTTTACCCCAGCGGATGGAAGGAGGAATTGAATTGTTGACAAACCCAAAAACTTCACAAAAGTCTTCGAATTTGCTTACTCTTTCCAAGATGGGCCATCGTGACAAGGCTAGTGCCCACCAAAGTCGTTAGCGGATGTACTAACCAATAAACATTCACTCGAAAATTCTGGTGAGTTTAGACGTCTGTACTGGTACGCTCCACTCTTAACGCATTTTGTGTTGTACTAGATATTGTTATATACTAAAAAATGGTATAAACAAGTCTAGGGTTCCAGAACTGATTGCGAAGATAAGTAAAATTAATGATACCATCGCAAGTACCATCAATGTAACACTCACCTTCGCTTGTCGCTTCTATTGAGAAGGAAACCAAGAGACTCCTCGTGTACGTACTTCCTCTTTTTTGAACCATCCTTACACCTGGGCTGCTGACTCTTTCTAAGGCTGTCCCTGATATTCTTCCACTTCTTTTTAAGCGCAAATACTGAAACAAAAATACGGAATTAATAGTACTGATTGCTCACACCACGGGGCTGTAGGGCATGTTATGGTGTTACTTTGCACCGATAAGCTCTTTCCTGCTACCTTTCTGACTAAGCTTAATTGCTTGTTGAAACCTGGCGAATTTATGGAGCTCAATTGAGGGGCCGGCCTCTGGCCTATTAGCGAAACAACAACTTCCATGCCTGATATAAATATTATTGCGGGTTTACGAGCAGTCATTTAAACTAGAACCATAACTTGCAACACATCTTAAGGCAACTTGTTGGATCATGCAAATCCACGAGTAGTTCGCTGCTTAAACGCACTGGTTAATTATCATATCGATGTCCCTTTCGAAATAAGTGCTGAAGATGTTGATGTTTTTACTCCTGCCTACCCACCATCCTATGTATCTACTAACGTATTTTGGTGCTGATTTGTCTCATTCTCCTAAAATGTCTACCAATTGTTGCCTAACTGCACAGACCCTCGCCATTGCCCTGAGCTGATTTTGTATTGAGATTTAATACAAATAAAAAATGTCGCAAAATGTTGGCGTATGGAAAACGAATAATGCTAGTTGCCAAGGGTAAGAAGCGTAGTTATGAGTGATTGAGTTGTCACTGCCTGTGGTAAAAGTAAAGAACGTACATACGCACCTTTTTTTTGCTGCTCTTTCCTCGTTAATGCGTCCCACGTTTGAAACATCCCCTTGGCAACTTCGTTCCATCCTCTGTCCTTCTCAAACCGATCGCCGTAGCTCGTGCAGTTTCTGTCCCAAATTGAAGGGTACAGCTCGACAAGAGCAATGAGAGATTCACTCGGAATAGACATCCTCAAGTTCGGAAGAAAACTGAACCGTACCGCCGCCGCCGCGTCGACCTCTGGCTACCTAGTCCTTTTGTTGTCTCCCCCCCGGAGAGTCGCCGGCCGCTCGTTCGGGCGGTTTCTTCGAGGAGGCCATTGTCAACTGAACAACTGAAAAACGAAGGCGGGTCCAGGGCTTTTGTGGCTCGCCGCCAGCCGCGGCAAACGACTGACGACGAGGCGGTCTGACGACGAGGGTTCAGGAAAACATCTGGCGCGAAGCATCACACCATCCTCCGCACGTTTACTCGGCTCGCTTTTGATGCCCATCTTGAAGGCTTCTAATTAATTTATTTACCAAATATCTGGACCAGCGTATCTTCCAACTTTACTCCGGCTAGTTCTTGTGTATGTGCATATTGTTTTGAGGCAATAATCCACCATGCGCTCCGAACGTCAACGAAGAATAGACAGCCGAAGATCTTTTTTTTTTAACGGTGGATACAGGTGATACCCTCACACTGCAGCCACAAACGGGCAAACTGTAAGGGCGTCCATGATCCTCAGATCATGGCCCCTCTGCACCACCCCACAGCACTGGTCTCACTTGGTGTGACGTCACCTATGCGCCCCCACCACCCGCGCACACAGTGGAGGATATCCGCAAGTTCTGCGGATTCGCCAACTCTTCTGGCTGATGCCGCGAGTCCATCATATACGCACAGCACATGCTCTGCCGTCTCTAGCCCCACCTCGCAGAACCAGCATTCCTGCACCTCGCACTTGCCAATATTTGCAAGGTGGTACCTCAGCGAACAGTGACCTGTGAACAGGCCACATATGATGCTCATGTCCTTCCTCCCCAGTGCAAGCAATTTCTTGGCCATCCCTCTGGAGAGTCGGATGAAGAGTTTTGACTGTCTAAGGCCGAGCAACCCCCTGCCAATGGGCAGCTCTGCACCTGTCTTCCCATTTGCCAACCTTTGTACGTAGGTGGCTCTTGGTAGTCCCAACAAAGGGCTCAGGGCCAATAGGGATCTGCCCCGATCCCTTCTTAGCCAACAAATCAGCAGTTCGTTTCCCTCTATTCCCTGATGCCCTGGTACCCAACTCAGTGTTACACTGTTGCCCTCAGCCAGACACTCCCACACCTGCCACGATGTAAGACAACATGAGGTCTTGAGAGTGGCCTGACTGTCCACCATGATGTAGATTCTCTGCCGCTTCAGTCCCATCTGCAGCAGCTGCTGCACATAGACCGTCACGCAGCAACCTCTGCCTGGAACACCTTGGCCAGCGACCCCAATGGGATCGCCGCTCTGATTCTCGGCCCAAAGATGCCTGCCCCTGCAAGGCCACCCCGCACCGAGGATCATAATGGCGAGCTTAAATGCGACGCTCACGTTTGGTCAGGGGAGGAGCGAATACCTGCATATATGCTTCAGGGCATTCACTTAGTCTTCACTCACCTTCCCGACAGCACATGGTGTAGAAAGATGTTCTCCGTTTCCTCTAAAAAAGTTAGAATGACCGATTCGTTCCAACGAAAAGTTTCGCACTCTTCAGATAAGCACGTCAGACCCGACTCGATGAGAAGCCTACTCCCGGGTCCGAACATCAGTGCGTCTGGTGTGTCTCAACGAGAAGGTAGTCACCATATCCTAAACGAATAATTTGTTCAAGAATTAGGTAATACTAGATTCACCTAGAAGACCCTTAAACTGACGAACGTGTATATTTTTGTCTGAAATTCAAGATTTGAATGTTCAGCAGTGGAAACGGGACGGACAAATAAATTGGGGACATCCAGACACCTGGTTAGCACCTCACGGCATCCAATCTATTTTTGAATGATTTCTCGGCTATTTTTCTTGTGGTAGAAATATACGAAATAAGGATTTGTACAGCCAATCACTTGTCCAGGGGTTAACGTTGAAAATCCAAACGTGCACTCCACCGTTCAAGCACAGTACCCTTCAACGGTTCCCTTCAGTCGTCTCAGTAACACTCCCAAACTCCTCCGTAAATTTCCATCGAGTCATTTTACGGCCCTTCGAGGAGAGCCCAACATTCCTCGTTGCCCGAGACTGAAACCGGAGACTCGAAACGAAGCCCGGAGGATCCGCCAAGAAACTTACGGAAGGTGACAGCTATTTTCTGCGTGGTCGACTTTTACGATACCTTTCTCCGAGTGTCAGTTCGAAATGTCTGAGCGGTGGGTGAACCCGCGAGACGGAGGCAAAGGTGCCGCGTCAAGGTTGAAGCCCCTCTTTCCGTTTACGAGTCTTTTTCCCCGATTCCTTATTCCCTCCTGCTGCGCGCGCCGGTGAATCGCTTTTCGAATAGTCGACGCAAAGCGTGCCCGTCTACCGAAGCGCAAGAGCGTACCGAATAACGACCAAGTCACGCCGTATTCAGACGCTTAACATTTTTTTCTAAAATATCTTAGCTATAAGAAGTTTCATCTTGAGAAATATTTTGTATGCACAAATACACCTTAGAAACATCTTAGCTAAGAAATGTCTTAAAATCTTAACTTAAAACTTACTTAAGAAGTACTAAAGTTAACGTACCTGTTTGGTGAGTCCGTCTTCTCTAGCTGGGATATTTTGGTTATTTAGGCATTATTTTTTTTCCCTCAATGGCACTGCCCTGGCAATTACGAGTAATTAGCAAGGACATTTGGGTTGGAGTTGGGGCGAAATGATTTGAAGGAACAGTAAAAAGAACGTGAACTGTGAATCGTTTCGTGGTGTATTTCACGGTGCAATGACTCTCACAACGACTACATGAGAAACGTGAGATTGAATGCAATGAATCACTCAAGCCATACAAAGGCAAGTTAACCTTTGAGGGCAAAATGTCGCCGCTGGGTAAGATGGTGCAAGAGTTAATGAGTCATGTTACTTTTATGTAATTTGCAGTTGAATTTCAGATATAATTCAAGAAGACGTATCAGCTGCGTAGAGATAACGCTTTTAATTAATAATTAACAATTAGCGCGTAACTTTTATTGATTCACTTCAGCTTACTGAATCACACCAGAATCGCATTGTTAGTAACAAAAATGCTGCAAATTATGCGACGGTTTATTATTCTCCTGCACAGCGTGTTTGGGACAAATGCTATTAGCGCGTCCGGTTTCAATTAATATTGCCGCCTATAAGCATCTGTTTCATTCAACATTGCCGATATTTCACTGGTTATTCACTTCCGAGACCGATCTTATTCGATTCAGCGTCGGAAAATGCTAACAAACGATACGAAACACGACCTGACTTGACATTTTGTTGGCGACGCTAGGCAGTTGGCAGGACATAACAAGTCGAAGTGACGGGTCGTTGGAGTGGGACGCAAGTCACCGTGGACAATCAGGCTGGGGAAAAACGAGAACCTGCGCTGTTGTGCTGAAACGGGGGGATAAATCTTGTAAGCGATAAGAGCGCACTAAGAGAGTTGGAGAGTAAGTACGATATCAACCGAATGCTATTGGAACAGAGTTTTATTCTCAATGACACTCACGGAAGTTTAACCTCCACAGTCAGGAAACTGAGTGGGAGTGAACGCGAGCGTGGACGACATAGGGACGAGGGAACTGGCTCGGTTACAACTGACAGCAGCGAAGTCTCGAGCGAATCGGGGCATTTGTGGTGCCCAGTCAGCATAAATGCCCCGGACGAGCCTCCACTGAATGGAAGGGTTCATCCCGGTACATCACTCTGCAATGCTGCAGTTCAGGACGTTGCTGTTCACCCAGAAAAGGGGAACCTAATCTTGAGCAAAGAGAGAGAATTTTGATTGAAGTTCCAAAAGGGGGGTGTCAATATCTGTGGTGGATAGAAGCACAAATAAACAGTCACCTCAGAATGTCTCTGACATCTTCTGTGGATCGAACGTCTTCGTCCCATGCAGCTGCAACACCCATAGTTCAGAGAACCGGTCCATCTCTTGGCGAAAGACGATTCTCTGAGTAATGGAAGTCGGAGTTTCCCTCCTCGGACACTCCCCCTCAGGTGTTCCAGAAGGGGTAGTGCAGAGTGAAGATGCTCATGGGGTGTAGCAGTGCGTGATGTCTGAGTTGACAGCATTCACACGTGTACGTTGAGTGGCAGCTCTTGAGCGTGTGTGAGGCTGCCAGACAATTCGTACACAGATTGTGCACTTCCACGGTTCTTCGAGCCTCCTGGCTGGAGTTGAGGAAAAAATGGGCACTTTTTTACCCCATGATGTTTGCCGCAGATAGGGCAAGGATGTGGCTCTGGCGATGGAGTTTTGCCTTCACCAGGTCATTTTGAAGGCGCATGATTTCCCCGGACTCGTTGTTTGAGAAGTCATTTGGGGACAGACACGTGGGAAGATGTCGATGTTGGGAGTTGAGTCGTTGTGAGGTGTACAGTCGCGATGCTAGGTAAGACGTGCGTGAGATCTTGATTTGCGAGGTAGAGAGTAGGTCGCAGCAGAAGGACAGAAAATTTGAAGGCGGAGGGTCAACAATTTCCAACGCATTCGAAGAACCTTCAAGTTTTTCTGCATGGCCGGCATTTCGAACTAATGAAGGGGAGTTCAACCACTAGTTGGGCGCTAATGTTACAGGTATCACACTAAGAGAGTTAGTACGATATCAAGCCAAATGCAATCGGAACAGAGCTTTATTCTCAATTAACACTCAGGGAAGTTTAACCACCTCAGACAGGGAACTAAGTGGGAGCGAAAACGCGAGTGTGGATGACACAGGGACGAAGGGTCCGGCTCGGTTACAACTGACGGCAGCGAAGTCTCGAGCTTATCGGGGCATTTGAAGTGCCCAGTCAGCATCAATGCCCCGGACGAGCCTCCGCTGAATGGAAGTGTTTGGTTCATCCCGTTACAGTTCTTTAAAGTAGTAGAATCTCACCGTTTCCCATATCGACGCAGTTCTACACCTTTGAGACTCATCGTATTCGACTCAGCATCAAAAAAACACACTCCTACAATAGCAAAGCGTGAAATATATTAGCCGAGCAAGCAAGATTTGGTCAGACACGATAATTTACGGCAGGAGTGCGGTGGAAACCCGCCTTATGATGAGAACGAAACGAGTATTGGCAAGAAATCCCTCGTCTCGTCTCATCATCTGCACAATATTAACGATTACGTCGCACAAACAAACCGCTCCACTCGACACTTTTGCTCTCGTTCATTTTCTTAAAGCCGTAGAAGTAAGCGAACCCTTCAAAGTTAAGCGAGCTCGTAAACATTCTTCACAGTTCGTGTCTAATCACTTCGTCAAAATCACGTTCACTGAGATCGTTCCATTTGGCTCATTGAACTCGCTCGTTTAACGCTCTGACGTCGCTTCCGAATTTGCAGATATCTTACTTCTCGAAAATGTCTTCGAGCGACGAAACAATTGGTTCTGCGACACAGAAACATATTTGAGCGCGCGATTCCCGAATGTCAGAACAGTACTCCATTTCCAAGGTCGACTTAACGAACAAACCGCGAGACGCTCGACCACTTTCTGACCACCACGTCATTCTTTTTATAATTGGGCGTCCGTCGGCGTCAAGTTATTGACAGCATGAATGACATTTATACGAAACATGGCGTTTCCCGTGTCTGACTAAATAGTCTGATTGCTGAGCCCATCAGTTATAAAGCAGGCGCCTGATTGACGATTTCATCCTGTCTCCTCATGGCTCGGTCACGCCGCACCCTGTCAACGAGCCGACGCCGCATGGAAAAAGTCCTTAAACCTCCTCAACTCTCACGAACGCAACTTGAGCCATCGACACCTACCGTTTTGATACATCCCTCAAGGTTCTGAGATGGTACGGGCCTTTAACTTCGATGGTTGCAGCCCTAACTGGCTTATTGTTGACTCACGTGCTGGCATGTCTGATCCAACACCAGTGCACAACGCACTGAAGGTTAATTCGATCGAACAAAATCGTTAAGGCCTAAAATATTAGCCAAAAACGAAATTATGGCAGTTTTGACGCAATTACGTCGTGTCAGTTATCGTTTCCTTGGTTTTTCTGGTTCCTGAATTTCCCGGGGAATAGAATCGCACTAATCTCCCACATCTTACAACGTCAGGTGATGTGAGCACCGACTAAAAAAGAGGTAATTAACGTGTTTATTTGAATTTACTAGTTTAGGAACGCGGAGATGGCTCCCTTGTAAGGATTTTATCGGCGTTGTTATTACTTTCCTTGGCTCTACGAAGTGAAAAGGAAAGTTATGTAATCGGCTGAAAATTTTTTTTTGAGTTCTCTTCAGATCTTTACGTTTCAGACCCCCCTTAGTCCGAAAAACACTATTTGGGAAAATGGCCTGTGTGTCTGTGAACGATTTTTAGAGAAAACCACCTTACCAAATCAGCTCAAACTTGATATCTCGCTCGCGAATCACCATGGGACGCCAAAATAAGGGTATGAACAAAATCCACCGAAAGTTAACTATAGTTATCATAGTGATCAAAACACCAAATATTTTTTTTCTCAAAAATGGCTCTAACGATTTTGATTAAATTTTTTGTATTGGTAGCTCTTAAAAAGATATTCCCATTCTTGGGAAAATGACGAGAGCAGCACAATAAATTATAACAATTTTCGACGAAATCGATTTTAGCGCGGTTTTTAGAGAAAACAACCGTACTCAATCAGCTGAAACTTGATGTCTAGCCTACAGGTTACCATGGGACGCACAAATAACGGTATGGACAAAATCCACTGAATGTTAACTATAGTTATCATAGTGATCGAAACACCAAATTTTTTTTCTCAAAAACGGCTCCAACGATTTTGATGAAATTTTTTATATTGGTAGCTCTTAATAAGATAATTATACCATAAAACACTAGCTATTTTCTCTTGAATCTAAAAATTCATTTGATACACATCAACATTTTTTGCGGGCAATATAACACGTTCGCTTAACCAAATGTGATTTACGCAGTTTTGAGCAATGTGTAAGAGGAGCGAGGAAACGTCTGTTACAAAAATGATAAATATTTTTTGTGTTGTGATTTTATATTTCTTTATTTAAAATAAACAAAATTATATTCAAAGAAAAAGATATAATATGTCCCTCGTGGTTGCGTACTTGTACGAAAGCTGTACCCACCGTTTGTGTTGGGAAATGGCAGTAAGTGAAACGGTTATTGTTTGAAATGTCCGTTGTTTCATGATATTTCTCATAAGCTTTTTTTTAGTTTCTTTTCATTTTCATGTCCATCAGGACCATCTAGTCTCCGTATCATGTGTCTGAATGCACTTAGTTTATGTTGTTGTGGGTGGTTTGATGTAGAGTGTATGGTCGTGTCGGTAGCGGTAGGTTTTCTAAAAATGTATTGTAGTTCGTTGTCCAACCGTGTGATTTTCAGGTCCAAGTAATCAAGAGTTTTTTAATTTTTCGTCAACCCAAACATTTTGTAATAGCTCGAATGAAATGTGGTGCTCACTCAGCTTTCCTCGCCTTCGCGTAAACTCACAGACGCGACTTTGTTCGTCCCCTTTCGTTTATGGAAAACCAAATGTAGTTAGTTACAGCGTAGGTGAATGTCCCCTGTGAGTTTAGTTATCGTCGTCGTCACCTTTGCATATAAGTGAGTTTTAATCTCGAACAATTGTTTTAATCCCACGTATCCCTATGATACCGAACGATATGCCATTCAGTTTTAAACGTCTACAGTTTCCAGCGCGGCTTGCATTTGCAATGTCAATAAATAAATCGCAAGGGCACTCGTTAAGTGTATGTTTTCCATCAACCTGGAAAATCCATGTTATTCGCATGGCCAATTATATGTCGCCTGTTCCCGTGTCGGTAAACTATTAACATTATTTATTTACGCGCCAGAACATAAAAATATAGTTTATCAAAAAGCATTAGAATGGAGAGAAGCAGTGAAGGGTATAGAGGCTATTAGTTGCTTTCTAGAGCGCGCGTGATATTGAGATCAGTGTTTACTTCAAAATTCCTAGTTGTCCAATAGCGATTTGTAAAAATATAAGTGAAATTAATGAATATTTTGTTTTTGAATTAATAAAATTAGTAAAGTCCTTCTCAGGTATGACGAGATATACAAAATAAAGTAGTGCATCAAATTTACGCTAAGGCGGTACGACGTTCGCCTGGTCAGCAGTTTATTTACTAATATCTGGTGCGTTGCAACACACAACTTTCCTTTGCTCTACAACAATTCTTTTTGTACACGGCTAATTCGATTTAATCAATTCATTTCTCACTCAGTTAATTTGAACTTCGTCAAACAACGCTTTACGGCAGCAGAAAGCGGTAGCGCTTACAGTTACAGATTTTATTATGCTGCTCGTACTCATTGCAGGACCATTATTGAGCAATTCGTACACAGATAATTAAGGAAGCTGTAAACACGAATTTTTTGAAGAGGATAGTAATCACTTTCGTAGAGTTATTGGGTAATAACTGTTAGAACTGGAAGTAAGCGAAACAGCGGTAGTTGAAATTCAGGAATTTCTAGAGTGAGCCCCATGTATCTCATGCGCGTTTTTAAACACTCACCCTTTAGGACTACAATACCAATTTTCTTTCACACTCTACCAACATTCCAGCGGAGTTTATAAGAAAAAAACCGCGCAAAAAACGCTTTTCGTCGAAAACTTTGATAATTTATTGTGCTGCTCTCGTCATTTTCCCACCAATGGGAATTTTATGGTATAATTGCCTTATTGAGAGCTATCAACATAAAAAATTTAGTCAAAATCGTTTGAGATGCTTTTGATTAAAAAAAATTGATGTTTTGATCACTATGATAACTATCGTCAACTTTCGGTGGATTTTGCTCATACCCTTATTTTGATGTCCCGTGGTAATCTGCGGGCTAGATATCAAGTTTCAGCGGATTTGATACGGTCGTTTTCTCTAAAAACCACTCTAACATCGATTACGTCGAAAATGTTAGTAATTTATTGTGCTGCTCTCGTCATTTTCCCCTGAATGGGAATTTTATGGTATAGTTGCCACGTTGGGAGCTATCAACATAAAAAATTTAATCAAAATCGTTAGAACCGTTTTTGAGAAAAAAAATATTTGGTGTTTTGATCACTATGATAACTATAGTTAAATTCCGGTGAATTTTGTTCATACCCTTATTTTGGCGTGCCATGGTTACCTGCGGGCGCGATATCAAGTTTGAGCTGTTTTGGTACGTTGGTTTTCTCTAAAAATCGTTCACAGACACACAGGCCATTTTCCCAAATAGTGTTGTTCGGACTCAAGAGGGTCTGAAATGTAAAGATCTGAAGAAAACTCGAAATTGTTTTTTGAGCCGATTACATAACTTCCCTTTTTGCTTCGTAAAGCCAAGGAAAGTA
This sequence comes from Pachypeltis micranthus, assembly GCA_020466155.1. Classification (NCBI taxonomy): domain Eukaryota; kingdom Metazoa; phylum Arthropoda; class Insecta; order Hemiptera; family Miridae; genus Pachypeltis; species Pachypeltis micranthus. The sequence goes on along the minus strand of CM035781.1, from coordinate 10,699,565 downwards.
AAAATGAGTAAAGTCCTTCTCAGGTATGACGATATATACAAAATAGAGCAGTGCATCAAATTTACGCTAAGGCGGTACGAAGTTCGCCGGGTCAGCTAGTTCCTAATATTTTCCAAACGCTCATTCAGAGTAATGGCGATCAATTTAAAAAAGGGTCAACGACACGTACAAGTAATAACACCTGCGTCATTTTTGGGAGTTTTTCTACCGTCCATGACTTCAAAATCAATTATTTACCCGCGATGATTAATACGATGAGGAAGGTGAGGAGCGTTAAGATAGCGGAGCGCTCGAACGTGACAGTCCACTCGAACGGATCCTCCGCTCGCCCTCGACAAAACTGTTTGGCCGATAACGGACTTCCTTTAAACTTCCCGCACGTCCATAACAAACGATTTGGCGACGGTCGTTGTACAGTTGAACCGATCCGGGGCTAATAATGTTAACCCGCGTTACGCACACACCGCCTGAGGATATCCTCGTGGTTAGTTTTAGTTTCGAGTCGGCTGTTGAAGAGAGTGCACCGGAGTGCGAATATTTTTATTGACTTTGCCGCGTTTTTTGAGAATAAGACGAATGAGATGACCACGGACAGAGAAGTGAATTTGTGGTTCGAACGTCAGGTCTCGAAAGTCGCGGTCGAAAATATTAATCAGGTGAGTTGATGCGTCGTTTGATCGCCAAATCTTAGATTAATCGTTTAACCCATCTGCGCTCAGATAAGTTTTAAAAGTGACGAAGACTTCGAGTTTGTCATAACTATGAATTTGCGAACGGTGAGGACAAGCGCTGAGACAACAGAAAAAACTTCGAAATAATGCTCTCAAAGATCAAAAGTACCACCTGGTTCAATAGCATCTCTGCAGCGAATCCAAAATGGTTCTATAATACTATTTCTCGGCTGAGTTGTGAACACTGCAACACAAATCAGTTCCTACATCGTCTTGACCCAACCCACAGGTCTGTTTCCTGTTGATGACTGTTCCTAAACTCTCGACGAGGGTTATATCAGTCATGGAAGTTGTGGTTTCGCTAATGTGCAAGAGGCCGGCACGTGCAGCATCCACCGAACTCAGACCTGCGGAGGTACGGCAGGTATTTGGTCGTTGGCCAGTTTCCCGGTAGAGTAAATGTTGCCCGTGTGTGACCGCGCAGAGGTGGACACCTGAGGAATCCCGTACTGTAGGGGAAGAGTTCTCAATCTGGTTTCTCGCCTGATCTAACTATTTACTTGGGTGGCAAGTCTCAAAAGGACGGAATAACTGTGACCTCGTTTCTTAGCCATGGCCTTCTTCGCGACTCTGCAAAATGGTGGTAGGCTTGCTTTGTAGCAGTCAATCCGAGGTTCAAAAGCCTTCCCAACTACCGTCGCTCACTGTTGTAGAAACTACAGTGGAGCAGAACGTGGTTTCCTGTTTGCTTTGCACTGGAGGCACGGTACGTGCATGATGGAGAGTCTTTGAGACAAAAGAAGTGGAGCCACAAACCGAAGTCGCCGTGCCCCATAAGGAACTGGCTCGTCCTGGGGTCTGGCACAACCCATTTTCTTGAAAGACGTTCACGGATGTTGGGAAGAACTCATACGTGTCACGACCCTTTGGCGAGGATTCCTATCTCGCTTGCCATTTCTCTAGCGCCCATTCGTCGATAGCGGCAAGTTTCTGTTCTATGGTGAGATCGGTACGGAGTTCAGTCCAAAGTGGGGGAAGCTCCTGTTTCACTCCCCACTTGTCAACCATGCACACAATGGCCAAGTCAACTGGTAACTTACCGCTGATCACCTGGAGTGCTCCGGTTGATTCAGTCTTGTAGGCCTTGGTGATCCACAGGAGTGCAGCTCTCTGGGATTGGGCCAATACTCTCTTTTGATTGACTGCAAGTTTCTACCCCGGGCAACAGGGCAGTAGCCAATCACGCCTAGACATATGGTCTTATACATGAGGATAGTGTCGTGGTAACACACCCCTCAAGTGGCCTTTGTAATTGCACGCAGTGAGGCAAACCTAGCAATGGTAGTGCCTTTAAGGGACTGGAGGTGTTTTTTGAAGCCCCACCTCTCACCTACATTCACTCCTAAATACTTGACGAGCTTTTCAAGGAGGAGCCTTTGGCCGCCAAAGTGTGTTGAGGGTTGATTGTTCACTTTTCCTTTCACGAGGATTAGCTGGGATTTTCCGCGGCCACCTGCATCTTGACATGCTCGCACCATTGGGTGACGGTGTGTATTTGTCGAACTGTCTCTGCAAAGATCAGCACAGTCAAGTCATCCACATTGGCATATGGCTCGCAGTCAGTCTCCATGAGCCTCCTTAAAAGACCTTCGAAGAAGGCATTCCAGAGTGATGGTCCAAGGACCGAGCCCTGTTGGCACCCCTTCTCAGTCTTTCTCTGGACGGAGACATGCCTGCATTCGATCGTAGCAGTTCTGTGTGTGAGGTAACTTCTGACGACCCATCACGCACACCGCTCTGCCGAAATGCTCATCAACAGAAGGAACCCCGCAACACGTAATACTGTAATGCGAAATACATGATGTTGCAAGTAAACGAATGATAGACGCCATAGATCCCCCTGAGTCCGAAAAACACTATTTGGGAAAATGGTCTGTGTGTCTGTGAACGATTTTTAGAGAAAACCACCGTACCAAAACAGCTCAAACTTGATATCGGGCCCGCAGGTTACCATGGGACGCCAAAATAAGGGTATGAACAAAATCCACTGAAAGTTAACTACAGTTATCATAGTGATCAAAACACCAAATATTTTTTTTCTCAAAAACGATCATAACGATTTTGATTAAATTTATTACATAGATAGCTCTCAATAAGATAATTATACCATAAAATTCCCATTTGTAGGAAAATGACGAGAGCAGCACAATAAATTATCAAAATTTTCGACGAAAAGCGTTTTTGCCGCGGTTTTTTCCATATAAACTCCGCTGGAATTTTTGTAGAATGTTAAAAAAAAATTGGTGTTGTAGTTAAATTCACTACCTATAGGGTGAGTTTTAAAACGCTAATGAAATACATGGGAGTTACTCCAGAAATTCCTGAATTTCAACTACTGCCGTTTCGCTTACTACCAGTTCTAACAGTGTTTACCCATTAACTCTGCAAAAGTGATTATTATCCCTCTTCAAAAAATTCGTGTTTACAGCTTCATTAATTATCTGTGTACCAATTGCTCAATAATGGTCCTGAAATTAGTACGAACAGCACAATAAAATCTGGAACTGTAAGCGCTACCGCTTCATGCTGCTGTGAAGTGTTGTTTGACCAAGTTCAAATGAACTGAGTGATAAATGAATTGATTAAACAGAATTAGCCATGTACAAAGTGAATTGCTGTAGAGCTAAGGAAAGTTGTGTGTTGCAACGCACCAGATATTTTTACTATTTCTTTTTCTAGTAATAATTATAAAAACTGTAACGGCTGTATGAATGTACTTCGAAGCCAATAAAAAAAAGCGCTGAGAACGTTAGTGCAAAATTATAAGAGAATTGCACTAACCAACCATCTATGGGGCTGTCAATGTGATTTGTTTGAAACAGTTAGTGTTTACTGCTCTGAAATTAGAAGGAAAGCGCTAGGAACATACTAAACGCGGCGCATCGCAGAATTTTTCTCAGTCCCTCGTACAACCAGCGATGTTGATAGCAACTGATGCAATACGCATTTACTTTACGAAGTGGAAAGGGAAGTTGTGTAATCGGCTGAAAGCCCAAATTTAAATTTCTTCTTTACGTTTTAAGGGTTTTTGAGCCCGAAAAAAGCTATTTGCGAACGTGCGTGTGAGGATGCGATTGAGCAAAAAAGGCTGGGCCAAATCAGCCTAAACTAATTACCGTTATCATAGTTATCAAAACTCTCATAAGCGACTATAACAGATTGCTTATAATTTTTGTATGTACAGCTCCAAATGACACAATACCATAAAATTCCTATTTATGCAAAAGCACTCGGAGGACTCTACACACAAGAGATCTTCAACGTACAACCGGGAGGTAGCAAGCTCTCGGCTACCAGCAGGCACTTAGTGTTTCATACATTCAGAGTATTCAAACTGTACAGGAGGCTCTGCGTGACCAGGGCTGCAGTGTCGTCAGGGAAAAGGAAGAAAGTCAGCAATTGATGATAGACAGGCCAATTGGTTAATATGTATTGGAAAGAAAAACTAACCTGTGCTTCCCCTTGTGCACACTATACTGCGTTCAGTCAGACAAATAGCCGCCGAACCAGTCAAACAAGAACGAGCCAATGGAGTCAAATGCCTAGTTGAGATCCAGAAAAATAGTGGCAGGGGTTTCCTAGTATTTTTCGACTCAAAATGAGCCTGCGTGAGGCTGAAATTAAGGAGGGGGTTTCCCGGAAAGCCGTTTAACGAACTGCGACCCGAAATACCGCGCTGCAAGAGTCTTCGGCAAAACCGAAACCCGAGTTACCTCGAGAGGATCAACAGAGACGTCCGAAAAGTAACGCAGTCAACTTTCACGACACTGAACTTGACCCCAAATTGAAAGCGTGGACAGCTAATTTAAAAGCGATGGCCGCGTTTCTTCTGCCGCGTACCGGGCCCGTTTCACGCTCGTCTCCCTTTCGAAACGTCCGCGGGTTTTGTTTAAAACGAGGAACTTCAGAGTTCGGTTTCTCCTTTTCGAAGGAACGACGTTTGAAGTTTTACGTATTCCGCGCCGACGTTCTCGAAGATCCTTTTGGAACAACGTACGGCAAAGTCGGGTGTTGTATCTAAATGAAGGGCGGAACAAGGTCGCGCACACTCGCAAGAAGAACGAGAAACCGAGCTTGAAAGGAGCCTTTCGCTTATTTGCTTCAGAACTGATGCTTTACATCACGTAACTTTCCTTTGAAATGTGTGAAGAGTGCTCTGCTGATGAAGCGGATTGTTAGCTCTGAGGGGGAAACATTGGTAAATTCCTCGGGGAGGGCTGGGCTGAATGTATTTGAGTGTATTTATGGTGTTTGTTAGGTGAAACGGTGGTACTGAATATAAGGCAGAAACCTACCATTGCAAAGTTTGCCACACAACATGCAATTACAAAGGCCACTTGGGCTGAGGGTTATCATGGCAATACCCTCATGTATAAGGCCATCTATCAAGGCGTGATTGGCGACTGCCCCATTGTCTGGGGTAGCGAACTAACAGTCGATCAAAAGAGGGTATTGGCCCAATCCCAGAGAGCTGCACTCCTGTGGATCACCAAGGGCTATAAGACTGAATCAACCAAAGCACTCCAGGTGATCATTGGTAAGCTACCGGTTGACTTGGCCTTTGAGTGCATGGTTGACAAGTGGAGAGTGAAACGGGAGCTTCCTGCACTTTGGACTGAACTCTGTGCAGATCTCACCACAGAACATAAACTTTCCGCCATCGACGAATGGGCGATAGAGAAATGGCAAGCGAGATAGGAATCCTCGTCGAACGGGGTCGTGACACAAATGAGTTCTTCCTCAACATGCAAAAGATGTCTTGGGCTGTGCCCGACCACTGGACGAGCCAGTTCCTCACAGGACATGGCGACTTCAATGCGCGGCTCCACTTCTTTTTTCTCAAAGACTCTCCATCATGCGCGTCTTGTGCCTCCAGTGCGAAGGAAACAGGAAACCACGTTCTGCTCCATGGTAGTTACTACAACAGTGAGCGACGGTTGTTGGGAGGGAGGACGAACTTAGCACCACTGACTATAACCATTTCGCCGAGTTTGCCAAGGAGGTGATGGCTAAGAAACGTGGTCGGAGTTAATCCGTCCTTTTGAGACTTGCCACCCAAGTATAAATAGTTAGATCAGGTGGGGAACCAGATTAAAAACTCCTCCCAGATGGTACGGGATTCCTCAAGCGGTCACCTCCGTGCAGTCATACACGAGCAACAGCTCTCTACCAGGAGACTGGCTAACGACCAAATACATGCTGTACCTCCGCAGATCTGAGTTTGGTGGATGCTGCAGGGGCCAGCCTCTTGCATATTGGCGAAACCGCAACTTCCATGACTGATATAAACCTCGTCGAGGGCTAAGGAACAGTCATCAAATAAGGAAGCAGACCTAGGGTTGTGAAAAGGAACCGCATTTCAGGTAAGATAGTAGATAACAGCCTAAGACCTTTCTCCATGTGAAGGCAGGACACTGGTGCCAGTCAGGTCCTCAGACTGCTGTCAAATAGAATGGAACCAAGGGAGCATGCTACCTACAGACCCAGCGCCATTAGGCAAAGTGTCACTGGCCGTGAAGTCATGGTATTGGATTCGAGGGGGTAGTGGTTACGCTTGGAAATCCCCTGCGACGCGTGTTGACCAGAGAGGAGTGATGACCACAGGGTGAAGTGCCTCTCCCCTACGTCTCAGGTTTCCAGACCGCACGTCTCATGAGATAATTAGGAGCAACCTCAGAATTCCGGAATAAGGAACACCGCCATTTCACATACTATCATTTATCACTGTTGCTACCCAATAATTCTGAAAGGAAACACGACCCTTCTCCTGATTGCTCAATAGCGGTCATTGCATGAGTAGGAGCATCTCAATAAATGTTAAAACTACATACGCTATGACTTCCTTAGTAAAACGTGAATTTGTGTTCTATCAAATTGAAATTAACAGTGAAAAATTGATGGTCTTAGTAGCTAAAGCCTTAAAAATCGCTAAATGTGAGTGGGACTAAGGAAAGTTGTGTGATGCGTCGCCCCAGATATTTATTAATTGTATTTGTGCCCCAAGTACCATTCGTTTTAACTGACGGACAGCTCCTAAACGTCAACGATTCGGAGAAACCGTCCAATGCTTAAAGGCCACCATCTCAAGAATAGTCTTCGAACTTAATTGGTACTTCACGTTGCCTCGTCTTCACTCAGTCAAGCTCCAGGCCGGCCAGTAATTTATTGCTCGGTTTATAGTCTCGTTCTTTTCCGTTGTTCCTCAGTATCCTTCTCTTTTTGAGTTGTAGTCCGTTAGACGTTCATAATGCTTCGCTGGGCGTCTCCAACAATTTGAGCCAGGGTTCGAATAATCATGCGGAGATAAGTATGGTTTTATAAACAGTTCAGATGCGTCGAACACCTCGCGTACCTTTGGAAAGACTTTTTTTTGCCTCTTCTTTCCAAGTCACGGTACAAAATGCCGGAAGTTGGGAGATTATTCAACTCGAGAGACTCATTTTTCCATCGATCAGTTCTTTATGAAGTAGTCAGAAAAGAAAAAATTGGTGGGACGAAGACAGCGGATCCTCTGGCGCGCTCGCGTCCATGCGAGATGGAAGCTCCTCCAAATCTTGATCGATATTGGAGATTCTTCACTTCTTTTTTCTCAAAGACTGCAGTGTGGAGGAAACGAGAAACCACGTGCTGCTGTACTGTAGTCCCAACAACATTGACCGACGGTTGTTGGGAGGGCAGACAAATATCTGGTGCGTTGCAACACACAACTTTCCTTAGCTCCTCAACAATTCACTTTGTACATGGCTGATTCTACTTACTCAATTCATTTATCACTCAGTTCATTTGAACTTGGCCAAACAACACGTCACAGCAGCATGAAGCAGCGCAGCAGTAGCGCTTACAGTTCCAGATTTTATTCTGCTGCTCGTACTCATTGCAGGACCATTATTGAGCAATTGGTACACAGATAATTAATGAAGCTGTAAACACGAATTCTTTGAAGAGGGATAATAATCACTTTTGCAGAGTTAATGGGTAATAACTGTTAGAACTGGCAGTAAGCGAAACGGCGGTAGTTGAAATTCAGGAATTTCTGGAGTGAGCCCCATGTACCTTATGAGCGTTTTTAAACACTCACACTTTAGGTATTGGATTGGACTACAATATCAATTTTCTTTAACTTTCTACTACCATCCCAGCGGAGTTTATAAGGAAAAAACTGCGCTAAAAACGCTTATCGTCGAAAATTTTGATTATTTATTGTGCTGCTCTCGTCATTTCCCCACAAATGGAAATTTCATGGTGTGATTGCCATATTGGGAGCTATCAATATAAAAAATTTAATCAAAATCGTTAGAGCCGTTTTTGAGAAAAAAATATTTGGTGTTTTGATCACTATGATGACTATAGTTAAATTTCAATGGATTTTGTTCATATCCTTATTTTGGCGTCCCATGATGACCTGCGGGCGAGATATCAAGTTTGAGCTGATTGTTTGCTATGAAGGTGCAAAGAAACGTGATCTCAAATGATCTGTCTGCCTCCCAAGTAAATAGTTAGATCAGGCTCCTTCCAGAAAATTCTCCTCTGGTTTCCTCAAGGGTCATACCTCCGAGCGATAACACACGGGCAACATCTCAGCATCGGCAGACTGGAAAAATGACCAAACCTGCCGTAACTCCGCAGGTGTCTGTTCGGTGGATGCTGACCGAGTGGCTGGTCTCTTGCGTGATAACGAAACCGCAATCTCCATGCTAGCAGTCATTTGATAAGGAAACAGACCTCTTCGCAACTTAACTTTAATTTATAGAAACATGGAAGCGTTTACTTTAAGTCCTGTACTGTCTACAGCAAAAATGACTCGTTAAACTTCTCAGTTTTCCACACCTCTGAGACCTATCACATTCAATCCAACGTCAAAAAGTACTAGTGAACAGTACGAAACATGACCTAACTACAATGAAACAACGAAAATTAAGGCAATTGGCAGAACACGGCAAGTGAAACTATCGGGTCATTGGAGTGGCGTGGGAGGCAGTACTGGAAATGAGTGCGGACCTGGGAGAAACGATAACGTTCGCTGTCGTGCAGCGAGTTCCTTCAAGCACTCGACTTAGCATGACTATTTCGAGTCGTCGTACTATTTATAGCATTTTCGTCGTATCGTTTTCTAGTTATTTTCCACGCTGAGCCGAGTAGAACGCGTCTCAGTTGCGTGAGAATGCGTCTAGATAGAATACAGTGAAATCGCAGTAATTATGATGAGGGAACTTCTTCTATTTGAAGAGAATCGAGAGACAATGTCACTGAAGTTGTCTTTTGTCGCCATCCTGCTATCATTTCCCGCTCTGCCTCTCATCTCCTATCATGTCCTAGGTCGACTAAGCACGTCAGGCCAATTGCCTTCTAGAAGACGTCAATTTTTAAAGAAATTGGGTTGTGTCCGCCAGTAGGCAAATACTAAAGTTAACGTACCTGTTAGGTGAGTCCGTCTCCTCTGGCTTGTGAGTTACTGTGGGCAAGCGCTTTCGATGTAAAGACATCATCGTCTGGCCGTTTAGTCAGTACTGGAGTCAGTCAGTTGGTCGTGGTCTTTATATACAAAGAGAAAGGTGAAGGGAGTGATGGAGCGTTGGGGAAGGGGCGGGGAGAGGTCTTGTTGGTCAGTCTTGTTAGTAGTACCTTAGCCGGACTGGCTGTGTTAGGTATTAAAGAAATTGGGTTGTGTCCGCCAGTAGGCAAATACTAAAGTTAACGTACCTGTTAGGTGAGTCCGTCTCCTCTGGCGTACATACTTCCCCAACGCTCCATCACTCCCTTCACCTTTCTCTTTGTATATAAAGACCACGACCAACTGACTGACTCCAGTACTGACTAAACGGCCAGACGATGATGTCTTTACAGCGAAAGCGCTTGCCCACAGTAACTCACAAGCCAGAGGAGACGGACTCACCTAACAGGTACGTTAACTTTAGTATTTGCCTACTGGCGGACACAACCCAATTTCTTTAATACCTAACACAGCCAGTCCGGCTAAGGTACTACTAACAAGACTGACCAACAAGACCTCTCCCCGCCCCTTCCCCAACGCTCCATCACTCCCTTCACCTTTCTCTTTGTATATAAAGACCACGACCAACTGACTGACTCCAGTACTGACTAAACGGCCAGACGATGATGTCTTTACATCGAAAGCGCTTGCCCACAGTAACTCACAAGCCAGAGGAGACGGACTCACCTAACAGGTACGTTAACTTTAGTATTTGCCTACTGGCGGACACAACCCAATTTCTTTAATACCTAACACAGCCAGTCCGGCTAAGGTACTACTAACAAGACTGACCAACAAGACCTCTCCCCGCCCCTTCCCCAACGCTCCATCACTCCCTTCACCTTTCTCTTTGTATATAAAGACCATGACCAACTGACTGACTCCAGTACTGACTAAACGGCCAGACGATGATGTCTTTACATCGAAAGCGCTTGCCCACAGTAACTCACAAGCCAGAGGAGACGGACTCACCTAACAGGTACGTTAACTTTAGTACGTCAATTTTTCTCGAAGTGAGCTGCTCAGGTCATGTTTCGTATCGTTTACTGGTATTTTTAGAAGCTGAATATAATGGAATGGGTCACAGACGTGTGGAACTGTGGTAAGCTGTGCAATCATGGAAATGTTGTGTGAAAGAAGAAACCACTTAAAAGGTACGAGGTCTGATCAAATCGTTCCAGGACTTACTCAAAAACGCTTTATTAAATTATCTTTAAAATTATTCGAAATTATCCCCGTAAAAGTACTACCCTTGGCTACGCAAACACTTCTCCCAGCGGTGTTTCCATTCGTCCATACACCAGGAAAACTCATCTCCAGAGCTGCCGTATGGCTGCTCCTGCGTTTTTTGCTTCATCTCCTCTACCGTCGGAAATCGCCGTCCTTTCATAGGATATGTTAGTTTGGGGGAACAGCTGGAAGTCAACGAGAGCCAGATCAGGAGAGTAGTGGGGCTGGGGAGGAGAGTTCATGGAGTTTTTGGCGAAAAATTCGCGAATCAGGAGCGCGGTGTGACAGGGCGCGTTGTCTTGGCGGAAAAACCGCTCTCCTGTCGCCGAAAATTCCGGCATCTTCGGCCGGATCTTTCGGCGCAAATTGCGTAGGGTTTAAAGGTAACGAAAACGATTAATTGTTTCACCTTGTGGGAGAAATTGGAGGTAAACAACGCCCTTTTCATCAAAGAAATCGGTGAGCATGACTTTGACACTTGATCTCACCTGGCGAGCTTTTTTTTGGGTCGTAGAGAGGTTTTCGACTTCCAGTGTGTGACGTACTTGCGGAGTTGTGTCCCAATTCCCGCGTACAGAACACTCGTGAAGACCGTGTCTGGGTCCAAAAGAAAAGAATAAATCAAATACGCTCAATAATACTCACTCGATCAAATAAATAAAATAATAACTCTCAAGAAGGTAATGGGAAATGAAATTATAAAACAATTAAGACCCACTTGAATTTAATCGGCAAAACTCGAAATGAATGAAACGAAACGAACTCCTTTTAAAATGAAATAAATAACCTATGCTCGGATTGTATTAAATGACAATAAAGGACAATGGGGAAAATGAAACACAAAGCTCTGATCGCTTACCTTATTTCACAAACCAAAAAGGGGAAATTAAACACTGACTTTCAGGAGAACAGATTCGCTTGAGGCGCCGCTAGCCGTTATGATAACCGACTGGCTCCTCTTGCTAATATAAACAGCGGCGGGCTGCACGGGTGACGGTCAGTGTTGCCACCTCGCGCAGTCCGCCGCGAAAACCATTACAAGTGAGATGATTGAATCTTGGTTTCCACACCATAAGCTTTCCGAAGCATTTCAAAAGTTGATTTGTCGTTAATGATTTGTCCAATTTCGACAAAATTTCACGCAAACGCGCTGATCTTCCTTCGCGTCCATCACAACAAAAGACGTTCACACAAACAGCTATATAATCGAACTGGGGAAGGTTAGAGCAATAAAACAAAAAGGATGTTATTTGGGAAGGTTCACGCTAAAACTTGAGCGCTAAAGCAACCCTCTTCATTACGATGAGGGTGCTCAATTAAAAAAGTTCTGGAACTTTTTGATCAGAATGAACGATAAACCAAGAGGCTCAATCTCCTATTTCCGCGGAATCCCTTCATTCAGTGTTTGATTTGAAGCCGGGTAGCGTGTTTAAACTCCCGCCAGTACAGGAAGCGTAACAATAAGGAAGATCGTTTCTTCGACCGCTCCCAAAAGCTGCTCCTTCTTTTTGTCGCAATGCCATCTCCTCCTGAAAAGGCGTAATCGCTACTTGTTGAGGCCAACTTATAATTTGATTTGGCGAGCAAAAATAAAAAACAACAAACATCCCATTGTCTCCGAAGACGAGGTTCGGGGCCGAAATGAAATCTGCGATTCTAAGCAGCGGACGCTCTACTGGAATAATTCAACGGCGCCCAAACAGAGATGTCGCTTCACTCAGGCGTTTTTGGTTTATTATTCATTCTGAATGATACGCCCATGTTGTCGATTGGAACATTGGAACCCAATAGATTCCAAACTTGTATGATTTCAAGAGTGTACTAGTACCTTGGATGATATTCTTTATCTATATGAACAAATATTGGGTAATCTGGGAGCAAGAAGAAAAGTTCCGGGTGTTTTCGATGATTTTTCGAAGGCGTTTGACACGGTCTGACACAAAATATGAATAGCAACGTTGAACAAGTATAAATTTCACGCTACTCTCGATTATATTCAGAATTATTTGGATAGCCGAAAACAACAGATGTAGGAAGTCTCAAGTGACAACCGTATCCTGACGTGTGGCGTTCCACAGGGCACAATTATTAGTCCAGCGGTGTTTCTAATTTCTCTGAATGATAATTTTATTATATTTTTTTAAATTTTATATTTATTTCCATTAAAAAATACTCAGATAAATATAGATCCAAACATAATGCAACACGTCAACATGTTGGGTGATACAATTTTAAATAAAAAAGAAAGGATGTCTACATAAACAGAAAAAGTCGAAAAGGAAATTATTAGAAACTATAATCCCACTTTGAGTAAAGTCTAGGCTACCAAAAAAAACTAATTATTCCTCAAAGCAATTGGGTTAGGTCCGCCAGTAGGCAAATTACTAAAGTTAACGTACCTGTTAGGTGAGTATATTATAATAATCTCACCAGCCAGAGGAGACGGATTCCCCTAACAGGTACGTTAACTTACTAATTATTCCTTATCTAGAAAAATAATAGAAATACAACAAAATAAAAAGAAATACAGAAATCAACGTACAGATACCAAGAAATAAGATAGCTTCACGGTGATTAGGAAAATTTTTCTGAATTAACCGCGTACAGGACACGAGTGAAAGTCTGTCATGGCCCAAAAGACGAACAAGTTAAATATACTCACTTGATGTAAAATAAACAAAATAATGCCTCTCAGGAAAGTACAGGGAAATAAAATTATAAATCAACTAGGAGTCACTTGACGATATCCGCAAGTTCTGCATTCGTTATCTGTTCTGGCTGAAGAAAGGGCCTCCCAAACACACGACGGCGCAATGCTGCGAGTCCATTGCATACGCGCAACGCATGCTCAGCCGTCTCTAGCTCCACCTCGCAGAACCTGCATACCTGTACATCGCACTTGCCAATATTTGCAAGATGGTACCTCAGCGGGCAGTGGCCTGTGATAGTGTCCTTCCGTGGTAGTATCCTTCCTCCCCAGTGCAAGCACCTCCTTGGCCCTTCCTTCGGGGAGTCGGATGAAGAGTTTTGACTGCCTAATGCCAGGCAGCCCCTGCCAATGGGCAGCCCTGCACATATCCTCCCATTTGTCAACCTCTCTACGTAGGTGGCTCCTGGTAGTCCCAACAAAGGGCTCAGAGCCAATAGGGATCGGCGCCGATCCCTTCTTCGCCAACCTATCAGCCCGTTTGTTTGACCCTGATACCCTTGTAGCCGTCACTGTGTTACACTGTTGTCCTCGGCCAGGGCCTTCAGTCCAGTCAGAGACTCCCACACCTGCTGCGATGTAAGACAGTATGAATGTAAGGCCTTGAGAGTGGCCTGACTGTCCACCAAGATGTAGATTCTCTGACAAAGGTGGCAAAGGTGGCTGCGGTGATGGTCTGTGAGCAGCTGCTGTGAGCAGCTGCTGCACACAGACCATCACTGCAGCCACCTTTGTCACACCACAGCCAGCGACTTCAATGGGATCGCCACTCTAATTCTCGGCTGAAAGATGCCTGCCCCAGCAAGGCCACCCTGCACCGAGCCATCAGTGTAGTATACCAGGGCCCCAACTTCAAAAGCGGCAACTCCCCATTCCCGTGTGACATACTCGAATATAATAAAAAAATTCTGACTACCCAAAAATTATAATTAAAAATTGTATATAATAAACCTAGAAGACATCCCTCATATGAATCATTTAGGGAAACTAAAGTATTCACTTTTGACAAACTACCATAAACATTATTTACTAACAACTTTTAGCTGGCTAACTTAAAGAATAAACGGCCCTAAATTGAGATACCAATATGGATGACAATTGCGGGTCTTAACTGGGGGATAATTAAATTCAACGAACAACAGTTTGTAGGCCTGGTGCCACCTTGGAAAGAGCTTGGAAAAATTTAAACAAAAAAGTAGGTAGTATAAATTAGTAAATAGGAATGAGGCAAATGATAGGAGGATAGGTATTGTGCATGCAAAGAAGAAATAGTATTAATGCAAGGGGATCTCTGAATAAGTGAATTGATTGCGGGGGAACGAGAGTGGCGAGTAGCACGAGAGCTGAGAGACGAGTGTGTGCTTTGGGGCATTGTCTGGGAAGAGTTGTGAGTTGGGAAATAGGCGAACCAAGGATTTTTCAGCGTCAAATTGTGAGGGGGGGGGGGGTTCAGTTCTGAGGTCTGAAGAGACGTTCCGAAACACCGTCTCGGTTTTGTTTACGTTTCTCTCCGGCGTCAAATATTTGCGCTCCTACTCGATCCACTTGCCAGGTTCTCCGTGAAATTCACTTCTAACTCGGAGCCTGGTTATCCACCTGGTTATAACGATGTAGGTCGAGTACGTCAGCCTTTCGATTAGGCAATGCGTGAACCTTATCACGGACTAGTTCAGTTGGAAGCGATGAATATTCAATAATTAATCGCCTCTCGCTTCGTTTTCTGGAATTAAGATTGGCTGAGTATTACGTTTTCTCGTTACCTCACACAGGTATGGGAGGTTGATGGAGAATGAGATGGAATTATCGGACGTCTACGCGTATTTTAATTATTGCTGAGCATTCAGTAACACCAGTAGCGTGCTCGAATGCTATGAACCCTACTTGTTCTATCGTTAGTTCCCGAGTATTATTAAATTGTCATTAAAAGCGCTATACCTCTGTTTTACCCCAAATACGGTTTGTAACAAAGATTTGAGGCGAGTTCAATCGTCCTGTTGGCAGTTCATTTTTCCATACTGCTCCCCATGTTGCTTAATAGGAAGGAAAATTGTGACTTTTTCGAAGAGTTTTCTTCAGATCTTCAAGTTTCAAAGGCTGCTAGGTCCAAAAATCGCCGCTTGAAATATCGCTTGCGACGCATCACACAACTTTCCATGGCCTCCCGTGCTTTCAGTGATTCTCTCGACACTGGCAATTACATACGTTTGTTGGGTGCACGAAAGGGGGAGCTGAGGATCGCAATAAAACTGAAACTTGGTGAGCGTGAGGAGGACTGTATTATACGTGCGTGCGGAATTGAGTAGAATTAAAATTGAGGTGAGATGGACTACAAATGGACGACACAAGGGCAGTACTCGGAACGCGTGAACTGGCGCGGGCAACCGTATGAGAGAGTGAGAAGTTACTGGGTTGGTAGTTGGAAGCAGAATGATTTTGGAAGAGCTCTGTTGTCGATAGGAAAATGAAATTGGGGGAAAAGAAATAAAGGAAGGGGAAAACCTAGGAAACGGGGCTGGGGGACCCTGAGCTGAGGGATTCCCGCAGGCGTAGGGCAGGTATTGAAATAGTTGGAGACAATTAGGTGGTCGGAGATAATGACACAGAGAAGTCCGAGGTCAAGGACTCTAACCACTTCGACACTTTGCATCGAACAACGTTCATTCTGTTCAGCTTGACAACAGGAGGGGCTCATGGTTTGGGAATTTATTGTGCTGCTCCCGTCATTTTCACGCGGATGAGAATTTCGTGGTATTGTGGCGTCAATTGAAGGTGTCAATACACAAAATTTAATCGTGACTTTTTGAGAAAAAAAATTGTTTAGCGTTGGTTAGGGCTGGTTAGTTGAGTTTTTGATCACTATGATAGGGCGTGGGTTCGAATCCCATTTCTGACAAAATTTTTGGAGAGCCGCTGACTCAGGCAAAAATTACAGCGATCCCGAGCGCCCATCTAATGCCCGACTTTCGTCGGAATATGAATCTTCGTCTACGACCACTAGACTACACTGGGGTGCCTACAATGGGAGTCAGGCGGTACATAAAGTTAGTTTTGGGTGGATTTAGTCCACACCGTGGTAACCTGCAGGCTAGATATCAAATTTGAGCTGTTTTGGTGCAGTTTTATGGACTCAGCATGTCTGATACGTCAAGATCTGAAGAGAACTCAACTTTTTTTTTCAGCCGATTACTAATCACCGATTACTCAGCCGATTAAATTTCCTTTCTACTGCGTAGAGCTAAAGAAAGTAACAGTGTAAGTGCCTACGTGCACCAAAGTAAAAAATCAGAGTAGTACTACAATAATCCGCCTGTACGATGGGTGGTTATCGATGGTCATAAGACTTTTTGTGCAGTTTCCCCTATAACTCCGGAACTCCATGCTCGAGTCTCTCCTAAAAATTATTTGACAGCAACGTCAGTCAGCTGTACGTGGATCACTAAAGGTCGTGATCTGACTAACAGCAGCCCAATAAATTCACATCGTATACTTGAAGCTTAAAGTCAAGTTCACGCTCGTATGAACTGACTGAGAAATAAATTGGCTTTCAGTTAAAGCCATTGTTTGGGGATACCCTGAAAACTTTGGTCAATGATCCGTGGTTTACACTGTGTGATTAAAGGGCTTCCTCGTGTCACGGACTCCAGGTATATTGGACTCTCTTTACCGCCCATGCGTCATTCTCGTGTGAAGAGCCTTCTTGCCCGCCGTGAGCTGTCAGTTCGACTAAACTGAGTCTCATCAGCACAGTGAAACGTGTCGCATCTCCGATCCCCAGTGACTTGGTTATGTTCTTTCTTCACCGTGATCTCAAGTGCTTAACGTGTTCATGTATCAATCTGTGTAACTCCGAACGTTACCGTCTTCCGCAGTGTCCCCACTAATTCTTGCATTTTCTCAAGTTCACCTCTTCCTATTTTGCGTTAAGCAGCCATAACGAGGTAGTTGTGGGTGGCATTATTGTGTTTTAACGCGTCTGGTAGATTCATTGGGGCTCCGTGTTGATCACGCTCAAACGACTTGACTAACTTGACTCTAAAAATCGAATCAAAATGATTCGATCGAAGCTACTCCATCCCGCATACCTTGGCGCCACATCGAGGTCGCCGAAACGATACGATGGCCATAGTTCAATACCGTCAAGGACGAGCTCTGCGGACATTACTGTCATTAACGACTTGTCATAAGCGAAAATGCTGTACCGCGTGGTCGACCGCCAACCTCCAAGCGCGCGTTCGCATACTTCCTTGAGAAAATATCGTGCCTCCGTGTAATTCACATCACGCGCGTTTCGTATTTTCGTTTTCATCTTCCCACGTTCGTTCGCCGGCGGAGCGTCACTATTTTTTTCCCGTCGCTTCTCTCCAGATTCTCCCTCTCAAATTAATTCGTTCGTCAGAACTCCAAAATTAACCGATCTTTTAATTAACCGATGCCATTAGTCATTGTTTTGGCTGCCTGCGGTTAAAATCTAACGAGTTTCGAGGAATTTCCTCTTTTCGTTTTTAATAGCTTCCGTCAAGGTGGGGGGAAGAGTCGTTCTGGTTGTTTGTTCAATTCTAATTTTACTATCGTAATAAAATTGCCCATTCGACTAAAGTTATGTAAGTTTCTTTTAAGCAGAAGCTTAAACGCAGTACGTGAAATGGTCATTTTCCCACAAATGGGAATTTTACGGTATAATTACCTTATTAAGAGCTATCTATATAAAAAATTTAATCAAAATCTGTGGAGCCGTTTTTGAGAAAAAAAATATTTGGTGTTTTGATCACTATGATAACTATTGTTAAATGTCGGTGAATTTTGTTCATACCCTTATTTTGGCGTCCCATGGTAACTTGCGGGCGAGATATCAAGTTTTAGTTGATTTGGTGCGGTCGGTTTCTCTAAAAATCGTTCACAGACACACAGACCATTTTTCCAAATAGTGTTTTTCGGACTCAGGGGGGTCTGGAACGTAAAGATCTGAAGAAAACTCAAAATTTTTTTTTTAGCCGATTACATAACTTTTCTTTCTACTTTGTAGAGCCAAGGAAAGTAAAAACAGTGACTTGTTTTAAATACGTAGGAGACAGTAAGTATGCCTATACCATCGTACGGTGGTTTTCTCTAAAACTCGTTCACAGACACACACCCACACACAGACCATTTTCCCAAATAGTGTTTTTCGGGCTCAGGGGGGGTCTGAAACGTAAAGGTCTGAAGAAAACTAAAAAAATTTTATTTCAGCCGATTACATAACTTTCCTTTCTACTTCGTAGAGCCAAGGAAAGTAAAAAACATAAACGACATATTATAGAGCGGAGGAGAACGAACGAACAAGCAAAGACGCTTAACACATGAACGCCATTAAGTCAGGTGGCGGCTTATTGGAGGAGCAACTGAAGTCAGCAGAGTGACGCTCTAACACCCCCTCTCAATCGATGACTTCATGATGAGATGAGTCCAATACGCAACTTAATGACACTCCGTGGGCAGGTATGAAAGAGTTAGCGTTCCTTCCTCGACTGCTTGCCGAACGAAATGATGGTGCATGTCAATGAGGGGTGTGAAGACACGTACACTCTAGAAACGACGACTGAACGGGACACTCAAGTCTCGAATCAAAAGTGTAAGTGTAAACGGCAATTCTGCGTGGACTTACGAACGGGGCTAGCGCGCCGAAGCGTTGACGGTTTTGAACGCACTCCTGCCGAAAGTCAAGTGTGTGAGTGTGAATACAGTTGTGTGATCACATCATCAGTTTTGCGTGAGGGTTGGAGTGGAGTTAGGAACGTCGTCGTTCTCGCGATTTCCTCCTGTTCTTTCTGTGATAAAACCTGTTTTTTAGTGCTTCCGGTCGCCCAAACATGGTAGATAGCAGATGCTGGAGTAGGGAAGTTCTCACAAACTTTATAGAGATTTTCCATGCATGTGGAAAATCAAATCAAAGGAGTACCTAAATAAGAATCTGAAAAACGAAGCCTACGACAAGCTTGTTGAATTTTGAAAGCCTATCTTTCCAAGTGCTAACCGCGATTTCCTATTCAAAAAAGTGCAAAGCCTCATAGAAACGTAGAACCTCGTACAATGATGCCCTGTAGGTTTCTGGAATAACTGCTGACAGCAATGAAACTGAGATGCCAGTCGTGAATTTCAGATCTTCATAGGAGCGCCCAGTTGCCAAATACCTCAAAGTGGCCACAACGCGTTGCTCTGCAGATATGCTTGCTCGCATAACTGTACCTTTTTAGCGTTTTTTTTCTTTTACTAGATCGACAAGTAAGTCGAATGTTGGACCGTCCATTCTCAGGTAATTCCGAAAGTCATCCGGGTAGTTTTCCCTTAGTTCTTGAACAAGCGGTGCATGACTGAAGTCTTCCCTGTACCTCTTCACCCAAATACGCCGTTTTCTACCAAATTTCTCCAGCACATATATCACAAAACAACAGGCAGCAGCTAAGACTGCGGCCTGCCTGTTGCTCTATACGAGAGCCATGATACCTAACCCTATCAGGTAGCAGTTAGCACTGCTGAGAGATGAGGGAGGCTTGGGCGTGCGGTAAAAAATTTCCAATTTTTCCTCATTCCACACGCCACTCAGGAGTGAGGTTAAAACTGAAAGTTCTGCGTTTACACTTACAATTTTGAGTGGGCGAACTCAGGTGCCGCGTTTGCGTGGGGTTAAGAGTGTGCTGTCCAATAACAACACACTCTTGCGTGTTCCACTCTTGAATGACAGACGCCTGAGCGACATTTCTGAGCGCACGCAAGAGCGGGAGGACAAAAAATTGGAGCGTGGAATTTTAACCACACTCAAACTTCCACTCAAGAGTGTCCCGTTCAGTCGTCGACTCTAGAGTGCACGTGTGAAGGGCCCTAATGCGGCTGTGATGGATAGGATTTCCAGCAAGACTTTGAGCTCCTTGACTGTCGGAAAACACACAAATGGTTGTTTGAGGTTTGCCAAGGTTCTCCAACAAAGTTTTCATATAGATTGCTTCCTTGGTGTCTTCAGACAGAGTATTCGGCCTCAACGCTGCTGAGGGCTATAGTGTGATGTTTTCTGGATGCTGGCAACGTGTCGAAAACGCTCAAATTGAATTTTTTTTGGTTAAATACCGCTCGATGAGTTGAAGCCTCCGATTTTAATTTTTTCCGCGTCGATGGTTCGTCACGAGGAAGGCCTAATGAGAAGAGGCTGTGGAACCGTCAGAGCGTGTCTTCCGAGCGAAAAATGAAGAAGAGCCGTCAAGGTCTCCGGCAACTGTAGTTCTTGGTTTGCCTTGCTCCGTCAAATCGAATCGCGTGCTTGATGTTTAAAAGATGAAGCGAGCAGCTCATTTATTTTCGCCGTTCTCCGTTCTCAATTTCAATCCGGGTTTGGCGCAATTTCAGGAAATGCAATTCTTGACGCTGAGAGTTGCATTCGCTGAATTCGATTGATGAGACAGATCAACATGAAGCAACACTGTTAGAATTACGTTCTTGTTTTATTCACAATCAGGGTATCAAACGCACCAAACAGAAAATTATGGTAAGTACATACTGTAAGCACATTACTGTCCTTGGCTCTACAAAGTAGAAAGGAAAGTTATGTAATCGGCTGAAAAAAAAATTGAGTTCTCTTCAGATCTTTACGTTTCAGATCCCTCTTGAGTCCGAAAAACACTATTTGGGAAAATGGTCTGTGTGTCTGTGAACGATTTTTAGAGACAACCAACGTACCAAATCCATTCAAACTTAAAATCCAGCCCGCAAGTTACTATGGGACGCCAAAAAAAAAGGGTATGAACAAAATCCACCGAAGGCTAACCATAGTTATCATAGTGATCAAAACACCAAATATTTTTTTTCTCACAAACGGCTCTAACGATTTTGATTAATTTTTTCATATTGGTAGCTCTCAATATGCCAACTATACCATAAAATTCTCATTTGTGGGAAAATGACGAGAGCAGCACAATAAATTACCAAAACGTTCGACGAAATCGATTTTAGCACGGTTTTTAGAGAAAATAACCGTACTAAATCAGCTGAAACTTGATGTCTAGGCTACAGGTTACCATGGGACACACAAATAAGGGTATGGACAAAATCCACCGAAAGTTAACTATAGTTATCATAGTGTTCAAAACACCAAATTTTTTTCTCAAAAACAGCCGCGGTATCTCACCAGCCGGAGGAGACGGACTCACCACCTTATTATTTCCTTCTGTCCTCCAACCTATTAAGTTCTGACGAACTTGTGGTCGCCGTTAGAGCTGATCTCACGAGTATACTAAAACATAAAACCAGGAAACGGAAAACTTGGCATTAGAACAAATAAAAATAATCAAAAACAAATAAAATAAATTCTTTGGTCTTAGCTAAAACCTTTTTTACTTTCCTTGGCTCTACAAAGTAAAAAGGAAAGTTATGTAATTGGCTGAAAAAAAAATTTGAGTTTCCTTCAGATTTTTACGTTTCAGACCCCCCTGAGTCCGAAAAACACTATTTGGGATAATGGTCTGTGTGTCTGTGAACGATTTTTAGAGAAACCGACCGCACCAAATCAACTAAAACTTGATATCTACCCCGCAGGTTATCATGGAACGCCAAAATGAGGGTATGAACAAAATCCTTCGAAAGTTAACTACAGTTATCATAGTGTTCAAAACACCTAATTTTTTTTCTCAAAAACAGCTGTAACGATTTTGATCAACTTTTTTATGTTTATAGCTCTCAATATGGCAATTATACCATGAAATTCCGATTCGTGGGAAAATGACGAGAGCAGCACAATAAATTATCAAACTTTTTGACGAAAAGAGTTTTTAGCGCGGTTTTTTCCTTATAAACTCCGCTGGAATATTTGTAGAATGTTAAAAAAAATTGGAATTGTATTCCAATCCAATACCTATAGGGTGAGTGTTTACAAATGTTCATGAGATAATTGGGCTCACTGCAGAAATTCCTGAATTTCAACTACCGCCGTTTCGCTTACTACCAGTTCCAAAAGTTTTTAACCAATAACTCTGCAAAAGTAATTACTATCCTTCTTTTAAAAAATTCATGTTTACAGCCTCATTGATTATCTGTGTGCCAATTGCTCAATAATGGTCCTGGAATGAGTACGAGCAGCACAATAAATTTCGGAACTGTAAGCGCTACCCCTTCCTGCTTCCGTGGAGTGTTGTTTGACCAAGTTCAAATGAACTGAGCGGTAAATGAATTGAATAAGTAGACAACGCCATATAGAAAGTGAATTGACGTAGAGCTAAGTTTTTGTATTCATAACTCCAAAAAATAACCAAATGACCTATTTTTCAACAATATCCATGGCCCGTGCTGGAATATCAAAATACGTCACGAGAAGGGACAATTGACGCACAATTTTACTTCGCTCAACTTAAATTCACTGAATTTCGTGGCTTTCCCTACCAATTCAATTGACTTTTCAGTCAATTCATTTGAACTTGCTAAAACATAACTTCACGGTGGTAGAACATGGTAGCTAATATCGCATCACCTCAATTTCCTAACATTCTGGCAACATTTGAGCAGAGCTCGTAAGGAAACAACTACGCTAAAATTGGTTTTCGTCGAAATGTTTGTCAAAGTATTGCGCTGCTCTCGTAATTTGGCGGGATTGTCGTTTATGGCTGTCTAGACAAAAAAATTTATTAAAATTGTTGAAGCCGTTTTCGAGGAAACAATATTTAGCGTTCTGATCGCTGTCATAACTAAAGTTAGTTTTTGGTGGATTTAACGCTAAAATGAAAGAACAGGGACCGCTTCCTCTGATGAGGCAATATATCGATACATCACGGCCGAGGTCAGGTTATAGATATGCCCGACATCGTAGGCTCTGGTGTCGTGTTTGAAATTAGAAATAACGACAGCTGTTCGATAATTATTTAATGTTCATTATGTAATAACCCGTTATATAATTATTTTAAATGTACAAAGACAATGAAAAGGAGTTAATTCAATGAAATTAAAAACGGGTATATGAAATAAATATGAGATAACTAACGGTTTGGCGAAACACAGAGCATTTAGGAGGTATAAATTATTGCGGCGTCATCAAGAACTCATTCATGATATCCTGATTGTAGAGATTTTTGTAAGTTTTCAGGACGTACTCCTGATTGATCATCCTTCAATTGGGCGTCGATTATAAGATATTTTGTACCTTTCGAAGTGGGAAAACAATTGAGAATAAAATGAGTAAACTGGCAATAAATTAGTAGTAATAGAATGAATTCGCAGAAATCCATTCGTAAGCATAGAGATGTCTAGTAATTTGAAACCCCCTCAACTACTGTGATAGTTCTTTCTCATTCTGTTATCGCCTCGATAGTTCTGTTCGTAGCCTACGATGTCGGGCATATCGATAACCTGACCTCGGTCGTGATAAATCGATATATTGCCTTATCAGACGAAGCGGTCCCCGTTCTTTGTTTCACCCGATTTAACTAATACCCTTACTTTTGCGTTCCGTAATAACCTAAAGGCTGGAAGTTCGAATGAACGGGAGTGAAAAATAAATTGACTTACTAGCGCAAGCCGTAAAAAACTCACTGGATTGACGTAGAGCCAAGGAAAGTTGTGCGATGCGTCGCGCTTGATATTTAAGTTTTTTTCTATCCGGACAGGGGTTTTAATCGGAGGAGAAAGTGAGTTTTAGTGGTTTTCGACGTCTTTGGCACCTCTAAAGGCGACACATCGCGAGAAGCATCTGGCCGAAGAAAAAAGTCCTTGGACCGACAGGAAGAGTTGATTTTCAACTCCTAAGTCGTTTAGGCGTAGGTTTCTCGCAATGTCTGGTAGATTTATAATTTACAATTATTTTTCTGCCCGCTCGCCCGATGTTTTCGTTTTTTTTTTTTTTTAAATTACCTTGATAGACCGGATAGTTATTTCTTGGCAGTGGTTTCTAGTTTCATGAGTAAGATGCGTAGAAAACGGAATTAACATGGGAATGCGTTGACCATTTGCAGCATAGTTTTTTAAAAATTCATGAACACCGTATTATTTTTTGTTGTTTATGTTCCTTAACATCACTATACGGCAGAGGCGACTCACCAAGCTCGGTATAGCTAAGGTGCCACAGGCGGTCTATGGACACCTGGCTATATTCAGGGAGTTGGAGACCTTTGAGGAGCTCAGCATGATCACGGACGCAATCGTGCCCATGTATGAGTTCGAGAGGAAATGTAATGTTCAGCCATTGGGAGGTCCATGGAACAGCCGCCACCAGTTTAACATCATCTTCACAGATGGATCGAAAACTCTGGAGGGAATAGGATCCGAGGTGTGGATAAGTGGCTCTGGAAGGAGTGGGACGCATATTGCCCTAGGCCCCACCCCATCGGTTTTTCAAGCAGAGATTTATGCTATTATCGCCGAGGAATCCTAATGCACGCGAAAGGTTGTAGCAACAGAACTACCAATATATTGACCGATAGTCAAGCGTCGTGCAAGGCGCTAATGAACTACTGCACAACGTCAAAACTGGTGCGAGAGTGCAGGATGCGGCTTAACTCCCTAGCAAGTGAGAATAGAGTTAATGTGTATTCCAAGACACAAGGGAATCATTGAAAATGAGAGGGCCAACCATCTGGCCAGACGCGGTTCATCTATGGTACCTATTGGGCCACCGCCCCATTGTGGGATTTCTCTGTCACCAGTAAAAAGGACTGTGAGAGAACACGCCAGAAGACTGCATCGAACAATCTGGAACGCTGTAGGAGTAAGACACTCCAAACGCTTTTTCTCAGAGCAATCAAGTGAGGTAAGACCCACCCTTCTGAGGACTGAGAGGAAGGACTGAAGGCAGATTGTTGGGATCATAACCTAGCACTGCACAATGAACAAACACATGTATGTTATGGGTATTGTCGACATCCCTCAATGCAGGTGGTGTGGCATAGATGAGGAGACTCCTCGTTTGGTCATTGGCACTACTTCTCCCAGGATGGATACCAACGAGAACTCTTTCAGGAACTACCTGGCTTTCCTCAGAAAGCTAGACATTGTCCTGTAAGACATTAGGACTGGCACAATAGGCCATCTGACCGCGGTGCACATCCCACCTGTGGGACAGTCAGAAGACTATATATATTTCTTGGTAGTGGTTTCCAGTTTCATGAGTAAGATGATGCGTAGACAACGGGATTAAATGGGAATAAACGCGTGGACCATTCGCAGCATAGGTTTTAAAAAATTCATAAACAACGTATAATTTTTGGTTGTTCATGTTCTTTAACATCACTATACTTTTTTATCGTATGTATTTTTTGTTGTTGATAACAATTATTCTCTTTTTTGCAGGTGAGTACGAGTTTGAAATCTTATAGGCTGTAGAAGTAAGTATAACCGTCTCTTTGTACAAAACAAGTACGAACTCCCTCGCAGTCAGTGGCGTGTCTTGTGGTTTTGAATTTTTCAAGACGCCTGGCAATCATCACACTGGTTAGAGCTAACTGGTAAAAAAAGAATGGCGGACACTGGTACAAGGAGTCGCAGTAATTTTTGAAAGTATCGAGGGAACTGCCACAATTTTATCCAACTGTGCTGCGATTGCCAAGGTATCTTGCGTAGCGCATGCTCAGCACCGGCCGAATTAGTTGGAATCTTGAGCTTGGGAGCTTTCTAACCTGAAGCCTTTCTAATGTTAGCCCTGGGAAAGTTCGAACTGCCCCTTCAGTTGCCTCCTCTTCCAGACAAAACTCAATTTAATTTCTAAGCAGCTACGGTTTTCCCCTTTTTGGATTTTCCAAAGTGTCTTCTTCCCACCTGTTAGTTTACCTCCTTTCCAACTCACAGCTTTTTCCAGACCCAACTCAAGCCGCTCACTCGCGCTCTCCTCTCGTCCCCACCTATTCAGAGACCCCCTTGTTCGCTCTTGAATACTCACTCAAACTCATATCGTTAATAAAATTAATTATTGTTAAAACAGTCTCTCACAATCATTACGTCCATTCATTTATTTCTTTTACTCCAACTCAAGCTCCCCCACTTGTGCGTACTGTATTTTCTGATCTGTGAAAAAACTGAGGTAAAATATTATCGTTCATTTATGGGAATTTAAAAAATTTAAAACTCATGCGTCAAGCTGTGCAAAGGAATAATAAACTGTCGTGTAATAATTTGCGTTTTTACTCTTTCAACCGATCGCGTAACTTTCCTTTTTACGTCGTCGGTCAATCGGCGCTACCAGTGTAGAGATTAGTGTCTGGACAGTTCTCAGTTTAATTTGGCAGCAATTTATTGCTTCTGAAATCTGAAAATCGCGTCAAGCGCCAAGAATTCCCTAGAAACTCGCTTTACCGCCGTTCGATTTCTTAAAAAGTCAAACGTAACGGAGAAGTAGCGAAATTAACACTAAAGTTCCGTCATGAGTTCGGCTTCGTTCAAAAATACGGGTGAGGAAGGTGAGACTACGCAATATTCTCGGTAAAAATAAGCGTTGCCGAAGAAGAGTCGTGATCCAATCGTCTTTGGAAGCTATGCACGCTTAGGAACATCCTTCGAAAGAAGTCATTCGACGGAGAAGTTGGCAAATGAGCTCAGACCGCTGGAATTCAAGGTCTCGGTTACTCTTCCGGGAAAAACTTCCAAATCTCGATATAATTGACGACGCTAAAAAAAAATCCGCGTAGATTCAATTAAACTGACGTTTTACTTATTTATGCGTATACTGCCTACCGTTAGGTTGAATTTTGCTTGTAAGTCAATCAAATAGGGCGCACAAGTGTGCATAGAACGCGGGTTGAGACAAATGAACGTTTTGTAACATAACTGGAATAAATATTAACACTACTCAGCCAAGACATTGAAACTGGTAGGGGTAAGAAGTTTTTTCTACAGGCCCAGAACAGTATGCACGAACCTTCCCAGTGTACACCGTCCCATAGTAAATTATTGGCAAAATCTTAAGGCCAGAAAAATAGTTACATTTTTAAGAATATAAATAAATAATATTAAAAAACAAATGATAACTTCGCCCACCGGAAGAATAAGTTCAAATGAACTTGCGCTCTACGGTGGAGCAACTGAGCCCTAGTCCAAAAAAAGAAAAAGAAAACACCATTATTCACAAGATAATAATTCGGTAAAAAAGGGGGAGAGAGAAACATACGAAGTCTAAAACAAAAATTACAGTTGACTAAACATTAATTGCAAAATTTTGAGGGAAAACCTTAAAGCCGACACAAAAGCATTTTTTCTAAAGAACTCGCGGGGGATTTAGGTATTAAAATTCTACAAGTAGTTAAGTTCCTGGATAATGACAAAATGGACACACGTTCCGGATTGGGACTCCTTTGAACAAAAAAAAAAAGATTGAAAGGTAAGAAGCTGCTGAATGGTTGGAACATCGAACGCTTTATGTAACTGCAACGTGAGAAACCGATTATTTTTATTACAAATAACTTTGAGGAAAAAGCTTTGGAAAATTTGAACTTTTGTGAAGTGACATGCTCCACCCCGATGCTTGATAAGGGGGCTCTCAATACAATACGGGTCAACTGGTTGTGGAACACTAAGTGGTGGGAGAGAAAGAGAGAGAGAGAGAGAGCGAGAGGGAGAAGGAGATTGACTGATTGAAGCAGTTTATTTGACCAACCAGGGAGGATTAGGGCCATAAGGCCCTCTCTTACATCACCCCTGGCAAACAGTATAGGTTACAAGTTAAATCTTGTGCGGTGTACAGAGAAAAAACAAGATAAAAAGATTAACATAAATAAATCACTTCTGGATTGTCCTTTTTCTACGACTTCTGAGTGCCGATCATCAATGCTTTGCCGAATGTCATCAAAAACTTTCTGAGGGAAGTCTCAGTGCTGTGACCAGTGCGGTATACTGACTGCATTGGATCAATGACATTGACATTGTTGAAAGAGAGAGAGCGAGAGAGAGAGACTGAGAGAGAGAGCGCGAGAACAAGAGAAGGAGAAGGAGAGATTGATTGATGGATTATCTTAATTTATCCACCAGGGGAAATTAGGGCCATAAGGCCCTCTCTACCATTCCCCCTGGAATCAATATACAACCTCTTGTGCTACAAAATTACATTGCCCCGCTGTTTTATATACTTTTCCACTAAAGCGACAAATTTCTCTCCCAAAGAAAGCTCAATCATAGCAAAGCACTGTTCATGCCAAAATAAAGTACACTCATACCAACACATTCACGCCTACTGACACATAAACACTTACCTACTGCTATTTGAGAGGGGTGAGTACTTGTATATTCCTCCTCCTC
The DNA here is from genome assembly GCA_020466155.1 of Pachypeltis micranthus. Lineage (NCBI taxonomy): Eukaryota > Metazoa > Arthropoda > Insecta > Hemiptera > Miridae > Pachypeltis > Pachypeltis micranthus. Next base: position 10,671,178 of record CM035781.1, on the reverse strand, counting down.
TCAGCAGCACACAAACTAAAACTAATATACGCAAAACCAACCTCATTCGTGCCAAAATAAATTACACTCATACCAACACATAAACACACAACTGCTGCTATTTTTATTTGCTAGAGAGAGGGGGGGGGGAAGAGATGGAGGGAGAGAGAGAGAGATAATTGTGAGTACTGTAAGACAACTGAGTTGGGGGAGCTGGGAAACGACCGTCTTTCATGAGAACTCATGGATGGATGAGTTTGGGAGGAACTGTCTTTTGTGGAGAGGAATGTGAAAAGAGGGGTGGGAAAATGATATTGGAAAGTCCAGGAAAGGGGGAAATCAATTGTCAATCGGAAATAACTGAAGAGGTAGACTTTCCATGGGTAAACAAAAAGGGCTTGAGGGCGAAGGTTTTTGGGGAAACAATGACTTTTCGTTAGGGCTAATGCGGACGTTTTGAAGGTCAAAGACCAGGCTAATTCGGCCTGACAAACAGAATCAATTGTTTTACAATAGTCATCTCCCCAAAAAATGAACGGGGTATCACAGCAAAACCCAAAATTTTGCCATATTTAACACACCATTAATATAATGCAAAATCAATATAGGCCCCAAGACGGTACCCTGAGGTACTCCTTTATTAACAATTTCCCCGCTAACGCTCCCAGAGTAAACCACGTATTCCACGACTATGGAGCTTTTTACACTTATTGTCATGGTTAACTGTATTAAAAGCTTTCTTAACGTCCAACAAGGCTCCAAACGTACAAACTAAAGTTTTCGGGATTATAGATTATTAAAGTGATACAACCCACCGTACATACCACAACCCCTTTAAAACCCATACTGGTCAATGCTAATAGAGTCACGAAGTTTTAAAAAGGTGAGTATTCTCCTCCTGAGGCATTAAAAAAAAAAATTAGATAGAGGCAAAATTCGGGAAATCGGCTTATTATTGGCTTATACCTTTTCACATTTAGACCAGCCTTTTTTAGGGCAGCCGTACACCAACCTTGAGTTAATTCAAGATTTAAAATATAAGAAAGACCTGTCAACTTTACGCTGATCACTCGATAAAAATATAAGTAGGGGCAATCAAATAAATTCTAGAACGTTAGGCTTTACCATTTTCTATAAAATCAAAGTTGGATAAACGTTCATATAAGCTGATTGGATTAGTTGGTCGAGCGCTAACAATACCAACTTGCCCCGTGGAAATTTGAGAGGTGCGTCACGCCAGACATTTTAAATTCCCTCGCCAGCCGCTCAGATTTCAAAATTTAAGATCTTCAGCTCAACGTTTTTCGCGCCTTGGTGAACTATTTTATTTGAAAACTCAAAAGTTGTTAATATCCTTCGCCAAACAACATTCGTCTCTCGGGAACATGTTTTTCGAGATGCCTGCACTATTGTATTTTTTATTAGCGTTGTTAATTTTACAGACGCTCGACAAACACGACAACAATGAATTGTGTTCCCACGACATTGTGTTTTTACAATATCCCTTTTTATTTGTCTCGTTTCAAGGAAGGAGATGGATTGTTGAAATACATAATATAAACTGGTTACTGTGCGTGGTGTGAATGAATGCGCTTAAATTAATGTGAGGTGGTAACCTATCGACGTCACGAGAGCTTGAAGAATTTCGATCGTAATGTCAGAACAGAGGACTGACTAGTGGTTAAAATTCTAAATAGTTCGATTTCTCAACGCATTTTCAATTGATGGAATGGTTTATCTGGTCTTAAAGAAATGTTTGTTTCTGTTGTCGTTTTGCGTTTTGAAGTGTCATTTTTTGTCGTTGGGGCCTTTCTTACCGACTGTTAAGGCGTGCCCGTGTAGCCGAACAGAATGTTCGTTGCAAAAATCTTAACTGCATTTCGAACTGTGTCGAAGGAAGTAAACGGTCGAGTGAACTTCCTTCAGTTGAATTGAAGCTTGAAATCCCTTGAGTACGAGCCCGCCCTTGTTAATCTCATATTTTGCCGTATTTATATCCCTCTATTTATTGTAAACGTCCATTCACGCTTCAATTCCATCACGTAGTCGCTGTCATTTATTTTCAAAGGGTGCGATATCCTGAACGTGCACAGGCGTTTATTTTAATTATCACAAATCCACCAATTGGGTGCTCATCGTTTCGTTCAGAGATCTTGCTGTATGCTACAGTAGACGTCATACTAAAGCTGTATAACCGGGTATACTGCATTGCAGAACTTCCCTCTCGTCAAAATTCTATTATAGGCTGCAAGAGATCTTTGATCATTGATGTTCTAAAAATGCGTACATGAAGATTGTGTTGGTTGAAAGTGCCAGAAAATTAAGAATCAAGTGGTTGGGGCTCGAAACTGCAAAAAAAATCAAATAAAAAACTTGTGATGTCAGTTTTTAACTTTGTGGAAGATTTTTAAAAATATTCGATGAAGCTCTTTTGTAGAATTTTGTGATGCGGTTTGGTGTTTATTTCTGTTCAAACTACGTTCGGAGAAATTATTGAAGAAAGAACAAAATAAAGTTATACATTTTGGGAAGAGCGTTCGACGGTTTGATTTAAGTATCTTCTTTTTAACGTTTTTGAGCACGTTACAGGGTTTTTGGTGGATTTTATCCAGTTGTCGAATAAATACTGATCAGAAACTGTTGAAATATCTTAAGGTTTGAGAGAAGTTGGCAGTCAGGTGTTACATGCTCGCCCAAAAGGAAAAGGAGACTCACCCCCCCCCCCCTTTGCACAGTGTTGACCGAGGAACTTATCGCGCATCCTTATCGCCGAACTACCTGCTCCGACCAAGGGTCTGTGATTGTGCTTGATCGCGGACAAACTAGTGGCCAGTTGCGATTTACCGCCATTGACGAACAGTTCGAGGCATTCTCCCAATTCTCCTTTTTTTTCCGAGTATTTTTGGTGGCCGCTGCTGGTATTCCAACCACTAGTATCGACGTTCGAACAACCTGAGCAAATTAACTCCGCAGCCCTTGTTTCACAAAGGAGTCCTTCGTGCACAAGGGTCCACATTCTGACATTTGTCAGGATTCCAGGTCAGCCCTATCCATTTTTTCCGCACGATCTGCTACAACTTCTCAGCAACCATCCCGTTCAACAGCCAAATAAACATTCCGTTCCGTGTTATAGTTTTTATAAAGTAAATTATTTATTGTTAACCGTTTTCCCATAATTTATTCGCATTTTCCCATCCTACGTACAGTCCACACATTTTTATAACTTGTGGGGTTAATATTCAGACGCTCAGATTTGGAGCCTTAGAGTCTACATTTCCCCACATAACAGAAAAAATGTGAAGATTTCGTGCAAATTTGATCCGCATTTTTAAAGTCGTTTTGAAGTTTACGTATTTTTAATCGTTAAAAGAAAGTATTTGTTGATTAGTAAAACACGTTGTTAATTCAATCAAGCCTGTTCAGTGAACTGAATGACTCAATGTCCTCGGGAAGTCTATCCTTACAGTTTCAGCGCCACATTGCAATCTCTGGTTTAAGCCTCTCAGTCGAGCTTGTCTTCAGTCTACTCGATCTATCCTGACATTAGCAATTACGTCTACTGCCTTGCCTTATGGCTGGACTTTTTTCAATTCGTCCATCGTCAGCTTTTTCCTTCTTACGCTGCCAGCTTGCGACTTAGACTCACCTCGTTTCTTCTGGCGTTTTTTAACGACGTCGAGTGAATGTTTTTAAGTACCATTGGCACATTGCCTGATACTAGGAACGCAAGGTACTGTGCCAAGCTATTATTTTCTTCGATTTTCCGAATCACCTCCACGTTTTTTTCAGCAACATCACGCCAGAGCATCTGCAATTTCACGTTTATTTTCAGAACGCACATCGCGTTATTTATATTAAGAAGATTCAGTTAATTTATTTGTGTGCCATCAGTCGTATTACTAATCACGATTTTGGGGAGTTTTCCTTGGGCGCAGCCCAACAAAACCTCGCCCAACAGATCGTGCGAAACGCGACAGACAATCTTTGCGTTCACAAAATAACATAAATCTCCGCTCTTTAACGATTAGTTGGATTTCGGAAGTATTAACACAATAACCTCATTGGAGCATCACGGTTCGGAATCGAGTAAAACACGATCTTGCCCGACAACCGCACAGGCGTCTACTCTTCATTTACCGCAGGAGGTCGCTTCGCCAAGGTCTATCGAAAAGTAGGTGGTAGGTACTGAATACCGCGAGCGAGGCGGTTATTGAGTCATACGACCGATGCGTGATCGTGCATTACTCAGTTTTCTAAGGTTAGCATTTTTATGAGTTTCAATTTTCTAACGCATTCCCATCCGCGCCTCAGCCGCAAAGGCTCCGACGTAAAAGTATAAAAATATCGCGTTAGTTATTCGGTTGGAAGGGCGGCGATTATCTGCGATCACTTTTGTGTGGTCTTTTGCGTACTTAACAGACTAATTTGAGATTCATTTCCGAAAATTAATAATTAGTCACGCTTAACCTACCAAACAATTTACTTCATCCTTATCTACTTATACCACCAGTTGAGCTTTTAATTTTTCGCCCTGTGCGACAACTGACGTGACGTCAGCATAACCTTTCTTCCTCAACGTGTGAATAAGTGTTGAAATCTGGTAATAAATAAGGTGAAATCTGACGGTGCGTTCGAGGCTCGGCTTGTGACAGTTGGTTTTTGCCAAATTTTAGACAGAAACTGAGGAAAGTTATTCACCAGTGGGAGCTATGGGGACACTGAAAACAATGTTCTCTGTCGCCTGCCACTATGGCTGGATTATAGAACAAATGGATGTAGAAACTGCCTTTTTAAATGGAAAAGTTCAGTCTGAAGTATACGTAGACCAACCCAAAGGTTTCAACGTGGACAAAAATAAGGTCTATCTTCTCCATAAATCTCTGTATGAACTCCGAGAGAGCCCCCGAGCCTGGTACGACTGCTTCAACGAATTTATGATTGACCTTTCATTAAAGAGATCTGATTACGATTGCTGCCTATACTCCAAACAAGTGCGTGGTATCTTCACTGGAGTAATTCTCTATGTCGACGATCTTCTAATCAGCCCTGGTGCTTTGGTGATTGCAGAAATGAAAGAGAACTTGAAACAGCGCTTCCATATAAATTACATGGGCCTGATTACTAACTACCTCGGCATCTCAGTCACATATAATGTGTCAAGGCGACACATTACCTTGGATCAAACCGAGTACATCACCTCGCTTGCAGGAAGGTATCAGGTCGAAAATATGCGCCATTATAACACACCCATGGAAAAATATCTGATGCGTTGCAACACACAACTTTCCTTAGCTCTACAACAATTCACTTTGCACATGGCTAATTCTATTTAATCAATTCATTTATCACTCAGTTCATTTGAACTTGGCCAAACAACGCTTTACAGCAGCAGGAAGCGGTAGCACTTACAGTTCCAGATTTTATTGTGCTGCTCGTACTCATTGCAGGACCATTATTGAGCAATTGGTACACGGATAATTAATGAGGCTGTAAACACAACTTTTTTTAAGAAGGATAATAATTACTTTTGCAGAGTTATTGGGTAAAAACGTTTAAAACTGGTAGTAAGCGAAACGGCGGTAGTCGAAATTCAGGAATTTCTGGAGTGACCCCCATGTATCTCATGAGCGTTTTTAAACACTCACCCTTTAGGTATTGGATTGAACTACAATACCAATTTACTTTAACTTTCTACTAACACTCCGGCGGAGTTTATAAGGAAAAAACTGCGCTAAAAACGCTATTCGTCGAAAATTTTGATAATTTATTGTGCTGCTCTCGTCATATTCCCACAAAGGGGAATTCTATGGTATAGTTTCCTTATTAAGAGCTATCAATATAAAAAGTTTGATCAAAATCGTTAGAGCTGTTTTTGAGAAAAAAAAATTTGGTGTTTTGATCACTATGATAACTATAGTTAATTTTCGGTGGATTTTGTTCAAACCCTTATTTCTGCGTCCCATGGTAACCTGCAGGCCCGATATCAAGTTTGAGCTGATTTGGTACGGTGGTTTTCTCTATAAATCGTTCACAGACACATACACACAGACCATTTTCCCAAATGGGTTTTTTCGGACTCAGGAGGGTCTGAAACGTGAAGAGGGGAAGAAAACTCACAATTTTTTTTTCAGCCGATTACATAACTTTCCTTTCCACTTTGTAGAGCCAAGGAAAGTAAAACCTGAAGCTTTTGCCAGCAGACACACCGATTACTGATGATACGTTCAGAAACCTTATTGGTGCTTTACTATTTGTAAGTACTGCAACTCGGCCAGTTGTGGCATTTGCAGTAAATTATTTGAGTAGATTTCAAGCATATGCGTCGGCCACACATTTCAAATATGCTAAGCGTGCGTTCAAATATTTACCCTCCACCGAGGACTTGAAATTGACATTTGACGGTAAATCCACTGAAGCCATTGAAAGATGGGCAGACGCCGACTGGGCTTCCGATTGTGCCCGATAAGTCAACCGGTGGAATTTTGATCCGCGTGTTTGGGAATCCAGTGCTTTGGATTTCAAGAAAACGAGAGACTGTCGCCCGGGCTTCATACTATGCAGAATTCATCGCGCTTGCAGGCGCAGTTTCAGCGCTACTTCCTGTGAAGGGAATTATTAGTGAACTATCAGTTGTTAAACCTTGGGGTGCAGTGAAAATTTTTGAGGATAATAGTGGGGCTTGGGGTCTTGCAAGGTAAGGCACATTCGGCAAAAAGCTAAACACATTGAAGTGACTTATCATTTTGTTTCTGATTATGTAAAGCAAGTTAATTGTTGCAAAAATAGATTCTAAGTTCAAAATTGCTGATTGTCGTGACAAAGTGGTGAATGGTTATCCAACCAGATTTTGCACACAAAATGTTTAATACAAACAAATGATGGAAATAAATTTATCGTTGAGCTCATAAACATAAATAGAAAATAAAAGTTACTGCTCGTGAAAAGTCTGAAGCGAAAGCAAAAATAATCTGGCACTTGCCACAAGTTTTCTTCGACCGATGTTTAATGTTCGTGATTCTACTTTGTCCAATAGTCCTTCGACTGTACATAAGTCCAGGTATGATGCTGGTAGACGTTTCCTGAGTATGTCGTCCAGGTATGACGCTGGTAGACGTTGAGTACCGGACTTGCGGGATACTGCGACCCAAAGAGAGTGATAACTGCGCGTTATTTATGACATATTCACTGCAAAGTGAGGAAATGGCAATGAATGACTAATATAAGCAGTTTTAACGTGCACGTGGCGGTACGCGGATAGGTAGAATTGGGAATGGAAGAAAATGGCGCATGGAGCGGGTGATGGTTGGTGTTCTGACGTCACTCACATCGAAACGAAATAAAATATAACGCTTCTGAATGAATAATTTAGTGGAAATTATAAGTGATGTAGGTGCCTGAACACTGATATTTTAACTAAAGCGATATACTGAGCTGTTCAAACTGTTGATGGGAAGACTTTCCATCTTATAGTACTTCAACTGATTCTGTATGTTTTTCTTGTTTTTTGTTTGACTCTCAAGGTATGTTTACATTGGAATCTTTTCCGGTCAAAACTACGACGTTTGTACATTGGAAAAAAAAGAGTTATGTTGGGAAGGAAAGGATATAGGTTGGTGGCCGTCCTGCGCATATAAGCTAAGGCACGTGAAGGACATGCTTTATGGTTGACTGTAGAAGGACTCACTCGTATATGAGGAAGAATAAACGCAATTTCGTTGTATTCGTTCGTTATTTCTAACAGGCGGTGATTATCTCACTTTTGTGTGGTCTTTTGCGTACTTAACAGACTAATTTGAGATTCATTTCCGAAAATTAATAATTAGTCACGCTTAGCCTACCAAAAAATTTACTTCATCCTTATCTACTTATACCACCAGTTGAGCTTTTAATTTTTCGCCCTGTGCGACAACTGACGTGACGTCAGCATTACCATTCTTCCTCAACGTGTGAGTAAATGGAATCATTACACGATAATTTCTACTAGATATGTGGGAACTCTTGTTTAGGTTAGATTACCGAGTCAGTCTGCTCATTTGGATGAGTTTATGGAACTGCTACGTTCTGCGTTGTTGCGAAATTAATAAGATAACCCCAATAGGACGTAAGGTTCAAGCCACATTTCTGAGCTAGAGAGAAATAGTAACCCGTCCACTTTAAAAGGCCGATTGAAATTAAATTTATTGCTAACAAACTGGAAACTCAATTTTCGATTACTTTACACCCGAGCGTAAGCGGTCTCGCGACATTCAGCCGGACTTCCGGATCGTAAGGTTTCACTCACTTGAGGTATGACTACCACCTGCTTCGGCAGACGAGCTCGTCGCCATCGATTTTTTCGACCGTCGGTGACTCATGCAAAAAAAAACAAAAAAAACAAAACGAGTTTCAACGCACTCGGTTGCCCGATCGACCGGTCATTTTGTCAGACTTTCGTTGAAGTATTTTTCCGTCCACATGCCCCATTATACTGAAAACGACGGTAGTTTGAGTTCCAAAATTTCGTGGGCTGTCGCTAATTATTTTATACCCGCAATATACCTTTTTACGCGTACGCTACTTATTGCACTTTCAATGTGTGGTGTTGTCCTTGAGAGGAATTTCTGTACTTACGAAAAAAAAAAACACTAACTGAAATATTTTCGGTATTTTTCACAATTTACAAAGCTGATTTTCCACTTTCTCAAGGGTGAACATTTTGTGTTACCGTCCAGTTGGCTGAAACGGGTTCCTCCTGACTCCCATTTTGTGACGTACTTGGAGAATTTCTTTACAGAATTACCCGCGGAGAGGACGCGAGAGAAAGTCGTGTCAGGGCCCCAAAAAAGAACAAGTTAAATATGTACTCCATGTAAAATAAACAAAATAATGCCTCTCAGGAAAGTACTGGGAAATAAAATTATAAATCAACTAGGACCCACTTGAATTTGATCAGGAAAAAAATAGAAATGAAATGAAATGAACTCCTTTTAGAATGAAACAAGTAACCTATGCTCGGATTGTAGTAAATGACAATAAAGGGGCAATGGGGAAAATGAAACACCAAGGTCTGATCGGTTACCTTACTTCGCACAATATAAAGGGACTTTAAGTACTTGTTCACTGGCTTAAAAAATGGGAGAGATTCGTAAGCGATGCATCCACCAAATTCACCCCTGCCCGTCTATCCCTTGGTAGGGAAATTCAAACACCACCCAATCCCTTCCTGCTATCCCCCTGATCAACACCTTCCGGTGTGGCGTCAGGCGTACGCCAATCTGTTATGTTAAAGGCCCGCAACACTCGCACAGCTTACTACACTGTCCGTCATACCCTCCGGAGCCTACAGGTCTCGGGGATCATGTCCTTATTCGATCCTACACCCTCCGCAACTGGCGATATAAATTCAAAATTGTCTTATAAATACACTACCCCTTACACCGCCACACATTGTAGGCACCTCCAGTGACCGTAGTCTAGTGGTCGTAGACGAAGATTTATATTCCGAAGAAACTCGGGTATAGGATCAGAGCTCAGGGTTGCTGTAATTTTGGTTTATTATTCATTCTGAATAATAACCTTATGTTTTCGGTCACGAAAAATTTTTTACAACTTTACGTTTCAAGACATGGAGATTCCAAATTTGCAATGTCCGTCCGCCGTCCCCCGTCCCCCATCACCCGTCCCTCGTCTGGGCCGTTTTTTGCCTTTAACGTGGTCTGAAAAATTCGTTCTTTCGCACAAAAATCCGATTTGGTATCTAGTTGTGCCCGCCATCTCGGCAATCCGATCGGACGAAGCCCGTGGTTGTAATGGGCAAAAAACGGTTAAAAAAATTAACGAAATGCAGTTCAACGCGGGAACTACAGCGGAAGTCAACGTTTCGTTGTTTGAAGTCCCTCCCTCCCGCCCGTCTCAATAAAAAACCACCCGCCTCGTCCTCACCTCGCAACGCTGCCCGCCTGCTCAACTCCCCTTTCGCCTTGCAACGGGTTCGCTCGAAGCGCCCCCGTTCCTGACGGGGCAAAATCATCAGACGTTTTGTTTCCCTAGTTCCATTGTAGCCAGGACATGTTTCGTATGGTTTACTAGTATTCGATGCTGAATCGAATGGGATGGGGGAGCACTAATACTAGGTCAAGCTGTTCATGAGAATAATAAACCATGGTGTAATAATTTGCAGGGTTTAATTTTATTATCAGGTTGAATACCTGCAATGCGACCCAAGTAGCGCACTTTTCGTTGCAGGAAATGCCACTTGAGCTACTGGAATTTGAGGTTTGCTCTTCTGAAAAGTAGAATGCTCGTAGGCTCCTCTAATTGTTCTCACCACGCAGCGTGAAAAAGGATGATGCCCAGTAGGGCAATACCCCAGGGCCACAACGAAAGCCATTTTTACTTTCCGCTATCGAAAAAATTTCGATTGTCTTCAGATCTTTACGTTTTGAGGCCTACTGAGGCAAAAAAACCTAATTTCGGCGCGTGGTCCGTAGTTCGATTTGTGGGAGAACGGTTGAACCGATTGAGCTGGTTCTTCGTTTGTTTTGTTCGTTATTTTTTTCAGATGCCAAAATGAGGATTTGGGCGATTTCAGTCGATGGGAAAGGGGGGTAGAGGATGTAAAGGAACCGAAAACTAGTATTTTTTGCATTTTTCTCGAAAACGGCTCTAAAGATTTTGAATAAACTTTCAAATTATCTTCTACTAATCAATACCTAACTTTTCTTCTTTATACATGTCTCCATGAAAATACGGTGAACGGAGATATAGGCCTATGAAGCAAAAATAGGTTTTTTACGCTTTATGACAAAACAGGGTGTTTTCAAATAGTTAATACCTACGTATTGTTCTCAATAAATGTTCCTCTGAAAGTCACATTCTCTTGTTTTTCTCTTGTGATCTGTTGGATTGCTCTAGTGCCTTTCTTCTGTCTTCCAAAAACTTTCTCGATTCTACGAACTCTGGTGGTACGATTTCCGGATTAATCCCATTCATCAGATAATTTGGTGCGAATCCTGTCGAGGAATGAATCGTATCGTTGTATTCTCTAGCACACTGAGTGGCTGTTGTAGCCCACGCTATCTTGTATTCTTGTTCATTCTGCCTGCATCTTATCCTGTTCACCATAGTCTAACCCGTGCGTTCGTTTAGTCGATTTGACGATGCGCTGTCTATTGATGTAAATATATGCTTGATATTTTGTTTCCTCAAGTATTCGAGGAATTTTCCTGAGATCAGTCCTCCATATTGATCCGTCAAAAGTGTCTCGATTTGATGCTCTTTCTGAATGCTGTGTATAAGCTTGATGAACTCACTCGCAGTTTGGTGTTTTGAGGCTAGAATATAAATGTATCGCGTAAAATGGTTCACGAGTAAGTGTCAATACTTTTTTGTAGAACGTTTCCCGCCAAAACCACCGATTGTGTCGAGAGACAATCTGAAAGGGGCGAGACGCCGGGCCAAGGTGTCCCATATATCCGTAGCGTCTTCCTCTACGACTTATGTTCTTGATGCAAACCTCGCACGCGGAACAGTATTCAATAACCTGTCTGTGCATATTTTTAAAATAGTACTTTTCCACAAGTAAGTTTGTCATTTGCTTTGCTCCGATGTGACCAAACGCATGGTGTACTCGATGTATTAATTCATTTGATGCTTCTTTGTTCAACATTATTCTCTCCTTATTTTGCATTCTGCGTAATATCACACCATTCCTTATTTCTTCATTCCTACCCAATCGCATCCCATTTATAAGTTTCTGAGGGTCCTTTTAGGGAAATCCAAAACGGACACTAGCTTCGATTGCTTTATTTCACAAAAGAAATCGAAAATAAATGTTCCGAATCCGGGATCAACGATAAATACACATGCGTAATTACACGCCCAACTGAACACTATTACACCCGTTGGTGAACCTCGCATCTTGATCCCACCTTTCGATTATCCCTTCATCCAACTCATCACAGTCCAGCAGGTTGATATTATTGGATGAGGTTTAAAGATGAGTGTACATCTTTACATATATATGTTGAACGGAGATATAAGCCAAGATAACTCAGTAAAGGAGATTTGTCGAGTATTAATTTATCGCTATTCCAATTTTCTCAAAAACGGCTCTAACGATTTCGATCAAACTTATGGAGAACTCTCAACTAACTAGTCCCTACATTTTGTTTCCCTTGAATGTTCCTGTACAAATGCGTTGAACGAAGATATAGCGCCCGCATATGTAGGGGTTGGACCCCGAAAGTTGGGTGTTGCTACGCACCAGATATTTTGGTAATTGGCAGGTGCATTCGATCCACTTGACTTGTCTTCTAGCAACTCACACTCTCATTTCGTACTCTTGCACTATTTTCGTAACCATCAATTCAAACGAGATATAAGCCCAGGAACTTCGGAAAATGAAGTTTGTCAAACTTTAAGATTTTTTCCTTCATAGCAGAAACGAACATACAGCATATGGTCGAATTTAAAAGGGCTGCGGAAAGTTGTGCGATTTCACGCACTTGTTTTTGCGATTCTTCACGTATTTTTCCGCGTCATCGTGCATCCTCCTGAAACGGCAAACTTTATGAAGGACTGGTTGGTTCGAGTTACGGCCATTTCCATGAAATAATCCTCAAAACGTGTTAGTTGAGAAAGTCGCGGAGGCCGTAATTTCCACAGTGTTCGCTGCAGCGTCAACGCACTTGACCCGGAGAATGACTGAACGCATTGCATCACCGATCCGAGATGACTTCAGGTCGCATATTACCATTTATCATAAACTCGTCACCGTTTTGAATAGTGTTGCCCTTTCGATACTCGTCGCTGTTTCTCTCTCTGTACCAGAGCGGGGTGTTTTTATAATTCTGTAGTTGAGGACTCCTCTGGACGTTGCTGCTCATTGAGCGCTCGTAAAACTGAGAGCCTGAGCCTGAGATGGCTTATTTTCTCTCGACTTGACAGCGTAATACTTCAACACAGCGTCGAGAGTGGAAGCTTTAGATGACACGGGTGAATTTTTCGCATTGAGCAAGTGGCACAGGAGCGTAATCGTTCGAGGCTGTTTTTTTTATCTTCGGGTCTTCAACTCAAATTAAATGAGAAGATCAAAAATATGGCGCATAACACATCTGTCAACTCGACGATACACTAATAGCTCTCTCACTAGAATGAGCGCCTAAAGTCCTCCTAAGGAATGCCAGGTATTTCCTACAAGAGTCTTCTTTGCTGTCCACCTTAGGAGAAGTAGCACCGAAGACCTGAAATCGCACCCTCTCAAGAAACACTCCACTGCGGCTTCAGTTGGGCCTATTGCGTGGCGTCTGTGAGCTGCCTCATGTCCTCCCAGTCCCCAGGGTTCTCGACGAAGTGAAAGACAGCCTTGAGGTTCATCGTTGCAACTTCATCAGGCCGTAGCTGAGGTCCTCACATGTACAGTACATGCTCCGCTGACTTTAGACCCGCCTCGCAGAATCTGCAACTCACTGAGGTCCTCACACGTACACAGTTCATGCTCCGCTGCCTTCAGACCCGCCTCACAGAAACTGCAACTCACTGAGGTCCTCACACGTACACAGTTCATGCTCCGCTGCCTTCAGACCCGCCTCACAGAAACTGCAACTCACTGAGGTCCTCACACGTACACAGTACATGCTCCGCTGCCTTCAGACCCGCCTCACAGAATCTGCAACTCACTGAGGTCCTCACACGTACACAGTTCATGCTCCGCTGCCTTCAGACCCGCCTCGCAAAATCCGCAACTCTCTGACTCATTAATATTGGCTTGGTGGTACCTTATCCTGATAATATCCTATGAACAGGCCAATTGCAATCTGTGTATTTCTCTCCGCAGAATCAGGACCTCTGTTGGTCGCTCCTTGATGGGCCTAATAAATAACCTCGGCTGCCTCTGGCCAGGTACGCGATTTTAGCGCGGTTTTAAGAGAAAACAACCGTACCAAATAAGCTGAAACTTGATGTCCAGCCTACAGGTTACCATGGAACGCAAAAATAAGGGTATGGACAAAATCAACCGAAAGTTAACTATAGTTACCATTGTGATCAAAACACCAAATTTTTTTACTCAAAACCGGCTCTAACAATTTTGATTAAATGTTGTGTATTGATAGCTCTCAATAAGGCAATAATACGATAAAATTCCCATTCAAGAGAAAATGACGATAGCAGCACAATAAATTATCAAAATGTTCTACGAAAAGCGTTTTTAGCGCGGTTTTTTCCTTATAAACTCCGCTGGAATGTTAGTAGAATGTTTAAAAAAATTGGTATTGTAGTCCAATCCAATACCTAAAGGGCGAGTGCTTAAAAACGCTCATGAGATACATGGGGCTCACTCCAGAAATTCCTGAATTTCAACTACTGCCGTTTCGCTTACTACCAGTTCTAAATGTTTTTACCCAATACCTCTGCAAAAGTCATTACTATCCTTCTTAAAAAAATTTGTGTTTACAGCCTCATTAATTATTCGTGTACCAATTGCTCAATAATGGACCGGGAATGAGTACGAGCAACACAGTAAATTCCGGAACTGTACGCGCTATCGCTTTCTGCTGCCGTGAAGTGTTGTTTGACCAAGTTAAAATGATTTTTTCAGCCGGTTACATAACTTTTCTTTCTACTTTGTAGAGCCAAGTAACAAAATGCTGAACGATGTTGTTGTGAGCTTCGTTGGGATTGATAATCACCAGTTTTCCACAATAAGCTTCACTACTGAATGTGAAGTTGAGGCTGCACGAGCAAAAAACGTTTCAAGTACAAAGAAAACAATACCAACTGAATATTTTCGGTGTTAGCGACATGACCAAGTTTGCGAGTTCTTCTAAATGTTGCCAGTTTCGTCTTTAAATTTAGTAATTTACCGTTTCCGTAATATCCTAGTTGATTACTTCCTTAAAGCGTCTGTTGCGCACGTTGGCTTCTTTTTCATAAGAATAACTGTTGCGCCAGTTAAAGTCGCTTTACGACCCTCCTTGATCAACGTTCGATTTTATTATCTCGAACCATTTACTGCCGGTCGACGATTGGCTGGAGGTGTTCGTTCACCTTCGTTCCATTTTCACGATTGATCTCTCTCATTGAAGACGCCTAGTCATCAACCCGAACTTCGCGCTTTTCTTTTTTTTCCACCCATTTCATATCCAAAGTTTCTTATTATCAATCACCTTTTTGTCGTTCCGTCAAAATGCAATTATTCTCAAATTGCGTTCTAATTGCTCGAAAGACCTTCGAAGTTTGACGACCAACTGCGATAAAATGAACGACGGTATTTTGTATCGAAGACTTTCAGAGCGGTTTGACGTCAGTCTTTCACATGAGTGCCTTCTTGACCGGTTGTCAAGAATGGGTTTTCTTCGTCGGAGTGACTTAGCGTATCACGCGACTCGCGCAAAATTTAAGTTTTTAAACGTTTGGGATGACGCCAAGGTGAGTTTTTATTTTCTGTAAATTTTCTAACGCCTCGAGAACATTCGGTTTCAATGATACGTTATCGAAAGTAGCAAGGAAAGTAACAGCATCGATCAGGTGCGTGGGGCAGTTTTCTGTATAGGTTGGTAATATGCTATCGTACGAGCCAGTGCACTTGAATCCACAGCCCTAGAAGTGCATGAACGACTCTTTTCGCTTTGTCCTTTTTTGAGATACTCATTGGCAAAGTAAAACTCGTAAATTGTGTTTTTTTTAAATTTACCTTGTAATATGTTTAGTGGTTTCCCATCCGTATCTGGGCCCAAAGTACAGATCAGACGTGAACTCATTAAACTCACCTCAGATATTAAATAAACAAGTAACTCTTCTTGAGGAGAAAACAAGAAAATGAAATTAAGAATGTAAATAAGAGCCACTTTGAATTTGATAAAATAAATAGAAATGAAATAAAAATTGTAAGTAGGGGTTGATTTTAAAGTTTAAAAAAAGTACTTTATTACGTTAATACAAAATCAAAGTTCAACACGGACAGCGTTACGTTATAAGAGACGGGATGGAAGTGAAGCTGCTGCATAATGTTGCAAGGGGTTTGTATAAGTTCTGCTATCAAACGGTGCATAGTTCATTTCTGCGACGAAGCTGATGAGGCTGGCGAGATCAGCGAAGTCAGCAGGTTGAGATCCTTTGAGTCGGATGCGACGATTGCAACGTTCAAGGAGTCAAGGCGCCTATTTGTTAACTTAAATGAATCGAACTCCTATCAATATTTATTCAAAGTAAGCTAATTTGGTCGGTTCTTTATTGAAGACAATATCAAGACAAGGGGTTAATAAACAGGGATTTGCTCACCTTCATCCAATAATATTCAAGCGAGGGAGGAAAACACTCTGATTGATAAGGGAGAGGCTCTATTAGTACGTCGCAGGGCGTGTGAAGAATCCGCTTGAAAAATGAAGCGCAACGCTTCGCAGTTAAGTCGCTCGCCCTTTCCCTCACAGCAGAGAGCGCTAAGGAAGGAGTGCCGGCGGAATCAGAGGCTATATCCTTCACACTCCCCCCTCTAGACAACAAAATTTTGTTGCAAAGAAAAATTGTTGTCCAGTCACACGGCAGCTAAGTCTGTGGTACACGAGAGACAACTAGTAACATAAAGGGCAAATGTTAAAAAAAAAAAAAGAATTGGAAATAAAAGAAAAATGGGAATGTAGATGGGCACACATGGCAGTATTCTCGGGTGGGTAGGGGATGCATAACCCCATGGGGAACGTGGGCCCCTGCAACTAGTATTACCGCTGGGTGCTGGTACCCCAGGAGGTGAGAAACCCTGGGACCTCGTCCCTTCAAGAGTCACAGCGAGGGAAGATCTTCCTAGCACGGCCACAGCTTCTGGGAGGATTCATCCCTATATCCTTCATAACCTAGAGAGGAAGTTGAAAAAATTATTTTTTATATATTCCACGAGAAAAGACAACATAGTTTATGTTAACTGTAACTTAAATTGGGCCAAGCCCTACCAGCAAAATTTTGCTTCTAAAAATTATTATACGACGGTAAAACACGAGTTGTGTTTGAAGGCAGCTTCGGCTGAAGAAGGCAAAAATAATTCTTGGGGTACTATTGGTTGTTTTCCCGATTTGAAATTTGTTTCATATTCATGTCTGCGACCATCCTGGGCTTCTGAGCAACTGGTCCCTCATCTTGGGGTGTAGGTGGCCAATTTCGAAAAACTGAAAAAAGTCCGACCTAGAAATTGGTCTCCTGATTCCCAATTGGCGGCATCTCTTTCTCCTACAACACCTTTTATACGCGAAGTTATGATTCATAAGATCCTCTTGGTGATATTAAACCTTATAACTTCATCTTAATTATCTCTTCGGTCGTCCCCTCTTATTTTTGCTTTCCGCGGCCCAAAGGTACGATATTTACGTTTTGAGGCTTACTGAATCCAAAAAACCTAATTTTGGCACATGGTCCGGTGTATCTGTAGTTCTGTTTGCGGGAGAACGGCTGGACCGATTGAGCTAGTTCTTTTATGTTTTGTTGGTTATTTTTTTTAGATGCGAAAATAAGGTTACTATTTTGATGGTTTTGATTAAACTTTCAAATTATCTTTTACTAGTAACTACCCATTTTTTTTTCTTCATAAATATCTCCATGAAAAGGCGGTGAACAGGCCTAGAAAGCAAAAATAGGGGTTTAACGATTTTAGGCTAAACGGCTTCAATAATTTTCACCAAACTCAAAGGATGTTTTTAAAAAGTTGATATTTATATATTGTTTTCAATCAATGTTCCTCTTACAGTCCACTGAGCAGAGATAAAAATGAAAATGTGTCGAAAATAGTGTTTTTTGCACAGTTTAGTGATTTCCCGAGTAACTGCGTCACTGGATTTCATCAATCTTATGGAATGTCTCCTAGCAATCTATACCCACATTTTGTTTCCCGTAATTATTTTTGCATCTGTCCGTTGAACGGAGGCAGAAGCCATGATAGCTCGGAAAACGAGATTTTTCGAATATTAATTTACCGGTTTTCCGATGGCTCCTTGATTTCGATCAAACTCACGGAGTACTCTTAACCAACTAGTAAATATGTCTTGTTCTACATAAATATTCCTGTAGAAAAGCGTCGAGCGAAGATATAGTGCCAGTACATGTAGTAGGTCGTAGAACTTACGGCGGTTGCGGAAAGTTATGTGTAGCTACGCGCAAAATATTAATTTTGCGGGATCTTCGTTTTTTTTTTGGCGTTGGCTGTAGATGTAGATACACATTTTTACGTCCGTTTTAGTGATGCTTAGTTATTATTTCAGATTCTTATCGTACCCTTAATTGGAATGTTTTAAAGATTTTTACTTTCCTTGGCTCTACAAAGTAGAAAGGAAAGTTATGCAATCGGCTGAAAAAAAAGCGTGAGTTTTCTTCAGATCTTTACGTTTCAGACCCTCCTGAGTCCGAAAAACACTATTTGGGAAAATGGTCTGTGTGTATGTGTGTCTGTGAACGATTTTTAGAGAAAGCAGCGTCAAACTTTATATCTCGCCCACAGGTTACCATGGGACGCCAAAATAAGGGTATGAACAAAATCCCACCGAAAGTTAACTATAGTTATCATAGTGATGAAAACACCAAATTTTTTTTTCCTCAAAAACGGCTATAACGATTTTGATTAAATTTTTTATGTTGATAGCTCTCAATGTGGCAACTATACCATAAAATTCCCATTCACGGGAAAATGACGAGAGCAGCACAATAAATTACTAACATTTTCGACGTAATCGATGTTAGAGTGGTTTTTAGAGAAAACGACCGTATCAAATCCGCTGAAACTTGATATCTAGCCCGCAGATTACCACGGGACATCAAAATAAGGGTATGAGCAAAATCCACCGAAAGTTGACGATAGTTATCATAGTGATCAAAACATCAAATTTTTTTAATCAAAAGCAGCTCAAACGATTTTGATTAAATTTTTTATGTTGATAGCTCTCAATAAGGCAATTATACCATAAAATTCCCATTGGTGGGAAAATGACGAGAGCAGCACAATAAATTATTAAAATTTTCTGCGAAAATCGGTTTTAGCGCGGTTTTTTACTTTTTCCTTTTAAACTCCGCTGAAATGTTACTAGAATGTTTAAAAAAAGTATCTGGTGCGTTGCAACACACAACTTTCCTTAGCTCTACGTCAATCCACTCGTGTACATGGCTTTTTCCTCTTACTCAATTCATTTATCACTCAGTTCACTCGAACTTGGTCAAACAACGCATTACGGCAGCAGGAAGCGGTAGCGCTTACAGTTCCGGAATTTATTGGACTCGTTCGGGAATGGAATGAGTAAATGAATTGAGTAAGTAGAAAAAAAACCATGTACCCGAGTGAATTGACGTTGAGCTGAGGAAAGTTGTGTGTTGCAACGCACCAGATATTATTATTATTTTTCTTATAATTGGAGAGTGTTTTGGTTCTCATTACTAATCGTACTTTCTTGTGGTTCGTTGCCATCACGTTCAAGTATAAGTTAGAGAAGAAGTGTTACTTCATGCTGATAGTTGATAGTTCCGTTTTAAAACTGCCATCGTTTCTTCACATAGTGCGCTATTAATTAAATTAATAAGTAACTTCAACCTGTAAATGGCTTATTTGTCGGCCACAAGGTTCCTTCTTGCGAATTTTTGTGGTCCAAAGGGTTTCTACAGATCGTCGTCTGATTTCGGTGGGCGTTTGGCAGTCAAATTTGCAGGAGAACGGCCTGGGTTTTTTAAAACTTAACGTTGTTCTTCGTTTGATGTTCGAGCGGAAATAATGAGCGGTTTGGTGGGGGGAGGGATGAATTGAAGGAAGATAACAACTGTGATACAGTCAATTGAGTTCAATTGACTCACATCGGTTGAGGAAAGTTGTGCGATGCTTCATACCAGATATTCACAACTGCTGCTGGATCCCCAACGCTTATATAGACTGGCGCTACAATAGAGTTTACATTCAATCACCCTATACAAGCCCCATTATGAGGATAAAGAAGATTCAAACTCAATTCGCCTATTCGTGATTTCCGAAAGTTCTCTTTGGCTCTTACCTCATCCGGCACCAAGTTGCCCTGGAAGCTGCGTTTATGAAAAAACCGGAAGCTATTCTCGCGATTGCCGCGACGTATTGTACAACAATAGGACGCTGAGCGACGTAGCTGTCCCTGATGAGGAGAACTCGACAATGTCCGTTTTCACGACGAATGAAGCGTTTCTGACGGGCAGGAGAAGCGCGAGGGCACGAATGATCGGGAGAAAAATAAACGAGAACGAATCACCAAGTGATGCGTTCTGCGCTGTGTTGAATGAAACCGAATTTGTATAACTCCGACGTGGGGAAATATCCACACTCGGGTCTATTTACAAATGATTATTTCCTCTTCACACGAAGGTAATTGAAGCCTGCATTTGGATCTTCCATAAATTCAAAGATTCCAGCCACACTTTCTCGTCTATGTTAATACAATACGTCAATACATAACAAATAGAAAGGAAGTTTAATTTCACAAGTGAGGTTGCTCCGTGCTGCCCTTCCTTCTGTGACTCATGATTTCATTTCATCGTAGAGAAAATGGCAAAGGCCTAGATCTGGCCGAGGTCTATTTCCGGATTTTCATCACGTAGGTTTTCATCTCGTCTTGGACGTTGATGGCCGCGCGGTACGTGTAACCGCCGCCGTTCACGTCTGTACAAACACTCGAACGAGATGAAGGGCGTAAGTTAAATGAACGCTTCACGATTTCCCTCCCTAACGCCGTCCAATTTGTCCTGGCCCTCGAAACAGCCACCTGACTGTGGAAAGTGACAACTGGGGGGATCTTTCCCTCGGCCTCAGGTGGAACGGCGATTGTCTCACGGGTTGACACACGTCACGTACTCCTTCTGTATCGAACGACGTCTTTTCCTAGTGAGGTAGAACGACTTTTTCCTAGTTCAAGGAGCCTCGGAACTTTCTATAATTTATGTTGTCAGCTCTGAAAAAGATTGAGGTGATTACTTACGCTCTCCCTTTATGTTTATACACGGCTACTCGTAAGAATAATCTGAATGCCTTACTGTTCGCGCCTTCCATTGTTTGTAAAGAGACGAAAGCAATTTAATTCAGTTGTTACGAGTTGAAAATTTGCACTCTTGCACAATGACTGTACTTCCATGCTGGCGTATGCTGTTTATATCATGGTCCTCGCCCGTGCGCACTTATATTTTTGACTACGCGACAAAACAACTAGAGGCGATAAATTCCGATTCAACTGCGCAATAGACGAGTCGAAACACGTTTAGAGATAATTTGCGCGTCAATATTAAATTCCGGGAATATAACGCCTGGGGCTATACAATCACGTGAACACATCATGCTATTGCATCATATTTTGAAACCTCGCAGCTATTAAACATTTTCGAGAATACTACGCAGTAGCCTGAGCCGGCTGCTATTACATCATGCTGATGAGTCATGCCCTTTAACGATCATGTGACCACTCTAGCGTCCCACAAGAATGATGTCACGTCTGTCCCCTCTTATACCACAAGTTTACGTTATTCTACTACAGTTCCTTTATGGCTCAGTTGATATAGAGCTCAACTATAGAATGTGAGGTGCTGCCTTCGATCCCAGGGAAGGAACTTTTTTTAAAAAACCCTGCAAATTATTACACAATGGTTTATTATTCTCATGAACAGCTTGACCTAGTATTAGTGCTCCCCCATCCCATTTGATTCAGCATCGAATACTAGTAAACCATACGAAACATGTCCTGGCTACAATGGAACTAGGGAAACAAAACGTCTGATGATTTTGCCCCGTCGGGTCGGGGAAATTGGAACGGGGCATTTGACCCGTTGCGAGGCGGGCAGAGTTGCGAGGCGAGGACGAGGTGGGCGGTTTTTTATTGAGACGGGAGGGAGGGAGGGACTTCAAACGACAAAACGTTGACTTCCGCTGTAGTTCCTGCATTGTACTGCGTTTCGTTAATTTTTTTAACCATTTTTTGCCCATTACAACCACGGGCTTCGTCCGATCGGATTGCCGAGATGGCGGGCACAACTAGATACCAAATCGGATCTTTGTGCGAAAGAACGAATTTTTTAGACCACGTTAAAGGCACAAAACGGCCCGGACAGCGGACAGGGGACGGCGGACGGACATTGCAAATTTGGAATCTCCAAGTCTTGAAACGTAAAGTATCAAATTTTGAGGGGGGTTGTAAAAAATGTTTCGTGACCGAAAACATAGGGTTATTATTCAGAATGAATAATAAACCAAAAACGACGTCATCCAAACACTCTGGAATTTTATTAGAGGGGGTGGGGGTACTTCAACTATAGTACACTCACCAGGAGGCTCGTGGGATAAGGCTGGATGTCGGGAGGAGGGGGGGGTGTAAAAATGACGTGTTATAACTTAATTGGTACAAAAGTGATGTCATTCAAACAATAGGATTTTTTGTTGGGAGTACCCCTACTATAGTAAATTCGTTAGTGGGACGAGACCGTAAGGAGGGGGGGGGGTAAAAAAGGTCGTACTATAACGTGACTGGTTAGTGGGACGGGCAAACCGAAAGAGTGGTGGTCAACTTCCGGAAATTCGGACAGGAGGTGGGGGTAAAAAAGGTTGTACTGCATTCCACTTTGTTGGCCTCTTCATTCCCTTCTATACCTCTATGGCCTGGCACCCAACTCAGTGTTAAAGTGTTCTCCTTTATCAGGGGTTTCTGAATAGTCAGGCATTCCCAAATCAACCCTGTCGAAATAGTATAAGAAGCCAGGGCCTGAAGGACAATCCGAGTGACATAATACATATCTTCTCCTGCACCTAGGCATGGCTCACTGATCCGTCTGTATACCATGGCGCCCAGCTTAAGCGTGGGACCACCCTCTTCCCATCTGGATCTTTCGTGAATCGATAACCTAAAGTTCAGTTCAAAGTTGTGCTTCATCCACTCCCCGCTCCTGTTTTTTTTTATCAGAAGGTGCGGAGCCACTCTATCCTACCTGACATTGCTCAGTTCCACCATACTTGAAAAATAGGCAACTTTTTCCGCACGTGTGTGCAAGACCTAGCAAGATTTTCAGGGTGGGGGTGTCCAGCAGCATTCACACTGTCATGCAGCTTTACAGGCTTTGAGCTGCAGTGTACTCAACTGCCCCTGCACAGTTTTCGTTCCTGCCCCCAACAGACCAGGGCACCACAGCAGTAACGACCACCCAGTACATCCACTGGACCATCCTCGATCGCAGCCTCTGTGTCTTTCCAACCATCTTCTGGACTGCCCACATCGCGGACTGCCTTTTTTATTGTTGTCACATCTTTACTGATTAACCAGGGTGTGAATGTTAATTATTTACAAAGATCGGGTCTAATACAGGCATTCATGTCTCTGAGGCTGCTGCGAAGTTGCTAATTTCCTGTGATCAGCAGAGTCATCTCTCCTAATGGGCTCAAATTTGGAATTCAAGTTCTGTGGAAATGATATGTAAGTTGATCTCTCCCACGGTCAACTCACGGTCTTTCAGGGTAAACGTTTCGTTTCCATTCCGCTAAATTCAGTTTTGAAATGAACCTTCCATAAGGGAGCAGCGCCTCAAGCAGCTGGCTCTAAGGTCAACTCCTGTCTGAATGTGCCAAGCTGAAAGGTTAAAAGTGCACCTGTAATGCTATGGTTCCAGGTTAAAAGTAAAGGCTTCTTTGAATAATAGGTATATTCTACAGCAAGGTCTGCTCTGTTCGATAGCTTGTACAAGGTTGGATGAATCGACTCCTGGCAGCCATTTTCCACTCTGCATCAACTTCTCACTTCGACTTTTTCGGTAGATTTTCCAGTGAGCGGAGCCCTCGGTTCTGTTCCGTTGCCATCGCAGGTTCCAAATGCTGCTTAAGGCAATCAACGGGGGTTCATGTCTGCCAGGTATATTTCATGATTCTCCACGTAGTTGTATTTAAAACAGTCGGCTTTGTGGTTAGTCACGTCAATAATATTTACTATTTCTCAATAACGGCGTTGAAAGACTCAACTGGAGAAAATTCGGAGTGTCGCCCCAGCTCACAATCATTAAGCACCCTCCCGTGTGTGGTGCTCTGGTGTCCCTGGACTCTTTCGCTCTTAGTTCAGATGAGAGGATAGGTAACCTGCGGAGCGCACTATTCAATTGTTTTTTACACCTGTTCTTCCAAATAACTCAAGAAGGAAATCACACGGCCAACACCTTCCTCCCCGCTTTTGAATTTAACGTGTAAGTGGAATTACCATAAAACTTTCCCTCCGACGCCGCCGATTCTGGACTTTCGCGTCGGCTGGTTGTTTCCTTTATGGGAAACTTCCTGACTTGGAGAAAGACTTTCGTTAATTGACCGGCAAATCGACTCTTTGTTTGGTTTCCCTTCGAATTCGGGTAGATCCCTCTCGTTCGACCAATCGAGTTTGATCGCAGCTTCGTTTTATTACCAGTTCGCCGCGCCTAAGGAAAAGAACCGTCAGGTACGACCAATTAGAGGTTGAACATCTTGTTTTACCGCGGAAGCGGTTTCTCTTGACGATCGCTACCTGTCTATTCAAGCGGTTTTCGCTTTTCAGTTTTAATCTTCGTGCAGATAACACATTATAGTTGATTGTTAATCAACACACATCCTGGTCGACACCGAGAAGAAACCAGTGTGCTGCAGTCCGTAAAGGAACAATGTACTACTGCTTATTTTATTACTGCAATTTCGTGGCACTGGTTAAGTTCAACTATATAATTTGTGTACACGACGAGTCAAACAACTTACCTCTCCCTCAAATACGACGATTCCTTGCTGAAGCGCAATATCTTTTATAGAAACGTTCAAGGGCAGCGTTCGACGCAGGCCGAATTAGTCGATATCTTGAGCCTGCAACTTCCCGCACTTGCCCCTAACGGAAAGTCCTTATTTAGGGCCTTCCCCGAACAGTCCAACTCTTTCTGACCTGATGCCCTTCGTCTGTAGTTCTCGGAAAGTCGCGGCCGGTCAGGTCAATTATTGCCATAGCTGACAAATGATTTGCACTCTTTGGACTTTTTTAAAAAGTCCACTTTCCATCTCCAGGTTTAACTCCTTTCCATTTCACAGCTCTCCTCAGGCACAACCCAAAACATCACTCGCCTCTCGCGATCGCTCTACTGGCTCGCTCTCCTGCAAGCAGTTCACTTATTTAGAGGCCCCCTTGTGTCGCGACAAAACTCTCTCACACTCATACCGCTATTCTATCATACAAAGTTCTCTCTCCCATTCACCACGTTCATCCTCATTTATTTCATTTACTACGCCCCAAGAGGCAATATGTGATAAAACGAAGGTATAGGCATACTTACTGTCTCCTATGTATTTAAAACAAGTCCCCGTTTTTTAAGCGAACTCCAGAGAAACATATCGCGAGGGAAATAGTTATGTGGAACAAACTGTAGGCATTGATTATTCGAAAAATAGTTTGATCAAACTCAGCTAAGCATTTACTGATATCATTTTGATGGCGTTCAACAAACGCCTTTGGTCGTACAATTTTACTTGCAACTTTGCTCGACAGATCCAAGAAATAGTTATGGGAAACTACATATATTTATCTTCCTCATCTAGTATACTATGAACTTTGATAAATCCTGTAGGTTTGATCTAAATTGCAATACCAAAAAGTTTTATACATGAAGCTTCTTCAACTCGCATCTCAATTCTCGGCAAAATAGGTTTGTTTAGCTGAAGGCGATTTTAAATTGCGGTCATCACCCAAAGTTGACTGCCTGCTCACTCAGACCTAACACTCCTAAAGATTATTACACTTTGCTTTTGCTTAAGAGCATCAGAAGAAGGTTATGACGAAAAAACGTGGCCGTAGTCGATTTGTCCCTTGGAAATTTGCCACCCAAGTAAATAGTTAGATCATGTGGGAAACCATATTAGGAACGCTTCCCATATGGCGTGGATTCCCAGGATCACAGGTCTGTTTCCTTATTTGATGACTGTACCTAAACCCTCGACGAGGGTTATATCAGTCATGGAAGTTGTGGTTTCGCTAATGTGCAAGAGGCCGGCACGTGCAGCATCCACCTAACGCAGACCTGTGGAGGTAGGGCAGGTATTTGGTCATTAGCCAGTCTCCCGGTAGAGAGCTGTTGCCCGTGTGTTACCGCGCACAGGTGACCACCTGAGGAATCCCGTCGGGGAGGAGCTCTTAATCTGGTTTCCGACCTGAGCTAACTATTTACTTGAGTGGCAAGTTTCAAAAGGACATATCAACTATGACCACGTTTCTTAGCCATCACCTTCTTCGCGAACTCTGCAAAATGGTTATAGGCTTGCTTTGTAGCAGTCAATGCTGCTAAGTTCGTTTGCCCTCCCAACAACTGTCGCTCACTGTTGTAGAAATTACTTCTTTCCTCCGCACTGGAGGCAGAAGACGTGCATGAGGGAGAGTCTTTCAGAGAAAAGGAGTGGAGCCTCGCATTGAAGTCACCATGTCCCATGAGGAACTGGCTCGTTCAGTGGTCTTGCTCAACCCATTTTCTTGAGAGACGTTCACGGATGTTGGGGAAGAACTCATACGTGTCACATCCCTTTGACGAGCATTCCCAACTCGCTTGCCATTTCTCTAGAGCCCATTCGTCAATGGCGGCAAGTTTCTGTTCTATGGTGAGATTCGCAGTTGAGTTCAGCCCAAAGCGGGGGAAGCTCCCGTTTCACTCTCCACTTCACTCCCAGGATCACACCTTTGCGCAGTGACACACGGGCAACAATCTCTCCACCGGGCGACAGACTGAATGACAACACAAGTCCACGTCCCGTGGGTGCTGAGAGAGTGTCCAGGCTCATGACTTGACTACTTGACTTTCGACTTTATATAACTATCTTATGAACAGGCCAGCAAAAGCAACCCCGTTTCCGCGAAATATCTACTTCGAATAATAAGTAATTAAAAACAGCCAAAATCAATCAGCTGAACTAGCCACTCAGGTGGAGATTCTGCCTTTGGCCTTCGCTCTACTGAGAAATGACTCGAAAAAAAAAAACGTCCCAAGGTGCCGGTTGAGCGTCCTCGCCAGCCATCCAGCGCGTTCCACGCAGTTTTTCCTCGCTATTCGTCCTCGTTGCTCTGGATCGAGAGCTATTCGGTTTCACGCTTTTCTACCGCTAGATCCGAACTGGGCTTTTTGTACTTCGAAAAAGGACCACACAGGGAGCGGAGTTCTCGCGTCAATCGACGTTCTACGAGGACCCGCGGGAACTCGGTTGCGCACAATCCCGTAAGTCGATTGTTAAGTAGAACGCCTCGCATTGGCGGGCTTACGAGAGAAATAACGTCACGAGCTCCGTCGACGTACCAATGCTGCTTTGCCGTCTTGTCAATTTGGGCACCTCATTCATAACGCTGTGTGTTCGACTTGTTATCAAATATTGTACACAACATGCATAGGTCTCACAGTTGTGAAAGAGTTTCCATTCGGTAGTTAATTTACCATTCTTTGCTCAAGAATAAATTATTCGTACTAGCGTAGTACCAAGCTTTAGTATTTTGCAAGTTTAAATGTTGTTGTAACCATTCCAAATTTCCGCAATTATATTTTCAATAACTTTTTAAATGGCAGCACGCCGATTTTGGATCGTAAAGAAACGGGAATCTGTCGATATTAACAAAAAGGGTGAAGGAACGACTCGATAAGAACTGTATGTAACTACTTTATGCGAGCTTCACTACTATAATGGAATTGCACTGAAAAATAACAACTGTTCTCTATTTTCCTCGAAAATTCAGATATTCATGATTCCTGCGTTTCACAACTGTAAAAGGGCGCGTGTCGACACTAATTTTATTTGCCGTTGGAAGTTAAACGCTCGACTTTTCCATTGGCCGTTGTCTCAGTCGACTATTTCGAGGTTAATAGCTCAGAATGGAATCTACAAGAAGGAAAAGAATAGAACGCACTCTATTGGCAGCAAGAAAAAAAGAAAAGTCACGGTATATATGCAAAGACATCACGAATATTTCCTTCTGGTGTAAGAGTAATTGGGTTAGTTCTGCCAGGAGGTAAATAACTATAAAAATTTGGTAAATTACTGAAGCTAACGTACCTGTTTGGTGAGTCCGTCTCCTCTGGCCGGTGAGATACTGTGGGCGCTTTCGATGTAAAGACATCATCGTCAGGTCGTTAAGTCATCACTCAGTACCAGACGATGATGTCTTTACATCAAAAGCGCTCACCCAAAGTATCTCACCAGGCAGAGGAGACGGATTCACTAAACAGGTGTGTTAACTTGAGTATTTCCTTCTGTCCTCCAGCCTTTTAAGTTCTGACGAACCTTGGTCGCCGTTGAAGCTGATCTTATGAGTATAATAAAACATAAAACCAGGAAACTGAAAACTTGACATTAGAACAAATAAAAATAATTAAAAACAAATAAAATAAATTCATTGGTCTTAGCTAAAACCTTTTTTACTTTCCTTGGCTCTACAAAGTAAAAAGGAAACTTATGTAATCGGCTGAAAGAGAAGTCTTGGGTTTTCTTCAGATCTTTACGTTTCAGACCCTCTTAGTCCGAAAAACACTATTTGGGAAAATGGTCTGTGCGTCAATCAGTCTGTGTGTGTGTCTCTGAACGATTTTTAGAGAAACCGACCGTACCAAATCAGCTCAAACTTGATATCTGGCCCGCAGGTTACGATGGGACGCCAAAATGAGAGTATGAACAAAATCCTCCGAAAGTTAATTATAGTTATCATAGTGATCAAAACACCAAATATTTTTTTTCTCAAAAAGCGATCTAACGATTTTGATTAAATTTCTTACATTGGTAGTTCTTGATAAGACAACTATACCATAAAATTCCCAATCGTGGGAAAGTGACGAGAGCAGCACAATAAATTACCAAAACTTTCGACGAATTCGATTTTAGCGCGGTTTTTAGAGAGAACAACCATACCAAATCAGCTCAAACTTGATAGCTCGCCCGCAGGTTACCATGGAACGCCAAAAGGAGGGTATGAACAAAATCCTTCGAAAGTTAACTATAGTTATCATAGTGATCAAAACACCAAATTTTGTTTCTCAAAAACGGCTCTAACGATTTTGATTACATTTTTTATATTGATAGGTCTAAATGAGGCAATCATACCATAAAATTCCCATTTGTGGGAAAATGGCGAGAGCAGCACAATAAATTATCGAAATTTTCGACGCAAAGCGTTTTTAGCGCGGGTTATTTCTTATAAACTCCGCTGGAATATTAGTAGAATGTTTAAAAAACTTGGTATTGTAGTCCAATCTGATACCTAAAGGGCGAGTGTTTAAAAACGCTCATGAGATACATGGGGCTCACTCCATAAATTCCTGAATTTCAACTACCGGCGTTTCGCTTACTTCCAGTTCTACCAGTTATTACCGAATAACTCTGCAAAAGTGATTACTATCCTTCTTTAAAAAATTCCTGTTTACAGCCTCATTAATCATCTGTGTACCAGTTGCTCAATAATGGTCCTGGAATGAGTGTGAGGAGCACAATAAATGCCGGAACTGTAGGCGCTACCGCTTCCTGCTGCTGTGAAGTGTTGTTTGACCAAGTTCAAAGGAACTGAGTGATCAATGAATTGTGTAAGTAGTAAAAAAGCCATGTACCCGAGTGAATTGACGTAGAGTTAAGGAAAGTTGTGCGTTGCAACGCACCAGATATTTTTTAAACATTCTACTAACATTCCAGCGGAGTTTATAAGGAAAAAGTTTCGTTGAAAAATTGTTTTTTCTCAAAAACGGCTCTAACGATTTTGATTAAATTTTTTATATTGATAGCTCTAAATAAGGCAATTATACCTTGACACTCTCATTCGTGGAGAAATGACAAGAGCAGCTCAATAAATTATCGAAAGTGTTTACTCAATAACTCTGCAAAAGTAATTACTAACTTTCTTCAAAAAATTCACGTTTACAGCCTCATCAATTATCTGTGTACCAATCGTTCAATAATGGTCCGAGAATGAGTACGAGCAGCACAATAAATTCCGGAACTGTAAGCGCTACTGATTGCTGCTGCTGTGAAGTGTTGTTTGACCAAGTTCAAAGGCCATGTACAAAGTGAATTGACGTAGAGCTAAGGAAAGTTGTGCGTTGCAACGCACCAGATATTTTTGTATTGCTGCTGGCAGCCATTTTCCACCATGGCCACTCCTCTGTATCATCGTTCGACTTCGACTTTTTCGGTACTTGTTCCAGCGAATGGAGCCCGCGATCTCGTTTTGTTGACAAACGCGCTAGGGTTAATTTTACAGCCATATAGGAGACGCAATAGGTTTTCTTTGCACGCTCAATATTAAATATATGTAGCCGAATAACCGAGGACCATCATTCAATTAACATTATAGACTATGAGCACTTGATTGTCTGGTTAACCTGGCGGCGAAGGGTTTTAAAATATTCTACAACGCGCCCTTAGAACGACGACGTTACAAATGGTCTACAGCTTTTACACCTTTCCGCGCGTCGTTGGATTTTATTTTTAAATAACGTTCAAACGCTCAAAATTAATTAGGGCCTCTATTCTTCTACGTAACGAGAATCATGGCTCCCACAGCGTCACAATGCCTCTTTTATTAGTCAGAGACGAGCTCGCGAATGAACAACAAAAAAAAACGAAATACGTGAAGAAACACACGTAAGTCAGTTACTGCGGATTATGAAAATGTTTACACAACATCTTCGCTCCAATTATTTCTAAAACGAAAAAAAAAAAAAATCTCTTGAAAAGTAAAATGCTCCAACCGTGCCAAGTTTACTGGGTCATTAACAGCTGAGTAAACAAACGTTCCTCGATCAGACGATCAGAAATATCCTTGGCCCTTATTCGCTTTACGTTCGATATTTTCGCACCATTTGATTCGTCAAACAGCGCTATTTGTTCATCTTGCGTCTTTCGTGGATTAAATCCGCTATTATGAACACTCGAACTATTTTAAACGGTACTCATAAAATAGTTTGTTAGTAACGCGCAACTTTTTCACTCCTTGCCAGACACCAACTGACCAATTGCACTGAACAATGGAGGTATCGTTTGGATCTAGTCTAATGGATAATTGTCATCTTATAAACTTAGTCGCTTTTGCGGATATTATTGCCAAGTACTTCCCTCGCTCCCACACGCCAACGTATTGTACATTCATGATTCATAAATATTCCGCATTCGCAGAGGGATGCAGAGTGACTCGGTAGGACGGTATGTAGGCCCACAGCCGAAAGAAATCGTTTCCTGTTTGTCAAAAATGTACTGGGCTGAAGTTAGCTATTGATCATCGAAAGTTTGCCCGTTAACCCTGAAGTCATGTAAGCCACCTAAATGATCCTCTCCTTATTCCAAGTATGTTTCGCATCTACTGCTGCGGTCAGGACGGCTGGGCGAACGGTCAAACTTTCGAATATGTAGTTAACTTCAACCCAGTAAAAATGTTATTCGCACATTGGCCAAGCCATACGGAAGATACTTTCCACTATCCTAAAGGTTAGGAAAGTATTGAAATCGTTTCAAAATTTCGTACAAGTATGCAACCGCGGGGGACATTTTATGTCTTTTATTTTTGTTTTTTTTAATGCAATGATAACAACGTTTGATTGTGCTCGTTGAACACAAATTTCGTGACCTTTCTCCTTTACATATCCCGGGTAACCTCTCCCGTGTTAAATTTTCGAGTTTATTTAGCAAAGTAAAGACATAAAATGACAACAACAACAAAAGTCGTAACACTGGTTGGACTCGAACCCACAATCCCCAGTTTAGGAGACCGATGCCTTTTCCATTAGGCCACAGGGGATGTGCTTGGAACTCAGGTTAACAAATTTCGTGATGCTTCTCCGTAACATCTTCGGCGTTACATTTTCGAGTTTATGTAGCGAAGTAAATACATAAAATGTCAAAAAAAGAACCAGCTCAATCGGATTCGCCGTTCTCCCACACATCGAACTACAGACACACACACACACGGACCACACGCCGAAATTAGGTTTTTTCGCCTCAGTAGGCATCAAAACGTAAAGATCTGAAGAATGAATCTTTTTTGACACGATTACATTACTTCCTTCTCCCTTTGGGTCGCGGAAAGTAAGGACAGGTACAATTGGGCGAATCGCATGAGAAAGAGTTCTGAAGGTTGGTAGTATTCCAAATTTACCCAAGTACCTAAACGACGACTGATAACGAAAGATTTCGACATACAGCTAGGACGACTTCTTGAAAAGAGGGAACCGAAATTTCCCCGTATTTTGACATTTTATGTCTCTACTTTGCTACATAAACTCGAAAATGTAACGCGGGAGATGTAACGTAAGAGATGTTACGCGGGATATGTAACGGAGAAGCGTAACAAAATTTGTGTTGGGTCAATTGCAATCTGTCAACGTCGATCGAAACCATCAGCGAGCACAATCAAACGTATTTTTTAACAGATTTTTTAAAGAAAAAGAGATAAAATGCCCCTAGTGGTTACGTACTTGTACGAAAGCTGTACCCACCGTTTGTGTTAGTGACTTTCAATTTTGACACGATTTTTGCTTTGTTTGTTATTTTTTTTAGACACCAGTATAAGGTTATGGGCGATTTCAGTTGATGGGAAGGGAGGTGGGGGACGAAAATGTACCTAAAACTAGGGTTTTTCGCCTTTTTCTCGAAAACGGCTGTAACGATTTTGAATAAACTTTCAAATTATCTTTTTCTAATCAATACCTAACTTTTCTTCTCTATACATATCTCCATGAAAATACGGTGAACGGGGATATATGCCTATGAAGCAAAAATAAGTTTTTTAACGCTTTTTGGCAGAACGGCTTCAACGATTATCACCAAACTCTCAGGATGTTCTCGAATAGTTGATACCTACATATTGGTTTTAATAAATGTTTCTCTGAAAGTCCATTGAGCAGAGATAAAAATGAAAATGTGCCGCAAATAACGTTTTTTCGAATATTTCCGTGAATTCCAGGGTAACTTTTTCACCAGATTTAATCAATCTTTCAGAGTGTCTTCTAGTCACCCATACCCGCATTTCGCTCTCCATAATTATTTCTGTATATATATGTTGAACGGATATATAAGCCAAATTAACTCAGAAAAGGCGATTTGTCGAATATTAATTTATTGGTATTCCAATTTTCTCAAAAACGGCTCAGACGATTTCCAATCAAACTTACGGAGTACTTTCAGCTAACTAATACGTACATTTTGTTCTTCATAAACATTCCTGTAGAAATGTGTTGAACGAAGATATAGCGCCCGCATATGTAGCTGGTGTTCGAACTTACGGGGGTGGCGGAAAGTTGTGTGTTGCTACGCACCGCTCGTTTTAATTCAATTAAATTTTACTTAATTCCGTTCTAAGCATCTTTTGCCCCTTTCCCACCTTTGGTGATTAGGTTGGCACTCTAAGAAAGCCGGAATAATCGGAATATCTGAGAGGATGTGCGTCAATATTTGAAAGGGAAATTCACTTTCGAAAAAACTCATTTATGATTGTTAACAAAGTCGGGAAATTTAATACCGTTTCTCGAGGGACTCTTAATTCATAATGACTACCATAAAGTTTTAATTTGTCGAACGCTCGTTCAAAGTGATTTGAACTGACTGAGACTCAAGCAATCATTATGAATTGTGAGCCCCTTGTCGACAATCATAAATGAGTTTTTTCGAAAGTGAATTTCCCTTTCAAATATTGACGCACATCCTCTCATAAACTCCGACTATTCTGGCTTTCTTGAAGTACCTACCTAATTACCAACCGTTGGAAAGAGGCAAAAGAGGCTTAAAACTAAATAAGGTAAAATTTGATTGCATTAAGAAAGGCTTCAATAAGAACTTGTGTATCTAATAGTGTCAACAATTGGCGCTTTTACCGTAGGTTTCTCTTACAATATGCTTGATTGGTGATAATTGTCTTTGTGTACTTGTAAATGTTTGATACAACTGTAGTTAGGTATACCTATTGAATTTGATCACGGCTTTAAGTGTAAGTAATAAATTTTGTTGTTTTATTACTATTGTGGTTCCAATATGAAATTGGATGGTACTGTTTTTTATTACTTAACTCACTCGAGGAACAACGATAGAATTACTAAATATCTGGGGCGTAGCAACACACAACTTTCCGCCACCCCTTTAAGTTCGAACACCACCTACAAAGGCGGGCGCTATGTTTTCGTTCAACGCATTTTTACAGGAACATTTATGGAGAACAAAATGTAGGGACTAGTTAGCTGAGAGTACTCCGTAAGTTTGATCGAAATCGTTACACCCGTTTTTAAGAAAATTGAAATACCGATAAATTAATATTCGACAAATCTCCTTTTCTGAGTTAACATGGCTTATATCTCCGTTCAAAATATATATACAGAAATAATTATGGAGAACGAAATGTTGGTATGGATGACTCAAAGACACTCCATTAAGATTTATCACATCTGGTGAAAAAGTTACCCTGGAATTCACGGAAATGTTAGAAAAAACGTTAATTTTGACACATTTTGATTTTTATCTCTGTTCAATGGACCGTCACAGGAACATTTATTGGAGAGAATATGTAGGTATTAACTATTTAAAAACATCCTGTGAGTTTGGTGAAAATCGCTGAAGCCTTTTTGCCAAAAAGCGTAAAAAACCTATTTTTGCTTCAGGGGCCCATATCTCCGTTCACCGTATTTTCATGGAGATATGTATGGAGAAGAAAAGTTAGGTATTGATTGGAAGAAGATAATTTGAAGGTTTAATCAAAATCGTTACTGCCGTTTTCGAGAAAAATGCGAAAAACCTTAGTTTTTGGTACATTTTCGTCCCCCCCCCCTTCCCATCGACCGAAATCGTCCATAACCTTATTTTGGTGTCTGCGAAAAATAACGAACAAAACAAAAAAGAACCAGCTCAATCGGATCAGCCGTTCCCCGCGAATCGAACTACAGACACACACACACACGGACTACGCGCCGCAATTAGGTTTTTTAGATTGAGTAGGGTCTGAAACGTTAAGATCTGAAGAAAAGCCAAATTTTTTTTTTTTTGGGCCGATTACTATACTTTCCTTTCCTTCGGGTAGCGGAAAGTAATAAAAAACGGGGTAGATCGAACAAAGGACATGGACACTTCAACATGACACTGCGATTTAGCGTGAAATAAAATAACTATTGTCTCTGCGATCTTAACACATGATTATAACAGAACGCGAAGAAACATTTTTAGAACGAGATAATCGACAGTAAAGTTTTGGAGGTAAATAAATGTGATGCCAATGGTTGAAGGACGTTGAAAAACTACTGACGAGTCTCCGATTCTAATAATAGCAAGAGCAGAGTGGTTGTAGCGAAAGAACGAAGTACAGCGCCCTTTGGCAAGGGATGAGTGGGCTCTGAGGTCCAACGACCAAAACAAAATTGAGTAGCCGAGATTGACCATGATTCATTACAAAATGAGCACCGCTCTTCCGAGAGATCGTCGTTCTGATGTTCTACCTGTTTTTCCGCGAGCGTTCGGAAAATCCCGACGATTAGTCACCTCGTGTGACGAAGAAGTCGCTAAATCGAGTCTCAGACAGTTGCGTCAGGTCAGTGAAGGAGTGAAATGGATCGCCGCGGTCTGGCGAGCTTCGGAGAAGGAAAAAGTCTTTCTGGAAGAGTCGCAGAGGAAGCGGTAAGAGCGAGGCTGTCGAAAGTAAAAGCGGCGCGACAACAGTTGAGGAAACAAGTTTGACCGGTAGTTCGCGCTTTTACGCAATGTCCCGCTCTCTCATAACTTGCCTAATATAAACATCTAGCGCGACGGAGATCATCCCGTGTTATTGCTTGTACCAACTAATACGATCGGAATCTCGCCCGTTTTACGTGAAACTGGTAAAACTACGCAGAATTGAATTAACCATACCTGTTAGGTGAGTCCGTTCTCTCTGGCTAGTAGAATGCTCTGGGCGAGCGCTTTCGATGGGAAAACATCATCGTCTGGCCGTTAGTCAGTGCTGAAGTCATTCTGTTAGTCGTGGCGTTCTTCTTTATTTATTAATCATAATTATACTCGCCTTAATATGTAGGTATTCTAGGAAGTCCATAAATATGTGTTATAAGTCGTATTGGGTTGGTATGTTACAGGCCCCAATATGGGTGGGAGCTAGATAGGTATAGAGTTGGTAGATTTGTGTGTTTAGGTTAGGTAATAGGGTGTGATATAGAGATTAGAAATAGAATAGGTGTGGTGAGGGGTAAGGAGGAATGAGGAGTACTCGCCCTCCTCCCGCCAATCAGTAGAGTAGGCAATAAGCAGGCAGCAGAGTATCCTACGCCCCCTGTGGTGTGGAAGTAATTTATATGAATGAATGTAAGTTATTTGGAAAAATGTAAATGTATGTGTATGTGTATCTCGTGTTGTGTGTAGGAGTGTTGGTGTTATCGAAGGGATGGGCAAGAAGAGTAATTAACCCCCACAATCCTCTGGGATTGGGCGATAATGGGAAAACTCCCTGTTATAAGAAGAGGGAGCAGAGTACCTAGCCTGATGATCAAAGCAGTCTAGGATATAATGGGAAAACCTCTAGATATGCGAAGAGGGAGCAGAGTACCTAGCCCAATGATTCAGGCAGTCTAGGCAATAATGGGAAAACCTCTAGATATGCGAAGAGGGAGCAGTGTACCTAGCCTGACGATCCAAGCAGGCTAGACAATAATGGGAAATCCCCTAGATATGCGAAGAGGGAGCAGAGTACCTAGCCCGATGATTCAGGCAGTCTAGGCAATATGGGAAATCCCCTAGATATTCGAAGAGGGAGCAGAGTACCTAGCCTGACGATCCAAGCAGGCTAGACAATAATGGGAAATCCCCTAGATATGCGAAGAGGGAGCAGAGTACCTAGCCCGATGATTCAGGCAGTCTTGGCAATAATGGGAAATCCCATAGATATACGAAGAGGGAGCAGAGTACCTAGCCCGACAATCCAAGCAATCTGGGCAATAATGGGAAATCCCCTAGATATGTGAAGAGGGATCAGAGTACCTAGCCCTACGATCCAAGCTTTCTGGACAATAATGGAAAAACTCCAATATATGCAAAGAGGGGGAAGAGTACCTAGCCCTAGGGCTGCATGCCAAGGTCTCCACCCCTGCCCGGAGAAACAAAACTGAACCAGAAAAGGTGAGGAATCTCCATCTCAACCATCAGAAAACCTGACGCCGCCACAAGGTCCAGCCTGGTATGACCGAAGTCAGGTTGGCAGGGGGGCATTCTGTCACTGCTAAAGCGAAAGTGTCCTTGCAGTCGAACGGAAATAAACGGGGTGACCGGCAGTCCGAATGAGGAGGAAGAAAGAGAAAGTACGTGCAAGGCTACCGAGGTGCTGATGGGTGGTCATGGGCCACGTATGAGACCTTGATGCAACCGCCTCCCTACCGGTCAGGAACAGCAGACCGGTATGTTGGTTGTTTCTAACTGTATTTTGTTTTTTTCCTTATTTAGTTATCCGTTTTAGTGTATAAAGCCCGTATTTCTGTCCTGATCTAGAGTTTTTCAGACAAGTATGTTGTTGCGCGTACTAACTTCAAGAAAGAAGATTTTACTGGTGTGAAGTCTTGTTTGTCAGTCTGGTTAGTAGGATAATAGCCTAGCTATGCCTGGGCTAAGCAGTTGGGTTAGTACCGCCAGTAGGTAAATTATTGAAGTACGTACCTGTTTGATGAGTCCGTCTTCTTCGGCTGGTAGAATGCTCTGATGTCGATGTAAGAACAACATCGTCTGCCCGTTAAGTCCGTACTGAAGTCACTCACTAATCCAATTTTTCGGGATTTATCGGGTCGCTCATACTTACGTTACGACCTTTATTGAGTTCCATGCTGCCCTGAGCCTGAGCTCGACTGTCTCCTCATGGAGCAACCGTGGCGGGGATCAATTTTATAAACAGCGGCGAACTGCACGGGTGGCGGCAACAGTGTTGCCACCATCGGCAGTCCGCCGCAAACCATTACTACTATGAGTCGAAAGAAATGCACCTGAGTCAGTTGAAATGACTTTACTTTTAGTTTTTCACAACGCCGCTGAATTTTTAAAAACTAAAATTGAAGGCGTTTTACCAAATCCAAGGCAAATCCGGCTGAAATGGCTTCAAAAGAACCGTTTAGTTTTATCATCTCAAACCCCTACAACAGAGGTCGGCAAAGTGCCTCTTGAGAGTGCCTCTGGCATCCTACGGGTTGGCTCAGGACTGCAAAATGTGCCTAAAATTAAGAACAACCTACAACAGACTTGAGCAAACTTTCAAAGGAGATGCAAGAACATTCTTCGCATTAAGTAGTGTTTATATGGTTGCTTTGCTAGTTATCAAATTATTTTTTATTAATGAATAAAGTCCTTATTAAATATGAAATCAAATTTTATTCAATGTACCCATAATTTAATGAATCTCTAAAATTAATAAATGTTTACTACATTTACAAACAAATTTGGCTCTCAATTTTAAAAAATCTTTTTAATTTGCATATTTGGCTAATAAGTTTACCGACCACTTTCCCTACAAGAAACATATCCTTAAAAAAACCCTCAACTCTAGTAATTTGATTCTTTGCTAGACACATGTACAGGAATAGCTAATTGTGACGGGGGGGGGAGGTAATAATGCGTCTGTCTTCTGTTTAGTTTGCTGATGAACAACGTCGATTTCGAAGGCTTATAATAAGCCTAATAATAACGACCGCATAAAACCGCGTTCAAATCAGAAAAACGGCCAAGTAGACAATTTTCTGATCTCGCAACTTAATTTGAACCTATTCCAAACTAGAAAATTGTCTCTGGGCGTTTGGTAAAGGCGTGAGAATTTCTAAGTTGTAAGGACGAAACGAGCGTTTCGTACACAGACTTGGCCGGGCGGGCAATTAGCGACGAGACGGTTACGCCACTCCTGAGAACTCGGTTCTAAAAACGGCCTTCCGCAAAACCCCCGTTTCCAACGGCTTAAACTTATTTCGGGCTGAAAATTATTTGTCGAACCGAAAATTACGAGACTATTACGAGACTGCTCGAAACGACGGAGTTTTACGTCGAAAGATGACTTTTCGAGTTGCGAAAGGTGAAAATCCGATTCATCGAATATTGCGGGAGTTTTGGGGGTGAACTGTAATGAACCAATTTTAAGGTCTGTTTGCGAGAAAAAAAAAAATTCTGGGTGCCTGTGGCGGGACGTCGAAGCCGAAGATAACCGCAAGGTCGCGAGCCAATTCCATTCGTAATGAGCTCGCTGGGACTTCGGGGGTTTTTCGTCAACTGACTAGACGTGAGAGGGTTACGTGAGAGACACTGTCCACTGATTGCTGTTTCAAGAATGACCTTTCAATGTTGCGAGTCGAATTTTGACAGCAACTGGCATCATCTTAGACACGCCTAGTGACGCATTATGAAAGTACGAACTGCATTAAACGTGTTTAACTACCTCAAACCATGGGCAACGGTGTATGTTTTTGGTTGACATTGTGGTGGGACGTACATTGCACTGGGTCCCGCACCAACGTGTTTTCAAGCAGATGTTGTTGGTGCTGGAGACATCTTAATGCATGAAATATCTGGTGCGTTGCAACACACAACTTTCCTTAGCTCTACAACAATTCACTTTGTACATGGCTAGTTCTATTCAATCAATTCATTCATCACTCAGTTAATTTGAACTAGGTCAAACAACGTTTTACGGCAGCAGGAAGCGGTAGCGCTTACAGTTCCAGATTTTATTGTGCTGCTCGTACTCATTGCAGGACCATTATTGAGCAATTGGTACACAGATAATTAATGAAAACACAAATATTCATTATGTAAACACAAAGTTTTTGAAGAAGGATAGTGACTACTTTTGCAGAGTTATTGGGTAAAGACGTTTAGAACTGGTATTAAGCGAAACAGCGGTAGTTGAACCGCCTGTTAGAAATAACGAACGAATACAACGAAATTGCGTTTATTCTTCCTCATATACGAGTGAGTTCTTCTACAGTCAACCATAAAGCATGTCCTTCACGTGCCTTAGCTGATATGCGCAGGACGGCCACCAACCTATATCCTTTCCTTCCCAACATACCTCGTTTTTTTTTTCAATGTACAAACATCGTAGTTTTGACCAGAAAAGATTCCAATGTAAACACACCTTGAGAGTCAAACAAAAAACAAAAAAAAATATCTGGTGCGTTGCAACACACAACTTTCCTTAGCTCTACAATTCACTTTTTACGTGGCTTTTCCTACTCAAACAATTAATTTATCACTCAGTTCATTTGTACTTGGTCAAACAAGCACGGCAGCAGGAAGCGGTAGCGCTTACAGTTCCAGATTTTATTGTGCAGCTCGTACTCATTGCAGGACCATTATTGAGCAATTGGTACACAGATAATTAATGATGCTGTAAACACAAATTTTTTGAATAAGGATAGTGATTACTTTTGCAGAGTTATTGGGTAAAAACGTTTAGAACTGGTATTAAGCGAAACGGCGGTAGTTGAAATTCAGGAATTTCTGGAGTGAGCCCCATGTATCTCATGAGCGTTTTTAAACACTCACCCTTTAGGTATTGGATTGGACTACAATACCGATTTTTTTCAACATTCTACGAAAATTTATAAGGAAATATACTTTCCTTCCCTTCGGGTAGCGGAAAGTAAAAACTGCGCTAAAAACGCTTTTCATCGAAAATTTTGATAATTTATTGTGCTGCTCTCGTCATTTTCCCACAAATGGGAATTTTATGGTATAGTTTTATTATTAGGAGCTATCAATGTAAAAAGTTTGATCAAAATCGTTAGAGCTGTTTTTTAGAAAAAAAAAATTTGGTGTTTTGATCACTATAATAACTATAGTTAACTTACGGTGGATTTTGCCCGAACCCTTATTTTTGCGTCCCATAGTAACCTGTAGGCTAGACATCATGTTTGAGCTGCTTTGGTACGGTTGTTTTCTCTTAAAACCGCGCTAAAATCGAATTCGTCGAAAGTTTTGGTAATTTATTGTGCTGCTCTCGTCATTTTCCCACAAATGGGAATTTTATGGTATAGTTGCCATATTGATAGCTAACAATATAAAAAATTTAATCAAAATCGTTAGAGCCGTTGTGGGAGAAAAAAAATGTTTGGTGTTTTGATCACTATGATAACTATAGTTAACTTTCGGTGGATTTTGTTCATACCCTTATTTTGGCGTCCCATGGTAACCTGCAAGCGAGATATAGCGTTTGAGCTGATTTGGTGAAACTCATAATTTTTTTTTCAGCCGATTACATAACTCTCCTTTCTACTTTGTAGAGCCAAGGAAAGTAAAAAGGCTATACCATTAAAACCCTCAACATAATGACTGGTAGTCAAGCGCCGAATGAATTCTCGTGGTACTGTCTTCTTTCCAAGGTTGGCAATCACCATGACAATCCCGACTTTCTGCGCGGCCTAAACAGTTCCACTGATGAGCAGCCAAACCACTCCCTCTGGCGCCCATAAACGTCTGTAGGCATTTATGATCCAATGGAGGGGTGTGCGAGGGAAGTGGCCTCGGCGCCCCATCGGGACGGGGGCTTCCAGCAAACCCGTTGCGAGTCGAACGGGCGGGTGATTGAGTTTGATATTACGGGAGGGAGGGAGTACTTACGACGAAACATTGTAGTTCCCGCGTTATACTGCGTTTCCTTGATTTTTTTAACCATTTTTTGCCCATAACAACCATGGGCTTCGTCTTTATGTACTCGGCAGCAGTTCTCCACATAACTTAGATAAATGTAGGAACCAAAGTAGTTACCATTTCATACGATCCGAACAACGTATTCCGTACAAACTCTGTTTCCCCAGAGCTCGAAAAACGAACTCCAATCACGGATAACGGTTTGTCGGTTCATCATCGTCCAACGCGCAATTACATTCCGAAAAAGCTCAGAAACGAGTCAACAAAAGACGTACAGGCTCGTCGACAACTTCGTTCTTCCGCAACGAAAATCGAAGACCGGTCGTTGAGGTCGGGGTAATGACGAGGGTAACGGTCCGTCGAGTTATCTGCGACCTACTTGATAGGCAAAGAACTGTTCGCTATGGCAAAACAAAGGGGCATCTCGAATCGTCACGATGATAGCCTCGATGAGACCTCGCGTATGCGGGTATGTTGAGACGACTCGTTTTGCCTATTGAGGTATGAAAGGGGAGTAGCTCGGCTCGGCAGACGCGTGCTCCTTAACCTTTTTGGAAGTGACAACAAAAATACACGGGCAATGCTGTTACAAATTTATTCGACTCCGCTTCTTCTCTGTAAGAACTTTGTGAACAGAGATTGTTGAATCTTTTTACCACGTTGTAACGATTTGAATTTGATTTGGTCTGTTGAGACCCCTTAATGATACCTAATGGATGAAACGAGCCAGGGCATCTGTGTCGTCTGGCCTACCGACTCATTGGTAGCGGGGGCTATGGCAAGTCATGCAAGATTTCACACCCTACGGGCACCAGCGCCAAACATCCACAAGTAATCCGGGGGAGTTTTATTGAGCAGAATGGAGTTGGGACTACATCGACTCCAACCTTATCCCTAGGCTGGCCTGTTGGTGGGGAGGGATGCGGCTTGATTTTGCTCCAGGAGCCGAGAGTAGAGGCGGCAGATGAAAATGTGAGAAGTCCCTCGACAAACCTCTCGTCGCACTGGCAGCCACAGAGTGCACGGCGCTTCAAATACTGCTGGAACACCCCACAGCTGAAGAGAAGCTGGGTTGCTCGGAAGGCCAACATTTCCATTCGAGACAGCCACTCACGGATGGTACGATAGCGTGGAGGTGACGTGCTGGCATCGCGTTATCCCAACGGGTGTGCCAGAGACCGACCACCCGGTCCCATGCTGCCCTGAGCCTGAGCACGACTGTTTCCTCATGGAGCAACCTGGGATGAGTCCATGCAGTGCACCCGTGTAACTGTTGAGCTTTGTAACCAAGAAATGTGTTTTCCGAACTTTTCAAATTCTTCAGAAACAAATTCCGTACCGACCAAACTGAGCTGCCAGAATGTATTTAACTAAATGCACACCTGGAGCTTATTCATGTTATACTGCTACTGCATGAGTGATAGATTTGATACCATAAAAAACGTAGTATCGTAATTCCGGTTCTTTACAACATGGGTCTCCAGATCGAGGTTTTATTCATATTCAAATTTATAAAATAAAATCACTGTATTCAGAGCTATGGCTGATAGTTACCGCAATTTAAATTGTGAAATTTGGTTTTGGTTAATTGGTTGATGCGTTCGTTAGATTTATGGTTGGTCAATTCTAAAGTACGAGTTACAGCCACGATAAATTATAGTTTTAGATACTTATCGAAACTGTCGCGAGTGTTTTGAACGACTTCGGATTGACTGGCACGTCGCGAGGACACGGAAGAACATCGCCGATTTGTTCCGCCTCAATTACGTAAAGTTGCTCGAAACGAAGGTTTCGTGGCCTTTGTTTTAGGTCGGAAGTAACAACTGCACTTACCTCCGACGAGTAGTGCCATGTCG
This sequence comes from Pachypeltis micranthus, assembly GCA_020466155.1. NCBI lineage: Eukaryota > Metazoa > Arthropoda > Insecta > Hemiptera > Miridae > Pachypeltis > Pachypeltis micranthus. Next base: position 10,627,765 of record CM035781.1, on the reverse strand, counting down.
TTGAAAAAAAAAAACAGAAGTCTCAACGGCCGAAGTGAGTAGCGGACCTGTTGCATCGCTGCGCTCTCTTTTCTCTCATTACATCGTCATTTATGTTCTGGTTTTTGTATGGTTAGGTTACATTTCAACGGTAAAGTGTTACCAACCACCGACAGATTGTGGAAAGGGCGTGGGTTGGTGGTGCTTTCGTGTTGTATGAATATCTTTGTGCAAGTTCGTTGAACGGTGATATGGGCGCGTGCCGCAAAGCGGTTTGCACTAAGGTTCTATTTTGTCGGCCATAATGTCTCACAGGTCCATGCCTAGCCTCCTAAGGAATGCCAAGCATTTCCTGCAAGAGTCTTACTTGATGCCCTACCTTGAAAAAGTTGTACCAAAGACCGAAAATCGCTCCGTCGCTGGCCTCTGGCGCAGGGCCAAGACGTGATGGGAAGTACCAACACCGAGGGGTGTCTACTACGCCCATAACATACATTATTTGCTCATTTTACAGTGTACCGTGATCCCCACTATCTGGCTCAAGTCCTTCCTTTCCATCGTCAGCTCGTATCAGGATTGAGCAAGGCAAAACTGATGATAATGAGATAAGAAGAGGCGTGCGTCAAGGGTGTATTCTCTCCCCTCTACCATTCAATACGTACTCGAAGGCCATCACGAATGAGGCGTTGGAAGGGATACCGTTCTCCTCGCAGAGAGTGTTGGTGATCTGCAAAGATTTGTCACGCATGCTCAGATGACAGGCACAGAGCCCGGGCTCCGTAAAACCACACAGACTAGACTGGGAGGGTATGTCAAACTACTGGGTTGAACATGCATTCAGTTCAGGCAATAATGGGAAATCTCCAAGTTGTAAGAAGAGGGAGCAGAATACCTAGTCCAAACAACTGTGAGCCTTACCTCTGCCCTTGCTCTATTAAAGAGACAAACATAAAAACAACAATCTAAGCAGAAACTCCGTCTCAGTCGAACAAAACCAGGCTCCGACACGAGGTCCAGTCTGGACGTGCCAGGAGGGGGAGGGCATGCTGTCCCCGGGCAACAGGGGTGACCGGAATAACAGGATGAGAATGGACCAGACGAGAGAGAAATGGTAAGGATGTCGAAGGGCTATGCCACTAAAGAGGCTGTTCGACGCAAAGCGCTGAATCAATCCAGGTTTTTGACCTCAGAATTCACACACCTGCCCTGACAGGACGCACCAATGGCAAGGTCATTCTTTCTCCAAAGACCTTCGTACCTGCAGAAATTCCACCTCCACGGTTATTTCCAACGGTGGATTTCCCATCTTTTCCCTATCCACAACAAACACCTCACAAAATCATTTACTAACGTATTCTCGCAGAACTTGGTCGTCTCCCAACACACATTCATACAACACCCTTCGCGATACAGTCGTCTCCAATTCTCCCAACGCAAGTGTCCGCTCACCTCTCATCCATATCCAATTTCGGATTTCTCCTCCTGGTGTGGCTGTTCACATTTTGGACAGGACCACACATAAGGTGGCGAATTAGGAAAGAAGGAAGCATTTTATTTTTAATTTGACAAATGCAACCAAATGTTTTGTTCATCCGTTTTTGGTTTATTATTCATTCTGAATAATAACCCTATGTGTTCGGTCACGAAAAATTTTTTACAACCCCCCCTCAAGATTTGATACTTTACGTTTCAAGACTTGGAGATTGCAAATTTGCAATGTCCGTCCGCCGTCCGGGCCGTTTTGTGCCTTTAACGTGGTCTAAAAAATTCGTTCTTTCGCACAAAAATCCGATTTGGTATCTAGTTGTGCCCGCCATCTTGGCAATCTGATCGGACGAAGTCCGTGGTTGTAATGGGCAAAAAATGGTTTAAAAAAATTAACGAAACGCAGTACAACGCGGGAACTACAGCGGAAGTCAACGTTTCGTCGTTTGAAGTCCCTCCCTCCCGCCCATCTCAATAAAAAACAACCCGCCTCGTCCTCGCCTCCCAACGCCGCCCGCCCGCTCAACTCCCCTTTCGCCTCGCAACGGGTTTGCTCGAAGCGCCCCCGTTCCAATTTCCCCGACCCGACGGGGCAAAATCATCAGACGTTTGGTTTCCGTATTTCCATTGTAGCCAGGACATGTTTCGTATGGTTTACTAGTATTCGAAGCTGAATCGAATGGGATGGGGGAGCACTAATACTAGGTCAAGCTGTTCATGAGAATAATAAACCATTGTGTAATAATTTGCAGGGGTTTTCTTTTATTATTATTGAACGGTTTGTGAGGGGATGTAGTTCGTAGTGTCATCGATTCTGTAGACTCGCCTGCCACCGACGAAAACCATCCAGAGGAGAAACCTTCCTTTTTTTATCATCATCGTATCTATCATCGCCGTGTTTTCATACCTCTTATACGTACTGTTTTATCCCTTTTGTTTACCACTGCCAACTATACCTACTACCAAATTTAGTCTTCGACATCGTTTATTTTCGCTTTCTTCAACACCAACCTCATCTGCAAGCTTAGAAAACCTTTACCTGCTGTGAGTTATCCGTGGGTTGAAGAAGTGAAGTTAACCAAGCAACTGTCTCCAAAGCACTGTTTTATTTTATTAATTCATATGTTTTATGAGAAGATTGAAGCGTTTATTTTGTTTCTTTTCTGTTCGATTATATTTTGTTTTTCCATTATACAAGCCGTATCTGTTTAAAAAAAAATGCTTATTAACACTTTCTATAGCTGCATATTAGAACTAGCCCCTTGTTCATAAGGACAAGGCTCTCAAAAGCCCAAACAACTCCCTTCCCAGTACAACCAGTTTCACGCCTTCAGAGCCCTTCTTGTTCGCGCTTATATACTCAACTCACATTCTGTGTGTCACCTCTTCTCGTACATCTAAGTCGTACATCTTGTGATATACCACATCTTCAACTAAAACCCGTCTCCACCAGCGGTCCGGAAAAGCAGATTGAGTCGGCAATCTCCATTTTATCTACCCCCTGTTTGGATTACCTAACTATTGGGGACTTGAATAGTCGCGACTCAATAAATGCCCTAACCTCAACCACCGAGCGTTGAGCTAACTCTTACTGCAAGTTCGTATGAAGTCAGAGTGATTAGTTGCTACAGCGGGAAAATCACTGCACGGCTGAGGATAGTTATGCGAAGAATGAATCAAATTTTCCCTCGTCAAACGACCCAAAATACTGCTTCGTTTGGACACTAACGCCATGCGAAAGTTCAACACTCTGAATCTGCAAGTTTCTTGACCCCAACTGCCCCTTGGACGTTTTTTACGCGTCGCAGGAAAATGAAGCACGTCTCCGGGTCGAGCTAAGTTGGGGAGGATGCAAAAAGGTCTAGGAAGCGTGTCTCCCGCCAAATCCGTTGTTCCGAGAGCAACAAAAAAACAACGGGCTATCGGACTAAATGAACCAAGACGAGCCGTTATAATATTTTCAAGAACGGCCTTTTTCCTCCGGTCCTTAGCGTCGAAAGGGAGAAGACACGTTCGAGGGATTCGCAGGGCTTTTACGCCAACTTGGGTCGAACGATGTGGGATGATTGTATCATGAGAGAACGTGGAAGCTCCACGCAGTACAGATTGTGTACGAGTTAACCGGCTCCACTGTCAACTGAGTGGTCGTTTGAGTAGTTGACCAAAAACCGACTAGCTCCCATTCTCAGGCAGAAATGGAATGGTTCATTACTGTACTGTACCAAAATAGAGAAAAAAAAACGTCAAAAACGACAGAAAATTTGGAGTTTCCTTCAGATTTCGACTGTTTCAAGTTCTGTCAGTTCAAGAAGCGCCAGATCAGTGTGCCACCAATCCGAACAATCACGCCGGCTATTGAATGCTCGTAACCCTACAAAAATATTCGTAGCAATAAGTAATCATTACTGTTACGCGTTCATTGCCTGGGGAAATTGTAGTTATTGCGAATAATAAATCAAGAAGGCCAGCTCTTCACAAATGTCGATTAGGCCTTGGGAAGGAAGTATAAGGTCCCTGTCAGCGATCCGGAGTAGTCCAACGTCTGACCTTTTCATACCTCCTTTCTATGCGTATTTATTTCGTTCTCCCTACTCTCATTTCGCCTCGGAATACGCTTCGACTTCCTAACTAGAAATCCTCCCTTTGCGCGGAGAAATCTGTTTGAGTGTCGGGATATGCGCATAAGCGTGGATTCTTGAGGTCGACGAGGTCTCATAATGAAAATTAGATAGATAGGTGCAATGGGGGACGACGACCACAGGAGCCTCAAATCCCAGTTCCATCCTCAGCTCCGGTGGGGCTGGTATTACCTGGACGTCTCCAATACGTCCAATGATATACATCCCTGCACTCAGAGGCCCGCGGCAGTCTGCCCTTCACAAGTACACATCAAATGCTCCGCTGACTCCGCCTCGCAGAACAGGTCTGTTTCCTTGTTTGATGACTGTACCGAAACCCTCGACGAGGGTTATATCAGTCATAGAAGTTGCAGTTTCGCTAATATGCAAGAGGCCGGCCCCTGCAGCATCCACCGAACTCAGACTTGTGGAGGTAGGGCAGGTATTTGGTCGTTAGCCAGTCTCCCGGTAGACAGCTGTTGCCCGTGTGTGACCGCGCGGAGGTGACCACCTGAGGAATCCCGTGCCATCTGGGAGGAGTTCTCAATCTGGTTTCCTACCCGATCAACTATTTACTTGTGTGGCAAGTTTCAAAAGAACAGATCAATTATGACCAAGTTTGTTAGCCATCACCTTCTTCGCGAACTCTGCAAAATGGTTATAGGCTTGCTTTGAAGCAGTCAATGCTGCTAAGTTCGTTTGCCCTCCCAACAACTGTCGCTCACTGTTGTAGAAACTACAGTGGAGCAGCATATGGTTTCTTGTTTCCTCCACACTGGAGGCACAAGACGTGCATAATGGAGAGTCTTTCAGAGAAAAGAAGTGGAGCCGCGCATTGAAGTCACCATGTCCCGTGAGGAACTGGCTCGTCCAGTGGTCTGGCTCAACCCATTTTCTAGAAAGACGTTCACGAATGTTGGGGAAGAACTCATACGTATCACGTCCCTTTGACGAGGATTCCCATCTCGCTTGCCATTTCTCTAGAGCCCATTCATCGATGGCGGCAAGTTTCTGTTCTGTGGTGAGATCCGCACGGAGTTCAGCCCAAAGCGGGGGAAGCTCCCGTTTCACTCTCCACTTGTCAATCATGCACTCAACAGCCAAATCAACTGGTAACTGACCAGTGATCACCTGGAGTGCTTCTGTTGATACAGTCTTGTAGGCCTTGGTGATCCACAGGAGCGCAGCTCTGGGATTGGGCAAATACTCTCTTTTGATTGACTGTTAGTTTGCTACCCCAGACAACAGGGCAGTAGCCAATCACACCTAGATAGATGGCCTTATACATGAGGATAGTTTCGTGGTAACACACACCCCAAGTGGCCTTAGTAATGGCACGCAGTGAGGCAAACCTTGCAATGGTAGTGCCTTTTAGGGACTGTAGGTGTTGGTTGAAACCCCACCTCTCACCTATATTCACTCCTAAATACTTGACGTGCTTTTCAAGAAGGAGCCTGTGGCCGCCAAAGCGTATTGAGGGTGGATTATTCACTTTCCCTTTCAAGAGGATTAGCTGGGTTTTTTCCTCAGCCACCTGCATCTTGACATGCTCGCACCATTGGGTGACGGTGCGAAGCACGTGGTGGGTTTTTTCTTCAATTTGGCGGAGTGACTCCAACTACCAATCTTGGCTAGGTACCTTAGCAGACCCGTATGCTTCCTCTGACTGAGGATCTTGTTCGCTCCATGGAGAGTTTGCTTAACAGCCTTGACTGCCTTTGGCCCGGCACGTCCCGCCAATAGACAACCCTGCTCCGGCCAACCTCCTCGATCAAGTGGCTCTTGGCGGTCCCTATGAAGGGGGTTCCACCAGTTTGTCGGCCTACTCAGTCCCCTCTATCCCTGTACTACCTGGCACCTAACACAGAGTTAATGTGTTCTCTTCTAGCCGGTCAGGCATTCTCAAACTAACCTCGACGTGATGGTATAGAAAGCCAAGAACTTAAGCACAGTCCGGCATAACAGATCTTCTTCCGTTTCAGACCCCTGCGCAGGAAGTGCTGCATGCAGCACCCGTATACTCCAGCCCCTGCCAGGCCACCTCTCACTGTTGACGTGGTCTACGCGAGGATGTGTATTTTTGTCATGCATCACTTGTTTCTAGTATTGAGCACCTTAATCTACGTTCATGGCTAGTGGTTGGAAGCAGCATGTTAAGTAAATGTATTTTCATGAAAACTACTGAAGAAGTGACAGCCCCTCTTGACCACACCTGGAGCACGGGTGACTGTGGAACCCTTTTATGAAAACATTCAAGTTCTTACGACTCCAGATCTGAAGTTCTGGCAGAACAAGGGGAAAACTGCGATGCGGAGTTACTAACCATTGAAATTACCTCTAGTGTGGGTACATGAGAAGCTTTGAACATGCTTCATAAATTGATCGAAACGCCGGCTTACACACGCCGTATTTTATTGCGACTGACTGTCTAAGGGAAAAACTATACCGGCGTCACAAAAATCCTGATCAGGCCTTTGAGTTCAATCACCGCCAGTGAAGAATGCTCCTACTTGCATTACCCACCTCTAGTTATGACGCAGGGCGTGCTGTAGCGCATTCTATTGCGCACTTGACGCACCAAAACCTCTCTTTTCACATCCATTCTCCATCTTTGAGTTCTCCTACTGGCACCAATACCGAAAATAATTTTCGAAATCATAATGAGTCGAAATACAGCCGACGGCTGTGCAGGCAAGATGTAGCAGCGGGTGATTACGAAGAGAGGAAAGTAAAAAGCGACTCGTGCGTCTTCGTTCGAACTCAATAAGCAGAATGAAACAGTTGAGAGTAAGTATATTACAAAATAATACCTCTACGTGAGAATCTGTCGTCATATGGTCAATAAAGTTACGCCGCCCTTATCACGTTTTTTTTTGGGATCTCTCACCTGTGTGAAACTGCCATGTTTCTCCGATCATTACGCTCTACTCAAAAAAAAGAAACAACTTTCCAACAATTGCCGAGTTCCCTGCGAAAGCGTCGCATTACGTAAGTCTTTTCGTAGCCGCGTTTATCAATTATGTGTGTACACTTCTTTTATGAGGTGTTACAGCCCCGTGGGATCCTTCGAACTAATTATATCGGCATCAGCGACGGTTTTTTTGATAATTGAGAGATTTTTTTTTCTTTTCTTAACCCAATTTGAAGGAAACTTTGCCTTTCGTTTTTGGACGAACGTAATTAATTGAAAAAAGTACCTTGAACTGCGATGACCGAAAGTGTAACTACTCAAAAATCCTATAACACGCTCTTAATAGCGGGATTTCAGGCGATTTTTCATTCACAAGATACCTGGTGTGACGTATCACACAACTTTACTAAACCTCACATGCTTTACCGACTAATAACATCTGAACTGGCAAATATTAACGCCAAATTGGTGGTATTTACGATTCCGGAATTTTTAGCAGTGCTCCTACTTATTCGACGACCATTATTGAATACTTTATGCGTGGGAGATTTATGATACTGCCAACACGATTTTTTTGTAGAGCCTTGGGTCCAGTTTCGAAATTATCGGTTGAAAATTAAGGGCATGATTGGGATCTCCAGTGACAATGGAATGGAACGGGATGTCGTTCATTTGAACGTCTATCGGAACGACTCCTGGAACATCAATGGCAAAAATTGAAGACGGAAGATGAAGCTATGGAGAGATTGAGGAGGAGGGGGTGGGAACATGAAGCTTATTCTGCCCATCAGTCGTGGTTGGTCATCCCAAATTTGGATCTTGTCCTGGCTAATGGACTGAAAGGACATCGTCGACAGTACATCGTCGATTATTCAAGAAAGTGGTTTGTTGTTGGATTTAACCATTCCTATTGCACTCGTGCCACATGCTCATGGGTTAATTGCAATAGCAAGTCACTTCGTTCAGTAATGAAGGTCGATTTTTGTCCAATAGCCTGTAAAAGATCCGAATTCGGAATGACAGAGCTCGAGGCGTGGGCAAAGCTGGCTCCCATTATCATACCCCCCACCCCCGCTCCACCTTATCCTCCTTCTCTCCATAGCTTAATCTTCCGTCTTCAACATTTGCGTTGACGTTGCAGGAGCGACAGAAATGTTGTTCTGTTCCGCTGTCACCGCAGCTTCCAATCGTGCCCGTACCAGTAGTAAGTCGAACTGTGGCGGTTTGAATTCCAAAATTTCTGGGGTTACCCCTAATTATCCTATGAGACGTATTAAACTGTGATTTTATTGGACTACTGCCCCGACTTTTCTAAAATCATGTAAATACGTTTTTTTTTAACCGCGCTGAAAACCATTTTTTCCGAAATTTTCAATAACTTATTGCGCTTCTCTTGTCATTTTTCTACAAATTAGAATTTTATGGTGTCGTGTTATTTGAAACAGTCTGTTCGACGAAAAGCGCCAAATTGGTTAGAGTCTTTGACCTCAGACTTCCCAGCGTCATTGTCTCCGACTGTTTCAATACCTGCGGGAATCCCTCAGCTGCAGTTGGTTGGTTCTAACAGCCCCCTTTCCTAGGTTTTCTCCTTTCTTTATTTCTTTCTCCCCAATTTCATTTTCCTATCGACGAAAGAGCACTTCCAAATTCATTCCGCTTCCAACTATCACCCCAGTAACTTCTCGCTCTCCCATACGGTTGCCTGCGCCAGTTCACGCGTTCCGAGTACTGCCCTTGTGTCGCCCATTTGTTCACCATCTCAGCTCAATTTTAACTCAACTCAATTCCGCACGTATATTACAGTCCTCCTCATGCTCATCGAGTTTCAGTTTTATTTTGATCTTCAAGCTCCCCGTTTGTGCGCCCAACGCAGTCTGTAGTCGAAATTCAATCAAAATCGTTGGAGCCTTTTTGAGAAAGAATAATCGGTGTTTTAACCACTATAACTGTAGTTACTTTTAAAACAATTAGGATATGTATAAAAAGCAGGGGTTTCTCAGTCGTTCACAGACTCACGACCATTTTCTCAAACGGTGGTTTTCGCACTCAGAAGCCTTTTTGAAGAAAACTCTTTTTATCGACCGACAATAACTAGCCTTCCTAAGGTACCTGGAATCGCTTGTCTGTTTATTTCTTACGTTGGGCATTTTTTTAACGAGCTGAGTGAGCCAACAGTGTAGTCAGCCATTCAAGGTACCGAACGGTCAATTCTCAAAAAAACCAGTACCAATATCGGTAAGTGCAGTCTAAGTAGCACGATGGCCGTCCAACGTGAAAATCCGCCCTTGACGGTAGTCGCAGAGGAAAATTGAAAACAACCCAAATATCAAAATCTGATCGGAGGATAATTGAAGGTGATAACCCGCGACTGATCGATACCCGCTTCCTCACGTTCGCACTACTTCTAGTCTCAACGGAGCAGCGGTTGTCTATTGTTCATTTTCTGTCGAGCGACTGACCCAGTATATTGTGCGTCACGTAACGAGAGTGTAGTGCGATAAGTCGCCAACATCTTTCTCACTATCGCCGCTTCGAAAGGTGTCGCGTATTACCGTACCAAATTGTCACCTTCCCGGGCCAGAAGAGCGAAATAGGAGACGAGATACGCTCACGATTCCGCTCGACAAGTATGTCCCTGATAACTATACACACAACGCCACATAAATCGACAATCCGCTCAAATGTTACCAGGATGTTCAGAAAAATTGACGTGGTAGTCCAATCACGTACCTGTACGATAAGCGTTTGATAACATTCACTAGATATATACAAGCTACTCCAAAAATTCCGTTCATCGTTTCACCCACTTCTCACAGTTTTTACCCGATTATTCAAAAACATTGATCGCCATCCTCCTCAATAATGGTCGTGGAAGAAAATTATCGTCGAAATGTTCGGTAAATTATTGTGCTGCTCTCGTCATTTTCCCTCAAATGAGAATTTTATGGTCTTGTCGGGTTATACGGAGCTGTCTAAGCAAAATATATAATCAAAATCGTTAGAGCTATTTTTGAGAATAAAAGTATTTACTACTTTAGTTAGTTTTGAGTGGATTTTGCATGTACCCTTAGTTTGGCGTTCCACAGTAAATCGCGGGCTAGATGCCGAATTCAGCCGTTCACTGACCATAGAGCCAGGGAAAGTAAAACGAGCGGTGCGTAGCAACACACAACTTTCCGCCACCCGGCTATGTTCGGAAACCAGCTACATATGGGTGTTATATCTTCATTCAACGCATATCTACAGAAACATTTATGCAGAACAATATGTAGGGACTAGTTAGCTGAGAGTACTCCGTAAGTTTGATCGAAATCGTTAAAGCTGTTTTTGAGAAAATTGGAATAACGATAAATTAATATTCAGCAAATCTCCTTTTCTTAGTTAACTTGGCTTATATCTCCGTTCAACAGATGGATACAGAGATAGTTGCGGGGAACGAAATGTGGTTTTAGAATGTTAGAAGATACTCCATAAGATTTATCACATCTGGTGAAGCAGTTACCTTAGAATTTACGGAAATGTTCGAAAAAAACGTTCTTTTCGACACATTTTGATTTTTATCTCCGTTCAATGGACGGTCAGAGGAACACTTATTGAGAACGATGTGCAGGTATTAACTATTTGAAAACATCTTGAAGGTTTGGTGATAATTGTTGAAGCCAAAAAGCTTGAAAAACCTATTTTTGCTTCATAGGCCTAAACCTCCGTTCACCTATTTTTGCTTCATTGGCCTATATCTCCGTTCACCGTCTTTTCATGGAGATATGTACGGAGAAGAAAAGTCAAGTATTGATCAGTAGAAGATAATTTGGAAGTTTAATCAAAATCGTGAGAGCCGTTTTTGAGGAAAATGCGAAAAACCCTAGTTTTTGGTACATTTTCGCCCCCCCCCCCCCGTCCCTTCGGCCGAAATCTCCCATGACCTTATTTTGATGTCTACAAAAAATAACGAACAAAACAAATAAAGAACCAGCTCAATTGGATCAGCCGTTCTCCCGCAAATCGAACTACAAACACACACACGGACCACACGCTGAAATTAGGTTTTTTATACTCAGTAGGCCTCAAAACGTAAAGATCTGAAGAAAACCCAAATTTTTTTTACACAATTACTATACTTTGGGGTAGCGGAAGGTATAAAACGAAACAAACTGTTCAACATAGTAGGACAGGTAAGAACACAGTCCAAGATAGGTATTGTTGGGTGCACGAGAGGGGGAGCTGAGGATCACAATGCAACTGAAACTCGGTGAGCGTGAGGAGGACTGTATTATACGTGCGTGCGGAATTGAGTTGAATTAAAATTGAGGTGAAATAGAGTACAAATGGGCGACACAAGGGCAGTAATCGGAACGCGTGAACTGGCGGGGGCAACCGTATGAGAGAGTGAGAAGTTACTGGGGTGGTAGTTGGAAGCAGAGTGATTTTGTAAGAGCTCTGTCGTTGATAGGAAAATGAAATTGGGAGAAAGAAACAAAGAAAGGAGAAAACCTAGGAAAGGGGGCTGTTAGAACCAACCGACCGCAGTTGAGGGATTCCCGCAAGTGAGGGGCAGGTATTGAAATAGTTGGAGACAATTAGGCAGTCGGTGACAATGACGCGGGGAAGTCCGAGGTCAAAGACTCTAACCACTTTGACGCTTTGCGTCGAACAGGTGTGTACAGTAATAAATGGATATAATCTAGGCCAAGCTCGTTAACATGGCTGATCCCAAAAAAGGCTGTCAAATCCACGTCTGTGCCCGTCAGTCACAACCAGCACCGAGAAGATCATCATTCGGTTAATGACTCCGCATTTTCTTTTCATCTTTTGCATTTCTGCTTCATCGTCCGTCTTCGACATTTGCGTTGACGTTCCAGGAGCGGTTCCGATGTCGTGTCGTTTTGTTGTCATCGCAAGTTCCGATTGCGCTCGTAACATTAGAAGGTAATTTGAGGCCTGATATTGACAAGAAATTCAAACGAACTGCACTAAATGTTGAAGAGATGGTGAGCTACAAGACGGCGTCCAAAATCTGTTCAATCAGGCTAGTCAGAGATGATACTTTAACCTCTTTCAGGCTCTCGATGCCCTTGACAACAACCAATAATGAAGATTGGGAGGGGTTCGTGCATTGAAATCCGAGACAAACGGCCAAAGGACGAAGGACAAAAGGAGAGGAGAGAAAAATTAATTAATCAGCTCATCTCGTCAAGTCACCTCGTAATGAGAATAGTGTGGATACACAAAAGGGAGCGAATATCCATCCAGGTTGTGAGGAAGAACTATCGTTTCAAGCTGAGAGCCGAGCCGAGCCGGGCTCTTTCCATTAGGTCATCTCTCTCGCTGTGGGTTTTCACGATCATTACATTAGTTATTCATAACTCTATTCAAGCGCTTCGCTGCATAGTTGGTTTACGAGCTCGCGAGAAGAAAAAAAATAAAAATAAAGGGGTCAAAAAACCGCGAGCGACGTCCTCTTCATCGAGGCCACCGATGAAGCTGACCTATGAAACGTACTTGTTGAGTTCACAACCGTCTCTCTCTTCGAACGTATAATCGAGCTCGTAATATTTTGGCGTGCTGTTGTGTGTTCACCACAGGGGAGATCAATGGAGGTGTGTGTCGAGAAAAAAACAAGCTCTGCAGTGTTGATTATAGTTGTCATTACGCAAGGACCCTAGAGAGGTCACTTAGTCCAAACTGTCCCACCCTGGAATGTGGAAAAGCCGTGCCATCGAATGATGGGGCCTGTGACTATTCTGGCTTTGAGGGTTCTTTGATCCTAAATGGTACCACAGCCCGCGGCCTTGCGCCGGTGCATTATGGGTTAAGGCCACGACAGATGGCTGCCTCCGCAGGGCAAGGTAGGTAGAACGGAGCAATCCAACTCCTACCCAGGGCAAGGCCTGACAATGCTGGAAAATGCGCTTGCTCTGCGGATATCCTGGCGGTCGTGTTGTCGCTGAAGGGTGGTCATCCTATCCCTTTCTTCGTTTTGGTTTATTATTCATTCTGCATAATAACCCTACGTTTTCGGTCACGGAAAATTTTTTACCCCCCTTAAAATTTGATACTTTTACGTTTCAAGACCTGGAGATTCCAAATTTGCAATGTCTGTTCGCCGTCCCCCGTCCCACGTCCGGCCGTCCGGGCCGTTTTGTGCCTTTAACGTGGTCTAAAAAATTCGTTCTTTCGCAAAAAAATCCCATTTGGTATCTAGTTGTGCTCGCTATCTCGGCAATCTGATCGGACGAAGCCCCTGGTTGATATGGGCAAAAATGAATAAAAAAATTAACGAAACGCAGTATAATCGCAAATAAGCCATGTTTCGTATCGTTTTCAAGGCTTGCTCGACTCGCAACGCCCTTTGGACTCGCAATGTCCCACCAATTGCCGAGCGAGGGTTAGCTGGAAGCCCCGGTCCCAATTTCCCCGACTCTTTTTGCCCGACGAGGGGAGGAAGGTTAAGGCCACTTCCTCCGCACACCCCTCCATCGGATCTTAAATGCCTACGACGTTTACGGGCGCCTGGGGAATATTTAGTTTCCGTAGTCCCATTGTAGTCAGGTCATGTTTGGTATGGTTTACTAGTATTCGATGTTGAATCGAATGGGATGGGTCTCGGAGCAGTAATACTAGGTGAAGCTGTTCATGAGAATAATAAAACATTGTGTAATATAGGAATTAAAGCAGGGGGGGGGGGTGAGTCCGTCTCCTCTGGCTGGTGAGTTGCTGTGGGCAAGCGCTTTCGATGTAAACACATCATCGTCTGGCCGTTAAGTCAGTACTGGAGTCAGTCAGTTGGTCGTGGTCTTTATATATGAAAGGAAGTTAAACGGGATGATACGTAACAGATACGTAAACTTTAACATTGTGTAATAATTTGCTGGGTTTTTAAACTGCGGGGTCTGAGGGAGGTAGGGGCTACCCAGTCAGAACTCCCACAGACATCCCCAGAATACAGAACTGTAAATGGCGTTATATGGCCCGTTGTTTATCTTTATTTGAATAAATTCTTATTCTGCTTCTAATTGTCAAATGATCTTCATTTCTCCTTTACTACATGCTATGGAGCCGGAACAGCAATTACTTGTATTTAAATAATTGAAATTATTAGAGACGAATAGTTCAGTTTGAATAGAACTCTTATGAAGAAATTACTTTGATACGTGAGTAATTCACGACTGGCGGCGGGGAATACGTGATTGGAGAGAACGAAAAGCCAAGTGATGCTGATGGAGACGCTGACAGAGCCGCAGCAGCAGTCAAAGCGTGTTCAGCAGAAAGTCGTAAATGTTGCCAGACCTCGAACGTACTTAGGACAAAGCTTGTAACGTGAAAGAGGAAGGATACTGACGCGACTGGGTGTCTCTTCTCTTGTTGACTCATGCACCAATCGACCCGCTTGGAACAAAACAAGAAAACAAAGGTTTTTTGAGAGAAACAGGTAATTCATTCTCTGGATGGTTTTCTTCGGGCACGTTCCCGTTTTCCCGTGGTTGAGAACACCAAAAGAGTTTAAACAAAATCGCTCTCAAAGCAAGTTCGAAGTTATTTTTGAGATATTCAAAAAAATATATCTGGTGCGACGAATCACACAACTTCCCTTAGCCTCGCATTCAACGATTCTCTCGATTCAACGAAATCCGTTTTTCATTGTGCTTTCTACGTGACAGCGGAAGGCGCTTATGGTTCGAGAATTTATTGCGCTTCTCCTACTTCTGTCCAGACTGTTATTGAACAATCAATTTACAAGCCATTCAAGAGACGGCCCACGTGATTTTCTACTTACCGCTCGCTACCCAAAAGAAAAGGAAAGTGTAGTTATCGCGTCAAAAAAAAATTGATTTTCTTCAGATCTTTACGTTTTTTTCGGCGCGTGGAACGTGTGTGTTGGTGTATGTAGTTCGATTTGCGGGAGACATTTCTATTTCTGGGTTCCTGGACGTTCCTAAGCTCGGTCGAACGTTAAGGATTCTCCCTCGTCCAGCATTTGGTTGAGTAGCGCAGGCAATCGATCTCTTATCGCGTTCACATGACGCGGCAGCCGTTCTCAATTCGGCAACATATTGAATGTAGGATTGTCCTGAGGCGAGATTCAGTTTAATAAATTTGCACGCGTCATGCTCATTTATGGCGCAAAGTAGCTTGAGGAAGCGCTGACTACTTCCTCTTTTGAGTTATCATCCTTAGCTTCCTGACTGAGGGTGTTATAAATTTCTACTCCCCCGTGTCCAAGTAGGTTTGGTGATGTGGCGATTTTCACATCATCAGCTGCCTTCTTCTTTTTGTAGCCAGTCGCACTGCTCCTTCCGCAAATTCTCCGACTCAAAATTAAATTAACCGGCGTCCGACATTGTTTTCGGCGTCTTCTCGTCGTACGTTCGTGGAACTTGCGGAATCCCTAAAGATCAGCTTCAGATAGACACTTTCGATTAGTTCGCATAAAACCTGACGCCACGTAACGAGCTGTTTTCCTATTCCACACATCCGAAAATACTTGGAAAACGACGCCAAACTCGAAGTAAATGCGACAAAACTGCCGAAATTTCGTTTTTGGCGTAGTTTTAAACCATTATTCGCCCGTAAAAACCGTGGGCTTCGCCGATCGGATTGTCCAATGGGCAGGCGCGACTGGATACCAAATACAATTTTTAGCAGAAAAAGATGGAAAAGAGGGACGGGGGACGAAAATGTACCACAAACTAGGGGTTTTCGCCTTTTTCTCGAAAAATAACGTTTTTTCGAACGTTTCCGTAAATTCCAGAGAAACTGCTACATCAGAAGTGATAAATCTTGTGGAGTGTCTTCCAGCATTCTAAACCCACATTTTGTTCTCCGCAGCTATCTCTGTATCCATCTGTTGAACGGAGATATAAGCCAAGTTAACACAGAAAAGGAGATTTGTCGAATATTAATTTATCGTTATTCCAATTTTCTCATAAATGGCTCTAACGATTTCGATCAAACTTACGGAGTACTTTCAGCTAACTAGTCCCTACATTTTGTTTTCCATAAATGTTTCTGTAGAAATGCGTTGAATGAAGATATTGCACCCGCATATGTTGCTGGTTTTCGAAAATACAGGGGTGACGGAAAGTTGTGTGTTGCTACGCACCGGCTATTTTATGCGTGTTTTTTTGGCTCGTGTATTATGTAAACAAGTGTTCGTATGAAACGTGAGGATGTAACGAAGGCGCAGAATGTTTCTACCGAAGGTTTCGAGCCTCTTAAGATATTTCGAAAGGAATCGATTTCACGTTGGATGAGCCGGAAATAAACGATTTCGTAGAACGAGTATATTAAGTAATGTTAGCCCGTGTTAGGAGATAACCAATCGTCAATTCGCGCCTTGTACGCCTTAACCGTCTCTAGATTACCTTTCCAGGTGAAAGAAAGCCGTAGAGCTCAATCCTGGAGAGCATCTCATGTGAAACCGTTCTTCAAAGCGTTTCGTCAGCCTTTATTCATCGAAGTGTCCGCATTTCGCGTACTGCAACTCTGATCAAAATGCTTTTTAAAATTAAATGATCGTTTGTTCTGGTAGTTTGTCACTGCGGTTCCAAATGGTTATTCCGTCGTTGTAAATTTAGATGGTGTAGATCGGGACGAATTAGTACGTGGCGCTGGGCCCTAACGGGAAGGCCCCCAGGCGGAGGTTTTTTCTTTGTCTCTTAGGAGTTGAATAGCCTCTCCTGCTAACAAAACGCTTCAGGGATTATTCGAGGGGTTGACAAAGGGTTCGCCCTTGGGATTTCCAGAGTGTTCGCCTCTCCTTAAGCATTACTACTCACTGCCCTCCAGACTCAAAATAACAAAGTTATTCCACAATTAGCGCCAGTAGTATTCAGTAGCTACCTGAGCTTTGCAGACAGGGAACATCTCCACCAGAGTTAAGGCAAGCCTCCAAAGAACAATTAGACCGTTTAAGCTGGAAGAGGCAGCAGTCCTTGCTACTGACGTTATGCCAAAGCAGAAGAACTTTCGGCTGCCATTCGGGGTCAGCATCCACTCATGGGAACAATGGGACCAGGAGACGTTCCGGACCGAGGTGAGCGCCCTGCGGTAGTACACTGATGGTTCAGTTATGAGAGGCAGAGCTAGACTGGGCATTGTTGGGCCCAACTACAGTCTTGCTAAGCTGCTGGGAGAGTAAGCCATGATATTTCAAGCTGAAGTCCTAGCCATAAAGATCTGCGCAGAAGAGATCCTGACCAAAGGACTCAAGGGCAAGCGGATCTACATATTCTCGGACAGCCAGGCCGCATTAAAGACCATTGCAGCCTATAGCTTTAGGTTCAGGCTGGCATGGGAATGCCTTCATGCGCTCAAGCAGCTTGGTGCCCATAACAGGCATCCCTCTGGGTGCTGGCTCGCAGGGGGCATGAGGGCAATGAAAAAGCTGACCACCTTGCGAAAAGGGGTACAGAAACCCTACCCTTCAGGCCTGAACCCTACGTAGGTATGACGAAGAGTCACCTGAATCGTCAGGTGGCTCGATGAGAGATACAGGAAAACAGCGCCCATTGGCATCGCCAGCTACAACTATGACAAGCGAAAAGGCTTGTTACGCCTTCCTGTCCAAGGGCGAAGACGATGCAGACACTCTCTAGAAGAGATCTGAGGGTCTTGACTAGCTTCCTTACCGGACACTGCCCACTCAGGTACCACAGGTTCTCAGAGGCAGTGGAATGCACACTCTGCACTAGATGGAGCTAGCCACCCCCCAGTCGTATAAAGGTGGAATTGATACACAGGGCGGTTGCTAATTTTGGAGGTTTGTCGATATGCCAAAAGATGGAGCTCATCGAACCTCCTGTCATGTTGAGTGCACGGTGTAGACAGTTTCTCCATACCTCCAAACCGTATTGTCAAATTGGAGACACGCTGTAGTTTGTTGCCCAATACCAGAACCCACTTAGACGTGATTTGATAAGACCAAAATTTAAACGCTTAACATTTTTCGCTCGCTTCCAATTATAGTGGTACACGCATAAAATAAATTTATCATTTGTGTTGTCTTGTTTGTTTCAGAAATCGACATGTTCCTTCTTCTCGAAATTAAGTTCCGTGATGGTTATACTTTCCCTTGCCTACAGCCTGGGTAACATATTACGACTCCCGCGAGTGGTGTTGATGCACGGCGGTGGTGAGTATTAATATCTTCTAATAATTGTTATTGATTGTGTGTTTTGAGGCCAGCCCAAAATCAGAACGGCTCGAGGGTCGTGGGTCTTGAGCAAGTGTGTGGAGGGGGGAGGTTACCTCCTTGCAAGCATCTCTTGGAAATCACTCGACTCTGGAGAAACATCCCGACTCATTTAGGATGCTGGCAACCTCCCTGCCCCTTCCCACTCTTCATTCATCACCTAAACACCTCCTTGCAGCCCTCAGTCCAGTCTTAACACACTCTCAGTCCAATTTCTTCCGCATTAGCCTGTAGCTCCCACCTCTGCTATCTGAAGATTAACCACTAAATGGAGCATGTGATCCCTGGCTCCCTCCTCCCATTCTGTCACAACCTACTGTGAAAATCAGATTAATGAGTGATCCATGCAATACAGTCTTCTCTCTCTCTCTCTCTCTCTCTCTCTCTCTCTCTCTCTCTCTCTCTCTCTCTCTCCCTCTTCTTTCTTTCTCCTGAGGAGGCAGGATAAGATTAGGCTGGGGCTAAGTTTTTCCTTAATCAATTTATTTTATGATTCTAATTTTACCACCAGTTATGGTTTATTATTCATTCTGAATGATAACCCTTTGTTCTAAGTCGGGACAATTTTTTTGCAGCCCCTCCCCCCCCCCCCTCAATTTGATACACCGGGATCCTAAATCTGCAATGTCCATCCGCCGTCCAGGCCGTTTTGTGCCTTTACGTTGTGTGAAAAATCCGTTCTTCCCTACAAAACTCCCAATTGGTATCTAGTGGCGCCTGCCTGCTCGGCAATCCGATCGGACAAAACCCATGGTTATTATGGACAAAGAACGGTTTAAAAAATTAACAAAAACGCAATTTTGGTAGCTTTATCGCAAATACGCCGTGTTTGGTATCGTTTTTAAGGTATTTTAAGATCCTGGCTCGAATGGAATGTGTATCAGTCGTGTACAACTGCGTATAGTGACATTACAGTAATTGTAGTGAGCCAAAGTCTACTAATTGAAAGTACTCGCAGTAAATAAATGCAGCAAAAGTGATCATTTCATCGTTTGCACTCTTTTCCTCACGTCTCATCAAAATCAACCTCCAGCTCGACCAATTGCCTACAGGCGGTTACGGGCGCCTTGAATATTTAGTTTTCGCCGTTCAGTTGTAGTCACATCATGTTTCGTATGAAACACTGGTATTTTTCTATGCTGAAACGAATGGGATGGGTCTCGGGGCAGTAATACTGTTCAAAAGAATAATAAATTGCAGGGGTTTTTTACCTTTCGGTTGATTTTCAGAGCCGTCGCAAGACCTCCCTCGGGATAACGCTCTGAAGGTCGTGTCGGAGGGAGGTCCATTGGTGGACTGGGTTTGGGGCTGGGCTGAGGTTCTTTCACCCCCCAACCGTCTGATATGAAAGGTGTATGTCTGCATTATGTGTGTGGTATAATTGGTAGGAATGCGTGTTGTTTATTTGGCATGAACGTTGAGGTATGTTTGTAGTTTAGTTTGAATATAAAGAGTGGCGTGAAGGTTATTTTTTATAGTCATATACTATAAAACTCGAATGTCTGATGAAATTCAGTTGTAGAGGTGTTTGTGTAGTAAGTATCCAAACGGGCTGATGGGTTGGCAAAGAAGGGATCGGCGCAGATCCCTGTCGGCCCTGAGCCCTTTGTTGGGACTACCATTAGCCACCTACGTAGAGAGGTTGGCAAATGAGAGGATAGGTGCAGGGCTGCCCTTTGACGGGGGTTGCTCGTCCTTAGACAGTCAAAACTCTTCATCCAGCTCTCCAGAGGGAGGACCAAGGAGGTGATTGCACTGGGGAGGAAGGATATGAGGGTCATATGTGGCCTGTTCACTGTCTGCTGAGGTACGACCTTGCAAATATTGGCAAGTGCGAGGTACAGGTAAAAAAATATCTAGTATCTAGAAAAAACTGAATTTTAATGTGAAAACATGCACGCTAAATACTAATATCAAAATTTAACCAAAAATCTATGAAAAAAATCAAAATCAGAATGAAACGAAAGAATCTAAAAAAATTGAATCGTATTAAAACCAAAACGTCGGGGAAATTGGAACGGGGGCGCTCGAAGCGAAAGGCGAAAGGGGAGTTGAGTGGCGAGTGGGAGGCAGAGTCGTTCGGAGGCAAGCGAGCCTTGAGCGCGGTTGCTATTTAATGAGATAGGTGGGGGGGGGGGGAGTTCAAACGACGAAACGCTGTAGCTCCCGCGTTGTACTGCGTTTCATTAATTTTTTAACCGTTTTTTGCCCATTACAATCACGGGCTTCGTCCGATCGGATTGCCGAGATGGCAGGCACAACTAGATACCAAATCGGATTTTTGGGCGAAAGAACGAATTTTTTAGACCACTTTAAAGGCACAAAACGGCCCGGACGGCGGACGGGGGACGGCGGACGAACATTGCAAATTTGGAATCTCCATGTCTTGAAACGTAAAGTATCAAATTTTGAGGGGAGGGTTGTAAAAAATTTTCGTGACCGAAAACATAGGGTTATTATTCAGAATGAATAATAAACCAAAAGAAAGTAAGTATCCATCCAGGGGAAGTGGAAGAGAGGGCTGGATAGCCCTAACTTCCCCTGACAGTAAAATAAATGTTTTCAATTAATCAATCTCTCTCCCCGTCTCTCTCTGTTCTTCTGATGTACCCAAATCTGAACACTCTCCGGGGCACTAAGTTTAAATTTGTCAGACACGCCTTCACACACACGGGTTTTGAAATGTGTGTAGAACAACACTTGTTGTTATAAAAGGTATATTTTCCAATTTGTAAGCCATTTTACCTGTCACCATGAGAACTCACACCTTGAAGCTGATAAGGTTTTTGAAAAACATCACGAAGACTGTTTAGGCAATCACGTGAGTTCTTAAGGTGCTTTGTGTCGGCAAATGAACTCTGGACTCCTCCAATTCATCAACCGCACGACTCACGCCTTATCGTCCAGAACTTCAAGTCTCCTACTTTTCAGGCCAGTTTTATCTGCTCGGCTCCTCCTCTCTTTTTCCTACTCACAAATTCTTTCCGTCTTCCGCATTGCCTTTTTTTCCACAGTTACGTTTTGGTACGTAGCACTGTATAGCGGTTTTTTTCTCGTCCAAGACGCCCTTTTTCCTCCACGAGGAAGTCCGCATTGTGCTCCCTAAAGTGCGACAAGAAAATTTGTTCTCCCAATGAGCTCTACATACATCCCGAACTTCTGCCCCACTCGTCAAGTGACTTACCACCACTTCATCTCCTCTACCTTACGAACAGTCCAGGTTAAATTTTCCAATTCACAGATATTCCATTAAGTAGATCACTGTCAAAAATATAATTTTACCGTCGGGCAACTTCCTTTTCATTTTGTACCGGCTTCTCTATTGAGGGAAGAATTAGGAGGATTCTACGAACTCCACGCTTTCCCAAACAAAGACATTTTTTTTGACCAAAACTAATTGAAGAATTGACGTGCTGAGTCCTGCTACGGATGGGTCGAATCAAGTATTGACAACAAACGTCGAAATTATTCAAAATTGCGTCAATCAGGGGGAGTGGATTGGAGCGTTACTATTAAACGTTCAAGTTCCTCCGAGCCACAACGGAACGGCAACCGGAGACGCCCATCCTGCTGTTTCCTTTCGTAATCGTCGGGAGAGAGAGTTGAATTGTAATTCGATATTGCGACAAGCAGGAAAAACGGCGAAGTATGTAAAGAACGATTGGCGGACAGGAAGCTCGTCTCATTTCACAAGTCGAAACGTCTTTTCGATTCGATGGACTCTAACTACGTCAACGATGACCGAAGACTGTATCGTAAAATGTTCCTTGATCCTTCTAAAGCGTCAAGCATCGGTTTTACTCTGACGTCCTCCCCTTCATTCTGAAAACGAGACAAAAAGGATGCTGGTTATTCTACTGGCCGTCAATTGGGATCTTAGTCGCACAACCGGTATGTTAAAGAAAAGTCACGGCTTAGCCAAAATGTTCATACCTCGTTTAGGAAAATATCTGGTGCGTTGCAACACACAACTTTCCTTAGCTCTACAACAATTCACTTTGTACATGGCTAATTCTATTTAATCAATTCATTTATCACTCAGTTAATTTGAATCTTGGTCAAACAACGCTTTATGGCAGCAGCAAGCGGTAGCGCTTACAGTTCCAGATTTTATTGTGCTGCTCGTACTTATTGGGTAAAAACTTTTAGAACTGGTAGTAAGCGAAACGGCAGTAGTTGAAATTCTTGAATTTCTGGAGTGAACCCCATGTATCTCATGAGCGTTTTTAAAAACTCACCCTTCAGGTATTAGATTGGACTACAATACCAATTTTTTTTAACATTCTACAAAAATTCCAGCGGAATTTATAAGGAAAAAAACCGCGCTAAAAACGCTTTTCGTCGAAGGTTTTGATAATTTATTGTGCTGCTCTCGTCATTTTCCACAAATGGGAATTTTATGGTATAATTTTCTTATTGAGAACTATCTATATAAAAAATTTAATCAAAATCGTTAGAGTCGTTTTTGAGAAAAAAATAGTTGTTATTTTGATCACTATGATAACTATAGTTAACTTTCGGTGGATTTTGTCCAAACCCTTATTTTGGCGTGCCATGGTAACCTGCGGGCGAGATATCAAGTTTGAGCTGATTTGGTTCGGTGGTTTTACCTAAAAATCGTTCACAGACACACAGACCATTTTCCCAAATAGTGTTTTTCGGACTCAGGAGGGTCTGAAACGTAAAGATCTGAAAAAAACTCAAAATTTTGTTTTCAGCCGATTACATAACTTTCCTTTCTACTTCGTAGAGCCAAGGAAAGTAAAAATCGAACAGTCAGGTGCGTCGCATCGCTCAACTTTCAACAGTCTCGCGTTTATTCGGCGATTGTTATCGCGGGCTAATTAATCCACCTCGTTAAGATGTACCAAACCTCAATTTTTCGACATTTTATGTCTTTACTATGCTACTTAAACTCGAATATGTAACGCCGGAGGCGTTACGGAGAAGCGTCACGAAGTTTTTTAACCCGAGTTGCATGCACATCCCCTGTGGCGTAATGGAGAAGGCATCGGTCTCCTAAACGGGAGGTTGTGTGTTCGAGTCCCACCAGGGTTACGATTATTTTCCACATTTTATGTCTTTACTTTGCTACATAAACTCGAAAACGTAACGCGGGATATGTAACGGAGAAGCGTCACGAAATTTGTGTTGGGTTAAGTACATGGTAACGTCTGTTACAAAATCTAACGCTTGGTAACATCACACGTTTTAATAACCTCAGTGACTAAGGATGATGTCAATTGAAACCATCAACGAGCACAATCAAACGTAGTTATCATTGCATAAAATTCGAAGGCTGTAGATTTATCTCTGCTCAATGGTCTGTCAGAGGAACATTTATTCAGTAAAATGTATAGGTATTAACCATTTAAAAACATTCTGCGAGTTTGTTGAGTTCGAGCAGTTTCGCCAAAAAGCATGAAACGTATTTTAGACTAATTCTGTTCTGCGCACCTCTTTTCGCGACTTAATTACTCTGAAGCGTAAGGGAACGCGAAGGCAAGGGAAACCTGTTAGGAAATTGCATAAATTGTGAGAATGTGAATGTTGGAACGGTTTCGCTTCTTCATTATGAAATCCAACACCCAAATCTGTTCAGATTTGCTCGTGCCATTTAATTGAGTGTAAATAAACCGTCAGAGAGTACATTTTGGATCGCTCGTACATTTACTGGCCGGAGATAGATTTTTCGTTCAACAGAACCAAACGTACGATCAACTTATTTCGCTTCTTCGAATTTAGCATCGTGTTTATCGTTTTACCGTCGATAAACCTATTAAACTACAAAAACTGCGAAAGAAACGTCTCGACAAGGAGTGTGTTTATACGGGAACGGACTCTCTCGAATGAGCCGGTTGTTTGTCACCCACGAGCCGATTATATTTTAAAACCAGCTTGTGAAATCTTCTCCCAACTGTTTGACCTTGGATAGGAACTCGGAGGGTTTCGTGAGGCTCGTTAAAACAATTTCCAACGAAACACACGGCAAACTCCGTGTCAACGCCTTTCTCGGTAAATGAAATTTACCGTTCGAAGCGTCTTGTTTCCGTGAAGAGCTTTAAGAGTTGCGTCTGTCGAGCGAGGAGTGTCTAGACAAAGGACACCCACGGAAACGGAACCAAATATGATTGTACATCCTTTCGACGATCTGCATACAATAATAACATTTCGTAGTTTGTTTCAACCTCTTCACTCTCGTTTTTGTTGAAATTATTTACCCAACTCTTAAACCCACGCCATCCTTATGACAACCTTGTAAACTAACGAAACTCTTGAATGAATTCAACTCAAAAAGAACTGAGGTTCGACTATTCCTATCAACTCAAGGTTGACCGTTTTCTGAGATTTTTGTGTTCTCCAAAGTAAAATTATGCATCTTTTTTTGCACCAAAATTCGGTTCATGGCGTTCCTTGTCGGACGCTAGAGTTAACGTCGAGGAAATTAATTTAAAGCCATTTTTTTCCTACGTAGTTGCATTTTATTGTTTATTTACTTAAAGAGCGACAATTCGCTTAGCGAAAGAAATGAGCACTAAAACCTCTTCATGTTCGATTTTCACATTTACGTAATTATCAAAAAAAAGAGTTTTCTTCAGATATTTACGCGATCAAAACGCCAATTTTTTTCTCTCCACAATTTTTAACGATTTCGACGCAATTTATGAAAACAACAATTCCATAACATCACCATTCCAGAAAAAATGACGAGAGCAGCACACGAAATTATCGAAACATCGATGTAGAGTGATAGTTCAATGAGCTGTAGTTTGAAAATTCGTTGGATGATCGAAAGCAACCTCAAAAATAGCTAATTCGAACTAACGTCGTTTTGACGTTTTTTTTCTCGCAGTGTTTCTCGTATAATCTCAGAACTGTAAACAAGAGCTTTACCAGAAAAATCGTGTTGACAGTTGTTCTGCCGCGCAGAAGGTGTCCGACTGCTCCATGCTGTCACTTTCTTTGTGGCGCCATCATCCCTGGCCCTTTCCTTTCCCTTTTTACTTTCCTTGGCTCTACGAAGTAGAAAGGAAAGCTATGTAATCGGCTGAAAAATTTTTTTTGAGTTTTCTTGGGATCTTTACGTTTCAGACCCTCCTGAGTCCGAAAAACACTATTTGGGAAAATGGTCCGTGTGACTGTGTGTGTGAGTCTGTGAACGATTTTTAGAGAAAACCACCGTACCAAATCAGCTCAAACTTGATATCTCGCCCGCAAGTCACAATGGGACGCCAAATTGAGGGGTTGGACAAAATCCACCGAAAGTTAACTATAGTTATCATAGTGATCAAAACACCAAATTTTTTTTCTCAAAAACGGCTCTAACCATTTTGTTAAATTTTTTATATTGATAGCTCTTAATAAGGCAATTATACGAGTAGCATAAAATTCCCATTTGTGGGAAAATGACGAGAGCAGCACAATAAATTAAAAACATTTTCGACGAAATCGATTTTAGCGCGGTTTTTAGAGAAAACAACCGTACCAAATCAGCGGAAACTTGATGTCTAGCCTACAGGTTACCATGGGACGCAAAAATAAGGGTATGGGCAAAATCCACCGAAAGTTAACTATAGTTATCATAGTGATCAAAACACCAAATTTGTTTTCTCAAAAACGGCTCTAACGATTTTGATTAAATTTTTTATATAGATAGCTCTTGATAGGATAATTATACCATAAAATTCCCACTTGTGGGAAAATGATGAGAGCAGCACAATAAATTATCAAAATTTTCGACGAAAAGCGTTTTTGCCTCGGTTTTTTTCCTTTTAGACTCCGCTGGAATGTTACTAGAATGTTTAAAAAAAAGTCATGTTATAGTCCAATCCAATACCTAAAGTGTGAGAGTTTAAAAACGCTCATGAGATACATGGGGCTCACTCCAGAAATTCCTGAATTTCAACTACCGCCGTTTCGCTTAATACGAGTATCAGTTCTACACGTTTTTACCCAATAACTCTGCAAAAGTAATTACTATCCTTCTTCAAAAAATTTGTGTTTACAGCCTCATTAATTATCTGTGTACCAGTTTCTCAATAATGGTCCTGCAATGAATACGAGCAGCACAATAAAATCTGGAACTGTAAGCGCTACCGCTTCCTGCTGCCGTAAAGCGTTGTTTGACCAAGTTCAAATTAACCGAGTGATAAATGAATTGATTAAATAGAATTAGCCATGTACAAAGTGAATTCTTGTAGAGCTAAGGAAAGTTGTGTGTTGCAACGCATCAGATATTTTAAATCAGGTACCCCTCAAGCTCAGTTCGATTGGACTACTCAGGCTCACCCTAGCCCTTTTGTTTCATCCATCCAGTTCGGTGTTGTGTTGGTGGCCCTGCGTGGGCGGTTCAAGTGTTGGCATGTTAGCCCAAGTGTCTATTTTGGGGAAATATGGCGGTCTTTTTATTCTATCGAGACCGCGCGCGTGTGCTCGTCTGGTCGAAGATATATTCCTGCTTCTGTACACCGGCTTACTTAATCTTGCATCTATATTCTTGTGTCAGCCGAATCTGAATAGACCGTGTATACAAGCCGAGCTAACGATGTTTGTTATTTGTTCCCGGTCAAACAACAGTCCCATTAATGACTCATTGGACTTCTAGTGAAGATCTTGGCACGGAAAATAAAATTCGGGAACTCGACTTGGGCGCCACCAGTTTCCACGTAGAATTATTCCTCTGGCCGAATGAGTCCGTTGCCCTGAAAATCACTTAGTAAAACGCCAGTGAAGAAGTGGACAGAATGAGCTTTCTTGCAACCGTTGGACATTGCCATCCAGTTCGAAGGATAGGCCCCCACAGATCGTGGGAAGTAGATTTTTGTAGATGTAGCTGTACTTCCGTAGTCGGGTTCGGTCAAGAAGAAGTAGGTAATGAACAGGGGGCGGACAGTACAGTACTTCCCCTGAGATGTGAATGTAATTTACGAGGTACAAATGTAAGTTATTTGGTGTGAATGTTTGTGTCAGAGTTTGTTTACTGTTTTGAGTATACGCCATATTTTGTGTACGTGCGTGCTAATTGGCACCATGGGGATGTGCAAGAAAGAGCGTCGACCCCAGATAACCCACCAGGAACAGGCAGTGATGGGACTACTCCAAGATGTAAGAAGAAGAAGCAGAGTACCTAGCCCGGCGATCCGAACAGTCTAGGCAATGATGCGAAAACAACCAGATATATGGAGAAGCGAGGGAAGAGTACCTAGGACTGTGTGCCTAATCCTCCGCCCTTGCCCTAAAAGAACCAAAAGGAAACAGCCAGGCCACTCTCAAGGCCTTAGCCTCATACTGTCTTACATCACGGCAGGTGTGGGAGTGTCAGGCTGGACTGAAGGCCCTGGCCGAGGACAACAGTGTAACATTGTGTTGGGTGCCAGGGCATCAGGGTATAGAGGGAAACGAACGAGCTGATAGGTTGGCTAAGAAGGGATCGGCGTAGATCCCTATTGGCCCTGAGTCCTTTGTTGTTGGTCCTACATAGAGAGGTGGGCAAATGAGAGGATAGGTACAGGGCTGCCCTTTGGCGGGGGCTGCTCGGCTTTAGACAGTCAAAACTCTTCATCCAGCTCTCCAGAGGGAGGACCAAGGAGGTGCTTGCACTGGGGAGGAAGGATATGAGGATCATATGTGGCCTGTTCACTGTCTGCTGAGGTACCACCTTGCAAATACTGGCAAGTGCGGGTACAGATATGCAGGTTCTGCGAGGTACGGCTAGAGACAGCAGAGCATGTGCTGTGTGTATGCGATGGACTCACGGCATTGCGCCGTTGTGTGTTTGGAAGAGCCTTTCTTCAGCCAGAAGAGATGGCAAATGCAGAACTTGCGGATATCCTCCGCTTTGTGCGTGGGTGGGGGGGGCGCATAGGTGAAGTCACACCAAGTGAGACCAGTGCTGTGGGGGTGGTGCAGGGGGCCCATGATCTGAGGATCATGGACGCCCTTACAATAGGCCTGTTTGTGGCTGCAGTGAGGGTATCACCTGCATCCACAGTTTCAAAGAAAAAAAAAAAAAGGTCATTGTTCGCAGTGTCGAAACGATCACCGTAACAGACTGCTCCAACTACATCATAAACATGATCATGCTCGGCACCCTCTTCTTTAAATTATTTTGTTGTCCCTCTGTATTCACGTGTTTAGCAAAAATCTGAAATTTCATTTGATAGAAAAAAGGTTTCAGTTGACTGAAAAATTGAATAAGTAGGCCCTGTATCATCGTTCAACGCATTTCTACGAAAACATTTATGCAGAACAAAATGTAGGTACTAGTTAGTTGAGATTAATCAGTAAGTTTGATCGAAATCGTTAGAGCTGAATAAGTATAGTGAGGCGTATTCTACTACTCGAAAGAACTCGAGGGACAATAAAGCGAAAGTCGTGGTTTCTCCCCGTCCTGCGCTCATCTCCCATCTCTCTACAATCACCCGTCTGTTCAATCCCTTGCCAATTGCCTAGCGCCACCTAGAAAACTTCAATTTTCATCTTTAAGTTGTCGTCGGGTCATGTTTCGTATCGTTTATTAGTATCTTTCGACGCTGGATTGAATAAGATAGATCCCAATCGCCCCGTTGTAACAATTTGCAGCATTTTTTCCTATTTCGAAATCTTGACGAACTAATATTGTTATTAATACCCTTATTTCCAGGTACGTTTTTGGTGATCTACATCGGCATTACCGTTCTCTTCGGAATCCCTTTAGCCTTTTTGGAAATTGTGCTGGGTCAATTTTGTCAACAAGGAACGACGAAAATATGGCGAGCAGTGCCGATTTTAAAAGGTAAAATTTTCGTTTGCTGTTTCACAATGTTTTCACTTATTAGTAAACGATTATTCGCTTTTTCGTTTTTTTTTTTCAAGCAAGTCGGGGGTTTCATGCTCGATGAGCTTCCTCAGGTTTAAAAATAGAGTTTACTCACCCTCAAGTCGTTATTAACACGCTGGGTATGGTTTCGAAGTGAGGCACTCGTCTGTGGATAATTTGCTCTTCAGTAAGGGGGGGGGGAGTTGTAAAGTGTGTATTTTATGGCATTATACACAATAAAAATGAATACAATATGATAAACCTGAAGTCCGATTGTGCCTGCCCTAACGTCTCGTAGGTTCACGACTAAGTTTCTAAGGCGGCCATGTACTTCCTGCAAGAGTCTTCTTCGATGTCCACTCTTGGAGAAGTTGTACGAAAAATTGTTCTGGCACTGGGCTAAGACGTGATAGGGAGTTACCTCATCTGTACCACACCACCTGCACCCAGGGTTTCATTTTGTCCCGAGATGATTCCTCCTATCTGCGTTAAGTCGTCAGAAGGTTAGGTATTGAGATGCAAAGTTTTAAATTTCTCAGTCCCCCAGATACCCATTAACAGTCTCCCGGCGTAGTTGTTCTCCCAACTAAGCCGTGCAGATGCAGATGAATAAACGGCAACGTAGGACGCGTCTACCTGTGTGGGCTGAATGCGAACATGCCCTACAGCTGCACTGCTGGTTTTGCTAGATATAGCTCCACTACACATGTGATGCGAATGGCGTATTTTCAGGCTGTGCGTATGTTGTACTTGGAGGACGGGAAGTTCCTGTCACTTGATAGGGTGAAGGTGGAGGGGCCTGTGCCTCGAACTCGCGAGGTTTAACTTCGTGTTACCCTTTCTGATGCTCATCCATGAGTGATCCAGATGGGAGGGGGAGGGCCCATGTTTGATGCTGGGGCTCTAGTATATTACACCGATGCTTAGGTGCAGTGAGGCCTGGCAGGGGCGGGCGGGCATCTTTGGGCTGAGGATTAAACCAGTGATCCCATTGGGAACGCAGGTTACAGCAGTTGCTGCATAGGCGACTGAAGCGGCAGAACATTTATGTTATGGTAAACAATCAGGCCACTCTCAAAGCCTTAGCCTCGTATAGACTTACATCACGGCTGGTCAGGGATTGTCAGGCTGGGCTGAAGGCCCTGGCCGAGGACAACAGTGTAGCATTATGTTGGGTGCCCGGTCATCAGGGAATATAAGGAAATGAGGGATTGGCACAAATCCCTGTCAGCCCTGAACCCTTTGTTGGGGCAACCAGGGGCCACCTACGAAGAGAGGTTGGAAAATGGGAGGATAGGTGCTGGTGCCCAGTCTTAGACAGTCAAAACTCTTTATCCGACTCTCCAGAGGAAGTGCCAAGAAGGTGCTCGGTCTGAGGACTCGCAGCATCGGGCCGTCGTGTGTTTGGAAGGGCCTTCCTTCAGCCAGAAGAAGTGGTGAGGGCAGAACTTGCGGAGATCCTCCGCTTTGTGTGGGGGTGAAGGGGTCGTCGCACTAAGGAAGCCCAGTGCCTTGTGGTCGGGGGGGTGGAGCAGGACTCATGGACGCCCTTACAACAGACCCGTTTGTGGCCTCAGTGAGGGTGTGTCCAGCATCCACCTGTTAACGCAGACGCCCCACAACGAGGAAGTGGCCCTTTGGGTACAGTAGATGAACGGAGTTTGATCAGATGGTCCGCCCTCTCATTCCTAAGTGATCGCATCATGTCCGGGAATCTAGTAAACTTTAACCAGTTTGCTAAAGAGTTCAGTTTCGCCAGTTCTGACGTGCTAAAGTTCTTCAGGGCCTTGAAAGACACTTAATTATCAGTAAATAAGTTGATACGCGTTATGACGGCCCCAGCGATCGCCATAAATCTCTGCTCGAAAAAACGTTGTAGGCGGGCCCAGGGCGGTATGTAATTTACTAACCCAGAAACGTTTAAATAATAACGTTATTACCTGAAGTGTTTCTCGACGTATCAGTTCCTTTCGTCTTTTTTATATCACAAGAGTAATAATTCAAAACTTATAACACAACTTAGTTGTCGAGAGTTGACCTATATGATGACCAAGTATACACGCACATTGTGCAATTTTGCAGTAAATGCATTCTCCCAAACACGCGCCCGAACAACGTGTGCAATAAAATATAAAATGCGTACATTAAGTAACTACTGATATTAATGGCTCTCAATCGCAACTATCGCTGCTATAAAAATTGCACCCTAATTTTGCAGGCGTAGGCTACGTTAAAGTTCTCTGCTCGTTTTTCCTTTCGATTTATTACCCCGTCGTAATGGCCGTCGCCTTATTCTACGGATTGTGGAGTATCAAGGGACCACTACCGTTCGCTGAATGCACCACGACTATAATAATGACGGAATTACTGGTAAGTCGGAATGACATTTATCGTCAGTCGGAGAAGTCTTAAAGCGTCGAAATTTATCGTTTGGCTCGTTTGCAGGGGGCTCCTACTTTAGAGACGACTGCCGATGACTCTTGCTTGGAGTAAGTTATTACACAACTTGATAAAGCGTTAGCGTTACGTCGAAGAATTAATTTATTCGATTTTTTTTTGAATTGCAGGAAAACGTTTTTAATGTCGCCCGAAAAAGAACCGGTGTGGTTTGGTGTGAATATAACGCTCCTCTTCCTTTTGTGGGCCTTCATTTTGCTGTGGTGAGTTGTATATAAGATATTTCTTCGGACCCGAAAAGAAAGTTTAAAAAAAATGATTTATTCTTCACTTCACAACACTTTCAATGATTTCAAAATTAACACAACAGCAAACCGACAACTGGGGAGCCAAGCGTTCGGGGCGAGCTTTTGAAGTTAAACTTCTATATAGAATAGAATAGTCTTAGAATTCTCGAGTCACGAAAATCCGTTATCGGTCACGTGGTAGGGCAAGACGACGGCGAGAGCAGGTGCAGCAGCGACAGAGAGAGGGAAGGCTAGGGGCAGTGGAGAGAGGGCAACTGCGTAATGCCCAGCCACGCGCGGAGAGCGGGGATACGAGGAACAGCTGAACAGATGCTCTCGTGTGATATGTGCTCCACCAGAGTCCCGGCGACGTGTGCTGAACTGTTATTTTCTTATTTCCGCTCTCCACGTGGCTCGGCATCGTTGCCTCTGCCTGTCGTTTTCGCTCTCCTTAACTTCTTAATTCGCTCGTGTGCTCTCCCCCGGCGGCGTCAATAGAGCACGCCACATTGTAGAGTAGACTATGGATGTTTTTTTTCCCGGATTGAATTCAGTTTTCCTGTTTAATAAAATAAAATATGTTTAAATAATATAAAAATGCATTCATTACAATTTACCTACCCTAACCAAATCATAATTTGCAGTAAACCTGTGAATAAAGAAATGTGTGACAGTCACACATGGTAGAAGTGAAACTTTAACGTGCAAAACCGAATTGCAACCGACAAGTGGAAAAATGAATCACAACAGACAAGTGGAAAAACAACGGCTAAGTGGAAAAACGCATCGCAAAAACACTTTTACTCGAAGTTTTACGGGCAGATTTGTTAATGTACTTGTCTAATTTGAAAACCTGCCCGTAAAACTTCGAGTAAAAATGTTTTTGCGATGCGTTTTTCCACTTAGCCGTCTCACTCAGTTCCCGGTCTATGGTGGTAAAACTCCCCCGAATGTAATTGAGAATAAAACTCTGTTCCAATTGCATTCGGTTGATATTGCCCCCAACTCTCTTAGTGCGATAACGCTTCCTATATTAATCCCCCCCGTACAGTACAGTATATCCCACAGTGTTTGGTCGAACCTTTCGACTGAACCATCACTTTGTGGGCCTCATTGGTGTGATTGGAGTCTCGTTCACACCCAAGAGCCCCTTGGGAGATCACAAGACGTGTGTGACACACCCCAGAAAAGGCGGTGGACCAGGCTGCTGATATCAGCGCTTGTCCCATGGCTCAACCTTGCCACGATTTCCACCTCACCCAGTTTCTTACAAGACATGGAGCATTTAGGGCAAATTAGTAAGCCTGCAAGCCCAAACTGTCTGTGCTGCATACCATCTTCTCGAGCCAAAATTGAGCAGGCTGGTAGCACACGGTTGAAGACACAGTCAGCTCATGCCAAAGGCGTTCGTCCGCACCATGAGGAATTCCGAATATGTCTGGATAGTGCTCAGCCAGAGGATGCAGCTTGCTGATCTGGAGGCAGTATCTCGCAAGAATGAAAAATGAAAGCATGGAAAAAAGATGGCATCTGCACTTCCTCAACTGCTGGGTGGTACGAGAGAATATATCCGAATGGCCACACGTTGCAAGGTTCCTGTGAGGGAGAAGTGGGCAAAAAATAAAAGCTGTCATCGCAAAGAGGCTCGAGGGCCAACCTGAAGCAATGCGCTAAACGGTTCTGCATCGGTTCTCAACACAGGAGTCAATTCGTGGGGCCACTAGGAGGAGACTGGGGGTCCTCCATCCTACGTCCAAAAAAACCCGTAATAGCACCAATCCTTTTGCCCCACCCTACGTTGTACCCTCTCCTGTTGACTCTTCTAGGCATCGCTGACTTCCGGCCACCCTCTGGGAAAGCCTACTTCTGACCGCAATCCTTATGCTCATAACAGAGATTTCGTCACCCATACAAAACATTACTTGACTACAACGTGACGAAGACAATCGACATATCTAGGAGCAAAGAAAGCGGCAGTTTTATCGCAATAGATATTTTTTGACGGTGAAAGGTCTCAGAGGAGCAGGACTGCGTCTAGATGGAGAACAGTGGAATCACGGTAAATATAGTGAGGTGAATTCTAGTAGTTGATGAAACTCGCAGCGCCGCAGCAAAAGTTATCTTTTCTCCCCCGGCCTGCGCTCATTTCCTCACAGTATCATCTCACTCTGACCAGTCAGTTCGACTCCTCACGTCGTGCCAACAGCCTAATGTTGTTCCGTCGTGTCAAGTCGTGTTTCGTGTCATTTACTAGTATTTTTCGATGCTGAATCGAACGGGATGGGTCTTGGAGGTGTGAGACTACGTCGAGCTGTGCAAGAGAATAATAATTTGCAGAGCTTTTCTCATTACAATCACCTCCCTGCTCTACTGCCCTCTCACACGCAATATCTTAGCAATATAAATTATAGCTTGCTCTCATTCCCTTCTTTTTACTACTAAAGCCTAGCGCTCGTTGCGTTACATTCAGTTATAGCTGACGCCGACCTACTGGTTGGAATTTATACTGTACATACCTGAAGTCCGCGTGATTTTAGTGACATTTGTTTATTGGAGCGTGTTCTAACATCTTGTTTCTTGTTCACAGCCTCTCGCGTGGAGTGAGGTCTTTCAGAACATCGGTCGTATGCCTAACGATCCCGATTCTAGCCAGTCTGTGCGCTTTGCTAACTCAACAACTTGCGATCGACACAAAAGGGCTAGAACATCTATTTACCTTCAGCTGGGATCCCGTTTTCAAATTTGACGTGAGCCTTAAAAAAAGACTTTTTCTTATATTAAGCAAATTTTATTTACATTGCTGTTTGTTACTCAATTTGGGATGTACGTGCAGGGATGTTTTTATTTTAGTGAATGTGTGTTGAAAACATTTAATTCTAAATAGCAGATATATTTTTCGAAGACAGTGAGATGAAGCTTGAACAAAATTTGTGGCTTCACAAGGACTTCAGGAGCCTCATTCTCTCGCCTGGCTTCTGTTTTGTAATGGCCCTCAAGATGACTCTAAGCAACGTTACACGATGACAAGAGCATCAACCCGTGACTGTTAGCACTACATACCTGCTGACTTGTCAAGCTTGGAGACCCCCGCCACCTCTATAAAAATTGAAGTCAGATTCAGTTCCACGTGATCCGTAGACACATTTCGGTTTTATCTGGGACCAACGATCTTTCATACCATTTTAGATGGTCATCGCGATTATTAGATTTCGATTCAAGTTCTCAGGTTCAGGAATAAAGCTGCTAGTTAGACCAGAAGAAAATCTGTTAATCCACCTAACGCCTGCTAAACACACTTAGGTGCCCCCACACAACTTTCTTAATCAATTCTCAATAAAATGTACACTCAGCGGGCAGAAGTAGGAAGGTCGAGGAAGGTTGAGAGAAATTCTCCTCACCCTTGAGGCCAAGAGCAGAGCGAAGGGTTCACAAACCCCCAAGGATATTGTCAAAATGAACCCCATAAAACCGCCGCGGTGGAAAGAGTTTGACTTACTTCTTTCAGAGTCCTAGGGACAAATAAGAGCTACTTACCTTTGCGCACCAGCGTCACTTAAAGTCAAGTTTTGATTTGTTCACCTCATCCATACTAAAGTCCAGTTAGCGAGCTGTGGATTCTACTTCACCAGAGAAGCTGAGAGGAAACTCAATCAGGCCTTCCGTGTGCCTTCATCCCCGGGATCATGGTTGCCCTTTTGTGTACGAGCCACATGCCACCATAGCCAGGATAGGGCGCAGTAAAAATGGTTGCCTTTCCGAGGGCCAGCTCTGCCAGGCTGTATTAGACAGTTCATAGCGTACAAAGCACGTTGTGATTGATGCCAGTACCTACGAGGTTATACCTTCTCTTGGCTTAAGCGTGGTGTATTGTTGCGCCATTCAGGGGGTGGGGAAACTCAGTCGAACCTTTAGGATATTTTTTGTGCACATGCAAGGCTTGAGGAGGTGGAAGCTAACCACATCCGCATGGAGTCACAACACACACTATTGAACCCTACTATAGTTACAAAATTGGAATCATTTTAAGAACGGGCAAACCTATTTGCAATTTTAAGACTCCTAACTAGACTGGTGACACACATGAACTGCTTCAGCCTGATTGGATTTGCTAGGTATTGGTCTAGTGAGTTGTTGGACAACAATCTCATTTAGCCTCAAATAGATAAACCTGTGGTGCACCGCATATCTGGGAGGGGTAAGGCTTTTTTAGGCCACTGCTGTTTCTACTAGGGCTCCGAAGAACTGTGAAACGGTTCAAAATAGAAGATGCAGTAGTCCTTGCTACTGACATTACGCCAGAGTGGAAGAATGTTCAGATGACATTCAGCGTCTGCATCCACTCACGGGAACAGTGGGCTGGTCTAGGCATTGTCGAAACTAACTTCAGCCTTGCCAAGTTGCTGGTCGCAATATATCAAGTAGAAGTTCTAGTCAGTAAAATCAGTGCACACACACGAGATCCTGGCTACACCTTCAGATCCAAGCTGGGCCTAAACCTTCAGATACAAGCTGACATGGAAGTGTCTTCAGGCGCTCTAACGACTTGATGCCCATGATTGGCTTTCTCTTATTTGGATACCGCCTTATAGAGGGAACAAAAGCAATGAAAAGTCAGACTGTCTTGCAAAAAGGGACGCAAAATCCCCACACATTGTGCCTGAGCATCACATCTGCAGGTGACAGGAGGAACAGAATACCCCGCAGCTTGGACCAAGACTGGCTAAAAGGCTTATTGCACCTTCCTGTTCAATGTTCACGTTCACTAGACGAGAACTAAGTTCCTACTAGCTTCCTCACTGGGCTCAGCCCACTTAGATATCACTTCAACAAGATGGTCAAACCAGAGGCAGTTGAATGCAGAAGGACGAAATGGCCGAGCCCATCTTATGCGAGTGCTCTGTCCTAGCAGCCAGGGGCTTCAAACATTTTTCCCGGGGGTCCATCAAGTCCCAAACCATATTGAAGTCTGTGGTGAAAGACTCAGCTTCTTAAAAGGGGCTGGTATGGACGATGTATGTGATTAGGTAAGGGACGTCGTCACAATAGGCCTACTGTGTGGCTGCAATGAGCCAGCCCCCTGTCAACGTTGAGCTATCAGGGAATTGGGGAATTCTCCAATAAAACTGAAAGACTAGGAGGGCTCTAATATAATTCCCTCCCTCTAGCAAGTTGTAGCTATATTGGAGTTACCCTGCCACTTGTGATGCGTCCAGTGGTTTTACATTACAATAATTCGTGTCTGGGCCCATTATACTTAATCAGACAAGAACTCACTAACCTCACCTCAGAAATCAAATAAATAAATAACTCTTATTGAGAAGGAATAATACCCAGTTTGAATTTAATCGAACTCCTTTCAATATTTCATCACAGTAACCTAATTTGCTCGGATCATTGTGTAACACAATATCGGGAGAAGGGGTTAATAAACAGGGGTTTGCTCACCTTTATCCAACAATAGTCAAGTGGGGGAAAAAACACTGAACTTTAAAAACCTCGGCTGATAAGGGAGAGGCTCGATTGATACGCAGGGCGTGTGAAGAAGTAGAATCGTCAAAAAGGAGCTTGAGCCTTACAAATCGCCCTTGCCGGGCTTTTCCGTGTGTGGCAAGGAGCGCCAAGAAATAAGAGCCGACGGCAATAGAGGCTATATCCTTCACACTCTGATGTCTGGAGGAGGACGTCGACATTCAGCTCAATACCCAACTTACTGACCCAGTAGCTTTATACGCCCTGTGCATCCTGCTCTCCAACGTGCATCTGTGGCGTAAGTTTCTTTTGCTTGTGCACACAAGCTTATATTTTAGTAAGCCAACTCGCAATTTCTTGAAACATTTGCCTTCAAGGCTAAATTTTGGCTGATGACTCTGAGCTACTTGCAAAGTTTGCAAAACTCTCTCAATTTTTCATCATTATCACACTGGAGCAGTGGTGTTTGCCTGGCGTTCTTCCACAATGATGACGTACACATTTTGGAATTGAATTATTGCCACCAGTCCCTAGCTATTCCATTTTCAATTTTATGGAGGGTGTGATGTCCACTATTTATTTCAATAATTGACATTTGTGGGGGCGCCCGGGGGGGAAGAAGTTCTTCATCGTTCTTGAGGATTATCTCAATATTCTACAGAGCAAAGGTCATACTATGATAGTGCAACAGCTTTCCCAAGTATCATAATGCAGATCTGAAGCAGCGAGCATAGAAATAATGTAATAAATTATTACAGCAATTTTTCAGAGAGCAAGGATGGTATTATCACCACCCTGAAGATTGAACACACTAATAGTTCTTTCGTTCCCCCACGCTCTTATGTCATTCAACCTCCCCTAATCGACAAAAAAACTGTTTTCTCCTGCAGACTTGGTACTACGCCATGGTTCAATTTTTCTTCTCCACCCACATTGGATTTGGGAACATAACCACTTGCGCTGGGAACATTTACTCGAAAACGAACGCATTTTGGTAAGTCACGTCGAATTTGTTTGAACGCTTGTTCTCGATTGAAATTGTCGTAAAAATTGATTATTGCATTCGACGTTGCTTTAGGGCGGCTTTTTTCTACATTATTTACAATGTGGCTATCGGAGTGAGCGCCGTGGTTCTCGTCTACCTCTGGCAAGGAGAACTTGACTACGCATCTTCCTTCAATGTGGACGTTCCTCTTTTGTTGGTTATGAACATAATTTATAAGGTAATTTTCTCGTTGGCTTATGCTTGCAAGGATATCGAAATATTTTTTCAAATTGAAAGAAATCGCAACTAACCGTGTTCTGAATATAATGCTACCTTCATTTTGTGTTTTAAACGTTGAATAACTTTGGTTTCGTGAATTGCTGTACATTTTCGTTCCTCCCTGCTGGTTATCTCATATCCATCGCACTGTGGCAAACGCTCATTACTGACTCCAAGTTACGGCTGTCTGAGCTAATGCTTCTCACTTCCAAAGCGTACAACTACTAGTGCAGCATTGTTCACCACGTAACCACCAGTGCTATCTTCTCCCTGACCCATGCAGCTGCTGGAAAAGTTCCCACAACCACCTCCTCCAAAGGGATTGAAAGAATCTCCCTCGTGAATATGCTCCCCTCCCCTGAAGCCTCGTGAACATTAGCATCAGCATTAAGATCTTAATACAAGAGGGAGTGACGTTACAGGTATAGGTAATGACAGAGACGAATGTTGAAATATTTGGCATGTAAATTATGTTTTAAGTATTAAACGCGGGCAGAGTAAAACGAATCGAATTTGGTAAGAAGTGCAAACGAAATGCTTTTCGTCAGAAGAGACAAGATGAATGAAAAATATCTGGTGCGTTGCAACACACAACTTTCCTTAGCTTTACGTCAATTCACTTTGTACATGGCTAATTCTATTTAATCGATTCATTAATCAAAGTTCCGGAATTTATTGTGCTGCTCGTACTCATTGCAGGACCATTATTGAGCAATTGGTACACAGATAATTAATGAGGCTGTAAACACGATTTTTTTAAAAAAGGATAGTAATCACTTTTGCAGAGTTATTGGAAAATAACTGTTAGAACTGGTAGTAAGCGAAACGGCAGTAGTTGAAATTCAGACATTTCTGGAGTGAGCCCCATGTATCCAATGTGCGTTTTTAAACACTCACCCTTTACGTATTGGATTCGACTACAATACCAATTTTTTTTAAACATTCTACAAGAGTTCCAGCGGAGTTTATAAGGAAAAAACTGCGCGAAAAAAGCTTTTGGTCGAACGTTTTGGTAATTTATTGACTGTTGGAATTTTTTTTTCAGCCGATTACATAACTTTCCTTTCTACTTCGTAGAGCAAGGAAAGTAAAAAGACACGTCATTTCTACCTTCCAACAGCTGTATCAGCTGGTGTGACTGTGGTGTTAGAAAGTCCCTACAGAACTCCCCTCCCAGTGTCAACGGTACTTGTCTGGAAAGTGCACACGTCTTCTACTACGCGTGACTGCGATGGGGTTGGATGTGGGCGAGGCTGACGGTTGAGGTTGTTGGGCGACGATGGTTGTAGAAGGTGTTGGAGTCTCCTGTTCAGTTTCCTGAAAAAGAAAGGCTGGCTTTAGTCGATCAATAGAAACAGTTTGGTCCCCACGTCGCGCCGAGAGTGATAAAAACTTGTCAACTCGTGAGATGACTCGGAATGGTCCATCGTAGGTGGGTTGTAAAAGTGTACGGGTTGCATCATGCCTTACAAACATGTGAGAAGCTTTGGCCAGATCCTGGTGTAGAAACACTGTCCTTGCTGTCTTGCCGAGAAATGTAACTGGGCGTAGGCTGCGGATGTGCTCTTGCAGTGTGGCTACGTCCATAGCAGTTGAGGATTGTTTCAACAGGTCTGCTGGTTGGCGTATCGTCTCACCATAGAGCAACTCTGCAGGTGTCTTGTCACAGTCAGGAATGAGGTAGGAGCTCACTTTGAAGAGGATAGTTGGTAGCTGAGAAACCCACTAATTCGTCACCTGAGCTTCCAAAGCCGTTTCAGAGTTTGGTGCCTCCTCTCGATGGCGCCATTTGCAGCCATAAGCTGTAGTACCCAAGAGAACAATACCCAGAATTTCAGTGAAGCAGGTGAAGAGGCGGCAATCAAACTGACGTCCAGCGTCAGTGGTGATGCGTCAGGGAATGCCGTAACGGGAGATCCAGGTCGAAACCAAGGTCTGAGCTAGCCGTGATATCCTGGATTGGTACGGCTTCTGGCCAACGAGATAATTGTGAGGAGGTACCGAAATCCTTGTGCAACTGGTAAGAGGCCAACGATATCGACATTAATATGTACAAATCGAGCTTCAGCTGGTTGATATACCCCTATTGCACTAGCGGTGTGTTGTCCAGTCTTAACTCTTTGACAAGGGATGCAGGTTTTGTCCCATAGCACCACGTCTCTCTTCAGCGATGGCCAGCAATCACAAGTCTGCCCAAGTTTCACCAATGCTTTGATTCCTGAATGCGCAAGGGAGGGGATGGCGTCAAAAATCTGACGACGAAGCTGTTCTGG
This sequence comes from Pachypeltis micranthus, assembly GCA_020466155.1. Taxonomy (NCBI): domain Eukaryota; kingdom Metazoa; phylum Arthropoda; class Insecta; order Hemiptera; family Miridae; genus Pachypeltis; species Pachypeltis micranthus. The sequence continues at coordinate 10,587,093 of CM035781.1, read as the reverse complement.
GACTGTAAGATGACAGCGGGCTGTACTTCCTGAAACCTCATTACCATCAAGTCGAAGCCTGGTGGTGATCCAGTCAGGGGAGGGGGGGTGCCCTCGCAAAAAGCCATCTTGCCAGTGAAAAAGTGAGAATCTTGTACAAGTTTTTGAATGAAGCATACCTTACTGTGGAGTATCTGCCCTGCCAGCTACTTCAGAGGTGAATGAGACTATCATTTGATTCAAAGCCGAGTCAAAATACTTCATAGTACACTTACCGATTCGAAGACCTTTTAGTGATGATTGAATATTTAGTGTAAATTAAGACAAGAAATAAAAATAACACTTTGTACTCGTAACAGCAAGATCAGTTTACGACACGAGGCAATACCAAACACAAGCGAAGCGAGAACAGGAATGGCAGACGAGGCGAAGCTGAGACACCAGAGTAACCATAGGGAACTAAATCCACATGAATATCTGTTAATTGGACCCTAGGGCGCGCCACACATTCCTTACTTAAGTCGAGTTATACATACAGACTATATCCCACGCCAGGCAATCAACAAACATCCAGGGTCAATTATTCGAATGAGCAAATAGTACTCCAATGCAAAAGAGCCAGCAGACCCAAAGTACTAGTCGCTCAGATTGACTTTTCATGGGACCAGCAGCCCTGATGGTTGTCAAAATTCGGACTACGCCTCACTTTGGGGACTTTATTCCGACAGGCCCACATCCCTCATTAATTATTCAAGAAAGGGACCTTGTCTTATGATTTGACCCAAGAACCTTTCCATTATGTCGGCGCCCAACGCGGAGCACTAATGTATATTGTTACCAATCAACTGTATATGTCACGCTTACGTATACATTATTTTGGGGGTACTTTGGTGCCCATCCGTTCCTTTCACTCTGTACTGGCCCCCAGTTTGCTGAACTTTATTGTCCTACAGTCATTTTGAGAATAAAATAAAACAAAATGTTAAAAAATGTTTGAATTATTAACAAAAAATATCTGGTGCGTTGCAACACACAACTTTCCTTAGCTCTACAACAATTCACTTTGTACATGGCTAATTATATTTAATCAATTCATTTATCACTCAGTTAATTTGAACTTGGTCAAACAACACGTCACAGCAGCAAGAAGCGGTAGCGCTTACAGTTCCAGATTTTATTGCGCTGCTCGTACACATTGCAGGACCATTATTGAGCAATTGGTACACAGATAATTAATGAGGCTGTAAACACGAATTTTTTAAAGAAGGCTAGTAATTACTTTTGCAGAGTTAATGGGTAATAACTGTTAGAACTGGCAGTTAGCGAAACGGTGGTAGTTGAAATTCAGGAATTTCTGAAGTGAGCCCCATGTACCTCATTAGCGTTTTTAAACACTCACACTTTAGGTATTGGATTGGACTACAATACCAATTTTCTTTAACTTTCTACTAACATCCCAGCGGAGTTTATAAGGAAAAAACTGCACTAAAAACGCTTTTCGTCGAAAATTTTGATTATTTATTGTGCTGCTCTCGTCATTTTCCCACGAATGGGAATTTGATAGTGTGATTGCCATATTGAGAGCTATCAATATAAGAAATGTAATCAAAATCGTTAGAGCCGTTTTTGAGAAAAAAATTTTGTGTTTTGATCACTATGATGACTATAGTTAACTTTCGGTGGATTTTGCTCATACCCTTATTTTGGCGTCCCATGGTAACCTGCGGGCTAGATATCAACTTTGAGGGGATTTGGTACGGTCATTTTCTCTAAAAACCACTCTAAAATCGATTACGTCGAAAGTTTTGGCAATTTATTGTGCTGCTCTCGTCATTTTCCCATACATGGGAATTTCATGGTATAGTTGCCATATTGGGAGCTATCAATATAAAAAAGTTTATCAAAATCGTTAGAGCCCTTTTTGAGAAAAAAAATATTTGGTGTTTTGATCACTATGATAACTATAGTTAAATTTCATTGGATTTTTCCCATACCCTTATTTCGGCGTCCCATGATGACCTGCGGGCGAGATATGAAGTTTGTGCTGATTTGGTTCGGTGGTTTTCTCTAAACATCGTTCACAGACACACATACACACAGATAATTTTCCCAAATAGTGTTTTTCGGACTCAGGAGGGTCTGAAACGTAAAGATCTGAAGAAAACTCAAAATTTTTTTTAGCCGATTACATAACTTTCCTTTCTACTTTGTAGAGCCAAGGAAAGTAATAAATGAGACGTGCTATCGGAGCCGTAAAACGCACAGTTAATTTTGTTCCTTTTATTATTTTAGGTGGCCTCTTGCTGTTTTGGAGAAGACGCCAGAATTTGGGCGATGATCGCTTACTTTCTCATTATTTTAAGCGGCTTCATGAGCATGGTAAGAAATATTTGGTTGTTTACACCCTAGACATGTATAAGCTTACTTTCAGCTGATTGCGTCACCGAATCGCCTAGCGGTTTAAATTTCAACACTTCCATTATCTTAGTGAGTTTACTACTCTCCCCTGGGACGAGTTAGGGCGATTTCCACTCCCTCTCTGCAATGGCAGCTCTTCTTTTTTGCTCTCTTCACCCCCACGAGACTCTTGTAGCGTCCCGCCATTCTCATACACCCTCTCATACTATGCGTCGCTGAAATACTAAATCACATTGTTTCTTACAGGTTGCCCTCATGTACACCGTCACCGTGTCTATTGTCGTCGAGTTCAAAAATAAATGCCGAGTTTGGATTGTCGCTTCGTTAGTCGGAGCGATCGGATTCGCAGTTGGAATAGCCGTCATGATTCCAGTAAGTTCCTTTTGGCAAAGGGGATGGGGGGGGGGAGTATTCAAAGCTTAAATTACTTGATGTCAGAGAGTTCATCGTGTTTGACTTTGTATTTCACCGGGCTCCCTTTTAATGCCTAATTTGTCTTTTTCACACAGGAAAAGTTGAAATTTCTACACATGCTGGATTATTACGTCATAGGACACATGGTAGCACTTTCAACAGCCCTTGAGCTCATCGGTTTCATCTGGATTTATGGCATCGATTCGATACGAAACGACTTCGAATTCGTTTTGGGGTACAAAATGTCCAAAATTTGGAACACGATTTGGTTCACGACCCCCTTCTTTCTGATTGTAAGTCAACAATTATGTATATATTCAGAATGACTTTTTTAGAGTGATGTAAAGACTATTAATTTAATGTAGCCAACGCTGCCTCATGTGTGAGCTATTCATTTATTCGCCTTTGAGATGTGATGTTTGACACGAGTTTAAGATCAGAGCTCGAGAGTGGTGTAATTTTTTATGAGTCAACGATTCTTCAACATTGCAAGCACCTCTCAACAAAATGGTGGCAGAAGGTTCCAAACTCTACCGCGGAAATATATATCCCACGCTGGGAATAGTTTTGGGGCGCCTAAAAAGACTTGGTCGGTCCTGGCTACCAATAAGAAGAAGACCGTAGGGCATCAGCCAAAAAGTCGAGGGAAAAATGACCTGAGTCGTGACCACAAATGAGCCTATTTCCCCATCACCCAAATGGAAAAGGGATTCAGCTTAGGCTCCTAGAATGGGTACTGGAATGTTCCGGTCTTTTGCCCTGAAAGCAACCTACTCTCCTCCATTTTCCTATAGCCATTTCGAGATAACTCCGTTTCTCCTGCCATCAGAGAACTTCATATCAAGAGCCGCCATCTCCTCCTACGAGACGCCGTATCATCTTTTCCACAAGTTGCGAACTATAAATTGCCTTTTATTTTTTTGAATTTACATTTCGAAAAGAGCCCTAATTTATTTTATTAAGTTTCATTTTATTTTTACATACATTCTTTTCTTTTAACGACTGACAACCAACGCTGAATCTTTCTTTCTTTTTTTCTTTTTAACCTTGTTTGCCATAGGTAATTGGTTACTACCAGAGCTACCTATGCTACCTATGTGCAAACAATTTGTTGGTATCCGTAAATCTGAGGATTTCAGGATTTTTCTCCATTCGTTATTCCGTATGTCGTCCCTATCTATTGTACGTCCTAGTCTTTCTAGTCTGGTTCTGAACCATATTGGGCACTCACATATGAAATGCTCTACCGTTTTTATTTTCCCACAGGAGCATCGAGACTCGATGGTCGAGTTGAATCTATGTAATGTGTTCCTAACTGCGTCTTGTCCAGTTAGCATGCCTGTTAGTCTTCTTAGTTGATTCCTGTTTAGTTTCAGCGCCCAATTCCGTCTTTTGTTCGTTGTACCTTGCGGTTGTGGCGTAAATTGTGTTGCCTGTATTTGGGCTACGCTCAATCTGACGCCTGTTAAAAAAAAGAAAACTGAACCTGAAAAATGTGAGAGATAAATGGAGAAAGATGAACGGCAAAATTGAAGGTAAAAGTGGACTGTATTGATACAAATGTGTAATGGTATCATGGACACTAAAGAAAATGTAGCTAAGAGCTCTGTACAGACAAACTTAAATAAAAATGAATAATGCTCTCGTTAAATGTCGAATACGGGGTAAAATAAATTATTCAGGAACTAAAGAAAATAAAGACTGAATATTCTGACCAGGACTTCTGGTAGGAGACGGATGAAGCTGAGGGAGTTTGTCTTCTCCCCGCTTTCGGGTGTTCCTGGAGGAATACGAACAAAGTGTTTAATAGGGATTGAGCCACACATGGGAAGTGATATACCGAGAGTGTCAGGTTTAAATGGCACATTACCTTGTCCAAAATGTTCAGTAATTTTGGCTATCCTGAGAAGCCTTCAGATCCAGAGACCGTGAATTATCAAGAATGAGAACGGTTGAGGTACAGCTCACATTGCCGATCTTAGGCACAATGAATCCGGCAATAAGGCTGGTCTGTGGGGATGTGACCAACGAGTTTGTGCGTTGTTGGGGATTGAAGACCTTGAGGAGCTTAGTTGGGGTCACCAAACAGCCTAACCACTCTGGCGATATCCGTCAACAGCGGTCCCTGTACGCTTAGAGAACTCAAGGCCTCTACTGTTGTCTATGTCATTGCTAACTCTGTCCCAGAGGGTATCATTAACAGCCTTGTTGACTAGCCATCGTTACTGGTATATATGGTTCTGGCCCACAGAATGCCTTCTTTTGCCAGTATATCTGCTCTTTCGTTCCCACTGTAGCCCTTATGTCCTGGAATCCAATTCACTTTCAGAGTGCTACCCCTCAGTGCAAGTTCCTTCCCTTTGTTTATGGTGTCCTCAACTAGTAGGCTCCTGACAATTGGATTGGCCAGTGTTTTTATTGACGATTGGTGATCTGTGAATATTGAAATTGTCATTGGTGTTTTCCTTCATCAGTTTGTCTATACAGCGGTTAATTGCTAACAATTCACTCTGAAAGACTGTTGTGTTAATACCTAGTAGTGTAGATTCTTCCCAATCCGTTGCAGGTGTTACGAGAGGGGTTTGAAGATGTTTGAAGGGCCACTGACACAGGCAAAAATGTCCTTATTTGATAGGACACAAACCCGTTTGACTGCCAAGGCAGGGCATTCACATGTGCTCTGTCGTCTCATCCTCCTCGCTGCACAGTCTGCATGCCATTGCCTCTGAGATGCCCATCTTGTTGAAGTGATACCTGAGTGGGCAGTGTCCGGTGAGGAAGCTTATCAGTACTCTCAGATCTTGTCTAGAGAGTGTCAGCATTGCCTTCACCATTAGACAGGAAATGCCAATAGGTACTGCTTTCCATTGTCTCCCATCGAGCCCCCAGACGATTCAGGTGACTTTCCGTCGTACCTACATAGGGTTCAGGCCCGATGGGTAGGGATTCTGTACCCCTTTTTGCAAGGCTGTCAGCCTTTTCGTTGCCCTCATGCCCCCTATGTGCCGGCACCCAGATAAGGGAGAGCCTATTATGGGCACTGAGCCTCTTGAGCGCTTGAAGAAACTCCCATGCCAGCCTGGACCTGACGCTATAGACTGCAATAGCCTTTAAGGCGGCCTGGCTGGAAAGGGCGCTTAATTCATTCACATTTTTATAGGCACGTCCCCATTCATCCATTAACCCAACCTTAGGCGGATTATGAACCTTCGTCTTACCACTAGACTACAATCGCTCGAGTGCCTACACTTAGAGTCACGTGATCATTACACAGAACGCACTCATGATTTAATTTGCTCTTTTGACCAGCTACCCTCACCCCACACACGATGAATTGATCCACACGCCACTTTAGAGAGAACTGCGAGCCCCACTTTAAGGCTAACAACAAGAAGTCGGGTTTCCTTGATTTATTTATTACATAACTCCTTACCGTCAGATATGAAATACCTAAATTCTTTTTCTCTTGCCTCGTTATCCAATGTGGATTCGAAAAGTGCTCCACTTCATAATGGCATGTTACAAATTGAAGCGATTTCCTCCTAATTTTGCCTCTTCTGCATCCAATTTAACCCCATTCCGTACTTATACTTGAGAGTGTGATATATTAGGATTAATTCTATTTTTATTATTACTAGAAGGTAAAACTAACATTGCCCAAATTGAAAATATTAAATAATATTCTTAGAAGATTATGATCTGTTCTTGGGTGGCGACTCGGGCTCTGCCTACTGCCAGACAATATTTCTGTTATATCTATCATGTGTGAATTATTTTATAAATGTATGACATTTATTTCTCTTCTTTCTTTCTCACAAAACATATAATTGCTCAAGTCTGATGACTAAATGTATCCACACTTCGGTTTTTTTTTTTTTGTTTGGGAGAGAACTGGTTGAGCAGGTATTATACCGTTCTAGATTCCACAATGAACAGCAGGTTAGCGTTTCTGGATGTGCTCCGTGGCAATACAAACGCCCCAAAGGGATGTCAGTGCTCAGTTGTTCCACAAATTGACATTTTCTTCCACTTATTAGAAAATAAGTAATAATTCTGTCTTATTTGGTTCGCCTGTTCCAACCAATGAGATTTACGTGCCTTGTTGACCGCGATTCAACTATCTGTGTCTGTTGAAGGGTGCAGAAGTTGCTTCTATATTCCTTTTACCTCGAACTGGGGAAGATCAGAGCATTGACGATCATTGGGTCTACCTCTCAGGATGGATACTCTATGGCCTTCTTTGGTTGATTATATTCATCGTCGCGGTTTGGCAAGTTTCTTCTCAAGTAGACTACAATTTCAGACAGGTATCGCTCGGTTTTTACTACGAGGTGACTTACTGCCTCAAACCAGTGTCTATAATTCTTAATTTGTTTTTTTTTTTTTTTAGAAATTGAACAGCAGCCTCAAGCCGACTAGGAATTGGGGGCCGGTCGATCCGATTTGTCGCCACGGTTGGGTCCAGTGGAGAGAATCTTATCAAGCGACTGGCGAACGTGATTTCACATTGAAGAGACGCGGAACGAGGGATTACACGCATTCCATCAAATCAGAAGCTAGGTAGCCTCAAAAAGCGTAAATTTTGACACACTTAGCTCAAAAAGTCAATGTACAGGTTAAAAAGCCCCAGTATGTTCGAATGCACAACTCCTTGCCATCTACGAGTGAAGAATTTTTGGAAATCTACCAATCGGTACTCGAATTATACTTTCTGGAAGATTTGTAGGGCCACAGATAATGCAGAAGTTGTTCACAATTCTGACGACCGCCTGGTCTGACAATAATTCACTCACCTCGTTCATTTAGTTATATAACTACTTCTAACGTCAAACAGATTCAATGGAACCTGGGGTTTCAACCCTTGGGAAATGCATAGCAACCTGATTAACCAACGACATCTCTGGCCAGACCCATTTCTTGCAGCAAATGAAATATTATTGTAACCTTGCACTCAGCTCACCTGCCCACCCAGCCACGTAATCTCACTCCTCAATATCGTTTTTGTACATTTATTAGAATCTGTCCTTTTAAACATTACCCCTTGGAAAGGAAAAATGTGCGCAATCGCTGCTACAAAAAGAAATATCTGGTGCGTTGCAACACACAACTTTCCTTAGCTCTACGTCAATTCATATGTACATGGCCTTTGAACTTGGCCAAAAAACACGTCACAGCAGCAGGAAACGGTAGCGCTTACAGTTCTGGAATTTATTGTGCTGCTCATACTCATATGAGGACCTTTATTGAGCAATTGGTACACAGAAAATTAATGAGACTGTAAACACGATTTTTTAAAGAAGGATAGTAATTACTTTTGCAGAGCTATTGGGTAATAATTGTTTGAACTGGTAGTAAGCGAAACGGCAGTAGTTAAAATTCAGGAATTTCTGGAGTGAGCCCCATGTATCTCATGAGCGTTTTTAAACACTCACCCTTCAGGTATTGGATTGGACTACAATACCAATTTTTTTTTAACATTCTACTAACATTCCAGCGGAGGTTATAAGAAAAAAATCGCGCTAAAAACACTTTTCGTCGAAAATTTTGATAATTTATTGTCCTGCTCTCGTCATTTTTCCACGAATGGGAATTTTATGGTATAATTGCCTTATTGAGAGCTATCAATATAAAAAATGTAATCAAAATTGTTGGAGCCGTTTTTGAGAAAAAAAAATTTGGTGTTCTTATCACTATGATAACTATAGTTAACTTTCAGTGGATTTTGCCCATGTCCTTATTTTTGCGTCCCATGGTAACCTGTAGGCTAGACATCAAGTTTACGGTTGTTGTCTCTAAAAACCGCGCTAAAATCGATTTCGTCGAAAGTTTTGGTAATTTATTGTGCTGCTCTCGTCATTTTCCCACAAATGGGAATTTTATGGTATAATTGCCTTATTAAGAGCTATCAATATAAAAAATGTAATTAAAATCGTTAGAGTCGTTTTTGAGAAAAAAAATATTTGGTGTTTTGATCACTATGATAACTATAGTTAAATTTCGGTGAATTTTGTTCATACCCTTATTTTGGCGTCCCATGATGACCTGCGGGCGAGATATGAAGTTTGAGCTGATTTGGTTTGGTGGTTTTACCTAAAAATCGTTCACAGACACACAGACCATTTTCCCAAATAGTGTTTTTCGGACTCAGGGGGGTCTGAAACGTAAAGATCTGAAGAGAACTCAAAATTTTTTTTTTTCAGCCGATTACATAACTTTCCTTTCTACTTCGTAGAGCAAGGAAAGTAAAAAACTTGACAGTCACGACTCATTTCGGTTTCAGGTACAACACGATGTCACTGCCCAGAAGTAATTCGCAGTACGTCGTCCGACTTCCAGAGGGAATGGACCTCTCAGACCACGCATACTGGAGGCGAGATCTCACCAACTCAACCAAACCCAAAACATAACTACTCATAACCTTCATAGATCTAAGCGAAATTTTATTGCCGCGTCCCGAATTTCGACGTTTCCGAGGGATGATACATACGTCGATGATCTGAATATCCGAATTTCTTCGAAACGTCCGCCTTTTGAGAATATTCGGCGCTTTTTGTTTTTTTTTTCTGAAAGCGGACTTTCTTCGTGGGTTACCTATAACATTCCTATAACGCTGGAAATGCCCTTAAAAAAGATCTAGTCAACGCGAAAAAAAGGCATTTTTACGCGTTATGAGTCGACCGAGTTATAATTATTTTGTGGGTTGACTGAAACGTCCGAGGGTCTTTAAAGAAAAATCACGAATTCCTTCAAAATAACTAAAAATTGGACGAGTAGTGAATCTCAATAACGCTTCACTAGCCTTCCAATATCTGACAAAAGCTCTACCTGGGTAGATACGTTGATTAGTTTATAGAGCCAGCCCGACGGTTATAGTAAAAACAGTACGCGGAATTCACGTACTACCGAAAATTACTCCGAACCACAACGAATTACACAAAGAGGGACGTTCGAGAAATAACGTCATTTTATTAAGTAAATTTCGAGCCTCACTTCAGTTTTTAGTTAAATTTATGTAAATAATGTTGAAGCCACGTGATGTAATTACTAGTGATACGTATTTTTAAATAAATTATGCACAAATACTGAGCAGTACCACAAAAGAGAAGTGGAAGTAATTAATTGTTTAAACGATAACGCGCGATATTTATAAGAAAATGCACAACCCAGTCATCACATTATTTGTTACCGTCTTCAGTGTAAATAAGGCAATATTTTATTATAATATAAATTATACTCTTTTTGTAAGATTCGTTGATAAACTCTTGAAACGCTGCGTATTATTTTTTTTACTAATATAATACCAATGTGCCCTTGATGGAGTATTACTGAAATGATTTGTGCGCACGGTCAGGTTTGTTTTTTAATTAAAATGACTGTTCCTGAACGCTCATATGTGAGGCAAAGGTCGTGGAGGTTGCAGTTTTGCTGTTATGGAAGAGCTTGGGCACTAGCTCAGCATTCATCGAAGGTACAGCCAGTTTCTCAGTGGATAGCCCCGAGGAGATGGGCCCCAGGGGAATCTCTACACTCTGGGAGGTGTGTTTGACCTGAAATATTTACTTGGGTGGCAAGTTTCAAAGGGAGAGATAAACTGTTTACGTTCCTTTGTCATAACCTTTTTCTCAAACTGGGCAAAAGTCAAAGCTAGAAAGTTTGGCTGCTCTTCCAATAACTGTGCCTCACTGTTGTAGGGAGTACAATGGTAGGTGTGCTCTGGGCATTGCCCGTGGCGTTGGAGAGGGTACCTAGCTTAGCAGCCTACACCCCTCTCCTGCCAGCATCAAGCATCTCGCTGGTGGGGGATTTCCAGCGAAACCACAGTCCCAACGAGGACAATACCATGGGTCCGAAAGGCTCCACGGTGCCGGCTGTGGTACCCATTCTATATGGCTGCTCCTTGAGCAGCCTAAGGAACTGAATGAATGGCAGGCCCTAGTGCCAGAAATGGCAAGAGCCATTCTACCGGCACCTACGCTTTATCTCCATGGGGGGTACGGGGATTGAACTTGCCCCTGCCATGGAGAAGAGTGTCAGGCAGGCTGTCTTTTGCGGCCTGAACTGCGATTTTTTCCTAACCTAGCCTCTTCCCTTTCACCGAACCATTTCCACCATACAAAACATCCCTGCTCCCTAACCATTGTCATATCCCACTGCCCTTCCATTCCTACCACGTGTTTCACACTCTGCATAATCACACAGCCCGTCTATCCACGGAGCTTCTCTCTGAAGTCTCCGTGGCCGGTGACGAGCTGTGTGGTGTAGAACCCAAACCTCATCCATCCTGCTCCTATCCTATCCCTTTACCTGTGGCAGCCAAGCGTGCGTCCATCTACCTTTCTCGCTATTTCCTCATCTCTCCTGCCACTCATCGATAACAAACTTGTCGATGAGGGCTTTCCTTTTGCTTCCCTTGATTTCCCTTTCTCTCCATACCACTCGTTCTTGCGTCCTCAACCGATAGCCCGCCCATCGAGAGCAACCTATGATTTCTTGTTTCCTCTGCGCTGAAGGGGCAAGATGACTCCATCAGAGCAAGAGATATGAAGTAGAGCCACTGAGTCACCATGTCTCATAGTCAGGCACAATCCACTTTCTTCTGAGACGTTCATGGATGTTGGGACAAAACTCATACGTACCAAGCGCTTTTGACAAAGATCTTACTGCACTTGACATAGTGAGTGCTTGCAAAAACAGGCGAGTGTTCGTTCAGTGGAGAGATGTATGCAGAGTTTGAGGGAAGTTCCCTTTTCACTATTCACCAACCACTCAGCAGGCAACTGGCCAGTGGTCAATTGAAGCGCTTCTGTGCACGGTGTTTTGTTAAGTGGTGATCCACAGGGGCTCAGCTCTCTGTGGTTGGACCTGTTCTTAATTTGAAGATTACTTTATTTTTTTGTTTAGTACATTCATATCGTGGCTCATCGTCTCATCTGGTGCTGTCAACCTTTGACTACAGACAACAAATCAGAGATGATTCACCAGTCCAAACCAAGGACACCTGAAACACAAACGATTTGCCAAGACCAAGTAAGCAGGTGAACTAAGAGAAGCAGGGGGCAGGATAATTTCTCTCATCTCTCTCCACCTAAAATCTTCACTTCATCTATAGCTGTCGCCTTTCTGTCACCTCTCGTTTTCTTCTTCTCGTCTTGTCTCTCAGGTCATCAGTATCCCATTCGCTAAAACTGACTTTTTCCCCTTCTCTTACCATAGTGTCGTTTTTTAGATCCTATAACCCTGACAAACAATCGCAGCAGGAACAATTGAACATTTCAAATTTTTACGCTCTTCGTGTTTTCTTCACCATCGTCTCAAGATCTTCGAAGCGGCACCAGGGCCAATACTCTCTTCTGATTAACTATGAGTTAGCTCCACCAGACAATGGGGCAGTAGCCAATCACACCTAGATAGATGGCCTTGTATGTAAGGATAGTGCCACGATAACACATACCAATGGGCCTAGCTAATTGCTGGAAATGAGACAAACTTTGCGAGGGTTGTGCCTGTGAGGGACTGAAGGTGTTGGTTGATGTCTCTCACCCATTTTGACTCCTGCTTCTCAAGAACCAAGCCCAAGGCCTATGGCCACCAAAACTCATGGATGGTACGTAATATAACCTTTAAGAGGATGAGCTTGGTATTTTCCTCGCCCTACGCATTGAAAAAGCTCGAACCATTTGGTGACTGTTCGCAGCACTTGATGAGTTTTTAAATAAGGTATAAGCCGAGGTAACTATGAAGAGGAAGTTTGTCGAATGTGCAGTACCTAACCGAAGGCCTGTTGAGGGATGAAATGTAAAGGCTGCACAGCGCTGTTCAGTCAATTGAGGTAACTTTGCACCACCTTTTGGTGTTTTTTTCTTCATAATGCATTTAAATTCCGTCTTTTCTGGCTTTTTATGTCGAAAACAAAAATCAATTGGACCAAAGTTTGCATTATGAAAGATGCTTTTTCTAAAACTTTCTGTTAAATACTCAAAGAGCTTGTATTTAGGGCGGTGCAAAGTTACCCAGGCATTCAGGGTAACTTTGAACCACTTCAATTTCTTGTCTGCTAATCGCGAAATTTCGGAAGCTTTGTTGATATTTAGGCAAAACACCGTCCATCAGCCGAAAGTAGAATAAATTCGGCACCCAATGATAACAGCTCAATAGAGGTGCGGTAGTTTCCTATACATCGACAATTGAAGAAAAGTTTCGGCTTGATTTCTAAGTCCAGAAAGGGCCTGGATGCTATCGTCTAAAAACACGAAACTTCCTTAACATTGTAGTCTTTTCTGTCATCAACAAAATACTAGACTGTCTTACCATTACAATAAATCCATTAGAACTAGGGGGAAAAATAAATGTAAATAAATTCCCTTATGGGGTAGTCCGATGTCGCCTACAGCTAAATGCCCCACCTGGTGCCGTGTTGGACCTGAAGTTTGACCTTGCATGCTGCACACCCAAAAACACATCCATATATATATTTATAAGTTTTATATTAAAAGGAACCATATCTCGAGCAAAGCCCTTTGCAACAAAGCTTCACTATAATTGCTTTTACAGCCATAGCGCCGCACTCCTTGTCTTGGAGCATCCAAATTCAGTCTTGTTTCTTGACGGCAACTTCTATAAATGATTTAAAGAAAATTTACTGACCTAGTTGCGACTTTGTTTCTCAATTTAATAAGCAAGTAGAATCTTAAATCTATTCACACTCTCCTGTAGATAGATTTTTTAAATTTATTTATTTTTTCATTTGCTTCCATCACTATCAAACTTTGATTCAAAAAAGAAATTTTTTTTCTCGATCTTTTCAAAGTACTTATCATACCTACTATGTTTATTATATATATATATACACATGTATCGATGTATATACATACATATTTCATAGGAGAAAAAGTGAACGTGATTTACGTAGTATGTTAGATCTGCATCCTAGACATCGACAGCCAACTTTGCACCGGCTCAAAGTTACCCTGATTTTACCTCATTTTGGAGGTGGCTTCCAAATTTCGCGATTATTTCGCTTGGAAAATAAAAAGTAACGTTACTCCCAAGTTATACTAGAAATACCAAATAGTAACTATGGAATCGAAATGTTGCACTCAGCTTGGAAGCAGATGTTGGAAATAATAAACAAAAAACCGACATCCGAACGATGATCACTTCAAACTATGAATTATTGCGAGCACGCGACGCGCGTTTTCTCCTCTTGCGAGAATAATGATCTCATCTTGCGTTTATATTATCAGCTGTGGAGCTACTCACGTTTATAAAATTATAGGAGGCAAATGAAGTGAAAAAAGTGAAGTGGTGAAAAGTTAGACCCCATGGTTCAAAGTTACCCCGATTGACTGTACAGAGCCCAAATCAAACGAACATGTATCACTGTTGAGGGTTAATTACCTGGAGGCGTGTCATTTCCCATCGAAGGGGCTTCTGGTGCAGTCAATATCGCTCAAAATGGTGAATTTGGAAAAAGGAAAAATATTTTCGGGTTTACCGGAGAGCGGCGACAGTCGGACTATAGGTGGGGAGGAGGAAAACGGAAGAGCAGAAAGGAAAGGTGGAAGGGAGCAACAACAGAAAAAACACGCATCGACCTGAACTCTGTCAGGGCGTCCGATAACAAAACCAAACATCGAATATTAATTTATAGGTATCCCAATTTCCTCAAAAATGGCAAACGATTTCGATGAAACTTACGAAGAACTCTCAGCTAACTAGTCCCTTCATTTTGTTCTCAATAAATGTTCCTGTAGAAATGCGTTGAACGAAGATATAGCGCCCACGTATGTTTTTAACAAGGATCCCCGTTCACCGCTGTGGAATAATCAGCTAGAAATTGCGGGGGTGAAATTCAGTCATTTCTGGAGTAGCTTGTATTTATCATTTAAACGTTACCAAACGCTCATCGTATAGGTACGTGATTGGACTACTACACCAATTTTTTTTCTACTATTGTAGTAACATTTCAGCATAGCATATAAGGGAAAAATCGCGCCATTATCGAAATATTTGATAATGTATTGTGCAGCTCTTGTCATTTTCCCACGAATGGGAATTTTATGGTATAATTGCCTTATTGAGAGCTATCAATATAAAAAAATTAATCAAAATCGTTAAAGCCGTTTTTGAAAAAAAAAATATTTGGTGTTTTGATCACTATGATCACTATAGTTAATTTTGGTCGGATTCGGCTCACACCCTTCTTTTAGCGTCGTATGGTAACCTGCAGGCTATACATCCAAATTTGGCGTTTTCTCTCGATTGCGTTCACAGACACACACCATTTTCCCAAATAGTGTCTTTCCGATTTCATACTTTTTTCACAAGTTCGTAGAGCCAAGTGAAGAGTATGTTCATAGGGGCTGTAAACGAGAAAAACAATCACGAAACAGCTATCTTTTTCAAATAGTAAACATATTTGCGCAGAAGGCTGCTAACGACAATGCGGAAAAAAATTGTATGTACAACCCGACCAAATATTTTAAATGGGAATCGGCAAATCTTTAGCCACTAAAATTAATATTTGTTCAATGTTCAACCTCCAGTTTTCAATTTTCTTGGACACAGCGCACCACAATTCGCCGTGATGAGGTTCGGCCGCGATGCACCGTTTTTTAACGTCGTCTTGTTGCTCTTCGTTCCCGTTTAAGAGCTCGAATTTGTAAAAATACGCCCACGAATCTCCCAGGTCGGGCTCGATTTTAACGGTTCGATTGAACCAATCGCGACATTTTTGCAATTTATGTTCGGACCAAAAGAGCTTCGAAACGGCCAAAAGGACGTGAGGGTCGTGTTCGCACCTTTTCAACGCGTCGACGGATTTCGTTTTCCTTTGAGGCCGCGGCTCGAGAAATATGGCTTCGGACCAAAGGATCCCGGCGTTGGGGCATTCTTGAAGAGCTTTGGCCATTAGTGTGTTGGCGATGTCTCGCATTCCGGCTCGAAATTCGACTCTAACGGCTTCCAACCAAAGGCGGGCGTTGGCCGGATTGCGAAGTCGAGCTTTTTCCAAAACGGAACGGGCTTTCGTCAATTGTTTACGTTTTTCTTCGAGGGACGACATCATGATCCAAATGTGAACGGAGCTCGGGCACTTTTTAACAGCGAAATGGTACGTTTCCCAAGCTTTGTCAGTTTTACCTTGTTGCTCTTCGATTTGACCTTTCATCATCCATAATTTGGCGTAATCCGGAAATATTTTGATGGCTTCGTCCAAAAGTTTGGAAGACATTTCTAAATTATTGAGGCACCATTCCAATTTGGCGGATTTCATCATGACTCGGGGAGTAGGAGCCGACGCTCGGGCTTTGGACAACAGTTTTCTCGCTCTTTCGTATTCGCTGTTTTCAGATTCCAATTTCACTGCGGCCAACCAAATTTCTTCGGAGTTGGGATTAGCTTGAAAAGCGAGGGATAGAATGCCTCGAGCGGCTCGAACGTCCCCTGCCATCCATTTGGACTTGGCTCCCATCAACCACAATACCTCGGATTTGGGGCAATGAGCGACTGCTCTTTGAAGTAGAGCTTCCAACGATTCTCGAGTTCCGTGATTCTTTTCAAAATACGCGGCTCTGAGCCAAATGGATTTTTTACTCGGGAACGCGACTAAAGCCTGGCCGTAAATCGCTCGAGCGCATTCGTACGCCCCTTGCGTCGCGCACGTTTCAGCATCTTCCATCCACGTGTGCTTCCGGTCTTCTTCGTCCACGCCGTGACCCATAATAGCTTTAATTAACACCTGGCAACTGTGAACGGATCCAGCTTTTTCAGCTTCGATGGCTTCTTTAAACCAATGTTCTCGATTTATTTCAACGCCGTTCGCGCTCAACGAGGTTATCGCTCTCTCGATAATTTTCTCAACTCTGTGCTTGTTACCGTTAGCCTCTTCCAGTTTGGCCGCGGTGACCCAAATTTGTCGATCGGTTGGAATATTTTCACGAGCTTTGTTCAAAACTTTACGAGCGTTGTCGTAAGTTTCCAATCTGGCGAGAGCCAACCACAAATCGACGCTCGTCGGGCAACATTCGACGGCTCGACTTAATAAGATTCGTGCGTCTTCGGGGTCTTCTAACTCGACGGCGGCTTTCCATAATCTGACCGAATTGGGGATGTGCTCCAACGCTTTGCGATAAACCCTTCGTTTGGCTTTAGTTTCCGCTTCCAAATCAGCGGCGCGAATCCAAATTCTGACTGAAGTGGGAATGTACCTCACCGCTTGAGCGATAACCCCTTTAGCCGTGTCGGGCGGTTGCAAACGAGCGGCTTCCAACCATAAGTCTTCCGATTGTTGATTTTCTTCGCAACCTTTCATAATCAAATTACGAGCGGCTTGAATTTTCCCCGTTACTTCCTCCAAACGCGCCGAAGCGATCCACGCTGGCGGGTGGTTGGGATTGGTCTCTCGCACAGATTTGAGCAACAATCGGGCTTTTTTAATGTCGTTGATGTCCCCACCGTAGGTCGGAATCATACTCTGCAAGTCGGTCAAATATCCTTTAGGATCGACCACCGTTTGACCTTCGACTGAATCCGACACTTGATTCAGCTTGACGTTCATGAGATTATTCCTGGCTTGGCCCATTTTTCTCAAATCTAAATCTCCAGTGGGCGTCAACATGCCTTGAGTCGCAGTACCTGGAATTGCGCTCATTAATCCACTGGACGGATCTATGGTTACTTTCGACTCTCCTCCTAAATTTCTCGTGATCACTGAATCTGGGAGAGGGGTAAAACGCTCAGCTCGAGGGTTTCTGATTTTTCTATTTCGAGCGTCGCCGACTTCGGGAACGTTCCTCCATTCGTCTTCCGTGACAGCGACCAGCCCTCGTTTCAAGTCGCTGAATTGCTGTTGAATTTTGGGTCGCTCTTGGCGGTATTTTTCCAACTCTTCTTTCAACCTTTTCTCTCTGTACTCTTTCCTCTTTTCGTCCATTCTTTTGTCAATTTCTTCGTAAATCATATCCGCTTCTTCGTCATCTTTGTCGTAAGGATCTTTACTGAATAAAGAACCGCCGTAGCCGGAGAATTCGTCGTAATTGGAGTCGTTCAAATCTTCATCGTCTTCTTCCTCTTCTTCTTTTTTCTTCCTTTTGTTAGGAGGCGCGTGTCTGTCGTCTGAGACATCGTTCGCGTCGCGAGCAGGCCCGATGTCAGACCGCGTGGTGAATCCCGTCGCGCCTCTTCCGACGCCGGCGACATACCCAAGGGGAGCGGGTATTCCGAGAAAGTGCTTCTTATTTCTGTTCACCAGAGCGGCTGGAGGGGCCGTCATCTTAAGTCACCTGTGGACAAATATGCAAATCAGCCGATTAATATCTGAATAACTAATGATACAGTAGTATTTGTCTCCAAAAATGAGAGCGTGTGCGATTGCAGTCGCTGTTATAAAACATATCCTGAAAAGGCACGTATATGTAGCAGTTCGCCTCCCTACCTACGTCAAGATTATCAGTGTGATCTTCTTGCGCAACCCTGTCGGACGGAGGGGGAAGGGTACACCCTGTCCAACGCCAGGGCAGTTTACGGCAAGAGTCCGGACGGCGAGCTTTCCCATCTTGATGTGCTACTTTTCCGTTTACCAATTTCACTTTAACCCATTCAACGCGGATGAGGTAATATTACCCCAAGGCCCTCTCGCATCGCTCTGTACGTTTTCGTATTCGAAGGAGGGGATCTTCTACTTTAGGGGCTGTAAGGCTGTAAGTTGTTCTGCGCAATCTTTAAATGTTTTTTACTACGATTCAATTATCATTATGTCACACAAATGTTTTAGTAGTGATTATTTAGTATAAGAAGTGAATCAATTGAGCACAAAATCATACATTTTTGCTCGTTTTTCATCGTAGTCACTGCTAAAGTTACCTCCTTTTCACAGTTTATTTTTGTATATTGGCTGACTTATACTTCTACATCTCTACACATTGTTGAATCTGCCTCTTAGTCAGTCCTGAAATGGAGGACTTGAAGGCGAAAACGAAGTGCAAAAAGAAAACTGGACTTGTTCTCTTCCCATAATTCAAGTAGGTGATTTGTTTTCTCTTTTCTGTTTCAATTTTAGAGGTTACTGAATTATTCCAAACAAATTTATAAATAAATTAATGAACCAAATTTATTATTTAGGCTCTTCAGTAGACAGCGGGGTTGTATCTGAACCAATTCCTGGTTCAAGTGGCGTCCAGATCAGTAGCCAATGCCCCACGACAAATCAACGTGAACCACTTTCCCAGGATTCTGGAGGTGGAGGCAGGATCAGGAACCAAAAAAAAAATACCGGCAGTTGACGTGTAGAGTGTGCTACGTTAAAAAAATAACTAAATATCTGGTGCGTTGCAACACACAACTTTCCTTTGCTCTACAACAATTCACTTTGTACATGGCTAATTCTATTTAATCAATTCATTTATCACTCAGTCCCTTTGAACTTGGTCAAACAACGCTTTACGGCAGCACGATGCGGTAGCGCTTACAGTTCCGGAATTTATTGGTAACCTGTAGGATAGACATTAAGTTTCAACTGATTTGGTACGGTTGTTTTCTCTAGAAACCGCGCTAAAATCAATTTCGTCGAAAATTTTGATAATTTATTGTGCTGCTCTCGTCATTTTCCCACAAATGGGAATTTTATGGTTTAATTATCTTATTAAGAGCTACCAATATTAAAAATGTAATCAAAATCGTTAGAGAGGTTTTTGAGAAAAAAAAAATTTGGTGTTTTGATCATTATGATAACTATAGTTAACTTTCGGTGGATTTTGTTCATACCCTTATTTTGGCGTCCCATCATGACCTGCGGGCGAGATATCAAGTTTGAGCCGATTTGGTACGGTCGTTTTCTCTAAAAATCGTTCACACACACACACACACACACACACACACACACACACACACACACACACACACACACACACACACACACACACACACACATAGACCATTTTCCCAAATAGTGTTATTGGGGCTCAGAAGGGTCTGAAACGTAAAGATCTGAAGAAGCTCTAAATTTTTTTTTCAGCCGATTACATAACTTTCCTTTCTATTTCGTAGAGCCAAGGAAAGTAAAATTGTCCAAACATACTGTAGAGGGTGTGAGGGTAATCCTGGTCTATGTCTGAAAGACTGTTTTTTGGAGTATCACGAAGCTCACGAAGAAACTTGGTTTCATCTTGTAATGAATTACCTAGTTACCTTCCTATTGTGATTTTTCGATTTTTTATATTATAATGCTTTGGTATATTCTGTATTTTTCTGTATTCTCCATTATTATATTAGTGTCATTGAATTCCAAAAATTACTGTTCTTGTTACGGGATATACCTAATAATTATAATTGTGTTATCTTCAATATGATATATTGTATGTGTCCCTTATAATAATTACATATTTTTTCAAATTTCATTTTTCCTTCATATATCATGTAAATCTACTTATTTTCTGTAACATTAGTATATTACACGATACATTTTGAACGAGAAATTTTGTTTCTGTAACCAGTACCTAACCATTAAGGATCTACCTGCAAAATAATGATATAAGTTATTTTCATAGAATAACCATGTAATCATTGTGAAAACCAGGCATAAAATAATATTACCCCATCCGTAAGGAAGAAAACCCCATTGTTTTGCAGGTTTGCATACCCAGTTTCTCCTCCCCTACTGATGAGGTAATATTACCTCATGTGAAAAAATGTACTAAATACAAAAAAATTGAATAAGGGACTGTTATAGTATAATTTAGAATTAGAATCTTAACTGCAATATGACTTCAAAAATGACTTCAGTAGGGGAGTGTAAAGCGCTAGGAAGTCCCAAATTGAATGGGTTAAAATCTAATTCTTCAGTTATCATTAAAACTAGTTCCTTCAATTGTGTCTTTGTCATGCATCGGGAATTTGTGGACGGCGAGATAAGTGAAGGAGATCGCCCGAATCATCCTGACTCGGCTGCAACATGTAGATCATGCGAATTTGTACGTGGGAACTGTTGAGGTCAAGTACAAGGAAAGCCTCAATGACAGTGATGCCTGTGGATGACAAAGGCACCGAAGTTGTACAGAAATAAGCATTTACTACTTCGATAGTTGCAGGGTCCATGAAGCAATTAACGCGTGGCCGATTATTTTCCACATTCCGTGGTTCGAAACCTTAGTAGATTCATTTGCAATTTTCTGTATTCAGCAAATGCTGGGCGGAAAGACCTTAAAAACAATAGAATATTCTCTTGCACAGTCCATGCTGCAATATGGAGTTATAGTGTGGGGAGGGGCACTGAGTTCTCACTTAAATAAAATTTGTATGGCTCGTAAGCCACGCAGATCTTTTCAAAGAGAACCTCGCTTTCTCTCTCAAGCAGCTCTTTGCGAGGAACCTCCTGTTTTTTTCATAAGCATGCTACTCTGCTTGAGACTACAGCAAGGTCAGCTCAATGTCATTACCCTACAAGATATGCACTTCAGGCTCACAAAGTCAATCCCAAACCTCGACTAGTTCTGACCACTAGAAGCCCTCTGTATATGTTGCACTTGCTCCACAAGCACCTGCATAATGAGTTGAAGTCCCCAGGTCACTACAATAGAAGCAAATATAAAAGCTAATTTTTTCATGGGATAACGAAAGGGTACGATTTTTGTTAATGAACTTGAAAAGTGTTTACCCGCATCAAGTTTCAATTCAGGGGATTGAGATCAAGTACCTGGGAGTTTTCCTCGATGGGAAGCTCACTAGGGCCACACATGTGAAAAACGCCTTACAGCGGGCATTGGTGGTGATGTAGGCAGCTCAGAAAATGGTGGGGAAGACATGGGGGCTGAGGCCTGGGATGATCCAGTGGCTGTACACTGTGGTTGTTAGGCCTGTAGTCACCTACGGAGCCCTGGTCTGGTGGGCTAGGGTGGAAAATAAAACAGTGTTGATGAAGTTAATTAACTGCAATGTAGGACGTGTCTGGCCATGACAGGCTGTATGATAACATGCCGTACAGCAGCACTGGAGGTCTTGTCTTGTCTTCACTCGATGTACATGTTAAAAGGATGGTGTTCCTCCAGGCTGTGGGTATGTTGGAGTTGGGTCTGATCGTGCGAGGGAGGAGGGGTTCCTGCCTGTGGTAGACTCAATGCCCGTGAGGTTCAACCTCACCCTTTCGGATACTCATTCATGAGCGATCCAGGTGGGAAGGGGGAGTTCCTGCGTTTGAAGCTGGGACCCTGGTATATCACACTGATAGCTCGGTGTAGGGGGGCCTTGCAAGGGCAGGGTAGGTACCTTTGGGACGTGAATTAGAGCAGCGATCCCATCGGGGTCACTGGCCACGGTGTTGCAAGCAGAGGTGTCTGCCGCGGCAGAAGATTAACTTTATGGAGGACAGTCAGGCCACTCTCAAGGCCTTAGCCTCATATTGGCTTACCTTGTGGATGGTCTAGGATTGTCTGACTGGGCTGGAGGCACTGACCGAACACAACTGTGTTGGGTGCTGGGTCATCAGGGAATACAAGGAGATGAGCGGTTGGCGAAGAAGGGATTGGCCACTTACGTCCAGAGGTTGGCTAATGGGAGGATACCTGCAGGGTTGCCCATTGGCAGGGGGTTTCCCGACCTCCGACAGTCAAAACTCTTCAGCCGACTCTCCAGAGGAAGGGCCAAGGAGTTGCTTGCCCTGGGGAAGAAGCATATAAGGACCATATGTGGCCTGTTTACACGGCTCTGTCCATACAGGTACCACCTTACTAATATTGGCAAATGTGAGGTACAGGTATGCAGGTTATGCGAGGTCCGGCTAGAGAAGGCACATGTGTTGTGCATATGCAATGGACTAACGGCATTGCACCATCGTGTTTTTGGGAGGCCCTTTCTTCAGCCGAAAGAGATGGCGAATTCAGAACTTGCGGATGTGTTCCGCTTTACACAGGGGTGGTGGGGGTGTATAGATGACGTCTCATTAAGTTAGGCCAGTGCTGAGGACGCCCTTACAATAGGCCCATTTATGGCCGCAGTGAGGGTATCGCCAGCATCCACCGTTTCCATAAAAAAGGAAGTCTTTTCTACTTGGTAATTACATCCTTCCTGTTTTCATTTCCCCACACCACAGCACCGGCCAACAGTTGGGATTTATTATTCACTAACCTTTAAGAAGTTTTGGGTGAAACAAAGAATATGGACCGAGATAACCCTACGACTGCATGTATCGATAGGTCGCTTGATACCGCTACGACTGCAAGTATCGATATGCCTCACTGGCGCAGTTGGCGGGGAATGAACTCTGAGAAAGAGTGAGAGTTATAACAGAATGAAAAAGAACAATAACCGTAGTTGCGGGGGTTGTTTGACCGTTGACCCTTCCACCTTATTCCCTGTTCCCTCCACCTTTCTGTATTCCTCAGTTCGTTAATGGTTCTCGTGCCAGTAGTTCACGCCTTACCTTCACGTTTTACCTTTACCACCATTCAAGTTTGTGCGTTTCTATTTTTTCTACGTTTGAATCGTGTGAAAGTCTTCTGTCCTGCTCTATATTTACTCTTCCCAACTTTATATTCATAAATCATGAGTTCTCAAAGACTTACAACTAACTTTTTCCATCGTTTGAGTGTGAAATCTCTGATCCCACCGCTACCGACTGGATGATGTTTTGTTTTAAAGTATGTATGGAAGTGTGTCGTGATCATGCGTGCATGAAGTTAGGTGGCGATGGAAAAGTTGTTGAGATTGACGAATCTAAATTTGGTAAGAGGAAGTTTAACAGGGGCAAATCGGTAGACGGACGGTGGGTGATTGGTGGGGTGGAGCGTGGGTCCCGAAAGTGCTTTTTCCGGGTCGTTGCAAACTGAGGGAAGGAAGTCCTCCTCGCAATCATAAAGGAATTCATTCTTCCGGGCACGACAGTGATCTCCGATTGCTGGAAGGACTATGATTGCCTGGAGGACGAAGGTTTCCGTCACCTAACCGTTAACCACTCCTTGTTTTTCAAGGACCCGGCAACAGAGGCCCACACAAATTCGATCGAGGGAACATGGGCTGCTATCAAGCGAGGGATTCCCTCTAGATCGGTCACAGATCGTTTTGATTCGTACCTCTTCGAATATATTTGGAGAAGGACGAGAAGTGACTGTGATGATCTAACGAGGGCATTTCTGAAGGATGTGGTACAGGTGTACAAAGTGAATGGTGGAAGAGAAGAACCATCGAGCAGTTCGTCAGGGACTTCCTAGAACCTGTAAGTACACAATGTCGTTATTTCTAATTTCAAACATGGCGCCAGAGCCTACGATGTCGGGCATATCGATAACCTGACCTTGGTCGTGATATATCGATATTTTGCCTTATCAGAGGGAGCGGTCCATGTTCTTTGCTTTTACCAAAGTTTTCATTTAATGTATATTATTATTATTATGAATAAATCTCTCTCTCTCTCTCCCTAATCCCAATGTCCAGGTTACGACACGACATACAGATAAAGCTGTGGAACCCTAGGGTTTATACCTGCTAGTTACAATTACTGTCACTGGCCTGGATCTGGAGCCCTTCAAATTGAATCACTCGACTAACAGTTGAACTATTAAACGATATAATCAGGTTGTTCATCCCTCACTCCGTCAATTTTCAGTCTCAAGCCCTTCACATCCCTCACGCGTAGCGCACATTATTGACGTTTTCTCGGTACCCTGCCATCTTTACATTAATTGTTTTACCAATGGCCTATTGGCGTTTACTTGAAGCTATTTTTCGACCAGCCACGGACCTTCGCATAATACATATTTTGATTCATCGATGGAATTAGAAAGGCTGGCAGAGGTGTATGAACGCTTGTCCTGAATGTGGCACAATGTGCTTAAAACCTGATTGTTTCTAAGATCGCCGTCACTAACTGGACGTGTATCACATTTTACATTCATGCGTGGAACTTCAAACGCGTTTGTTTACATTCCTCTTCCGATAGTCAACATAGCGCGTTTACTGTTTATGTTCATTCCCCCTACTTTCGAAGGTAGTCGTTGTTTACATTCACTTGTACAACACTTCCCGTGACTGTTACCGCAACTGTCAAACTAACTATTGCTAACGTAACTTATATCGTAAAACGCAGTCTCTAATCTCACTTTACCTCTGCTTTACTTTACCTTTACCTCATTTCAGCGTCGAAACGAACCTATGACATTTGAAAACTCTCAATGAAGTGGAATACACTCTAAACTAGCACATCTCCTAAGTGCAACTACGACCACCGATCTTAGCCGTTAAAATGCATTAGACGAGCATTCGTGAGCACACGCTAGTTGATAAAATGCCAAAAATAGGATATTATTCGAACAAACTCGACGAACCAAAGCATTGCAAAGGCAACTTCATCGGCGTTTGCACACGAACAAATTTCACGAAATAAGAACTTACGCAATAATCCCGGTTAACTGTTGTATGTACGTAAGGACGATATTGTCCTCAAAGTTTCACATTACACCATAGTAATAAATTGAATGAACGTAGTAACGCAACTTTTGTCAATAAGCGTCGGCGAAGGAGAAGGGAAGGTAACCGGGGCAAGGCTGAGGGAACAACGACCGATGTTGTGACCACTTAGGGCTCATTTCCCATCTCCGCGAAGTTTGCAGGGGTCGGCTTAGCAGTTTTAGAAGGGATTACTGGGATCTATTGTTCCCCTTCACGATTGAATCCCATAACTATGGCCGCGATTACATTTGCCCGGTTCTTCGGAACGTTTACTGATGTCACTGATACTGGTGCTGGTTACAACTTTTATCACGGGCAACTGACTAGTATTTTTCAAAATACTGTTTAAATCGTTCAACTAACTGTTGAACTATGGAATCAATGCACTTCGTCAATTTTCCGTTGTAACTGGAATATCGTCTTTCAGTTGTCGAGTTGCCACCATAGGATGCATGAACATTTGTTTCCGTATCCATTTGTTCTTCGCGCTCATCAGGCTTTTCCCGCTCTGGTGCTTTCTGCAACTCCTCTCTTCGCCTTTATTACTTTCTTTGACTTACCAAGTAAATAGAAAATGTAATCGGCTGAAAAAAAGTTAAGTTTTCTTCAGATCTTTATGTTTCAGACCCTACTGAGTCTAAAAAACACTATTTGGGAAAATGGTCTGTGTGTGTGCCTGTGAACGATTTTTAGAGACGACAGTACAAATCAGCACAAACTTGATACATAGCCCAAAGCCATAAAAATTGGCGTCCCATGGTATGCCAAAATAAGGGTATGAGCTAAGTCCACCAAAAGTTAACTATAGTTGTCATAGTGATCAAAACACCAAATTTTTATTTCCGCTACCCGAAGGGAAGGAAAGTATAGTAATCGGCCCAAAAAAAAATTTGGGTTTTCTTCAGATCTTTACGTTTTGAGGCCTACTGAGTCTAAAAAACCTAATTTCGGTGCGTGGTCCATGTGTGTGTGTGTATGTGTGTGTGTCTGTACTTCGATTTGCGGGAGAACGGCTGATCCGATTGAGCTGGTTCTTTTTTTGTTTTGTTCGTTATTTCTTGTAGACACCAAAATGAGGTTATGGACGATTTCGGCCGATGGGAAGGAGGGGGACGAAAATGTACCAAAAACTAAGGTTTTTCGCACTTTTCTCGAAAATGGCTCTAACGATTTTGATTAAACTTTCAAATTATCTTTCACTAATCAATACCTAACTTTTCTTCTCCATACATATCTCCATGAAAATACGGTGAACGGAGATATGGGCCCCTGAAGCAAAAATAGGTTTTTTACGCTTTTTGGCAAAACAGCTTCAGCGATTTTCACCAAACTCACAGGATGTTTTCAATTAGTTATTACCTACATATTCTTTTCAATAAATGTTCCTGTGACGGTCCATTGAACAGAGATAAACATCAAAATGTGTCAAAAATAACGTTTTTTCTAACATTTCCGTGAATTCCAGGGTAACTTCTTCACCAGATGTGATAAATCCTAATGTAGTGTCTTTTAGCCACCCATACCAACATTTCGTTGTCCATAATTATTTCTGCATATATATGTTGAACGGAGATATAAGCCAAGTTAACTCAGAAAAGGAGATTTGTCGAATATTAATTTATCGGTATTCCAATTTTCTCAAAAACGGCTCTAACGATTTCGATCAAACTTTCAGAGTACTCTCAGCTAACAAGTCTCTACATTTTGTACTCGATAAATGTTCCTGTAAAAATGCGTTGAACGAAGATATAGCGCCCGCCTATGTAGGTGGTGTTCGAACTTAAAGGGGTGGCGGAAAGTAGTGTGTTGCTACGCACCAGATATTTTTCTTATAATTTCTGCTGGAATGTCACTGGAATGTTAAAAAAAAATTGGTGCAGTAGTGCAATCCAATACGTATAAGGTGAGCGTTAAAAAACCCTTATAAGATATATACGGGCCACTCAAATATTCGGAAATTTCAACTACCGCCATTTCGCTCACTGCCAGTTCTACAAGATTTTACCCAATAACTCTGCATAGGTGATTATTATCATTTTCAAAAACATCGTGTTTACAGTATCATTAACACAATAAATTTCGGAAGCCATGTACACAAGTGAATTGACTTAGAGCTAAGGAAAGTCGTGCGTCGCAACTCACCACATATTCGACCCACCAGCCATGGATAGGCAAATTAATACCGATTTCGTTCATCAATTGAGAGAAAAAGGCTTACGAAGTGTTGTGGATTGGTGTATCAGTGACAGTTTCTCAGACAAGTATGCATGTCCTGAGTGTGGTGCAAGGATGAAATAGTGTGCCCGCTCCTTACTAGCCAGCCAACATTATGACGCAATTATTCGAGACCATTAAAGAAGCCAATCCCACCCCTCCCCAGGGGTCGGATACATAACTTGAGAGGTGAGTGATATTTAAACAAATTTTTGTCGTCATCAATGTCTGTTCTGTCGCATTACGCGAGTGGTATTTATTATTTTGTGGTTGAAAATGTCTGTTGCACTGTTCATTCACATTGACTCATTTTCGTGCGCGTTGTTTGTCGACAAAATCTTGCTCAACTCTTACCGCTACTGTTAAGCTAGTATCAGCGATGCTAGGAAACGTTCCGAATCGCAAAACGAAGTTCGACGCAAATGTACCCACAGTCACTGTTCTGGGATTCTACCCCCTTCCAATATTTGAGAATCTTTTTCCACTCCATTTCTTTCAAAGTTGTGCCGTGCAGCATTCATTCTTCTAATTTGTCGATTTCAGCGACTAATCAAAATGAAAACTAAGGAAGTTTTTGCCTGAAGGAAGGCACTACTCAAGACTCTTTTTGAAGACGAAAAATACTAACAGGGGAGAGTTTTTGAAGAAATTAAATATCAAATTTACGTCTATTTCTGTACAGTACTGATCACCCAAATTTACTACTAATATTATTTATTTAATTCTATTCCGAACGAAGATTGTATTATTCAGCAATTGGTATTTTTGCATAACATTTTACTATAAGGAAAAATTTTACTAAACTAGAAATTGGTGTCCACATTACGTAGAGTAGGGGCACCACAATCACGCGACGAACCGGAGATTTTTCCCAGTTTTCTGACAAACTTGTACTCCAAAGCAATCTGAATGATACAGTTCAGTACTCTTTCTTGTTATGAACACCCTAGACATTATTATTATAGCGAACAACGCCAAGCTCGGGTGTTATATTAATTACTCCATTAACCTAATTTTTGTCTTGAGCTATACCGAGTCAATATACGTCATCTCTACGACTACTTACTGCATGTTGCACACATCTCATGGATTGAGTATTGTACTCCTTAATACAATTCGCAATATATTGTTCTTAGTAAATTGAAAACTTGAAAAAAGTTCTGATTTATGAAATCATAAAATTGAGATCACAGTCGTTCGTTTCTAGGCAGTTTGATCTTATAATCTAAACAAGACAATTTGGCGAAAGTTATAATTTCGTAGTTATTCGGAGCTGTTCATACTGCAAATTGAATCAAAATTGTTGTAGATATCGATGAGAAAAATGTTTTTAAAATCACTAACACAAAGGGTGGGTACAGCTTTCCTACAAGTACCCAACCACTAGGGACATTTTATGTCTTTTTATTTTAATATAATTTTGTTCATTTTAAATAAAGAAATATAAAATCACAACACAAAAAATATTTTTCAATTTTGTAAGAGACGTTACCATGCACTTAACCCAACACAAATTTAGTGACGCTTCTCCGTTCCATATCCCACGTTACATTTTCGAGTTTATGTAGCAAAGTATAGACAAAATGTCAACAAAAATATCTGGTGCGTTGCAACACACAACTTTCCTTAGCTCTACAACAATTCACTTTGTACATGGCTAATTCTATTTAATCAATTCATTTATCACTCAGTTAATTTGAACTTGTCCAAACAACGCTTTACGGCAGCAGGAAGCGGTAACGCTTACAGTTCCAGATTTTATTGTGCTGCTCATTGCAGGACCATTATTGAGTAATTGGCACACAGATAATTATAAAGGCTGTAAACACAAATTTTTTGAAGAAGGATAATAATCACTTTTGCAGAGTTATTGGGTAAACACTTATAGAACTGGTAGTAAGCGAAACGGCAGTAGTTGAAATTCAGGAATTTTTGGAATGAGCCCCATGTATCTTATGAGCGTTTTTAAACACTCACCCTATAGGTATTGGATTGGACTACAATACCAATTTTTTAAAAACATTCTACTAACATTCCAGCAGAGTTTATAAGGAAACAACCGCGGCAAAAACGCTTTTCGTCGAAAATTATGATAATTTATTGTGCTGCTCTCGTCATTCTCCCAAGAATGGGAATTTTATGGTATAATCGCCTTATTGAGAGCTATCAATATAAGAAATTTAATCAAAATCGTTAGAGCCATTTTTGAGAAAAAAAATTTGGTGTTTTGATCACTATGAGCACTATATAGTTAACTTTCGGTGGATTTTGCCCATACCCTTATTTTTGCGTCCCATGGTAATTTGTAGGCTAGACATCAAGTTTCAGTTGATTTGGTACAGTTGTTTTCTCTAAAAACCGCGCTAAAATCGATTTCGTCGAAAATTTTGGTAATTTATTGTGCTGCTCTCGTCATTTTCCCACAAATGGGAATTTTATGGTATAGTTGCCATATTTGGAGATACCAATATAAAAAATTTAATCAAAATCGTTACAGCCGTTTTTGAGGAAAAAAAAATTTGGTGTTTTGATCACTATGATAACTATAGTTAACTTTCTGTGGATTTTGTTCAAACCCTTATTTTGGCGTCCCATGGTAACTTGTGGGCGAGATATCAAGTTTGAGTGGATTTGGTACGGTGGTTCTCTCTAAAAATCGTTGACAGACACACATACACACACACACACACACACGCACACACAGACCATTTTCCCAAATAGTGTTTTTCGGACTCAGGAGGGTCTGAAACGTAAAGATCTGAAGAGAACTCAAAATTTTTTTTTCAACCGATTACATAACTTTCCTTTCTACTTCGTAGAGCCAAGGAAAGTAAAAATAATCGTAACCCTCGTGGGACTCGAACTCACAACCTCCAGTTTATCAGCTCGATGCCTTAATGCATTACGCCACACAGACTGCGGTTGCAACATGGGTTAAAACGTTGCCTTGTCCAATCGGCCTCAAAGGTTAATTTTTGTGACGCTTTTGGCTGTTACACTTTTCGAGTTTATGTAGCAAAGTAAAGACATAAAATGTCAATAGGCAGAGGTGATTACCGTGATTGTACTTCAATAACTGAAACGGCAGTGGTTAGGATTGGTTAATACCATGCCATAACCCCTTGGCCATAAATAAAGTCGGAGATAGAAGGTGTTTGACGATAATGTACGAAACAACTGACATGGAAGAGCTAAGAAACTGAGGGAAGAGAGCATGTGACTGGCTCACATACAACGGTATTAATACAATTTTTATGAAATCGAAAAATGAGTTGTTCCCGTCGATTCACAAAAAATTGAAAGTAACAGCTCAGAAATTGATTTTACTCCCTCGACTTTTGAAAAATTTCACCGGGAAATGCCTGATTTCGCCTTGCCAGCGATTTCTATCGGACATTAGCTGAACTCAAGTAGTTTACACATTTGCCGCTAGGTGCGCAATAGAAAGTTGTGTCTCGCACCGATTTGAACAAGACATTCCTTCGCCATCTATCGGATGTTGAATGAACTAAAACAATTGCAAGCTCTTCGCTGTTTATGATCTCCAGTTCAAAAATCTTCCCCCGAACTGAAACTTTGGCCCAGTTGATGTTCCTATTCAGCGGATCGTTGTCGTTGGCGCTTTATCGGACGTTGACGGAACTAAACTAGTTCACACCCTCCCCGCTAGAGTCTCAACGGAAGTTTGCGCGCTCGATTTTGAACAACCTGAACTTGGAAACATCCGATTCGAACATGCCCTCACGATAAATTTCGTCCCTCACGACCTCCTGTTCAAATAAATACCCGAAAACAATTGAACTCCCTTCAAATCTTCGTTTTAAGACCTACTGAGTCCTAAAAACACTATTTGGGAAAATGATGTGTGTGCCTGAACTAGATTGAGAAAAAACAACTGCACCAAATCAGCACAAACTTGATATCTAGCCTGCAGGTCACCACGGGAACCCAAAATAAGGGTATGAGCGAAATTTGTCCAAGAATAACTATAGTTGTCATAGTGATTGAAATACCAATTTTTTTTCTCCTAAGCAGTTCTAACGATTTTGATTGAGAATTTTACGTGGATAGCTTCTGAAGGAGATGGCAATATCATAAAATTCCCATCAGTGCAAAACTGACGAGAGCAGCACAATAAATTACCAAACTTTTGGAAAAAATCGATTTTAGTTTTTACTTTCCTTGCTCTACGAAGTAGAAAGGAAAGTTATGTAATCGGCTGAAAAATTTTTTTTGAGTTTTCTTCAGATCTTTACGTTTCAGACCCTACTGAGTCCGAAAAACAGTATTTGGGAAAATGGTCTGTGTGTGTGTGAACGATTTTTAGAGAAAACCACCGTACCAAATCAGCTCAAACTTGATATCTCCCCCGCAGACCTCCATGGGACGCCAAAATAAGGGTTTGTACAAAATCCACCGAAAGTTAACTATAGTTATCATAGTGAGCAAAACACAAAATATTTTTTTTCTCAAAAACGGCTCTAACGATTTTGATTAAATTTTTTATATTGATTGCTCTCAATAAGCCAATTATAGCATAGAATTCCCATTCGTGGAAAAATGACGAGAGCAGCACAATAAATTTCCAAAACTTTCGACGTAATCGATTTTAGAGTGGTTTTTAGAAAAAACGACCGTATCAAATCCTTTCAAACTTGATATCTAGCCCGCAGGTTACTATGAGACGACAAAATAAGGGTATGAGCAAAATCCACCGAAAGTTAACTATAGTCATCATAGTGATCAAAACACAAAATTTTTTTCTCAAAAACGGCTCTAACGATTTCGATTACATTTCTTATATTGATAGCTCTCAATATGGCAATCACACTATTAAATTCCCATTTGTGGGAAAGTGACGAGAGCAGCACAATAAATAATCAAAATTTTCGATGAATAGCGTTTTTAGCGCAGTTTTTTCCTTATAAACTCCGCTGGGATGTTAGTAGAAAGTTAAAGAAAATTGGTATTGTAGTCCAATCCAATACCTAAAGTGTGAGTGTTTAAAAACGCTCATGAGGTACATGAGGCTCACTCCAGAAATTCCTGAATTTCAACTACCGCCGTTTCGCTTACTACCAGTTCTAACATTTGTTACCCAATAACTCTGCAAAAGTGATTACTATCCACTTCAAAAAATTCGTGTTTACAGCCTCATTAATTATCTGTGTACCAATTGCTCAATAATGCTCGCGGAATGAGTACGAGCAGCACAATAAGTTCAAATGAACTGAGTGGTAAATGAATTGGTTAAGTGGACAAAGCCATGTAGAAAGTGAATTGACGTAGAGCTAAGGAAAGTTTTGTGTTGCAACGCACCAGATATTTTCCTTATGAACTCCGCTCAAATGTTACTAGAATCTTCCAAAAAAATTGGGTTCGTAGTTAAACCAAATACATATACGGCGAGAGTTTAAATCAGTCACTCCCGAAATTCCGGAATTTCAACTAACCCCGTTTCACATACTACCATTTCCGAGAGTGTTTACTCGATAATTCTACTGCGTTGAGCGAATGAATTAAAAAGCCCGCGAGGTCCCATTCGGAAAACTACGTCGCCAACGCTTTTAGTAAACGCACGACCAGCCTACTTCCGTACTTCATCGACTTCCAGCTCCCCGTCGTGACGCCGTAAACTCGCCGTGTTTATTTTTGTCGTGGTTCACTCGCAGTTGACGAACGTTTGTGATCAAAACTGAGGTTTGTGTAAATAAACATTAGCGACCCTGGAACTCCACGTGCGTAAAAAGAAAAAAAATCCAACTTTCCCAGCGTTGATTTGAATAATTATTACCCGTGCGGTACCGCTAATTCACCTTGTACTACCAGCGACAAGTCCATCGAATTACGAACCTTCTAAAGAAAGGAATCATAAATGATGATAAATGATAGGACGTTAGCAAAAAAATTACTCCACTACGAATACGGCGTTTGAACGAAACTCGGCTCAGAGTAGTAAGCAAAAAACATACGCGAACGTAAATTAAACTCAAGGCCGTGATACCTACGCGACGAATGGCCTCGAAAAAAGAGACTGAAAGGTTCCGCAAACAAAACGAAAGGAAGAGGTACAATCAATCAGAAGATCTAATTAAACAGGGAAGGCTCGGATCACAACCGCAGAACGTGAAAAACGAACCTCCCCAGGAATTTGTTTTATTCCCATAATTAACCAACAAGCGAAATACAAGGCCCTGCAAAACAGGTGATGAACAGTCAACGTGAGGCATGTACTCACAATCATCATATCGGGAAATTACGCTCTTTCTGAAAGGCCGTAACTGCACACAGTACGAGAAGTCGCTTAGAAAGAGTATAATCTACCTTGAAAAGCATCAATTTCTTCTTTTTGTACATGCAGCGTCAAATTATTCCCAGTAAAACGTCGCACAAGATGGGAAGTAATAAATGTTTACCGAAGTACCTGAAAAATAGACAAAAGGCGCACGTTCGATACATAAAATTCAGCAATTTCAGATTTGGTGCCCGCGAAAGGGTAACTACGCAGAATAATTCACAAAACTCTGATTGAGGAGTGTGGTCGTCTTTTTACTTTCCTTGGCTCTACGAAGTAAAAAGGAAAGTTATGTGATCGGCTGAAAAAAAAAATTTCAAGTTCTCTTCAGATCTTTACGTTTCAGACCCCCCTGAGTCCGAAAAACACTATTTGGGAAAATGGTCTGTGTCTGTGAACGATTTTTAGAGAAAACGACCGTATCAAATCCACTCAAACTTGATATCTAGCCTGCAAGTTACCATGGGACGCCAAAATAAGGGTTTGAACAAAATCCACCGAAAGTTAACTATAGTTATCATAGTGATCAAAACACCAAATATTTTTTTTCTTAAAAACGGCTGTAACGATTTTGATTAAATTTTTTATATTGGTATCTCCAAATATGGCAACTATACCATAAAATTCCCATTTGTGGGAAAATGACGAGAGCAGCACAATAAATTATAAACATTTTCGACGAAATCGATTTTAGCGCGGTTTTTAGAGAAAACAACCGTACTCAATCAGCTGAAACTTGATGTCTAGCCTACAGGTTACCATGGGAAGCAAAAATAAGGACATGGGTAAAATCTACCGAAAGTTAACTATAGTTATCATAGTGATCAAAACACCAAATATTTTTTTTCTTAAAAACGGCTGTAACGATTTTGATTAAATTTTTTATATTGGTATCTCCAAATATGGCAACTATACCATAAAATTCCCATTTGTGGGAAAATGACGAGAGCAGCACAATAAATTATCGAAAATTTCGACGAAATCAATTTTAGAGTGGTTTTTAGAGAAAACGACCGTACCAAATCAGCTGAAACTTGATGTTTAGCCTACAGGTTACCATGGGAAGCAATAATGAGGGTATGGGCAAAATCTACCGAAAGTTAACTATAGTTATCATAGTGATCAAAACACCAAATTTTTTTCTCATAAACGGCTGTAACGATTTTGATTAGATTTTTTACATTGATAGCTCTAAATAAGGGAATTATACCATAAAATTCCCATTCGTGGGAAAATGACGAGAGCAGCACAATAAATTATCTAAATTTTCGACCAAAAGCGTTTTTAGCGCGATTTTGTTCTTATAACCTCCGCTGGAATGTTAGGTAGTAGAATGTTAAAAAAAATTGGTATTGTAGTCGAATCCAATACGTAAAGGGTGAGTGTTTAAAAACGCTCATGAGATACATGGGGCTCACTCCAGAAATTCCTGAATTTCAACTACTGCCGTTTCGCCTACTTGCAGTTCTAACAGTTAGCTCTGCAAAAGGAATTACTTTCCTTCTTCAAAAAATTCGTGTTTACAACCTCATTAATTATCTGTGCACCAATTGCTCAATAAAGGTCCTGGAATGAGTACGAGCAGCACAATAAATTCCAGAACTGTAGGCGCTACCGTTTCCTGCTGCTGTGACGTGTTGTTTGACCAAGTTCAAAGGCCAAGTACAAAGTGAATTGACGTAGAGCTAAGGAAAGTTGTGTGTTGTAACGCACCAGATATTTTTCGACGAAAATCTATGGCGCGGTTTTTGGTTTATTATTCATTCTGAATAATAACCCTATATTTTCGGTCACGAAAATTTTTTTACAACTCCCCCTCCCCTCAAAATTTGATACTATACGTTTCAGGACATGGGGATTCCAAATTTGCAATGCCCGTCCCCCGCCTGGGCCGTTTTGTGCCTTCAACGTGGTCTAAAAAATCCGTTCTTTCGCAAAAAAATCCCATTTGGTATCTAGCTGTACCCGTCATCTCGGCAATTTCATTATTCCGGTGAACAATTTAGAATAAGCGTTGAACCCTTCGAACATCGTTGTAGGGCGCACGAGAGGGGGAGCTTAAGAACGAAATAAAAAGAAATTAGGTAGGAGCAATGTATTGCACATTAAATGTAGAATGATTCGAGCGTATAAGGGCGATACAATGGGATTCGGAATACGCGTGAACTGGCTTGGGAAACCGTAGCGGAGGGAGAGAGTGAGAGCTGTGACTGGCTTGATAGAGGAATGGCTGTAGTGATCATTGGGAGACGAGTATATCTGGGAAGAGCTGTCTGTCCTGGGGTTCTTTTCTTTTTGCTGTTTCAATCCACAATACAATATGGAGCTGCTGTATGGGGCTCGATGTATTTTACACATTTGTCACAAATTCATGCTCAGAAATTAATAATTAAACTTCATTTGAAAAAAGATAGTCGTTTTTCTTCGGAGGAACTACCACTGCAAGATGTAATTGACAACCACTTTATCTTTTATTTATAAGTATTACTGTTCGGAACTCAAATCGCACACTCCGATTTCACATCCACCACACCACACTTTCCCGAAACCGCTATTTATTGTTTACTTTCCATTATCAGTTATCAACAGTTATGCCAACAGAGCAGCAGAAATTCCAGCACACTATTGTTCTTAAATCTGACCAACAGCGCTGTTCCCAGCAACAACTACCGCCCACCACTGGAGGGAACGAGGTTGTAACCTCTTCCGTTTTTTATTATTATAACATTTTTCTATCTATCGTTATATTATATATACATCATCTACCATCAACTTTCTTTTTGCGACCTCGTCTGTGCTGTTTCTTTTTTGTCACCGAACTGACTTAAACCGTTTTTTTTTTTTTTGCATCGTTTACGACATCTTATACGCCGCTCATCTCCTCTTGTTCGAATTCTCACCACCATTTGGGCGTGTTGGACAGCGACTCCCGACCACCCAACAGGGAAGACACCGGAACGGGTTTGAAAGATTTTGCGCGCTCTCTCAGCGTTCCCCAACTCGTGATTCCGAGTTGAACTTATACAAGTACCAGATCTTTTTTTTCCATTTTGTGTTTCCCCAACCGGTAATTGTGAATAAACTCTTTAAACTCCCCTGTCGCTCTTTGTAGTTGTATCCGGTTGTTCAAATCAAAATTCACCATATCTTACACCCATCACACGTTATATTCTGAAGCTGGTAAGCTGTGCGGGGTTATAGCCAATGTTACACGGCAGGCCCAGAGCATACTCAAACAATTACTATTCACGCAGTGTCCAACACAACTAGGTCCACTTCTTCGATGGTCTTAATTTTTGTATTTAGAAGGACCACAATTGGGCAATGGTTGCTAATGTACACGTGCAGAGAGCTTAAGAACAGAGTTGATAAATAGACGGGGACTCGGTGAGTGTGAGTGAAGACTGTATTGAGCTTCAACAGAATGGCGATATGAAGTTGAGTACATAAGCACGAACTCATGGGGGCTCTGAGTGTGTGTGAACTGGTTGCCCAAGAAACTAGAGCAAAGAGAGAGTGAGTAGACCTGTAATTGGCTTGAGAGTTGAAACAGGAATGTTTGTGTGAGCACTAGGAGACGAGTAGATCTGGGAAGAGGTGTAGGCGTCGGAGTAGGAGGTAAAACGATGGGTGGGAAGGAACTTCTGAAAAGCCCATTGTCACTTTGGAAGTTAAACCGAACTTAATACCTTTGTCTGTAGGAGAAGCCGACTGAACAGGCAGGGCAGTTCTTGGACTTCCCCCTGCGGCATAACATGAAAAAGCATCCGAAACTGTTGGGCCGAACACACATGGGAAAATGCCCAAGATCAAGAGCCCAACTACTTCGGCCGAACAACCGTACTTTACTCACAACTGAAAAAAAAATCGTATGCTGCTCTCGGCTTGAACTTGAACTGGCTGCACTCTACTGGAAGAATATGTACATAGAGTACTTTATGAATTTATTAAACTATCATCGTATACGCACTGCACTCGATTGCCACATTTTTCTGAAGATAGTAACATTTGAGAGGATATTATAAGAAACAAACGCGCTAAAACTGCCGGCATTTTTTGTTTATTTGGTCATTTATTGTGCTCCTCTCGCCGTTTTCCTCCACTCGACAATTTTACAATATTGACGTGTCATTTGGAGCCGCCCACAGAACTAATTCAATCAAAACTGTTGATAAAACATCATTTTAACGCTTCGTGGCCGCAGTGAGACCCCAAAGCAGCGAAACGCATTACAAATAATCGGTATAAACCCAACAGAAAGCTTCCCCGCAACCAACCTAAGAAAATGGTATTGAAATTAGAAGAATCGCTCATCGTAAAGATCAGACAGGCCTCGAATATGCGGAATATGCGTTTTTTCCCTTAAGAAAAAAACCCTGCCAATTATTACACGACGGTTTATTATTCTCATGAACAGCTTGACTTAGTATTGTTGCTCCGAGACCCATTCCGTTCGATTCAGTATCGAAAAATACTAGTAAACCATACGAAACGTGACCTGACTACAATGGAACGACAGAAACTAAATATTCCCCCGACGCCAGGCGCCCGTAAACGTCTGTAGGCATTTATGATGCGACGTAGGGGTGTGCGGAGGAAGTGCCGGCCTCATCGGCTCTAACCTTCCTCCGCCCCATTGAGCACAAAAGAGTAAAAGAAATTGGGACTGGGACTTCCAGCGAACCCTCGGCAATTGGCACTACATTGCATGACGAGCGGGCGGGTTGTTTTTGATGAGACGGGAGGGAATGGAATACTAACGATGAAACGTTGACTTCCGCGGTAGTTCCCGCGAGTTTTTTCAATTAGTTGACTCTAATAATTACTGTAATTTCCCTATACGCAGTTGTACACGTCTGATGCTCATTCCATTCGACCCAGGATGTAAAAATATCTTGGAAACGATACGAAACACGGCTTATTTGCGATTATACTGCGTTTCGTTAATTTTTTAAACCATTTTTTGTCCATAACAACCATGGGCTTCGTCCGATCAGATTGCCGAGATGGCGGGCACAACAAGATACCAAATGGGATTTTTGTGCGAAAGAACGATTATTTTAGACCACGTTAAAGGCACAAAACGGCCCAGACGGTGGATGGCGGATGAGGGACGGCGGACGGACATTGCAGATTTGGAATCCCCGTGTCTTGACAAGTAAAGTATCAAATTTTGAGGGGGGGTTGTAAAAACTTTTTCGTGACCGAAAACATAGGGTTATTATTCAGAATGAATAATAAACCAAAAAAACACGGAATTTTCGTTAAAAAAACATTCCTTGTCCTAGACAGTTAGTTGTCCTCTACTGTGGATTGTGAGGGCAAATACGATAGTTAAATATTGACGATAATAGTTGGTTTGTTACTGCCATGTTTTCATAACCGTGTTCAAAGCCGCGTACACCGAACGTTGTCTTTAATGTGCGGTCCAGAGCCCACACGCGTTTTCAAAAAAACCGGTTCACAATAACTATAGCGGTGCGGCAGCTCGGCAAGTAATAAACGCAACGTGTTCGCCTCGGAATGGACCTTCGGTGAGCTTCATTATTATTTTTTGTTCATTCGTTTTAGTTGTGATTGAGCTATCACGTGATTTTGAGGAAAACGCCGGTTCCTCCGCGCTGGATTTATTGGGAAAAGCCGGTGTACGAAGTGTGTTGACGTTTTATTGTGCTCCGGCCTCATTCAACAAGTAATGACGCACGATACCTTGCCACTAACCGCCGACCACATGTTTTGACAAAAAAAATTGATTGGGGTTTTGCCGCAGTGACAACTATAGCCAATTTCGGTTATTTCTATTAAAACATTATTGTATCATTCAAAGGTGATAAAAAAAGAACAAAATTTGTGTTTGGTTTGTTCAGCCGTTTCGCCCTTTCGTATTCGCGGAATTACGGGCAGTCGACCACTGAACTTGCCTTTGCGATAAGTTTGGGTTTGGAAAATAACAAAATTTTATAAATTTAAAAATATGCTACCGTTACCTTTGGAGTTTTCAGGAAAATGGAGGGCGCACTCGTTCTTTGTGAGGGCGTCTATGTGTCGGCACATCGTTTCCACAGTTTGCTGTTATTGGGAAAACATATTTTCCATTATGGAAAATTTTATTACCTCTTAATTTTTATTTATTTATGTTTATTGTTTCATGTTACATTCTTGAGCTAGTATGTTTTCTTATTTAATGACTGTTCCTGTATCAGTCATGGAAATTGCGGTTTCGCTAATGTGGAACAGGGCGGCCTCTGCAGCATCCACCGAACTCAGACCTGCGGAGGTACGGCAGGTATTTGGTCGTTTGCCTGTCTCTCGGTAGAGAGCTGTTTCTGAAATGAACAATCTGTAACAGCGACTAGACTAACCTCAGTAAACCAAGCGTCTTTTACTTTTAATACACTCTATCCCATTTTATCTCTAATTTTATATCCTTGTCTATCTCTACCCCTCCCACTGTATCACTCTCAACGTCCCCATATTTTCTTCCCGCTATCCTTATCTCCCTCTATATTCCCCTTTCTCTGTCCTAATTAGTCCTGTGCGCCCGGTGAAGGTGTCAAAACTAGCTTATACTACTCTGAACGACCGGCTAAACAACACCAGATAACGCGAGAATATCGTCATATTTTCATGACGAAAGCAGCACAGTAAATTAACAAAAATTTTAACAGAATGTATCTAATGCTCATTCACCTAGTGTGGCAAGTTTTCGTTCAGTAGAGAACTTTACACTTGACGGGGTCGATGGATGGATCAGGTTGTCCACATAGGCAGTCAGTCTCCACGATGGTCCTGTTAATGCCCATTCATCTAGCTCGGCAAATTTTTGTTCAGTTGAGAGGCCCAGAGCGAGGGAAGCTACCGTTTCTCTCTTCTCTTGTGCACCACGCTCTCAACGGCCAAGTCAACGGGTAACTCCAGGATCACTTTGGAGCGCTTCAGCGGCCTTGGTGATCTTAGATTAATCATTCAACTAATCTGCGCTCAGAAAAGTTTTAAAAGTGACGAACACTTCGAGTTTGTCATAACTATGAATTTGCGAACGGGGAGGACAAGCGCTGAGACAACAAAAAACTACAAAATAATGCTTCCGAAAATCAAAAATACCACCTGGTTCGATAGCATCTCTGCAGCGAATCCAAAATGGTTCTATCATACTATCTCTTGGCTGGGTTGTGGACACTGCAACACAAATCAGTTCCTACATCGTATTGACCCATCCCACAGGTCTGTTTCCTGTTGATGACGGTTCCTAAATCCTCGACGAGGGTTATATCAGTCACGGAAGTTGCGGTTTCGCTAATGTGCAACAGGGCGGTCTCTGCAGCATCCACCGAACTCAGACCTGCGGAGGTATGGCAGGTCGTTAGCTAGTCTCTCGGTAGAGAGCTGTTGCCCGAGTGTTATCGTGCGGGATTCCACCTAAGGATTCTATCTGGTTTCTCCAGATTTGAAATTTGGATATTTATTTGGGTGGCAAGTTTCAAAGGGACAGATTAACTGCGGCCGCGTTTCTTAGCCACCTTCTTCGCGTTATGAGGGGTTCGGAAATGTTTGGAGAGCTGTGGACTCAAGCGAAAATTACAGCAATCCCGAGCTCCGATCCAATGTCCGACTCTCGTCGGATTATGAGACCTTCGTCTAACCACAAGACTGCCACCGCCCGGCGCCTACAATAAGAATCGGGCAGTACATTTGCGAACTAGGCGAAAAAGTTACAGGCTTGTAGCAGTTAACGCTGCTAAGTTCGTCTGCCCTCTCAACAACCGTCGCTCACTGTTGTAGAAATTACAGTGGAGCAGCATGTGGTTTCTTGTTTCCTTCACACTGGAGGCGCAACACCGTCATGATGAAGTGTCTTTGAGAGAAAAGAAATCGATATCAAAGTGATTGGGTTAATTCCCCCGGTAGGTAAATGATTAAAGTTAACGTACCTGACTTGACAGCCCGGTCCCGTTTCACTCTCCACTCGTCAACTATACACTCAACGGCCAAGTCAACTGCTTCAGTGCTGACTAGTATGTATTGTAGTAACTTCACCCGATGGATCGTAAGTTTGCTACCACGTGCAAAGGGCCCATCACTCCTTCAGCACATTTTTTTCCCCCTGAAACGGTCGATGCAGTCGATACCCTCATTGCAGCCACAAACGGGCCTATTGTAAGGGCGTCCATGATCCTCAGATCATGGCCCCCCTGCACCACCCCCAGGCACCACGGCACTGGTCTCACTTGGTGTGACGTCCCCTATGCACCCCCCACCACCCCCGCTCAAAGCGGAGGACATCCGCAAGTTCTGCATTCGCCACCTCTTCTGGCTGAAGAAAGGGCCTCCCAAACACACAATGCGATGCCGTGAGTCCATGGCATACACACAGCACATGCTCTGCCGTCTTTAGCCCAACCTCGCAGAATCTGCATACCTGTACCTCACACTTGCCAATATTTGCAAGGTGGTACCTCAGCGGACAGTGAACTGTGAACAGGCCACATATGATCCTCATATCCTTCCTCCCCAGTGCAAGCTCCTCTTTGGACCTCTCTCTGGAGAGCCTGATGAAGAGTTTTGACTGTCTAAGGCCGGGCAGCCCTGCACCGGTCCTCCCAATTGCCAACTCTCTATGTAGGCGGCTTCTGGTAGTCCCAACAAAGGGCTCAGGACCAATAGGGGTTTGCCCCGATCCCTTCTTAGCCAACCTATCAGTCCGGTCGTTTCCCCTTATACCCTGATGCCCAGGCACCCAACACAGTGTTACACTGTTGTCCTCGGCCAGGGACTTCAGTCCAGTCAGACACTCCCACACCTGCCGTGATGTAAGACAGTATGAGGCTAAGACCTTGAGAGTGGCCTGACTGCCCACCATGATGCGGATTCTCTGCCACTTCAGTCCCCTCTGCAGCAGCCGCTGCACACAGACCGTCACTGTAGCCACCTCTGCCTGGATCACCATGGACACCGACCCCAATGGGATCGCTGCTCTGATTGTCGGCCCAAAGATGCCAGCCTTCAGCACATGTTCCTCGCCTTTAATTATATTTAAGTACTTTACTTGATTCTCAAGAAAGAACCTATGGTTTATCCTTCCACACCCCTTGTGAGTCCGTTTAGCGCCTAATTTTTCATCAAGAGCTTAATGAAAGGAGGAGGGATGGAGGGATACATGCTTAACATACCTGAACCTCCAAATTAAATTTGTAAAAAGTGTTTACAC
Source organism: Pachypeltis micranthus (assembly GCA_020466155.1). Taxonomy (NCBI): domain Eukaryota; kingdom Metazoa; phylum Arthropoda; class Insecta; order Hemiptera; family Miridae; genus Pachypeltis; species Pachypeltis micranthus. The sequence goes on along the minus strand of CM035781.1, from coordinate 10,544,131 downwards.
AAGTTTGTTGAAACCTTTTCACTTCCCTTGGCTCAGCGAAGTAGAAAGAAAAGTTAAGTAATCGGTTGAAAAAAAAAATTGCGAGCTTTCTTCAGATTTTTACTTTCTGCTACCCGAAGGGAAGGAAAGTATAGTTATCCGCCCAAAAAAAAAATTTGGGTTTTCTTCAGTTCTTTACGTTTCAGACCCTACTGAGTCTAAAAAACCTAATTTCGGCGCGTGGTCCGTGTGTGCGTGTGTCTGTAGTTCAATTTGCGGGAGAACGGCTGATCCGATTGAGTTGGTTCTTTTTTGTTTTGTTTGTTATTTTTGTAGACACCAAAATAAGGTTATGGACGATTTCGGCCGGTGTGAAGGGGAGGGGGGACGAAAATGTACCAAAAACTAGGGTTTTTCGCATTTTTCTCGAAAACGGCTCTAACGATTTTGATTGAACTTTCAAATTAGCTTTTCCTAATCAATACCTAACTTTTCCTCTCCATACATATCTTCATGAAAATACGGTGAACGGAGATATGGGCCCCTGAAGCAAAAATAGGGGTTTTACGCTTTTTGGCAAAACGGCTTCAGCGATTTTCACCAAACTCACAGGATGTTTTCGAATAGTTAATACCTACATATTATTTCCAATAAATGTTCCTGTGACGGTCCATTGAACAGAGATAAACATCAAAATGTGTCGAAAATAACGTTTTTCTAACATTTCCGTAAATTCCAGGGTAACTTTTTCACCAGATGTGATAAATCCTAATGTAGTGTCTTTTAGCCACCCATACCAACATTTCGTTTTCCATAATTATTTCTGCATATATATGTTGAACGGAGATATAAGCCAAGTTAACACAGAAAAGGAGATTTGTCGAATATTAATTTATCGATATTCCAATTTTCTCAAAAACGGCTCTAACGATTTCGATCAAACTTTCGAAGTACTCACAGCTAACCAGTCTTTACATTTTGGTCTCCATAAATGTTCCTGTAAAAATGCGTTGAACGAAGATATAGCGCCCGCCTATGTAGGTGGTGTTCGAACTTAAAGGGGTGGCGGAAAGTTGTGTGTTGCTACGCACCAGATATTTACGTTTCAGACCTTCCTGAGTCCGCAAAACGCTACTTGGGAAAATGGTCTGTGTGTGGCCGTGAACGCGATTGAGAACCCGAACCAAATTAGATCAAACTTGATATTCAGCCCACGAGTCACCATCAGACCTCAAAATAAGGCTACGAGTACAATCCGCCTAAAGCTAACTATAGTTATCATAGTGATCAAAACACTAAACAATTTTTAATCAAAAACAGCTTTGACGATTTTGATTTACTATTTTATATTGGTAGCTCCAAATATGGCCACTATACCATAAAATTCCCATCTATGGGAAAATGACGAGAGCAGCACAATAAATTACCAAAACTTTAGACGAAATCGGTTTTAGCGCGGTTTTTAGAGAAATAACCGTACCAAATCAGCTGAAACATGATGTCTAGCCTACAGGTTACCATGGGACACCAAAATAAGGGTATGGGCAAAATCCACCGAAAGTTAACTATAGTTATCATACTGATCAAAACACCAAATTTTTTTTCTCAAAAACGGCTCTAACGATTTTGATTAAATTTTTTGTATAGATAGCTCTCAATAAGAAAATTATACCATAAAATTCCCATTCGTGGGAAAATGACGAGAGCAGCACAATAAATTATCAATATTTTCGACGAAAAGCGTTATTAGCGCAAATTTTTTTTCTTATAAACTCTGCTGGAATTTTTGTAGAATGTTAAAATGAATTAGTATTGTAGTCCAATCCAATACCTAAAGATTGAATGTTTAAAAACGCTCATGAGATACATGGGGCTCACTCCAGAAATTCCTGAATTTCACTTTTTGCCGTTTCGCTTACTACCAGTTCTAAACTTTTTACCCAATAACTCTGCTTAAGTAATTACTATCCTCCTTCATAAAATTCGTCTTTACAGGCTCATTAATTATCTGAGTACCAATTGCTCAATAATGGTCCTGCAATGAGTACGAGCAGCACAATAAATTCCAGAACTGTAGGCGCTACCGTTTCCTGCTGCTGTAAAGCGTTGTTTGACTTAGTTCAAATTAACTGAGTGATAAATGAATTGATTAAATAGAATTAACCAAGTACAAAGTGAATTGACGTAGAGCTAAGGAAAGTTGTGTGTTGCAACGCACCAGATATTTCTTTGTAAATTCCGCTCAAATGTTACTAGAACCTTGAAACAAATTCAAGCGGTAGCCCAATCAAGTATCTATACGACGAGTTTTTAATAACGCTCACAAGAAGTATAGGGACTACTCCAGAACTTCCGGAATTTTCATTTACCGCCCATTTCTAAACGTTTTCACCCGATAACTCTGAGAAAACGTTTATTGTCCTGTAAAAATATCTGGTGCGTTGCAACACACAACTTTCCTTAGCTCTACGTCGGTTCACTTTGTACATGGCTAATTCTATTCAATTAATTCATTTATCACTCAGTTAATTTGAACTTCCTCAAACAAAGGTTTACGGCCGCAGAAAGCGGTAGCGCTTACAGTTCCGGAATTTATTGTGCTGCTCGTACTCATTGCAGGACCATTATTGAGCAATTGGTACACAGATAATTAATGAGGCTCTAAACAAGATTAAAAAAAAAAAGGATAGTAATCACTTGTGCAGAGTTATTGGAAAATAACTGTCAGAACTGGTAGTAAGCGAAACGGCGGTAGTTGAAATTCAGGAATTTCTGGAGTGAGCCCCATGTATCTCATGAGCATTTTTAAACACTCACCCTTTAGGTATTGGATTGGACTACAATACCAATTTTTTTTTAACATTCTACAAGAATTCCAGCAGAGTTTATAAGAAAAAAAATTTGCGCTAAAAACGCTTTTCGTCGAAAATTTTGATAATTTATTGTGCTGCTCTCGTCATTTTCCCACGAATGAGAATTTTATAGTATCATTGCCTTATTGAGAGCTATCAATATAAAAAATGTAATTAAAATCGTTAGAGCCGTTTTTGAGAAAAAAGTTTGGTGTTTTGATCACTATGATGACTATAGTTAACTTTCGGTGGATTTTGCCCATACCCTCATTATTGCGTCCCATGGTAACCTGTAGGCTAGACATCAAGTTTCAGCTGATTTGGTACGATGGTTTTCTCTAAAAACTGCGCTAAAATCGATTTCGTCGAATGTTTTGGTAATTTATTGTGCTGCTCTCGTCATTTTCCCACAAATGGGAATTTTATGGTATAGTTGCCATATTGGGAGCAACCAATATAAAAAATTTAATCAAAATCGTTAGAGCCGTTTTTGAGAAAAAAAATATTTGGTGTTTTGATCACTGTGATAACTATAGTTAACTTTCGGTGGATTTTGTTCAAACCCTTATTTTGGCGTCCCATGGTGACTTTTGAGCGAGATATGAAGTTTGAGCTGATTTGTTACGGTGGTTTTCTCTAAAAATCGTTCACAGACACACACACAGACACACAGACCATTTTCCCAAATAGTGTTTTTCGGACTCAAGGGGGTGACTCAAAATTTTTTTTTCAGCCGATTACATAACTTTCCTTTCTACTTCGTAGAGCAAGGAAAGTAAAAAAGTCATGTCTACAGCCTCATCAATTTTCTGTGTGCGAGTAGCTAATTTTGGTCAGGGCATGAGTAAGAGCAGCACAATAAATTCCGAATTAGCTTCCAGTTGTTTGACCAAGTTCAAATGAACTGAGTGAAAAATAAATTGAGTTAGTAAAGCTACGAACGCAGTGAATTGACGTAGAGCTGAAGGAAGTTGTGAGATTTTGTGCTCCTGATTTTTAATAAATACAGTAAAAGAGGGTGCTGAAGGGTATGGGTTGTACATTAGCAAAATAGGCGAAACTTGGTCGAGTTCATGTTTCAATATATTCATTCGTTGAGTACTATTCGGTTGTCGTTTTTTATTTCGAACGAGAGGATGAAAAGCGGCTATTCAGGAAACAGCAAACAGTTTCAATTATTTTATCCCAATCTCGTTTTCGCTATCGAATTAGAAGACAATAGATCGGGGCATTCCGCTTTTAAACACGCGCGTCATTCGAAATGAGGATGGATCAATAGAAACGGATCGCTTTGCCGGTTTAGTTAGTTTCGTCAATTTTCGTTCGACTCGGAATACCGTACAAGCTCAAAATTAATTCGACTAAAAATATTATCGATCTTGTAAACAAACGTAGTTGGGTTATGTTGAATAATCCGAAACGTAATTAGCGACTTGACAACCATTTCGAAGTAAAAATAACTCAACTTTCAGCCCCTCGTTCATTCAACGATTTTTAACGCTCTACAAACTGATTCTATCTATTTACCCCATGAACCTGGTAGAAAGCTCCGTGACTGACTTTGGTCTGTTGTTGACTTCAGTCTTGAGATTTTATCACCCAGTGAACGAATTTGGAGGTATCCCAGGGACTCAGCGTTTGAATTTTTGTTCTTGAAATGGAGAATGGGTTTGACGAGTTAAAGTTGGATCTACGAGCAAGAATGCTGGATTCGGCCGGTCTATTGTCACAGACGTTCTCCTCGGGGTGACTTCAGTTTCAAAAAACAAACGACTTCAGCAGACAAATTGTAATCTCCAAACTCAACCCCACGATTTGGTTATTGGTCAGTTTACTAACTAATGTGAAAAACGTACTCGATGAATGTTCGAAGTGTGGAAAATTGTACAAATCCGGGTCTATTCATGCAGTGTCCAACACAACTAGGTCCTTGAATGTTGTACTTAGAAGGGTTGAGGTAACGGTCGCTAATGTACCTAATCTTCCCACTAAACTGCTGTCACTCCTTGTCTGTCTTTAAACAAATGCTGAAGTCCCACTTTCTCGAAAAGTATTCAAGATCTGAAGTTTAATTAATTTATTGTTATTAAGCGAATTTAATATTTAGTTTATCGATCTCTCTTCATAAGAATTTTTTACTTTCCGTACTACCCCAAAGGAAAAGGAAAGTATAATAATCGTGTCAAAAAAAAGTAGGGTTTTCTTCAGATCTTTACGTTTTGAGGCCTACTGAGTCTAAAAAACCTCATTTCGGCCGTGTGTGTCGATTTGCGGGAGAACGGATGATCCGATTGAGCTGGTTCTTTTTTTGTTTTGTTTTTATTTTTTTCAACACCAAAATAAGGTTATGGGCGATTTCGGCATATTGGAAGGGGGTGAGGGGGTGGGGGACGAAAATGTACTAGAAACTAGGGTTTTCCGCCTTTTTCTCGAAAACGGCTATAACGATTTTGATTAAACTTTCAAATTATCTTCTGCTAATTAATACCTAACTTTTCTTCTCCATACATATATCTATGAAAATACGCTGAACGGAGATATAGGCCTATGAAGCAAAAATAAGGTTTTTACGCGTTTTGGCAAGGCAAAATGGCCTCAGCAATTTCCACCAAACTCTCAGGATGTTTTTGAATAGTTAATACCTACGTATTGTTCTCAATAAATGTTCCTATGACAGTCCAGTGAACAGAGATAAAAATCAAAATGGGTCGAAAATAACGTTTTTTCGAACATTTCCGTAAATTCTGGAGTAACTGCTTCACCAAATGTAATAAATTCTCATGGAATGTCTTTTAGTCACTCATACCAACATTTCGTTCTGTATATATATGTTGAACGGAGATATAAGCCATGTTAACTCAGAAAAGGAGATTTGTCGAATATTAATTTAGCGGTATTCCCATTTTCTCAAAAACGGCTCGAGAGATTTCGATCAAACTTACGGAGTACTCCCAGCTAACTAGTTCCTACATTTTGTTCTCCATAAATGTTCGTGTAGAAATGCGTTGAACGAAGATATAGCGCCCGGATATGTAGGTGGTGTTCGAACTTAGAGGGTTTGCGGAAAGTTGTGTGTTGCTACGCACCGTTCGTTTTCCCTCCCTTGATGGCACTCCCTGCAATTGTGTACCTCTGATTTGCCAATCTAGGCCAGGTGGTGCCTTAGTGGACAGTGACCTGTAAACATCCGTACACTATCTCTCTCCAGGCTGAGGATCTCTCTCGTTCGCTCTCTGGAGCATCTGATAAACAGCCTTGACGCCCTTTGGCCAGGCACATCCCACCAACAGGCAGCCCTGCACGTCTCCTCCCACTTGCCAACCTCATATGAAGGTGTCAGGTCCCACTGGGAGATGCACAGCCTCCTTTCCTTGCCCGTTTGTCGGCCTCCTCGTTCGCTTCTATTTCTGTACGACCCGGCACCCAACACAGTGTTAATGTTTTTTCCTTTGCCAAGGTCTTCGGTCAGTCCGGCATTCCCAAACCAGCCCCGACGTGATCCATCCAGTTGTGAACCAGCCAGGGCCATAAGTGCAGCTTGACTAACCGACATGTATATTCTTTTCCGCTTCAGGCTCGTACGGAGGAGATACTGCACACGCTCTGTCACTCTGCTTGGAAAACTAGCCAGCCAACCCGCTGGGACACCCTTCACTGGTCCGTCAGTATAATATACTATGGCCCAAGCCTCAAGAGAGGGAGAGCCAGGCGTTGCCGTGTCGTCTGGGTGGTGGCATAAATAAAAAAAACGCTCGTACCGCATTTCTGTTCTGCAGGGCGTTATGTGCACACAATGAACTAATCTAGTTGTAGTTCGTCAACCCTAACGCTCGACACTGAATCAATAAATAGCTCTCACAATGCAACACTCCGATTCTCAAAAATTCCGTCAAAGTTTTTTTTCGACTTCACGATTTAAAGGAACTCCCGAGGAATTATTTGAAGTAGATACGACGCAGCTCAACTTTCAAAAAACATAAATTTGTCGCGCGCTTCTTGTCCATAATCGAAGATAATATACGGGACAAACAACCGTGTAGGCAGGTAATGGATGACACAATCGATTCCGGCCTTCGACAATGCCGAAATCATTGGCCGTGAACCTGTCGAACACAAACGTGAATTGTTTGAAATGATAAACACAGCGAGGATTCTCTCCGTTCTATTAATTTACGACTGTCCACGACCTCAGTCAAACGTACTCAGCAATACTCGGCTTACATGAAAACAGCCTGCGCGTCTAACGCACTTTTCCTTTTCTTTCTCAAGATTGATAACACGAAACGAGCGGTGCGTGGCAACTCACAACTTTCCGCCACCCCCGTAAGTTCGAACACCAGGATACGTGGGTGCTATATCTTTGTTCAACGTATTTCTACAGAAACATTTATGGAGAACAAAATGTAGGGACTAGTTGGCTGAGAGTACTCCGAAAGTTTGATTGAAATCGTTAGAGCCGTTTTTGAGAAAATTGGAATACCGATAAATTAATATTCGACAAATCTCCTTTCCTGAGTTAACTTGGCTTATATCTCCGTTCAACATATATATACAGAAATAATTGTGGGGAACGAAATGTGGGTATGGGCGATTAAAAGCCATTCTGAATGATTGATCGAATTTGGTGGAGCAGTTACTCCAGAATTTACGGAAATGTCCGAAAAAACGTTATTTTCGACACATTTTCATTTGTATCTCGGCTCATTGACTTTCAGAGGAACATTTATTGTAAACAATACGTCGGTATCAACTATTCGAAAACATCCTGTAAGTTTGGTGAAAATCGTTCAAGCCGTTTTGCCAAAAAGCGTAAAAAACCTATTTTTGCTTCATAGGACTATATCTCCGTTCAACGTATTTTCATGGAGATGTGTATTCTGAAGAAAGGTTAGGTATTGATTAGTAGAAGATAATTCGAAAGTTTAATCAAAATCGTTATAGCTGTTTTCGAGAAAAATGCGAAAAACGCTACTTTTTGGTACAGTTTACAAAAAAGAACCAGCTCTATCGGATCTGCCGTTCTCCCGCAAATCACACACACACACACGGGCCACGCGCCGAAATTAGGTTTTTTAGACTCAGTAGGGTCTGAAACGTAAAGATCTGAAGAAAACCCAATTTTTTTTTTTTTTACACGATTACTATACTTTCCTTCCCTTCGGGTAGCGGAAAGTAAAATGGTGGAATACTTCATATTTTCATTCCCGCTCACAAACCTTCCCTTTCTTGGGACATTCCCTCAAGATAAGTTCCTATTTATTGTCTAGCCCCTTCTCGCCGCATATGACGCATTATGTACTCGTATTGTTACGCCTATTCAGACTGAAAAGGGATTACGGCAATAATATAAGCCGAAAGACGAATGGTTTTGTTGCGAATATACATTAATGTTTGTAATCGCAAGGTAGTACTTTCACGTGTACTTTAACACAATTTAGATAGTTAAGTACGTTTAGTGTTCTTTAGTCGAAGAAAGGGAGGTGATTATGCGTTTATGTCTGTATTAATTATGAATGAATGACAGCACGTGAGTTTGTTGGAGCGTGGGCTCGAGGCAGTCTGGGGGTTTTCACCACCCCCGCCCCCCTCAACCAGAAATGAAAGGTGAGTGTATGATTAGAGTGTGTGAGTAGAAACCTATTAGTGTTATTTATTTGGATGACTGATATAACCGAACCGAACTGGAAACCGACCTGCTATTTATTTGGCATGAAAACAATTTATTTCGTATGAGTGCGACTAATCAGTATTCATTTCGCATGTTGTTGGTGAGTATTTTAATATTTACAAAAATGTTAACACCGATTTACGTGCAACATAATGCTGTTGACGAAGAAATATTGTTATACTTGTATTATTATTCATTCATCCTCTTTCTCTCGCTCATTCTGTCTAAAAAGTGTGGTGTCAGTTGCTTCACAAATTACGTAGCTGCAGTTTTATCAATTAAAATGTTTCATCGTTACCGGGTTACATCATCTGTAAAAAGTATAGCTCTGTACCGGGACGAAACAAGCCCTTCGATTCAGCTGAGGCTCGTCCACGGCATTTATGCTGACTGGGCACCTCAAATGCTCCGATTCGCTCGAGACTTCGCTGCCGTTAGTTGTAACCGAGCCGGTTCCCTCGTCGCTGTGTCGCCCGGGCTCGCGTTCACTCCCACCCAGTTCCCAGTTTGTGTAAAACATCTCCAAACGTAATTGAGAATTAAACTCTGTTCCAATTGCATTCGGTTGATATTGCACTAACTCCCCGAACTCTCTTAGTGCGATATCGCTTACAATATTAATCCCCCTCCCCCCTGTAACAGTGTCATGATGGTGATTTCCTCAAACTCCGAAAGTCAGTGTTGTGAGTGCATCAGTCCCGCTCCTCAGTTATTTCCGAGTGACACCAGATTTACCCCTTTCCTGGACTTTCCAAAAAATATCCTTTTCCTATCCCTCATTTAACTTTTCCCTCCTCAACAGACAGCTCCTTCCAAGTTAGTCATCCATCAGCACTCACGAAAGACAGTTATTTCTCAGTTCTCCCCACTCGTTTGTCTCTCAAGTCGCATGCTACTCAGCTCTCTCTCTCTCTCTCCACTTAGTGTCCCACAACCAGTTCACCAGCCCTTACTCACGCTCACCACCGCCATTTATTTTTCAGTTTCAAGCTCTCCCATTTGTGCGCCCAACAGATGTGAGTTAATGTAACCCAATGGAGGAGTCATCACTTATCCCAACCAATGTGGAGTTACGCCGACGATGTCTGGGGCACGTGTTCGTCGTCGCAAATCCGCCATGTTTAGCAACATTAAAACATAACCCTGCATATCGCCCGCACACCTCAATTTATTCGCGACATGACGCCTCACTGGAAACCCCTACGGTCTTGATTTGGAGGGGATCACTTTATTTTGTTCACACAGTTCAACAGTTCGTTGTCCGCTAATGCGACATTTCTGGAAACGACCCCATACGTCTTATAATAGGAAAATGAGCATTCCCAGTCCTGGTCACTAAACGTGGGACTCGTCATTCACAGCTCGTTATGGGAACCCTTTACCTGAGCTTGGCCACCTCAACTTCAATCAACACTTTCAAACAAAAACAGGTAGCCACGACACATAGCATAGGCTCATGCTTTAAAAATGGAAACTTTTCGCGAACAACGTGTTTTTCCCTAATATTCATTAATTTCGGTTAAATATGCTTGTAATATGCACATTCCAAAATACGACACGTTAAATTTAAAATGTTGAACAGGAATTGGGTGGAAATTATCCAGAACGTCGAATACCAACGATGTACCTACTAAAAAACACACGAGCGAATATGCAAAATTCCAGGCTGTAGTAATCGCAGTGATTTTCGTGTTGTTTGGAAAGCTTGAAGTATCACGTCGCAGGCAGTTTTCCGACAGCGAAATTGTCAAAAATTTGGAGGAAATGGCTGTAAATATTGCGGCTACGGTTTGTTCGTTTCATTTGGTAGCGAGAGATATCACGTCTCAATGAATTTGTTAATTACAATGTAAGACACCGGCTCCAACAGGCGGCAATCCTCTTTGTAAAGAACACGTAACCAAACATCCCCATAGCTATTCAATTGATCGTCTAATTATGTATTAATACAGCTGCAATGCTACAACTAATGCTCTACCAGGTTCTGAGTGAAACGTAGAAGGGTGGAGCCAAAGGAGATTTAGGTCTTACGAATGACTAAGTGGCTATTTAACAGAGTTGTGACAGTACCGCCCTTCTTGAGGCATTTGTGATATTCCTAAGAAGAGTAAACTGACGTCTAATTTACCCATCATAGCACAAGCGCTCGTCGTGTCTTTCTTTCGGCGCTTGGATGCCTGCAGTAAGCGAATGTTTGGGAAACCCTGGCTGTGGGAGGTAGCCAGCCTTGTTGCCTCTACCTCTCCCCCGCCGCACTCTACGACAACTTTGGTGAACTCCCAGGAGGCCACAGCCCCACGAAGTCAAACCATGGCTTCTCAGCCAGTGACGTCACACTCTGGAGGCCCAGCTTGGAGAAAAGTATAAGCGAATGTTTGGGAAACCCTGGCTGTGTGGGAATGTAGCCAGCCTTGTGGCCTCTACCTCTCCCCCGCCACACTCTACACAACTTTAGGTACTCCCAGCGAGGCCACAGCCCCCACGAAGCCAAACCATGGCTTCTCAGCCAGTGACGTCACACTCTGGAGGCCCAGCTTGAAGACAAGCATAAGCGAATGTTTGGGAAACCCTGGCTGTGGGGAGAGTAGCCAGCCTTGTTGCCTCTACCTCTCCCCCGCCGCACTCTACACAACTTTAGGTACTCCCAGCGAGGCCACAGCCCCCACGAAGTCAAACCATGGCTTCTCAGCCAGTGACGTCACACTCTGGAGGCCCAGCTTGGAGACAAGCATAAGCGAATGTTTGGGAAACCCTGGCTGTGGGGAGAGTAGCCAGCCTTGTTGCCTCTACCTCTCCCCCGCCGCACTCTACACAACTTTGGGAACTCCCAGGGAGGCCACAGCCCCCACGAAGTCAAACCATGGCTTCTCAGCCAGTGACGTCACACTCTGGAGGCCCAGCTTGGAGAAAAGTATAAGCGAATGTTTGGGAAACCCTGGCTGTGTGGGAATGTAGCCAGCCTTGTGGCCTCTACCTCTCCCCCGCCGCACTCTACACAACTTTAGGTACTCCCAGCGAGGCCACAGCCCCCACGAAGCCAAACCATGGCTTCTCAGCCAGTGACGTCACACTCTGGAGGCCCAGCTTGGAGACAAGCATAAGCGAATGTTTGGGAAACCCTGGCTGTGGGGAGAGTAGCCAGCCTTGTTGCCTCTACCTCTCCCCCGCCGCACTCTACACAACTTTGGGAACTCCCAGGGAGGCCACAGCCCCCACGAATCCAAACCATGGCTTCTCAGCCAGTGACGTCACACTCTGGAGGCCCAGCTTGGAGACAAGCATAAGCGAATGTTTGGGAAACCCTGGCTGTGGGGAGAGTAGCCAGCCTTGTGGCCTCTACCTCTCCCCCGCTGCACTCTACACAACTTTAGGTACTCCCAGCGAGGCCACTGCCCCCACGAAGCCAAACCATGGCTTCTCAGCCAGTGACGTCACACTCTGGAGGCCCAGCTCGGAGACAAGCATAAGCGAATGTTTGGGAAACCCTGGCTGTGTGGAGAGTAGCCAGCCTTGTGGCCAGTACCTCTCTCTCACGCGGCACTCTACACAACTTTGGGTACTCCCAGCGACGCCACTGCCCCCACGAAGCCAAACCATGGCTTCTCAGCCAGTGACGTCACACTCTGGAGGCCCAGCTTGGAGACAAGCATAAGCGAATGTTTGGGAAACCCTGGCTGTGGGGAGAGTAGCCAGCCTTGTGGCCTCTACCTCTCCCCCGCCGCACTCTACACAACTTTAGGTACTCCCAGCGAGGCCACTGCCCCCACGAAGCCAAACCATGGCTTCTCAGCCAGTGACGTCACACTCTGGAGGCCCAGCTTGGAGACAAGCATAAGCGAATGTTTGGGAAACCCTGGCTGTGGGGAGAGTAGCCAGCCTTGTTGCCTCTACCTCTCCCCCGCCGCACTCTACACAACTTTGGGAACTCCCAGGGAGGCCACAGCCCCCACGAAGTCAAACCATGGCTTCTCAGCCAGTGACGTCACACTCTGGAGGCCAAGCCTGGAGACAAGCATAAGCGAATGTTTGGGAAACCCTGGCTGTGTGGAGAGTAGCCAGCCTTGTGGCCAGTACCTCTCCCCCGCCAGACTCTACACAACTTTAGGTACTCCCAGCGAGGCCACTGCCCCCACGAAGCCAAACCATGGCTTCTCAGCCAGTGACGTCACGCCCTGGAGGCCCAGCTTGGAGAAAAGTATAAGCGAATGTTTGGGAAACCCTGGCTGTGTGGGAATGTAGCCAGCCTTGTGGCCTCTACCTCTCCCCCGCCTCACTCTACACAACTTTAGGTACTCCCAGCGAGGCCACTGCCCCCACGAAGCCAAACCATGGCTTCTCAGCCAGTGACGTCACACTCTGGAGGCCCAGCTTGGAGACAAGCATAAGCGAATGTTTGGGAAACCCTGGCTGTGGGGAGAGTAGCCAGCCTTGTGGCCAGTACCTCTCCCCTGCCGCACTCTACACAACTTTGGGAACTCCCAGCAAGGTCACCGCCCCCACGAAGCCAACCCATGGCTTCTCAGCCGATGGCGTCACGCCTTAGAACTCCAGCTCAGAGACATTCCCATCCCGAAGCACCCCATCTTTGACCTACTGAGATCGCACAGCGTCTTCTCATTTCTCCATCTCAGAAACGAATACGAACATCCATTGGATGGCCATAAGCCATCTTCTCCTGCCTAGCTTCGGCCCACCCTGATCTGTCCCATAGCTCAGTTTCGCATAAATTGGGAGACTGAAGCAACACGCATCAAGCTTTGTAATCACCTCTTCGTCTTCAACCGTGCACCAGCATGTGCAGTGGGTGAAAGGCAGATGGCGAAGTGTGGTAACCCTTACCATCCTCTATTTGTACTAAGCGAGCTATCTTCGACTGAGAGAGAAACACACAGCCACCAAAGCCTTATACATTCAGCGAAGGGTGCCCGGAGGCGTCTCTGCACCGACGTTCACACACTACAAGTCACCACTCACCTTACTACTTTCCTTGGCTGTACGAAGTCGAATTGAACATTATGTATTCGGCCGAAAAAGTTTGAGAAACTGGTCTGTGTATGCGTGCGTGTGAACGCGATTGAGAGAAAACTGCTCGAACGTGATACCTAGCCTGCTGGTCATTATGGGACGCCAAAATAAGGGTACAAGCAAAATCCGCTCAAAACTAACTATAGTTATCATTTAAATTTTGATTAAAGTTTTTGTACGGGCAGCTCTAAATGACGACATAATACCATGAAATTCTCATCGGTGGGAAAATGACGAGAGCAGCACAATACATTACGAAACATTAAGACGAAAATCGCTTTTAGCGTAGCTTTATCGTTATAAACTTCGCTCAAATGTTACCGCAATCTTCAGAAAAATTGGCATGGTAAACCAATCGAATACCTGTACGATGAGCGTTAGATAACGCTCTCAAGATGTATAGGAGCTGCTCCAGAAATTCCAGAATTGGAACCTCCACCGTTTTACCTATTACCGTTCCTCACAGTTTTTTTCCTGATTATTCCGAAACTGTAAACACGATCATTCTCAGAAAACATAGACGAGCGCTATATCTTCGTTCAACGCATTTTTACAGGAACATTTATGGAGAACAAAATGTAGGGACTAGTTAGCTGTGAGTACTCCGAAAGTTTGATCGAAATCGTTAGAGCCGTTTTTGAGAAAATTGGAATACCGATAAATTAATATTCGACAAATCTCCTTTTCTGAGTTAACTTGGCTTATATCTCCGTTCAACATATATATACAGAAATAATTATACGGAACGAAATGTCGGTATGGGTGACTAAAGGACACTCCATTAGAATTTATTATCGAGTCCGTAATAGTAATTTATTATTAAGTCGTTATTTTCGACACATTTTGATTTTTATTTCTGTTCAATGGACCGTCACAGGAACATTTATTGAAAAGAATATGTAGGTATCAACTATTTGAAAACATCCTGTGAGTTTGGTGAAAATCGCTGAAGCCGTTTTGCCAAAAAGCGTGAAAAACCTATTTTTGCTTCAGGGGCCCATATCTCCGTTCACCGTATTTTCATGAAGATATGTATGAAGAAGAAAAGTTAGGTATTGATTAGGAGAAGCTAATTTGAAAGTTTAATCAAAATCGTTAGAGCCGTTTTCGAGAAAAATGCGAAAACCCCTAGTTTTTGGTACATTTTCGTCCCCCCCCCCCTTCCCACCGGCCGAAATCGCACCTTATTTTGGTGTCTAAAAAAAATAACGAACAAAACAAAAAAAAGAACCAACTCAATCGGATCAGCCGTTCTCCCGCAAATCGAACTACAGACACACACACACACGGACCACGCGCCGAAATTAGGTTTTTTAGACTCAGTAGGGTCTGAAACGTAAAGATCTGAAGAAAACCCAAATTTTTTTTGGGCCGGTTACTATACTTCCCTTCCCTTCGGGTAGCGGAAAGTAAAAATCTCGTAGACCGCATCTTAAATCATTTGTAAATCGATTGCTATTTGGGTCGTGGCCCAAGTAGGAGCAGCACGATAAATGTCAGAACCATAAGCGCCTCCCGCTGTCGTGTTGTAAACAGAATCAAAAAGAGATTTGATTAGTTTCCAGAGAATCACTGAATACACGTAAGGCCAAGTAAAGTTGTGCGATGTGTCCCACCAGATATGTTAATTGTCAAAAGATGCGACATACCTTCACCGCTTTTGGTTTATTATTCATTCTGAATAATAACCCTATGTTTTCGGTCACGAAAAATTTTTTACAACCCCCCCTCAAAATTTGATACTTTACGTTTCAAGACATGGAGATTCCAAATTTGCAATGTCCGTCCGCCGTCCCCCGTCCCCCGTCGCCCGTCCCCCGTCCGCCGTCCGCCGTCCGGGCCGTTTTGTGCCTTTAACGTGGTCTAAAAAATTCGTTCTTTCGCCCAAAAATCCGATTTGGTATCTAGTTGTGCCCGCCATCTCGGCAATCCGATCGGACGAAGCCCGTGGTTGTAATGGGCAAAAACGGTTAAAAAAATTAACGAAACGCAGTACAACGCGGGAGCTACAAGCGTTTCGTCGTTTGAATTCCCTCCGCCCCGCCCGTCTCATTAAAAAACCAACCGCTCTCGAGGCGAGCGAGTGCGGCCTCCCGCTCGCTTCCCTCCCAACGACCGGTCTCTCCCCATTCGCCTTACTCTTCCAATTTCCCCGACGTTTTCGTTTTAATACGATTCAATTTTTAGATTCTTTCGTTTCATTCTCATTATGTTTTTTTCATAGATTTTTGGTTAAATTTTGATATTAGTATTTAGCGTGCATGTTTTCATATTAAAATTCAGTTTTTTCTAGATACTTTCGTGTTTTTTTTGTTTATTTTAATATTACAATTCAGTTCTTTTCGACCTTTTTTTGGGTTTCATTATGATATTTTTCGATGCTGAATCGGACAGGATGGATCTCGGAGCATTAATGCTAGGTCAAGCTGATTGTCCGAATAATAAACCGTTGTGTAATAATTTGCAGGGTTTTTACTCGTGACGACGACTAGGACATTCATTCTACTTTACACCCTTAATCTTATGAAACAGCCTTCGCAACGTTCTGAGGAAGATTTCCAGGCGGTTTATCCTCTCGGACAAACAACAGCAGTCAACAAAGCGATCAGCTTATGACGCACTTGCGAGTCCTTGCACGAGGAGACAATCGAACATCCCTTAATCCCAGACAAAAACAAATTATGCACATTATCGCCCGTGGCTCTGCAATATTGCGAGGATCGGAAATAGTTTCGTTGTCATTCCGACGTAAAATGAACCCTCCAATCCCGATGAACGGAAAAAAAAAAAAAGAATTTAAGGGTTAGCTGTTGAATTATTCATATCCAATCAACGAGTTTGCCTGTGAAGACTAATTGCCGCGGCTTCCGTTGCACTGGGTATTTTATATTTATTAACTGTACCTTCTCCTTGTTTAATCATCATTAATTCTTTTTGTTGTTAGCTTGAGAAGCTGTGGAATACCACACACGAGTATGGCGGATATTTAAGGAGGTAGACGAATTGCGCGCGACAATTGTGGTGCTTCGTCGGATTAAAGAGGTAAGGGATCATCGTTCGTTCTTCGATCCTTGTATACGACCACGTTTCAATTTTGACGCTAACATTAACAGAAAACAAACATGTGGAAGCAAGCAGTGCTCATAAATTTAATAAAAATACGGATTCGCGGGTGTTTACCAATTATCCTGTGACGATTTTAGTGCAACGAGCTGGAAGGCCTTGAGCACGTTTTTCGTTCAACCAGGCAGTTGTGTCGACGAGAGGTCGCTGATAGGGCGATATTCATCGTGAAACCGTTTCACGCCGCTTTTTTTTTCGAAACTGAATAGTTGAGCGTAGAATTGATCGTATTTCGAATATCTCTAGGCTCTAGTTTCGCCGTTTACATTGCGCTAGCGATGAAAAAATAATAACGTTCGCCGCTCGGTTCACTAATAAAATTCACAACCGCTCTGTGCTAAACCGTAACGACATGCTTTGAAATTCAATGAAATTGGCTCTTCTCGAATTGAAAAAAAAAAAACGCCACAGCGACGACAGCCCATAAAAACACAACCTATTGATTTGACGCACGGTTTTACCTTCGTTACGAAGTCAACTCGGACATTTATTTATCTCGAGACAAGTACTTGCGTGTATAAGTGTATATATTTTTAGGGATCATTAACGGTAGAGTCGAATTATTTTTAAAGAGAATGATTGTTGGAGAGATGAAGTGTTTTACAGATCCATTACTTTCCGCTACCCGAAGGGAACGTTTTGAGGCCTACTGAGTCTAAAAAAACCTCATTTCGGCGCGTGCTCCGTGTGTGTGTGTCTGTACTTCGATTTACGGGAGAACGGCTAAACCGATTGAGCTGGTTCTTTTTTTGTTTTGTTTGTTATTTTTCGTACACACCAAAATAAGGTTATGGACGATTTCGGTCGATGGGAAGGGGGGGGTGGGGGACGAAAATGTACCAGAAACTAGTGGTTTTCGCATTTTTCTCGAAAACGGCTATAACGATTTTGATTAAATTTTCAAATTAGCTTCTACTGATCAATACCTAACTTATCTTCCCTCTACATATCTTCATGCGGTGAACGGAGATATAGGCGTATGAAGCAAAAATAAGGTTTTTACGCTTTTTGACAAAATGGCCTCAGCGATTTTCACCTAACTCACAGGAAGTTTTTAAATAGTGAATACCTACGTATTGTTCTCAATAAATGTTCCTCTGAAAGTCCATTGAGCAGAGATAAAAATGTAAATGTGTCGAAAATAACGTTTTTTCGAATATTTCCGTAAATTCTGCCGTAACTGCTTCACCAAATTCGATCAATCGTTCAGAGTGTCTTTAAGTCACTCATACTCACATTTCGTTCTCCGTAATTATTTCTGTATATATATGTTGAACGGAGATATAAGCCAAGTTAACTCAGAAAAAGAGATTTGTCGAATATTAATTTATCGGTATTCCAATTTTCTCAAAAAAACGGCACGAACGATTTCGATCAAACTTACGGAGTACTTTTAGCTAACTAGTCCCTACATATTGTTTCGCATAAATGTTTCTGTAGAAATGCGTTGAACGAAGATATAGCGCCCGCATGTGTAGCTGGTGTTCGAACTTGAAGGGATTGCGGAAAGTTATGGGTTGCTACGCACGGCTCGTTACTTTGCACTAATCTTCGAGCCGCTTCGTGCTTGCATTCTGCGATTCCGTGAAGACTGGCTTTGCTTGCTGTGAGGGAGGCGAATTGTCAGCTCATCCCCCGCCACGGGCAGCCCATAGACGGGATTAATTTCCAGAATTCTTATTATGCTTATTATCAAATAAAATGAAAATGTGCAGGGAAAGTCAGGTCAACGTGTCGTTGAGCAACCCGTGGACTGCAAATAACGCCCTCCTTATCGACCAATTTTCATTAACCCTCGCAGAATCAGCTTAACATCGTACACAACGCAAAATAGTACGACTTACAACCGAAACGAACCAAAACCTCTTCCCGACCTCGTTTTAACGCCAAACTTATACGGTTTTGTTTCACATTCACGCCAATATAGCGTGATCCTCGTATAGGAAAACAAATCGCAACACACTTATTTGCGAAAATGTAATCAACTTTAAATTTATCACGAACACGCGCTCAACTGGGAAAATCGAAGTTTGGCCTGAGACATCATTTTTTTGTGGGACTACTCGGTTTGGAAATATTATTGGAAAATTTTATGATGGGAAATCTATTAGTCGTTCCGATTATTATTTCAATTTTGATTTGATACTTGTAATTGAGGAGGTTATTCCAGTTCCAGTGAGAGCGGGTCGAGGTGACGAGAAAATGCCTGTACAACGCGAGGGGGTTTTTTTTAAAAGGAGTTAGAATAAATGTAATGTTGTGAGAAATAGTTCGCGAAACTCGAAATGTACGCGGGGTCGAGGAGGATTGCGCCATGCGTCCGCGCCAAATATTTTCGGTTAACTTTTGAAAAAAAAAAAAATCGTGACGTTCTGAGCCTGCTTTCGCGAGCATCCACGAAAACTCGCCCAAAGTGCTAGTCGTTTTCAAAGATTTTTCAAAGGCGTTTGATACAGTTTCTCACAAAATACTAATAGAAACATTGAACAAGCATAAATTTCACGCCACTTTTGTCGAATTGATTCAGAGCTATCTAGATGGAAGAAAACAACAGGTTAGAGTTGAAGACATTTTAAGTGACTACTGCCAGCTGACCTGTGGTGTTCCACAGTGAACAATTATCAGCCAGTTGTTGTTCCTAATTTCATTTAGGACGTTTTAGACGTACAAATTGGGAGTTGGTGTCGTACGCTGATGATACCACCTTGATAATTACCGATAACTCTTGGATGGATGTCGTAAAGTAAGTAGAAAAGGACTTGAGAGAGCTAAATTTAATATTGAATCATGACAAAACTAAATATATTGCATTCTCCCTCAGAAAAAAAGGTATTCCCACAATTGACGGATTGGTATGTCATAACGAAATTGACTGTAACCCAAATTGTGATTGCCCAGTGATCCATCAAACTAATAGCATCAGATACCTGGGACCAAACTATTTCATAGGAAATCCAAGCCGAAATCGTAAATAAAAGAATTAAAAAGCTAATACCTACCTTTTTTGAAATTAGAAACATCATGAACAATAAAACGAAATTAATGGTTTACAACGTTTTGGCGCAATCTCAGTTAAATTACGGACTTTTTGCGTGGGGTAATGCATACTCTAATAAAATAAAGAGCGCACAGACCACACAAAAATTATTAATAATTAATAAAAATTGAATTTAATAAACCTCAAAGGTATCCATCAAAAGATTTAAGGAAACTTAAATATTAACGTTTAAAAAACTGTTAGTAAAAGCTACAATAGCTATTATTTATAAACAATTGCTAGCAGGAACGATGGCGCGTAGCAAAACACAACTTTCCGCCACCCCTTTAAGTTCGAACACCACCTACATAGGCGGGCGCTATATCTTCGTTCAACGCATTTCCACAGAAACATTTATGGAGAACAAAATGTAGAAACTAGTTAGCTGAAAGTCATTCGTAAGTTTGATCGGAATCATCTGAGTCGTTTTTGAGAAAATTGGAATAACGATAAATTAATATTCGACAAATCTCCTTTTCTGAATTAACTTGGCTTATATCTCCGTTCAAAATATATATACAGAAATAATTATGGAGAACGAAATGTTGGTATGGGTGACTAGAAGACACTACATTAGGATTTATTACATCAAGTGAAGCAGTTATCCTGGAATTTACGGAAATGTTCGAAAAAACGTAATTTTCGACCCATTTTGATTTTTATCTTTGTTCATTGGACTGTCAGAGGAACATTTATTGAGAACAATACGTAGGTATTAACTATTCGAAAACATTCTGAGAGTTTGCCATAAAGTCCACATTTTGCCATAAAGTGCAAAAAACCTATTTTTGCTTCATAGGCCTATATCTCCGTTCACCGTATTTTCATGGAGATATGTACAGAGAAGAAAAGTTAGGTATTGACTAGTAGAAGATAATTTGAAAGTTTAATCAAAACCGTTATAGCCGTTTTTGAGAAAAATGCGAAAAACACTAGTTTTTGGTACATTTTCGTCCCCCACCCCCCTTCCCTTCGGCCGAAATCGCCCATAACCTTATTTTGGTGTCTACAAAAAATGACAAACAAAATAAAAAAGAACCAGCTCAATCGGGCCAGCCGTTCTCCCGCAAATCGAACTACACAGACAGACCACGCGCCGAAAGGTTTTTTGGACTCAGTAGGCCTCAAAACGTAAAGATCTGGAGGAAACCCAAATTTCTTTTGACACGATTATTATACTTTCCTTTTCCTTTGGGGTAGCGGAAAGTGAAAATTAGTTAATTTAAGGTAAAAATAAAAACTTGAGGACTTTTCTGATTAAGGTATAGAAACTTTGTTTACATTATTTACATTAAGGAAGCGACCTTATGTTTAGTTTTCTTTTTTTTCTTTGGGGTTTTTGTGTGATTTTTTTTTGTATTCTACTCCAACCCCTACACAAGTTCTCTTAGAGGGGTTGTAGCATTTGGGTGTAATTTATAAACGAGTGTAGGAGTATAATTTTTGTCAATTAATGCATTAAAAAATAATAATTAGAATTTTTTTTTTTTCATTTTTAATAGCCTTTTTTTCGTGTCAACACACTTGAGTTGAGTGTGTACGAACTAAATCACTCGCGACGAAGTTGTGGAAACCCGTTTCATTAATAAAAAGAACGATTTGTGTTGCGACTAAATTTGAGTTACTAATTGTTTTCGACGGTTAAGTAATCATCAGAGAACCTAACAAGTTGTAACTCAAATTTAGAGGAAACAGTCGTTCTTTCTCCGTTTTATTGTAGCGTACAGGCGGAGGTGTGTATTTTTTCTGCCATTGTTTCAAAGTTCGGGCAGTAAGATGGAGTTATTTGAGGGTACGTGGAAAAAAGATGTACGAAATTAAACACGTGAATATTTGAATTCGTTTTGGAAAGATATTAGTTCGGCACAGATCGATTGGACGCGGAACATGGCTGATCGCTAGTTGTTCGCACGTTTTGCGCGTGTGTAATCCAAAGATCGTTTTCAAGATGCTGTAGTCGCACGCAATAGCGTCAATTAGGTTTCGAGAATAGTTGTCGGTAGTAGACAGCCTCCAATGTCCTTCGAGCACTGTTCGACTTAGCGCTTTATTCAACTCAGAAAATCGTTTAGGTGGGCTTCGAAAAGAATATTTTCACGGCCCCACGGTCTTTGGATGTACACGGTTATTGTGGCGTGGGTCACCCTTGACAAACGTTAGTCGAGTATACGTACCGTTGTCTTCGCATTTAGTACCTTTACCCAAAATCGAGATGAAGACCTGGATCATCTGAAACTGTCACGTTTCTCGCTACACTGCTTCCCTGGCTGTGCTAGGTTCCTTTATTAACGAATGATTTTTTGTTATATTTACGCTCGGTTCCGTGTTGTACCTTTTAGGTGCAGTTCAAAATCACGTCTTTAACGATCGTAGGACTGTGAAATTGGAATTTCCGCTCTTAATTCCAGTTGACGCTGAATTACTCGTATTCGTCTTCAAACGATACTTCTTAGTATTTGTGTGCCTTTCAGTCGGAGCAATCTGCGACGTAAAAAGAAAAATTAACGCGATCGCCCTAGAACATTTTGTTATTTTGAGTTTTCTTCGGAGCTTTTATTTCAAAGACCTCCGAGTCCGAAAAACGCCATTTGGGGCGCTGTGCGTGTGTCTGAACTCGGTTAATTGAGAATAGCAGAACTGTATCTATTCAAGCTCCACATTTTGCCTTTAAATCGCCATAAGACGATAAAATAGGGGTCAAAACAGCTCAATTCATTTCAAAACTAACTATAGTTATCATAGTGATCAAAACACCAAATATATTTTTATCTAAAATGCCCTTGTGAAAAGTAAAAACTGTATGAAACGGTAGTGGAAATGACGGTCTGAACTCCGGAATTTTCTGGGGTTGCTCCGAATAATCGTAAGAGTGGGATTTATAAGGAAACATATATTAACTATTTGAAAAAATGTGTTTAAACTAAACTAACACAAACGGTGGGTACAGCTTTCGTACAAGTACGCAACCACTAGGAACATTTTATGTCTTTTATTTTTTATGCAATGATAACTACGTTTGATTGTGTTCGTTGATGGTTTCGATATAATGGCCGCCTCAATTGCAATTGACATCATCACTTAGTCACTGAGGTTATTAAAACGTGTGATGTTACCAAGCGTTAGATTTTGTAACAGACGTTACCATGCACTTAACCCAACACAAATTTCGTGACGCTTCTCCGTTACATATCCCGCGTTACATTTTCGTGTTTATGAAGCAAAGTAAAGACATAAAATGTCAAAAAAATAATTGTAACCCTGGTGTGACTCGAACCCACAACCTCCGGTTTAGAAGGTCGATGCCTTATGCATTACGCCACAGGGGCTGTGGTTGCAACTTGGGTTAAAACGTTGCCTTGTCCACTCGGCCTCAAGGTTAAATTTCGTGACGCTTGGCCGTTACATTTTCGAGTTTATGTAGCAAAGTAAAGACATAAAATGTCAAAGATGCTTCGAAAATTTTGATTAAATGTTTTGTACAGTCGGTTCAAAATGCCACAATGGTGCTATGTAGTTCTGATTTCTTGGAAAATAACGATAGCAGCACCACCCATTATCAAAAATTTCATGAAAAGAGGTTTTAGTGCTGATTAAAAAAAATAAAAATCGTTTTCTAAAAAAATGTCGCCCTGCTAGATGATCAGACACTGAAGGTGGCACTATTCGCGCATTGTGCATAGGAGTATCAAGAGTATCTGTCGGCACTGGTGAAGCCCGCCGGGAATGTCCCAAAAATGATGATTTCTTGTATTTCTCCCAAAGACAGTTATAACATTTTCCATGTAACTTACAACGCATCTACCGCTCAATACCTGACTTTCTTCCCCCATAAATATTTCGGTGAAAATACTTTTAGCTAAATTTTTTGTTGTCCTGAGAGCACACGGGTACCAGGGCCCCTTTTGCCTCCGCAGCCACATGCCGGGTCTATCGTAACCATGCCCCTTACCTAATAAAAGACGTCGTACACACCAGCCCCTTGTAGAAGTTCAGTATGACCTTCGTCGCACATTCCACCGTAATTTTGGGTTAAGTAACTCACATTCACGACAAAAACAATAACATGACAAAGTTTATATTGTTACAAGAACGTCGTTTGAAGGCAGATGCCAATTCTGCTTGTGGGACACCTTTAAAAGGGTTTAATGTAACAGTATCTCATACGTTTCATCAAAAAAAGCTTTTTTATGACTATGACTGTCTTTTATTTAAAGAAATTGCCAGCTTTCATGTATTTGCTCTGAGACCTTCCCTTCCCGTTCTCTTAAACGGATTATTTTCGTGTTTTATAAAACACAAACGGTGGGTACAGTTTTCGTACAAGTACGCAACCACTAGGGACATTTTATGTCTTTTATTTTTATAAACGTGTGATGTTACCAAGCGTTGCATTTTGTAACATACGTTACCAAGCTTATCCAACATTTCGTGACGCTTCTCCGTTACATATCCCGCGTTACATTTTCGAGTTTATGTAGCAAAGTAAAGACATAAAATGCCAAAATCAGAGTGGTATTTCAATAAGCTGACTACACGATCGAACAGTAATAATGCCCATACGATTATCGAAAGTGATCACAGGAATTCAAACCATTGCCGTTGGACTCATTTCTCACCGTTTTTACTGTATAATCCCATAACGGACACAAATCTCAAAAAAAGAAACTTTAACTGTCTCATGAATCATTTATGCACTGTGTAGTCGATAAAGATCGTGAGTTAAAGATCGTCAATTTCCGGACCATTAAGGGTGAAAAATTAGTTACTAGAAGTAGAATCGTCGGATGTGCCCGGGGCTGAGGGAAGTGGTGTGTTGCATTGCCTTTTCGCTTATTTTTACTCCGATGAAATGTTGAATATTGTATATTATATGTGTTGAATAGTTTTATAACCTTTCGTACGTCGATTTTAAACGCTTTTATCAATTCGACAGGCACCAAACGAAAATGAAGGTAATTTCCTTCTTATTCGTGTTTGCGTTCGTCGCTGTCACATTGGCAGCCGAACAGCCAGCGAAATCTTCAATAGTGCAAGAAACAAACCAAGAGGACCTCGACGAGGATTCTGCAGATGATGGATCAACTACAGAATACTTCGATGGAGGTAAGTTTTAGTAATAGGGATGATCATTTTGAAGCGTTGTCAAGTAGAGTTAGACAAAATATTTGGTTAAATACATTGACGCTGGTGCTTGGGATCCAGTGCACTCGACTGTTTTGGGGCTTTGTGCTTCCTCCAGTGACCATCGGGAGCTTTTTGCCACAGAATCCATTCAACTATGTAGTAACTTGTCAATTTCCCATAAAAAATGGCTCCAGGACACTCTGGAGAGGGTTATATCAGCGCCATGTCGTTTAGCCAGTCTCCCGGTGGAGCGCTGTTGGTTGCGTGATACCACTTGTGCTACCCTGGCGCATCTCGTACGATCTGAGACAAGTTCTGGTTTCCCACGAGAACTAACCAAATGGGTGTAACAACATAGGCCTCGTTCGATCGTTGGTCAGGGTTTCAAATCTGCGCGATGACGCTGGGCGTCCGTTGGACTGCATCCTGCTGCCATGTTGTCATGCGGGGAGGGGACGTTTCTAACCTCGCCTTTGGTCTGGCGCCAAGGGCTTCCATGCCTCCAGGTCATTCGTCCAGCTCGCCCAGGCCTGTGCAATGCGGGCAAACTGGCGTGCTGCAGCCTTTGAGGAGAGGAAACCTCGCACCGCATTTCTCTGTGGAATGGCGGCGATGGCCCTCACATCCACGTACAGGCTGCAGCCGTGGAGGACGTGGGCCGCATCCTCTGCGACCCCTGTCCCACAGCAGCACTCATTGAACGCGCGCCTTCTGAAAAATTCAGGGCGCACGTTGAATGCCCTATGCCTCAACAGCAATTGTGTTGCAGCGAATGTGGGGCGCCACCACCTCATCACCAGGCGGTCCCCCATCGATGGAATAATGTGTAGCAGGTGGCGGGCAGTAGTTCTGCTGTCGCAGCTTCCTGCCACTGGTCGAGCAGCCAATTCTCGGTAAGTTTCAAAGGAACAGATCAACTGTGGCCACTTTTTGTTTTTTTGTCATAAACTCCTTCTGGTGCTCTTCCAACAACCATCGCTCACTGCTATAGAAAGTGCAGTGAGGTAGCATGTGGTTTCTTGTTTCTTCTGCACTGGAGGTGCAAAACATGCAGGATGGAGAGTCTGTGAAAGAAAAGAAGTGAAGCCACCAATCGCCAATCCCGAAACCCCATCTCCCATCCACTGTAGTATTGTAAGAGAAATAATAACGAAAACAGTACTACCCTCACACAGGTAAACAGGTCTTGCACGGTAAATAATAGAACCATCACGAATCACCACCTTCACAAAAAATACAAGCAATTAAGGACTTTGCTGAGAGAATAATGGATAAAATAGTGCTCCAATTTTCTAATATACTTGCAGCATTATGCAGCAGACACGATCGTGTAGTTCCAAAGTTAAGGAACAGCCGAACGATGAATTACTACATTCAGGATGGACGTGTTCATTTGAACAAAAAATAAATATCGTTTTCGATGCTCAAATTCATCAACCAAACTCCAAGCGAGCGTCCCTCATCACCGTGTTTTATTTTCATCACCCTGCGCCATAATTGACAACTTCTACAAGTATTTTAAAAACACACACTTAGCAATTTTCAATGCCGTGAAATGAACTCACATCTCCATTCAGTGGGAGTCTTAGGCAAACATTTAGTTACAAATAAGCGATAAATTATTCATAAATTATTATTTAGGATAGAGACCTGCTCTTGTCAGTACCTTATAAGGTGAATTTGACAAAACTAAATTTTGCAGGTGACGAAGGAGAAGATGAAACATCTACGGAAGACTCTTTAGATCCCAAAGAGGTTGATAGAGTAAGGTCCATGCCCATACCAATAATGGATCCAGAACCAACACCAGCTATCAAGCCAGATACTGAGAGTAAAAAACCACTACCTAAACCGATCCGGCAACCTACAGTGGTTCAAAACAACCAACCGGCTAACAAAAAACCTGAACCAGCTAAACCAAAACAAGAACCAGCGAAACCAAAACCAGAGCCAGTCAAACCAAAACAAGAACCAGTCAAACCAAAACAAGAATCAGCAAAACCAAAACAAGAACCAGTCAAACCAAAACCAGGACCAGTTAAACCGAAGCAGGCGCCAGTCAAACCAAAACAAGAACCAGTCAAACCAAAACAAGAATCAGCAAAACCAAAACAAGAATCAGCAAAACCAAAACAAGAACCAGTCAAACCAAAACAAGAATCAGCAAAACCAAAACAAGAACCAGTCAAACCAAAACCAGAACCAGTTAAACCGAAGCAAGAACCAGTCAAACCAAAACAAGAACCAGCCAAACCAAAACAAGAACCAGTCAAACCGAAACAAGAACCAGTCAAACCAAAACAAGAACCAGTCAAACCAAAACAAGAACCAGTCAAACCAAAACAAGAACCAGTCAAACCAAAACCAGAACCAGTTAAACCGAAGCAAGAACCAGTCAAACCAAAACAAGAACCAGTCAAACCAAAACAAGAACCAGTCAAACCGAAACAAGAACCAGTCAAACCAAAACAAGAACCAGTCAAACCAAAACAAGAACCAGTCAAACCAAAACCACAACCAGTTAAGCCGAAGCAAGAACCAGTCAAACCAAAACAAGAACCAGCCAGCAAAAAAGAAGAAGCTACCAAAGCCCAACAGAAAGTACCTCACCATGGTCATCAAGGGCATGGTGAAAATAAACACCATGGTAATCCTGGGCATGGTAACAATACCCACCATGGTAACCCAGGACATGGTGAAAACAAGCACCATGGTCACCAAGGAAAAGGCGAAAATAAACACCACGGCAACCAAGGACATGGGGACAGTAAGAAACCTGAAGCTGGAAACGATGTAAAGAAAGCTCAACCTGCGCCAGATCAAGCACAAAAAGCTGTACCAAAGAAGGAAGCCACCAACAACAATAAGGCACCCGCTGACCCAAACAAACCAGCTCATCATGGACATCAAGGAAAAGGTGAAGATAAACACCATGGCCATCAAGGACAAGGTGAGAATAAACATCATGGTCACCAAGGAAAAGGCGAAAATAAACATCAAGGCAATAAAGGACAAGGCGAAAATAAACACCATGGTCATCAAGGAAAAGGTGAAAATAAACACCACGGCAACCAAGGACATGGGGACAGTAAGAAACCTGAAGCTGGAAACGATGTGAAGAAAGCTCAACCAGCACCAAGGCAAGCACGAAATGCTGTACCAAAGAAGGAAGCCACCAACAACAATAAAGCCCCCGCTGACCCAAACAAACCAGCTCATCATGGACATCAAGGAAAAGGTGAAGATAAACACCATGGCCATCAAGGACAAGGTGAGAATAAACATCATGGTCACCAAGGAAAAGGCGAAAATAAACATCAAGGCAATAAAGGACAAGGCGAAAATAAACACCATGGTCATCAAGGAAAAGGTGAAAATAAACACCACGGCAACCAAGGACATGGGGACAGTAAGAAACCTGAAGCTGGAAACGATGTGAAGAAAGCTCAACCTGGACCAAAGCCAGTACCGAAAAACGCAGGTAAGCCAGCACCAAAAGCTGTACCAAAGAAGGAAGCCACCAACAACAATAAGGCACCCGCTGACCCAAACAAACCAGCTCATCATGGACATCAAGGAAAAGGTGAAGATAAACACCATGGCCATCAAGGACAAGGTGAGAATAAACATCATGGTCACCAAGGAAAAGGCGAAAATAAACATCAAGGCAATAAAGGACAAGGCGAAAATAAACACCATGGTCACGAAGGAAAAGGCGAAAATAAGCACCACGGCAACCAAGGACATGGGGACAGTAAGAAACCTGAAGCTGGAAAAGAGGTAAAGAAAGCTCAACCTGGACCAAAGCCAGTACCGAAAAACGCAGGTAAGCCAGCACCAAAAGCTGTAGCAAAGAAGGAAGCCACCAACAACAATAAAGCACCCGCTGACCCAAACAAACCAGCTCATCATGGACATCAAGGAAAAGGTGAAGGTAAACACCATGGCCATCAAGGACTAGGTGAGAATAAACATCATGGTCACCAAGGAAAAGGCGAAAATAAACATCAAGGCAATAAAGGGCAAGGCGAAAATAAACACCATGGTCATCAAGGAAAAGGCGAAAATAAACACCATGGCAACCAGGGGCATAGTGCCAAATCAAATGATAAGAAACCTGAAAATACCAACAAAGCTCTTAATCCTTTTTCAAACAAGGAGGTTAAACCTGCTTCTAAGCCATCATCCAATAACCTTGTGAAACCAGAACGTAGACCACAACCTAAGAAGGACGCCAAAGCTGCTCCTAAGCCAGTACCGAAACCCACACGTAAACCAGCAGCTACTAAGAAACCGGCTTCAGTTACTCCGGCCGCTAAAAATCCTTTGGTCGGCCAGTTGACGAAGGCAAAACACATTTCTGGTTTCGACAGTCTGTTCAGTAAACACTCTGACAGCTGTCGGTGCGGTTGGCAAACCTGTTTCTGCTGCACAGTTATCCCTGGAATCAACAAGAAAAGTAAGTCGCTGTGATATGTGGGATTTTCTAATGATGACCCTCCTACTCGTACTCACGTCTGCTTTTTTTTTACAGCTTGCATCAACTATCGTCAAATTTTGGGCACGAAATTGATCAAAATTGACGTAGTAATGGAAAGTTTACTAGTCGTCACTGAACGAGTTCCAAGTAAGTGAGCTATAAGCAATACCATATTAAACTAAGTAAGAATTTTGCCTCTAAAGTTTTGACCAAGTCAGCTCATTTGAAACATCGCTTCACGGTGGTAGAAAGTGGTACGCTTACAGTTTCGGAATTTATTGTTCTGCTCGTACTCATGCTCTGATGATTATTGAGCAATTCGTGTATTGGTTAGCCAGTAGACACGATTTTTTGGGGAAAGGATAATGATAATAATCCAATAATTAATTATCTGGTAAATAATTGTTAGAAATATGTGGTAAGTAAAACGGCAGCGGTTGGGATTGGTTAATACCATACCAGAACCCCTTGGTCATTAATAAATTCTGAGATAAAAGGTGTTTGACGATAAAATTAAATAAAGTAAATAAGTAAATAAAATTAAAAAAGGAAGGAAAGGCAAATATTGTGTATTAGGCCGAAATATGGAGAATGAACCAGAGAGAACATTTTAATGTCTCCCGACATATTTGTGATTATGTCCGTCAGATTTCAGAATGTTCGCTTACGGCACTACAGAAATCTGTTATAGTTCTGGGTTATACAATAATTTGGCAGCTGCAATAAATAGTAACGTGCCGCCAAACTCAAAAAATGTTTGTCATTCTTTTTTTATGTTGCAGTAACGAAGAAAACTGAAATATGTGGAAGACTCCCATCCGAGCTTCTTGGACTGAACTTCTGTTTCATTCAAACGAATAGTCCACAGAAAGATAAATCGGTCAAATCATGCACTGCATTTGCTTTCAAAGGTACAGGCGCTGTTTCCTCTGTTCACTTCAAATGCGTTACAGTTCAGGATTCTGGATTATCCTATGGAGGAAGAACCAAGATTGACAAAGCAGAAATCCTGCAATACAAGGCATCTGACAAATTCGCTGGAACCATTGCAAAACGGGAAAAGGAAGCGAAAGAGTCGAAAAAGAAAGTCAACACGACATCTAAGCCATCGACTGAGAAGCGGATCAACCCAGCTATACAACCAACACAGAAAAAACCAGCCAAACCTGCGCCACAGAAGCAGATCAAGCCAGTACCTAAGCCAGAATCCAAGAAGCAAATCAAACCTGCGTCAAAGAAACCCGCACCTAAGAAGGAAGTGAAACCTGCTTCAAACCAGGTGAAACCAGCACCTAAGCCAGCACCACAGAAGCAAATTAAACCAGCACCAAAGAAACAAGTGAAACCATCACCTAAAAAGCAAATTCAACCAGCACCAAAGAAACAAGTGAAACCAGAACCTAGGAAGCACACTAAACCAGCACCTAAGAAGCAAATCAAACCAGCACCTAAAAAGCAAATCAAACCAGCACCTAAGAAGCAAATCAAACCAGCACCTAAGAAGCAAATCAAACCAGCACCTAAGAAGCAAATCAAACCAGCACCTAAGAAGCAAATCAAACCAGCACCTAAGAAGCAAATCAAACCAGCACCTAGGAAGCAAATCAAACCAGCACCTAGGAAACAAATCAAACCAGCACCTAGGAAACAAATCAAACCAGCACCTAAGAAGCAAATCAAACCAGCACCTCGGAAGCAAATTAAGCCAGCACCTAGGAAGCATACTAAACCAGCACCAAAGAAACAAATCAAACCTGCACCTAGGAAACAAATCAAACCAGCACAAAAGAAGCAAGTTAAACCTGCACAAAAGAAACACATTACACCAACGCACAAGCACGTACCAAAGAAGCAGGTTAAGCCCGCACCAAAGAAACACATTACACCAACGCACAAGCACGTACCAAAGAAGCAAGTTAAGCCCGCACCAAAGAAACACATTACACCAACACACAAGCACGCTCCGAAAAAGCAAGTTAAGCCTGCACCGAAGAAACAAATTACACCAACACACAAGCATGTTCCAAAGAAACAAGTTAACCCCGCACCAAAGAAACACATTACACCAACACACAAGCATGTTCGTACGAAACAGGTTAAACCTGCGCCAAAGAAACACATTACCCCAACACACAAGCACGTTCCGAAAAAGCAAGTTAAGCCCGCACCAAAGAAACAAATTGCACCTACCCACAAGCATGTTCCGAAGAAACATGTGAAACACACACCTACTAAGCAAATCAAACCAACGCCAAGAAAGCAAGTTAAATCTACAACAAAGAGGCACATTACCCCGGCTCACAAGCCAGCGCCCAAGAAACAGATCAAACCAGCGACCAAACACCATCAAAAACCAGCACCTAGAAGGCAAACTAAACCAGCACCCAAGAAGCATATCCAATCAGCACCCAGGAAGCACATCAAACCAGTGCCAAAGAAGCAAATCAAACCAGCCCCAAGGAAGCAAATCAAACCAGCACCAAAGAAGCAAATCAAACCAACACAAAAGAAGCAAATCAAACCAGCACCAAAGAGGCAAATCAAACCAACACCAAGGAAACAAATCAAACCAGCACCAAAGAAGCAAATAAAACCCACACCAAAGAAGCAAATCAAACCAGCGCCAAAGAGGCAAATCAAACCAGCACCAAAGAAGCAAATCAAACCAGCGCCAAAGAAGCAAATCAAACCAGCACCGAAGAAGCAAATCAAACCAACGCCAAAGAAGCAAATCAAACCAGCACCAAAGAAGCAAATCAAACCAGCACCAAAGAAGCAAATCAAACCAGCACCAAAGAAGCAAATCCAACCTGCACCTAAGAAACAAATCAAACCAGCACCAAAGAAGCAAATCAAACCAGCACCAAAGAAGCAAATCAAACCAGCACCAAAGAAGCAAATCAAACCAGCACCAAAGAAGCAAATCAAAGCAGCACCAAAGAAGCAAATCAAACCAGCCTCAAAGAAGCATGTTCAACCAGCACCAAAAAAACAAGTGAAACCAGCACCACAACCTGCTCCAAAGAAACAGGTTCAACCAGCACATAAGCCTGCTCCAAAGAAACAAATAAAACCCGCACCAAAGAAGCAGGTCAAACCCACACCAAAGCAGGTAGTGAAATCTGCACCAAAGAAGGAAGTGAAACCTGCACCTAAACCAGCACCAAAGAAACAGGTGAAACCAGCTCGTAAGCCAGCCCCAAGGAAACAGGTCAAACCAGCACCACAACCCACTACAAAGAAGGAAGTAAAACCCACACCCAAACCAGCTCCAAAGAAACAGGTCAAACCCATACCAAAGAAACAAGTTCAACCAGCACCAAAGAAGGAAGTAAAACCTGCACCCAAACCAGCGCCAAAGAAGGAAGTAAAACCCGCACCTAAACCAGCGCCAAAGAAGGAAGTAAAACCAGCTCGTAAGCCAGCCCCAAAGAAACAGGTCAAACCAGCACCAAAACCAGCGCCAAAGAAGGAAGTAAAACCCGCACCTAAACCAGCGCCAAAGAAGGAAGTAAAACCTGCTCCTAAACCAGCGCCAAAGAAGGAAGTGAAACCCGCTCCCAAACCAGCGCCAAAGAAGGAAGTAAAACCCGCTCCCAAACCAGCGCCAAAGAAGGAAGTAAAACCTGCTCCCAAACCAGCGCCACTGAAGGAAGTAAAACCCGCTCCCAAACCAGCGCCAAAGAAGGAAGTAAAACCCGCTCCTAAACCAGCGCCAAAGAAGGAAGTAAAACCTGCTCCTAAACCAGCGCCAAAGAAGGAAGTAAAACCCGCTCCTAAACCAGCGCCAAAGAAGGAAGTAAAACCCGCTCCTAAACCAGCGCCAAAGAAGGAAGTAAAACCTGCTCCTAAACCAGCGCCAAAGAAGGAAGTAAAACCCGCTCCTAAACCAGCGCCAAAGAAGGAAGTAAACCCCGCACCTAAACCAGCGCCAAAGAAGGATGTAAAACCCGCACCTAAACCAGCGCCAAAGAAGGAAGTAAAACCAGCTCGTAAGCCAGCCCCAAAGAAGGAAGTAAAACCCGCTCCTAAACCAGCGCCAAAGAAGGAAGTAAAACCTGCTCCTAAACCAGCGCCAAAGAAGGAAGTAAAACCTGCTCCTAAACCAGCGCCAAAGAAGGGAGTAAAACCCGCACCTAAACCAGCGCCAAAGAAGGAAGTGAAACCCGCACCTAAACCAGCGCCAAAGAAGGACGTGAAACCCGCACGTAAACCAGCGCCAAAGAAGGAAGTAAAACCCGCACCTAAACCAGCGCCAAAGAAGGAAGTAAAACCCGCACCTAAACCAGCGCCAAAGAAGGAAGTAAAACCTGCTCCTAAACCAGCGCCAAAGAAGGAAGTAAAACCTGCTCCCAAACCAGCGCCAAAGAAGGAAGTAAAACCTGCTCCTAAACCAGCGCCAAAGAAGGAAGTAAAACCTGCTCCTAAACCAGCGCCAAAGAAGGAAGTAAAACCCGCTCCTAAACCAGCGCCAAAGAAGGAAGTAAAACCTGCTCCTAAACCAGCGCCAAAGAAGGAAGTAAAACCCGCTCCTAAACCAGCGCCAAAGAAGGAAGTAAACCCCGCACCTAAACCAGCGCCAAAGAAGGAAGTAAAACCCGCACCTAAACCAGCGCCAAAGAAGGAAGTAAAACCCGCACCTAAACCAGCGCCAAAGAAGGAAGTAAAACCAGCACCACAACCCGCTCCAAAGAAGGAAGTAAAACCTGCTCCCAAACCAGCGCCAAAGAAGGAAGTAAAACCCGCTCCTAAACCAGCGCCAAAGAAGGAAGTAAAACCTGCTCCTAAACCAGCGCCAAAGAAGGAAGTAAAACCCGCTCCTAAACCAGCGCCAAAGAAGGAAGTAAAACCCGCTCCCAAACCAGTGCCAAAGAAGGAAGTAAAACCCGCTCCTAAACCAGCGCCAAAGAAGGAAGTAAAACCCGCTCCCAAACCAGCGCCAAAGAAGGAAGTAAAACCTGCTCCCAAACCAGCGCCAAAGAAGGAAGTAAAACCTGCCCCTAAACCAGCGCCAAAGAAGGAAGTAAAACCCGCTCCTAAACCAGCGCCAAAGAAGGAAGTAAAACCTGCTCCTAAACCAGCGCCAAAGAAGGAAGTAAAACCCGCTCCTAAACCAGCGCCAAAGAAGGAAGTAAAACCCGCTCCTAAACCAGCGCCAAAGAAGGAAGTAAAACCCGTTCCCAAACCAGCGCCAAAGAAGGAAGTAAAACCCGCTCCTAAACCAGCGCCAAAGAAGGAAGTAAAACCTGCTCCTAAACCAGCGCCAAAGAAGGAAGTAAAACCTGCTCCTAAACCAGCGCCAAAGAAGGAAGTAAAACCCGCTCCTAAACCAGCGCCAAAGAAGGAAGTAAAACCTGCTCCCAAACCAGCGCCAAAGAAGGAAGTAAAACCTGTTCCTAAACCAGCGCCAAAGAAGGAAGTAAAACCCGCTCCTAAACCAGCTCCAAAGAAGGAAGTAAAACCTGTTCCAAAGCCTGGATCCCAAAAAGAGGTGAAACCAGCTCCTAAAAAGTAACTCGGCAGTTATAATAAGCCAGCAAGCAAACAGTGAGTCGTTACGAATGTCAACCTAAATGAATGTAATACTTGCAGTCCAACGAGTTTGTATCGCTTGGTAATAGCCAGTCTCTTTAATAAAGTTCTGCATATTTGTAGCACATACTATTTTTTCTCGCCTCCATACACTTTATAGGTGATCTGTGCTCCTTTTCAACCAATCAATTCTGCTTTTGGCTAATTCTGTAATTTCCATCATCATGTTGTGAGTATGATATATAATTCATGTGCGACTGCTTACCACTGTCAAAGCGAGACTGACTAAATGACAACCTGCCACACCTCAAGAAGCCTCAGTTTTTGCTGAACCTCCGCCTCAACGAACACCAAAAAAGAAAGCTCATAATTGGCGCAATGGGCCAGGCTAATTGGTGCCTACTCGCTGTGCTTTCCAGTGTTTGTCTCTCTTCTGGTGTGCCATGCTCTTGTCCTGTACTGTCCGTGATCTATCATGTTGGCTGGTGCTCCAACATCCTCAACCATTTATACCGAGTGGTCAATGGCCATACGGCGGACCTGTCGGACAGGTGGGTCTCGGCTGCATCTCTCCCTAGGAGCCAGGAATGAGTACAAACCTAGTCGTAAAGGCGACAATTTGAGTTGATGTGATCGGATGGGGGGGGGGGGCGTCCTTCATCACGCCTTCACTGGCAATTATTGAACGGGCTTTTTAAAAATGTCAGCCTTGCATTGAAAGCTCCATGCTCGTGAATGAGATAAGTGAGAGTGAGGTGGGGTGCCACCAATGCACGTTAAGGCATGTTGGCCTACACGTGGTGCACCATTCCCCTCTGGTCACAGCACCCCTGGCAGATATACACCACCCAATTGTGTGGCATCTTGTTGGATGCCAATTAGGAAACGAGCCAGGTATCGATAGGCCTACTGGCTCGTTGGGCCACAATGTGCATGGGCACCTACGCCAAATCGATCAATGGTCCCTCACAGTGGAGTCACGGGGTAGTGTATTCATCATAAGCTGGCAGGAGTCGTCCCTTGGCCTCAGACCCG
Organism: Pachypeltis micranthus; assembly: GCA_020466155.1. Lineage (NCBI taxonomy): Eukaryota > Metazoa > Arthropoda > Insecta > Hemiptera > Miridae > Pachypeltis > Pachypeltis micranthus. The sequence goes on along the minus strand of CM035781.1, from coordinate 10,508,276 downwards.
TAAGTGGAGGCGCTCCATGACTCGAGATCCTTTCGTCGGTTCGCCCACGCCTGAGCAAAGGTGTGGAACCGATGGGTCGTGCTGGGCGGAGTTGAGCGTGCTCACGAGTGTCACTGTACAGGGGGCAGGCAAAGAGAATATGGGCCGCGTTCTCTGTGGCCCCTTCAAAGTGGTAGTCACTGTAGCTCCACTGCTGCAAAAGATGACTGCTACCAGCCCATCCAGAGTCGCCCCATAACTGAGGGGAGAATACTGTGGAGTTGCTGTGCTGTGGCCCGTTGTCCCACAGCGCCTGCCACCTGGCCACAATCGTCTCGTGAACGATGCCAAGTTTATGCTCGACTGGTGGGGAGCAGGTGCTCTGGAAGGTGGGGAGCAGGTCTTGGAGGGGTCCGCGGTACTCCTCAATGCAGTCCCACTTGAAGCAGAATTGGAGTACTGCGAGGTCAAGGATGAGGTCCAAGGGAGGGGTTCCCGTGAGCATCTGATGGGCGAGGTGCGATGCGGTGCAGTAAGCTGGCCAGGAGGCTGTCCTGTTGCATGGTGGATGTCGCTACAGGGTACCACACCACAGGATGAAGATGGCCCGGTTCTAGAAGGTTCCTCAGGTCGGCCCAGCCAAGGATTCTAAGAAAGGCCAGGTGCTTGATTGGGCTGCCACGAGGGGAGTTAATGACAGAAGGGATGTTTCTACTGCTCTGCCTGCATGAACGTGGAACTTCTTACAGTTTCGCGAATGAAAGACGACGAACGGAAACTCCTATGGCCTGAGGAGGAACGGAGCTGCTCAGATCTCACTCACTTGGCAAGTTCGGTTAGATGTTTCCCCCTCGTTTTTCTCGTACCGCCCAGTTGCCTATCTGTAGTTCGAAGGCGCCCGTTGAAGTAACGCGTAAAGTGAAGTTGCCCTTATTGACTCCAACACCCGTGCCATTGCATTCATCGCTTCGTGGTGGAACACCCGAACCACGAAATTTTTTAGCAAACACTCAAAAATACAACGGTTGTTTTCAATTGTTCTCATTTTGGGCAGAAATTAAGGAAGAACGAGGATTTCGACAAGGTATTTACTTTTGTACCTACACACAATACAATAGAATAACACACCATGTTTATTTGTTTACACAGAGCAGTGAACTATTTCCTTTCATCGGATCTTTTTATTTATTTTCCTACATTCAACTCCCAATCGTTGTAGCTTTAATGCAAGTTGGGTCAGTCTTTTTATTGTCTGAGGTTGAAGTTCAGTGTCTCACATGAGAGAAGACAAGAGCAGAGTGCATCAGCTCACCTCCTCCACTCTACTTTGAAAATGCAGCTCTTTTTACGTTCAATCGATGTTCTATCGCTCGCCGCTTTGTAGCCCCTTACCACTCTTTTGTGCTCCCCGTTTTGTCTCGAGAATCTCATGCAGATGCTTGTTTGGGAATTTCACGTCGTACGACATCAAAACTTTTAAACGACATCCAGGTAATCCTACCTCCTGGTACCTAGAATTCGACTACCGCAGGGGCAGGTAATGCGAGAATTTCTTTTTTGTCCAACCGAGTCCTGCGAAGAACAATAGTACATTATTGCCAAATAAAGAGGGAAACATTTTAGGAAAATCACGCCCAACAGTTATTGGGCCGCCCGGTATGATGTGAGCGTACAAATCGGCTCCTAATAGAAAATCTATTGGACCCGGTCTCCAAAAGTGCGGATCTGCCAGATTAAATTTCGAGAAACGGGTCACACATGTGGGAGGTAAAGTAGCGCTAGGTAAATATCCAGTGATATTTCTAACAACAATTGCATTGAAATGGACATTAGACGAGGATTTCCCTTTTGGTCGCATGTTACAACTCATTTGCCCTTTAACGCCATCAAAAATGGTCTCACCTATTCCTGAAATGGACTTCGAAAGTTCATCGAAGGTTAAACCTTATTTATTCACGCACTTAAGGGTGACAAAAGATTGTTCTGAACCGCAGTCTACTATGCCTCGAAATGGCACAAATTGACCCTGGCTGTTTTCAAATTCCACAATAGTACCTAAAAGAATCTTAGGTTCCTTCGATTCCACATTTTGCGCTGTTGCAGTCATAGCCCTAGGTAAATCGTCCGCACTTTGAGAAGTATCCTTGGAACTTCGAATTGAAGTACCGTCATTACCAGGTTTAGTAAAATGCAGTAAAGAATTGTGCTTGCCTGAACACTCTTTACACCGCCATTTCGATTCACATTGGTAAGTACTGTGATTGCTAGCCAAACAGTTCCTACAACCTCTCCAATTTTTACTTTCCGCTACCCGAAGGGAAGGAAAGTATAGTAATTTTTTATTAGTTCGTGTCTTTTTTCGACATTGGCCGCTTTAAAAACGTTGCACTCGCGTAGTGGATGAAAACTTGCGTTGCACGCCGTACATTTTCTAGATTCCCTTTGGTTGGGATTTTGATTTCTTTTGTCATGCGTCAAAAAAGATTTGGACCATGTTTTATTCGGGTTTCCCCGTTTTTCAGGAGCAGGTCGGTCTACATTGGGATTTAGTCCTTGGGAAAGTTGTAATGCAATACAGCGATCTTTGATGAACTTATTCAGCATCTCAAAAGTTGGAAATTGCACATTTTTATTCGCCACTTCAAATTGTTCCGTAGTGGTGGGGTCTAAACATCTAGCTGCTGAATAAAATAAAATAAAATCACCTTCGTTGTCTATGTTCAACAATTTGAATGTTGACACACTATCCGAAATTTTGGATATAAACAATTTAAGCGACTCGATCGTGGGCTTACTCGAGAATGGTTTAAAGGCTAATATTTCCGATAAGTTAGCGTTGGCCAACATACGCTAGCAGGCAGCAGAAATAGTGAGGAAATGGTGCCAAAGGGCGAGGCTGACCTTGGCAGTAGAGAAGACAGCAGCCATCCAGTTCAGAGGGAAAAGTGACCCACAGCACCCAGTGGCCTTCAAAATGGGAGATGCACGAGTAAAATTGAGCAAGGAGGTCAAGTACTTAGGTATTATCCTCCGAAAGAGCTTCCTGGCTGCCTCCCACATAAATTACCTGTCAGCAAAAATGGGTAGTTTAATAGCAATGATGAGAAAAATAGCGGGATCAGAATGGGGTGCATCATACGAGGTCAGGAGGCAATATTATGATACAGTGTTCCTGCCAACTGTCACCTATGGAGCATCAAATTGGTGGAACAATCCCTCGCAGAACGTAAGGGTCAGGGCAAATAGCATCCAGAGGGCCATCCTGGTTGGCATAACGAGAGCATACAGAACAGTATCAACGGCAGCCCTGCAGGTGCTAGCAGGCTGTCCGCCCTTGGACCTGGTCCTGGACGCTCAAGTCGCAATAGTCAGAACCAAACAGCCGGACAGAGTAACAGCCACTGTAGAGCGTGAGCTGATGAGGAGAATAGACGGGAGGAACAGCAGCAAAGACAAAAGCGAGGAGATACAACAATGGCTGATGGACAAATGGCAGGCAAGGTGGGAAAATGAGAGCACAGGCAGACACACTTTTGAGATATTCCCTGAAGTAAGGAGGAGGTTAGAGTGTGCACAAGTCAGTCCACGCCATAGATCGTCCCAGCTGTATACCGGGCACGGATGCTTCAATGCAAAGCTGCAGCTATTCAGGAGGAGAAGCTCGGGGAGATGCCCCTGCGGACACAGAAGTGAAACTGCCAGCCACATATTAAGAGAATGCAGTCTCTATTTAACGGAGAGGGTGTTGCTCACAGGAAGCACCCACTATGAAGGGCCGCTGAACGTATTACTGGAGCAACCAAATGACGGTAGCAAGATGGAGACATTCGCTGAGAAATGGCACAAACGGCGAGGCCCAGGCCCCAATATGGGTGGTAGATAGGAATTTTATATGTGTTTGTGACTAGGCTAGTTAACCTGTGATAGTAGGATAGAAATAGCATAGGATTGGTGGGTTGGAGGGGAGGAATAAAGAGTACTCGCCCTCCTCCCACCATTTAGTCTGATAAGATGTAAGCAGGGGGCGGAATATCCAGTACTCCCTCTGCGGTATGAATGTAATTTAAGTGCATGAATGTAAGTTATTTGGAGTGAATGCATATGTAAGTGTTTGTGTTAGGTGTGTTGTAAATGTGTAGATGTTAGAGGCGGGGATGGGCTAGAAGGACATTTATTCCTGAATATCCGCCAGGATCAGGCAAAGATGGGAAAACTCCAAGACACAAGAAGAGGGAGTAGAGTACCTAGCCCGACGATCCAATCAGTCTAGGCAATAATGGGAAAACCCCAAGTTATATGAAGAGGGGGAAGAGTACCTAGCCCGAGGGACTGTGTGCTGATATCTCCACCCCTGCCCGGAGAAACAAAAATAAATAAGAAAAGACTGAAGAATCTCCGTCCCAGCCATCCAAAATCCTGACGCCGCCACGAGGTCCAGCCTGGACATACCAAGAGGTATGACGAAAGTCAGGAGGGCAGGGGGACCTGCTGTTTCCCAGGTGTGCCGGAAGGCACGTCACTGTAAAGGGCAAGGGTTCCTTTACAGTCGAAGAGAAAAATGGGGTGACCGGAAAAACTAAATGAGGAAAGGATGAGAAAACATGGATGAGGTCACTGAGGTGCTGATGGGTTGTTATGGGCCACGTATGAGGCCTAGGTGCAACCGCCTCCCCCCGGTCTGGAACAGCAGGCCAACATACGCTTATTATCGAATGCCTCAGTCAATGCAATCCAAGCTAGTTCATAGTTGTTCGCCTCTATCTTCAGATGGCTGATAACATTGGAAGCAAGACCTTTAAGAGAAGTTGACAGATTACTAAAGTTAACGTACCTGTTAGGTGAGTCCGTCTCCTCTGGCTTGTGAGTTACTGTGGGCAAGCGCTTTCGATGTAAAGACATCATCGTCTGGCCGTTAAGTCAGTACCCAACAGAACCCAATTTCTTTAATAAGTTGACAGATAATGAAATTTATGTGTTGGAGAGAGGTTGTCATCCTTATGTATAACTGATAAGTATGTGTCTCTCCACCTAGGCCATTCTAAAATATTACCTTCAAATATGGGTAGATGGATTTTAGGTAAGTTTTCGGAGGGCCGCCCATCAGTCAAGGTAATGTTACCAGTATTGCTACCTGTGGGTACAGAAGCAGGTACTGATAGAAGTTGTTTAGATAAACTGATGCATTCATAATAATAAGCTCGCAATTTACCTCTCGATTCTTGAAGAGCTGCAGACGGAAAATCGTCGGACCTCCCAACAGATACATATTCGTCCAATAACAGATCCCAAGTATCTTCATATTTACTGAAGTACCGTTCTAGAGTGGCGTACTTACATTCAAACATATTGAGATCATTCTGAACACGCGTTGATTTGGCCTTCCGTCCTGTTTCACAGATATCTTTGACTGAACCAGCGGCAGAACTCAACTTCCGCGTGAGGGAAATCATAGACAGCGTGTCGTAAACTTTCACGGCTATCGGTGTTTCGGTCATGTTGTGTACTTTCAACGACTGAGCACGAACTGATTAGAGCTCCGTTTAAAAATATTATCAGTTAACTCGGGCGAAGTTACAACGAGCTCAATCTCGTTAGAGGTTCACGCAGCTACCCTTTTGTTTAGTTGAAACCGTAACAATCGGACAACAATAATAGTTCTAATTAACTCCGATTTACAGAATCGTGAATTACTAAGGTAAAAATTCAATGAAATGAGCTCAACCACGCTCTGCTACCAAAAAATGTTGTGACAAAGTGGTGAATGCTTATCCAACCAGATTTTGCACACAAAAGGTTTAATATAGTAAAATGTTGGAAATAAATTAATTGTTGAGCTCATAAACATAAATAGAAAATAAAGTTACTGCTCGGGAAAAGTCTACAGCAAAAGGAAAATTAATCTGGTACTTGGCACTTTTCTTCGAGCGAAGTTTAATGTTCGTGGTTCTTCTTTGCCCAATTGTCCTTCGGCTGTATGTTAGTCCAGGTATGGCGCTGGTGGACGTTTCCTGAGTATGTCGTCCAGGTATGACGCTGGGAGACGTGGAGTACAGGACTTGCGGGATACTGCGACCCGAAGAGAGTGATAACTGCGCGTGAATGAGGAAATTTTCACTGCAAAGTGAAAAAATGGCAATGAATAACTAATATAAGTTTTAACGTGCACGTGGCGGTTCGCAGCTAGGTAGAATTGGGAATGGGAATAAAAATGGCGTCTGGAGAGGTGATGGCTGGTGTCTTGACGTCACTCACATCGAAAAGAAATGAAATATAAAACTTCTTAATGGATACTCTGAGTAGATACCATAAGTGGTGTAGCTGCCTGAACACATTTTCTTTTCACATTCCTCTCCACGACAGACAGCTCCTCCCAAACTCATTCTCCAACGAAGTCTCGCAAAAGTCAGTCGTCTCCAGTCCTCCCAAAACAGTCATCAAACACCGTCGTCTCCCAATACTCCCAATGGACACTGGTTTCACCTGTCATCAACACCTAATTCTACATTCCAGTCTTCAAATATTGTGATATACCAACTCTCCAATTACAAGTTCGTGCTCAACTAAAACCCGTCCTCAAGACTCATTCAAGTCTATCCTGGTCGAAACACTCCCATTGACGACTCCCGACTGCAGCATTGGTGAGTCCGATTTATTATCGCAAGTGGGTTTGGGCTCCCATAAAGCACTCAATAATATGTAGGGCACATCAGTCCGAATAATAAATGGGTCGTTTAAAGTTGCATTTTTCCTCCCTCCCAGGTACATACAACAGAATGTGGTTTCGATCCTCAAACCTCTGGGTTGTGGGTGCAGCACGCTTTCACTGAGTTCATTGAAGGGTGGGAAAGTTCAGGACAGGGGAAATCCGTAGTCAATTGGAAATAACTGAAGAGGTGGACTTTCCATACGTAACAAAAGGGGCTTGAGGACGAAGGTGTTCGGGGATATTCCGAAGGTCAAAGACTCCGCTCCGAGATTCGGCCTGCCAAACAACCTTTTCTCATTACTTATATATGTCGGGAAGCGTTCATGTTTACAGCTCTGGAATCACGGGGAATACGCAGTGAAAAATGTTAGCTTTTTTTCTGAAAGGCGTAGGACTGCGTGTAGATGGAAAACAGTGAAATCACAGTAATTATAGTGAGGCAAATTCTACTACTTGAAGAAACTGGCAAAGTAATATAACGACAAGCCGCTCATTTCCCTCATCACCTTCAGTGTCACACGGACCGCCCGTCAGTTCGACTCGTTACGTCGTACCAATTGGCTATCGTCACGCGGAAAATGTCAATTTTTCGTGTTTCGTATCGTTTATTAGAATTTTTTGACGATGAATCGAACGGTACGGGTCTCAGAAGCGCTCTGCAAACATCGGTTTCAAAAGAGTTTACGTTTCCCGTATTGTTGATACAGCCACGTCATGTCCTTAATATTTTTCGACGCTTGATATAATAAGATAGGTCACAATCATGCCACACGCCAGTTGGTCTCGTCGCGTCGTAACTATTGCCTAGCGTCACCTCAAAATTGTCAATTTATCCATTGTAATCGGGGCATGTTTTATATCGTTTCTCAGTATCTTTCGTCGCTGCATCGAATTTCGAAGGTTCCTCTGCACGCATTGTCGTTTTCCCGGGTTGTTGGTATAGCCACGTAACATTCTGAATGTTTTTCGCCGTTGGTTGGAACCATTCTGCGAAAAACAATAATAAACCGTTGTGCAATAATGCGCAGAATTTATTCCAATATTATTGTGACCTTGGCGCTCACCTAGCGGAAAATCACGGCCCTACCCCTTGTCATTACTCAGCCTGACTTCAAAATCAGTGTAGTAAGTTCGCCCCCCCCTCCCCTCTCATAAACCGGTAGTTCGTACTTTATTGTGAAGAGATAATAAAGAAACGTATGTTCCTACAACTGCCTCGTTTCTAGGATATTTATTCAAAATAAATTTGTTTCTACTAAGCGCTTCCAACATTTTTACTTCCCTTGGCTCTACGAAGTAGAAAGGAAAGTTATGCAATCGGCTGAAAAAAAATTTTGAGTTCTCTTCAGATCTTTACGTTTCAGACCCCCCTGAGTCCGAAAAACACTATTTGGGGAAATGATCTGTGTGTCTGTGAACGATTTTTAGAGAGAACCAACGTACCAAATCCACTCAAACTTGATATCTCGCCTGCAGGTTACCATGGGACGTCAAAATGAGGGTATGAACAAAATCCATCGAAAGTTAACTATAGTTATCATAGTGATCAAAAAACCAAATATTTTTTTTCTCAAAATCGGCTCTAACGAATTTGATTACAATTTTAATATTGATAGGTCTCAATGAGGCAATTATACCATAAAGTTTCCATTCGTGGGAAAATGACGAGTGCAGCACAATAAATTATCAAACTTTTCGACAAAAAGCGTTTTTACCGTGGTTTTTTCCTTTTAAACCCCGTTGGAATGTTAGTAGAACGTTAAAACAAATTGGTAGTGTAGTCCAATTCAATACCTAAAGGGCGAGTGTTTAAAAACGCTCATGAGACACGTAGGGCTCACTCCAGAAATTCCTGAATTTGAACTACCGCAGTTTCGCTTACTACCAGTTCTAACAGTTATTACCCAATAACTCTGCAAAAGTGATTACTATCCTCCTTCACAAAATTCAAGTTTACAGCCACATTAATTGTCTGTATACCAATTGCTCAATAATGGTCCTGCAATGAGTACGAGCAGCACAATAAATTCCACAACTGTAGGCGCTACCGCTTCCTGCTGCTGTGACGTGTTGTTTGACCAAGTTCAAAGGAACTGAGTGATAAATGAATTGATTAAACAGAATTAGCCATGTGCAAAGTGAATTGACGTAGAGCTAAGGAAAGTTGTGTGTTGCAACGCACCAGATTTTTTTTTTTGTTATGTAAATACAGTTTCGGAAACATTGTAGTTTTCGTGTCAATTTTCTACCTGGGTAATAAAATTGTACGTAACATAATTTTCCAGTTTGTTGATATTACGTTGAATTCGAATAAATTTAAACCGAACGACAAACAGAGGGGAAATAAAAATTGCCGAATGAACGCGGGGCTGAGGAAGTTGCTTTATGCGTCACACCATATATTTGCCAGAAGCTTCAATTCTCGACGTCGCTTCAAGTTTCGAAAGTTAACTGAGAAAATGAAACGGCGTGTAACGATATACCAGGGGGTTTTTTTCCCAACTGCGCAAATATTGGCAATTACGCTATTTTCAGACGGCACCTAATGTTGTCATTGAGCCTCGTAATGATGCAAAAGCAAATTTCCACTTGGGCGGTCTGACGAAAAAGTCGTGGGAGGCCTCGGATTGAACGCTTCTAAATTATTATATTGCTAATAAAGGAAACGTACTGAGGGTGAAGAACGCCCGAAAGGATTTAACGGAAAGGATCGTGCGATTTAACGTGAGCTCGAACCTAACAAAATCTTTCAAAATTTAGCTTAGCGCTTCCAAATACCTAACATTGCTCGTAAGAATCTTCCAAGTTGATGTTAACTGTGTGTGTGGTGGAGGGGGGGCTGAGTCGGTAATTAAAGCATTCACCTCCAATCAATTTGTTTACCTTTGTAAGGATCTCGACGTCTTTTTTTCCGCTGCACACCGAGGGACGTTTGTTGATTCTTAATGTTTACCCAACATTAGCTCAATTTATTGGTGAGGGAAATTAAAACCATATTTAAAGAGACACCCGGGCGGTCGATCATTTTCGCGCTCCTTGATTTCAAACAGGTAAGGCCGAAAAGGGAAATCGGAAATCAATTTTCAACGTTGATGTATTTTGTCGAACGTTTTCCTTTTGTAAAACAAAAGAAGAGGTTTTGTGTCTGATCGCGGTTGAAAAACAGGGGATACCTCGCAGCGGCATTCGTATGTACTTTTCATCTATTTGCCTTTTTTGTTTTCTGACGTCATGCGTTACTTTCGAACCACAAAATGCCGTCGTGGACAACGACTTCCTCGGTCTTTCACGGCAACTTGCCTTTTTTTTTTTTGAAGCAAAGACGCGAAATACTCGGCAACGGTGGACTGTGAATTCGAAATTCATCGAACTATCGATTCGAGTACAGATTTGAAACGGCGTAGAGGGTTCCTTTGCTGAAAAATCCGTAGCGAATATACATAATCAAATACCTCCTACGCTCTGCTCCAAAAGAAACGTCTACAGGTGGTACTAGCTGTGCGCCTTCGGTCAATCCGGATGAAAACGTAGGAATAGCTATAGAAAATCTCACTGCGTAAGTCGGTAGGTAAATAGTTGCAAAAAGTTCATTTCAAGAAGCAGCTTTGACCGGTCGAACACAGTCCCGAAGGTGATCCTGAACGCACACCCTTTCCCCATCTGGGGGTGCCACATCTTCGTTCAACGGATTTCTACGGATACACTTACACACAACAAAATGTCGATGCTAGTTAGCTTTCCCGTAAGTTTTATCGGATTGTCACTGCCGTTTTTGAAAAAAAAAAAAAAACGATAAATTAATCTTACTTTTCGAGCTATCATGGCTCATATTTTCATTCAACGAATAGATACAGAAATAATTACCGAGAACAAAATACTGGTACGGGTTGCTAGAAGACACTCCGGAAGATTGATCTAATCCAGTGAAGCAGTTACAGCGGAAATTACGAAAACGCTCAAAAAAACATTATTTTTGACACATTTTATTTTTCATGTCCGTCCAGTGGACTCTCAGAGGAACATTTATTTGGAACAATATGCAGGTATTACCTATTTTAAAACATCTGGTGAATTTTATGAAAATAGTAAAAAAGTGAAAAAAACCTTTTTTTTTGCTTCATAGGCCTATGCATGGAGATGTTTATAGAGAATAAAAATTGTATAATGATTAGTAGAATGTAATTTAAAAGTTGAATCAAAATCGTTACAGCCTTTTTTATGAAAAATGCGAAAAACCCTAATTTTTGGTTAATTTTAGTTCCCCACCCCCCTCTTTTCGGACGGTCGCAATGGCTCATTATTATCGCATGTTTGTCAAATAACGAACAGAACTAAAAAAGAACCAGAGAAATCTCTCCCAAATTGATATACAGCCACACACAAACACAAATTAGGTTTTTTTGGGTTCAGTAGACCTCAATGCGTCAAGAAAACTCAACTTTTTTGTTGACACGGTCGCTATAGTTTAGGTAGAGTAAATTAAAAAATGGAAACAGGTCTAGAGAACGTGTGACAAAACGTTGATACGTCGGAAAGACGACCTTCATCAGGACCAATGAGCTGCTAGTTAGATGAGCGTTGTATGAGGTGTACCTGTTACAGTCCATAGATTAGATTTAACCTTCAGACGAACATGAGAGGACCACTCAGAGCTGAAATTTCGCATTTAGTCGTCGGAGGCACCAGGACTACTCTCCCCACCAGTCCCGCTTACCCTGTCACCCTCAATAGTTCCATTCTTCTCACACTGTAACGTAATCAGACGAGAAGGACGTATGCGCCTTGTGGTCTGTTTTATACATTGATCTGGCCCAGCCGAGACTCAACACTTTCTGATGAACGCATTAACAGACAATGTGTACCTGGTAACGGTGGACGTGGGCGATCAGATTTCAGATGATGGCATTAGAGGTTCTCAGACGATCTCTTGAATCAAGGCGAAATGTCTCTTTCTTTCCTGCACATTATCGCTCCAGCGCCTCATCTTCTGGTAGTTCCAGCTTACGTTGATCAGTTCTTTCACTTTAGCTGCTGAAATCTTCTCATCGTACGCTTCGAGAGCAGAGAGGCACATATTAGGAACATCCCACGTGTTGATTTATACTGGGCAAAATTACTTGTACTTGGCTTGATACTTTACTGAATTCCTCTTCTCTACGTGAGTAGATGACAAGCTCTTGTATTTCTGAACGTGCAAGCACTTTTGAAGAATCTGCAGCATTTCTGATAGCTGCTGCTCTGGTTTTGGAGCTCGGGCTGTGGAAGCATCACGAATAACGCCGTTTTGGGAGCTTAGCTTTGAATCCTCCAGTGCCAATAAACGTCGTTCGATTGTTCCTAGAGCTATGAACTTCATTAAAGAACATTGCCGCTACGCTAGCTCAGAAAGGTTCAGATTATATTTGCAGTCGGTTGTAAACTAATGGCAGGAAGTGGTCAAAAAGAGGGAAAACTGATATTTGTTTGGTTTGCACTTCACTCTCTTTCTCTCCCTCCCCAGTGTATATGAATATCACTTTTCTTAGGTTCGCTATGAGAATTTCTAAATCATTGGCCAGACGGAAAGTAAAAAAAGGTTAACATCCAAAAGCAGAAACCAAAGCGCTACTTTTTGCTTTCACTTCTTTAGCTGACGTGAAACGATTTATTGGAATTGACGCGTTGATTTACGAATTATGATTTGTGGCGTCCGTCAATTCACATGCTACTTAGCTTCACTTTCGTTATGAAGTTCAGTTTACCGGTAACTGGTTGCATCAGCTGTTGGAAATTGTAAACCCTCTTTATCTCGCCAGCCATTCAGTTAAAAGTTGTAGAATGTTCTCGTAAAATTAAAGTGATTTTCAGACAATTGAAAACGTTCATTCCGACGCTTTAGATTTATTTGCCAGCTTATTGAGTCAATTCATTTATTATCAATGTTTAATGATTACCCTTAAATTATTTAAACATTTCCTAGTAATTTCAACCTTATACCGTCGAATGCATCATACCTAAGGTGCCCAGATCTTTGTTTATCCAAAACGGGACACAGGTTGAAACTGAGTCGAAGCATTGATAGAGTGGCGAGGGGTTGGTGGTCCCTCCAACACAATTTTGAAAACTAGGAGTAAAATTAAAGTTAATTTCCTGTCAACCAACTGATGGATTTACAAACCACCCTATACAAAAAAGACGTAGATTTCACAATTGACATATCATTCAGGCGTTCCATTCACCTCTAAGGGTTTCCCCCCAGAAATACATGACCTCCTCCCCGAGCCCTTCCCTGACGCTCCATCATCATCCCATTTACCTTTTTCTTCGAATGTAAAGACCACGATCAACTGACTGACTCCAGCACTGACTTAACAGCCAGACGATGATGTCTTTACATCGAAAGACGGACTCACTTAACTTCACGTTCACTTTAGTACTACAGATCCTTTTCTCCAGCATGTGTGTATACAACTCTTTTCCCATGGTTCAAGGTAGAATGATCATCCTTTTCTTTGACGTGATTTGGCAGCACGCCTGAGGGGAATCTTACAATTATTTTAAAAACACATAAAGCGATAAATTTAAAAAAATCTATGCTCATCCTGCAATAAGTAGTTTTTATTTGTAGCCATCAACGTTGAGATTAGTGCGATTATATTCAAGTCGATTATAATCGCAAGAATAAGAAAGCAATCTGTCGAAATGACTTATAAAAAAATAACGTTCGATTTTATGCTTCGACTTTTATTAAATTTATCAACAACGTTGAACGTGATATTTGGTTGCTTTTAGGCGGAATGACGAGCACGAATTCTCTCTTCATACTTATATTCATCGCTGCAGCGTCAGCAGCAACTTTACCACCCGATGGCAAAGGTAATAGTTCGCAAGAGCTGAACGGTACCCATGAGATATCACCAACGAACCAGGAGATAGTAGAACCGTTCCATGTGCCTATACCAGGTTCACATGTTGACAATGAGACGGCTTCGGCCCACAACGACACGTCTAAGCTGGACGATAAAGCCGTACGAGAGCCGCTAGAGCCGTGGACCTACGTGGAGTTCACCGACGAATCGCCCGAGCCGTGGATAACGAAAAACCAAACCAAACCAGGACGTAGAAGTAAGTTTTTCGGATGTTAAATCCAATGTTCAGCAGTTCAAATTATATTATTTAGTTTGATTGGAATGAAGAGTGAATTATTCGCAGGCTGCGCAGGGGTGTTTCACGGTATAAGTTTCTTAATCGCTTAAGGCAGCGGTTCGCGTCGCGAACGAGACGGGAGACTGTGAGGCGAGACCGAGACTGCAACCAAAACTGCAATTCATTCCGTATCGTAGTCCGTCGAGTCGGTTGCGTGTTGTGTTGACTTTGTCACTAATTTTGAAAGTGTAATGGAAAGACCAATAGAGCTACTGTTGGAGGAATAAGAAGACGACGATTTACTCTTGTATTATTATAACAAATCGAAGAAAAGATTACCTATTAGCGAAATATATTTATTGCTGGGGCTAGGTGTGTTCAGGAAGTATTTTCGGCTCAATAAAAAACAGTTTGGTTATGCGTTAAATTTACTGATAAAGATAATGATAACGAAAGGAAGAATAACGTTGAAAGAAAAATTGACGCTAACTCTAAGTTAGTTTTAATTTTTGTACACTTAATCTAGTCAAATTCGCCGTCGAAAATAATTTTGATGGGTCGAGACGATTCATCGACATTCGTTTCGTGTTTGGTGTTCTGATAGCAGCAGTTATTGGAGAATCGTACGACGAATTTGTGCAGGCGCTTTCACTTGGTCCGTTGATGTCTTCGAGCTCATAATTAGAGATGACACTAAATATTTCCGCCATATTCGTCACCAAACGTAGCTTTTCGAGCGCGACACAAGACACCAGTTGTCCGGAGCGGAGACCATCTTCCTGTCTTCGGTTTCGTGTCTCTGTCTCCTGTCTCGGTCACTCACGTGAAATGGCAACGATACAAAGTCGCATGACAAGTGACAGTAGAGGTCTCCCGTGTCTGTCTCCCATGTCAGTTGCCGGCGCGAACCACCACCTCCACGTTTCATGATGCCTTTGCTGCAGTTTTCACAAATTCTGTCAATCCGCACCCTCGACAATTATCTCTTCATCTTCAGCTGCTTAGACGGTTGCCATTTCAGTACCCAAAGGTTATTGTTGGGCCCACAAGAGGGCGAGAGTTTAACATCGAAATAAAAGAAACCTTGTGAGTGTGAGGAGGACTGTATTATGTGCCATGAAGTGACTAGAGTTTGTGTGCAAAAGGGCCACACAACAAGAAGACTCTTAATATGCGTGAACTGGCGTGGGAAACTGTATCGGAAGGAAATGAGTGAGCACGGGGAGACGTGTGTATTTTGCGAGAGTTTGTGGGTGAAAGAGTTTGGGAGGAGCTGTCCGTTGTGGAGAGAAATCTGAAAAAGGAGGAGAGGCAAAGATTGGGATGGAAGCTCAAGAATCGCAGGGACCACCAAGGGCCAATTGATCAGGAAGGAGAAGTGTAGAAGGCCAAAGGCAGTCAAGGTTGTTTGTCAGATTCTCCAGGCAGTGAGCGAGAAAGATCCCCAGCCTGGAGAGATTGTATATGGATGGTATGCAGCCTATTTACAGGTCTGTTACGAGGGGGGTTTGGAGACGTTTTGGGGATCCGCTGACTCAGGCAAAAATTACGGCAATCGCGCGGGAGCTCGATCCACAATCCTCGACAACAATCGACAATTATGTCGGTCATCGAAACTGGTTTCGTCTACTGGGGCTGGTGGCAAGGGTGATGATGGCTGTGAGCAACTATGCTCGGTGCCACTGCTGCTATGCAGTTTTCCCTCTCGATTTTGGCGTAATGTACTTGTTGCAAAATTTTGCCCATTTTGATTCCCCATTTCCTGAGGGAACTCTCAAAAATCCGTTCATTAAAAGTCGTCCGCTCCAGGAGCAGCGGCTAACGGTGAGGGGGGAGATGTACCGCCTGACTCCCTTTAAAGGCAAGCGGTTGATCGTGGTCTAGTGGTTAAGACAGTTGATTCGTAATTCTCGACGTAAGTCCGGCGCGATTGCCGTAATTTTTGCCTGAGTCAGCAGATTCCCAAAAGCGTCTCCAAACCCCCCTCGTAACAGGTCGCTGTCCACCAAGGTACTGCCTGGCCAAGATTGGCAAGTCAGAGGTACAGACTTACAGATTCTTCAAGGTGGAACTGGAGTCAGCGGAGCATATACGTTGCACGTGTGAGGGGCTGGCAGCAGCAAGCCTCAGCGTGCTTGGGGTTACAATGAAGTGACTAGAGTTTGTGTTCAAAAAGGCGACACAAGGGGACGACTCTTAATATGTGTGAACTGGGGCAGGGAACGGTATCAAAAGGAGATGAGTGAGCACAGGGAGACGTGTGTATTTTGCGAGAGTTTGTAGGTGAAAAAGTTTGGGAGGAGCTGTCTGTTGTGGAGAGGAATCTGAAAAAGAAGGAGAGGGAAAAGATAAGAAAACCAGTTCAGGGAAATCCGCGGCCGCAGGTACAAAAGTATTTGGGGAAATAATGACTTTGCCGTTTTTTGAACTCCGAGGTCAACAAACCCAGACTGATTTGACTTGAGTCGGAGAGTTATGATTTGGGTTTTGTCGTGTAATAGTTGCGTGATATTTACTGGCGCTTTATAAAAATAATGGTCATTACACGTGGCTGCACAGTTTCAAAGTTACCAAAGAACGTTAAGGAAGCTCATAGGCCTCCTGTGGAATGGCTTCTTTGAAGTGACAGCTCTTTACAGTTGGCTGTGTGTGTTCTTGAAAAGGTACAGAAGCGAAAAAAGAATCAATATTAAACCTAGTCGAAGTCGTTGAACAAAATTATAATTAAAATTGAAAACAAAAGAAATTTGGAATAACAGACATTTTGTAGCTGAGAGGAAAATAAATGCACAAAACGAACGTGCATTCATGAAATAAATAATAAATCAAACACTTCTTCAGCGAGAAAATTAATAGTTTTTCAACAATCAAACAAAATTCTGACCGTGACGCTGATGTTGGAGTTGGTGATACATTCTTCCTTTCGCTGACCGTAGGAAAACTTCACTTGGTGGTATTCTGGTAGGAATGGTGCATCAACGTTGGCCAAAATAATTGGGATGCTGATGACCGAAAGGAACCAAATCTTCACGAGCTCTCGTAGGATACTGCTGACCTGACGATGGCAGATGGATGCAACTGAGTACCCGACTCCAGTTCGATAATCGAGACCGTGTTCGATTGTTGAAAGTTTGCTACTACAAATCCCTTCATTTCTCCCCTGCTGCGATGGTTAGGCGTAAAAAACGAGATTCGATAAAATTCTATCATTTCTCTGAAGGTGTTCTGAAAGCTGTAGCTGGTCAAGGCTCGAGAGAAGCTATGGCGGCTCTACAGCTATCTAGAGATAGGTTTGTCGTCTAATTACGAATCAAATTTCTCACAAGATGAGTGCAAGGGGTGAGGAGTGGGGGAGGAAATAAAATTATATTTTCGTTATTCTCAACCGGTGTTAAGGTTGATGTAGGGCGGAAAGTGTTTGCAAGATGCAAAGATGATAGAGGAAAAAGATTGGGATGGAAGCACAGGAATTGCAGGGGCCGCCAAGAGCCACTTGATCAGGAAGGAGAAGTGTAGAAGGCCAAAGGCAGTCAAGGTTGTTTGTCAGATTCTCCAGACAGCGAGGGAGAGAGATCCTCAGCTTGGAGAGAGATAGTATACGGATGGTACGCGGCCTGTTTACAGGTCACTGTCCACCAAGGTACCGCCTGGCCAAGATTGGCAAGTCAGAGGTACAGAATTGCAGATTCTCCGAGGTAGAACCGGAGTCAGCCGAGCATATATGGTGTAGGGTTGAGGGGCTGGCAGCAGCACGCCTCAGAGTGCTTGGGGTTCATCAGCTGCGGGGCTGGAAGAGGTTGCCGGGATGGGCCTCAAGGTTGTCTTGCGTTTTGTGGGAGAATGGTGGGTAGGTATCGTGGACGCCACATCCGAGAGGGCTCTCGCTCGCTCACCAAATAGGCACAGTTGTGGCCCCAGTGGGGGGCCTGGTGTCACCAAGGAGAATTCATTTTTTTGAAACGCACAAGAAAGTGGCGACGCTCGGACCCCACTGGACACTGGCTTCAACGAGGGGCTCAACTGAAGGAGGAAAGTCGGCAGAGTGATGCTTGTTTTGAGGCGTGCACCTTTCTGTTGTGAGGTGGAATATGTGGAATCTGCCTCAGCCTGGCACGTAATAAGGAGTACAGAGTAGGGTGGGCCTCAGGTCGAGACATAAAACCAACGTAACCAACCGGTTTGTTAATTAGTTTCTGGTAGTTGCACGAAAGTTATACCAAAATTTATTACACGAAGAGGAGACGGAGAAAGGAATGATGTAATATAAAAGGTAAATATCATCTTAACTTTCTTGCTGCTTCGTTTGTCGATGGGAGCTTATGGTAAAAATTGTGCTCTCTGGTCGTAAAGCACGGTTTTATTGGCCCAGGCCCAAACTTGGTGTTGTTTCTCTCGTATTAGGTTTGCCCGTCTACTCAAACAAGTACTGGTTCAATAAGATCATCTCTTCGATTAGGAAATCCTAAAATTGAAGTTCTCTCGTTTAATTGTTTTAGTCAAAAGAAAAGAAACATTACGAGCAAATTTTTACAGTTATGTACAAGAGGCTCGAGCCTGAGGATCAAGAACATCTGGAGCCAGACGAAGAAGAATATGATGATGACCTTGAAGAGGAGGAGGAGGAGGATGAGTACGAAGACGAAGACGAATCCGATAATGAGACGGAGGAACCTGAACCTTCAGACAACGCTCAGCCAAAACGTCCAAACAAAGAACCTGAATATGAGCCAGAATCTAAATTGCGCGATAGGCAAACAGGAGCGAACAAACCTACTCCTACGCCAGAGCAGAATACGACTCTTTCAGAGGTATTAACTCACAACGGCACAATTGTGATCATCCTTCAAGTACCACAAATTAATATAAACGTTGCCTATCCGTTCTTGCCGCAGGTGCCATCGCCAACTCCCCGGCCATATAACCATCAAGCACCAGAAAAGAAACCAGCACCTCATCATTTGCCGCTACCGCATAATCAATTAAAGCCGGAAGTGAAACCGACACCCGCGACCCAACCACAACCCGCGCGAGAGCCGAGTCAACGACCAGCTCCCAAACCCCAGCCTAGTGCACAGCAGGTGCCGAAACCACAGCCGGTGCCGAAACCCCAGCCAGTGCTGAAACCTCAGCCGAGCCCACTACCAACTCCACAACCTCAGCCGAACCCGCAGCAGGCACTGCAACCTCAACCGAGCCAAGCGCCCGCACAGCCAAGCCCGTCGCAAGTACCCCAACCGCAGCTACCAACACCACCAGCCCCATCGAAACCTGTTAAGAAACCTACGAAGCCTTCGAAAAAGCGCAGCAAGAAGCAAAAGAAAAATGTAAGTACCCCCAAATCACAAGACGGAACGAGCAAATTTACAGCGCTGTATAAGAAGAAAGAAGGGACGTGCCAATGCACGAAGCAAACGTGCTTGTGCTGCTTCAGAATTCCTGGAGTGGATTATCGAGGTAATTATCCGCAAGTATATTAATTGATAGTGCGTTATGGTCTAACAGAACTATTTAATCTCACGCGATGTACTTGCATTTTCCCAACAGCCTGCTTAAACTTCAAGTTTGTTCAAAAAGACGTTATCAAAGTCGACGTGGTCATGGAAGGATGGAGGGTCATCAGCCAAACTGTCAAAGGTAAGCCTCCAGATTATCATAACATTTGCTACATACTTAATCAATAACCGATTATTTATTAATACTGATGAAAAATACATACTACAGACAGCAGTATAGTAGCTCTGGAGAGTAGGAGGCGACTGATGGGTGAAGGAGAGCTTTGTGATGTGCCTAGGCCCAACGTAACTAATCAGAAAACCCTTTAAACTCACATCAGATCATAAATAAACAAATAAATCGTCTTACGGAGAAAATAAAGAAACGAAATTAAGAACGTAACGAGACCCACTTTGAATATAATCAAAAAGATGGAAATGAATGAATGTAACTCCTTTTCAATATTGAATCAAAGTAACCTAATTGCTCAGATATAAAATAAAGACTATGTCAGGACAAGGGGTTAATAAACAGGCATTTTCTCACCTTAACTCAACAATATTCAAGCGAGGGGAAAGGAAACACTGAACTTAAAACCTGGCTGATAAGGGAGAGGCTCAATTAGGACGTCGCAGGGCGCGTGAAGAATCAGAATGAATGTGTAGCGATTCCCCTCTCGGAAGGCCGAACTCGTTACCACTCCCCAAAGCCAGCCTGAAGCGCAACGGAAGAAGAGCGGGCAAAAACATCTTATCCTTCACAGCTTGTAAGCATAAAGTAGAACGAAATGAAATTGTATTGGTCCAGGGGGTAGTTAATGTAATTTGAGCACTAGAAAGAGTGAAAATTAGTATAAACGTTCAGCATCTGTCGCGACAGTTAGACAGTTAGACGATTTGAGGAAAAGAATAAGGGCAAAGAAGGGTACTGGGTCGTGTGGACAGGCCTTGAAGAGCAGAATGAAACGATTGTTTGATGCGAACCAAAATCCAAAAGTTCAGTATTCAACAAGACAGGTATTGGCTTTTTTCGAAGCCCAGGCATTTATCCGAAACATCCGTATTGACCATTGCCACTTTAGGCCTTATAACGGCTTATTTTAGAAATAAGCTCCACTCCTTTCTTGCTGTGACACCTGACACCTCCGATACCCATCAGCTACTAGAATAAGTGTCATGCGTGGTTCAGAACTCTCTTGACCGTATCTCCTTATGAATGTCATCTTAATCAGTGTTTTATACGCAATTTTGTGCCGGTTGATTTTCTTAGTTCTCTTAGTCTCTTTCTCTCCCTTATCATCTTGAAACGAACAAATAAAGTAGAAGTGGGGCTTCCCAGTAACTGAAAATGGCAGTTAAGGTCGGGGATTTTCTCTAATAGGATTGGATCAGTCTGTGAGGGATTGATGGACAGAGCAGCCATTCTTGTTCCCTCCTGTTGAACACCCATAAGGCTATATGCATCTAATATACGATGAAAAACCAAAAAAACATACGCACTCAATGTTTATTCTTTTTTTGACCCAGGAAAATGTTTTTACCAACGCCCTCAAAATTTGACACACCAGGCATGGGGATTCTAAATCTACAATGTCGGCCTGCTGACCACAGTCCAGGCCATAATTTGCCTTTAACGTGGTCTAAAAAGCCTGTTAGTTTGCACTTAAGCTTCATTTGGGACCAGGTTGAGCCCGCCTATTCGCTTTACAGCGATCCACAAGGAGGTCAGTGTTATAAGCCTCAACGAGTTGCAGGCAGTTTTGGATGTCGTTAACCGGTTTAGGGATGAACGCTCTAATCCTTTTGAACCCATGATTGTGGGTAGCATACCTTGAGCTAGCCACGCTCCCAATGGGGGAGGGGGCCACCTGAGGTACGGTGTGCGGGCAATACTATACAGCTCACAGCCAGCCCACCATTACGCAAGGAGTGCCCACGAAAGTGTACTGCCCATTCCTCTGGATTCAGACTCGCCAGTTCTCCCATAAAGTGGAACATGATTCTGTCAGTAGTTTCTTGTGTCAAAAGGCTGATAGGGACTACCCCACCTTAAAAGCACTCACGACCCGACTGTGTAGGGGCCCTACTTCTCTTTTCTTCTTCACATTGTGACAACAGGAAGTACCCTTTTGCTCCCTTGGACGCTAGGCTCCGGAGTCCTCACCAATATTTGCATGACTGGTAGTGGCATGGGAGTAGGCGTGGCATTCAATCCAGACAAAACGAGCCTGGTCCTGTCCACCAGAAGGCGCAGCCTTGCACTGCGGAAACTCAGGCTGGGTGGTAAGAGGGTGAAGATCCAGCACGAGATCAAGTACCTGGGAGTTTTCCTTGATGGGAAGCTCACTTGGGCCTCACACTGAGGCCTGGGATGATCCAGTGGCTATACATCGCGGTTGTTAGGCCTGCAGTCACCTATGGAGCCCTGGTCTGGTGGCAAATAAAACAGTGCAGTTGCAGTTGAATAAACTGCAGCGTAGGGCGTGTCTGGCCATGACAACATGCCCTAAGGCAGCACTGGAGGTCTTGCTAGATTTAGCTCCACTCCACATACGTGTTAAAAGAAAGGGGTTTCTCCAAGCTGTGCGTATGTTGGAGTTGGGTAGTAGACTCAATGTCTGCAAGATTCAACTTCGCGTTACCCTTTTGGATACTCATTCATGAGCAATCGAGATGGGAAGGGGGAGTTCCCGCATTTGAAGCTGGGGCCATGGCAGAGGGCAGAGGTGGCTGGGGTGACGGTCTGTCCGAACGCGTCTTGTGAGCTACGTGTCATGCGCGAAGGTGTGGTAAAAAGAGCCTCATGCATTGCTCGATACACGTTATACAATTCGATACTTTCGGTCGAGGATAATTGACGTGAAAGCGATCATTTCTAGTTCATTCGTAGCGAGGACATTCGAATTATTGTCTTCGAGCTAATGCGGCTTGGCAATTGCAGTGGCTGCTGCAGAGGGGACTGAAGCGGCAGCGGATCTACATCATGGTGGACAGTCAGGCGACTCTCAAGGCCTAAGCATCATACTGTCTTACATCGGGGCAGGTGTGGGAGTGTCTGACTGGAATGAAGACCCTGGCCGAGGACAACAGTGTAACACTGTGTTGGGTGCCAGGGCATCAGGGTATAGAGGATCTGAGGATCATGGACGCCCTTACAATAGGCCCGTTTTGTGGCTGCAGTGAAGGTATCACCTGCATCCACCATCTTGGAAAACAAGAAGGCGTGGGACTCTGCTCTTTCTTTTGAGATGCTTCTGCCTTTGATGGAGTGTGCTCCACTCCACACCACGTCCAGAAGCCTCTCAGCCCAGCTGAAGGGCACAGCAAGGGTTAGGGTGGAACCCCTCTTTCTTTTCCGGTGCAGTCGTTGATTGAATGACTGACTGGATGTCGTCAGATTCCTCCTCTTTAGAGGTGTTTCATTTTTTAAATTACTGCCCATTAATTTGGCCCCACGAGAAAGGGGGAGCCAAATGATCGCTAAAGGCTCCCTTATGCCCATGGAAGGCTAAAATGCCCCAATTGGGTCGTTAGCGATACACATGTTCAGACACCGCGTACCAGTCAGCCTTGGTACGAGCAGCCTACAGGTAGACTTGTGTGTTCCCATCCCTGTTGGCCTACTCAGTCATAAGTGACCGTTTCCCCGGGGACACTGCCTGGAAGTCAGGATTGCTTCATCCTCTTATAGCCTTACTATAGTATTTTTCGACGTTTGATAAAATACGATAAGGTAACAATCATGCCATTTTTCGTTTGATTACATCATGGTTTCAATCAGCTACAATTGACGGATTAACAACGGTTTACATATTCATTCAAGCGGGAAGGTTATGTGAACGCTTCAAAAAAATCGTTCGTTACGCACTAAAGATCAGTGCTGAGCTTTTGCCTACACTCTGCACGTAATACGTTAATGCGATCGTCTACCGTTGTACTATTTACTACCTACTTACTTATAATTCTGACCAAATGGGGATAAGTAGGACAGTCACGTTTGGATTACAACCAACTGCTGCAATCCTTGAGCTCAGTTCGCTCTTTTTAGAGAAGACCCAAGTGCTCTAGCCCTGTTCAATCGTTATCGCTCACTTCACCTCAAAACGATCTTTGTGACAAAGGAATCAATTGAAGCCACACACAGGTTTGTTCCAATTGCTCCCTGACGCAGCTCCTCCACAGGGACCATTATCATCGGCAGCCTTCAAGTTCACGACAACGATATCTTCTGAATACACTCCAAGACGCCGGAGTTCAAGAAGCAAATCGCAAAAAGGACGGAGAACAATTCAAACTTGTCGCCACAATCTTCGCGTCTTGTGAGCTGCGTGTCATGCGCGAAGGTGTGGTAAAAAGAGCCTCATGCGTTGCTCGATACACGTTACACAATTCGATACTTTCGGTCGAGGATAATTGACGTGAAAGCGACCATTTCTAGTTCATTCGTTGCGAGGACATTCGAATTATTGTCTCCGAGCTAATGCGGCTTGGCAATTGCTTCCAGATGAATGTCAGATTTGAACTCGCTGGTTGTTGTTTTACGTAAGGAATGTGCTGTTGGTAAATATGCTAGCTAAATCAAATTGTTTTTCGCAGAGAAGATTGAAGACGGTTTTATTATTTTGCTGGGAGAAAGTTGATTTTATGTTATTCTAGACATGTCAATACTACAGTCATTAGGCAACAAATCGTTTCTTTCACGGATTATTCCAAAACTTCGTATCTCGATGCGTTCTTCGTCACTTAAGGATTTTGAGGCTTTAGAAGGTTTGAATAGGTAGCTCTCCAACCACACTCTTTGGGAGGTATGCTATTGTTCCAGGGGAATCAATATTGAGAGCGATATTGCACTAAGAGAATTGGGGAGTTAGTACGATATCAAGCCGAATGCAATTGGAACAGAGTTTTACTCTCAATTACATTCGAGGAAGTTTTTCCACCACAGACAGGGAACTGAGTGGGAGCGACACACCGACGAGGGAACCGGCTTGGTTACAACTGGCGGCAGCGATGTCTCAAGCGAATTGTGGCATTTGAGATGCCCAGTCAGCATGAATGCCCCAGACGAGCTGAATCGAAGGGTTTGGTACGTCCCGTTACACCACTGAGCCCTTGATGAAGTGCCTGTCCTCAGGTACTCATGAGCACTGCAGTTTCGTGCCATGTACTGCAATCAGGGCGTTGCTGTCCACCCAACAAAGGGGAACCTAATCTTGAGCAAAGAGAGAGAATTTTGAAGGAAGTCGGTTGCGGTGGGAGTATTACATTTAGAACTACAAATAAACAGTCACTCATAATGTCTCTGACGGACACATCTTGGGACGTGTGGATCGTACGTCTTCGTCCCATGCAGCTGCGACATCCATGGTTCAGAGAATTGGTCCATCTCTTGGCAAAAGACGATTCTCTGATTAAGTTTCCCTTCTCCTCCTCAGAGGACACCTGCCATCAGGTGTTCCAGGAGGGGTGGTGCAGAGCGAAGATGCTGCGTCTACCGTGCAGTGATTAGTTGCACTTTTGGGAACAAGTGCGGCGTCCTGGCTCATGGGGAGGGGCTGGGTGTGATGCCCGTGTCGAAAGCATTCACAAGTGTACGTTGAGTGGCAGCTCTTGAGCGTGTGTGAGGATGCCAGACAATTCCTACACAGATTGTGCACTACCACGTTGGTACTTCGAGCTTCCTGGCTGCAGTTTAGGAAACGTGGGCACTTTTTTTTTACCCCATGGTGTTTGACGCAGATAGGGCAGAGATGTGACTCTGGCGAGTTTTGTCTTCACCAGGCCTTTTTGAAGGCGCGTGGTTTCCCTGGACTCGTTTGAGAGGTCGTTAGGGGACAGACATATGGGAATATGTCGATGTTGATGTATGATAGGGGGATTGAGTGGCTGTGAAGTGTACAGTCAGTAGGTGTCCACTGCTGCGATGATGCTGTGAACTCAATAAAGAGTAGGTTGTAGCAGAAGGACAGACAATTTGAAGGCTGGGGGTCAAAAATTCCCATTGCATTAGAAGAGAAGGGTTTTCTGCGTGGCTGGCATCTCGAACTAATTTAGGGGAAGTTCGACCACTAGTCGGTCGCCAATGTTACGGGGGGGATTAATATTGAAAGCAATATCGCACTAAGAGAGTTTGGGAGCTAGTACGATATCAAGCCGAATGCAATTGGAACACAGAGTTTTATTATCGATTACATTCAGGGAAGTTTTACAACCACAGACAGGGAACTGGGTGGGAGCGACACAGCGACGAGGGAACCGGCTTGGTTACAACTGGCGGCAGCGATGTCTTAAGCGAATTGTGGCATTTGAGATGCCCAGTCACCATGAATGCCCCAGACGAGCTGAATCGAAGGGTTTGGTACGTCCTGTTGCACTATTGTTTAAGGCCGAGCAACCAACCTGCGAGGAATAAGGTTTCAACACTCGATGAGTACAAGCACATATGTAGCAGCGATAAGTTCTCTTTCGCCAAATTGTCATAACACGTTCGCTATACCTCTTTGAGAGTTCTGATCGCCTGTACTGGAAGTTGTGAAAATATACCACAAACCTTTTATGAGGAGGCGAAGGGTTCAGTAGGAGGAAGAGTGGAAAGAAAGGAGCGAGAAAGAAATAATCGCTCGTCGGAAAATACTAGAGCAGCACAATAAATAATCGAATACTCAAAAACGACGAAAGTTCGGAACTGAAAGTACTGTCACCTCTTCGACTAAGTTTTATATTCACGTTAAATAGCATTCCGTAGTCTCATAAATGGCCGGTTACTCAATAACGGTCTTATTATATTTAATCAATCGACCGCCCAGTGATAATTCTCTTTATTATGAACTCCTGACGGTTACTTAGTTACGCCTTCTCCCACGTCACACATGTGTCCCTCT
This sequence comes from Pachypeltis micranthus, assembly GCA_020466155.1. Classification (NCBI taxonomy): domain Eukaryota; kingdom Metazoa; phylum Arthropoda; class Insecta; order Hemiptera; family Miridae; genus Pachypeltis; species Pachypeltis micranthus. The sequence goes on along the minus strand of CM035781.1, from coordinate 10,482,093 downwards.
CAGTTCAGTTTTGTGTTGCTATGACCCATCTGTTCGCGTTTAATTAAATCATATCCAATTATAACCGTCAGGGCCCTGTTTCACAATGATTTAGTAACTATTATTACGAGTGAATGCGCTGGTAACTTGTGAATTCTGGTTCACAATAACATTTTACAAGTGCCGGAAATATTAGTGAATTCACTTGTAATACTAGTAGTATTACAAGGAGGCTGTTTCACAATCCTGTCTTGTAAAATCAAACCTCCAATAATATAAGCAAGTCCTTGTAAATATTTTACCAGCTCTAGGTAACCTATATATTTGTTGTCTTCAATGTTCAATCGTGTTACAGTATTTTGGAATTCAATTGTCCTAGGGACAAAATGCTCGAAGATTTGTTATTTGGTGATTCTGAGTCCGACGATGATCTTCAAGTAGGCAGAGAGAATCATTTGCGTCGTCCTCTACGACGAAGAAAAGTGTTCCGAGCAAGAGTGAACTTCAGTTTTTTGAGTGAATTAGAGTGCAATGAAAGATTCCGTATGACTTCCGACAAAATCGCATTCTTAGTTGAACAAATCGGACAACTCATTGCGCACCGCACTGGACAAAGTGGTTCTCTATCCGTGCACCAGCAGGTGTGTGTGGAACTTCACTGGCTGGGAAGTGGTGCCCAGTTCCACGTCGTAGCAGACTTGCATGGTGTCAGCAAAGCAACCGTTTCTCGCCGTGTGAAGAAAGTTGTGGCTGCAGTTAACGTTCGGCTATTCAACAGAATGGCGACTTGGCCACAAAACATTGAAGATGAAGTGAACAATTTTTTCAGCATAGCTGGTTTTCCTCGCGTCTGTGGAGCTATTGATGGCAGTCTAATCAAGCTCGACGCACCCACGAGGCATGAGGCAGCATTCGTTGACCGCAATGGGAACCACTCATTGAACTGCATGTTCGTTTGCGGAGCGTCAGGTCAGTTTTTTTTCGTGAATGCGAACTGGCCCGGAAGTGTGCACGACAATCAAGTACTGAGAAACAGTCGATTGCCAACCATCATGGACGACGGAACGTTTAGCAATTTCGTATTTCTTGGGGACTCCGGCTATAATATTCGCACTTGGTTGATGCCACCTCTACAAAATGATCCTCGGAATCAATCGGAGATTTTATACAATAGATACCATTAAAAAAAAACTCGGCGTATCATCGAGTGTGCACTTGGTATCTTAAAAGAACAATTCCCAAGTCTCAATAAACTGAGAGTGAACCCAGTACTAGCAGGGGAACGCACGATGAACCATTACATGATCCTCACGATCTTGATTTTGATGACACAAATAACGACCCTCAAGACGACAACCAGCCTGCAGCAGCAGCCCGAATGAAGCAGGAGAAAATCATTAGTATGCTCCGATGATCATTGGTCATTAACGTCCTTTTCTGAGCGGCTCATATAAAAATCACCTTGTACTTTATTCAGAACTTTTTACTCATTCTCTACTTACTTGATAACGCATTCATTAATGAAATTAGAATGTAATATATATCACGCCAATTTGAACATAATGTAGATAGTACTTGGCAGCTTATCTCTATTTATGAGGAACTAGGTTAATGGAGGAGTAGGGTAGAAAGGAGAGGATTTCCCTCCAAGCAGCAGTCTTGTCGGCTTTTGTTAGCTTATCGCTGAACGCACCAAAAAGCACTGATCTTCTTTGCTTCACCTTTTCGAGAACGCACAGTCGTAATCGCCGCTTGTTCTCTCTTTTGCTCATCTTCAATAGGTAGGTATAGCGAAAAATTTAGGGGCGCAACGACGCGTGAAGGGACGCAATAAAGATGCGGAAGCTTTGGCGGGCGGGCGGGATTGGCGAGTTCACATTTGTTTGACCAGCTGACTTGTAGATTGTCATCAGCTGAGCTAGTAGTTTTCATAAGTTACTGGTGAAATTATTCTTGTAATACCAGTTGGAGGCATCTCATTGTGAAACAGAAATTACAAGTGCTCATAATACTACCACTGGTAAACTTGTAAATTTCACTTATACTACTAGCTTATAGTGAAAAAGGTCCCAGGAGTTCATAATATTCTCCCCCACTTAATTTAGAAATACGTGTTTTTTTTTTAACCCATTCAATACGGCGGCCATATTGAGATCCCTATGCAGTATACTGCTTAGTTTTTCATAAACGGACGTCACTGACGGCACAACTTTTTCTACGTATATGGCTTAGTTAATTTTTGTATGGGCTTGAAAAAATAGTTTCAAAATTCTAATATGTCTAATTAGTGTATAAATTGACGAGCGCCTCGGGGCGCTCCCAGTCATAGCTAATGTGTAGGTAGGCTATCACGCAAAACACAAACAGCTATGACTGCAAGCGCCTCGAGGCGCTCGTCATTTTATACACGAATTGGGCCATTGGGCCATTAAAATAATAAACTAATCCATAAGGTACTTTCAGAAGGTAAGTTGTATTGAATAAGGTGTAATTATAAAGAGAGGAAAACAATTTTTTGTCAACTTTTTCAATAAAATTACAAGTATTTATACAGTAAATAACATAGAAATCGTTCGTAAATTTTACATAGGTAGTAAATAGTACTTGTAAACATTAAGCAATTAATTTCCATCAATGGTCATATTTTTGTGAAATTTACAAAACAATTTTCGATACATAAAGCAGGTGTATCAGAACAAGCTGGACAGGATATGATGAAGTTCCTCGTCAGTCATCACTTTTCTTTGCATTGGCTCACCAACTTTGGGTTGTTTGGTGCTGAAAAAATCATTATTACAATGATTATCATTATTAAAAAATCAATACAAAGTCATCATCGTAATTTTAATGTTAGTGAAACGGAAAAGATACGCAAACCTTGAAGTTGAGGGTTGTGGCTCCTCACTCGCCCTCTTTTTCCTCCTCGACTACGAAGCATCTGCTAAAAATAGGTATATATTAGCTTATTATTAAGTAATAAGTTTAAATTATACGTCCAAATGTAAAGATAATGGAGTTTTACTTACCTTAATTTGGGAACTATGCAGTTTCTAAAGGAAACGTCAGATTCAGAAACGGCAAACTGCGGAATGTTCAGAATGTTGTTAGGAGTGACTGCCAGTAAATAACGGGCTTCCACAAGTGACTGGAACGGTCTGAAGCACATTTGAAACTAAAGAAAACCGAGCGTCTCGGGGCGCTCGCCGTCATTGGGTAAGGGTCGGAAGAGCGCCTCGAGGCGCTTGCCGTCACCAGGTATAACATTGGAGAGCGCCCCAGGGCGCTCTCCGTATTGAATGGGTTAATCTCAAAATATAGTCATTTAAGTAATTTGGCTGATGACGTGGACGAGACGACAGTTGTGTCGGATGGCCTGAGCTTGACTGTGATGTCTGTTGGTGAGGAACTGGTTGTTCGGGCTGTCTGATATCACTGGTGGCACCTCATCAGAGGAAATTTCCATGTACGGAATTCTCAGTTTTGGGGTTGGGTCTTCTACAGGAGCAAAAGTGACGCGTTTCATCTGGACATTTTTGAGGCGTGGCATTTTGAAAATTGCTTGAACTTTCTCAGGTGACTTGTGGACTTTGTTGAATGAGACTATGTGACCAAGATACTTTCTTTGAAAAGGAACAGGTGAAGGTCATTCTCCTAGACGTTCTAAATAAGCAATCAGGTTTCTTGTGCATTTTTCTAATGATGATCCGTGGCAGATAATGTCATCAAAGTAAGCTTCTACTTTTGAGAGTCCATTTAGAACTTGTGACAATATTCTGTTGAATTCAGACGGGGCTGTTTTAATCCCAAAACTGAGAATTCCATATCTAGAAATTGTTCAGGCAGCTCAGAAGGAAGCTTGTTTCACAAACGCGATAACGCTGAGGTCTTTTTCTTTTTTTTCTCTTTGTTTCATTATTTATTTCGTTAAGGAGCAACAGTGACTCATCAAGCTCTTCACATCAAAAAAGGTCCCGGAATCAACCCGTAGCGAATTGTAGGCGATTGCGTCTCTACCAACGCCCCTCGCTCCTGGAGGAGGGGCTGCTCTTCCGGCAATCGGTCTCTCGTTTTCTACCAGTGCTCGATCTGCTAACGACCTGAACCTGAACCGCAATAGCATTTATTCCTTTTCGACGAATTGGGCCACAGGATCATCGATTCCGCCCTGTTCGAATACTGTCTCCAGCCAACGTATAGATCGGAGTTAGGTTCTCCATCATCTACCACCGCTCCATCTTCGAACGCGGCCCTCCTCCTCCTCCTCGGACCACCACGGGTACTGTGCTCGCAAGTGCTACGGATGAACACGGTCAGACGGTTTTATTTTCATTGTGCAGATTTAACTTTATTTTATAGGCTCTCATTTAGCAATTAATTTTCTTTTATTGTTCCTTTTTAAAGTATTTAGATTATTTCTTTTTTTCCCTCCTTGTTATTATCGCACATAAATCAATTTTTTCTAGACTGGGTTAATTGGTGAATCTTTTTTAATCATCCCGACTCAATCGAACATTTTGTTTTTTGTTTTTTTTTTTCGTCCCAAAACTAACTATATTTATCACGGTGATCAAAACATGTAATATTGATTATCTAAAAAATGACTCCAACGATTTCGATTAATTGTTTTGTTGGAATATTTGCACTTGACAGTGCTAATTTAAGATAGTGAAATTTTTTAATAGGAGGATTATGGACAGGAATGTGTCTCGAAATTTTGGCCAATTTAGAATTTGACCATCAAATCGAGGCACATCAATTTTGGGCAGTTCCACTCGAGGTTCATGAACTATGGTCGTGTTTAAGGGAGGTTTAACTTGCGCTGCCCGTGAACCTTCCAATGCTAAAATTTGCTCGTAGTAAGAACAAATTTTATAATATGAACTTCGAACAGCGTTCATATTTTTAGTGTCATCTCCATTTGGGAATGCACTGCTTTTCTTGGCATCGTGAATGACGACTAGCTCATCAAAGGCAGACTCATATTGCAGGAAATAGCGATCCAACGATCTATAGGCTCCCTTGAAAGCCAGCACATGCTGATCATCCTGAACGACCTCCTTCGCCTTTGAATAGATGTAAGAAATTTCCCCATAGCCCGTTTTCATCGTGCGTTTAAGTTTGCTGACTCTCAGAATTGTTTCGCTATCCATTATGTTGGAGAAAATATAAAAAATAAAAATGAAGATGCAAAACAAAGTTAGTTTCGGAAACGAACGCTAAAATTAAATTGTAGTCTTGAAATGATTTTTTTATAGAGTGATTTACGCTAGGCAGCCCATAATTCACAGACAAATACGCATCCGAACAAAATGTATCGCACAATTATAGTTCGTGTTAAACTAAACTCGATCGACAGACTATAAAAATATGTGCAAACAAAATTCTCTCAATGGGGTCAAAAACGTGTAACTACGAAACGATAAAACCTATATTGTGCAACGCTCTGCTACCAAAATGTTCGACTGAGTCGGGATGATTAAAAAAGATTCACCAATTAACCCAGTCTAGAAAAAAATTGATTTATGTGCGATAATAACAAGGAGGGGGAAAAAAAGAAATAATCTAAATACTTTGAAAAGGAACAGAAATTTCCTCTGATGAGGTGCCACCAGTGATATCAGACAGCCTGAACAACCAATTCCTCACCAACAGACATGACAGTCAAGCTCAGGCCATCCGACACAACTGCCACCAGGTCTACGCAGATCGTCTCGTCCACGTCATCAGCCAAATTACTTAAGTGACTATATTTTCTGTATATTATTCTGATACCTAGTTATTTGTATTTTAACTGAGTACAACCTATTGCATCACAAAATGCAGACAGAATGCTAAGTGCGTAAAGCAGTTATAAAGTATTTAAACTAAAAAGTAATTGTAACATAACCAAATAATCCACCGACAAATAATCGTGAAAACGGGACAAATAAGCGTCCCTAGAGGGTTGGTCGTGACAACGGGATATTTCTCTCAAAAACGGGACGTCTAGTCACCTTACGTTGTCCAAAACATCATCCCATCACATTTCAGTAGATAGTTGGTGACCAGAAACATCATTTCATCACATATAAATAACTTTGAAGTCGTGGGACTCGTTAGTGGACAGAGTCCGCTATAGTGAACGTGTTCAGGAATTACTGGCCACGGTGGAAGGGTTGAAAAAGAAAGGAAGAGCTGAAGAAACCACGTAAAACCCCCTGTACTTCATCATATTACTGCAATGTTTTCGCTATAACTCGGTTACAAAAACTATTTATTCGAGATCGTACATAATTTCCAACTGGTCGTCTCGTTTTTACGTTACTTATCATTATTATTCGACTGTTGCAGTTGAACCGAAAGCTCAAGTATGCGGGACACTCCCTGGCAAACTCATCCCCGTTCTCTACTGCTTGACTCAGAGCTCCCAAGTCGCTAAGGACGGTTCCGTTCGGACTTGCTCCAACTTCGGTTTCAAAGCCGAGAAACAGGTTTCGTCTTTGAAACTCAAATGCATGAATTACAACAAGGGCGCGCTGACGCTCGGCGGTAAAACCGACTTGCGCTATCCAAATTTGTACGATTTTGGAGCCTCGAAGAATTTCGCGGGAACGATCAAGAAGTTGAAATCCAACGTTAAGCCCGTCAAAAAATAATTTTCCGCTCCTTTGAACGTGAGGATTGAAAGCCGTAAAAATAATCAATCGGAATAGCAATTAATTACTTAAATAATTGATTAAACTAATCCTTAAAACGCTGATTACTTCATTTGTTAGACCCCGAAACATTACTGCAGGTAATCACAGTTATTCTGCCTGGAGAGATTCGTTTTCAAGGGGGGGACAAACCCGAGATTACTCCTTCCTCATCTTGTGACTGACTTGTGAATCTGTTCCAGTAACCCTATTCGTCTTTAGAGCGGGCCTCCTGCCCAGTACACAGCGAAACTGACAGAATAATGAGCACGTTCGAGGAAAGCAAGTGGCCAACTGTTTCCTCTGCTGTGCAACTGCCTGCCTTTGGCATGGTGAGCGCCGTCCATCATTGCTTCACGGTGCAGGCGATTTTCGACGTATGCTATTTCAGTGCACTTACGCCCTGTGTGCTGCAAGCCCTGGAGGAAATCCCACTTCGCTGCGGTGCCACTCGAGTTCATGGACCAAGTGCTCGAGTCAGCTACCTGGCTTGCCATTCCTGGGGTGTGTCTCATTCCTTTTTACTTTCCTTGCTCTACGAAGTAGAAAGGAAAGTTAGGTAATCGGCGGAAAAACAATTTTTGAGTTTTCTTCAGATCTTTACGTTTCAGACCCTCCTGAGTCCGAAAAACACTATTTGGGACAATGGTCTGTGTGTGTGTGAACGATTTTTAGAGAAAACCACCGTATCAAATCAGCTCAAACTTCATATCTCGCTCGCAGGTTACCATGGAACGCCAAAATAAGGGTATGAGCAAAATCCATCGAAATTTAACTATAGTTATCATAGTGATCAAAACACCAAATATCTTTTTTCTCAAAAACGACTCTAACGATTTTGATTACATTTTTTATATTGGTAGCTCTTGATATGCTAACGATACCATAAAATTCCCATCCATGATAAAATGACGAGAGCAGCACAATAAATTACCAAGACTTTCGACGAAATCAATTTTAGCGCGGTTTTTACAGAAAACAACTGAACCAAATCCCCTCAAACTTGATATCTAGCCCTCAGGTTACCATGGGACGCCAAAATAAGGGTATGACCAAAATCCACCGAACGTTAATCATAGTTATCATAGTGATCAAAACACGATTTTGATTAAATTTTTTATATTGATAGCTCTCAATAAGGCAATTACACCATAAAATTCCCATTGGTGGGAAAATGACGAGAGCAGCACAATAAATTATCAAAAATTCGACGAAATGCGTTTTTAGCGCGTGTTTTTCCTAATAAACTCCGCTGGAATATTAGTAGAATATTAAAACAAATTGGTAGTGTAGTCCAATGCAATACCTAAAGGTTGAGTGTTTAAAAACGCTCATGAGATACGTAGGGCTCACTCCAGAAATTCCTGAATTTCAACTACCGCCGTTTCGCTTAATACCAGTTCTAACGGTTATTACCCAATAACTCAGCAAAAGTTATTACTATCCTTCTTCAAAAAATTTTTGTTTACAGCTTCATTATTTATCTGTGTACCAATTGCTCAATAATAGTCCTGCAATGTAGAGCTAAGGAAAGTTGTGTGTTGCAACGCACCAGATATTGTTATCTTGCTCTTCTACTTTTATCAGTGGCCAGGAGGGATTGTAACACGTACTACTACTAACATTGCCTCTTGAGAGACAGTGAGGTAAGACCGCACAAAGACCCATCTCCTCTGCAACGATGCCATCCTGCTTCATAGGTACAATAATCTGCAGGGTATTTATGAAGTCAATGGAGCTTCAATGTTTCCCACACACAGAGTATTCTTTCCCCAATCCCAGGTTGACTTTGATTCTCTTGAGGCTAATGGGACGGAGTACCCTGCTCAGTACCAGTAGCAGTGTGACGTCTTTCCAGTTGTTACAATAAGGGATATCTTCTTTCTTCAGGATTTTAGCAACCAGCCTTTCTAGTCATTCAGAGAACACTCTTTCTAATTCCCAGAGTTGTTTCAAGTGGAGCTCAATATTTCGGGACTTCAATATTTCGGCTGTTAACTCACCAATGTCTGAAGCTTTTTTCCACGACAGTTCCAAAGAATAAAACGGGTAGCAGGCCGTGCGACATCTACAAGATCTCCAGAACGTGCTGAGCGCGTTAAATGATGAGTGGGTGGGAGGTGGGGTGGAAGGAAGTTAATGTGAGTGATTGGATGTAATCAAAAACAAAGTTTACTTAACTAGACCTAATACAACATTTGTAAATAAATAAAAGAAGTTAATCGTGTTTGACATTTTTGTTTAATCCATGAAAGTCTCAACTTCAATCGCTGCGCCAATGATGATGAAGCCTGCGACGTGAATGCCTATTATGAGGCCCTGGATTTGAGGATTCAGGATGGACATCAGTTTGCCTACCGTTCTTCAGTTTACAAGTCAACAGGATTCTCCCCTGCAATGTTAGTATTTGGTTGATAGTTAACTGTTCCAGCTGATCTGCTTACAGGCGTGCCCCCTGAAAGTAAAACTCGGACGTAGTTTGCAATAGATCTTAGACACGCATGATATTGCTCGCGAGACCACGGTAAAGGCAGCAGCAGAAGCCAAACGACGCTACGATCAAAATGCGAAAGGAAGCCGACATCAACCAGGACATCAGGTATGACTGCACTAACCCAGTCGATACGTTGGACGCTCTCCTAAACTCAAACGCCTGTGGATTGGTCCATGCAAAATAGTGAAATGCATCTCCGACATGTTCGGCTTGTTACTCCTAAGCGCCGAAAGATGGTACTGCACGTTGACGGTATTCGACCGTACTTCCTTCCAGGTTCATCTGAAGAGGCGGGAAGGGCTCTTTAAAAGAAAGAAGAGGGTGATGTTGGAATGTTACTACATCAGGTGTTTGGTGCTTAGTGACGAGTTGTGTTGTTGTTATTAAGGGCAGTTGATTGTTGGGTTGTGAATGTGAAGATACAATTTTCATACAATATTATTTGTAAAGTAATCTAAGTTGGTAATACGGTTAAGATGAACACGAACACAAGAAACACGCAAAATACGAATTGCAGGAAATATTTTATCAGTACTTTCCTAGTAATCAAAAACCAACTTAAACGTCTTTTACCAATATCCAATGTTGGCTTCTCTTCTTCATTTTGTTGTCTGTTGGTTTATTATTCATCCTGCGCCTAGGTGGAAAACGACGCAATCACAGTGAGGCAAATTATATTGCTTGAAAGAACTCACGGGACATTACAGCAAAAGTTATCGTTCCTCTCTGGGTTGTGCACATTTCACACGCGTCGTGTCGCTTATCGTTTCCTAGGTATATTTCGATTCACAGTCGAATAGGGCGGGTCTCAAAGGTCTACATCAGTTATTCCCAAAGTGGTCTATGTCGATCCCTAGGGGTCTATGACAACCTGCAAGGGGTCTAAGTCAGCGAAAAAAAATGTGTGGGTCCATGAAATGAAAATTGGGGTCCACGATAGTAGATCTCAACACATACACTGATAGTACCTATTACCTGTTACCAATCCATCGCCAAATGCTGATAATTTATTATTAAAGCATCAGGTTCATCCTTCTCACTAAAAATATTGACTTATTGCGTATGTTATTTTATTTATGGTTTATTTTATGTTACGTATATTTTACATAACAGATACAAAATTTTATTTTGAGTAGTTTTAATTTAAATTCAATTAATAAATGTATAAATTAACATGCGTTTTTTCCTTATGTTTTTAACACTAAACTTCACTACAATTAGAAATTTACAGGAAATCAATATCAGGTAAGTAGGGGGTCTACCCAACACGGAAAAACATGGCAAGGGGTCTACGACACAAAAAAGTTTGGGGAACTCTGGTCTACATGGGAAACTTCTGTGTAAGTGCTGGGCAATTGCCAAAAGGCGTTCTACCGGCAACTACGCTTTATCTCCATGGGGTTTCTGGGGATTGGACTTGCCCCCATACGCCCCATGGAGAAGGGTGTCAGGCCTGAACTGCGATCCCCTTTCCGACGTGCCGAGGGCGGACTACTCTATATTCGGACGCCCTCGGCCGCGACCAACCCATGTCACACTAACCTATCATTACTAACCTACTATCACACTCACACAATAAAGACATTCAACCCTTAAATACATTCACACATTTTCGCGAAGGTCCAGGGGCGGACTACTTAATATTCGTTTCCCCTGGAGCATTCCCTACACTACCTATTCCTACTAACACAACACACATAAACACTAACGCGCACATACATATTCCCCACAAACCTGTAAATGGAAAACAATGATAATTGTGCTTTGAGCATTGCCTGTGGCGTTGGAGAGGGTACCTAGCCTCACAGCCTCTACCCCTCTCCAGCCAGCACCAATCATCTCTCTAGGGGAATTTCCAGTAAAACCATAGTCCCCACGAGGTCAATCCATGGCTTCACGTCTGACAGCGCCACGCCCTAAAGGCTCCATGCTGCTGGCCGCAGGCAGAAGCCCCCGTGGTACCCATTCTACGTGGCTGCACCTTGAGCAGCCTACGGATCTGAATGGGTGGCAGGCCCCGGTGCCGGAATTGTCGAGAGGCGTTCTACCGGCACCTTCGCTTTATCTCCATGGGGTTCCTGGGGATTGTACTTGCCCCCATACGCCCCATGGAGAAGGGAGTCAGGCCGTCTTTTCAGCCTGAACTGCGACCCCCTTTCCGACGTGCCGAGGGCGGACTACTTGATATTCGGCTGCCCCCAACCAAGCCCCACCCTACTCACTCTAACCTAACTACACACTCACACCATAAATACATTCACACATTTCCCAAAGGTCCAGGGGCAGACTACTCGACATTCCTTCCCCCTGGAGCGTTCCCTACACTACCTATTCCTACCAACATACATATACATTCTCAACACATTCACTCATATATACATTCAGCCCCTAAATACATTCACACCAGTGGTCCATGGATGGGCTACTTGATAATCGACCATCCCAGCACCGCTCATACACGACCACACAAAACAACCGAACACACTATACCCTTGCTCCCGAGGCCCTCCGCACATTTCCCCACAACCTAACCTCTTCCCTATTCCTTAAAACCTTTTCCCCAAACCATTTCCACCATACAAAACTCCCCTGTTCCTTTACCATCCCTCTGTCTTCCCATTCCTAATACCTCATTCCTTGCCCTATTCTTTTCCAGCTGGTAGTTCACACAGTGGAATACGTGGTGTTCCACTGTATCCAGCTCACCACACTCACACAGCCAGTCCATCACCAACCTGAGCCCATGGAGCTACGGGTCCATTTTTTTTTTTTTTTTTTTTACCCGAGGGCGTGTGGGACAAGTCCCTTTGTCACTGCGGCCACATATGGGCCTATTGTGACACTGGCCCTTTCTTAGTAGAAGGCGTCGTACATACCCGCCCCCCTTAGGAAGCCGAGTATGTCCTTCACCGCAGAATCCGCTATGGTTTGGGGTTCAGTGGTCCCCTGACCGAAGTATTCAAAGCGTTTTGCTGCCAGAGCAGGGCATTTACATAGGATATGCTCTGCTGTCTCATCCTCCTCACCGCAGAGTCTGCATTCCACCGCCTCTGAGATGCCCATCTTGTTGAGGTGATATCTGAGTGGGCAGTGCCCGGTGAGGAAGCTTATCAGTACTCTCAGATCTTGTCTGGAGAGTGTCAGCATCGCCTTAGCTCTTTGACAGGAAGGCGTGACAAGCCTTTTTGCCTGTCGTAGTCGTGGCTGGCGATGCCAATGGGCGCCATTTTCCTGTATCTCCCATCGAGCAACCAGACGGTTTAGGTGACTTTTCGTCAATCCCACGTGTGGCTCAGGCCCGATGGGTAGGGTTTCTGTACCCCTTTTCGCAAGGCGGTCAGCCTTTTCATTGCCCTCATGCCCCCTGTGAGCCGGCACCCAAATGAGGGAGAGCCTGTTACGGGCGCCGAGCTACGGGTCCATGGTGACAATGGAATGGTACGAGATCAAGCCCACTAGAACGTTGATATTCGGGCGCCCGACCCACCCCTCTCACACTAACCTATAATTACTAACCTACTATCACACTCACACAATAAATACATTCAACCCTTAAATACATTCACACATTCTCTCGAAGGTCTGGGAGCGGACTACTCGGTATTCGTCCCCCTTGGAACCTTCCCTACACTACCTATTCCTACTAACACACATACACATTCGCAACTAACTTCTAAATGGAAAACAGCGAAATCACAGTAAATATTGTGAGGTAAATTCCTAACGCTCGAAGGAACTGGTGGGACGATATAACGGTAATTAACGTTTCTCGCCACCCTGCGCTCATTCCCTCCTCATTGACTCCTGCCTCACTCCAAACACCCGTCAGTTCGACTCGTTACGTCTAGCCAATTGCCTAGCGCCGCCTAGAAAATGTCAAATTTCGTCGTTCCGATGTAGAGAGTCGTGTTTCGTATCGTTTACAAGGATTTTTCGATGCCGAACAGGATAGGTCTCGGAGGTGCTCTACCAACATGGTCGTTTCCCGAACTGTTGATATAGCCACGTTATATTCTTGATATTTGCCGACGGATTGGATAGAATAGGCCACATTATGCCGCAGTAATCATCAGTAAACCGTAGAGTAATCATTTGAACTGTTTTTACTTTCCGCTACCCGAAGGGAAGGAAAGTATAGTAATCGGCCCAAAAAAAAAAAATTTGGGTTTTCTTCAGATCTTTACGTTTCAGACCCTACTGAGGGTCTAAAAAACCTAATTTCGGCGCGTGGTCCGTGTGTATGTGTGTGTGTGTGTCTGTCTGTCTGTAGTTCGATTTGCGGGAGAACGGCTGATCCGATTGAGCTGGTTCTTTTTTTGTTTTGTTCGTTATTTTTTGTACACACCAAAATAAGGTTATGGACGATTTCGGCCGATGAGAAGGGGGGGTGGGGGACGAAAATGTACCAAAAACTAGGGTTTTTCGCATTTTTCTCAAAACCGGCTCTAACGATTTTGATTAAACTTTCAAATTATCTTCTACTAATCAATACCTAACTTTTCTTCTCTATACATATCTCCATGAAAATACGGTGAACGGAGATATGGGCCCCCGAAGCAAAAATAGGTTTTTTACGATTTTTGGTAAAACGGCTTCAGCGATTTTCACCAAACTCACAGGATGTTTTAAAATAGTTAATACCTACATATTCTTCTCAATAAATGTTCCTGTGACGGTCTATTGAACAGAGATAAAAATCAAAATGTGTCGAAAATAACGTTTTTTCTAACATTTCCGTAAATTCCAGGGTAACTTTTTCACCAGATGTGATAAATCTTAATGGAGTGTCTTTAAGTTACCCATAGCCACATTTCGTTCTCCATAATTATTTCTGTATATATATGTGGAACGGAGATATAAGCCAAATTAACTCAGAAAAGGAGATTTGTCGAATATTAATTTATCGGTATTCCAATTTCCTCAAAAACGGCTCTAACGATTTTGATCAAACTTTCGGAGTACTCTCAGCTAATAGTCCCTACACTTTGTTCTCCGTAAATGTTCCTGTAAAAATGCGTTAAACGAAGATATAGCGCCCGCAAATGTAGGTGGTGTTCGAAATTACGGGGGTGGCGGAAAGTTGTGTGTTGCTACGCACCAGATATTTTGTCTATTTATTGTGCATATTCTTCGAATCCACTGTTCTTGGTTAATTATTCATTCTGAGTAATAACCCTATTTTTGCGCTCAGGAACATTCCCCCCACCCCCCACCACCACCCACCACCGTCTCAAAATATGATACATCGGGATTCTAAATCTGCAATATCGTTTTGTGCCTTTAACGCGGTCTAAAAAATTCGTTATTCGGCCCTATTTCGATTCCATTTGGCAGTTCTATCGCAAATACGGCGTGTTTGGTATCGTTTTCAAGGTATTTTTAGATTCTGGGTCAAACGGGACGCTTATTGCGAAATTACAGTAATTATAGTGAGCCGAAGTCTACTAATTGAAAGAACTCGCGGGTCGCTAATCGTTTCATCATTTGTACTCCCTTCCTCTCGTCTCATCAAAACCGCCCGCCCGCCCTTTCGATTTGCCACGTCGTGCCAATTGCCTACTGGCGCCTGGAATATTTAGTTTTCGTCGTTCATGTCAGGTCATGTTTAGTATCGATTACTGGTATTTTTCGACGTTGAATCGAATGGGATGCGTCTAACAGGTATGATACTAAGTCAAGCTGTGCAAGAGTTGCGTAATACTCGTAATTTGCAGCGTTTTTTTTTCATTTCGGGGAGGCAAAAAAAGTTCGAAAGTTGTCGGTGATTAATATTTTGCGTCGCTTCCCTCCGTGCTTCCTTATATAAGTATACATGAAGTACACATACGTGATTTTGCAATGCGCACTCACGTATTTTTTCTCAAACCCCCTCTTACGATCTTATTACATTTTTACATCAGCAATACCGCAAAATTCCCATACGCGGGAATATGACTAGAGCAACATAATAAATTACCAATTATTTCGACAAAAATCGCTTTTAACGGAGTTTCGGTTTATTATTCATTTTACATAATGAATGTGGGAGAATTTTTTATAACACCCCCCCCTCCCCTTCACAATATAATAAATTACATTTCAGGGCATCGACGATTCCAAATTTGCAATGTCCGTCCGCCGTCCGGGCCATATGTTGCTCTTAACGCGAACTAATGAATTCGTTCTTTTGCACAAAAATATCATTTGGTATCCAATTGTGCCCGTCTGCTCGGCAATTCGATCAGACGAAGGCCACGGTTATTATAGGCCAAAAATTGTTAGAAAAATGAACAAAACGCCATTTTGGCAGTATTTTTAGATCTTGGGTCGAATGAATCGAATCTCAACAGGTCTGCGACTGCGTCTAGACCGCAAAAACAACGAAATCACAGTATAGTGAGCCCAATTGAAAGAACTCGCGAAAGTAATCTTTTCGTGACTCCTCTCGTCTCATTAAAACCGCCCGCCAGCTCGACGTCGTGCCAATTTTTTTTTTTTTAATATAAAATTTGCATTTATTTAGTATATAGAGAAAAAAGTAAAGAATAAAATTACCTGTACTACTCCCCACTATAAGCATAGCTTGTGCTGAGGGGAGGAGTTACAGACAAGGAGTGCAATTAACGAGAAAAAAAAGAAGATAAATTGGCGGTGCAATTTCAAGTGAAACTTAGAATAAAAGAAAAAAGTTATTTTTATCATTGTGAATTAAAAAACAAAAAAACTAAACACGATAATATTTTATGAGGGTCGGCCTTACTTAAAGTAATTTTTTAATCTTTTCTTAAAAACAGTCAGTGATGAGAACGAGCGAAGGTGAACAGGCAAACTATAATAGAGCTTTATTCCTCGAAAATCATAAACAAGTTGCTCACGAGTTGTACTACGAAAAGGCAGCAAGATCAGTGTTTGGTTTGAGCCCCGAGTCACGCACTTTACTATAAAGGGAAGCTCACCGTTTTGTCCCCTCCTCAAATACCTTAATAATGACGCGCTTACAGTTCCGGAATTTTAGGGCTGCTCGTACTCATTTCCGAACGAGCACAATAAATTTCGGAACTGTAATCTCTACCGCTTCCTGCAGCCGTAAATTGTTGTTTGACCAAGTTCAAATGAACTAAAAGATAAATGAATTGAGTAAGTGGTAAATTGACACGAGTGAATTGACGTAGAGCTGAGGAAAGTTGTGTGTTGCAACGCACCAGATATTTTTTAAACATTCTAGTAACATTTCAGCGGAGTTTAAAAGGAAAGAAAGTAAAAAACCGCGCTAAAACCGATTTTCGTAGACAATTTTGGTAATTTATTGAGCTGCTCTCGTCATTTTCCCACCGATGGGAATTTTATGGGATAATGGCCTTATTGAGAGCCATCAATATAAAAAATCTAATCAAAATCGTTATAGCCGCTTTTGAGAAAAAAAATATTTGGTGTTGTGATCACCATGATAACTGTAGTTAACTTTCGGTGGATTTTGCTCATATCCTTATTTTGGCGTCACATCGTAACCTGCGGGCTAGATGTCAAGTTTGAGGTGATTTGGTTCGGTTGTTTTCTCTAAAAACCGCTCTAAAATCGATTATGTCGAAAATATTGGTAATTTATTGTGCTGCTCTCGTCATTTTCCCACAAATAGGAATTTTATGGAACAGTTGCTTTATTGGGAGTTACCAATATAAAAAATTTAATCAAAATCGTTAGAGTCGTTTTTGAGAAAAAAAAAAATTGGTATTTGGATTACTATGATAACTATAGTTGACTTTCGGTGGATTTTGTTCATACCCTCATTTTGGCTTCCCATGGTAACCTGCGGGATAGATATCAAGTTTGAGCTGATTTGATGCGGTGGTTTTCTCTAAAAACTGTTCAAGAGCAGCACAATAAATTATCAAAATTTTCGACAAAAATCGACGGTTTTAGCGCGGGTTTATCCTTATAAACCCCGCTGGAATGTTACTAGAATGCTAAAAATTTTTGTTGTAGTAGTCCAATCTAATCCCTATAGGTTGAGCGTTCAAAAACGCTCATAAGATATGAGTGGGTCACTCCAGAAATTCCTGAATTTCAACTAGCGCCGTTCCGCTTAATTCCAGTTTTAACAGTTTTTACTCGATAACTCTACAAAAGTAATTATTATCCTCTTCAAAAAATGTTTTAGCATTTTTAGCCCCATTAATTCTGTGTGTACCAGTTGTTCAATAATGGTCAGGGAATGAGTACGAGCAGCGCAATAAATTTGGGAACTGTAAGCACTACCGCTGTCTGCCAATGACGTTTGACCACGTTCAAATGAACAGAATAGAAAATAGATTAAATTAGAGCAAAAGCCATGTAAACCACCAGTTATTTTCTTTGTAAACCCCGTTCTCATAGTTTTTACTGGTTGAACGCGATCCTTCTCAAAACAATCAGGTGCTCCGCATCCCAAAACTTTCCTTAGCTCTTCATAAATTGAGTGATTTTCACGACTTTCGCCGCTGATTCAATTTATTTTTCACTCATCCTCTTGAACCTGATGTAAACTGTTCGCTCAATAATTGTTGTGGCACAAGTAGGAGCGGCTCAATAAATTCCAAAACAATAAGAACTTCCCGCTAATACGTTGTTATAAACAGAATGAAAAACAGATGATTAGTCGATGGAGTCAAGAGAATCACTGAATGCACGTGGGGCCAATGAAAGAGGTGTGATGCGTCGCAACGGTTATTTGAAGTATTTTTCCTACAATTCCAGAACGGTTAACACAAACCTTTTCAAAATAATAATTTTATTAGCCCCATAAATTACCGATATGTTCCACGAGGTGGACTGCAATGTGAGCAGCATGTTGCACATCCGAATGATGCGTGATAGCAAATTATATTATGCACAATCGTAATAATCATAATTAACTTATAACCGAATTACATTCACGAGCTAGCGGATCTGGAAAAATTGAACAACAGGTTTTTATCGGCACAAATCTTGTCTTTATCAACATGCGTCGTCGATCGACGTCGTAGTCGCGTCGAATTTACATCTTTCTATAAAGAAGCCGATATAAAACAAACCTTTTTGCGGTTTTTGAATTTCGGCCACCGCTTAGACAAGTTTAATTGCATAAAAAAACCGGTACATAAATAACCTATTGAAAGTTTTTAGCCGTATATTGTGTCTTATTTGCCCCCACGCGATGCGCCGTTTGATCTTTTCGTCGTGTTTATTTTTCTTGTTTGTTTCTCATTAGGTCGCTCCATTGTGTTCCGCTTGTGTATTAGAGGTAGAGCCGCCTGTTAAATCGTTGAACAATCGATCTGCCCTACCACTGCAGTGGCTGTCCGTCAATCTTCACAGGTAAATGAGCTCGAGAACATTTTGACTATTAACGCCCCGTTGAAAATTAAGGGCAGGCAGGGGAGGCTAAATTATTCCCGTACTGCATGTTCATTTAAACGGTTCAAATTGCGACTTCGTTAACTAAATTCGCCGTTGTATGATAATATAGGGCGAAGATTATTTTACACGCTCAGAACATGAAGGTGGATTGACAAAAATCGGTTTTATAATATTTTTCCCGCTTAAATCACCAAGTCGCGTCTGACTTTCTTCGAACAGAACGAAATATTGAGCTCGGAACGAATTTTCGTACGTTTCGGGGTTGTTTGAACGCAGAAATGTTACCATTTTTCTTCTTTTTTTAATTTGGGCCCGTTAATTCTTTTTCCTCGGTTCGTCCTTTTTGAGGTTATTACATTAGTGAGGTTATCGGCTTCATCGATCAATTGTAAGGAGTTAGGGAGAAGCTCTCTTGGCAGTTTTATTCAAAACGGCCGTACTTATCGGGGGAAGAGAACGATAACTAGTTTTTCGACTCAGTAAGCACTATTAAAAATATCTGGTGCGTTGCAACACACAACTTTCCTTAGCTCTACGTCAATTCACTTTGTACATGGCTAATTCTATTTAATCGATTCATTTATCACTCAGTTCCTTTGAACTTGGTCAAACAACACTTCACAGCAGCAGGAAAGGTAGCGCCTACTGTTCTGGAATTTATTATGCTGCTGGTACTCATTGCAGGACCATTATTGAGCAATTGGTACACAGATAATTAATGCGGCTGTAAACACACATTTTTTGAAGAAGGATAGTAATAACTTTTGCAGAGTTATTGGGTAAAAACGTTTAGAAATGGTAGTAAGCGAAACGGCAGTAGTTGTAATTCAGGAATTTCTGGAGTGACCCCCATGTATCTCATGAACGTTTTTAAACACTCACCCTTTAGGTATTGGATTGGACTACAATTCCAATTTTTATTAACATTCTACTAACATTCCAGCGGAGTTTATAAGGAAAAAACTGTGCTAAAAACGCTTTTCGTCGAAAATTTTGATAATTTATTGTGCTGCTCTCGTCATTTTCCCACCAATGGGAGTTTTATGGTATAGTTGCCTTATTGACAGCTATCAATATATACAATTCAATCAAAATCGTTAGAGCCGTTTTTTAGTTAAAAAGTTGGTGTTTTGATCACTATGATAACTATAGTTAACTTTCGGTGGATTTTGCCCACACCCTTATTTTTGCGTCCCATGGTAACCTGTAGGCTTGACATCAAGTTTCAGCTGATTTCGTTCAGTTGTGTTATCTAAAAACCGCGCTAAAATCGATTTCGTCGAAGGTTTTGGTAATTTATTGTGCTGCTCTCGTCATTTTCCCACAAATGAGAATTTTATGGTGTAGTTGTCATATTGGGAGCTATCAATATAAAAAATTTAATCAAAATCGTTAGAGCCGTTTTTGAGAAAAAAAATATTTGGTGTTTTGATCACTATGATAACTATAGTTCAATTTCGATGGATTTTGTTCAAACCCTTATTTTGGCGTTCCATAGTAACCTGCAGGCGAGATATTAAGTTTGAAAGGATTTGATACGGTGGTTCTCTCTAAAAATCGTTCACACACACACAGACCATTTTCCCAAATAGTGTTTTTCGGACTCAGGAGTGTCTGAAACGTAAAGATCTGAAGAGAACTCAAAATTTTTTTTTCAGCCGATTATAGAACTTTCCTTTCTACTTTGTAGAGCCAAGGAAAGTAAAAATATTTACGGCTAGGTATTCGAGTTTTAAAAAATTTATGGAGAACACAATTTAGGTACAAGTTAGATGAGTGTTCCCCAATGTTAGCCGTTTATTGCCATTGAGAAAAATGATTAATTGAATGTTCGGCAAATTTTATTTTCCTGTCTATTCAACCGATGTCTCAGAAATTGTTGCGGGAAATGAAATTGGCGTGTTCAGGCATCTCCCAGGTTGATCAAATTCAGTTACTGCGATAATTTCAAAAATGTCAAAAAGAAAACAGCTTTGCCGCGACAGCTTGTCAATTTGACGAGAATCGTTGCAGCAGTTCGATTCTCTTCGTTTCATTGACTTATACCTCCGTTCAACATTTTTGTACGGAAATATTTACACAGATACTTAGCTACTGACAAGTGGAGAGTAATTGTAAAGTTCAATGAACGACAAGGTTTGAAAAAAACGCAAAAATTCCCCGTTTTTGGTATATTTTGGTCTTCCCGTGGAAAGACATTGCGCGCACTCACAGACGTAAGGTTTTTGGAATTAGTATAACTCATATGAAGACCTGCGAGAAAACTTGACTTCTTTTAGACTATTGCAATACGTTCCTCGCCCTTCAAGGGAGTGGAAAGTTTTTTTAAAAAAATAACGCGATAACGAAGCTACAGACCAAAAAACGTACAGTCGGCTTTTTACTTTTTGCAGCCCTAAACGTAATAAAATTATAGTAATCGCGCTAGAAAACACGCAATATTTGATGAAATCGAGGCCAACTGAATCGAACAGCTCTAACGATTTACGTTACGAACTAAAACTACGTTAATACCTGAATAACGTAGTGCACGTGGTGCGTACGTAAGTGCACCTTCGACCGTTGAGTGTTCACGCTTCCCCCAGATTGATCAAATTCAGTTACTGCGATAATTTCAAAAAGGTTAAAAAAACACCTTTGCCGCGACAGCTTGTTAATTTGACGAGAATCGTTGCAGCAGTTCGATTCTTTTCGTTTCATTGACTTATACCTCCGTTCAACGTCTTTGTACAGAAATATTTACAGATGGTTAGACTAGTGGAGAGTAATTTGAAAGTTTAATGAACGACAAGGTTTGAAAAAAACGCGAAAATCCCCTGGTTTTGGTATATCTTGGTCTTCCCGTGGCTAAACATTGCGCGCACTCACAGACGTAAGGTTTTTGGAAGGTTTTCTTTTAGACGATTGCAATACGTTCCTCGCCCTTCAAGGGAGTGGACATTAAAAAAAAAAAAAGCCATAACGTCGGCTTTTTACTTTTTGCAGCCCTAAACTTAATTAAAGCATAGTAATCGCGCTAGAAATTTGCTGAAGTCGAGGCCAACCGAATCAAACAGCTCTAACGATTATGACTAAATCGCTCGTACGGACAGCTCCAAATGACGCGACAACTACGATAAAAATTCTCTTAATTTTAAGTGAATTCAGAAAATCAGACATATGCGGCTCAAGCAGATTTAGTCATAAATCCCGCTCATACGATACTAGCGTTCTCATGAAAAAATCAGGGAGATAGTCTGATATACGATGGAGGTTTAATTACGTTCATGAAGAGCATCCCTCGAAATCCTAGAATTCAAACCACCACTTTTCTTGACCGTTTCTAGCGGGGTTTTACCCGATAATTTCCAAAACCTTGAATTGCTGATTGCTCAAGTAGGTGTAAGTAGGAGTCAATAAATTCTACAACTTTTAGAGCTGACGAACTGAATGGAAAATTGATGTTATTAGAAGCGAAATCCACGAAAATCGCTGGATGTGACGCTTACTGTTATTCTTCGTAGGAGTGAAAACAAGTTCATGAGCAGTTTCCGTTGAGAGAGAGGGCGGTGAGTGGACATGTCCCACGACGACCATTTTAAAAAACGGTGTCAACTATTTTAATAAAACTCTTTTATTAAGTTATTTAAAAACTCAACGTGGTTTTTAAGAATCAATACCTAAATTTGCTTCTCAATGAAAATTACTGTGAGCACTACGTGAGCGTGAGAAGATATTTTTTTCCGCTATTTGCAATAAGGGTTTTGGTCAAACTAAATTCAAACTCAGCTTCAAGACAACAAAATCAAACTCAGCTTTGGTCAATAAACCTAAATACGTTTTCAAATTGTACTATATATGCCCAACTGATGTTTTGTAGCAACCTATACGCGCGTTAAGTTCCGTACAAAATATTTCTCCAACCATCCACTGTAAACCGAAATACGAAGGAAAATCGAGCGTGTCGAACCTTGGCCGTTCCTTGGGCGAATTTTCTCAAAAGCGGACGACAGTACTAATTCAACTGTCCGATTCCATCTCGATAACGAGCGGCGCGTAGGAACACACAACTTTCCGCCACCCCTTTAAGTTCGAACACCACCTAAATATGCGGGCGCCATCTTCGTTCAAAGCACTTCTACAGAAACATTTATCGAGTACAAAATGTAGGGACTAGTTAGCTGAGAGTACTCCGTAAGTTTGATCGAAATCGTTAGAGCCGTTTTTGAGAAAATTGGAATACCGCTAAATTAATATTCGACAAATATCCTTTTCTAAGTTAACTTGGCTTATATCTCCATTCAAATATATATACAGAAATAATTGTAGAGAATGAAATGTGGGTACGGGTGATTGAAAGACACTCTGGACGATTGATCGACTTTGGCGAAGCAGTTACGGCAGAATTTACGGAAATGTTCGAAAAAACGTTATTTTGGACACATTTTCATTTTTATCTCTGCTCAATGGACTTTCAGAGGAACATTTATTGAGAACAAAACGAAGGTATCAACTATTCAAAAACATCCTGAGAGTTTGGTGAAAATCTTTGAAGTCGTTTTGCCAAAAAGCGTAAAAAACCTATTTTGGCTTCATAGGCCTATATCCCCGTTCACCGTATCTTCATGGAAATATGTATGGAGAAGAAAAGTTAGGTATTGATTAGTAAAAGATAATTTGAAAGTTTAATCAAAATCGTTGGAGCTGTTTTCGAGAGAAATGCAAAAACCCTTAGTTTTTGGTACATTTTCGTCCCCCCCTTCCCTTTCCCATCGGCCGAAATCGTCCATAACCTTATTTAGGTGTCTACAAAAAATAACAAACAAAACAAAAAAAGAACCAGCTCAATCGGATCAGCCGTCGGGTTGCGGAAAGTAAAAACTTGCGTGGAAACATGGTCGAGGGGAGACATCGCCTGTACAGTGAGCTTGTCGTCGAATTGCGAGTGAGGAAAGTTGTGCGATTTCGCGTTGTTCTACTACGTTAATACCTAAATATTTTGCACGTAAGTGGGCCTTCGACCGTTGAATGGAGACGACGGCCAAATTGTACGAAAAATCGTATTGTTTAAGTGTACCAAAGTGTTCGAATCCTCCCCTCGTAAATTCGAAACTGAATTAGGTCCTAACTGAACCATTTGTTTAGCCTTTGCGCGTTAAAAGTGCGTTTTCCACACTTTTTCAAAAACAGTTCAATTGTTCTCTAGCCCGAGTACTTTAGGTAACTACTAAGCACGTTTTGAACGTGAACAGATAAATTGAGTATAGTTGTAGGCGCGCGGGTTTGAGAAAACAACATATTTTTATGAGAACTACGTTCTAGTGCTCGGCTTCTATATCCGTTCATTAGGCCGCTCGAGTTATTTTTTCATTCGCCAATGGTTTACCGCGTACGTTCTGGCTAAATGAACCTCAATTGGCAACGAGCAAGCTATCGAGAGTAAACCTCGTAATAAACCTCACGTTAGCCCCTTTAAATTAAAATTCTGGTTAGGCGGAATTGTGGATTTTTGAGCGATGGAGCTGTCAGTTCTTCAGTAGTTCACTGCTCCTTTGTGGTGTGTACTGAAGGCAGTTCTCAAGTTTATGTTCGTACAAGAAACATCAGGGGGCTTGCTGTAGCAACAATCACGTGATGGAATATTCCATGAGATTGCCTCGCTGCTCTCTTGGTTGATATTTTTGAACATTTTGACAGCGCCATTAAATATTATTTGAGCTCTTTCACAATTTTTGTAGACTCGTGAGAAAATTACGACAGATATTACTTATTTAATCAGACTTCCATGATTTTTGGACTTTCATTAGCTCGACGAAGTAGGATGGAACATTATAAAGTTGGCAGATAATATCTCATACCACACAACATTAGCAATTATTGTCTCATCTACTTATAAAACCTATTTTATACTTGGCTCATTTGAAGCTGGTGAGAAACCGCACATTTTTAAGTAAAATTCCACGTCCGCGTCCACTTTGGGTCTCTTCTTTCGGAGCAATGGGTCGAAGAACACAGAGATCCTGCTCCAGTTGTCTGGACTGCTGATCATAGTGGCCACCACTGTGTCAGGGCTTATCTCCCCGACACAGTCCGTGAGGTGCGGCCTCTCATTCCCCCCAGTGGCAGCACTGGGAGAAGCGCACAGTACACCCACCTCGCCTCCTGCACCTTACTTAAGTGGCACAGGTACGCATGGAACATGTCATGGCCTGTTAGCTTTTGGGTGAGATAGTAGCTCACCTCACCATGTTGACGCTGCAGTCATGGCCTTATTTCTCCGATCAGCTGTACTGGAGGATAGAATGAGCTACAAACCATACCTCCTCCTACTCGGCGTCAGGCCACTGACCAGTAGCCTGCTGAGTTGAGCCACCGTGGCTGCCCCCATAGTCGTGGAGTGCAGGATCTGCTACTGTGTCTGAGCCTTAGGTGCCGGTAGAACGCCTCTCGGCAATTCTGGCCCCGAGGCTTGCCACCCATTCAGGTCCTTAGGCTGCTCAAGGTGCAGCCACATAGAAAGAGTACCACGGGGGCTTCAGCCTGTGGCCAGGGCAGCGTGGAGCCTTTAAGGCGTGGCGCTGTGAAGCCGTGGGATTGGCCTCGTGGTTTCACTGGGAATCCCCCCTGTGTAGGCTGCGAAGCTAGGTACCCTCTCCAACGCAACAGGCAATACCCAAAGCACACCTACCATTGTGTCTGAGCCCGCTGTCTAACATTAAACCGAGATAGCAGGCGGCTGGCTTTGTGAAAACCTCCTCGTCGTCATCCACTAACTCGATACAATTGTGGAGATCTGGCCTAAGCGATGGAAGTTCAATAATAGTTATGAAGTAATTAGGAATATTCCTAGAAACTCCAAAGTGCAAACTACCGTCGCCTTTTTGTGTAACAGTTTTTTGTAGTTTCGCGCAACAACTTCAGGCCTCCCCAAAAACAACGATATGACAGTTCCTGGGTTATCTTTACCCTAGTAACATCAGTTTCAATGAGAACGTTGTACATTCATTTCGAGTAGTTTCTTGGATTTTCTGTCAACTCTTGTATGTCACAGCAGTACGCTTTTGTACTGCCAACTCCCTTACACGAGCTTTGCAATGGGGCTCAACAGTAGGTTCCACGTTGTCGGCATGTTGAATTGTTCAATATTAATAAGAGCGAGTGCACGTAACAGGGTGGGGTGAGCAATGTCTTTACGTGTACCAATCTGAAATTGTCGCAACACGCCATATTTTCTTCTGTTAATTGGATTCAAAAGTGCGATCGGGAAGGAGCGGTGTTTTGAAAGGGAGCCAAATAGACAATATCTCTGGAAAATCTGGGCTATTGAAATTATGCGACAGTATAGAGCCGCTTGACTCAAAGAACAATAGAAGGCTTCCAGTTCGTAAAAATAAAAACCTAATTGTTCCGATTGAATGAGAAGAAAAAAACAAAACAGATGACGAAATAATGCGACAAACGTACAATCAACAGTTAATCAAACCTCGTTCGTTCGATAGATGAAAAATAGGACGGTAATTAGCTCTTTGATCTAACTTGAGGAAGGAAAATTTGTAGGAAACTCGACACACCGTTGGAATGGCCATCATATGTTTGCACAGCTCAATTAGGCCGCCTCGCCAATCCTCCACTCGGTTGGAAGATTAAAATCGACCTAAGTTTCATGAAAAAGTATTGACTGTCGAAGGAGTATATTTCATTTGACGTTCTAAAGCCGTGCCTTGCCAGGCATTTCTTGAAGCATGACATAACAGACGGCCGGTAGACAATTTGCCTCATTCCTCCTTCCCCATTTTAATTCAATTTCGTAATCCATCAATGTTGTAGTATTAAATTTTTTTTAAATTGTTCCAGACGAACCTATTTTTGAGGTTAAACAAGATGAAGTGCTTGGGGTTTGTCCTCTTGGCTATTGTGGCGGTGACTTGTATAGAAGCACACGGTCAGCGTGGTAAGTGACCCTCCTATTCATTGTTACAGTTTTTAATTTATGATGTTGAACCATTGGGTTGTGTGAGGTAGTCATAACTACGCTCAATATCATACCGCATTGGTAAAAAATATAAAAACCTATACTTATCAGGACTTTGAATCGAATAATTTGGTTTTCTTTTACCACACTGACTACACAATGTGATTCCTCGTCATTGGGTCGGCGACACCAGAACGAAAACGCTGCAAATTATTACACAATGGTTTATTATTCTCATGAACAGCTTGACCTTGTATTACTGCTCCGAGACCCATTCCATTCGATTCAGCGTCGAAAAATACTAGTAAACCATTCGAAACATGACCTGACTACAATGGAATTCTGGAAACTAAATATTTCCCTGGCGCCAGGCGCCCATAAATGTCTGTAGGCATTTAAGATCCGATGTAGGAGTGTGCGTAGGAAGTGGCCCTCACCTTCCTCCCCACATGGCGAGCGGGTGGTTATAATAAGACGGGAGGAAGGGAGGGAGTACTAACGACGAAACGTTGACTTCCGCTGTAGTTCCCGCGAGTTCTTGCAATTAGTTGACTCGGATAATTACTGTAATTTGCCTATACGCAGTTGTACACGTCTAATACTCATTCCATTCGACCCAGGATGTAAAAATACCTTAAAAATGATACGAAACACGGCTTATTTGCGATTATACTGCGTTTCGTTAATTTTTGTTAACCACTTTTTGTCCATAACAACCATGAGCTTCGTCTGATCGGATTGCCGAGATGGCGGGCACAACTAGATACCAAATGGGATTTTTGTGCGAAAGAACGAGTTTTTCAGACCACGTTAAAGGCACAAAACGGCCCGGACGGCGGACGGACATTGTAAATTTGGAATCCCCATGTCTTGAAACGTAAAGTACCAAATTTTGAGAGGGGGTTGTAAAAAATGTTTCTTGACCGAAAACATAGGGTTATTATTCAGAATGAATAATAAACCAAAAGCAGCACTGTCCCTCATTTGTGAGATCTTTTCTAGAAACTATACCTCCTCGTTGTAGGAGAAGGTGCCTGACTCCCATTGTAGGGACCTCCAGTGATTATAGTCTAGCGGTCAAAGACGAAGATGCATTGGATCGAAGCTCGGGATCGCAGTAATTTTTGCCTGAGTCAGCGGGTCTCTAATCACTCTCAAATCCCCCTGTAACAAAATGGAAGTTCCGAACTCCAACACGCTCCTTCATTCCAAGAAAATAAGCGGGCCAGAAGGAAAGATGTTTAAAAAACGTTAAATTAAGAAAATGAATGGTGTGAAGTTCCCGCAAAGAGTGAAATGATGACACGCCTACTACAATATAAAAGAAAAGTAATCGCCCTTTCCTTGTCACCCTCGGGGATTCGCTCTAACTCTCCGAAATCCGCTGTAGTGCGCTCCAGGAGGAACGACTAACAATGTGGGGGGAGATGTACCGCCTGACTCCCATTGTAGACACCTCCAGTGATCGTAGTCTAGTGGTCAAAGACGAAGATGCATTAGATGGAAGCTCGTGATCGCTGTAATTTTTGCCTGAGTCAGCGGTCACTTCCACATCCCCCTGTAACAAAATGGAAGTACTGAACTCCAACATGCTCCTTCATTCCAAGAAAAGAAGAGGGCCAGTTGGAAAAATGTTTAAAAAAACATCAAACGAAGAAAATGAAAGGTGTGAAGTTCCTGCAAGGGTGAAATGATGACGCGCCTACTACAATATGAGCAAAGTAAGCGCCCTTTCCTTGTCACCCTCAGGGATTCGCTCCAACTCTCAAAAATCCGTTCATTGAAGTAGTGCTCTCCAGGAGCAACACTAATGGTGAGAGGGGGGGATGTACCTCCTGACACCCATTGTAGACACCTCCAGTGATCGTAGTCTAGTGGTCAAAGACGAAGATTCATATTGCGACAAACATTGGATCGGAGCTCGGGATCGCTGTAATTTTCGCCCGAGTCGGTCGCTCTCCTAACATTTTCTTGTGCAGGAACTCCGTATATGTACTTACGGTCAGGTATAAGCACTTGAGAGAGTATTATATAATTTAGATCGCACTGATTCGCCCTTTGACCTATCCAGAGTGTGAAGTCAGTTCTAGATGTCAGGAAGATTATGTCGCAGCAACATTGAAGCTTCATGCATCTGTTATTGCACTGGCTTCTCTGGAAACTTCACATCATCGTTATTTCTGAAGAACAAATTTTTTCCAACATCGAAGTCTTAGGACAAAGTGGAACGAACTAGACCTTGCAGGACAGTGACTTCAATGAACAGTTGCATCCTATCAAAAATTTCCCAGTCTGCATACCTTGTACTTTCAAATTGGAGAAAACCAGAAATTACGTTGTGCACCATTGCGGGTTCTACAATAGTGAGCAACAGTCGACCATGACTGCCTCCAAAGAGCCCGTCGCGTTCATTAAAATATAATTCACCTATAAATAACTTTTTCCGACTTTCCACAAACTTTCGTCCTACTCCCTGTGACCAACAAAATACATCTCCATTTGTGTCGCAAGTTGCTTCCTATGACGATGTAATTTGAAATAATGTAACTCTTTTTTTATGTTCGCATGCGTCACCAAATTAAATAATCGATTTCGCAGGTAAGGGCGGAGACTCATTTGCAGCCACGTACAGCAAACATAAGAACAGTTGCGCATGCCAAGAGCTATCATGCTTATGCTGCTTCAACATCCCAACATTGGACTTCAAAAGTGAGTAATTTTTTATTTTTTTATTCGATGATAATGATTATTCTTAAACCACGTTTGTTGAGAGTGTATGGAATGCGCCCTATTCCTAAGTGGATTCCCCAAGACTCATTCCTCATTCGACCCTCGTCATTGTGCTCACTTCCACGCCCTGCCCAGCACTACTCCTTCCATGTTTCAACTGAGCTGGTTCTTTCCTCTAACAGAATCCCTTTGGCATGGTGAGTTCATACTGGTTAGCTTTTGGCAGCGAGTAGGCTAATGCGAGTTGTGCTTCGAATGTCTTGTACCAAAGTAACAGACGGAAGTGTAAACTTGATAGTGGGTACTAGGCTTAGGCGTCAGAGTATTACCCTCCAAGACTCTAAATCTATTGATTATAATGATCGCATTGTCGGTTTTTTATACCCGAGTCCGTTTGTCACCGTGGCGTCACTTTGGGCCTATCGGCTTATTGTGACGATAACCCTTACCTAATAAAAGACGTGGTACGTACGAGGCTTTTGAACAGAACACATGTAGAGGATGACTCAGACATAATACGTTACACAGATGGATCGAAGGACCAAATACATGGCAACGCGGGCTTGGGTATTTACATCCCTGCAATAGATTGGAAAGAATCCAGATCACTAGGTACCAATACAACGGTCTTCCAGAGTGAACTGTTAGCAATCAACCACTGTATCGACAAATTGATGACATTGAACATCAGAAATAAGACAATAACAATTTACACAGACAACCAATCGTCAATAGAAACGCTGGCCAATCCAATAGTTAGGAGCCTACTAGTTGAGAACACGAATAACAAGGGGAAAGAACTTGCACAGAGAGGAAATACCTTGATGGTGAAATGGATTCCGGGACACAGTGGATACAGGGGATACAGTGGGAATGAAAGAGCGGACATACTGGCCAAAGAGGGGTCGACCAATCACTTCTATGGACCAGAACCCTATACGGCAGTTACAATGGCATCAGTCAAGAAGGCCATAAATAATACCCTATGGGGTAGAGTTAACAACGACATGGACAATAACAGAGGTCTTGAATTCGCCAAGCGCACAGGGACCACGAGTTACAACAAAGTAAAAACGGAATGGGCCCTAAAACTAAATAGAATACAATTAAGAAGATTAATCCAGTTAACTGGGCACTACACAGTTCGGAAAACACTATATAGGTATAACCCAACAATTAGGGCTGAATGCTCCTGTAGGGAAATAGAAACGGTTGAGCATTTCATATGTGAATGCCCAATATGGTTTAGAACCAAAATAGAAAGACTTGGAGGACGAACTATAGCTAGGGACGATATACGACGCAACAAATGGAGGAGCATCCTCAAATATGTGGAGGGAACCGGAAGATTCCAGTACCTGTTCTAGGAGCCAAAGCCGGATCCCTTATATAACTTGGGTGATGGGAAATGGGCCCATATGTGGCCACGACTCAGGTCGCTGTTCCCTCGGCTTTGGCTGATGCCCTGCAGTCTCTCTCTCTGGTACGTACGAGCCTCTCATAGGAAGCTGACTCCGCTATGGTTTGGGGTCTATTAAACCCCTGGGAAAAATGTTGAAGCAACTGGCTAGGACAGCAGGGCACTTGGATTAGATGTGCTCTATCGTTTCGTCCACCTCGCTACACAACTGCCTCTGATTTGCATATAAGTGGGCAGTGCCCAGTGAGGAAGCAAGGACCATTGATTCCCGATTCTTGAATAGGACGGCACAATGAGCCTTTTCGCCTCCCTTAGTCGCGACTGACCATGCCTATGGACATGTTTTTTCTGTGTCTCTCCTGTGTGAGGCTCAGGCCCAATCGGTTCTGTGCCTGTATTCACAAAGTAGTCTGCATCATTGCTCTTGTGGCTTCTGTTAGCTAGTACCCAATTATGGAAAAGCCATTATGTGCACTGAGCGCATGAAAACATTCTCATGTCTGGATCTGAATGTGGAGACGGAGATGGCCTTTAAGGCAGCCTGGCTGTCCGAAAATATAAATATCTGCTTACTCTTGAGTCCTTTTGCCTGAACCTCTGCGTGACATATCGTGGTGTACTCTCCCAGCAGCTTGCCATGGCTGAATCTGGGACCTAGGAGGCCTAGACCAGCCTTATCCATCATCACAGAACCATCAGTGTACCACAACAATCCGCCCACCTCAGTTGGAAATGGCCTTCTCTCCCACATTATTTGTGAGTGGATGTAAACGCTCAATGGCAGCTGAATATTCTTTCGCTCTCGGATAATTCCAGTAGAAACGGCTGCTGCCTCTTCCATTTTAAACAATTCACCGCTCTATGGAGTCTGGCCTTTGACTTGGTAGAAACAGTGTTGATCTGCGATAGCCTTACCGCTCGCACGTAGGTGGTCCATTGAATGTGTACGTTGAGAGGTGAGCTATTCAACCAGACTTCAACTGCAGCAGTAGGGCAAGTGTTTCTGACATCTGTGGTTGCAAGGCCTACCTGTCTTGGCAGTTTCTGGAGTTTTCCTTTCCATACTGTGGAGGCATATGAATCACAGGGTCTTATTATCCCATTGTAGAGCCAATCCATCATTTTTGGAAGACGAAGCTGTTCAGCACATGTTCAACATGTCAGTGGATTGCTTGTCTAGTATCACCCCAAGATTTCGTAAGGCCACCCGGGGGGGGGGGGGTTGGAGGAGAGGGGTGCCTGGCCAGGGATCGAAAGAGTCCACTGGTTCTATCCCCGCCTGGCTTGGAAGGCCTCACACACCAACCCGCTTGGCCACTGCACTCCCCGTCTTAGGCTCTTCTCTTTCATCTTGCTGACACTTTCTCCTTCCTTCACACGCGAGTTTTGATATTATGAAGTTAGAAGGTTTCCCGGTAGATGGAGGCAACAAACCCCTGTTACATATCTTCTGTGACATCAGTAACCTAATGGGCCATGCCAATACCAGCCTCCTTGATGTTCGTGATGGGGAGCTATAGCCTTGGCTATGGTAACTGGGCTGCATTCCTCCCAGGGAGCCGAGCGCTAGTGCAAACGCCGTCGTAAAGACCACAGCTGTAAAGAACGTATAACTACAATACAAAAGGAGTTCTGATAGCCTCATGAAATTAACTAATTAATTACTAATAATAACTTAATATTAACATACGTGCTATGTTACTAATATGTGTCAACCTTCGACTTTCTTTTCAGCCTGCATCAGCTTTAATCAAGATGCAAAACAAAGAAACATTCGCGTTGGTGTCAACTTGGAAGGCGTGAGCGTTTTCAACTCTCCTATCGGAAGTAAGCATTTCCTTCAAGTTACATTGTATTGGAGCTATACGCTATTATCACCTTGTCTTAAGCATCGGTCTGTTCTACCTTCCCACAATTCTACAACTCTAGAGTGTGACCTCAAGAAATGAATATAGATAGACCAGAAACGAAGGTCAACGTCAATGAAATGATGTGTTACGTTAAGCCAGAATGCAGGTAGATAAACAACCCCAAGCTATGTTGCTGGTCTTTGTGTGCACGTTCAGGTTTGGTATAAAGCCGGCTCAAAGTCGATGTTTCGAAAAGTGAATTTTTTCGTGCAACTTGCCCTTTTCAATGTCATTATTGAATTACGATGATTCATCTATTAATTTTAGTTCACACGGGCACAACATAGCCCAACTAAGAAATTGTGAACTGACTAGAGTTACACTCTCGAAAAAGGAAATTATTGAACAAATAGTGGAGGTTGTATGACATGAAGTAGCTATGAGGTATGAACAAAACCCTCATGTAGTAGGCCATTTATCATGGCATGGGTAAGGGGAGAACATTTGGCCACCTCCCCATTGTGGGATTTTTCTGTCACTAGTCAAGAGGACTGTGGGAGAATATGCCAGGAGAATGGATCAGGCAGCCTGGAATTCTGCGGGAGTACGGGACTCCAAACGCTTTCTCTCAGAAGAAACACGTGATATAAGGCAGAACCTTCTGTAGATGGAGAGGAAGGACCTAAGGCAGATTGTTGGGATCATCGCCAGGCACTCCAAATGCACCCTCAGTATAGGTGGTGTGGTACGGACGAGGAGACTTCCTACCATGTACTGTCCCACTGCCTGAGACTTGAGGGGTAGCAATTTCTGGTCTTCGGTACTACTTCTCGCAGGGTGGACATCAAAACAACCTGACATTTCTTTGGGGGCTCGGAAGGACCTGTGAGTCATTTGGACTGGCATAATAGGTCGTTTGGCGGCAGTGCATATTCCACCTGAGGGGCAGTCAGAACTCTAATTAAGGCATGAGTAGCTACCACCTTGTTGTCTGGGTTAGCAAACTCACAGTCAATCACGGGAGAGTACTGGCCCAAGACAGCACTCACTGAAGCACTCTAAGCGATCATTAGCCAATCCACCCATTGATTGTGGAGTAAAGTGGACAAGTGGAGAGTGAAAAAAATTATTACACAATGGTTTATTATTCTCATGAACAGCTTGACCAAGTATTACTGCTCCCCCATCCCATTCGATTCAGCATCGAATACTAGTAAACCATACGAAACATGACCTGACTACAATATGGAAACAAAACGTCCGATGATTTTGCTCCGTCGGGTTGGGGAAATGGGACGGGGGCGCTTCGAGCGAGCGAACCCGTTGTGAGTCAAAAGGGGAGAGGCGGCGGTGTCGTTGGGAGGCGAGCGAGCACGGGTGGTTTTTTAATGAGACGGGCGGGGAGGGAGGGAGTACAAACGACGAAACGTTGACTTCCGCTGTAGTACCCGCATTGTACTGCGTTTCTTTAATTTTTTTAACCGTTTTTTGCCCATAACAATCATGGGTTCCGTCTGATCGGATTGCTGAGATGGCGGGCACAAGTATATACCAAATGGGATTTTTGTGCGAAAGAACGAATTTTTTAGACCACGTTAAAGGCACAAAACGGCCCGGACGGCGGACGGACATTGCAAATTTGGAATCTCCATGTC
This sequence comes from Pachypeltis micranthus, assembly GCA_020466155.1. NCBI lineage: Eukaryota > Metazoa > Arthropoda > Insecta > Hemiptera > Miridae > Pachypeltis > Pachypeltis micranthus. Next base: position 10,447,986 of record CM035781.1, on the reverse strand, counting down.
TTGAAACGTAAAGTATCAAATTTTGAGGGGGGGTTGTAAAAAATGTTTCGTGACTGAAAACATAGGGTTATTATTCAAAATGAATGATAAACCAAAAGAGCTTCCCCCACTCTGGGCTAAGGTCCGCATTATCCTCTCCACTGAACGAAAACTTGCCACCCTAAATGAGTGGGCAATAGGTGAATGGTGAGCGGGATGGGATGGTAATCCCCATGAGTGGTATGGGACACTGAGTTTCTTCCCAACATCCGTGAAAGTGGATTGCGACAGACCACTGGACGACCCAGTTCACGACGGGCAAGAGGAACTTTGTTTTCTCTCAAAGACTCTCTTTCCCGCACAACCAGTGCTGAGGAAACAAGAAACCACTTGCTCCTCCACTGTAATTCCTACAACAGCGAACAACGGTTGTTGTAAGAGCTAGCGTTCTTAGCAAGGTTATAAGAAGGTTATGTGAATGAAACGTGGCCACAGTTGATCAGTCCCTTTGCAACTAGCCACTGGCACCCAAGTATATAACTAGATCAGGTCGAAAATCGGATTAAGAACTCCTCACAGATGGTTCCCCAGCGTACCGTACTTTTGGGTGATAACAGAACTTCAGCTCTCCACTGGGAAACTGGCTAAATGACAATTTAGCTACACACCCGCCTGGGTTTGGTGGTTTCTGAGAGTGCCCAGGCTTTTGCATAGTGAAGCTGCAACCTTCATAACATTTGACTGATATTACTCTCTCATGAGGGTTCGGGAACAGTAATTTTGATGAGGAATCGGTGCGCAAAGGTGCAACCAGGCGATGACTTAGAGAAACCCAGTAAAAGAGAGCCTGCAAATCATTGGACTTAAAATCGAACCTGCTCCACTGCCTGCCTGAAGATGGACAAAACGAAGAAACCTGTGCTGATTGACATACACGTGCTAGCGCATCGCAAGGCAAGGCACAAGGGTGTCAGTATCAGCGCATTACCTCATAAAGCCGAGATTATTAGTTCACGAGCAAATACCGACGACGACAGACCAAAATCGAAGATGAAGTGCTTACTCTAACGATTGCTAGACCATTTAAATTGTATAGGTGCAAATAAGAAGTTGCAGACCTTGAGAAGATCACAATAGTTTAAGTTTATCATCGCACCAGTTGATGACAGAGTCACGAATCGCTCGCAATGCACGCACCTCAGAAATGGAGCAGACCTCGTGAAATATCGTTTAATCGTCGGCAAGAAGATTTAAGGAGTTTTAATTGCTGATACGTCGTTAATCAAATTCAGAAAACACTCGGGCCCAATATGAGAACCCTGAAGTACCCCGGAGGTATTTTCAAAGGGGCTCAGAAAAACCCAACTAGATCCTAACCTGGTCAGTCAAGTAACTCCAGGAGCACTCAAGTAGAGAACTGCGGAACGCAAGGGCTTTGAGGTTGCTTATGAGGAAAGAGTGAGAAACATTTGTAGAAATCTGTGTAAATATAATCCACCTAGACACCATCTACAAAAAGAAGAAACACGCACAAAGAATGAACTGCTGTTGAGTACGAGAATGTTGTTATTACTTAAATATTTCTAGATATTTCATGGATATTGGACGAACATGAAGTTAAGTTGGTTTGTTACATATTAGGCGTTTTCAAGTACGTAAAATAAAATCTCCAACGATATTCCCCGACATTGATTTTGTGTATTTTCGTAAATTTTACAGTCGAGCCCAGAACCTACCTCTGTCAAAAACTCCCTGGGAAACTCCTCGGGATCAAATTCTGCCTTCACCAAGAGGCCCAAACGCAAAAAGACGGAGTTTTGAGAGTTTGCACGACCCTCAGATTTGACGCCGGCTCCGGAGCTCACTTCGCTCTTCACATCAGATGTTTGAGATTGAGACCGGATAACTTGTCTTTCGCCACTAAAAACCGACTCTCCAACCCGAAGACGTTCCACACGAAATCGACAAGCAATTTCAAACAAGTTATCGCTAATTTGAAAAAAAAAGATCAGTCACGCAGAAGAAAGTAATTGTCGGTTTTTAGTTAGTAAAGAACTGAAACGATTCGCTCGTTTTATTCCCCCCCACCCTCACAACTTCTGTTATTGAACTCGCAAACTAACTTCGTATTGTTGACTGTAAGTATGCCATTCTGCATCAACTGATCAACGCTTTGCAGCTGTCAACGCGTACCTTGACATGTCTCAGTGGTTTTACTGTGAGACTTAAATGCCAAATAAGCAAAGAGACCGAGCAGTACGATATACTTAGCGATAATGATGCAACGCAGCATATTAACTCATTACATTCAGTACTCTGAACAAGTGTGAAAGGATAATTAATAAGGAGCTTGAGAAAATGAGAGAAAGGAGGAGCAAAAGAAAATGAGTATGGTTTTTTTTATCGGTAGTACATGTAGTGTTGTTGTGACCAGGGTAGACTTGAATGAATCTCGAAGACTCGTTTTGGTATTAAAGCAATTGGGTTACCGAATAACTAATATCCTCCGAAAGGAAGGTATACAAATCGCATTACGTACGGACAACACACTTAGAACCAAACTAATGCGTGAACTGGCTTGGGTAACCGTATGAGAGAGTAAGAAGTAACTGGGGTGGTTGTTGGAAGCAGAATGATTTTGGAAGAGCTCTGTCGTCGATGGGAAAATTAAATTGGGAGAAAGAAATAAAGAAAGGGGAAAACCCAGAAAAGGGGGCTGGGGGCCCGCAGCTAAGGGATTCCCGCAGGTGAGGGGCAGGTATTGAAATGGTTGGAGACAATTAGGCGGTCTGCAACAATGACGCGGGGAAGTCCGAGGTCAAAGACTCGGACCACTTCGACGCTTTGCGTCGAACAAACTGCAAAGACAGAAAAAACAGACCCACTCGACCAAAGTGGGGTGTATAAAATAACTTGTACTTGTACAAACGCATACATAGGACAGACAGGACGAAAAATACGGACCAGATACTCAGAACACATTAAATCTCTTAGTAGGAACAAAGACGATTCAAACTTTGCTAACCATCTCAAAACAACTGGACATGAACCTACCAAAATATAGGACTGTACCACTTTACTAGACAAACAATACAAAGGACGAAAACTGAACATATTAGAAAACATGGAAATTTATAAACAAAAAAACTTCAATGACAGATCATAAATGAACAATCAACACAAAATGCGACACCGTACTCACACCACTCAAAACACTACACAAACGAAAACAACCAACTGACGGATTTACAGACCACCCTACACAAAAAAGACGTAAATTCCTCAATTGACAGATCATTCAAGACGTTCCACTCACCTCTAGGGGGTTTCCCCCTGAGGTACATGACCTCCTCTTCCCGCCCCTTCCCCGACGTTCCATCATCCCGTTTACCGTTCTCTTCGTATATAAAGACCACAACCAACTGACTGACTCCAGTACTGACTTAATGGCCAGACGATGATGTCTTCACATCGAAAGCGCTTGCTCACAGTAACTCACCAGCTAGAGGAGACGGACTCACCTAACAGGTACGTTAACTTTAATAACTGGTTTTGGTGTAACACGAAATTGTAATGAGAAGAGTTGGGATATCACAAGGTTTTAAGACTTAAATGTACAAAGAGGTGACTTGAACCAGATATGATTTGAGTGTATAAGCGAGAACACGGGGGGGGGGGGGGGCTCTGAAGGCGTGTAACTGGTTGTGTATGAAGGAAGGAGAACGAGACGTGAAACAAGTTACTATTGGGAGAATTGGGAAACGACTGTAGCGCGAGAGCTGTTAGATGACTGTGTTTTGTGAGAAGTGGAGATGACTGACTTTCGCAAGAATTTGTAGGTGAATGAGTTTGGGAAGAACTGTCTATTGTGGAGTGGGAAAAGGAAGATGGGAAATCTGTTGCAACTTGGGAATAACTGAGCAGGTGGAATTGCCATAGGTAACAAAGGGGCTTGAGGACGAAGGTGTCTGGGGAAACGGTTACTGTTCAACATTCGAGGGTGTCTGTGGGAGTTCCAACCTGGTGACCTCTTCCTCCCTCAGACCCCACAGTTTAAAAACGAGAAAGGGGATGGGGTTTCTACTCACCAGCGGCCCCACAACTACCACGATATCTGCAGAGCAAGCGCATTTTCCAGCACTGTCAGTCTTTGCCCTGGGTAGGAGTTGGATTGCTGCGTTCTACCTACTTTGCCCTGCGGAGGCAGCCACTTGTGGTGGCCCTAACCCATAATGCAACGGTGCAAGGCCACGGGCTGTGCATTCCCGTGCTACCATTTTGGGTCAAACAACCCTTTAGGTCAGAATGGTCACGGGCCTGTACCTTCTGTTGATGGCACTTACGGCATTTCCTCATCCCAGGGTAGGGCGGTTTGGGCTTGCTGTCCTCCTTGGGGTTAGAAAGGACCTCCGTAAGCTGTGACCCCCAAAGGCCCCAAAGCCTCCACTCACTACTACAGGGCACATCTGCCGCACAACCAGTTTTTTGTCCGACTTTGCCGTTAGGCCCAGGGAGTCCCATTAGGGCAAGTGTGGGCATTCCTCGGTCAAAAAACCCAAACTGATTCGGCTTACGCCGAACAAGTTTTGACTGGGTATTTGGTCGATGGCGGTGTCGTCTTGCTCGCATTGTTTGTATCCAAATTGTTTTCACTCGGGCTCAGAGGCTTCGGTTACTGCAACCTCGAAATAGGAGGCCTACAAGATGGTTCAGGTTCAACGCCCTAACCGATTTTCACGCTCCCGACTCTTCATCAATCTCTAATCAACGAGTTGCCCTCGCGCGAGATTCTCCAGTTTGAAGTCTCTTGCTTTTACGTAAGACGCCGCTTCACCATCTCCAATGGCAGGTCAAGTTCTGACGAAATTAGTTCTTTGAATTCGTACGGAACGAAAAACTAGAGTGCGTGCGAGGGCGCTTGAAATAATGAAGCCTTCTCGAATGATTATGGAATCTGAGCTACCGTCATTTTCGAGGCCGCGTTTTAAGCTGCGCTTAAGTTTCCTAACCCGGCTGTATTCATTACACTGCTGCTGCTCCCCGCACTATTTTTCTTCAACTTGCGACAGACGCCGAGTCCTCCTTTAGAGATCTTCGCCCAGCTCCACAAGTCTAGGTTTACAGGATTGGCATTGACTTTCCCGTTACGTGACGTAATTATGGGCTGTGCGTTTAACCATTGCAAAGGTTAAGTTGAATAGTTTGAAATATTATCTTTCCCTCGAGGCTTTTTGCATTTGTGAGCGAAGGGCTTCCATTGGTTCTCTTTTCTCTTTTTGCTGCGTTGAAAAAAATAAAAAATCGAGGCGAAGCGATGAGGATCGTGATCTCTGGCTCTGGGGATTGGGCGCTGAAGAAAAAAACGGAGCTCTCGTATGATCTTTGACGTCGAAACCTTGAACCGCGAAGGTAAGTCCGAGATAGTATTCAAAAGTACACACACGATTTTGAAACCAAAGTTCGCTTTGAAACTATAAATTCGACTCAGTACTTATCTTCGTGCTGTTGGTGTGGTGTGTTAGGCCATTTTACATCAACGCGAGCTCAAACCCGCCATTCGATTCGAGTCGCAAAACTTTCTTTGGCAAATTCCTTCAGAACGTTCCTCTTCGATCGTTCCCTTTCCGACTCCTTCGAAAAAAGGCCGAGTTTAGAGCGGCCCCCCACTGGCATTCCATCGAAGGCTGAACCCTAACCGCAACTTAAAAGGCCTTCTCTTTAACTGCCGCAACCGACCGCTCGACAAATCCAATGATCGGAAAGTGAAATTGGCACCTCTTCAAGTTACCTGACTCGAAAGCCTGATTTGGTTTGCCGACTTATTTTTTTACTTTCGTCGCTTGCAGGGCGGGTAAAGAAAGTTGGGTAATCATATTTTCAAAAAAAAGTTGCTGGTACGTACCCCCTCACACTGAAACCCTGTCGCATTACACAACTGAACGTTGGGTTACTTTTCAACACCAAGGAGTGTAAAGTAGTCCCTAGAAGTGCTAGTAAAAGGAATGAGGGGTGAGAGATAGACAACCCAAGGAGACTACCAAACTACTTACGCTATAATACATAATTTATTATCCACGCACAACGAATTAAAGAGCTTCTAATAAATAAACGATAACTTAAATTAAAATTTGAAGAAAGAGAAAATAACGATAAAAGCCTGAATTTAAATCAACAAAGAAATTAAATGGACAGGCGCGTGAATTCCGGACGACTGCTGATGGACCGTGGGCAGCTTGTCGTCATTGAGGAACATCAAATCACTCACCAGTGAGAACCTCTTCCGTTCATTTGAAGCGTGAACCATCGATTCCAAAAGAATGGTGACATCCATCGCACCCATTGAATGTTTGGAGCCATCTGTGTAGCAGATGAAGTCATCTACCTGGCCTCGTATCCCATATTACCCTAAAGTCTATTCTAGTATTAAGGTTTCCCTGGAAGTGATATATAGTTGCTCTATCATCCATTGGCACACTTGCCTCCGGTGTACTACTTATGATGCTTGGCCAGATGGTCCCGTGGCCTTAGTTATGTGAGTAGCACCAGTCTCCATTTTTACTTTCCACTTCCCCAAAGGGGAAGGAAAGTATACTCCGATTGAGCTGATTCTTTTTTTGTTTTGTTTACTGTTTTTTGTAGACACCAAAATAAGGTTATGGACGATTTCGGCCGATGGGAAGGGGGGTGGGGGACGAAAATGTACCAAAATCTACGGTTTTTCGCATTTTTCTCAAAAACGGCTATAACGATTTTGATTAAACTTTCAAATTATCTTCTACTAGTCAATACCTAACTTTTATTTTGTCTACATATCTCCATGAAAATACGGTGAACGGAGATATAGGCCCATGAAGCAAAAATAGGTTTTTTACGCTTTTCGGCAAAACAGCTTCAACGATTGATGATCTTCACCAAACTCTCAGAATGTTTTCAAATAAATAATACTTACATATTGTTCTCAATAAATGTTCCTCTGACAGTCCACTGAACAGAAATAAAAATCAAAATGTGTCGAAAATAACGTTTTTTTGAACATTTCCGTAAATTCCAGGGTAACTGCTTCACCAGATGTGATCAATCTTACAGTGCGTCTTTTAGTCACCCATACCCACATTTCGATCTCTATAATTATTTCTGTATATATATGTTGAACGAAGATATAGCGCCTGTTTTTGTAGGTGGTGTTCGAACTTGAAGGGATTGCTACGCACCGCTCGTTTTCTGAGTCTTAGCGTCCCTCTCATAGCTTCTTCCGTGATTTCCCATTTCATTATTACCCCTGCCAGTACGGTCATTATGATATTAGGCGTGCCGTGAAATGCTCCTGTGATTGACATAGTTATAATCCTATCTAGCTCGTATATGGCGCTGTTTTTCGTTACATCTGGCCGCCAGACCAGCGTTCCATACACAACTCTGGGTCTCACAATCGTTTGGTATATCCATTTCACATATGTTGGTTTTAGAGCCCATGTTTGCTCTATCAGACCTTCGATCTGTAGGAGAAGTTTCCTCCCTTTTTCTGTTGAATAGATAGAAAATGTAGTCGGTTGTTGAATGAAAATAAAAGGAAATGCAAACTGAAAGGGGTGGACTGTATGTGAATGGGCAAATGGAAATTAATTTTGATAATAAAAAGAAAATAAATGAAGGGCAGGTTACATTGAACAACGAAACAAAATAAACTGAAAGTTCTCCTGGTCGGTTCAAATAAAGGGGAGTGAGGCGCTGTTCGGCGACAACTGGTCACCTTGGTCACTGAAATTACAGTAATTTGGACGAACTTAGCTCCAATCCCACGAAATAGCCGAACTAGAAATTTCGGGATCGCGAAGTCGTATTGAGTATAATACGCGTCGGTAAAGCTCGGTAACAGTGACGCTGGCGACCACAAACGGCAGACTGGTCACAATCAGTAAGGCTGAACCTGAAGAAGATTCGAGTTGCCCGAGAGGTAGAGGAGGATGGCCGGCCGAAGGTTGCTGAAGATTGTCGAGGAATGCGAGATATTATGTTTGACGCGTCAACACCGGTAATATCGTGTGGATTTGATGATACCGCTCCAGCTGTTTATGCCTGACTCGATGCGTGCAAGAACGGTTGTCGTTTTCTCGAAGGTTAGTACGAGAGGCCTCTATTAGATGGTTTTAAGTAGACTTTATCCCGGCCTCCCACAGTGGGGGAGCTGCCGGTATTATGAAAGTCTACTATTATTTTTGTCTTGTTTTGTTCACAGTAAATGTTTCCGGGGCGTTGAAAAGGGTTTTGATAGTTCTGGATCAAGTGGAGTGGAGGAAGAAAACCACGCCTTGTACTATAATACAAGGTTTTTGGCCACGCCCCCCTACCAATCACGTTACAGTGCAACCTTTTCTATCCCCTTCCACCCCACCCATTTACTCCCTCCACCTCAATTTTCAACCAATCGTACTGTAGTACGTCCTTTTTTACGCCCATCCCCCTGTCCCAGTTTCCAGAAATTGTCCACCTCTCCTTCCAACGTTATAGTACGACCTTTTAACCCCCTCTCTTCATACTAATATGTACTATTATAAGCCCCCCCACCACACTGCTTACCTTTTCACCTCTCCATTCAGCCTTCTCCGACGAGCCTCCTGGGGTGTGTGCTGTAGTAGGATTACTCTCCCCTCCTCATCCAGCTGAAAGTTTGATGACGTTATTTTTTAAAAAAAAGTTCCTTCCCTGGGATCAAACGCTGCACCTCAAGTTTTATAGTTGAGCATTGTATCAACTGAGCTACCAATGAATTGTTGAAGAGTAACGTAAACTTGTGGTATAAGAGGGACAGACGTGACATCATCCTTGTGGGACGCTAGAGTGTTCACATGATCGTTCATGAGCATGACTCATCAACATGACGTAATAGCAGCTGCCTCAGGCTAATGCGTTGTATTCTCGGAAATGTTTAATAGCTAAAATGTTTCGAAATATGATGCAATAGCATGACGTGTTAACGTGATTGTATAGCCCCAGGCGTTCTATTCTCCGAATTTAATATTGACGCACAAATTATCTCTAAACGTGTTTCGACTCGTCTATTTCAGCTGGACTAGGGTGGGGGGAGTAATCCTACTCCAGCACACTCCCCAGGAGGCTCGTGGGAGAAGGCTGAATGGAGGGGGGAAAAGGTAAACAGTGTGGTGGTGGTGGGGGGGGGGGCTTATAATAGTACATATTAGTATGAAGAGGGGGTAAAAAGGCCGTACCATAACGTGATTGGAACCATTGGTCGGAGAGGTGGTCAATTTCTGGAAATTGTGGCAGGAGGTGGGGTGGAGGGGATAGAAATGGTCATGCTGTAACGTGATTGGTCAGGGGTTATAGTACGAGGCGTGGTTTTCTTCCCCCACTCCAATTGAGCCAGAACTCTCAAAACCCATTTCAACGCCCAGTAATCCCCTACTGAAGTGAATCCAGTTTCAGTCGAACCCATAATAAAATACCTAAGAACGATTTGTGTTCAGGCAGCCTCTTGTTGAATCAATCCAGTATGATTGACAAACTCTTGTACAACCTCTGGAACTCGCTGTAAGTAACCTCTCACTCGTACTTCTGATTTCAAGGGTCTCAGTGTGTCTTCCTAATGTCTGCAACGCATTGGCTTCCTTGCTAGAAAGAGTATGTTATCTGCACTTTTCCATGGTCGTTCCAATACAAACACGACCGCCACAAGTTCGACCCTCCGAGTATCACTTTTAGTTTACTTGTAACGCAAATGTTCCGGACATTTATCTTAGTCTTATGGAGTTACTCCGTAATCTTTCACACACACTCTCTCTCTTTGAGTGTGAGGCTTATGAAGTGTAATGATGGAAGGACACAGATCAAAGAGTCCAGGATTGTCTCAATTAACATCTGCTCCACCACTTCGGATTGATTGGATGTTGTCTCCAAAATATTCAAAACAGAAATTTCCAAACAATAAGAAGCGCGTGTTTCTCAATTGGAACAATTGGCGGTCAAGGGGCAAACTCATCTGAGTAGGTAGTGAACTTAGGTAATCCTCTCTGTTTGAAGTCAGCTCTAACGTCGGCGTAAGGCTGTCTGATGAGCGTTGTTTGTTCGCAAGAAACGAAACCAAGTGGAAACAGGGTTGTCTCGCGAAACAGCAGCGTCATTCAGCATTATGTGAGCCCAGGGGCATCGAAAATGATTCGGTAATGAACTCTGAACGAGTTTTGAAAAGCGGGAGGAGGCGTCTTAGGAGGAGTCGGCTCAGTCTGACAAATAACCTTCGACGAGGCTGACGAAAAAAAAGTCACATTTCTGAGGGTTTTTGGTACGGCAACCTTGTGCCGAATGCTGCAACGTACGAATGTAAGAAAGGTTTCCTAACATGGCAACCCTGTGTTCAACCCTTCTGCCTGAAACCCACATGTACAAAGTTATTAATCGCCGTATTTTTCTTCTTCAGCGCCCACTGCATTCTGAAGGCATCGTTCGGGCAAATTCTTTGATAATAGTAGATTAGTAGGGGCACGACAACCTGTGACACTCCGTAAATTTGCCCAACATAACTTTCTATTGAGTGTCTCCAAAATGTCCGGAACATTTGCGTTACAACTAAACTAACTACGTCAATTCACTTTTTACATGGCTAATTCTGTTTAATCAATTCATTTATCACTCAGTTAATTTGAACGTGGTCAAACAACGCTTTACCGAAGCAGTAGCGCTTACAGTTCCGGAATTTATTGTGCTGCTCGTACTCATTCCAAAACCATTACTGAGCAATTGGTACACAGATAATTAATGAGGCTGTAAACACGAATTTTTTCAAGAAGGATAGTAATCCCTTTGGCAGAGTTATTGGAAAGTAACTGTTAGAACTGGTAGTAAGCGAAACGGCGGTAGTTGAAATTCAGGAATTTCTGGAGTGACCCCCATGTATTTCATGAACATTTTTAAACACTCATCCTTTAGGTATTGGATTGGACTACAATACCAATTTTTTTTATAAGGATAAGTTATAAGTTTATAAGGAAAAAACTGCGCTAAAAACGCTTTTCGTCGAAAATTTTGATAATTTATTGTGCTGCTCTCGTCATTTTCCCACCAATGGGAGTTTTATGGTATAATTGCCTTATTAAGAGCTATCAATATAAAAAATTTAATCAAAATCGTTAGAGCCATTTTTGAGAAACAAAATTTGGTGCTTTGATCACTATGATAACTATAGTTAACTTTCGGTGGATTTTGCCCATACCCTTATTTTTGCGTCCCAGGGTAACCTGTAGGCTAGACATCAAGTTTCAGCTGATTTGGTACGGTTGTTTTATCTAAAAACCGCGCTAAAATCGATTTCGTTGAAAGTTTTGGTAATTTATTGTGCTGCTCTCGTCATTTTCCCACAAATGGGAATTTTATGGTATAATTGCCTTATTGAGGGCTATCTATATAAGAAGTTTAATCAAAATCGTTATTGCCGTTTTGGAGAAACAAAATATTTAGTGTTTTAATCACTATGATAACTATAGTTAACTTTCGGTGGATTTTGTTCATACCCTTATTTTGGCGTTCTATAGTGACCACCGGGCTAGATATCAAGTTTGAGCTGATTTGGTACGGTGGTTTTCTCTAAAAATCGTTCACAGACACACAGACCATTTTCCCAAATAGTGTTTTTCGGACTCAGGAGGGTCTGAAACGTAAAGATCTGAAGAAAACTCAAAATTTTTTTTCAGCCGATTACATAACTTTCCTTTCTACTTCATAGAGCCAAGGAAAGTAAAAAGTGATACTTAATCGGAGGGTCGAACTTGTGGCGGTTGTGTTTGTATTGGAACGACCATGGAAATGTAGGCTGTTAGCCCAGTGCAGATAACATACTCTTTCTAGCAAGGAAGCCAACGCGTAGCAGACATTAGAAAGACCACTTTCAACATATTTGATGGTCAATCCGCAACATCCAGTTAACATCTAACGTTGTCACTCTCGAATTCCAACACAGTTTGCGGTAAGATTAAAATCGAGCTGTTACAGCCTATGACCGCCTGTTCGACTTGATATACCTAATTTCTCGATTCATAAGCCCGTCTCATTCGTCTCGTTCCTGGTTTAATAAGGGAGTGGCGTTGGTACAATATTTTATTTGATTATTGTACAGGTATAACGCGGAAAACATTTGTGAAGAAGAGAATGACACCGAATGAGAAATTATAGTGTACATCTAGCATAAATAAATGGTTCGCCAACGGTGATCGGTAGGAAGTTATGGCTGGCGAGTGTCCAATATTAATAAGGAACTCACTACAACTAGAACTGGGCGTTGATTGACTATTTTGACCCTGCACTTCATGTTTCGTCTTGTCTTTCAAGTTGGTTATGTGACCACAGTGAAGCTCATTGCCACAGTCATTACATTCTTCGCGTATTACTCTGAAGCGTGTGTTAGTGAGTAACGTTTTTAGAATCTCTCTGAACTTATTCCGACTGTTATTAGTTTGATGAACGCATGGTTGTTCCGCACTCCCGCGGATCGATCTCATTAACATCTCTGATTACACCAGTGCCCTCGCGGGCTATAAAGCGACCTTCACAACGTCCACAAAGAGGCGCGATAGTTTTTCAATTGAAGACCACGTTGGAACGACGTAAAACGCAAGAGTCGATTGACATTTCGGACACTTTCGCCCGGGGCGTGTACCCATTAGACGAATGGTGTCCCGAATGACAGATTGGGGGGATGCGTGACATTTAGCCAAATCGTGGGAAAGTTAAACGCCGACGTTAAACGTTTACTCCGACGCGAAGGCACCCAACTGGGCTTTGATCCGCCTAAATGAGCCCCAACCCCAAATTATCGAAGGTGAACTTGATTACTCTGACGAGTCGGACGAGCAGAAAGTTGGTAACCTCGCCGCTGGGCAGGGGTTTCATCACGATGGCGGACGAGTCGTGTGGCAGTAAGATGGATTCAATCGGAGTAGTGGGTCATCGGATTAGGTTTAATTGAAATAAACGCTCCCAAACGGGGGATGAGCTCTGGCGGGTTGAGGTGACTACTGGAATCTCGTAAACCCTTAAGAGTTGCTAAACGCTGAAGCTTGCGCCAAAGTCGTTCTCCACGAGTGTTATTTATTACTGAATTATTTTTATCTGTTTGCGCCTGTTTTGATGGACACTGGCCTATTACAAGGAAGAACATGCGATCGATTGGGAAATATACATTTGTTTTTTTCTTGAGCTCTTAACAGTTCCTTTCGGGATAAGCACCGCTGCCTGAAGCCCTGTTGTGCCAGTCCTAATATCTCACAGGCCGTAGATGGGCAGATATCTTTTCTTGGTGTTTATCTCGTAGAGAAGATGTACAATAGAACCAAAATTCACTGGCAGTGGGCCAGGAGCAAGTCTATTCATCCATAACACACTCCAAATCCTCCAAGATAGCACGGGATGTCCCAAGGTCATACCTCTCGGTGGTAACGCACGGGCAACAACTCCTCCGCTGGAATGCTGGCAAAATGACGATCTGTCGTACCTTCACAGGTTTGAGTTCGGTGGTTGTTGAGCGAGTGGACTGGCTCTTGCGTGATACCGAAACCGCAACCTCCCTCAAACCGCAAACTCTCTCATGAGAGTTCAGGAATAGTCTTGTTGATAAAGAAACAGTCCTGTGCGGTGTCGTTTATATCCATAAAGCGTCTCGTGATGATTCCCACTACGCGCCTTTAGTCCTTTCTTTCCATTGTTGTCTCACGTACTGGTCCTGACTGAGATTTTGATTAAATAGTTTATATGAACAGCTCCAAATAACGCGACAGTACCAGCTCATTCTCATCCTTGTTTCATATAACATCGTTTTTAGAGTGGTGTGAATTATTGAAAGCCAGTCAGACTATAAAAGAAATGATATATATTAGCAAATCCCCCTACAGCGTGCAATAAAAGGACTGGCACTGCCAATCATAGCAAAATTTATTCGAAACTCATAAACCATTACACTAACTTTCATGTACACCTGTTTCTCCCATCTTCTTCTAGAAAATAAGAATAGCCCCATGTTGTGTCATACTTAACGTTTTTTTTCTTTTTCTCTGATCTCTTCACTATGTCCCTGTTAACTCTCAAAACCTTCCACTCCAAGTTCAATCTGTGAGTTACCATTGAGGTCTGTTTTGTTACTTTCCGCTGCACAAAGGGAAAGGAAATTATAGTAACGGTGTCAAACAAAAATTTGGGTTTTCTTCAGATCTTAATGTTTTGAGGCCTACTGAGTCTAAAAAACCTAATCTCGGCGCGTGGTCCTTGTGTGTGTCTGTAGTTCGATTTGCGGGAGAACGGCAGATCCGATTGAGCTGATTCTCTTTTTGTTTAATTCGTTATTTTTTTTAGACCCTAAAATGAGGTCATGGGCGATTTTGGCCGATGGGAAGGGGGGTGGGGGACAAAAATGTACCAAAAACTAGCTTTTTTCGCATTTTTCTCAAAAACGGCTCTAACGATTTTGATTAAACTTTCAACTTCACCAACTTCTCAAGATGTTATCGAATAGTTAATACTTGTATATTGTTCTCAGTAAATGTTCATCTGAACATTTCCGCAAATTCAAGGGTAACTGCTTCACCAAATGTGATCAATCTTTCAGCGTATCTTTAAACGAGCGAACCAAATCCCCTCAAACTTGACATTTAGCCCGCAGGTTACGATGCCACGCCAAAATAAGGGTTTGAGCAAAATCCATCGAAAGTTAACTATAGTTATCATAGTGATCAAAACGCCAATTTTTTTCTCTCAAAAACAGCTCGAACGATTTTGATTAAATTTTTTATATTGATAGCTCTCAATAAGGCAACTACACCGTAAAATTCCCATTCGTGGAAAAATGACGAGAGCAGCACAATAAATAATCAAAATTTTCGACCAAAAGCATTTTTTGGCGCGATTTTTTTCTTATAAACTCCGCTGGAATGTTAGTAGAAAGTTAAAGAAAACTGCTATTGTAGTCCAACCCAATACCTAAAGGGTGAGTGTTTAAAAACGCTCATGATGTACATGGGGCTCACTCCAGGAATTCCTGAAATTCAACTACTGCTGTTTCGCTTACTACCAGTTCTATATGTTTTTACCCAATAATTTTGCAAAAGTGATTACTATCCTTCTTCAAAAAAATCGTGTTTACAGCCTCATTAATTCTGTGAGTACCAATTGTTCAATAATGGTCCGAAAATGAGTATGAGCAGCACAATAAAATCTGGAACTGTTAGCGCTACCGCTTCATGCTGCTGTGAAGTGTTGTTAGACCAAGTTCAAATGAACTGAGTGATAAACGAATTGATTAAGTAGACAAAGCCATATAGAAAGCGAATTGACGTAGAGCTAAGGAAAGCTGTGTGTTGGAATGCACCAGATATTTTTTGTTTGTTTCTCCGAATGTTAGTATTTTAAGCAATTAGTAGCAATTTCCCGAGGTGTGTTATTTTCAAAATTAATTCAGTTTAATGTTTCACTATAATTTTTTTACAATTTACTGTAACCTAATTGTCTCCTGTGATACCCTATAGCCCTGATGATGCTTAATAAATTAAGCGAAACGTCGGCCTAGAGAAAATTTTTACTTTCCTTGGCTCCACAAAGTAAAAAGGAAAGTTATGTGATCGGCTATACATTTTTTTTGAGTTTTCATCGGGTCTTTTCGTTCCAGACCCTCCTGAGTCCGAAAACACTATTTCGGAAAATGGTCTGTGTGTGAGTGTGTGTGTCCGTGAACGATTTTTATGAAAACCACCGTATCAAATCAGCTCAAACTTGATATCTAGCCCGCAGATTATCATATGACGCCAAAATGAGGGTATGAACAAAATACACCGAAAGTTGACCATAGTTATCATAGTGATCAAAACCCCAAATATTTTTTTTCTCAAAAACGGCTTCAACAATTTTGATTAAATTTTTTACATTGATATCTCCCAATATGGCAACTATGCCATAAAATTCCCATCTATGGGAAAATGACGAGAGCGGCACAATAAATTACCCTAATTTTCGAGGTAATCGATTTTACAGTGGTTTTTAGAAAAACGACCGTACCAAATCACCTCAAACTTGATTTCTAGCTCGTAGGTTACCATAGGACGCCAAAACAAGGATATGAGCAAAATCCACCGGTAGTTAACTATAGTTATCATAGTGATCAAAACCCCAAATATTTTTTTTCTCAAAAACGGCTTCAACAATTTTGATTAAATTTTTTACATTGATATCTCCCAATATGGCAACTATGCCATAAAATTCCCATCTATGGGAAAATGACAAGAGTGGCACAATAAATTACCCTAATTTTCGACGTAATCGATTTTACAGTGGTTTTTAGAGAAAACGACCGTACCAAATCACCTCAAACTTGATTTCTAGCTCGTAGGTTACCATAGGACGCCAAAACAAGGATATGAGCAAAATCCACCGGTAGTTAACTATAGTTATCATAGTGATCAAACAGCAAATATTTTTTTCTCAAAAATGGCAATAACGAATTTGATTAAATTTTGACATTTTATGTCTTTACTTTGCTACATAAACTCGAAAATGTAACGCGGGAGACGTTACGCAGGAGATGTGTCGGAGAAGCGTCACGAAATATCGAATGGTTGAAGTGACATCAGACTTTTAATAACCTCAGTGACCAAGTGATGATGTCAATTGCAATTGACGCGGCCATTATATCGAAACCATCAACGAGCACAATCAAATGTAGTTATCATTGCATAAAAATAAAAATAAAAATAAAAGACATAAAATGACCCTAGTGGTTGCGTACTTGTACGAAAGCTGTACCCACCGTTTGTGTTTCTAAATAGATTTCCGTTGAAAACCAGATCGTTTGAATAACAAATTCGTCTCACCCCACAAGCATCAAACGTCCTAATCTTCTTGTGTACTTCGAAGAAACAGTCTCAATTTCATTCCTTGATTGAAGATGAGTACTCCAACGTTAAAGTCCAGTTGTTTGAAGAGACCCATAGTCGTAAATTTGGTGTTTTTTCGCAGCGTTTTCCATATCATTCCAGAACTATAAACTCGAACATTTACACGAAAAATCCGGTGCATAAAAACACAACTTTCCCCCACCCATGCAAATTCGACGATACATATAAGGGCGCTATATCTTCGCTCAACGCATTTCTACAGGAACGTTTATGGAGAAGAAAATATAGGTACTCGTTGATTGATTTTGTTTTAATGTGAGTGACGTCAGCCCAACAGCTATCACCAGCTCCTTGTTTATATTGATAGCTCTCAATAAGGCAATTATACCATAAAATTCCCATTAGCGGGAAAATGACGAGAGTAGCACAGTAAATGATCAAAATTTTCTACGAAAATCGGTTTTAGCGCGGTTTTTTTCCTTTTAAACTCCGCTGAAATGTTACTAGAGTGTTTACAAAAAATATCTGGTGCGTTGCAACACACCCGATATTCTTCATCCTGACTGGCTCTCAAGAATTCACAATTACTACAGTCAAGAACGACCCCCACATCATCGGTTTTAGTGCAATTTTATCTTCATGAATCTCGCTCGTACTCACAACAGAGTATGAATCTCGGTCAAAAAGTCGTCAATACAAACGAGAACTCATTACAAGATGATAAGGAGAAAACTCAGAAATTCCGAAATACGAACTAGGGCAGTTTTTACATAATAATTTCGAAACATTGAACGCTATCCTTCACGGTATCGTCTATTATTTGATTCCTCCATAACGGTCGTGGCATAAGTAGGAGCAACTCAATAAATTACGCTATTTCAAGCGTGAAGAGTATGAAAAGTACATTTCATTGGTCATATAACGTCGAAATCGCTGAATGCACGTGCGGGGTGAGGGAAGTTGAGTGGTGCGTCGCATCAGACGTTTTTTATGCGTAACTAACGTAATTTATTGTTTTTACTGAACCGGAAATCCGGGCTCCATCAGAAAAAGACATGCCGCGTGCGTTCCATTTCGTGAAATTTGACAGAACTAGCAGTTCTGCGTGAAGCTCGATGAAATTAACGTTCGGTCGTGTGATGCCTCGCCCCACATATTTGCCGAGACGAAACTCGGAGAAAAAAACGCACCCCAGTAATGCGGTATTGAAACGAATCATTGCAAGTTCTCTGTCAGTTTCAAGGGAAATCTCATCAGGCGCTAACGAGCAGTTGGAATGCGAGAAGGTAAGGACTCAATTACCGCTATGGTCTTGAACAGCAGACATACGTTACGAAACGATTAATTTATGTGACATGATTTACGCGTCCATATTTCTGTTGTAATCCGAAATAAAATGCGAACGCGCGACGTCGACGGTCGGAAACGGCGCCGCAAATAGATACCTCCGGTCCGAGATAGCTCGACAATTATCTTCAACAAAGAAGGAAGAACAATTAGCGTACTCTGGTAGCCCCTGGAGTCGAGAGACGAACGGCTCTCGTAGTTTCTGTCAGGGGTGGGGCCATTTCGTGAGTAGGGGAGCGAGTTACGTCCCAGACGAGCCCCCAAGCCGAACCAGTCGGTTCTCGGGATTCGTGAAGTATCAAGTTGAGCAGTTCGTCGTCGTCCGATTGACGACGTTGTGACACGCGAGTTTGAACGCACAGAAATGAAAACGGTAAATCGACCAATATATTTCTTAATTTTGTTTATTTATTTGTGGTGACATTTTTTTATAATTTGCACAGACTGCTCAATTTTGTGCTGTCTTTGTAATATCGTAAAAATATTTGACGATTCGTGGCTCGTACATGGCTGTATCAGATAGGCACTAGAGTTTCACATAATTAGATCTGTATGTGAACTGGCAAACTGGAGGACTTCCAAATTTCAGTAATGACGTATAACGGTTGGTGATTACGGAAAACAAGACGTAGAAGCTAGTTGACTAAATAATTAAGTTGGAGACTTTCAAGTTTCGAAAGTATTTTTCAACGCTTCGACACAAATTCAAAGTGAGTCCGGCCTGCTTCCTTCAGCTCCTGAACGCTCAGAAGATAGCTATATCAATCGTTTATGAACGTCATGCAGGCGGGTTTGTGAGGTACATAACCGAAATGCGCAAAAATTAAAAATACGTAACCAGCATCCTGCAAAACGCAGAAGGCTGCCCGATTTTATGCAGTTTTTGTTATATCGTGAAAAGTAGCCCCCTCACATAGAAAACAATTACGCCTGAATGTGCACTGGTAAAATTCAGGACTGTCACGTTCATTGGCTACGCTGCTCGTGATTATTTTAGCTCAATCGGTGGTCGTGAGATGCGTACCTGACCTGCTAAAATGCGCAAAAATACGCCAACATGAGCCTGAAATACGCAGAAGACCATTTTTCGTAAGCTCATGAAAACATTCGGCGAATTATGGCTGTATAAGATAGAAACTAGTGATTAACATAATTATATCTGTATATGAACTGGTAAACTGGAGGACTGCCAAGTTAAAATGCATCGGCGGTGCAGTAATGACTATTTTTTACTTTCCGTGGTTCTACAAAGTAGAAAGGAAAGTTATGTAATCGGCTGAAAAAACAATTTTGAGTTTTCTTCAGATTTTTACGTTTCAGACCCTCCTGAGTCCGAAAAACACTATTTGGGAAAATGGTCTGTGAACGATTTTCAGAGAAAACGACCGTATCAAATCAGCTCAAACTTGATATCTAGCCGGCAGGTTCTCATGGAACGCCCAAATAAGGGCATGAAGAAAATCCATCGAAAGTTAACTATAGTTATCATAGTGATCAAACACCAGCTATTTTTTTTCTCAAAAACGGCTATAACTATTTTGATTAAATTTTATATGTTGATAGCTCCCAATATGGCAACTATACCACAAAATTCCCATCTATGGAAAGATGACGAGAGCAGCACAATAAATTACCAAAAATAACGAGACCAGCACAATAAAATATCAAAATTTTCGACGTAATCGATTTTAGACCGGTCTTTAGAGATAACGACCGAACCAAATCTCCTCAAACTTGATATCTAGCCCGCAGGTTACCATGGGACGCCAAAATAAGGGTATGAGCAAAATCCATCGAAAGTTAACTATAGTTATCATAGTGATCAAACACCAACTTTTTTTTCTCAAAAACGGATATAACTATTTTGATTAAATTTTATAAGTTAATAGCTCTTAATATGGCAACTATACCATAAAATTCCCATCTATGGAAAAATGACGAGAGCAGCACAATAAATTATCAAAATTTTCGACAAAAAGCGTTTTTAGCGCGGTTTTTCCCTTATAAACTCCGCTAGAATGTTAGTAGAAGGTTAAAAAATTTGGTATTGTAGTCCAATTCAATACCTATAGGGTGAGTGTTTAAAAACGCTCATGAGATACATGGAGGTCACTCCAGAAATTCCTGAGTTTCAACTACTGCCGTTTCGCTTACTACCGGTTCTAACAGTTATTACCCAATAACTCTGCAAAAGTGATTCCTATCCTTCTTCAAAAAATTCGTGTTTACAGCCTCATTAATTTTCTGTGTACCAATTGCTCAACAATGGTCTTCCAATGAGTGTGAGAAGCACAATAAATTCCAGAACTGTAACCGCTACCGCTCCCTGCTACCGTGAAGTCTTGTTTGACCAAGTTCAAATGAACTGAGTGATAAATGAATTGATTAAGTAGAAAAAGCCATGTAAAAAGCGAATTGACGTAGAGCTTAGGAAAGTTGTGTGTTGCATCCCAACAGATATTTTTATTCCACAGAAGGCTGCTACATTTTTTTCAGGTTTTGTAATTTCATAAAAATGTTTGGCGAGTCGTGGCCCATACACATACGACACAATTACATCTGTATGAGAACTGGTGAATTGAGGACTGTCGAGTTAATATACATTTGCGGGGCTATATCAGGGTTTACGACCATTTTATCTCAATTTGTGGTAGCAAGGTACATACCCAACTAGCCAAAACGTGCACAAAACGAAAAATACGATAGCGACAGCCTGAAACGCGCAGAAGACTGCCCAATTTTGTGCAGTTTTGGCAATCTCATAAAAATGTATGGCGTCATACTTGGCTGTACACATTCCGCCCATTATGTAGAAACTTAGTGTTAATGCAGTTACATTCGTATGGGCGCTGGCAAATTTGAGGACTGGCAGGTTAAAATTCGTAGGCTGAGCTATTATGGCGCGTAACAAATTTATGAATATTTTAGCTCTACCGGTGTGTTGGGTGCACGAATGCGAGAGCTTGAAACTGAGAAATAACGTGGCGAGCGTGAGTAAGGACTGTATTACACTTGGCAGAATAGCGATATCAGGTTGAGTGTGAGTATATAAACGCAAACAGGGGACTCTAAATACGCTTGAACTGGTGGCTTGAGAAACTAAGGTGAAGAGAGAGAGAGAGAGAGAGAGAGAGAGAGAGAGAGAGAGAGAGAGAGAGAGAGAGAGAGAGAGAGAGAGAGAGAGAGAGAGAGTGAGAGAGAGAGCGAGAGAGAGAGAGAGAGAGAGAGAGAGAGAGAGAGAGAGAGAGAGAGAGAGAGAGAGAGAGAGAGAGAGAGAGAGAGAGAGAGAGAATGAATGAATGAATGAATGAATGAATGAATGAATGTTTTATTTATCCACCTGGGGGAGTTAGGGCCATGCAGCCCTCTCTTCCACTCCCCCAGGATACAATTCCAATCCAAGAAAATTTGCCACATCCTCGGCATAATTAATCATTACATATTTTCATATTTCAAATTGAACATTAGATTTTCTTCAATTCACATCCTCTTAAACCTCCTTCTTCCTGTATTCCTTAATGTAATTGTTTGTCTTATAGTTACCAGTAGATGCGCATCACACAAATGTTAAACACAAAAAGAAAATAAACTTCTGTTCACTCCAATAAGTTACATTCATTCACATTAGAGACACATTAGAGAAGGGCGAGTACTAGGATATTCCTCTCCTTCATATTGGAACTTATCACTACAAACACAGTAAAACTAAATTAAAACTAAAACATACAACACACACATTATTACGTTACTGATGCAGTCCCATGTCCCCATACAGTTCCAGCAACTTTTTCTTGTATTTGGCTTTGAAAGTACTCAGCGTCAACTTCAGGTCAAATAGGTCCACCTCTTCGTTGTACAATTTAGTACCTTGCACCAAGAACGACCCCGCGTATACTGCGGTCCTATGAGATGGAAGTTGCATCAGTTTTGGCATTCCTCGTGTCCCTATTATGCACCTGCGACATTAATTTAAATTTATTGTACAGATACTCTGGACTCCTGTATTTCAGCACTTTAAATATCATCGCAGCCAGTGCTAGCTTTTTTTCTTTCTGCTATCTTCAGCCATCCTAACAATCTGTACGCAGGCGTGACATGCTCAGTGGGCCGTACCCAGCAACATAGCGCACTGCCGCATTCTGGGCTTTTGCAGTCTGCATGTCCTCACCTCTTAGGTCGCAGTACGCAACGGCAGCATAATCAAAAACGGAAATATGAGGGACTCTACCAAATGCTTCCCTCACTTTTCTCGGAAAATCCCCCAGCCACCCTCCTCAACTGGTATAAGCTTCTGAATACAGCATTGCACACTTTCGTCACTTGGCTTTCCCAACGCAGAGTGTTTTGTACAATTATTCCCAAATTGGTTGTCTCCTTGACCATTTCTAATCGTACTTCGCACAACATCAAGGGCGGTATGACCTTGTGTTCCTCCAATTTCTTCAGCAGTTTCGTGTACCCTAGTAGTATACCTTTTGTCTTCGTTTTATTGACAGTCATTCCATGCGCACATACCCACTTATCCAGTTTCTCTAAGTCTTTATTCAGTACTTCAACGGTTTCGGATATCTCTTCAACTCTGCACGATCTGTACAACTGCAAGTCATCCGCGTACACCCCATACTTCGTACCCGGCGACAAAATTCTCGGCAACGAATCAAGGTACAACGAGAAAAACTTAGTTGACAGTACAGAGCCTTGTGGAGTTCCCACTCTCGTCTCGGACCACTGAGAGAGCTTTCCTTCTGGGCCTTTCACACATTGTTTCCGTCCGGTCAAGTATGATGTAAACCACTCCATCAGAATGCTGTCCACGCCCAAGGAATGTAGTTTGCAATTAACATCTCCCTGCTAACCATATCAAATGCAGCTGAAAAATCCACCATAATGAGAAACGTCATCTTCCCCTCATCCATAGCGGCCCGAACATCGTCTAGAACATTTACTAGTGCGGTTTCCGTGCTGTGGTTCTTCCTATAAGCCGATTGTTTCGGGTCGGAAATGCGATTTTTCTCCAGCCAGCTGGTAAGTTCCTCATATAAAATTCTATCCAGCACCTTCCCCATTGCACACAGCAGTGAAATTCCTCTATAATCCTTGACTGACTGAGGATTTTTATTTTTTTCAAGGGGTTTTATTATGGCTTGCTTCCATACTTCAGGGTACACTCCCACTGCTAGAGAGTAGTTGAAAATATGGGTTAAGACAGGCAATATCACTTCAACTAATATGTGAAGTACTTCGACAGAGATACCATCCACTCCTATCGACTTCGATTTGACGGCCAGTAGGTTCTTTCTCACCGTATCCTCACTTATTTCAGTGACTCTGAAAGTTTCCCAGTTCCTCGTCACCAATGCATATCCCTTGACAGTTTCCTTCGGATCAAACCCAATGTTTGTCTTACAGAAGTATTCGTTAAGACTGTCAAGCGGTACTGGTAGTTTTGTACATTCTTTCGACTTCTTCAACCCACTTCTCGTAATAATTCTCCAAAAATCGGCCGGTTGTTTATTTTCTTTGAACAACTCTCCATAAAACCGCACCTTCGCATTGCGTATTGCCTGCTGCACCTTATTCCTAAGTTTCTGTACTGGTTCTTCACTTCACTATCTCTATTCTTTATGTAGGCCCTGTACGACTTGTCCCTTTTTCTTTCATTAGGCTCCTAATCGTATCTGATATCCACGGAGCTGGAAGATGCTTTGGCTTTATTTTTACAAACGGGCAGTGCCTATTGTATATTGTAGCAATCGTATCATTTACCAATTCCACCTTCTTATTAATGTTGGCTTCCTTGTAGACAGCGCTCCAGTCGACTAGTTTTGCCTCGTCCAAAAATCGCTGTTTATCGAAATGTTTGTTATCGCGAACCATGGTGTACTTTTTTTCCATACGAGGCGACTTAAAATTCAGTGAACAAAAACCAAGTCATGCTTCGATAGTCCTGGCGCAGGTACCCTGACCATACGTCCCGACTACCGCCATATCATTCACCAGGATTAAATCAAGCAGTGACCTGAGTTAACCGCATGATGGGTGGCAGCAAAAGGCAGATACGTCACGTTCAGAGATTTCATCAGTAATGCGAGCTGACGGCTATACGACGATGTCACCAGCAGGTCGGCATTAAAATCACTAACACCACTACATGCTTATAACGTGATAACAACGAGGCGATCACATCAAAAACGCTATCAATTTTGCCAATTTTTGGAGGCCGGTATACGACGCCGAATACCAGGCTTTGCATTTTCGATGAGAGTTCAATGAACAAATATTCTGGGCTCTTTGAATATTGAGGATCCGACGCGCATAGCACCCGGAAACGAGAGAGAGAGAGAGAGAGAGAGAGAGAGAGAGAGAGAGAGAGAGAGAGAGAGAGAGAGAGAGAGAGAGAGAGAGAGAGAGAGAGAGAGAGAGAGAGAGAGAGAGAGAGAGAGAGAGAGAGAGAGAGAGAGAGAGAGAGAGAGTGAGACTGACTGGATTTATTTATTAATCTGTACATTTTTTCGGCCTAAGCGGCCCACTCTTACAAACATACAGAAAACTTTATGAAAAACAAAATTCAGTATCTTAAAATTTAATTAAATTTAAATAAATGTCATCTATCAAATTTTCATCCAATATTTAAACAGTAAATTATCAAAACAAAAGAAACAATTGAAATTTTCGATACTAAATACTTTCAATTAAATATGATAGCAGTTATCTAGACTGGAGAACAAGTTTTTCCTTGAACAGTTTTTTCAAGCACATAACATTTTTCTGTCCCCGGAACACCTCCTGGTTCTCATTGACGATCCCCGGGAGATCAACCTTTAACGTATCACCGACTCTTTTCACCAATTCGAGCACATTTTCATTTGATGTAACCGGAATCCCACTTATTTCTACGCAGTTAATAAGGGATGACTGCTCAAAGTCTCCCATGCGGCCTTCTAACTCGGCCACCCGAGCCTCTAAACTCGAACTCCTTTCGGAGATTTCTTGGAATGCTGCCGTCAGCGCCAGTTTGGAGTCGAGCGAGTCAATTCTCCCGGTGTTTTGCTCGATTAGATCTGAGTATCGATCTAGGTGTTCTTTCAGATCCTTGATCTCACCTTTGAAGCCTGATAGTTGCTTCTCAAATCTGGCGTTAGCAGACTGCATTTCGCCGCGCATCTCGTTTATCACTTCAAGGAGTTTATTGTTACTAACCTCCTCGGTCAAGCTCCCACGCGAAGCAGGCAGTACTCCACCAACCGCTCCCGCGCTATCTTGAGACCCGAGTGAAGACATTGAGCCTCGGCGATCCTTGACACAACGCGCACATTTGAACGGCTGCTTCTTCTCCTTTAGATAAAAAAGGTCATCTTTTTTCAACTTTGCGCATTCAAGGTGCAATGTCTCGTTACACGTCGCGCATTCAGCCCGGTACGCGTTATGAGCGAAACCCTTACTACAAACACCGCACTTTGTAGACATCGCAATCAGTGACAAGTCTCGAGAGCAGGCTGTCAGTGAACGACCTTGCCGAAAAAACGGTAGCTACGATTCAAAAGATGGCCGGTTCCCGGAAACTCGAAGGACACCACGAACAGCTTTCACTGACCAAACGATATACTTTTCGCTACCAACTGAACCGGTATGTGACACCACTGGATTCAAGCTTTCAACACAAGGCTTTACTCTGGCTAAGAATCAGCCTTAAATTCCGTCTCAAACCTTCCAAAACTTACGAAAACAGAGAGCAGTAAAACCGACCGTTCTTTGCAAACCGCAAGAGGACACCGAGAGAGAGAGAGAGAGAGAGAGAGAGAGAGAGAGAGAGAGAGAGAGAGAGAGAGAGAGAGAGAGAGAGAGAGAGAATGAATGAATGAATGAATGATTTATTTAACAACCAGGAGAATTAGGGCCATTAGGCCCTCTCTTCCATTCTCCCTGGAAAACAAACATAACTGCATTACAGCAACAAAGTACATTTTAACATTTAACAACAAAGTACATTTAACATTTACAACACTTCTCCATCTTCATCATTTTGGGCGAGTAGGTGTTTCTGAAACTTGTCTCTGAATACCTCTGTTTTTAGTCGTAAATCAAAACAATTCCCTATATTTATTGTATAAACGTGCTCCTTGAACGGCAAACGATCGGTTATACAAACAGGTTCTATGCAACGGAATCTGCAACAAATCTTCCACGTTCCTTGTGATCTTTGAGTGCACATCTCTCATATAGACAAAGCTCCTACTCAGGTATTCTGGTTTCCCTGAATTTCAATATTTTGAAACCATTACAGCGATGGCCAGCTTTTTCTTTTCTTTCATGGTGAGCCAGCCCATCCGCCTATAAACAGGTGTGACATGTTCATCAACACGTAGTCTAAAAAATAAAGCGTACTGCTGCGTTTTGCGCTTTCTGGAGTCTTCTGATGTGCTCACCATTCAAATCACACATGGACACTGTCGCATAATCTAAGATCGGGAAGATCAGCGATTGCACAAGCTGCTGTCGAACTCGCGTCGGGAAGTCGATTGCAATCCTACGCAACCGGTACACGACTGGAAACACCCCCCACACATGTTTGTGACCTGCAGATCCCAGGATAGTACATTCTGAACTACGATCCCAAATTCTTCACATCCTCTACGGATTCTAGGGCTGTTTCCTCGAGGCATACCCTGGCTGCAGGCTACTGTCGAGTCGGGCCAGAATTTTGGGGTTCCCAAGGTACATAACCTTTGTTTTAGCCTTATTCAATTGCATTCCGTGCTCTTTACACCAACCAGTTAGAGCCTGGAGATCCGAGTTAAGGCTGTCTATCGCCGGTCCAATATCCTCTACCCTACACGATTGATACATCTGCAAATCATCTGCATAAAACATGTATTTAGTTGCAGCCGAAAACAAGCTTGGGAGCGAGGCAAGATATATTATAAACAATAAGGCCGACAGAGTCGACCTTTGCGGAGTGCCCAGATATGTGTCTCTCCATGCGGTCATTGTACCATCCGGTCCTTAACACACCGCTGCCGATCGCTAAATAGGACGCGAACCATGACACCATCTGATCGGAGGTTCCTACCGCCTTAAAATGGCGATCATGACATCTCTCCTGAGCATGTCAAACGCAGCTGAAAATCCACCAGCACTAGTATAGTGATTTGCCGTTTATCCATGGCCGCCCGAACATCATCCAATACCCTTTATCAAGGCAGTGTCTGTACTATACCCTGTCCGATAGCTGACTGATAAGGATCCAAAATGTGTTGTTTTTCCACGTATGCAACCAGTTCCGAGAATACTATTTTGTCAAGTATTTTCCCCATAGCACACAGCAATGAAATCGCCCTAAAGTCTTTAACCGTTTTTGGACATTTAACTTTCTCTAATGGTCGTATTATCGCCCGCTTCCATATTCGAGGATAGCATGCTGTGGACAGTGAGTAATTATAGATGTGCGTTAGCACCGGAAGAATGACTTCCACCAACATCTGAAGAATGTCCACAGCAATGCCATCTGCTCCAACTGAATGAGACTTGCTGGCCAACAGATATTTCCTCACCACTTCCTCACGAATCTCTGGTATACGAAACTTTTCCCTTTCCGACATCCTGCTCAAATACTTTCTTATTATTTCTGTGGAATCATACCCGTCCTCTTTTCCACAGAACTGCTCATTCAACTGTTCCAGATAGAGAGAGAGAGAGAGAGAGAGAGAGAGAGAGAGAGAGAGAGAGAGAGATTGAATGATTTGATTGAATGATTTTATTTACCAAGGGAGAATTAGGGCCATGTGGCCCTCTCTTCCATTCTCCCTGGCTACATCACACTGTTACAAATCCTCCTACATTCGTCGTAACTCATTTAATTTATAAATACATTCCATTCACACCAAATAAATTACATTCATACACTAACACACTCGTCCATACATAAACACTTACTGACACAAACACTCACTGCCCTGACTTTAGAGAAGGGTGAGTACTTTGATATTCCTCCTTCTCCGCAGTGGATATCCTAATCCTAATATTTGACAAACACTTAACAAACAAGAAACATATAACGATTGACAACAAACTATTTACAATATAGGAGTGCGTGAAGACTAAATAAATAATATTAGTAAAGGTCCAACTAGAACACAACAACGATACAATCTAGTAGCTCTCAATTAATATTTTTTAAACTTTTCTTTAAACACTTCTATCCTACCACACTTTTGAAACAGCTCTACATGCTCATTGTGTATTTTTGTTCCTTGGACTACGAAAGATCTCGCCAACATGTTCGTCCGATGGGCAGGAATCCGAAGAACACTGTTCTTGCTCCGAGTATCGCGCTGTGAGAGAAACTCGAACGATTGGTAAAGATATTGCGGTCTACGATGTTTCAATATCTTGAAAGCTAGACAGGCGATATGTAGCTTTTTACGTTCTCTAGAGAGAGAGAGAGAGAGATTGAAATGGTTTATTTACATTAACCAGGGGCAGTTAAGGCCATAGGGCCCTCTCTTCCACTGTCCCGGGAAGCATTGACCTTTTTTTTTCACTTCTGGCAGTAGTTATTTACATCAAATTATCGCTTCATATTAATAAAAAAAACAAACGAAACATAAACGTACAAAAAGATAAAAAAGAAAAAATCAAAACTTCTCAATACAATTTTTTTTTTTTTTTTTGTTTGCTAGGCACTCGCATTGTACTTCTGCAACAGTAAATTTGAAAAAGTATTTTTGAATGTTCTCACGCTTTGTTCTGGTCTGAAGGAGTCGGGATTGTTGTTGTGGATGCGGATGGCTGTGGCTGTGAATGATTTGTTGAATATTGTTGTTTGGTGGAGGGGTATCTGTATGAGACGCCTTCGAGTGTGATGCTGATGACAATCCTCCAGGAACGCAAATTTCTCCGCAAGGTACTGTGGTGACCCAGACTTAAGAGTCCTGAACAGCATCATTCCAATGTGCAACTGCAGCTGCTCCTCAATCTTCAGCCATCGAAGCTTGAGGAAGTATGGGTTAACATGCTCATCCCATTTCAGTCGGAAAATAAAACGAACTGCGGCATTCTGGGCCCTCTGGAGCATGTTCATCTGCTCGCCAGTCATGTCACTGAGGGCACACAAACTGTATGCAAAGTTGTGCATAACCATGGACTGGACAAGCTGAAGCCTTGCCCTGAAAGGAAAAAAGGAGAGAGAGAGCGAGAGAGAGATTGGTTGAAGAACTTTATTTTACCATCAGGGGAAGTTAGGGCTATGCAGCCCTCTCTTCCACTTCACCTGAAGACTAATTAAAAAAAAAAACCTCTACCTCTGCGAGTCTTATATTATATGACTGACAATAAACAAATAACCTTCATACCACTCTTTACATTTAAACTAAACTAAAAACACAACTCATCAACATTCGTGCCTAATAAATTACCTGAATTCCTACCAATTATACCACACACACAATGCAGACACACACCTTCCATACCAGCTGGTTGGAGTGGGTGAAAGAACCCCAGCCAGCCCCAAGCCCAACCCACCAACGGACCTCCCTCCGATCCGACCTTCAGCGCGTTATCCCGAGGGAGGTCCTGAGACGGCCCAGAAAATCAATAGAAAGGTAAAAAACTCATAATAACACTGAAATCATATAAAATAAATTGATGAAGTAAACACGTATACGAGTATAAATAAATGAAATAACTTAGCCTCATCCTAATCTTATCCCGCCTCCCTGGGACTGGCTGAGGCCACCCACTTACTCGCTCTCATTCATACACACTATCGTACCGACCTGCTGCTGAATTTGAGAAGGGTGAGTACTGGGATATTCCTCCCCTTCTCTGAAGTGACATTCCTAACCGAACTACACACAACACAGGTTATAACAATACGCTAAACATCAAATGTAACTTGAATAATACTGAACAGCAGTAACTAAGTAACAACATGCAATTAATATATTCTGTGTGCACACAAATGTATTAATAAGAGTGTACGCATAGGACTTACATACATTTCTAGGTAACTAGATACTGTAGGTATTAATTTCCAAAATAAACTCTTTGTGCACGCTCCGCTATCTTAATCTGCATAAAATGTTTGTTCGAAGCGGACTGTATTTATTATGACGTATGCCACTGGTTCAGGTGGTTTTTGAGGAGTATAAGGAGGTTTACGGAAAGGAAAGAAGGTCTTACCTTTTTTCTATGGCGGCGATTCGTCGACAGGGGGGCCCCCAGCTCGATGTCTTCCTCTTCCAGCCGATTATGATGCCGAGCCACGTTGTACAAGTAAATTGGAGGCAGATTTCCAAACCGGTACACAAAGTAAGGATTTCCTGGTAGACGAAAAAAGGTCCTAATACGGGGAGAAAAAACAGGGGAACACGAGGGAACCGAAAAGCGTTCTGAACACGACTGAATGAGGGAGGGGGTTAGGCAAGAGAGGAGGACAGGATCAGACACTGATCGAAACGACCCAGTCCCACAACAAACCAGCCTCGAACAATGTTATTATGATAATAAGCTTCCAATAATGTTTCTCTAAATTTGTCCTTAAACGTATCCAATTTTCGCGTTAGATCAAACAGTTCAACGTTATCATTAAATAGTTTAGCTCCCTGCACAATGAAGGATCTCGCAAGCATCGACGTCCTGTGTCCGGGTATTCTCAAAATTCTGTTCCTACTGCGAGTATCCCGCTCCTCCAGAAACTGGAAGCTCTCATACAAGTACGGTGGTCTGCGGGTCTTCAAAACCTTGAACACTAACGCACCCATCTGGAGTGCAAGAGAGAGAGAGAGAGAGAGAGAGAGAGAGAGAGAGAGAGAGAGAGAGAGAGAGAGAGAGAGAGAGAGAGAGAGAGCGAGAGAGAGGGAGGGAGTTGAGTTGTGAGTACGCGCAAGACTTGAGAGATGAGTGAGTTGGGAGAACTGGGAAGACGACTATCGTGTCGATGGATGACTAACTTGGAAGGAGCTGTCTGTAGAGAAGAGAAAAGTAAAGGACGGGAAGGAGCGGAAAAGGATAGTTTTTGGAAAACCCAGAAAAGGGCTAAATCCGTTGTCAATCGGGAATAACTGAAGAAGTGGACTTTCCGTAGGTAATCCCGTTAGGGGCAGTGAGGACATTTGGCGGGTCAAAGACCCAGCTAATTAGCCCTGCCGAACGCGGTGGTTGTGCTGTAATGATGTATATAACGGTTCATCATTATTTGAGCCCTATTGGTGGTTGGTTACACTCCCAACCCGCGTAAATGAGCGAAAACTACAAATACGTATGCACTCCTCTAGCGCCACAATGTGAACTTGTACACAAAGCAATGGATGATCGCAGAATGTTATGTTGACCGCTCCTAATGCCCCAGTGGATTTTATAGAAAAATTGGTAGAGATTGGTAGGCAATCGGTGTGACAGTTCACTTGCAAACTGTTTCACATACTTTTTGCCAAAATGAGGTATCTTTTATTCAGAAAGAACTGCATTTTGTTTATATTCTGGGTCGAGTAAAGTGAAAAGGTGGATGAGCAGAAACTTATTGTGCGCAAAAAGTTGAAATGTGCTGGGACGATCCACACAGCTTTCGCAAATGTCATCGAATTGAGTAACAGCCTCGATGAATCGCTCTTGAGTAGGGAATACAGGCATTCTGGAAGTGGTTACAGAAATTTCAGATAGTTAGGATGTAGCAATAAAACTATCAACGTGATGAGTGACAGTCAAGCGTCATGCAGGGCGCTGAAGAATTACTGCTCAACGTCAAAACTGGCGAGGGAGTGAAGAGTGTGGCTCAACTCTTTAGCCAACTCTAATACGGTTTAATACGTATTCTTGGGCGTAGAAGGATCATTGGAAATGAGAAGGCTCGATCTGATAACATCGGTTCGGCTACTGTACTGTAGGGATACCGTCCCATTGTGGGACATTACTGGTCAAAATGGCAGAGAAGGCTGCAGAGGTGTGGCACTCCAAATACTTTTATCTCAGGAACGACATACGATATGCAGCCTTCTTATGATGGAAAAAACAGACAGTGGGAACCATCACAGGGCACTGCTACATTAACCTGCACAAGTTATGGGCATAAACTGGGCACGCAGGTATTGTGATACAGATGAGGATACTCACTTCCATGTCCCACCCCACTGCTAGAGACTTGGAAAGGAGCGATTTTTGATCTTTGGTACAACTCCTCCAAGGGTGGACGTCAAAGGAGGCTCTTACGGGAAATAACTGGCAGCTAGGCACGGACCGGTGAGACGTTAAGACTAGCAAATAAGGCTGTAGTTATAAAAAAAGAGAAACATACGCATACGATTGGTCACGCTACGTCATCCAGTGAGTGGTAGCTGCTAACAAGAGTAAGGACGATTGTTGAACGTTAGTGGAAAGCACCAACGAGACGCCAATTCTCTACGTTTCACGGTCTCCTGAGCGAAAAATCATTTTCTGCGCGTAATTTGTGTTTGTCCGCACCAATGCCCTCCCTCGCCGACGACGTCGCTCTTGCCTTCGTGTGTTTGATGTTTCAGAGACGTTTCTCGTCTTGAGTCCTGCAGATACTTATTTTTCGCTGTCGAGGGGGGAAAGGCAGTATCGTGGCCGATTCGGGGTCTTTGAATTAACCTATTAAATCACTCACTTACTTTATTAAAAGGATAATTCTGAAGAATAGAAAAATAAAAGGTTAAATTCTGATCCACTATGTCCTGTGATGACGTCAACTTCTGATTTGGAAGATGATTCTGATGTAAACATTAGAAATGATTCAATCACATCCACGGAGAACTCCAGTGGGCACAAAAAGAAAAATGCACAATCGCGAAAAGTTCCAATTAGGTGAGATTAAAAGAAAATAGATTGGTGATGTTGAAAGGTTCGTCCGATGGATGATGGTGATAACTTTTTTTGATAGTAGTTGATACGATAATGTGATGTAAATCGATTCGGTCGTCGGTTGATGGTGCAGGGCCGTATTGCCGGCGACGAAAAAAAGAAATGAGATAAAAGTATAAAAAGGCACGAATGCAGGATGGGGTTGACAGTGATAGCAAGTTCAAAGACAGCTTTCGAGAGACCGGACTTAAAGAAGGATATGTAACCAAATCCTGCAGTTATGTTCGTGAAAAAATACACCAAAAATTTGTATTTTGACCAGATAATTGATTTATCAGTAATATTTAATCGTCCCGTTACAGTTGTTCCTTCACTCCTTCCCATTTCACGTACTCAACTGGCACCACCAATGAGGACTATGCCTCAATGAAGCCAAGTTCGAGACAACCTTCTTTTCACAGAGAGACATCCACTCTCCCAACATCCATGTCGAAAGTCACTCTGTAGCACTGAGCAAACAGCCCAAGCACCTGGGTGTCTCAATTGGCACAAACAAATCCAAGCTGTCAGGGGCAAAGTCATCGGAGCTTTAACCTTCCTCAAGGCATTTTTCAATAACAACAAGGTCTCCCGACCGACGCCATCATCGGGAACATCAGCACGCCGTTCCTGTCTGAGGAACGGTCTCTGCCCGCCATAGGATGGAAGGTACCTAACGTGCTGAAGTTAATGTACTTGTTTGGTAGGTCTGTCTTCTCTGAATGGTGAGATACTGTGGGCGAACGCCTTCGATGTAAAGGCATCGTCGTCTGGTAGTAAATCGACAACACACTACTTAAGACCTACAAAACTGCCCTTACGCTCATTTTCTTTCCTTTCAATAGGTTTCCCTGGAGGTATATGCCCCACCCCCCTCCTATGCAACACCATCCCATTCACCTTTCTCTTTCTATATAAAGATCACGACCAACTTACTGATTTAACAGTCAGATGATGATGTCTTTACAAATTTACCTACTGGCGGAATCCCCAATGATTTTAGTACTTATCATACATGAGAACCCTTCGGGGAGGGGGGCTCTTCGTTCACCCTGATTCATAAGAAAACTGGCCTCTCATCGCTACAACGGGCAATATCGATCATTCCAAA
Organism: Pachypeltis micranthus; assembly: GCA_020466155.1. Taxonomy (NCBI): domain Eukaryota; kingdom Metazoa; phylum Arthropoda; class Insecta; order Hemiptera; family Miridae; genus Pachypeltis; species Pachypeltis micranthus. The sequence continues at coordinate 10,413,807 of CM035781.1, read as the reverse complement.
CATTTTATAGCAGCGCTGAGCTCTGGGCTGACATCCGATCTCCGTATCTACTGGCAGAATCAGAGTGGTGATCTCATTGGGGTCGCTGGCTATGATGTTCCAGGCAGAGGTGGCTGCGGTAATGGTCTGTGTGCAGCCGCTGCTGAGAGACTGAAGTGGCAGTGGATCTGCATCAAGGTGGACAGTGAGGCCATTCGCAAGGCCTTAGCCTCATACTGTCTTACCTCGCGGCTGGTGTGGGAGTGTCTGACTGGCCTGAAGAGAAACGGACAGGCGGATAGGTTGACTAAGAAGGGATCGGCACAGATCCTTATTGACCCTGAGCCTTTTGTTGGGACCACCAGAAGCAACCTATGTAGAGAGGTTGGCAAATGGGAGGACAGGTGCAGGGCTGCTCATCGGCAGGGGCTGCTCGGCCTTAGACAGTCAAAACTCTTCATCCGGCTCTCCAGAGGGAGGTATAAGGAGGTGCTTGCACTGGGGAGGAAGGATATGAGGATCATATGTGGCCTGTTCAAAGGTACTGCCTTGCAAATATTGGCAAGTGCAAGATACAGGTATGCAGGTTCTGAGAGGTAGGGCTAGAGAAGGCAGAGCATGTGCAGTGCGTATGCTATGGACTCGTGACTTCTTCAGCCAGAAGAGGGGGCGAATGCAGAACTTGCGGATGTCCTCCGCTTTGAGCGGGGGTGGTGGGGGGTGCATAGGGGACGTCACACCCAGCGAGAACACTGCCGTGGGGCCTGGGGGTGGTGCAGGAGGGCTATGATCTGAGGCTCATGGACGCCCTTACAATAGGCCCGTTTGTGGCTGCTGTGAGGGTATCACCTGCATCCACCGTTTCAATGAAATAAAAACAAAACCTACCGGCATCTGCTCTCCATTTCGAGTACGCACATCAATGGGAATTATTACTGCTAAGAGTTCTCCGCAAACGCTGCCGCGTTGGCCGAAATAAAGAGGAAGGTGCGGTTTGCCATTAATACTGCCACTAAGACTCAACCGATTGCTTTCAGAGAGTAAGATCTCCAGATTGACCAGTTGAACATGTGTGTTATTTGTACAGCAAAGTTGCGTTTAGAGGAGAAATATTGCAAGGGCTCCTCTTATTGTAACAATATCAACAATTATGACCCCTTTCCCCTCACCCTTATTCGACCATAAATTCACTCACTAAACTGCCTTTATCGTGCAACTCAATCTATCGATTTTTGTATACTCTTTCGGAAAAATAGAGGCAAAGATAAACCAGCTCTAATCCTAAAGTTAACGTACCTGTTAGGTGAGTCCGTCTCCTCTGGCTGGTGAGATACTGTGGGCGAACGCTCTCGATGTAAATACATCATCGTCTGGCCGTTAAGTCAGTTAGTAATTTACCTACTGCCGGAACTAACCCAATTACTTCAATACCAGCCATAATCCCTAATAACTAATCCATAATAACTTTTTGTTGAGTCGTAGCGGGACTACAGCCGCGTACTACGAAAAGTAGAGGCCAAGAATGCCTCTTTCTCATTAACGCAGGGAGCAAAATGTGACAGATATAGCACAACCGTTTAACTTTTGTAGTCGGCAGGGGCATTCCGAAATACGCAAGCGCGTGTCGTTCAACTTATTGTCCTCAGGGCGAAGCGAATCCTTACAAAACGGAATGATTAAAATGACGAAACGCCCGGTTGTACCTTACTGAGAGGCAGTTATCCCGACGTCTAGCCAGTGACGGTCAGCCGGTTAAGTATAACTAATGAGGGTATTCTGTGGGAATGAAAAAAAGCGGCAACCCTGAAAATGGTTCTCGGGCGAGGCGTCTGGAGGGTGTCTGAATTCTGGACCGCGCAACGCCCACAGTCACCTTACACTTAAACGCGCTTTTTTTAAACGGAACATTATGAGGTTTTCTTGAAGAAAAAAAAACGAAACGAACTTGAAAGAATTCAATCATCCGCGGATATCAGGGGCAACGCGTGGCACAACCGTTCCAGCCTGAATTGCCGTTCACGACGTCAACAGTCGAAAATTAGTGAGCAATTAGTCGCTTTTTTTCCTCCCAAGTGCGACATGTCCATCAGTGTTCGTCACCTGCCATAACAGCGGTTTTGCAGGTTTCCGTAATGAGTAAATGAGAAGTCGTCGATCATACTTGGACTTATTTTTATAATTGGACTGCCTGCTCATTTTGACTGCGCGACACTGGGAGGGTCGTCAGGAGCACACCTTGATAACGTGGCAGTCCAATTATTTCTTAGCAAAATGAAAAAACTCATTCGTTGCATTAACGTACTCATTATTTTATTAACGCTATTAAACTTGCATCGCATTGGGCCTTGGGTTTTCTGGTAACGCTGACGTGAGAGGGATTTGTAAAGAAAAAACTACGCTAAATTTTAAAAAAATTCTTCGATTTTTTATAATTGGTTTTACCGCGCTCGTCATTTTTCCACAAATGGAAATGTTGTAGGGTTTGCGTTTGAACCACAGAGGAAGGGTTTTCATTAATTGGCAACCAAACCCAAGTGGTAAACGAAAATATCTTGTGCGTTGCAACACACAACTTTCCTTAGCTCTACGTCAATTCACTTTGTACATGGCTTTGTCTACTTAATCAATTCATTTATCACTCAGTTCCTTTGAACTTGGTTAAACAACACTTCACAGCAACACGAAGAGGTAGCGCCTACAGTTCCAGATTTTATTGTGCTGCTCGTACTCATTGCAGGACCCATATTGAGCATTCGGTACACAGATAATTAATGAAGCTGTAAACACGAATTTGTTGAAGTGGATAGTAATCACTTTTGTGAAGTTATTGGGTAATAACTGTTAGAACTGGTAGTAAGCGAAACGGGCGTAATTGAAATTCAGGAATTTCTGTACTGAGCCCCATGTATCTCATGAGCGTTTTTAAACACTCACTCTTTAGGTATTGGATTGGACTACAATACCAATTTTTTTTAAACATTCTACTAACATTCCAGCGGACTTTATAAGGAAAAAACTGCGCTAAAAACGCTTTTGGTCGAAAGTTTTGGTAATTTATTGTGCTACTCTCGTCGTGTTCCCACACATGGAAATTTCATGGAATCATTGTCTTATTAAGAGCTATCAATATACAAAGTGTAATCAACATCGTCAGAGCCATTTTTGAAAAAAAAAATATTTGGGGTTTTGATCACTATGATAACTATAGTTATTTACGATGGATTTTGTCCAAACCCTGATTTTGGCGTCCCATGGTGATTTGTAGGCTAGACATCAAGTTTGAGCTGATTTGGTACGGTTGTTTTCTCTAAAAACCGCACAAAAACGCTTTTGGTCGAAAATTTTGACAATTTATTGTGCTGCTCTCGTCATTTTCCCACAAATGGGAATTTTATGGTATAGCTGCCTTATTGAGAGCTATCTATATAAAAAATTTAATCAAAATCGTTAGAGTCGTTTTTGAGAAAAAAAATATTTGGTGTTTTGATCACCATGATAACCATGGTTACCTTTCGGTGGATTTTGTTCATAACGTTATTTTGGCGTCTCATAGTGACCTGCGGGCGAGATATGAAGTTTGAGCTGATTTGGTACGGTGGTTTTCTCTAAAAATTGTTCACAGACACACATACACTCACACAGACCATTTTCCCAAATAGTGTTTTGCGGACTCAGGAGGGTCTGAAATGTAAAGATCTGAAGAAAACTAAAAATTTTTTTTTCAGCCGATTACATAACTTTCCTTTCTACTTTGTAGAGCCAAGGAAAGTAAAAAGGAAAAAGTTTACAATAAAAGATTTGTAACAAATATATACAGGGAAATGAAATTAGGAGCTCCTACTATTCTAAGAATAAATTTAAGCCAAACTAATCTAAGGTGTTATTTGAGTAGAAGATATGTTTGAATAGAAAGAAAGTTTCGTCTGACCGTTGTTGCTGAGATGTTGGGAAGGCGGACGAAAGCGATCCAGGCGAGCCAGCAGATCAGATGAAGGTGTAGCAGCGTATGGAGTGCTGCAGATGGAGTGATGCGGATCGATTCCCGAATTGCAATAGAAACCGGGATTGGGATGGTAATGACCCAATAATAGTAGTATACTGATGACCCAGCTGTTTCAAGAAGTTGGACATAAAGTGAGAAGCACGCGTGCGGGTGAACGAAAAGGCGAACAGCGTTGGTGTGAAGGCAGTTGAGCGTTGGAACCACTTGAAGAAGAAGAAGAGCGCGTGCAAGGGGTGCACGTTCAATCCAGACGCGTTTTGGTTATAGTACAGAACTCCTCAGCACTTTTTACGTCTACATTATTATTATTAGATACAAACAACTACCTCCGGCGTTAATAGTTTGGTTGCTTGTTAAAAAAACCTTCCTGTGATGACGTGCAGGCTGAGTGTGACATTTGAGACGATTTGGTTCTGCCGTTCTCTCTCAGTCTCGTGTTTGGACTCGAGAAATATTTTTGAAGAATTTTCAGTACTGAAGAGCTAAGGAAAGTTATAAAGTGGGGAAGCTACTAACCACTCCCCTTCTCAGTACACCACGCTGTTGTCATTACAGTGGGGCTCTTGAAGTGTAAGTATTCGTATTGATTTCATGATCAGATGAGCCCCATACGCAACTGGCAGATGTTGCGATTCTCTCCGGCGAATGGTTCGGTGAGGATATCAGCTGGCATTCCTTCCGTGGGCAGGTATGAAAGAGTTAGCGTTCCTTCCTCGACTGCTTGCCCAAACAAAATGATGGCTCAACGTGCTTCGTCTGTCTGTGGTGGATGGGATTTCCAGCAAGACTTTGGCTCCGTGACTGTTGGTTGGACAAAAGAATGCCGCTGCCATATTCCCTGCGTCTCCATAAGAGCTGGAAGGGACTGAAAGAGACTCAATTTACACTTCTTCCACATTCACGACACACTAAAACCCCCTATCTTGAGCTGGTATTGCAGAACACACACTCTGCAGAAAAGAGGACAGAATTCTCCTGCCGTATCCTCTGCGTGGCTGTAAAAGGGGTTAAAGGAGTTTAAAGCAGGCAACGCTGACAAACTACGAACAGCACTGCAACTGCACAAGTGGCAGGACATGTTGACTCAAAACACTATTAATGAGCGAAAGACAGTCCTGGAAGTAGCTTACTTACACCTACGAGCGTTTCCCTATATAAGTCCAGAGGGGGAAAACCGGGTTTGAGCGTTCCTGGGGGTGCTGATTGCATGTGTCCCGCTCACCACATAACCAGTGGCTGAGGGCCGACTCTGAGCACAGCCGATAAATCCCTCGCGTGTCTCAGTCCCAGTGAGTGGCAGAACTGGCAGCTGTGGCGTATGGGGGGGTCTCCCCGTGTCCCTCTATGGACCTGCGAAAGCCAATATGCCTGAAGGGGAGCTTCCAGGACACTGCAGCACCTGTTGCTCATACCTCAACCATGCACAACGATTTAACTCATTCCACTCTTGGTCCACTTCTCTAAACCCCCTCACTTTCTCAAAAAAAGTAACAAACATGACTAATTCAGTAAATAACCATGCGCCACTTCCTCGGGCTTGCAACCTGCTGATCATCCCAACATACAATGACGGAAAGAACCAGGCGACGGGCCTTCTCATCCCCCTTCCACCCCTAGAAGCCCAGGCTACCCAGCTGCTACAAGTAGTTAACACGCAGTTGACTCTAACATGGACATGGAACAGATTTGCGCCTATGTCTAGATTATCCATGGGGGGAACAACATGGCGGGACCAATGTGTAACCTTGTTACCCGCTGCCTCTTCAAAATTTCGAAGTTGGCCATCAAAGCGAGAGTCCCCCCCTCACCAAATCAACTACCAACAACAGCGCCACCTGCCATGACCCCCTTGTGGAAACTGAGGTGCTGTCCAGCAGTCAATCGCTGGTTGATTAAGGTTTGCCAAGGTTACAAAGTTTTCAAGAAAATCGGCGAACCAGTCACTGGGATTGCTGATGCAGATTGAGGAAATTGCTCAATAGACAGGCGCTCATACTCTGGATACTGTTTTGAGTTTGCAGGAGTGGCGCTTTCCTGGGAAGCCCAAAAACAGCAGGCTGTAGCCCTCAGCGGCGTTGACGCCAAATACGTGGCTCTGCTTGAAGCAACTTATATGAAAACTTTGTTGGAGAACCTTGGCTAACATCGATCAACCAGTGGTAGTTGTTCGGCGCAAGTCAAATCAGTCTGGGTTTTTTGAGCTTAAAGTTCCCTCACCTGTCCTAATGGGACCCCTGGTCCTTAACGACAAAGTCATTGTTTCCATAAAGACTTGCGTACCTGCGAAACTCCACCTCCGCAGTTATTTACAGGGGCGTAGGATTTCCCGTTTCCTCTCGGCATCATTTCCTCCCCAACTTTCACATTCCTCTCCACAACAGACAGCTCCTCCCGAATTCATTCACCTACGAACTCTCACGAAAGTCACTCCGTCTCCTTGCACTATTCTCCCCCCAGTTCATGCATATCGCGAGTCGTCCCCTTGTGTACACAAACTCTACTCACTTTATTGCACATAATACAGTCCTCACGCTCACCGAGTTTCTTTTATTTCGATCTTCAACTCTCGTCCTCTCGTGCGCCCAACAGTAGTGTTGTTGTCATGTAGGTAGAGAAGCAAATACTGTTATGGAGGAAGCCTTCCAATATGGATGGTTCTAAAAATCCATCACACTTGCTACTTAACACTCAATCCTTCTTCCAAATAGATCAACCAATTGCTCGATGCTCTCCATCGATGATGAGAAATGGAGCCATAACGCACCTCTTTGGAAGCTACCGCAATTCTTCATAATCTGATGTTACCACGACAGAGTCATTTTCTTCTCGAGTTCGGTGGCCTCTCCGAAGTACTTGCTGATACGTAAGTCGCGTTTTCCGCCATCAAGAGCAGTCGTGTCGTGAAGATTGGGTGATAATTTGATTCCGGGGTTTCAACAAGGTTACGTCACTTTCTAAAGGCCTAGAAAACTCGGGGGGGTTTTTCCATCAAAAATCCTCGAAAACCAAAATATCATTTCGAACTGTGCACGATTTTCACGCCCGCAATCTGCACGCCTTCTCGGGGACTTCGAACCGCGGCGGAACGAACGATTTACGCTTCGAGCCACGTCCTTTTCAAAGCCTCATCCACCAGGACCGAGCCCGTCTCATTTTTGAGCGCGTTACAAATAAAAACGCCTTACCGACGCGCCGGACTCTTTTGCAACTTCGAAAGGTCTCCCGAATTCATCACCGGTTTGGTAAATGTCGATTCGGCAACCAGTTTGAAGGGCGGGGCCGATCGAATTTGACGAAACGCCGCAGATGTTGGTAATGAGAGGAGAAAGAGGTTTTAATGGGCAGACGAATCCCAAGTTGAAGATCACGAACTCTCGATTATCGTCGCAGACATCCTTTTTCATGTTGGTTCGTGTCACGAACGTCATAACGATCTGACAGAAATCTGATATGTATTGCAATAATTACCAAAACAAAATACACGGAACAATCAAATTCACTACGATCTTGCGAAAAGTAGATAGGTAATGTCATTATTTCTTCCTACTTCTCATTTGCAAAACAATTATCACACTGTACTATTGTCCATCTTGATAATGTCTCTTGATAGTCTCTTCTTTGATGCAGAAAATACCTTTTATCTGGAATGAGTGTTCGGCGCAGGCTGACTGAGTTGGGATTTTGACCTCGGAATTTCTGCACTTGCCCCTAGAGGAAGTCATTTTGCTTTCCCGAATAACCAGTCAACTTTTCTGACCTCAAGCCCTTTTGTTTTTACCAGTGGGAAAGTTCAGCTCTTGAGTGATTCCAAGAGACAGCGGATTTCCCCATTTCTGGACTTTCCGAAATATCCTTTTCCCACCCCTCAATTTACATTCCTCTCCAAAATGCACAGCTCTTCCCAAACACAGTCATCTATCAGCTCTCGTGAACGAGAGTTGCTTCCCAGTTCTCACAACAGACACTCGTTTTTCAATTCTCTATTCACAGTCATTTCTCAGGTATTGTCTAACCAAGTGACTGTGCAATCAAAGTTCTATCATGTTAAGCAAGCGTATGAATACACCCCTATTTCTCGTTCAATTCGTGCACCCGACAATGGGCATCTGGTGTTCTGGCTACAGTAAATCCTTTACTTAGTTGACTTTACCGCCCCATTCATTCATACATCCACAACCATTCCAACTTCGTAAGAGTCAAAAATTAACATCCGGCAATAAACTCGTGAGAGTAGGGACTTTCTCAGGGAAGTGTCGTAGGGCCATTAGTATATTTCATGTATGTGCACGACCTTCCACAGAACTGTGTTCAAAACAGAGTCCTCCTTTTAACAACTGGAGACCCACAGCAACGTGAAAAATGATATCCCTCCAACGACATTATGTCCCCTTGTATATGCTTGAACTGGCGGGAAATTGTATCGGAAGAAGATAACGAACTGTATGGGCGGAGAATAGATATAGGAAAGTGAGTGACATTCGTGAGAGTTTGCAGCTGAATGAATTTTGGAAGGAGCTGTCTCTTGTGGAGAGGAATCTGAATTTGAGAAGAGGAAAAATAAAGTAAGGAAAAAACCCACTTCAGGGAAATCCACTGCTGTAGAAATAACCGCAACTATGGATGTGGAATTTTCGCAAGTACGAGTGGGTTTCTACTTTTTCATTAAGGGACCGTTAAGGCAGGTGTGAGGAAGTCCGGGGTCAAAAGACTAACTGATTTGACTTGAGTCAAACACCACCAGTCACACGAAGACATTGGTGCTTGAAAAGAAAGTGACCATGAAACTCGTTGGCCTTCCAATCGAATTGAAATTGAATGTGTCTTCCTGTGACTGGTGGGTTGGCTAGAATGCTGGAAATGGTCAAGTTTTCGTGGGACATTACGTCGGAACCCAACTTTCAGTAGGAATCATTAAGCACTTCTGATACAGTAGGAACATTTAGGTCGTTATGAGAGTACTATTTTTTAAATAAAATAACTCTATTATTTATTATTATTGCCATGCACGTTTATCACGTACCTATTATTTATTTAATATAAGCGAGGGCTGAAAGTAGCTCACACCACATGTTAAGTTTCTTCGTTGTACACTACTATCTGTTCGTAATTAGAATAATGTTTCCTTCATTTAAGAAACACAAGACATTAGGTGCGATGCACCAACTTTACTCGGCCCCACGTAAATTCAGCAATTTTCTTGACTCTAGAAACCTATCAAAAATGTTTTTCATTCTGTTTCTAACAACGACCTACGGTGGAGGTGGAATTTATTGTGCTGCTCCTACTTACCCTATGGTCGATTGTGCAATCAGCGTGTGAGGAATTCGAAAGACTTGTCTGCGGGATTTTTTTGAGATGGATCGTGTTCGCCGTATTGGAATAGTCCCAGTGGGAACGGTAAGAAATGTAAGGTGGTTAGAATTCCGGAATTTCCGGAGTAGCTCCTATTCATCTTACGAGCGTGATGTTTTCCTATTTTCGTCGAAATGTTCGGAAATTTCTTGTGCTGCTCTCGTCATTTTCCGACGTGTGAGATTTTCGTGTTATTTAGAACAAAAGTGCTCAAAACTCTTTAGAGCCGTCAAGAGAGAAAAAAAAGGCACTTTGATCCTTATGATAACTATAGTTGGGTTCGAGCTTGCTCCAATTTGGACGTATGACGTTTATCCGCAGACGGGAAATACGTCTTATTTGAGCTGATTCGGTTCAGCCTCGTTTGACAGTCATGACAACAGATAAACGAATCATTTTTCAATTTTAAAACGTTTAAATTTGAAGAAGATTCAATTTCTTTTTTGTTAGTTGGTAAACTTTCCAGTCTGTTTCTTAGAGCTATGGAAACTAAAAGGTCTCGTATCAAAAGAGCGTGTTGGTTACCGAGCAACTTATGTCTATATGTATACAGCGGAGGTCCCCGAAGCCGTAAGTCTGGATGCAAGTCCGGGCGGGCTAGGGACCATTCTAGCCTTCAGGGATATTTTTCCCGAAATGGTGCTGCGGGGTGCACAGGTGGATGGGAAGGTCCACGTCAGGTGGATGCTTCTGCAGGCAACTAGGGTAAAGGCGGATAATCCGCCGATACCTAGTCCCTGTCCCTTTTCCCTCTTTGTTTGCCCGATGGGGCGGAGGTAGGTCAGGGCCGTGAGGCCGGTACTACCTCCGCACACCCCATATATCGGAACGTGTCTATATATATTGTCTCTCTAATGTTAGCAAGAGGGAACGTAAATATATATCAATATAATAAATTTCAGTGGATGTAGCATTATAAGGTGAGGATGTTAGTGTCAATGTTGGATGCCCATTACTCTCGGGGCTTGCACTATATTAACGTCTCATGTTATTATGTTTCGAACGATTGATTGTAACTTCGTAAAGGTGAATACGACTGTGAGGCCCGAAATTGCGTAATTGTCACAACGCGCGCAGGAGGATAGCAGATACATCGTGCGAACTCACTTTTTCTTCCCTTGGCTACACTCCAGAAAGAAATATGTAGCAATCGTGTGTCGAATTCGAAATCCAATTACCGCCGACTCTGACCTATGAGCTCAAAACAAGGCGTTGGGTAATGGAAGCGTTGCGGAGAAGTCAAATGACAGGAAGGAGCTGCCTTAGATAGACGTTGGTTCTAACGATAGGTAAGGATGTTTCGACGGTGAAAATGCGAGCGTTATCCCGAATGACATCGACGTTCAATGCGGACGTTTTTGAACGGCAATTTCTACTTATCTCAACTCTTCACGAGAGACTGTGGTCAACTTCACAAGAGAACTGGTTAAGCGTCAACGGGACATAAGGTCATTCAAGGTTAGGTTCGATATTGTGCCATTTCCATCGACTGTGGTGCAAGGGTGTACCTTAAATATGAGTTTTTATACTTTTCCTGAGTTTTTGATTCATTTTGGTTTTTCATTGATTCTGAATAATAACCCTATGTTTTCAGTCACGAAACATTTTTTACAACACCCCCTCAAAATTTGATACTGTACGTTTCAAGACATGGGGATTCCAAATCTGCAATGTCCGTCCGCCGTCCGGGCCGTTTTGTGCCTTTAACGTGGTCTAAAAAATTCGTTCTTTCGCACAAAAATCCCATTTGGTATCTAGTTGTGCCCGCCCGTTGTGTGGTATCATTTTCGAGGTATTTTTACATCCTGGGTCGAATGGAATGAGTATCAGACGTGTACAACTGTGTATAGGGAAACTATAGTAATTATTAGAGTCAACTAATTGCAAGAACTCGCGGGAACTACAGCAGAAGTCAACGTTTTGTCGTTAGTACTGCCTCCCTCCCACCCGTCAAATTAAAACCACCCGCCCGCTCGTCCCCGTCCCAATTTCCCCGATTCTATTTGCCCAACGGGGCGGAGGAAGGTTAGGGCCACTTCCTCCGCACACCCCTACATCGGATCATAAATGCCTACAGACGTTTACGGGCACCTGGCACCAGGAGAATATTTAGTTTCTGTAGTTCCATTGTAACAAACGTGGCCTTGAAAACTTTGTCCATCTAATACCCATCAAGACACCAAAACTGGCATCACCCCACCAACTTTCCTCCGCCTATTGAGCTGCCCATGCGATTGCAGTTTTAACCGCGTTCGATCCAACCCCACAAGACGCGATCCATTCAATCCCTTTTCTGCGCGTCACCTGCCTCTCTTGCTTCATCTCATCTTTTCCTCCTGGTATCATCTCTGTTGCTTCCGCACACCGGTAAGATCCTTCCAATTGTCATCTCCACATCACGTCGCCACGTTCACCGTATTCTCATCAACACCTAATCATCAAAGGCCCCAACGAAAACCAAGTTCATTTTTACTTTCCTTGGCTCTACAACGTAAAAAGGAAAGTTATCTAATCGGCCGAAAAAAAAATTTTGAGTTTCCTTCAGATATTTACGTTTCAGACCCTCCTGAGTCCGAAAAACACTATTTGGGAAAATGGTCTGTGAGCGGTTTTTAGAGGGAACGACCGTACCAAATCAGCTCAAACTTGATATCTCGCCCGCAGGTTACCATGGAACGCCAAAATAAGGGTATGAACAAAATCCACCGAAAGTTAACTATAGTTATGATTATGATCAAAACACCAAATTTTTTTTTTTCTCAAAAATGGCTCTAACGGTTTGATGAAATTTTTTACATTGATAGCTACCAATATGCCAACTATACTATAAAATTCTTATTTGTGGGAAAATGACGAGAGCAGCACAATAAATTATCAAAGTATCCTACGAAAATCAATTTAGCGCGGGTTTTAGAGAAAACAACCGTACCAAATCAGCTCAAACGTGATTTCTAGCCTACAGGTTACCATGGGACACAAAAATAAGGACATGGGCAAAATCCACCGAAAGTTAACTATAGTAACCATAGTGATCAAAACACCAAATTTTTTTTCTCAAAAATGGCTCTAACGATTTTGATTAAATATTTTACATAGATAGCTCTTAATAAGATAATTATACCATAAAATTCCCATTTGTGGGAAAATGACGAGAGCAGCACAATAAATTATCATAATTTTCGACGAAAAGCGTTTTTAGCGCAGTTTTTTCCCTTATAAACTCCGCTGGAATGTTAGTAGAATGTTGAAAATAACTGGTATTGTAGTCCAATCCAATACCTAAAGGGTGGGTGTTTAAAAACGCTCATAAGATTCATGGGGCTCACTCCAATGATTCCTGAATTTCAACTACTGCCGTATCGCTTACTACCAGTTCTAAACGTTTTTACCCAATAACTCTGCAAAAGTAATAACTATCCTTCAAAAATTTGTGTTTACAGCCTTATTAATTATCTGTGTACCAATTGCTCAATAATTGTCCTGAAATGAGTACGAGCAGCACAATAAATTCTGGAACTGTAAGCGCTACCGCTTCCTGCTGCTGTGAAGTGTTGTTTGACCTGAATTCTTTATTTTAATATAAACCCCTTTAATTTCGAATTATTTTCCTTACTTCTCTCATCTAGCCTTCCCTTTTTCTACATATAATTTCTCGGTATTTTACCGTGGTCCTTCAAACCAACCCTATGTGTTAGGTGTTACTAGGAATCACGAAATTTTCATTGCAGTTCACCTTAACAGGTAGAAACTGAGACTTTAAAACAATGTCTCGTCGAAAAAACGATTAAAACTTGTTGAGAAAGTGTACCATATACGTTTTGACTTAGTGTGAACAGCACAATAAATTCCAGAACCAGTCTTGCAGTCTTGTAGAAAGTTGTAATAAACAGAATGGAAAACATATTTGTTTAATTGCTAGCTAGAGCTAAGAGAATCGCTGAATGAGGCCAAGGAAAGTGTGATGCGTCGCACCAGATACTTATCAATGATTCGGGAATAAGACGGCCTACGGTTGCCTCTTCGCGAATTTTTGACGGGCAACAACTTTCTAATTACGGAGCAGCTAACGCGTTCCCAGATTTTCTTCCCGGTGTTCCCCCTTTTCCCTGAAGAGGCTCTTGAAAAGATGACGCTACGCTGCGACTGGTGCTAATAAGTTGTGATCGCAGGAGATCACAATATCACGAAAATGTTTTCAATTGCTTCTAGAGTTGGAGAAAACGATGGTAGTTAGAGGGGACTCTGAAGAGGCAATGTGTACAACACAAAGCTCTTTCCAAACTCACTCATCTCTCAGTTCTCACGATAAACACTCATTTATCAGCTCTGGTGCTACTCACTCTCTCTCAGCTGTAGTACCCCGGGCAACCTGTTCTCGAATTCAGAGCCCCCTCGTGTCATGCTTATATAATCCCATCAACTTTCTACCGTGTTAGCAAGCGTATCAATACAGTCATATATCTCGTTCAGTTTGTGTGTCTATTTCTCTCTCCTTTTCGTGAACCCAACAAAGGGTATCCTCCAACTATATTAAAGTTACGTGCAATTTCGAAGTTTGTTGAATGAGACTAGTTTGTACACGATCTAAACGCGAGATGTTCGCCGACATGAAAGACGAACGTACGGCTCATTCGTAAGATCAACCATTAAAAAACCGTAAATCGCGTAAAAATCGGCACGTTAGTTTCGGAATTTATTGAGCGGGGTCGTGATGAAAACAGCGAGGACAGGTGCGAGATCAACAAACGCGGCGAGCTGAAACGAATAGGGAGCCGTCCAGAGGCCAATTCCCATAATTGCGCAGTTGTTTTTCATCAAAATAGTCCTTGCACTTTCGGAATTTAACGCGCTAGAAAGGTCTCAAGTAGTCATTGACAGGAGCAGAACGGATTCGTAAAAGCTAAATGCTATCGCGTTATAATTCGTACACGCTCGCTCTCCCCCAGTGAACGTATGGAAACTTATTTATAAAATACCTGGCGCGTAGCAACACCCAACTTTCCGCCACTCCCATAAGTTCAAACACCAGCTACATATACGGGGCTATATCCTCACCCCAACCCCCTTTCCCATCGACCGAAATCGCCGGTAACCTTATTTTGTCGTCTACAAAAAATAACTAACAAAAGCAAGAAAGAACCAGCTCAATCGGTCCAGCCGTTCTCCCGCAAATCGAACTACAGACTCACACTTCAAAAGGCCTCAAAACGTAAAGTTGTGAAGAAAACTCAATTTTTTTGCACACGATTACAACTTTCCTTACCCTTTGGGCCGCGGAAAGTAAAAATGGGAACGGAAGAACGCGATAATGATGCGGGATTCACGCACACGCCAAGAATAATAATTACGGAAAGAAGATTAACAAGAATTTTTGAGAGAACAATCGAACTAGAATCGAAGGAGTGGAACGCACGAATCTCGCCGTTTCTTATGAAATAGGAAAACAAAAGGTTTCCTCCCGCAAAGATATAAAGTCGCTTGCACCACCATCTCGGAAGCATTCAATTCATGAATTCCTGATAAAATCGTTATTGATGCAAAGCGGGGAAAGAGTCATCGACAGTGGCAGCCGGTCTCTCTCTCTCTCTCACGACCAATTTCTTACAGATGCCCTGCCCTTGGTTTCGTCAGTTGCGATGCCGAAACGATCTGAGCCAACACACGATCTCCGGAATCGTATTTGCCCGAGCGAGGGAGGAGGGCTCAAGCGGTCACACTCGTCGGACAGGCATCGGACGGCCCACTTTTCGGGTTCTGCAATTAGGCCGATGCTAGTAATTCATTGCCCTGACGTTGGTCGTTGAATTTTAGGAACCTGGCGGATGAGTGCGACTAACTGGATTGTCGTAGGTTGTGAGGAAGACGTGCTGTGGCGATCCTCTGACCGTGGCAGCACTCCCTCGACGGCAACATGTGGTGTCACTTCCCACAAGGTCTGCCCAATACTTGGCGAATTTCGTGTTTTTCCGAAAAAGTATTTTATTCATTGTCTTTAATCCAATCAAATCACAAAAACACCTCAAACGCCAAACCGGGAAATGAACTCTTCAAAATTACGCGTCATCGCAGCTGGTGTCCATAGCAACAATATAACTGGAAGATACCCTTCAATCTCCTCGTTAGAAATCGCCACGTGAAGTAAATCGATTGGTTTTGTCACTTCAACCACATCAATATCATCCCTACAATTTTGATTAAATTTTAACTTTTCTTAGCCTATCGTCTTTTTTTTTCTTTCCGAGGGCATACGGGCCAAAGTTCTTGTGACACTATCCCTTTCTTAATGGAAGGCGTCGTGCATACCCACACCCTTAGGAAGTCGAGTATATCCTTTGCCGCAGACTCAGCTACGATTTGGGGTTCACTGAACCCCTGAGAAAAGTGTCATTTGCCTGCCAAGGCAGGGCGTTCCCATAGGATGTGCTCTACCGTCTCGTCCTCCTCACCGCTAAGTCTGCACTCCACCGCCAATGAGATTCTTGTTGAGGTGATACCCGAGCGCGGGCAGTGTCCGGTGAGGAAGTTTATCAGAACTCTCAGATCCTGTCTGGAGAGTGTCAGCACCGCCATCGCCCTTAGACAGGAAGGCGTAACAAGCAATCCTTTTCGCCTGTCTTAGTTGTGGCTGGCGATGCCAACGGGCGCTGCTTCCCTACGTCTCCTATCCAGCCACCAGCCGATTCAGGTGACTTTTCGTCATACCTACGTACGGTTCAGGCCTGCTGGGTTGGGATTCTGTACCCCTTTTCGCAAGGCAGTCAACGTTTTCGTTGCCCTCATGCCCCATATGAGCCGGCACCCAGATAAAAGAGAGCCTATCATGGGCACTGAGTAGTTATAAGTTAAGGCATTCAGGACAATGGGCCATTACTCATTCATGGGAATTGATATCGCGGGGCGATATAGGAAAGGTCAGCGAGTTGATCTTTGAAGATTGCACGTGGTATTTTCAGAGGGGGTCGAGGGAATCGCGTAGCTTAGCTCGCGCCGTTTCCTTCTCCACGTGTCATTGGGGGGGGGGGGGGGGAGCGTAAGTGCGTAGAGACGAGGCAATCGCGGAGCTTACTTCACGCACGTCACTTCGGCCTCTTTTCCGGCTTGACGTATGAGCCTAAGTGCTTAGAGACGAGGCAATCGCGGAACTTACTTCACGCTCGTCACTTCCGCCTCTTTTTTGGCTTGACGTATGAGCCTATGTGCTTAGAGAAAGAAAGCAATCGCGTGAGGTTGTCGGACGATTGAAAAGGTCAAGGTGTTCACCTTTGGGGCATTGCATGGATATATCCCATTACAATTAATTTCTCAGAGATTGTCGAAAGAAAATACATGCCTTCAGTACGTATATTCTCCCCAAACGTGTACAGTTCTCATCGTATGATTGAATAACATAGCGTAGAAGTAGAAAAATTGATGATGGTGGGGGATCGTGATGTCACTATACGGTTGCAGTCTTCAAATGAGAACCATCAACATTGCAGGCTAAGCTATCCGATTGTCTCGTCTCTGCGCACTTACGCTCCCCCCCCCCCCCCCAGACACATACGACAATCGGAGAAGTAGGCGGAAGTGACGAGCGTGAAGTAAGTTCCGCGATTGCCTCGTCTCTAAGCACTTAGGCTCATACGTCAAGCCGGAAAGGAGGCCGAATTGACGTGCGTGAAGTAAGTTCCGCGATTGCCTCGTCTCTGCGCACTTACGCTCCCCCCCCCCCAACCCCAGGGGGAGAAGGAAACGGCGCGAGCTAAGCTACGTGATTCCCTCAACCCCCTCTGAAAATACCACGTGCAATCTTCAAAGATCAACTTGCTGACCTTTCCTATATCGCCCCGCGATATCAATTCCCATGAATGAGTAATGGCCCATTGTCCTGAATGCCTTAACTTATAACTACTGCACTGAACTACTTGAGCGCTGTAAGACACTCCCATACCATGCCTGAAGGCTGCAATAGCCTGGCTGTCCGAGAATATGTAGATCCGCTTGCCCTCAAGTCCTTTGAACAGGATCTCTTCTGTGCAGATCTTTATAGCAAGAATTTCCGCTTGAAGTATCGTGGCGTACTCTCCCAGCGGCTTAGCAAGACTGTAGTAGGGCCCTGCAAGCCCACCGTATTAATTGTTCATGACTTTTGAGTGCAAAAAAGCCAAAATCCACGCATTGCAAGGCCAAAAGTAATATTGTGAGTAAAATTAATCTTGAGCTCACCAAAAGTTATTCCAACACCAAACTTTGCCTCAAACCTTGCAGTCTGTTCGTTCTCAGCGACTAAACTATAACATAATATTTTCGTTGGTGAAAAGTGAGCTCAGCCCGATTACCAGGCGTTTCGACGAAAAGCTATTTTAACGCGCTCGTTTTCCTTTATAATCCCACTCATGCGACAGTACGCAAAACACGCGTTCTGGTCCTGATATTACGCCACCAGCCCGCGCGACAAACTACGATGCGGGCGAAAGGATCATTCGTTGATTCTGCAAGTTGACTAAATATGTGTGACGCGTCCCGCCACATTAACGGGGTTTTTTGACTTTCAAATTAAAAATAAAAACGCCCGGGGGACGTAATTGACAGTTTTCGCGACTCTTTTCGCAACAACTCGAATGAGCGACAGTAGCTGCCTAAATGTCGCGACCTCTTCGACAAAAACTCATCAGGTCCTTCGAACGAAAAAATCAAATTAATAACCTGATCGGATTCGAACGATCAAAATACTTGACTATGTATTGGGAACAGGGGCGGCCGCCTTGTTCTTTCGAAGGAAACATCCAGGTAACACGACTTGGAAGCTAAACGCGGTTTCTAATGGGTTTTGCGGCTACTGTTCTCCGAGCAACGGTTGTTAACTTCTGTTCCAGTTATTCATTGACCTGTTGACGAATAGATGGATTTGTTCTCGCGGCTTAGGCGTGGTCTGTCGATTTGAATTCCGCTCCTGTGCATCGGAAACAGGGATTGAGTGATGGTCGTGTTTCGGCCATCTTCCACCCTTTTGCGTATTAAATGTTACTTCGAATATATCTGACGCTTCAACCAAATCGTAACAGTTTTACCGAAGTGAGAAATGCTTCAAAAATACGTTAGTTAGCTTGCTTTTGAAGGATATTCGCAAACTCTCGATGCCCGTCATTACTGAAATGTAAAATTCGAAGAATATCAACACGGACGGGTAGCTTTGGACGTTCGGCGCCTGTAAAATAATATTTTTTTCCCCACAAATCGAGCTCGAACGCGTGAAGGACCTCGAGAATACTAATGCGTCCGCTTCATGCTTCGTTGTGCAAACTTCTCAAATAAACTGAAAGCGGAATCACGTCCGAATGCTAATTAGCAAACTTTCCGCGGGTCAATAGTTGACGATGATCCCAGGGAATGGTGAGCAACGGCTACAGGAGGGAATCCCACCATCGGTCACCAGTTTCGTGATCGGCCATTTTCATCCTAGTGAAAGAAGAAACAAAGAGAGTCAAATAAAAACCTGTTTCTTTCTTTCTGTTTCTCTCTCCCTCTCACTCTCCCCCCCCTCTCAATCTCTCTCTCTCTCTCCATCTCCTCTCTCTCCCTCTCTCACTCTTTCCTATTTATATGAGCAAAAAGCTGAGGAAAAGCAGTTATGTTTGTTTTCCAGGGAGAATGGAAGAGAGAGCCTAATGGCCCTAATTCTCCCTGGTTGTTAAATAAACCATTCATTCATTCATTCTCCCCTCTCCCTCACCCCCTTTCTAACTATCTCCCTGTCTCTCTGATTTGAAAATATGTAGTGTTTAATTGTGCGGAGGATGTGGCAAATTTTCTTGGATTGGAATTGTATCCTGGGGGAGTGGAAGAGAGGGCCGCATGGCCCTAACTCCCCCAGGTGGATAAATAAAACCTCAGTCAGTCTCTTTCTCACCTCTCTCCCCTCTCTCCCTCTCACCCTCTCTCACTCCCCCTCTCTCACTCTCCCTCACCTCTCTCTCTCTCCCTCTCTCCGCACTGGTCACATTACCAAAACTGCTCTCATCAAAGATTTTGATAACGTCCGTTGTCAGAGAGTAACGGTGCTTGTCATAATCGAGTTCTCACGAGCATTTGAGAGAGTCCGACACGACCTGCTAGTGGCAATCCTTTGCCCTTTGCTCTGTTGGGGTAGCTGCTCGAATGCTTTGTGTCGTACTTTTGTCAGCGAACTCAAAGAGTCAAACGACCTGACGAGACGCAATCTGCAAGTCTTGATATCCGGACGGGAGTAACACAAGGTTCTGTTTTCTCTGCGCTGCTCTTCATGTTTGCAATAAACACGGTGTCCAGGGTTTTTAAAAGAGCTGTCTGGAGAAGTCTCACGAGTCGTCGAGCTGGTGAAAGCATTAAATCGACAACTTGAAGTGCTAACAGTGTGGTGTGGTAATCACGGGATGTCAGTTAACTCCCCCAGAAATGCAAAGCCATGCTACGTGGGTATACTGGACTTCTCTCGGGGATCAACCTTAGAGAGATCCCTTCTGGCCGAATAAGGAACCACGATATCGAACATAGGAACCTAGGAATCACAATGACCTACATACTGTCTTGATGGCTCCAGGTATCGAGGAAAACAGCGAACATTTTTAGATCGTTGTACCAGCTTCGACTACTCGATATAGATTTTCCCTACAGCGTGACACTCAAGGTAGTATGAGCACTCGTCGTCCATAACTATATATTTTATATAATTATTATATTTGCCCCGTTGTGGACTATCCAAAATATCTTCTTCCTACCCCTCAATTTACTTCCTCTCCACAACACATAGCACTCATTTATCAGCTCTCGTGCTACTCGCAGCTCTACTGACTCTCTCTCCATTGTAGTTTCTTTGCAACCAGTTCACGGATTCAGAGCCCCCTTGTGCTTATATACCCCCATCCGACATTGTTGTACTCAGAGAACTGTCATTCTAACCAAGTGACTGTTTAATCAAAGCTTTATCGTGCTAAGTGAGTCTATCAGTACGGTCCTATACTTCGTTTTATTCCTGTGTCTATTTCTCTTTTTGCTCAATAACCTCAACTATGGGTTGGCGGCGTTATGTGACCTCAATAGTGAGCAACTGGTAGCTCTCCAGAGAGCACACACTCTACGATTTTTACGCAGGTTGAAGTTGGATGAAACAGAAACAGGAGCAGCTGTCGCTCTGCTCCTGTTTACGAGCTTGAAATTGAAGAACCCTCCCTACATTGCCGAAAACTTCGCGTTTCTCCACACAATCCACCAACATGAGACACGATATAGCCTAATTCAAATACCCCGCCATCGAACCGCAATCTTCAATAAGTCCTTCGCCGCCCCAGCTGTACGCATTTTTAATAAGAACCCGGATTTCTTCGACCCCTCCGTGAGCGTAGCATCGTTCAAAAACTTGTGAAAAAACGCGATTTTAGAGGAAAAGGATAGCACTCAGAAAACATTGAAAAAGACAATACTCCAGAAGTGATTTAAGTATGTTTATCTTTTTTCTTGTTTTCCTGTACGCTGCACAAGATTTGATTTATGATGTACACTGTATTTTGCTAGGGATGATGGAAGAGAGGGCCTTATGGCCCTACTCCTTCCTGGTTGTTTAAAATATCTAGTGCGTTGCAACACACAACTTTCCTTAGCTCTACGTCAATTCATTTTCTACATGGCTTTTTACTTTCCTTGTTCTACTTCCTCAACTCATTTATCACTCAAACAACACTTCACGGCAGCAGGAAGCGGTAGCGCTTACAGTTCCGGAATTTATTGTGCTACTCGTACTCATTCCCGTTATTGAGCAATTGGTATACAGGAAATTAATGAGGCTGTAAACACGAATGTTTTAAATAAAGATAGTAATTACTTTTGATAATTTATTGTGCTGCTCTCGCCATTTTTCCACTGATGGGAATTTTATGGTATAGTTGCCTTATTGAGAGCTACCAATATAAAAAATTTAATCAAAATCGTTTAAGCCGTTTTTGAGAAAAAAAAATTTGGTGTTTTGATCACTATGATAACTATAGTTAACTGACGGTAGATTTTGCTCATACCCTTATTTTGGCGTCCCGTGGTTACCTGCGGTCAAGGTATCAAGTTTGAGTGGATTTGGTTCGGTCGTTTTCTCTAAAAACCACTCTAAAATCGAATTCTTCGAATGTTTTGGTAATTTATTGTACTGCTCTCGTCATTTTCCCACAAATGGGAATTCTATGGTATAGTTGCCATATTGGGAGCTATCAATATAAAAAATTTAATCAAAATCGTTAGAGCCGTTTTTGAGAAAAAAATATTTGGTGTTTTGGTCACTATGATAACTATAGTTAACTTTCGGTGGATTTTGTTCAAACCCTTATCTTGGCGTCGCATGGTAACCTAGGGGCAAGATATCAAGTTTGAGCTAATTTGATACGGTCGTAGAAAACTCAAAATTATTTTTTCCAGCCGATTACATAACTTTTCCTTCTACTCTGTAGAAGTAAAGTAATACAACACACCAATCTCTCTATTTCTTTAGTTTTGTTAGCCCAAGAAATAGGAGTGAAAGTTCTGTAGTCCGAAAAAGAACCCATGGGAATCACGCAATTCAATCTACTGTTGTTGCTGAAGCGTTGGTGGGAGACTGGAAAGGTATGTCCATCGGCACGGCCAGACACGACTAAGACCACCAGAAAGGCTTATTGTACCTTCCTGTATTCAAGTTCTTACTAGCTTCCTTACCGAGCACTGCCGGCTCAGATATCACCTCAACAAGACAAGCAGATCAGAGGCAGTTGAGTACATATTGTGCGGCGACTAGGACAAACGGCAGAGCGCTTACTATGCTAGTGCCCTGTCTTAGTAGCCAGGCGCTTCAAACAGTTGTCTCAGGGGTTCGTTGAGCCTCAAAATCATAGCGAAGTGTGCGGCGAAAGACAATCAGCTGCTGTATGACGCCTTTTATTAGGTAAGGAACGTCTTCACAACAGGTTCAACGTGTTGCCTTAGTGACAAAGGGACTTGCAGATTCCCTTGGCGTGTTTCCCATAATTATAGAACAGTAAACACGTACATTACAAAATAAAGTCAACAGTCCCTTAAATGGTCTCAATAAAAGTCGTGAGTAGCGGCAACCCGATAAATTCTGGAACATCACGCAGTTTCTACATACAACGTAAAGTTCAACCAAATTCTCATTGGCAGAGTGAAAAGTTGCTAGAGCGATCAAAATGTAGGGCTGAAGAAAGTTGCGTGACGCACCAAACATGTACGTTTCAATAAAACAGAAATCGCGCTGGAGCTCAAAAAAACGTACTTTACAGTTATTTTTCGTATTTTTTTCATACTGAAACGTAGATCAAATAAATCACCGGTATGTTCGTGTAAAATAATAATAATCATTTATCACGGGAGTCGACGTTGCGTGAATATTCCAAAGTGGAACAGAACAGTTAACGATTAATAACAACTAACGGACATTCCCCTCTTGGGTTTTCACGTTGAGGAAGCCTTTTCGTTCTATTAACTCGCCTTAGCGTGTAATAGTTTCCTCGTTAGTTCTACTTGATGATCTACACGTAGATCGCCTGGTGTCACACTCTTCCCTGCAATTAAAGTAATTACGTTTGTTCAACCGCTTTCGACAACTTTTGGGTTTTGGAATGAGTGAAACTTGGAAATATAAATGTTGATGTATTCTTGTTCCCTGATTCTCTGAGTGAACTAATATGTGCAGTTTACTCGGTACAAGTTATGCATTAAGAAGACCCACACGTCAAGAATGAGAACAGTTTTCCTGAACAGCGGAATAGGAGTTTGATTGTGTCGTGGGGAGCTTCTGAATTGTCAGGGGTACACAAAACAGCAAAGGTGGGTCTGCTCTTAGTATTGAACCGTGTGGCACGTTGAATCAGGTTGGCCCTCACGCCTCTTTGCGATGGCAGCTCTTCTTTTTTGTCCTCTTCACCCTCACGAGAAAGCTGGAGGGTGCTGCCATTCCCACGCCTACTTCCATACTACCCAGCAGCGTGGGAGGTTCATTCTTCATCCCATCGATGTACTGGCCCCAGATCAGCTTACTTCTCTTGTGGGTGAGCGCAATGCAGGAAAATTGAGCAATGCACCTCCAGTTCCTTTGTTTGAAGAAAATGGCATGGGAAGCATCATCCACCATTGCTCTGCAGGCAGTTTGGGCTTGCATCCTTACCAATAGTAGTACAGGTACGGACTGAATTAAATGCTGCGTGTCCTGTGAGGAACTGGGTAAGGTGGAAATCCCCCTCATTGTGATGGCACTCGAGCCATGGATCAAGTGCTGGAATCTCCATGTCCTCGGCGCTCTGTCCCTCTCGTCTTGCCACCTTCCAAGTGTCACAGCCCTCCTACCCTTCTGGTAACTGTACCTCCAATCGCCCCTCCTTTCTGCTCAACTGTATAGCACTCACTACCACCAACACTGCCTCCTGAAACTATGCAGTACGGGGAAGCAATGAAGAGGACACACCTGCTTTACACTGCTAACATCTGCTCCCTGTTGTAGGCAACGCTCAGTGTATCAGCCCACATAAGAGGATGGAGTGTACGACGCTTGTAAGCACCCGCCTTATTCTTGCCCGTGTTCTATACAAGACCTTGACTATGTCAGTTATCGTAGCAGCAGAATGATGGAAAGAAAGATTCACTGTAAAAGCTAAAGGCAGCTTTGCGTTTTCAGAACTACACAGGGCGTTCGACGCAAAACGCCGAACCAGTAAGTAACAGTTTCCCGCACCCGCCCTAACAGGACTCCTTGGTCCTTGACAGCAGAGTCATTGTCTCCCCTTACCCCCTTGTTACCTGCGGGAATTCCACCCCCACAGTTGGCGACAGATTTCCCCCTTCGTCTGGGATTCTGAAATATCATTTCCTCCCCTCCTTTTCACATTCCTCTCGACAACAGACAGCTCCTCCCAATCATCTCTTTCCAATACAGTTTCCTGTGCCAGTTCACGCATATTACGAGTCGTCCCATTGTTTCGCCTTTTTGTACACAAACTATGCTCACTTCATTGCACATAATACAGTCCTCTTCGCGCTCACCGAGTTTCTTTTATTTGGATCTTCAACTCTCGTCCTCTCACGCGCCCCACACAGGGTATTCACTTGCATAGCATTCCTATCGAAAAGAGAGGCTTACTTTATGTATTTTTAAATTATATTTGTGACTTTCTGTGTCCCTAAGAAGTATAAATGAAAGTTGTAATCGGCTGGAAAACCTTTTTGAAGGTTTACGTTTCGAAGGAGCGCGAGTACGGAAAACGCCATTCGAGAAAAGGGTATTTGTGCACCCTCTTTACATATCACAAGATATCTCTTAGAGGGTACACGAACGGTCCCAATGAAATAAAACAATTATTTATGTGTTTGGCCGTGGACACGGTTGATGGAGAATAGCAGAAAAAAAAAGTCGGATCGAATTTAGTATTTAACAGGTCAGTGCGTGATGCCGAAGTAAAGGTATGAGCTCACTCCGCCTAAATCATCTCATCATTTGGTGAGAAAATCATTATAGCAGCACAATAAATTATGAAAAATATCGAGTAAACCCGGTTTCGGCGGCGATTTTTACTTATAAATGCGGCTCAAATAATGCTAATATTCTCAGAAAAATTGAGGTTTGATAATGTCCATAAAATAATTAGGAGCAGATCTAGAAACTCCGGAATGCTAACCATCGCCGTTCCACTTGATAGTCTTTGTCACAGTTGTTACCCGATAATTCCAAAACAGTAAGCACTATATTCTCGAGAAAAAACTCATATTAACAGTCTCGTGAGTCTTCTGTGCATCGATCTTTCAACAATCGTCGAGGTATTAATTGGAGCAACACAGTAAATTCCGGAACCTTAAGATCCACCAAATTCTGTGTAGGCAAATGTACGTGAGTCTAAGGAAGTCCCCCACATTTTTTTGTTTTTTTAATTTTTGTTCCTCCTTATCGACTCTCAGTCAAGTGGCAGGCGGAAGCGTGACAGAGTGATGACCCTTATTTTATGGACTCATTGTCTAAAATTTAATTTATCAATCATTAGAGCCGGATGCACGAACAATGATACTGATAGCCAAATGAATATTCACTAATAGCTTGAGCCGCTCAAACTCGTCCAGTGATTAGAACCGCAATACACAGAACAAAGCGCCAAACATTTTAATAATATAAGCCAATATTCTTACGAGAAATAGATTAGTGCGGTTTTATCAAAACGACGAGCTGATTATCGTGTTTACAGTTTCATTAATTCTCTGTCAACTCATCGCTCAATAACAGTCGTGGAACAAGTAGAGGCGCCAGAATACCACCGTGAAGTCATGTTTGACCAAGTTCAAATGAACTGAGAGAAAAACGAATTAAATTAGTAGCAAAAGCCATGAAAAACGCAGTGCTGAGGAAAGTATCGTGACGAGTCGCACCTAATGTTTTGTTAATGAACTTTTTAAAAAGAAGTCAACAATTATTTGGGTTCATATCCAGTTTTAGTTTATTATGAAGACTGTCTTTATTCCAGAGTACCGAAGACAATTTGCCCTTGTTATTCGAAAGGCAGATTTTACGTTTACGTTCGAATTGTTCAAAAACTAGTATGAATCGAGACTCTGTCGTATATAACTAGGTGTTTGCGAATAAGTACGAGTACTATTTTGGTATAAATATTAAATAATAAGGTGTTTAACCTGCGCAGATGGAAATTGAATCTTTTAGCGCAATAATAATTTTCAGGCCGATTGTTCGACGCAAAATGCCGTATCAGTATGGGTTTTTTGTGACCTCGGAATTTCCACACCTGCCCTAATGGGACTCCCTGGCCCTGTTAATGGCAAAGTCATTGTTTCACCAAAGACCTTCGTCCTCAACCCATTTATTGTTACCTATGAAAATTCCACTCCGTCTGTTATTTCGAATTGACGACAGATTTCCCACTTCGTCCGGACATTCCGGAATATTTCTTCCCCTCTTTTTCACATTCCTCTCCACAACAGACACGTCCTCCCAAACTCCTTCTCTAACGATGTCTCGCGAAAAGTCGGTCGTCTCCAAGTTCTCCCAACACTGTAATCCAACACCTTTCGCGATACAATTGTCTCCCACTTCTCTCAACGGGCACTTGTTTGACCTCCCTTCGACACCTAATTCGGATTTGTCTATCCTTCCACGTTTAACCAGCTTCACCTTCAGAGCCCTCCTTGTAATCATATCCTGTTTAAGTCACCTCTTTTTGTACATCTACGAGTAAGTCTCCAAATCTTGTGATATACCAACTCTTCAAATTACAAGTTCCCGCTCAACTAAAACCCGTCTCCGAGATTTATTCAAGTATATCCTCGTCGAAACATCGATTTTGTTCATTTTTGCCCCTATTGTTGACAAATACTGGCGTCTTTTTTTTTGTTTTTTGTTTTTTTTTACAGTAGCCCTCAAAAGGTAAAAGATTTGAAGAAAACTAAAAAAAAAATAAAAGTTGATTTCACCCGATTACACTACTTTTTACTCCGAAGGGCAATGGAAAGCAATAAGGAAAAGAAATCTCCATTTGGTGGGGGACGATTAGGTCAAAAGACATACAAACGTGTTTTGCGCTTGGTACCACCCTAAATTGTGTTTTATTATAGTGAGGGAGGGGGAGAGGGGCTAGCAAAGCCTAGACCAAGTTGGCATGTTGGAGAAGTCTTCGTCTAATGAGTTAAAAACTAAACTGAAGTTCACAATCATATTGTTGGGCGGACGAGAAACAGAGAGAGAAATAGACAGACGAATTGAACGAGATATAGGACTGCATTGATATACATGTTTACCAGGATAGAGCTTTGATTGTTCAGTCACTTGGTAGGACGATAGTTTTGTGAACACTTGCTTAACACAATCGAGCTTTTACACGATAATTTGGTGAGATATTATCATTACCCTCTGTTTAATGCTTTCTAAGCAACCAGTTTAGTATTAGTTTCAAATTCGTGAAACAAATTTCATTTAGCTAGTTGGTTGAATAAAGCCTCAGCTTGAAAGGTTTTTATTTCACTTGGTTCTCTGAATATGAGAACTGGTGGCGAGAGTCCGTCTCTCTCAAGGTGAGAGTTGAGAGATGAGTGTTGATTGTGATATATGAGAGATGACTGTTGGAAGAACTGGGAGACGAGAGACGATCGCAAGAGCTAATAGATAAAGCCTCAACTTGAAAGGTTTTCATTTCACTTGCTTCTCTGAATACGAGAACTGGTGGCGAGAGTCCGTCTCTCTCAAGGTGAGAGTTGAGAGATGAGTGTTGATTGTGATACGTGAGAGATGACTGTTGGAAGAAGTAGGAGACGAGAGACGATCGCAAGAGCTAATAGATAAAGCCTCAACTTGAAAGGTTTTCATTTCATTTGCTTCTCTGAATACGAGAACTGGTGGCGAGAGTCCGTCTCTCTCAAGCTGAGAGTTGAGAGATGAGTGTTGATTGTGACACATGAGAGATGAGTGTTGGAAGAACTGGGAGACGAGAGACGATCGCAAGAGCTAATAGATAAAGGCTCAACTTGAAAGGTTTTCATTTCATTTGCTTCTCTGAATATGAGAACTGGTGGCGAGAGTCCGTCTCTCTCAAGCTGAGAGTTGAGAGATGAGTGTTGATTGTGACACATGAGAGATGAGTGTCGATTGTGAGACCTGAACGATGACTGTTGGGAGAACTGCAAGACGAGAGACGAGAGTTAGAAGAAGAAGAGCTGGGTGTTATGGAGAGGAATGTAAATTGAGGGATGGGAAAAGGATATTTTAGAAAGTCCAGAAAACGGGGAAAATCCGATGTCACTTGGAAATAACTGAAGAGCTGGACATTCCCAGGGCTACAAAACAAAAGAGCTTAAGGTCAGAAAGGTGTTAGGACGAGGAAGGCCTGAAACAATGAGTCAACAGAAATCAGCCTGCGCCGAATACATATTGTATTCACAGTAGCAATCATGACTTCAGCAATTACAAAACAAGCCCGTTCTCTTTTCATGTTGACTGCTCAGAGCAACAACACGCAACAAAATATACACCAGTTAGTACTTCGTTTAGAAGCGCTGTACGACAAAGTCATACGTGAAGCATAGAAATGTAAGAAAAAAGACGAACATGCATAAAAATACTTAAAAGTGCTGTTAGCAGGTGACATGGATTTCCTAAGATGAAGAGGTCAAGTTATTGAGGCCCTAATGGTACATATTTAGTTCAAGATGACTCGAGCGAGTTTCAGGAAATTAATTATTCTCATTTTCCTGATACCGAGCTATGTAAGAGAACCGAATGTCGTTAACTTCCGCCTACGGGTTTAGGCGTGTCGCTTTCCCTGTCACGTCCACCGGCAGATAACAATTACATTCAGTTTTCCTTAGCCGCGACAACTCGGTCACTTTCTCGATGAACTTGATGTCTAGCGAACCGGCGTCGCGGTATATCCAGAGCGACGCGACTATCTCGTCCCATCTGGGAACGAGTCGTGTCTAGAGTTGCTGTTAGAAGATCGAGGTAGTCATGCGACAAGTGGTTTTGTGTCAAATGAATGTTGATTCGCGTCAACGTCCTCGGGAGCTTTCTCATGTAAATGTAACAGTTGATTTAACGTCGTCCTTTGGAAATGCGGAATAACGACGGGCTGTTGCTTGAACTTCAACTTAAAGCTCTTCGTGATGAGCGACGAATTTTGCCTCCATTAGTTACTTCGTCCATTATTGGTGTGCAAAGGAAGTAATCAACAGATAATGAAGTAGTGAAGAAATGAATAAGTCTTTTCAATGAATCCATTCGTTCCGGAGCACTCGAAGATCGGTTTTATTCCAATTTCCCCTACTAACGTTTGAGGAATGCTAGATGTTGATCCTCACTTCCAACACATATTTTGGCAACCCCGGCTTCAGGATCTAAGCTGATCCACTAAGGAATGAATTAACCAGAAAAGAAACGAAAGGATAATTTGTATTTAGATTTGTGAAGGATATTCGCAGCATGGAACCTTCCGGATACCCCCCCCCCTTCTTCAGAGAGCAATATAGATTGGTGAGGGCACAGGCATCCGACAGAAAGCTCAACGACCGCGCAGCATGAGAGTCAACTCTAGCAACGTGATCGGGATCCAGGGTAACAGAGCCTGAGGATGAACGGACGTGGGGGACGTCAATAATGCAGTGGACGTACGGAGACAACTAGCGATAGTACGTCGTCACGACGCATTTACCAGGGTTGAGAGCACGTGGAACTCCAATCAACGATCCCACCGAGCCGAGACTGAAGGATAGCACAGTCACCGGAACCAGCGAATCCTGCTAAAATTCTTGACGTGGTCCGCATATACCGAGAAGTGGAAGTCCTCAAGGACAAGGTCGATCCCTGTCGGGACGAGAACGAAAAGGAGAAGTCCAAAGTGTGATCCCTGCGATACACCAGCAGGGTGTCAACTTGGGGTCTCGAGGAACGATGTCAGCTTAAGGTTCCACTGCATAGATAGACCTACAACCCTGGAGTTTGCAGGCTCTGGGAGGAGTGGGGCCCATTGCCCTGAGTTTTCAAGTACATATTTATGCTATCATTGCTGGGGCCATTCGACTGATGTAACTCTCTTGCAGGGTTCAGGCACAGCCATGTCGATAATGATACTCACTAACTGGGGCCATTCTTTTGCAGGATAGAGGGTATAGCAATAAAATTATCAATATTTTGCCTGACAGCCAAGCGCCTTGCGTGGCGCTGAAAAACATCCATAGAATCGCTGATTCTACGTAATTAATTTAGGATTCAAATGGACTACATGAACTGTTATCGGTATCCTGTTATTTATTAAAAATAGTTCATAGCAAACGTCAATGGTAGGTGTGCTTTGGGCATTGCCCGTAGCATTGGAGAGGGTACCTAGCTTTGCAACCCTCTCCTGCCAGCACCAATCATCTCTCTTGGGGGGATTGCCAGTGAAACCACGGTCCCCACAAGGCCAATCCCATGGCTTCAAGGCTGACAGCGCCACGCCCTAAAGACTCCACACTGGCCGCTGGCTGAAGCCCCTGTAGTACCAATTCTATATGGCTGCACCTTGAGCAGCCTAAGGACCTGAATGGGTGGCAGACCCCAGTGCCAGAATTGCCAAGAGGCGTTCTACCGGCACCTACGCTTTATCTCCATGGGTGTATGGGGATTGGACTTGCCCCCGCACCTGCCATGGAGAAGAAGAAAGAAACGACAGGAAGAAAGAAAGTGGGAACACGAGTCAAAAGGAAAAAGGGGAAACACCTTTGTGAAGTGGCAGCCGGCTGATGGTACTGGCACGCTGTATGGTGGCCCGTGATGGAAACTGAGTGCCCTGTGTAGGAGCGTTTCTTCGAGGTACCGACGACGCCACACATCTGTATAACGTCAAATTGATGAGAGAGTGAAGGGTGTAACTCTTTAGCAAACTCTAAAAGAGTTAACGTTTATTGGGTTCCTGGGCATAAATGTATCACTGAAAATGAGAGGTCTGACACTTTGGCCGTACTGAGTTCGTCGACTGTACCTACAAGGGCCTGAGGAGCATCTCCGTCACTAGTCAAGAGGACTGTCAGAGAATCTTGAGCTTGAAATGAGAACTAAATGGACGTAGTGAGCTAAGTGGTGAGCGAGATAAATCTATTGTGAGAAAAAGATGAGTGTCGATTGCGAGACCTGACAGATGAGTGAGTATCTGGGGAGAGCTTTGTGTTGTTAGAGGAAACAAATTGAGGGCTGTGGGAAGGGGGAAGAGCATACATTGGAAAGTCCAGAAAAGGTGGAAAACTGAGAGGCAGGCTAGACATCCCCGCACCTACGAACAAAGGGCTTCATGAGTCAGAAATATTGGTGGACTCGAAGTTCGGGAAACAAGGGCTTCCCGTTAGAGGCAATGGCTCAACTAATGAGGCGTGCGCCGCCGAACAATGACTGTTACTGCTGCCATTGGTTTCAATATCAGTTGGTTTACATCGGATATTGCTAGTGGTGTAGGCCAACCTTAATACATTCTTATCAACAGAATGATGCCAATACCTGCCCCAATACCTCATTCTCACATTCTGAAATTGAAGTGTCAACGGCGCTTTTACTCCATATTCACGTTTCCCTCCTTATTTTGATCCTGTTTTGACTCCAAGTGCCATCCAGGTCCAACCCACTATCGACAACAATTTCTACCTGAAAGAGCGACGAAAGAAATTTTTTTCCGCGGTCTGCCAACTCGAGTTGAGCTTCTCGGAAGCCCAAAACCAAGTCAAGACCAGGCGAATTCTGCGGTCTCGTCGGGTCAACGGGGCGGTTTTTGTTGGCAGACCGGAATCCAAAATCATATATTTCAAGAGCGATTCCGCCGCACGATTCGGAATGCGGTTTTACGTCCGCTCGCCCGAGGCCAACCAGGCTAGGCTTTCCGGCAACACGGCAATCTTGGAAGCCCTCCTTTTTTATTATTATTCTTCGAATCAATCACTAAAATTTTTGTCAAGGTTGAGATCGAGGATTTTGGTTTTGAGTTCAAGGTTTTATCTTTCATATCGGCGATCCTTATTTGGGCTGAGGGATTGTGTTAGGATAGTATTCTAGTATTCGTTTACCAGATCGGCGTTGAGGGCCACGTCACAGCGACTGCTTTTACTTTCCTCAACTCTACCGAGTAGGGGGTAAAGTTATATAATGGGCTGAAGACAAGTTTTGAATATTATTTTGACAGGTTCCGCCTCAGGTTTCGGAGTTCTTGAAGTCTCTAAAAAACACCATTTGAAAGGTGGAAACTGATAAAACCAGTGTTGCAGGAATGAGAGTGCCGTGGTTCGGGCTGTAGTGCGCGCGGAGTGCTGAGGTTGCATTTTCTTAGTATAGCTCCCCGCGTGTTGCTCACTTCGTACATCAAATAGTAGACATTCCTTCGCAAAACGCAAGCTTTGTGTTAGCAATATGTGACTTGACAACGATGTCCGTACTAAGCTTTAGTTGCCCCAGTATTATAGAAGAGACTTGTGTGGCTGGGCTGTGAAGGAGATAGGTGGCAGTAGTCTAACTTTTTGCGCCATTGGGTGAGGAATAAAAAAGCCAGGATCATAACTTTGTGCAGACTTGGCTTCATGTGTAGTTACCAAATCACAAGAAGTGTGTCTTAAGGCTTTTCGAAACCCCATCTTGTGTCAAGGTTCATATAAAAATTTGTCTGTTCAACATCATTGGCGACTTTTCACTAAGAATCAGTCATTATTCACGAAAAGTAAACGGTTTTCACCATCGAATTCGAGGTTTTTGACTCGAGAAGATCCTGTGAGCTGCGATAAACGTGCAGAAAGATTATTATCTGAGTGTATTCTCGCTGAGACATTAAAGACCATCGTGGTGTGATCCCTGCGATAATTTGGTGCCTTCAGCGCCGCTAGTAAGGCCACCTAGTACCACGCGCTCATTCATGAGCGATCCAGGTGGGAAGGGGGAGTTCCCGCTTTCGGTATACTACACTGATGGCTCGGTGCAGGGGCAGGCATCTTTGGGCCGAGAATCAGAGCGGCGATCCCATTGGGGTCGCTGGCTATGATGTTCCAGGCAGAGGTGGCTGCGGTAACGGTTTGTGTGCAGCGGCTGCTTGCACTATAGTTATCATAGTGATCAAAACACCAACTTTTTTTTCTCAAAAACGGCTCTAACGATTTTGACTAAATTTTTTATATAGATAGCTCTTAATAAGATAATTATACAATAAAATTCCCATTTGTGGAAAAATGACGAGAGCAGCACAATAAATTATCAAAATTTTCGACGAAAAGCGTTTTTGCCGTGGTTTTTTCCTTATAAACTGCGCTGGAATGTTAGTAGAATGTTAAAGAAAATTGGTACTGTAGTCCACTCCAATACCTATAGGGTGAGTATTTAAAAACGCTCATGAGATACATGGGGCTCACTCCATAAATTCCTGAATTTCAACTACTGCCGTTTCGCTTACTACCAGTTCAAACAGTTATTACCCAATAACTCTGCAAAAGTGATTACTATCCTCCTTCAAAAAATGCTTGTTTACAGCCCCATTAATTCTCTGTGTACTAATTGCTCAATAATGGTCCTGAAATGAGTACGAGCAGCACAATAAAATCTGGAACTGTAAGCGCTACCGCTTGCTGCTGCCGTAAAGCGTTGTTTGACCAAGATTCAAATTAACTGAGTGATAAATGAATCGATTAAATAGAATTAGCCATGTATGTACAAAGTGAATTGTTGTAGAGCTAAGGAAAGTTGTGTGTTGCAACGCACCAGATATTTTAATATTATTTTTGAAAAATCTATTGTTTTACCCAAAAAATTGCGTACCACCCTTAAGATTTGAAAAAACTGAGATCTGCTTAGCCGATTACACAACTTTTCATCTTACTTCGTACGGTTTGAGAAAGTTAAAAACGGTGCAACAGCTGGGAAGAACGGGCGCATCTCAAGGTTACATCCCGAGCCCTTGACTTAGGTCCCCGGGCTGGAGTCCCAAGTTCGTCTTCTTCGCGCATTCATTGCCACGTTCGTAGTTTCTCGAAGTTCACGGATAAATTCAGAATGACACTATTTCGTAAAACGTCCATTACAACCTGAAATCTTGGCGAGCGGGTTAACGTCGTTTTTCTACGTTTTGCAACAGCAGTTAAGAAGTTCAATACACTTTTCGAGCTTTTAGCTACCTCGGCCGTTTTGTAGTTTGTTGGTTGTTATTATTAACGCTCGAATGGTCAAAACTATAAACTCGCTCCATTTTTTTACATGTTGATATATCATTATCGTCGTGTAGTTACGCTCAAGTGCCCATTTGCGTGAAGACGTACACAAATTATCGAAGCGTCGGCCGCATCACCGATTACAACTTAGCCCTTGAGTGCGAATCACACAGTCCGCTTATGTTCTCCTTAATACACGACGTAGTGCCGCCGGCAAATTTCGGAATAATATATAGCGCGCCGATGACGTGTGCTCAGAGATAATCTGAGCTCGAAGAACTTTTACTTTCCTGAAATAATTATGTAACGGGGTTTTAAGTGCGTCTGCGGAGTAGTTTGAGAGCTGAACCAAATCAAGTCGAACTTCAAAGTAATCTTTCGCTTTTTGCATTAGTCCAACACTTTTGAGCCAAATCGTACGAAAATTGATTATTTTTATTGTTGAAGAAAGTCGGTGCAAATTCACACGTCGCTCCCATATACGTAGATGACCTTTTCAAACGTCGCCTTCGACGTTCTGCAGGAAAAACTACCTTTCTGGGAAAAACCCATTTCCCATTTTCTCATCAACAGTCTATTCGTAAAAACTTGTTTACTTCCCTCACCCCTACCTAAAGTCATTTTTACTGGTCGAGCTTGCAAGTGACTGGAGAGCCTTTTGGAATGCCGTTCGTTGATGCGATTGGAATTCACATGCAGTTGTCACATTTTGCCTTTAGGAACTCAGAAAATTGAGGTTTTGCTGCTTAATTGGCAATGTGTCCATCTCCTAATCAAACATTCACTTTATAAAATGTATTTTTACTTTCCTAGACTTTGCAAAGTAGAGAGGAAAGTTATGTAATCGGCTGAAAAAAAGTTTACTTCAGATCTTTACGTTACAGACCCTCCTGAGTGCGAAAAACACTATTTGGGAAAAAGGTTTGTCTCTGTGAACGATTTTTAGAGAAAACAGCCGTACCAAATCAGCTCAAACTTGATATCTAGCCCGCAGCTTACCATGGTACGCCAAAATAAGGATATGAACAAAATCCACCGGAAGTTAACTATAGTTATCATAGTGATCAAAACACCAAATTTTTTTTCTCAAAAACGGCCATAACGAATTTGATTAAATGTTTCATATTGAGAGCTCCCGATATGGCAATTATACCATAAAATTTCCATTTGTGGGAAAATGACGAGAGCGGCACAATAAATTATCAAAATTTTCCACGAAAGTCGGTTTTAACGCGGGTTTTTCCGTTTAAACTGCGCTGAAATGTTACTAGAAAGTTTTTAAAAAAATATCTGGTGCGTTGTTTCTGTCTGATTTATTTATTTTTTTAGTTTCCTCAAGTTCATTTCGTTTTAAAGATCCTCCGTTAGCTCCTCTCTCCGTTTGAGAGATTCGTGTGTGTGTTTGGGTATGATCGGGAGACAATAGCTGAGACAAACCAGCTCACATTTGACATACAGCCTCACATTCAAATGGTACTCCTAAATGAGGTTACGGAGCGAACACCATCATGCTGTTCCGGACTGGTGGGGGTGACGGTTTGTTACCTATTTCAACCCATCAGCACTTCCGTAGCGTTGCCAATTATCTTACCAGTTATTCCGGTCACCCCTCTCTTTGACTGCAAGAATGCCTTCGCTTTAGCAGTGACACCTCTCACGTCACGCCTCTTGGCACGCCCAGGCTGGAACTCGTGGCGGAGCCAAGTTTTGGTTGGCTGAGACGGAGTTTCTGCTTAGATGTTGCTGTTGTCTATCTACTAGGGCAAGGGCAGATTTAAGGCACCCAGTACGTCTGGCTAGGTACTCCACTACCTCTTCTTATACCTTGAAGTATTCCTCATCATTGCCTAAACTGAATGGACGTGCACGAGGTGTTTTGACATACGCTCCCAGTCTAGTCCGTGCGGTTTGCAGACCCCGTGCTGTATGTCCTGGTCTCTATTAACATTATAAAAGGTTCTTACTTGTAAAAACGCATAGATAGAACCGGCAGGACGAAAAATACGGGCAAGATATTCAGAACACATTAAATCTCTAAGTAGGAACAAAGTCGATTCAAACTTTGCCAACCACCTCAAGGCAACTGGACATGAGCCTACCAAAATACAGGACTGGACCATCTTACTGCATAAACAATACAGAGGACGAAAACTGAACATATTAGAAAACATGGAAATTTATATACAAAAAAACTTCAATGGACACATCATAAACAAAAAAAATTAACACAAAATGCGACACCATACTCACACCAATCAAAAGATTACACAAACGAAAACATCCAACTGTCGGATTTACAGACCACCTTACACAAAAACGACTTAGAATCGACAACTGACAGACTATTCAAGACATTCCTTTCGCCTCTAGTGGGTTTCCCCGGAGGTGCATGACCTCCTTCCTCCCTCCCCTCCTTCTCCGATGCTCCACCATCCCGTTTACCTTTCTCTTCGTATATAAAGACCACGACCAACTGACTGACTCCAATACAGACTTAATGGCCAGACAATGATGTCTTTACATCGAAAGCTCTTGCGAGTAATTCACCAGCCAGAGGAGCCGGCCCACCAAACAGGTGCGTTAACTTTAACAAAGTACCTGACAAATGACAATAGAAGAACACACATCATGTTCGACGCAAGCACCGAGTCCCTCCAGGTTTTCAACCTCGGAATTTCCGCGCCTTGCCCAACGGGCACCTGTGGCAAGGTCATTGTTCCTCCAAAGGTGTTTGCGCCCATGGAAATCCCAAATCGGCGGATATTTCCAACGGTGGTTTTCCCATCCTTCCCCTCTCCTCTCTTCTCAGATTCCTCTCCACAACAGATACCTTACCCCAAAAAATAATTCTGCTACGAAGTGACGCTGAAATGAGTCGTCTCCAGTTCTCTCAACTCTTATTTCCTAACACCTTTTGCGATACGGCCGCCTCCAATTCTCCCAACGGACACCTCTTTCACCTCTCATCGACTTCTAGTTCGGCTTCCTCCCTCCTTCGCAGTACGACCAGTTTTCACGTCTTCAGAACCCTATTCGTTCGCGATTTCATACTCAACTCATCTATCGTGTAAGTCACCTCTTCTTTGTACATCAAAGTCCTCAAATCTTGTGATATACAGCTCACCAATTACAAGTTTGTGCTCAGTAAATACCCGTCTCCGAGTTTCATTCACGTCTATCCTGGTCCATACACATCACATATAACACATTCACACTATAATCTACTCTCTACCTTGATAAAATATATTCATACCTCGGTGGAAGTACTTAATACCCCCCCCCCTTCACCAATGCAGCATCACTATCCTAAGCTAACCTAAATCACAGTCTAACCTAGTTCTAGTAACACCTTCCTAATCTACGAGTAACTATATTTAGCATAGCGCTCAAAATATCAAATATTTGGTACTAAAGTAATTGGGGTGGTTCCGCCAGGTGGTAAATTACTAAAGTTAACGTACCTGTTAGGGCGGGTCTGTCTTCTCTGGCTCGTGAGATACTGTGGGTGAGCGCTTTCGATGTAAACACATCATCGTCTGGCCGTTAAGTCAGTTAGTTGGTCGTGGTCTTTATACTACTGTGTACCGACTTAGCGGCCAGACGTTGATGTCTTTACATCTAAAGTGCTCGCCCACAGTATCTCACCAGCCAGAGGAGACGGACTCACCTAACTTTAGTTGTCAAATATTTGCTTCGCGAACGGCTCAAACGATATCGATCGAATTTTGTGTGTAACAGTTCCAGTAGGGGATAAATGGGCGTTGAAACGGGTTTTGAGAGTTCCACCCCGCCTCTTTACCCCCTCTATCACAATTTTCAACCAATCGTACTGTAGTACGACCTTTTTTACGCCCACCCCCCTGCCACAGTTTCCAGAAATTGACCACCTCTCCTTCCAATTGTTCCAATCACGTTATAGTACGACTTTTTTACCCCCTCTCTTCATGCTAACAAATACTATTATAAGCCCCTCCCCCCCCCCACATAATTTCCCCCCTCCGTCCAGCCTTCTTCCACAAGTCTCCTGGCGAGTGAGCTGTAATAGGATTACTCCACCCCCTCGTACAGCTGAAAGTTTGATGACGTCATTTTTTTAAAAAGTTCCTTCCCTGGGATCGAACGCAACACCTCACGTTCTATAGTTGAGCTCCGTATCAACTGAGCTACAAATGAACCGTTGTAGAATAACGTGAACTTGGGGTATACGAGGTTAATGACATAACGGTATTGTGAAATGATTCGTGGAAAAATAATGAGAGCTGCACAATTAATTAGACAAATGCGACCATCTCAATCTTAGCGCAGCGTTTTCTTTATAAATTTTGCTTATAAGGTACTAGCGCCCTGGAAAAAGCCATTTTGGTAAGTCCAATAAGTTATCAATGCAATGGCACTTTAATGACAATAAAATAATTATAAACTGCTCAAGAAATTCGTGAATTAAAACTAAAATCGTTCCCCGGACTAACTTTTTCGCC
This sequence comes from Pachypeltis micranthus, assembly GCA_020466155.1. Taxonomy (NCBI): domain Eukaryota; kingdom Metazoa; phylum Arthropoda; class Insecta; order Hemiptera; family Miridae; genus Pachypeltis; species Pachypeltis micranthus. Next base: position 10,375,317 of record CM035781.1, on the reverse strand, counting down.
CAATTTTCCGTAAATTTCGCGAAAGGTTAACACGAGCCTTCTCAAAATAACACCACGTTGGCATCACTTTCGTTCGTAGGTGATGTGTGTAAGGAACTCGATTAACAATTAAGCGCTAACATTACACGGCTCAGAGCACGTCATTGCTTGAGAGAGTGGGGAACGTTGTGTGGTTTGTCGCACGTTATGTTCAGTTATATTCTTCTGTGCGTCAATCCAATTCTAGACTTTAGGTAAATGGTCATTAATTGGGGCGGGGGGAATAAAATGTATACCGATTTGAGTTTCAACATTTGAAATGAAGTTCGGTAACAGTTTCTCACCATGTGGATATGTATATCGTAATCCGAGATACGCCTAGAAGATTTTTATGAGCGCAGAGCGCGGCGATGCAACAGGCTAATTAATATTGTGACGCTTGTTTATTGTTCTGGTACCGTTTTCCTGATTTATTGGTTTTTGAAGGCAGATCTTGCAAACACTTTTTTTCTCTACCGTTCCGATGGAATGGGGCTGATAGAGTAATTACGTTGGAATGAAAGTAGATTTGTTTTGATCTTTATCGGGCGACAATACCGTTGCAGTGCGTGACGCGGATATATAAACATCGTTAATTACCCGCTCATTCGCGGTCCTACAATTAGACGGCATCATTGAGCAACTTTCCTGACGTGGGTCGTTTTCAAGGTCGAATCAGCTGCCACGAATTTTAATAAGAACGCCCTGGCCTATATACCACTCGAAGCTGAAATTCGTCGATGTCCGCTAATAATCCTGATGGAGCCTAATTAAGATCCGTTCGAAAATCGACAAGGTCGCCCTCGAGAAGCTCGTTGGGTCTTTGATTGATCCGTTGAATCGTATTTGTAGTCGCGTTTGATCTCGTCGCATTCATTAGCCTCTCGTACGTTCGTAGTTTTGTCGCTATGCCAACTCTGAAGAAAAAAACGCTGCAAATTATTATACGACGGTTTATTATTACGTAGTGTCACACCTTCGAGACCAATCCCATTCGATTCAGCTCTCTCAGACCCTCCAGGTTAGAAAGAAATTGGAATGGGTGAACTACCTTCCAGCGACCCCCCGACCACCAGGATGATGTCCGCAGAGCAAGCGCATTGTCCAACTTTTTCAGGCGTTGCCCTGTGTAGGTATTGGATCGCTCCGTTCCAAACTACTTTGCCCTGTGGAGGCAGCCACTTATAGTGCCCCTAACCCATAATGCACCGGCGCAAGGCCGTGGGTTGTGCAGTGCATTCCAGTGGTCCCATGTTTGAGCCAAACAACCATTGTCCGAGCCTGGTTTGTTGTGGGACTGTGTCTGATCCTGTCCTCCTCTCCTGCCTAACCCCCTCCTTTATTCATTCGTGTTCCAAACGCTGCTCGATCACCTCACGTTCCCCTGTTTTTTCTTCCCTTGTTAGGACCTTTTTCGTCTGTCGGAAAACCTTACCTTGTGTACCGGTTTGGAAATCTGCCTCCAATTAACTATTACAACGCGGCTCGGCATCATAATCGACTGGAAGAGGATGACATCGAGCTGGGGGCCCCCGCGTCAACGAATCGCCGCCATAGGAGAAAGGTAGGACCTTCATTCCTTTCCTTAAACCTCCTTACACTCCTCGAAAACCACCTGAACCAGTGACATATGCCACTAGAAATACAGTCCGCTTCGAACAACCATTAAGGCCAGAATGGCTTTTTTAAAGCTTTTCCTCATCTCAGATCAAGACATCTTGAACTTTATGCCTTCTGTGAGGTTTGGAAGGACCCCAGTAAGCCTCCGCAGGGTTCACCCAAGCCTCCACCAGCTACTTAAAGACGCATCTGCCGTGCAGTCTACAGGGAGCTCAGACGATGGAGGGAGGCGACAAGCAACGACATATTATGAAGTGAACACACCTGAAACGAGGTGCACGGCTCGCCAACAACCGATACTTTCTTGGGCTAAATAGATTTTTATGAGAAAGAACTGTTGTAAAATGTGTTTGATCACTTATCGTGCTTCATGCTGCAATGCTATAGCAACAAAGCTTGAACGTCCTTATTGGAGTCAAAAATTAAAGTTTTGATCATCATTATAGCTGTAGTTAGTTATCGGTCAATTTATTTTCGCAAGTTAATTGAGTGGTTTGATTCAACATCTCTCAACCGTGTTCAATGATGCTCACGATCAGTTTTGATGCTTTTGGGCTCTCTAAAATGCGGGTAGATTCGAAAACATTTTTTCGGCCGATTACATAACTTTCCTTAATTCTTCGTAGGGCTAAGGAAATATAAAACTGCGACCTGCTCGAGTTCTCTTTCATAATCGATAGCTCGACTTATGATTCCTTATCGAATATTGATCGTTTGGACCAGTTTTGGAACGAAGGCGGGATCTTTGACAACGAACTCTCCCGGACCTCGCCCATGCGCTTTCATCCGGGTGATTCTTCTTGTCAACTTTTACGAAGAGAGTGCGCATTAATCCTGATTTCCTTCTCAGAATGAATCATTTCCGTGTTATTATGTACTTAAAATGCACTTTCGTTTGTCGGAAGAAAAGTAATCCGCAGGAGCACTTTACTTCAACTTTATCGTGTGTCTCGTATTGCTGTCACATCACATCGGATCTTGAACTGACTGAGTCTTTTGATGTCCTATTTTACGAAGTTTTGACTGAATTCACTCCATAATCAGCTCCATATCTTCAATTCTCAGTAGACAAACGGCAAGGGAAGTATTACGATCGCGTAAAAAATATCTTCGTCCCGTCAAACACCTTTCCTCGGTATTCCGCTATTTTTATCGCTCAGGAAACGTAATCAGAGCTGTTTTCGATAAGATGGGACTTGGCTTAACGTTCTGAGGACAGAAACTGGAAGCGCGTCAGGTTCCGAAATTTATTAGGTAGCCGTTATTTACGTCACCGACCATTACGTCGATAATTTATGAGACCGATAAAATTTGTTCTTTCTCCCCTCCTGTGGCTACTGGTGGCCAACGAGCTGTCGGAAACGCTGCAGCTTGAAGGCTATGGAAGTGGTCGCGTGTGCGGATGATCTCGCAGTGGCAGTGAGAGGCAAATTTACCTACACAGTATCAGAACCGATGCAAAGAGCTGTAGACATCATCCAAATGCTGTTTTTCGGCCTCGAAAGCCTCTAAAACTAGAAGAGCGAAGAAAACTCGAACGAAAGAACATTTTAGAAAACAACGGCACTACCAAACCAGCTACAACTTTATATCTACCCGCGGGCCACCATGGTTCCAAACAAGTAAATGAGCACATTCATTGGAAAATAACGAAGCAGCACAATAAATTATCAAACATTTAGACTCGACTTTGGAACAAATTTTCCCTTATGGACACTGACTCGCTCTTCCCTGACACGTACACAAAAAAAGAAGAAGAAAAATCGGGCTGTCTATACGATTTAAGTTAAATAACGGCCGTACCATCAGGAACCTCAGTAATCCCAGAATACTCAAACGCTTTGATAAATTTCGTCGTCAGAGAGAATATTGATGGAAAACGGCTCAAACCTGATATCTAGCCCGCCGGCTACCATGGGACGCCAAAATAAGGGTACGAGCCAAATCCGCCCACAACTAATTATAGTTATCATAGTGATCAAACCACCAAATTTATTTTTCCTCAAAAACGGCTAAAACGATTTTGATAAACATTTTCAAGTAAACAGCTCCCAATAAGGCAACTGTACCATGAAATTCCCATTCGTGGGCAAATGACGAGAGCAGCACAATAAATTATCAAACATTTCGACGAAAATCGAGAATAGCGTAATTTTTCCCGTACACACTCCGCTCAAATGTTACCAGGTTCTTCAGAAACATTCAGGTGGTACGACGACCAACAGCCTATAGGATGAGTATTTAATAACGCTCAGAGGCTACTGAAGAAATTCCGAAAATTTCAACCACCATTCTTTTTACTTTCCTTGGCTCTACAAAGTGAAAAGGAAAGTTATGTAATTGGCTGAAAAAAAAAAATTGAGTTTCCTTCAGATCTTTACGTTTCAGACCCCCCTGAGTCCGAAAAACACTATTTGGGAAAATGGTGTGTGTGTGTGAACCAATTTATAGAAAACGACCGTATCAAATCAGCACAAACTTGATATCTAGCCCACAGGTTATCATAGGACGTCAAAATAAGGATATGAGCAAAATCCATCGAAAGTTAATTATAGATATCATAGTGATCAAAACACCAAACTTTTTTTTTTCTCAAAAACGGCTCAAACGATTTTAATTAAATTTTCTATATTGATAGCTCCCAATATGGCAACTATACCGTTAAATTCCCATTCATGGGAAAACGACGAGAGCAGCACAATAAATTACCAAAATTTTCGACGTAATCGATTTTAGAGCAGTTTTTAGAGACAACGACAAACTTGATAACTAGCCCGAGGATTACCATGAGACGCAAAAATGAGGGTATGAGCAAAATCCACCGAAAGTTAACTATAGTCATCATAGTGATCAAAACACCAAATTTTTTTTCTCAAAAACGTCTCTAACGATTTTGAATAAATTTTTTACATTGATAGCTGGTGCGTTGTAACACACAACTTTCCTTAGCTCCACGTCAATTTTTTGTGCTGCTCGTTTAGATAACATTCCCTCCTATTGCGTAGTGCTTCGTGGGCAAGTAAAAGTAAGCCCAAATACATTGATGCCCTTATTATGTTTTAACGTTTGGCTCTCGACATTTAATGCATTTTTTATACTTCAAAGTAAAATTTGGAGGAATTTCCGTCATTCGATACGGCTTGTTAATCAAAAATAATCTACTAACGCTATTTTTCGTGTACATAAATTGAGAAACCTATATTCAGCTCGTTTCGACACAATATTGAACGACGGGAACCAAAAATTAAATAGGAAAAACACCTGGAAGGTGCACATAACTGCCGCCAAGAGTTTTAAATGTTGCTTATTATTCGATTCGTTTAATGACGGGCGATTGTACCCACCACCGACCGAACCTGCTGTTCCGGACCGGTGGGGAGACGGTTGCACCTAGGCCTTAGTGGCCTATAACAACCCATCAGCACTTCAGTGAAATTACCATTTGCTTGCTTGCTACTTGTCCTTCTTCATTCAGTCATTCCGGTCGCCCCTTTGTTAATGATTGACTGCAAGACGGATTTCGTCTTGGCAGTGGCCCACCTTCCGGCATGCCTGGGAACACCAGGCCCCCCTGCCCTCCTGGCATCAGTCATACCTCTTGGTATGTTCAGGCTGGACCTCGTCGTGGAGCCAGGTTTTGATTGACTGAGACGGCGATTCTCAATCATTTATTTATTTTTGTTTCAATTTTACTAGGGCAGGGGTAGAGGTAAGGCACACAGTTCGTCGGGCTAGGTACTCTGCTCCCTCTTCTTATAACCTGGAGTTATCCCATTTTTGCCCGAACTATTCGGACGTCCGACCATGCGGTCTGCGCCTCTTACATAGAGCTTTGCCTACGTGATCTGGTCCGAGCGGGTTTTGTCAATCCGGTGGTCGGTGTCCTGGCCCTCCCTAAAAATAAATATACGACCAACCAAATAGAATGCACACTACACAAAACCCGCGCGAACTCCTTCTCTTGAATTCTCACAGTTTTGCGTTGAAACTTCCGTGCCCACTGTACAGTAGGATCGAGTGGTATCCCGGGCTGATCTCTTAGCCCTCCTCCTCACCTCAGGGAATAATTCATGTGTGTGTGTGTGTGTCCAAACCGTCCAAAAGCGTTCACGATTTTTCGGTGAATGATGTACAACGGATTTTGCCGCTAAAATAACGTCGTCCGTAATATTCCACGAACGCGAAAACAAGGTTCAAGGGTCGTTTTTATAAATTTAAGGGGGAAGAGAGGATGAGGAACAAAATTTATCTTAACGGGAAATTTCGGCAATCAACTCATTAACGACCCGTTCGGCATTGCGTGAAAGTAATTAGAGTTATTGCATTTTACATTTTCTGAGTTGCCGTGGGCTGTGGGGGAATGTGGGACGAAAAAGAGGCTGGAAAACGGATAATTGTGAAAAATGCTAAACCACGATAACCCCAGAAAGCCCAGGGCTCTCTCATTCAATTTGACATAGAAAAATGCTGCAAATAAGCCCTTTCCTCGCACAAGATTTTACGAATTTTGGTAAAGCTCAAATTCCACCTCCTGTGCCTTTTTTACTGATCTAAGCTGTTTTCGATTCAGCTGATTAATTCTGAGTTATGACAAGTCCAGACATAAATGGTAGTATTGTTCACTTGTTGTTCCCCCTTTTTTAATTCTTTCCTCTACTTAATATTTTGATTATGTGTATACGTCTATCTGAGATTTGTTTGGAAATGCCGCGAAACAAAGGCGGTACAAAATATTTTCGACAATTAGCGGGTTTTCTACGTTAAATCGCTTAAAAGGCAAACATGTGCGCTGCTTGTTTACAGTTTCGCTTCACGAGTCTTCACTGAAGATGAGTTATAAGCTAATTTTAATGATTCCACAATCGCCATTCGACTATTCCCGTCACCAACGACGAACTAGTCTCGAGGCCTAAATTTCGAGTTAACGTTGACCTAATTCGTCTAAATATGTTGATTTCTGGTCTGAGGTTTTCGGTGATTTCACGCTCCGCCGCCCCGACTTTCACCTGAGCGCCTGAGTTCGGCGATGAGAGCGCAATTAGGGCTTGAGAACTCTCGAGCCGATTCCTATCGTTTACGTAATCTCGCGGGGAGACTGACAGATTGACGGCTACAGAAGCGTCAGAGGCAAACTCGAAGAGGGATTTTTTTTCGATACTCTTCCAAGTTCACGGCCCGTTCGGTTAATGGCTCGTTTATGGGCAGACTCGGACGACGTTTACACGAGCTCTTGCTTTCGACGAAAATCCTCCGCGAATCCCATTTGCGTAGAGCGTGCGAAATGGTCCCGTAATTTTGGGCAGATTTATTTATTATAAAACGGGCGACCCCAATTGGGTACAAAAATAAGTAATGAGAAGAGTTTCGCATATTTTGGACAAAAGATGATTTGGCAAAAGTGCAACAATCAGGAAGGAAAAGGGAGGGAAGAGGTGCTACCGTTCTAAAAGTATTAAAGGAAGCAAAGAAGAAGTCCGAATGAACGTAGCATTGAAGAAGGAAGTTAGCATCGCGGGCTGCAGTGGCCGGTAGTAGAGGTAACCGGTAGGTAAAAACAATGGCGAGAACTGGAGAATTGATTGACGAAACAAGAGCCGGGCAGTTTGAGCAGGAAGGAGGCGGTGTTGTAGAGTGATGCAACTTACCTCAAAAACCTAGCTGGACTCTTGACTCGCTCGAGGGAACCCAATGCACACATCATATGGCTACAAACGGAGTCAAAGTGCACATTAATTCAAAGACGGCAGCCGTGAATCACCCCGAGGTCTGTAAATGACGTCCTCCGAGCGAGGAATCTTCTGCCAAGAGAGCAGTCACAGACCAGAGGCAGCGACGACCTTGAGAAGGCCACAGTTGCACATTTGTTGTGGTTGAGACATACAGCACCACTCCTCAAGCCTAAACCAGCAGGCCTAAAGAGACAGTCAGCAACCGAGTTGACTCTCTTAATAGAACTTACAGTCTTCAGCAAATACGAGGCAGAAAGCACCAAGCAGCATGCTGTTAATGAGCGAAAGGAAGAGGAGTGGTCCAATGGGCGAGCCCTGAGGGACACTGGAGGAGGCAGCAAATGGTAAGGATGTAGAGCCCCTCAACCTGAACAGAAGCCCTTGATCACGAAAATAGTCATCCAACCATGAGAGCAAGGCACCATGTAACACCAGAGAAAAGCACTGCAGCTCGAAGGCTACAAAGTGGTCGCATATGCAAATGATCTTGCAGTTCTAGTGAGAGGCAAATTTGCCTCTGCGGTGTCAGAAAGGATACAAGGAGCTGTAGATATCATTCAAAGATGCTGCGACAAGGTGGGACTCTTCATAAATCCAGCCAAGACCACCACGGGTCCCACCACCCATAATGCAAGGAGCAAGGCTCCAGATAATGAAGGAGGTGAAATACCTCGGAGTGATACTGGACAAGCAGCTCACATTGAACCTGCATGTGAAGTATGCGCTGCACAAAGCAACTACATCCCTGTGGGCATGTACGAGGCTGTGCAGCAAATCTAGGGGCATAACTCCAAAAATGATGAAGTTGCTCTAAAAGGGGATAAGAAGACCCTGTGTCATGTCCCTGCCCTACTGCTGCAATGGAAGTCATTTTGAACACCTCACCTCTTCATATAAACATTCAGAGAACTGCCTACATGGCAGTGACAAGGCTTTTGCAGACAGGAAATATCTCTACTAGGGTCAAGGCGAGCCTCCAAGGAATAACTAGACAGTTTAAGCTAGAAGAGGCTGCAGTCCTTGCTACTAACGTTATGCCAAAGTGGAGGAACTTTCGGCTGCCCTTCGGTGTTACCGTCCACTCACGGGAACGATGGGAGAAGGAGACGTTCCGGACTGAGGTGGGAGCCCTGCAGTGGTATACCAATGGTTCGGTTAGAAAGGCAGAGCTGGACTGGGCATTGTAGGACCCATCTACAGTCTCACCAAGCCGCTAGGAGAGTGCGCCACGATATTTCAAGCGGAATTCCTAGCTATAAAGATCTGTGCAGAAGAGATCCTGACTAAAGGACTCAAGGGCAAGCGGATCTACATATTCTCGAACAGCCAGGCCCTAAAGGCCTTAAAGGCTATTGCAGCCTATATTTTTAGGTCCAAACTGGCATGGGAATGCCTTCATGCGCTCAAGCAGCTCGGCGCCCATAACAGACTCTCCCTTATCTGGGTAGAAGGACATACTCGGCTTCCTGAGGGGGGCGGGTATGTACGACGCCTTTTACTAAGGAAGGGCCAGCGTCACAATATGCCCATATGTGGCCGCAGTGGTAAAGGGACTTGTCCCGCATGCCCTCAGGAGGAACAAAAAACAGAGAATGAAGCAAAAGCGATGAGGCGCTTGTGATTATGTGCTTCTGTCGAGAATACCTGCCCGCCCTCCAAAAAACGTCTATGGACGAAAGAAATTAATTCAGAATCTTGAGACTGAACAGTTACAGCGCCATTTTGCAGTTTGACCTGCCTCGCAGGTCCTCGTAATAGTGGCCGTGATCTTTCTCCACCATGAAAACTTCATAGTCATAAACTTTGCTGGCGCAACTACAACCGTTACTGTTCATACCCATTTTTGTCAAAACTCCGCAGAGAGAATCGACCTCTTTGGTTATAATGAGCTTTTGAATGATGCGCAGGTAGGCTTGACTGGCAGTGTACCAGGGGATGAGGTTGGAAGCTATTGACATACGGCATTCTTAGCGATACGTCGCTTGTTCTTACTGGTGGTCTCTGGAGGGAGGAGACTCGTCCAGGGAGGACGTACCAAACAGTCGACGTTATCCCATCTAAACCTGAATTTCAAACCTTTCGACGAACGTGATCGCAGTCTTTCCTGAAATAGGCCTCGGATTTCTCGTTCCACTTTCAACATTCCTCCAGTGCTTTGCTTCCCGCCCTCGCTCGCAACTATTTTGGCATTGAACGCCGGGTTTCACGGCTCTACTTCCATCTATTGAACTTGACGTAAGAACCTCTCGGTGAAAATGGACGGATAAAACGAGCTTGCAATGACGTGAGAAACGGGTCAACTCGACGAAACCCATTCACGATTTTCTGTGCGAAATTCCGCTTTCGTCATTTTAATCTCGTCAATCGCTTTAATAGAACGCGTTCTAATTTGTTAATGTCTTTATTTTCCAGTGGCTGGCGGTAGCGGCGGTCCTGTTGTTGACCGCAAGACGCGTCTCCGCTCTGAGCAAAATGGACGTGGTTCACAGCTGGAAGACGGTGGACTACGTGTTTCCATCTAGCGATATTAAAAGTGCCATGTTGAGAACGAGGGCGTTTATACCGGAGAACGTAGCGCTTATTGACGTCGATGTGTGGGAAAGTGAGTATTTCCCTTTTCTTGTTCATTTAATTCGAAGACGTTTAACGTTGAATTGTGTGCTGTTACTTTGTTCAACGAATACACAAACACGGACTTCCAGACAGAGTGCCGAATTTTAGAAAACTACTTGTGGTTTTACCTAAGCTATACAAGTTATGTAACCGTGTACCTAATTTGTGATGTAATGGACGGTATTTACACCTACTGCTATCAGGAAAGACAAGATGCCAGTAATATGTGAAACTGATTCAAAGATGCTTACAATAAAAACCCTGCAAATTATTACACAATGGTTTATTTTTCTCATCAGCAGCTTGACCTAGTATTACTGCTCTGAGACCCATCCCATTCGATTCAACATCGAAAAATACTAGTAAGCCATACGAAACATGACCTTACTACAATGGAACTACGGAAACTAAATATTCCCCCGGCGCCAGGCGCCCGTGAACGTCTGTACGATCCGATGTAGGGGTGTGCGGAGGAAGTGTCATCGGCTCTAACCTTCCTCCGCCCCGTCGGGCAAAAAGAGTCGGGGAAATTGGGACGGGGACTTCCAGCGAACCCTCGGCAATTGACACGACGTTGCGAGTCAAGCGGGTGTTGCGTGATTTTTAGTTTATTTAATCACCAGGGCACAAATAGGGCAATGAAGCCGTCTCTTACTTTGACCCTGGAAGAGCCATTACAGGTTTATCCTCATATTAATAAAAATAAATAAATAAAACTAACATACTCGTGCATGAACTTCTTAAAGTACTGAAGTTTTACAATATTTACATCTACAAAGTCAAAATAAATAAATTGAAAACGAACAAATAAATAAAATGAAAACACACCATGGGACTCATTAAAAGAACAAAGTAGGGAAGGAGTACTAACAACGAAACGTTGACTTCCGCTGAAGTTCCCGCGAGTTCTTGCAAGTAGTTGACTCTAATAATTACTGTAATTTCCCTATAAGCAGTTGTACACGTCTGATACTCATTCCATTCGACTCAGGACGTAAAAATACCTTGAAAATGATAAACACGGCTTATTTGCGATTATACTGCGTTTTGTTAATTTTTGTAACCATTTTTTGTCCATAACAACCATGGGCTTTGTCAAATCGGATTGCCGAGATGGCGGGCACAACTAGATCCCAAATGGGATTTTAGTGCGAAAGAACGGATTTTTTAGACCACGTTAAAGGCATAAAACGGCCCCGGACGGCGGACGGACATTGCAAATTTGGAATATCCAAGTCTTAAAACGTAAGGTATCAAATTTTGAGGGGGGATTGTAAAAAATGTTTCGTGACCGAAAACATAGGGTTATTATTCAGAATGAATAATAAACCAAAAGTAAAATCGGCGAATGAAATCACCGGAGCACTCAAGGGTCTTCCTCTGGAAAAGTTCACACGGGACAAGTAGACTTCCATGCTCCTATTCTTCAAGTTTGCGATAAGACCTGAAGGGGGGGGGGGGTCAACCTAACCAAGATCTATGACACAACTCTATTATTTAAGAAGATTCCAAAACTGGAATCTAATGTCGCCAAACTGCCCGAAGTACCTTCCACACGATCACTTCCAGGGCAAAGTTTCAGGTGTGTTAAGGGGTTCTCTAATGGAAGAAATGACGGATACGAATGTTCATTCTTGCAACATACTGTTCATCGCCGAGAAGGAAAATATTAGTTACATAATTTGCACTCTAATGCAACTTCATGCATTATTCTAAACCAATCTTTTTGCCAACCAGTTCTCAAAGAAGACATTGCCGACCCGCAATTAGCGAGCTCGTTTATTTTCAACAATGTGGCATCCATTTAGATCAAATATGATATTCCTGGCTTAGTTTCAACTTGAGCTCCTCATACGAAACTTGTTTCTTGTTCGTTTAGTTCACTCTTCAAGGTGCGCCCGACCTAGAGAGTATGCTATTAGCGTTGTGACAAGGGTGTTCTTCAAATCCTTGACTTTCCCGCCTCTTTGAATTGCCCTCTGAAGCCGTAGAATACAACGAACAACTGACACATTTTCATTGAATGATGAATTGAGGTTTTTTTTTACTCATAAACGATAAGTTCGGAGCTCATTCATTGTCCCCTTTGTAACCCGTTCTGCTTTTGATCGAAATTACGATGTAGATCGTTATAACAATCCCTATTGTACCTTTAACCTCCTAGATATTTTCAGTAATCCTACGAGCTTCTTTACGCTCACCCTGCAGATAGTGCAGATTTTACACGGGTCTCATAAATATATTTTGACGCGTACTGTTTACCTTTTCTGCTTCTCTGTGCTTACCGCTGTCCCATCCTATGAGTTACTTAGAAAAATATAATTTAAACTTTCCTCTACCCAAAAGAAATAAGTTTGCATCAGGTCATTACGTTTTCAGTCCTCCAGCATCAATACACAGTGTTTTGTTTTTCTCTATCAGAAACGCGAAAATAAGTGGGCGGGAAGTTTCCAGGAGGGAGGGAGTGGAGCGGTTTAGGTTTAGCGAAGGAAAAAGGTTTAGCGAACCTTCACAGAAAATGAGGCCTGAGCTTGTGAGAAATATTCAAGTGCCATCCATTTGCTCAGTAACTTTTCACGGGAGTTAGGCGGGGAGTCCGAAAGCGGAAAAAGGATTGCTATTGTAATTCTTCAAGTTGTAAGTTCGCGAACGAGCAGAATCTGATCAAAGAATTCCGAATGAAAGAAGTCAAGTACTTGAAAAATGAAGAAATATCCGGTGCGTTGTAACACGCAACTTTCCTTATCTATACGTCAATTCACTTCGTAAAAGGCTTTTTCTTATACTCTCCCTTCTACTTACTCAACTCATATACCGCTCAGTTTATTTGAACTTGGTCAAACAACACTTTACGTCAGCAGGAAGCGGTAGTGTTTACAGCTCTGGAATTTATTGTGCAGCTCGTACTCATTCCAGGACCATTATTGAGCATTTGGGACACTGAAAATTCACGAAGCTGTAAATGAGATTTTTTTTTAAGAAGGATAGTAATCACTTTTGCAGAGTTATTGGGTAAAAACGTTTAGAACTGATAGTAAGCGAAACGGCAGTAGTTGAAATTCAGGAATTTCTGGAGTGACCCCCATTTATCTCATGAGCGTTTTTAAACACTCACCCTTTAGGTATTGGATTGGACTACATACCAATTTTTTTTTAACATTCTAGCAAAATTCCAGAGGAGTTTATGAGGATAAAACGGCGCTAAAAACGGTTTTCGTCGAAGATTTTGATAATTTATTGTGCTGCCCTCGTCATTTTCCACACAAGGGGGAATTTTATGGTGTACTTCCCTTATCACGAGCTACCAATATAAAAAATTTAATCAAAATCGTTAGAGCCGTTTTGAGAAAAAAAAATTTGGTGTTTTGATCACTATGATAACTATAGTTAACTTTCGGTGGATTTTGTTCATACCCTTATTTTGGCGTCCCATTGTAACCTGCGGGCGAGATATGAAGTTTGAGCTGATTTGGTACGGTCGTTTTCCCTAAAAATTGTTCACAGACCATTTTCCCAAATAGTGTTTTTCGGACTCAGGGGGGTCTGAAACGTAAAGATCTGAAGAAAACTCAAAATTTTTTTTCAGCCGATTAGATAACTTTCCTTTCTACTTCGTAGCCAAGGCTTTGAGCCAAGGAAAGTAATAAAACGTTGTGTAGTAATATGCAGCGTTTTTCAACTGCATATTGAAACGTGCAACGTGATATTTATAAGGTCTGCGTATTGTGTATGTTCCAAGGCTGGCTATGAGTTGAATTTCAAAAATTCTCTCACCATTACAGCCACTCACACTGGCAATAAAAATTTTGATATGAATTTATTTATTTTTTTGGTGGTTTCAACGATTTAGATCTAACTAACAATATACATACATTTTCACCACAAGCGTTCAGTTGGTGGAACGTTACCTAAAATGTGCCAAAAACCCCTGGTAAGGTTTTTAATTTATGCGCAGTAAAGGCCGACTTTAATTGGATCAAATTGATTCACAAGTGACTCGTATCCACATTTTGTTTCGTCAACTATTTTTTAAACGATCCTCTTAACGACAAAATACATGTAATGGTATGGTTCAGAGTCAACAATTACAACAAGGCTTCCATGAATAGTCGTGACGTATTATGCAATAACTTCGCACAGTAGCCTGTACCAGATTGGGTCGCGTGGCCACGTGTAGCTATTATTTGCCGTGGCCTGCTCGGCTTCATCTTCCGACTTCAACTTTTGCAGTAGACACTCCAGTGAGCCGACGATCTCATTTCGTTCCATTGTCACTGCAGGGTCCAATCGTGCCCGTAATGTACATCAGCAAATGATATCCTAATAACGTTAAAGGTTCGTTTTTTAAATTTTTCCGACAACAGCTTTTGCTAACTAATAACAAAAATTTTTTTCTAAAAGGGTTTGTGTAGAAATACGTTCAACGAAAATTTAGCGTTTGTAAGAATAACTTATAGTAACTACGTATGCCGTATTGTGAGTACGAGATATTTTATAACTGGACCTCGACCCGTTCTCTAATTTCACGTCATGGTCAATTGTCAATATTTTCTTCGCATTAATATGTATGAGGCTGTTATTATTATTATTATTATTATTTATTTTTTTATTGTTGCAGATCCAGAGGCGAATCAACAAAAAATTTTCGTGACCATGCCCAGGCTCAAAGCCGGGATTCCGGCGACTCTCGCGACCGTCGGACTGACCGGCCTACTCAGCCCTTACCCGTCGTGGAACTGGCACCAAGAAGGTGACTGCGAAGGAATCACGTCCGTCTTCAGAATAGACGTGAGTGACTCGAACGAGCTTCATTCTTTCCATCTAATCGAGTCCTATTTGCTCCTTCGAAGCACAATACTTCTGTTTCGAGGTCGAATCCATTTTCTACTTTTCTCGCCAGCGATAGATTTTTTTTTTTTTTTTCAAAACGTGAAAATTACAAAACTGTCATTACGTCGAACTGGGATTCGAAACGTGAGCTGAGATTTTGTGGGAAGCACGTTGCCGCGGAAATAGCGCCGTATATCTGATCCCTCATGGGCAGCAATTATTGTTGCGCAATCAGCAAGTTCGTTTTACAAAATTATCGAATAAAATGAACACGACTGAGCTTTTGCTTGGGAAACTCTTCTTAAACGGTGAGAACGACTCGTTTGAACGCAATCGAAGTGTAGGAAACCTGAATCTTCGGAAAATGAGCATAACGATTCGAATTGAGAGAAGAGTTGTAACTGAAGTTGGAACTATTCAGTGCCAGATAGAAAGATTGTTGTTAGAACAAAATATTATGGCAATTTCCAACATATTTATTTAACCTGGTTTACCCCTCTGTTAGCTCCGGGGCTGACAGGGATCTATGTGTAAGGCACACCATCCGCGTTGAGTGGGATGAATAATTTGTCGGCATTTGCCTACAACGTTTTGCCGTTATTTTGGTTGTTGTCGTGGTAAGGTGAGCCAAGCTGAGGGCAATCACGCGGTGAAACTCAGGTAGCCGTCGGGACAATCGTCCATTGTTACATCTTTCCACCCTTCATGGCTCCACTTCCACTATTAGCCCTTTTGGGTCTTTCTGTGGCCCCTGACCTCTACAGCCCCTATATTTTTGCCACCCGTTAGTTCGTTTCAAGTAGTAGTTTTTTCACTCTTTATGTTCTCCTTGTTCAGTGTATCACTCACCTAGACTCATTGTAGAACGCAAACTAGTTCTGCTCATTGCTCCACTGAGGTCTGGATCATGTTAATCAACTGACCATTTAAGCCAATCCTATCGTTTGTTGTCTAATTCATCTATTAACTCAAGTCTCTCTCTCTCTCTCTCTTCATCGATTTATTTGTTACCATAAATTGTTTTGCCTTTCTGTTAATTTTTAGGGGCTGTCTTAGGATCTCCACTCTAAGAACCCTATGCATGTCAAGTCCAGAGGATGTCTGTGGAAGGGTGGGCTCGAGGCTGGCTGGGGGTTTTCACCCTCCTCAACCAGCTGGTGTTAATTAATTATTGGAATGAAAGCAATTTATTTCGCATGTTGTTAGTAATTAAGACTGTTTATATTAGAAGATTGTTAAAATGTATGTATGTGTAAAAAAATATCTGGTGCGTTGCAACACACAACTTTCCTTAGTTCTACGTCAATTCACTTTGTACATGGCCAATTCGATTTAATCAATTCATTTATCACTCAGTTAATTTGAACTTGGTCAAACAACGCTTTACGGCAGCAGGAAGCGGTAGCGTTTACAGTTCCAGATTTTATTGTGCTGCTCATACTCATTATAGGACCATTATTGAGCAATTGGTACACAGAAAATTAATGAGGCTGTAAACACAAATTTTTTGAAGAAGGATAGTAATTACTTTTGCAGAGTTATTGAGTAAACACTTTTAGAACTGGTAGTAAGCGAAACGGCGGTAGTTGAAACTCAGGAATTTCTGGAGTGAGCCCCATGTACCTCATGAGCGTTTTTAAACACTCACCCTATAGATATTGGATTGGACTACAATACCAATTTTTTTTAACATTCTACAAAAATTCCAGCGGAGTTTATAAGGAAAAAACTGCGCTAGAAACGCTTTTGGTCGATCATTTTGATAATTTATTGTTCTGCTCTCGTCATTTTCTCCCGAATGGGAATTTTATGGTATAATTGCCATATTGAGAGCTATCAATATAAAAAATTAAATCAAAATCGTTATAGCCGTTTTTGAGAAAAAAATTTGGCGTTTTGATCACTATGATAACTACAGTTAACTTTCGGTGGATTTTGTCCATATTTCTGCGTCCCATGGTAAGCTGTAGGCTAGACATCAAGTTTCAGCTGATTTGGTACGGTGGTTTTCTCTAAAAACCGCGCTAAAATCGATTTCGTCGAAAGGTTTGGTAATTTATTGTGCTGCTATCGTCATTTTCCCACAAATGGGAATTTTATGGTATAGTTGCCTTATTGAGAGCTATCAATATAGAAAATTTAATCAAAATCGTTGGAGCCGTTTTTGAGAAAAAAAAATATTTGGTGTTTTGATCACTATGATAACTATAGTTAAATTTCGGTGGATTTCGTTCAAACCCTTATTTTGGCGTCCCATGGTGACCTGCGGGCGAGATATGAAGTTTGAGGTGATTTGGTACGGTGGCTTTCACTAAAAAACGTCCACAGACACACACACACACACAGACCATTTTCCCAAATAGTGTTTTTCGGACTCAGGGGGGTCTGAAACGTAATGATCTGAAGAAAACTCAAAAAAAAAATTTCTGCCGATTACATAACTTTCCTTTCTACTTCGTAGAGCAAGGAAAGTAAAAAGCTGTCAATGTATTGTTTGTTTTCCAGAGAGTATGGAATAGAGGGTTTAATGGCCCTAATTCTTCCTGGTCAATAAATAAATCATTTGGTCTCTCTCTCTCTCTCTCTCTCTCTCTCTCTCTCTCTCTCTCTTTCTCTATCTATCTTACTAGATGGTTGACTAGACATGAACTAGTGCTAAATACAAACAAGTGTAGCGCCATGATTGTGGGGCATGCCCGACTGCTCGCCAATATCTCCCTCAGTGGAATCCCAAAATTGGCAATTAAAAATTTTCAGATTGACTATGCGAAGCGAACGAAATGCCTAGGTATTATATTGGGCGATGATCCGTCTTGGACTTCTCAAACAAATTTCTGAACGGTGAGAAAGGTTCACTCACTACTTCACGCTTTCAGGAACTTGGTTTTCTACAAATCGGTAGGCCTTAGACCGGCCTTGTTCAAGACCTTGATCCTGCCTTGCTTTATGTATAGTACTGCGGTCGCTTGCGCTCTGGACTCGGTTTGTCGGCTCAAAATGCAGAGAGCTTTCAATACCCTTATTAGGTACATTTTAAATCTCAAATACGACGACAGGGAGTTCGACAAATATCGTCATCTTCAGATTTTGAAACTTGATGAACTTATGCAGCGCATAGTGTCAATGACAATGTTTAAAATAACCTCTTTAACGAGAACCTCGCTGACAAATATTTAATGTTCTCCCTAATTCATCTTTTAAACCCGGAATAAGGATTCAAGTTACCGGCTGCCGCATTACAGCCTATCGCCAGTCATTTCGTATGCAGAGTATTTCATATTATAACAACTTTTCACCTGACCTGAAGAGATTAACCAGTTATCCTACGTTTAAGAAACATTCGAGGAAATACTTGTTATCTTTATACTGAATTTACAACAAAAAAAGAAAGTAGTTACTTATAATATGGAATGCACTAAGGAAAATATTTAATTACTTTTATTTATTATTCTTTATTAGTAGTAGTAGTAGTAGTAGTTTTTGTAACTCAAAGGAAGAGAATAACAAATTAATTATCGTGCAATATCGTATGATGCCAATCTGTGCTCGTCACTCGTTTTCTGAAATGCCCAAACCTCGCCAGATTTAATAATAAAGACAAACACTCTCAATCACTCTCTTGGGCTTTCTCTCAATACTGATGTTACTGGAAAGGAATTGGGCAGGTTGCAAAGAGCGCAGAATGCAGTTGTGAATACGTAGGCCATAACCACGGCCTATAAGATGTTGGGGTGGCTGAAGATGGCTACCGTGCTCTTCAAAGCGCTCAAGTTGAAGAGACCTGCCTACATATTCAGGAATTTAATTTTCATGTCTGTAGTGCACGTTAGAGATACGAGCAATGCCCAAATGACGTTGAAAATTGCTGCGCATCGCACGTCGTCATTCGTAGGGTCCATCCTAGTGCCGGCGACGAAGCTTTACAAACAAAATGCGACATTGTTCGACTTGAAGTTGAAGCCAGAGCAATTTGAGGAAAATTTTAGAAAGTATTTACGCCGAAGTATGACGTGGAGTAATGTTTTTACTAGGCGACACAGTACTTAGTAAAGTTGTTTCATTTTTACAGCGTTTTACGAGGCATTTGTCCTAGTATATAACTACCCTCATTTGTGAAGGATATAGCCTCTGATTCTGCCGGCTCTCCTTTCTTTGCGCTCTTCGCCATTAGGCACGCGGGAAAGCACTGGAAGGGGTAGTGGCTATTCGAGGGACATTTAGCTCCATTTTTAATTCTGATTCTTCACACACCGTGCAACGTACTAATCCATCCTCTCCCTTATCAGCCATAGATTTTAAGTTGAGTGCTTTCCTCCCACAGATGAATATTTTTGGATGAAGGTGAGCAAATCCCTGTTTATTAACCCCTTGTCCCGATGTTGCCTTTAGTATTGATCCGAACAAATCAGGTTACTTTGATTAAATATTGAAAGGAGTTCAATTCATTTACTTAATTTCTATTTATTAGATTAAATTAAAAGAGGGTCTTATTTACGTTCTTAATTTCATTTTGATTTCTCTTCAAGAGAGACTTGTTTATTTATTATCTGAGGTGAGTTTCACGAGTTCTTGTCTGATTAAGTATATTGGGCCCAGGCACGAACTTCGCAGATAAAAAGAGTCCAAACATTCCAAAACCGTGCATTAAGACTCATTACAAACGCTCATTGGTACATCAGGAATACCAATATCCACAAGGACTGGGAGCTCCCAACTGTCCACGAAGTCCTGCAGGCTTCTTACTCTCGTTTCCACCAACGACTCCACAACCATCCAAACCCCCTAGCAGCTGGCATACTTGATACTGTTCCACCAGACCGTCAAACTCGCAGACTGAAACGCAAACGACACACCGATCTTCTCCTCACGACAAACGGCAACTGAGCGCAGCATCTCAATAAAATCACCCCTTCGACACACTTAACAATGCAAAAAATCAATAATTTCATCAATTAAATCTGCAATATGCAATTATTTATGTAAACTAAATTTTTATATTTATAATGTATTTATTTCTCTATATTTACAATGAGAGAAAGTCATTGGACTTGAACTCTCTAACATGTGTCATGTTACTCTCATATACTAATGTGTTCCAAACTATGCGATTAAGTTATATAATCATTTTTAAAAAAAACAAATATCAGTTTTCAGTAACTCATTCATAGTACAAGCCATTAAATCGCGAAACCTGAAATATTTACTCATTCCATATACGAATTTCAAAAAATGTACGAATTGCAGTGAATGTAGAAATATAATTGAGGTAATGACGTTTTAATTATTTATGTTTAGTAATTGTATGAGACTTCAATGTCCTGATGTCTGCGGTTAAGTTTTTCTTTTGTTATCTCCTTCATTCTTTTGAAGGGACAATTATGTTATATTTTATTTCTCGCTCGAATGTCACGTGTGAATTATGAATTCAGATGAAATGTAAAAGAGCACTAAAAGGTCTTAATTTTGTTTCAATCACTCGCGCCAAACAGTCGTCTTCATAAAAAAGTTAGTGTGGACTTCATTAAGCATTAGGATGAATGAAAAACCAACCGGTGGCCTAATCGAACGCCTTTAGTAAAATGTCGTTTCGTTCATTATTTTCAACTTCATTTAAAAAGCCTCGAAATGTCTGTAAGACCTTGCTACACTTCGTCTGCAACTTTAAAATGATAGTATTTAAACTTTCACAAGAGCGAAAAATAATTGGTAGACAGTAAATCGATTTTATGTTGCCTGAGGGGAGATTAAAAGTTGAAAAAAGGTAGAGGCGAGCGTTTGCGTGGTAATAAAACGTCACTAATGTGACACGTTGATCATTTTCAACTAAGAAAAGAATTTTTTCCTGCATCGAAGCTCATTCGTATTTAACATTTACGTACTGATCAGGTACAACCGGTTCTATATATGTAATCATTTATTCAATCAGCAGTATAAGAATATTTTTTAAATAAGAGCAAAAAGTGAACTCAAGCAACGACGAGCTTTTATAAAACATGCATTAATTTTATGGTCCGCCGGCGCTTCCGATTCCTATTCGATCGTAACTCCAACTTCTACAAACACGCTGTTGTGACAGCTCCACAGAGCCTGGAAACGCTTTCCCTTTCATTTTTTTACTGCCTTCCAAGGATAAGGTCATCGTTAGTTAATGCCGAAGCGTGGCTGAGAGGGTTTGCCCAGTTACTGAGCCGTCCTGATATTACGCCTTGGGTTGTGTTCACGGGGCAGAGCATCTAATTACTGATATTAGAAGGCAGGCCTTCGAGATGAAGACTTGAATGTGTAAATGTCTAGATTGCTAGCGATTGACACGCCCCGCCGTTTTAGTTTTTTTTCCTCTCCCTACGGCTCTGCTCAATGTTTAGGTTGACCGATCGTTGAACGTCAATAACCGCTTTTGCCCCAATTAATTTACAAATCTGGTCATAATGGGCGATAATAGTCAGGAGGAGCAAAAATTGAAAGATTCTGTGTCAGTTGTGATCGTTCAAAAAAAACAACGCTCTATCAGCTTCATTTTCTGTTCTTTAGATTGACAAATGCGGGCGGCTTTGGGTTTTGGACTCCGGGAACGTCGAAATTTTCACCGACGCCAAAAGAATTTGCCCTCCTCAAATCCTCGTGTTCGATTTGTACAGCGATCGTCTTCTGGGTAATTACTCAGCATTTTAATCTTAATATCGAGTCGAATGCTGGAGATGTGTGCATAATATAAGCTGTTGTCGGAAAGGAACATATTTAGGACGGAGAGACATTAAGGGCTCGCAGAGTGGTCCCAACGCAGGCAGACCCTCGAGATTGTTGGGAAAGGGCTGAACCAAATTCATTTGACCACCGATATATCTGACGTATTTCTAACATCTATACGGATGAATTTAAAACCCTGGAAAGTACAGCCTCTGCGAGCGACAGGAAGTGCGTTGCCCTGAGTCCCAATCCAAAGGGGTTTCAAGGGGTAATTCATGCTAATATCACTGGGGGTGTTATGCTGCACGAAAAAAGATACCGCAATAAAACCATCGACATAACCCAACATGGAGCCTTGTTATCCTCTGTTGGGCGCTCGAGAGGGCGAAAGTTGAAGATCAAAAATAAAAGAAACTCGAAGAGCGTGAGGAGCATAAATTATTAATTAAATGCAGTGAGGTGAGTAGAGTTTGTGTACAAAAGGGCGACACAAGGGACGACTCATAAAACCGTGAACTCGCGAGGAAAATTGTATCGGAAAGAGACAGTGAACTGCATGAAAGGAGAATCTATATAAGAAAGTGTCTGAGTGAGCACAGGTAGACAAGTGTGACTTTCGCGAGAGTTCGTAGCTGAATGAACTTTGGAGGAGCTGTCTCTTGTGGAGAGGAATCTACAATTGAGAAGAGGGAAAATAAAGAGAGGAAAAACCCACTTCAGGGAAATCCGCTGCCGTAGAAATAACCGCTGAGGTGGAATTTCCACAGGTACGAGGAAGTAAGAGACAATGACTTTGTCATAAAGGGACAAGGAGTCCCATTAAGGCAGGTGCGGGGAAATCCGAGGTCAAAAGGCTCGGATTGATTTGACTTGCGTTGAACATTTTAAAGCCAACCCATCATTTTCGGAATGACGCCCCATGATTAACTGCACATGTCTAAGTGCATGTTCAACATGTGAGTACCATCGAAATCGTTGAAACCGAGAACGAACTGTTCCAAAATCGAATTGTCTGTTAGGCCAGTTTCACACGGGGAGCCGTACGGCTCTCGCTCGCGAAGAGGAGGACGGCGCGTGAGACTGAAATACACTAGGAGCAGTGGAGGTTTCACACAGAGAGCGAGAGCGGTGAAGGCTCGCGGGACGCGAGTCTCGGGCTCTCCGACGAAATACAAAGAGGAGGATGAGAGTGTTCACACGACGACGACGAGCGAGAACGGCTCCCGCTCCTCAGTTTATTGCATATTTTCAACCATTCACGCAGATATTTGGAGCTTTTACATGGAAATATGTGAATTGCAAACAAAGCAACTCAACTTACTTCAATGTTATTGCAAGCCTTAATTCAGGCTTAATGCAATTACGCATGTTGGTATCTTCAAGTTGAATGGCATTCTTCACCTTGCTGAGGAGCTCAACAAATTTGTCGATTGACATCCGGAAGAAGTTGAAAAACTTTTTGTCATCTTTTCGAAGTTTTTCGTGCAGTGTTGTACGAAAAACTTCGAAAGTGTGGCGTAAACTCCTTCTTCATCCCGCTGTTGGTTGATCGGATGGACCCTGTCTGGTACCTTTTTTTGCGTTTTTGACGTTGAACACGACGGCGGTGAAGGAGGTAAATGGCCAAAGCATGCGTGCGATCCATCGTTCTTCAACTCGGTGCAGATGACCAAAAAGGCTCTCCGTGTGAAACCGGCCTTATAGTTTGACTTTTGGTTCCATTTGACGAATAATTTTAGAAGTGGTTGCCAAGAAGGGCGTTCAAAGAAACTGTGTTAATCTTCGATGTATTCCGAATACTTACTATCAAGTTGACCTTACTCGTAAATAACGCTAGTTCGTCTTTACAGACAGATATCGGATCCCCGAGGAAAATTTGGACCCCAAATCGCTGCTCGTAACGATCTCTGTGGACGCTCGAGGGCCCAAATGTCAAGACACTTTCGCTTACATCGCGGACGTCGTTGGCTACAGATTGATCGTTTTCGACGCCACAAACGAACGAAGCTGGAGAGCTAATAACAGATTTTTCTACCCGTATCCGACATCGGCGCTGTTCGACATTAATGAAGTTGTTTTCGAGCTGACGGACGGCGTATTGGGCCTCGCATTAGGTGAACGATGAATTGCTTTTGGCAATCGACAGAACTAAACGTCTGTCCGTTACTTGTAAATGGGTTTGTTGTTGGATTGTTCGAATAATTTTGGTTTACAACCTCCCGAATGACCAAGTCATCAAGTTTAATGTAATCTTTCCAAAACTTTGCACGAGGCTTTTTCTACTTACTCAATTCATTTACCGATCAGTTCATTTGGACTTGGTCAAACAACACTTCACGGCAACAGGAAGCGGTAGCGCTTACAGTTCCGGAATTTATTGTGCTGCTCGTACTCCTTCCCGGACCATTATTGAGCGATTGGTACACAGAAAATTAATGAGGCTGTATACACGATTTTTTAAAACAAGAATAGTAATCACTTTTGCAGAGATATTGGGTAAAAACTTTTAAAACTGGTAGTAAGCGAAACGAAGGTAGTTGAAATTCAGGAATTTCTGGAGTGATCCCCTTATATCTTATGAGCGTTTTTAAACGCTCACCCTATAGTTATTAGATTGGACTACTACACCAACTTTTTTAAACATTCTAGTAACATTTCAGCGGAGTTTATAACGAAAATATCTGGTGCGTTGCAACACACAACTTTCCTTAGCTCTACAGCAATTCACTTGTGTACATGGCTAATTCTATTTAATCAATTCATTTATCACTCAGTTAATTTGAACTTGGTCAAACAACGCGTCACAGCAGCAGGAAGCGGTAGCGCTTACAGTTCCAGATTTTATTGTGCTGCTCGTACTCATTGCAGGACCATTATTGAGCAATTGGTATACAGATAATTAATGAGGCTGTAAACACAACGTTTTGAAGAAGGGTAGTAATTACTTTTGCTGAGTTATTGGATAATAGGTTAGGTATTGGATTGGACTACAATACCAATGTTTTTTAACATCCTACAAAAATTCCAGCGGAGTTTATAAGGAAAAAACTGCGCTAAAAACGCTTTTCGTCGAAAATTTTGATAATTTATTGTGCTACTTTCGTCATTTTTCCACGAATGGGAATTTTATGGTATAATTGCCTTATTGAGACCTATCAATATTAAAAATTTAATCAAAATCGTTAGAGCCGTTTTTGAAAAAAAAAATTTGGTGTTTTGGTCACTATGGTAACTATAGTTAACTTTTGGTGGATTTTGCCCATACCCCTATTTTTGCGTCCCATGGTAACGTGCGGGCTAGACATCAAGTTTCAGCTGATTTGGTGCGGTTGTTGCCTTTAAAACCCGCGTTAAAATGGATTTCGTCGAAAGTTTTGGTAATTTATTGTGCTGCTCTCGTCATTTTCCCACAAATGAGAATTTCATGGTATATTTGCCATATTGGGAGCTATCAATATAAAAAATTTAATCAAAATCGTTAGAGCCGTTTTTGAGAAAAAAATATTTGGTGTTTTGATCACTATGATAACTATGGTTAACTTTCGGTGGATTTTTCTCTCATCCTTATTTTGGCGTCCCACGATAACCTGCTGGCTAGATATCAAGTTTGAGCTGATTTGGTACCGTTGTTTTCTCTAAAAAACGTTCACAAACACACATACCATTTTCCGAAATAGTGTTTTTCGGACTCGGTAGTGTCTAAACGTAAAGAGCTGAAGAAAACTCAAAATTTGTTGTTCATTTCTACTTTGTAGAGCCAAGGGAAGTAAAAATTAGTTGGGGAAAGCTTTTAAAGCAGTGTTTTCCAACGTGAGGCCCACGCCCCAGATGGCGACAATTTTTAGTTTGTGGTAACGCTGAAAAGTCCCCCGTGTTAATTTGTTGTAGGGCTAAGTACCATCTCCAATCACCGAAGTTTAGTCATTTCATACAACTACATTGCATATCGTTCATTCCCTCCCTTGCAAGGTGGCGTCACAAATAATTCCTATAGGCGAGGCGACCTTCAATTTTCTATTTGCTAATTAATCCCATTATATATTTCAGGTCCGGTTAACAATTACGGCGACCGCAAATTATACTTCCACAGTTTCGCTTCGCACAAAGAAAATTGGGTTTACACCAGCGTCCTCCGAAACCGCACGCTTCTCACTGAGGGTGAGCAGAATTAAGACGCCACTTTGACGATTCGTTAATTTGTAATAAAACGTCGAATTAACTGACGATGTTTGGAATAGGCGATACGAAATTGGAGTTCAAGCTGTTGGAAGGGACTCGAAACTCGCAATCAGCCGCTGAAGCGATGACACCGTCGGGGATACTGTTTTTCGGGCTCGTAACTGAAAATTCGATCGCTTGTTGGAATTCGAGACTTTCGTACAGCGAGGACAACATCATCAGGGTCGCCAAAGTAAGTAAAAGAGTTGGAACGTGTTTTGAAGTAGATGAGGAATAGTGGACTACTTATATTTTGCTTGTCGCTACTCACCTACGTCAGTGAAGTGCTGTAATCTACCCACAGTTCTGATGTAGTTTCATCGTGTTTCATCTCAGTGTTTTAACGTGGCCGTCGAATCACCAAATGTCAGGTTCCTTGGTTCAGTACCTGAAAATATCGATTAGCATTAAAGTAGTTTGGGTTCGTAAGTGTTTTTAGGTGGTAGTTTGAGACATGGGCATGATAGTGTTCTGAAACAAGCCTCCAGTGCAAATATTAATCTTCATTCTGCGCGTCTTTCGCCTTCTGTGCGGAAGAAAAGAGAAACCACGTTCTGCTCCTCTGTAGTTCCTAGAATAGTGAGCGATGGTTGTTAGAAGAGCAAATCTTCCTGCTTTGACAGCTACCACACAGTTAATCTCTCCCTTTGAAACTTACCACACAAGTAAATAGTTAGTTTGGGCCGGAAACCAGATTAAGAACTCCTCCCAGATGGTCATACCTACGCATGGTGATACACGGGTAACAGCTCTTCATTGGGAGACTGGATAAATGACAACCTGTCACGTCTCCACCACATGCCTGGGCTATCACACAATAGTGAAACTGCAACCTCTATAACTTTCGACTGATATAAGTCTCATATATCATCATCATATGTCATTTTGATGATCATGACTGCTGCAATGGAAGTCCTTTTGGACATATCACCTTTTCATATACGCATTCAGAGGAATGCTTACCAGGGAGCAGTAAGGCTTTTGCAGACAGGGAACCTCTCCACCAGGGTTAAGGCAAGCCTCCAAAGAACAATTAGACTGTTCAAACTGGAAGAGGGAGTGGTCCTTGCTACCGACGTCATGTCAGAGCGAAAGAACTTTAGGCTGCCATTCAGGGTCAGTAGCCACTCGCGGGAACGATGGGAGCAGGAGACGTTCCGGATCGAGGTGGGCGCCCTGTGGTGGTACACCGATGGTTCAGTCATGGGAGGCAGAGCTGGACTGGGCATTGTTGGGCCCAACTATAGTCTGGCTGAGCTGCTGGGAGAGTATGCCACGATATTGCAAGCTGAAATCCTAGCTATAAAGATCTGCGCGGAAGAGATCCTGTCTAAAGGACTCAAGGGCAAGTGGATCTACGAGTATATATTCTTGGACAGACAGGCCGCATTAACGGCCATTGCAGCCTATAGCTTCAGGTCCAGGCTGGCATGGGAATGCCTTCATGCGCTCAAGCAGCTCGGCGCTCACAATAGGCTTTCCCTCATCTGGGTGCCGGCTCACAGGGGGCATGAGGGCAATGAAAAGGCTGACCACCTTGCGAAGAAGGGCACAGAACCCCCTACCCATTGGGCCTGGTATGACTAAAAGTCACCTGAACCGTTTGGTGGCCCAGGAAAATAGCGCCCATTAGGATCGCCAGCCACGACTTAGACAATCAAAAAGGCTTGTTACCCCTTCTGGTCCAAGGGCAAAGGCGATGCTGACACTCTCCAGGACGGATCTGAGCGTCTTGATTAGCTTCCTCACCTGACACTGCCCACTCAGGTGTCACCTCAACAAGATGGGCATCTCAGAGACAGTGGAATGGAGGCTTTAGGGTGAGGAGGACAGGACGGCGGAGCACATCCTATGTGAGTGCCCTGCCTTAACAGTCAAACGCTTTAAATATTTTGCCCAGGGGATTATTGAGCCCCATATCATAGCAGAATCTGCGGTGAAGGACATACTTGGCTTCATAAACGGGGCAGGTATGTACGAAGCCTTCTACTAAGGAAGGGCCTGTGTCACAATAGGCCCACGTGTGGCCGCAGTGACAAAGGTACCATGTCCTGCGTGCCCTCGGGGGAAAAAAATCATTTTGATATCAAAATAGATGTGTTCTGATATGAACCTGGGGGCCAGTGAGTTCAAAGAGTGGGATTTAGTGACACCTCTCCAGCCAATGATTCTTCATTATTGTCGCCTAGGCTAACCTTACCTCGTTCAAAGAAATGCCAGTGTGGCTGATTGAACTGCCATAAAGGATGTGACAACCAGTGAAACATGAGGGCAGGTGCATATAGAGTGCTTGGAAAGCAGGAGATAAAATGCTGCTTTGACTGTTGGTTAGTTGACAGTCTCTCCACTAGTCAAGGTGAAGTTATTTTATTAGACCTTGCTTCATCCTTATTCATTAATTTCATAGTGAGTCTAACGTGTCTATCATCTAGCTCCTTCACTTGATATCTTCCTGACAGAACTACAAGCAGGACCTACCGCTCTCACAATGACTTTATCAGAAATACGTGCAGAATAGGAATCTTTTGATTTCCACATCCGTACCAGAGAGAAGACGAGTGAAGCTCTCCCCCTTTCCACTCTCCTGGGGTTTCCTCTTCGCCTTGGCCTGGGATTGGTTTTCTTATAGCTTTCACGTCCTTTAAATTCTTCTGATTATTGAAAATCCGTGGACCTTGTCTTTCATATCCCACCATTCAAGCACCACTTGGCCCCAACGTCCATTGCTACCCAGCGACCAAATTGATGGGGATGCACTAGCAACGATAATGATTGCTGATTGTGAGAGTGTGTGGTAACGATTGGCCAGCAGCTTTACATCGATCTGGACATGGATGTATTTAGGTTTTGGTTTTATAATTCGCTAAATCTGGAGGTGTCGCTATTAAATATTTCTTACTCAGTCTGTCACTGTTGGTCTAGCTTCTACTGAGGTGTGTATAATTTGGCATCTCATTGATCCTTGGCAGCACTTACATTTCTGAAGTATTGGCGCCCTGCTCACCACTGTACACCCTCGTGGAGAGTGTTGAGTAGGATCCTAAGTCGCTATGAGCTCGTAAAGTAACTCCAACTGTATGATTTGTCGTTCACATTCTAAGCCCTAAACTGGTCTTTCAAAAATGCATATTGGTTCATCTGAAGAGTCATTTTCTATAAGGGCTGGCAGAATTCTTACATCCTCCTTCAACTTTACTAAGAAACTCTCATCCCTGGGGACGTGTTGGTGGACCTCTCATCGGGGAAAACCAGCTCCATGGGAACTGGAGGTGGAACCTAATGTACCTAGGAGAAATAGCACTCACGGAACTGAGAAGGTAGACGGTTTATTTGCGAATGAGAACATTCTATACAAACCACCTAAGGATAGCAGAGGAGGAGCCTGCTCCAGTGCGCATGCGCCCTACGTCCCTGGAACCCCACTAGCGAGTCTACATCATCAATTCCCCCTCCTCAAACAAAAATTTTAAAAAAACATTATGACACGTATAATAATACTTCATTAAAATTTGCAAAACAATTGGTACAAAAGTTGCTGTTGACAATTGCAATTATTCGTAAATAAATAAAAAAATTTAAAGCAAAGGTATATTTGAACCAAACGTGCAAGAGAGGGCAAGAAAATTTATAACCAAAAATGTAAACCCCAAAATAGTAACTGAAACCACTGAACTTAACATACTGAAAATTAGACAAGGCATTAGGTATCTACTAATAAAACGAGAAGACAAAATGCAAAGTTTACCTTCAGGACGCCATAAAAACGTCCTGAACGTGTTTGTGAGGGGGAAGCAAGAAGAGTTGGGGCTCTCCCCCAACAGACCACTATGGCACCCACCAACTGGCCGGATTTCTGTTAGTTACAACCTGATCAGATTTGAGCAATGGAGGTAGAACCACTGCAGAAGGCAAATTGTCACTATTCACACTACGTGGATGGATCTGAGACCGGTGAACCTTATGCTGAGCTCCTCCTTCCACTAAGACCAAATATGTAACCTGTGACCGCTGCTTGGACACTACACCCTTAACCCAGACTGGACGATGGACTGATGGATGGGTTAAACTAAAACTGGACCCTGAATATCCATCTGGGAAGGCGTTACTGACAGCTGGGTGGCTACTGACTTGCGCAGCTTGGACAGAGCTGTTCGTGGGTAGAAGGACAGCATTGATATCATGGGAGCCACCCCGGTGGACACAGAAGAGGTAGCTCGATACGTCCCTTGAACCCCACTAGCGAGTCTACATCAGAACCGAGAAGACATGAGGCTGCTCATGGATGCCATACGATAGGCCCAATTGAGGTTATAGCGGGGGTTTTCTCCTGGGAAGGGGACTCTAGTATCCTGTAACTCCCAGTATTCTTTAAAGATTTCTTGGATCCTACAACTAGATTCGTCTCCTGAGCAAACCTCTAGCCTCTAGCCAAACGAGCATCGCGGTATAGTGTGCACAGTCAGGATCCTGAAACATCTCGAAGATATATACATATCTAGGCTGTAGCTGTTTCATTTCCCAATTAGGGGGGAGGGAGGGCTCATTCGCCTAGATTGCCTTTGCATTTACCTTTCCTTCAAGACCCGTAGCTTCATCAAACCTTTGAGAATTGTATACCGTTACATAACATTTCTTGAAAAACATCCTCGAAGCTCTTGTGGTAACATCCAAATCTAACATCGTAGTCTGGGGGGATTCATTCGGGGAGAGGGAGGTTGGAGATCTTAAAGCCTATCAGCAATACATTTTGAGATTTCATCGTACGACATACTACATCTCAGATGTTTCCACTCTTAAAGCTACCAGTAGATTAGGTTGTGCATGATGTACAATGTAAAAACAATGTGTTTGTGTTTAACACTGGCAGTGCGGTTTGGATATATATACAGCAATTAACAACAGTGGTGCACATAAGTGGTTCATTAACAGTAGTTTTGAGGTGCTTGGGTCAGAAGAACCGATGCCGACCAAGAGAGAAGCTCTGCCCATTGCGGTGAGTCGATTACACTTATTTTATTAAAGTATTTCGAAATAAAAGGGGCCACTTCTGGTGTGCTCCAGTGCATGATTTTGTTGTAGCTTTAACTGCATGATATTTTGAGTGAGGCTTAGCACAACAGCCCAGCAGATATGGGCTTTGTGAATATTTTCGTAGCCTGGTGTAACTGCTTATTCCCTCTGAACGTGAATAATAGAGGGTTTGGTGTAATGAACGTTGATTTATTCTATTGTACAAAGTAAATGCAATGTAAATTATTGTCGTACTCTACACTCGGGTTATGATGTGTTGCACACTTGAAGTGGTTTCGGAATTAGGGGACGATTGAAGGGACGGAAGATGGAAGAGGATCGAAGATTTGGGTTAGTGTTGCCTGTCAGGCAGATACACGTTCTTCTTTTCTTTCCTCCTGAGTGCATCGCGATTATGGACTATTTCGATTCATATCAACGCATATCGTGATAAGTGCGCAAAACAAGCCTGAGGGGTATGTTGATAATGGCTGCTCCTGATAGAGTAGTGTGGTGTGGTTAGCACTATGGCGTTTTATTAGGAGAAGAGAAGGTTCGCTTCAATTGAGCTTCCTTCACAATCATGAGAGAGTTATAGCAGTCAGAAGTCACAGAGGTTGCAGTTTCACTCGCATGTGAGAGCAGTTCAGCATCCTCAATGACTGAAGGAGCAGAGAATAGCTCATCCTTTGGTTGACAATGTCCGACCATCTGTGTCACCCATATGACCTTGTCAGAAACGAGAGATTAGACGTTGAGCTGAAGGCAGGTACGGCAGGTTTGGTTATTTAGTCAGTCTATGTGAGGAGAGCCGTTGGGCATGTGTTACCACGCAGAAGTATGACCCCGGGGAGTTCGTACCTTTTGGGAAGGGTTCCTAATTTGACCCAACTGAGGGTTCCACCTGATCTGTGTACATGAGTGACAAGTTTCAAAGACAGCTGAGGCATCAGCTGTGGCCACATTTTTTTGGCCATAACGCTTATAAACTTGCTAAGCTACAGTCAAAGCTCTGAGGTTTGGCTGCTCTTTCAACATGCCGCTCATTGTTCTATGAACTACAGGAGAGCAGCATGTGGTGTCTTGTTTCTTCCTCACTGGAGGTGCATGACGAGCAGGATGGGAAGTCTTTGAGGGAAAAGAAGTGGAGCCACATATTGAAGTCGCTGTGTCCCATAAGGAGCTCCATCACAGTTATTAACCTGATAGGGGAAACGAGCCAGGCCTAGTGTGGCCTACTGGCTCGTTGGTGCAAGCGGGAGGTTAGAGGTTAAAGATTATCTGGTCTGTTGGGCACATCGCTGCTAAAAATCACAGCAGCGAAGGGAAAAGCGGAACTGAGTGTGTCGCACTTAGTGAGGAAGGCAGCGCGCCGGATGCTAGCCCGCAGGGTGGCCAGGTCGAGGAAGAGAACCAACGGAGGCGCTCTCCAGATGGGACGTTGTACGGTAGGCCGGTAACATTGCTATGAGTGTGTCTCTCTGTGGTGTGGGGGTCGCTGCCAATCTTGTTCTGAGGAAGCAACCCACCAGACAGCTGCAGCATATAGCTGATGCAAACGCCAGATCACCATTGTGGGGATCCCCAACCCTGGATGGGGCGGGCGAGGCGTATATAGAGCTGCTCACCAGGTACAACTTGGTTGTTGCCAACGACCCCATGACTGAGGCGACCTATGATGGCCCGGGAGGAAGGTCGTGTATAGACGTCACAGCCGTGTCCCACACCCTGCTACTCAAATTGAAGGGTTGGCGAGTCGTACCAGGTGCAACGCAGAGCGATCACATGGTTATTGACTTTGCCATTACGGATGATAACATCCTCTGCAAAGACACGCGTGAAAAGCGATTCCGCACAAAAAATGCTGACTGGCCGCAATTCTTTAGGGTACTGGAAGGTGAACTGCGTGCCGCAGACACCGACCTAATAGTGCAAGCATCCACACCTGAAGAGGTGGACAGCAAAGTGGACACATTTACCACAGCACTGCACTCTGCTGGGCTCTCTGTACCAGCCAGCAGAAGCACAGGGCGATCAAAGTCCATGGTGGACTGAGGAACTTAATCCCCTCAAGCAAAGTGCAAATAGAGCCAGAAGGATGTACCAAAACACTCGTGACCCTGATGCCAGAGCAACACTCCGAACTGCCTTCATCCAAGAGAAGAAGGCCTTCCACCACGCGCCATCAAACAGGCAAACGGCAAGGCTGGCGAAATTTTGTGGAAGCGGAGGCTCTGAGAACCCCTGGGGCAGACACTACAAGTCCTCCATAGGAAAAAGCAAATGTAGAGCAGGTCTTAGCTGCGATGCAAAATGAGTCAGGCTGGGCCTGCAGTATCGAACGTTCACTGAAACCCTCCTTGAGAAGCGTTCCCAGATGACCAACTAGCTCGAGACACTGAAGCCCAGAGGGCGGCAAGAGAGCTGATCATGGCCCCTCCGAATGAGCCCGACATCCCATTGTGGACAACAGGCGACCTCGGCAGGGCTCTTGCGACCTTAAAGCCCGACAAATCTCTGGGCCAGATAAAATAGAAAGCAATATGCTAAGGAAGGCTGAGCGGACAATCTCCAGCGGTCTCCTTAATTTATTTAATAATGACTGTCTGCAGGTCGGACAGTTCCCCACTCAGTGGAAGTCTGCGCGCGTTGTCACTCTTCAAAGGGAGGCGACCGCAATCAGTCGGACCCGCGATCATGGAACCACTCAGCCTTCTTTCCATATTAGGCAAAACACTAGAAATCTTGATGTTGCAGTCCCTCGAAGAGAGTCTTTGGCCGCAACCTCACAGGCAGGCAATACGGGTGTACCAAAGGAAGGTCCACGCAGGATGTCATTGTCGAGATTCGGCGTGTTTCCCTGCTGGCACCAGCTAAGTACGTCGCAGCAGTTCTGATTCACATCAGAGCCCCCCTGACGCCCCGCTTGACAACCTTTGGAGGCCAGCGCTCCTTAATGAACTCAAAGGTAGGGGAATCCCCACGCAACCTGTACTCGCTCGTCAGAAGTTACCTGACAGACAGAACTGCTACGATCGAAAATAGGCATGTCTCCGTCCGGAGAAAAGATTGAGAAGGGGTGCCCACAGGGCTCGGTCCTAGGACCAGCACTCTGGAATGCCTTCTTCAGAAGGTCTTCTCAGAAACTCATGGAGACTGACTGCGGCCATACGCCTATGTGGATGACTTGACTGTGCTGATCTTTGCAGAGTCAGTCCGCCAAGTGAAGAACAAACCCACCCGTGCTCCGCACTGTCAGCCAATGGTGCGAGCACGTCAAGATGCAGGTGGCTGAGGAAAAAGCAGCTAATCCTCTTGAAGGGGAAAGTGAATAATCCACCCACAATACCTTTGGCGGCCACAGGCTCCTTCTTGAAAAGCACGTCAAGTATTTAGGAGTGAATATAGGTGAGAGGTGGGTTTCAACCAGCACCTCCAGTCCCTTAAAGGCACTACCATTGCAAGGTTTGCCTCACTGCGTGCCATTACTAAGGCCACTTGGGGTGTGTGTTACCACGACACCATCCTCATGTATAAGGCCATCTATTTAGGTGTGATTGGCTACTGCCCTGTTGTCTGGGGTAGCAAACTAACAGTCAATCAAAAGAGTATTGGCCCAATCCCAGAGAGCCGCGCTCCTGTGGATCACCAAAGGCCTACAAGACTGTATCAACGGAAGCACTCCAGGTGATCACTGGTCAGTTACCAGTTGATTTGGCTGTTGAGTGCATGATTGACAAGTGGAGAGTGAAACAGGGCTTCCCCCGCTTTGGGGCTGAACTCCGTGCGGATCTCACCACAGAACAGAAACTTACCGCCATCGATGAATGGGCTCTGAAGAAATGGCAAGCGAGATGGGAATCCTCGTCAAAGGGACGTGATACGTATGAGTTCTTCCCCAACATCCGTGAACGTCTTTCTAGAAAATGGGTTGAGCCAGACCACTGGACGAGCCAGTTCCTCACAGGACATGGTGACTTCAATGCGCGGCTCCACTTCTTTTCTCTGAAAGACTCTCCATTATGCACGTCTTGTGCCTCAGTGCGGAGGAAACAGAAACCATGTGCTGCTCCACTGTAGTTTCTACAACAGTGAGCGACAGTTTGTTGAGAGGGCAAACGAACTTAGCAGCTTTGACTGCTACAAAGGAAGCCTATAACCATTTTGCAAAGTTCGCAAAGAAGGTAATGGCTAGAAACGTGGTTATAGTTGATCAGTCCTTTTGAAACTTGCCACCCAAGTAAACAGTAAGATCAGGTAGGAACCAGATTAGAACTACTCCCAGATGGTACGGGATTCCTCAGGTGGTCACCTCCGCGCGGTAACACACGGGCAACAGCTCTCTACGGTGAGACTGGCTAACGACCACATACCTGCCGTACCTCCACAGGTCTGAGTTCGGTGGATGCTGCAGGGGCCGGCCTCTTGCATATTAGCGAAACCGCAACTTCTATGACTGATATAACCCTCGTCGAGGGTTTAGGTACAGTCATGAAATAAAGAAACAGATCTGGGTAGGGAGACCGCCATGTAGTACAGGCGGCGGGCATGCGGGGAGGCCCCCCATGTGGATCCACACAAGGACCTGACCTGAGTAGTAAGGTCAGAGCACTTGGCTCGGAGTAAGGCCAGGTGCTAAGTGGAGGCCACTGGAAGAGAGGATGATGCAGAGGTACTTGGCCGTCGTTTTGGGAGCTACGGTCATACCAGTGGCGAGGTGGGGGGGGGGGCACCAAGAGTTCTGAACAGAGCACAATAAGTTGGGTCTTCTCGGGGGCGAGTTGCAGGCGTTTGTGGGTACACCAAGTGGTGACAAGCCGGGTGACACGCCTCAGATGGAGTCTAGCCATTGCCACGTGGTCTGCCTCTACCATGACTGTGAGGTCGTCAACGAACGCCACCGGAACATAGCCATTGGTCTGCAGGAGATGAAGGAGGGGGTCTAGAAGTACTGCCCACAGAACAGTGGACAGGACTGCACCCCCGATCCGGTGGAAGTGCAACGATCCCGGAAAAAGCCAGCAGTTGGAAGAGGTTGGGGGGTATAGTGAGGAGCCGAGGACAGCCGGCCACCACACTGTGTCAAAAGCACCCCTGACATCGAAGAGCAATGCCATTACAATGCGGCGGTGGCTCGACCGGGCTTTGTCGCGAAAGGTAGCGAATCGCGTCCTCAGTGCTGCACCCAGGGATACCTCCGCATTGGTGAGGGTGCAGGGTGGGGTGGATAGAAGGGGCGAGAGATGCGAGGAGCAGTTTTTCGGACCATTTCCCTTCAGCAGGGACGAGACTGATAGGCCCATAAGGAGCTGGTTCCTCAGAGGTCTGGCTCAACCCACTTTCTCCTATGAAATTCACGGAACCACTTGTACGTTTCATGTATCTTTGACCAAGATCCCTATCTCGCTTGGCATTCACCTAGCGCAGCAAGTTTTCATTCACTAGAGAGGTCTATACAGAGTTCGGCCCAGAGTGAAGGAAGTGGGGCCTTTTCACTCTCCAGTTGTCCACTCACTGGTCAATTCAACGGGTAAGTGATGGTGATTTCGTGGATGCTGTCTTCACAGAAGCACAGCCCGCTGGGTTTGGGGCTGTACTCTCTTTTATTGACTGCGAGAGTTTGCCACCCCAAACAAGGCAGTAGCCAAGCACGCCTATGTAAATAGGGCTGTACATCTGTCTTCACCAATAAAAGCTGATTAGGGGAGCACACTTTTATTTTTATCTGTGACAGAACATTCACCTTTCTTCAAGTGTTAAACCATACAATTTGAAGCAAAAAATTATTTTCTTGTTTGATAAATAAAATAATGGAAAGGGCTTTAACGTGTTCGTGGGATCAATGTTGAGTCGAGACAATTCGGTAAGAGAAAAGAAGTTTTAATTAGATAACGACAAAAGCACAAACATTTTACCCAATTTCAAAACGCCGAAAAATACAAGACATAACCTCCCATAATCGATGCATAGGTTATGGGTTGTACGTATCGATTACTTTGACATTGATTGCTACAGGGCAAAGTTCATATTTGTAAGCTCTCATGTTTACATATTTCAATAAGTCATTTTGTGGCATTAACGTATGTATTCAACATTTCGTACGTAATTTCAGGACAACGAACGCCTTCAATTCGTCGGTGGCGTCAAAATACGAAACGGCTTCTTATGGGGGCTCTCGTCGAAGTTTCAAAACTACATCACGAACCGACTAAACCCGCGAGGCATCAATTACAGAATCGTCGCCGGGTCCCTGGCCATACTCACTCACGGAACCTCCTGCCACTACCCCGTCGACAGCTTCGTCTTTCACCAGTCTTACCACCTCTTCCCGTACGATAAAACGTACAGCGACCCGTTCAGTAAAGTATTTTTCTTCAAAAAATGACGAAAACCTCCGGTGTCGAGTGGATTTCACATTTTGAACGCTCAAAACGTAATGACAAATTTTGTGAGAACATTAACGGACCTGGTTGTTTGCGCGATAGTAATGTGTTGAAGCGGCGATTGATGCAGCGCCGTCCTTGAAAATGGGCTGGCCTGTTTTCAAAGTGTATATAAATGATTTAAACGCGCCGTTACGTGACAGCTCATCCGATGTGATATGAAAAATGCTGGGTGAAAATTTGAATCAATGGCCATCAAGATATTGTGACAATATTTACAAAAATCAAAACGACAAACCTCTTATCACGAGGATCTTTAAAGCTGCCGAAAAGAAGGAGAACACGAAGAACTTGTTTGTTCACTTACAGGAGAGGGTTTTCACCAATAATAACCAACTGCCCGAGTGGCAAAAATTTGCACAAAATTTGAAAAAAGATAGAATTGTTTACCGAGACCATGGGGTTCATGAGTACAGTTCACTGCGAAAGAGTTCACTATAACGATTCATGATAACATTTAAACAAACTTGGTGATGCGCAAATTGAAATATGCACGAAGCTATGTCGTCACCACAAATGTAAAGTAAGGTTAAATTGAAAATCGCACTCTGGTGCGAGAGCCTGTCAGAACGAATGAAGCTTTCTCTAAGCCGACGTTTCGGGCTGTGATATCCTATAGCCCTGATGATGCTTAATAAATTAAACGAAACGTCGACTTAGAGAAAGCTTTTCATTCATCCTGACTGACTCTCAAGAATCCACACCAGAGTTAACTTCTACGGTCTAGAACTACCCCACATCGCAAAATAGCACTCACACGTGTTTCTAGGTGAAAGAAAAAAAACGTGGGCTGCAGGCCGTTTCGATGGCTTCAAAGAAGGCTTCATTAATATTTGGCAACGACTTGCTTCGCTGCTGCCAAATATGTTCGAAGAGGTGTCCATCAAACGCCTCTTTACCTCCACACCTCACCGCTCAACTCGAAAACTTGGAAAACTAGAGAATGCGCATGGGGCTGAGGAAAGTTGTAGTGCATCCCAAACATTTGATACGTTTCAGTTTCCAGACCAGTAGGAAAATTCATCGCTGAAAGGGGGGAATGGACTGTCATCAAATTTTCTGGGTCGCAAATAAATTTTAATTATTCTTTTATAATATTATGTAGTGAGCCGTGACCGAGCTTAGCTAACACTAATGGGACGTCCCTGTGATACATCCGTTATTTAATGGTGTGAGTTTTGTTCGGCTTAAAAAGAGAACAGAAATCAAAGAGAAGCAGAGAAAAAGAGGGTGCCATCAGTGCAACCAGTGTAGAACCTCTGAAGCGTTTCCAATGAGCCTGAAGCTGAGCTAAAATAACCCATAATGATCCTATGGCTAAGTACTGCCAGACTGCCATTGTAGGCACCTCAAGTGATCGTAGTCTAGTGGTCAAAGATGAAGATTCATATTCATTGGAACAGAGCTCGGGATTACTACAATTTTTGTCTGAGTCGGCGGCTCTCCAAATACTTCCAAACCCCTCGTAATAAAAGGTGTTGGAGTTTGAAACTTCTGAGACCATTTGTTACGAGGGGTTTGGAAATGTTCGTAGAGCCGCTGACTCGGGCAAAAATTACAGCGACCTCGAGCTTCGATCCAATGCCCGAATCTTCGCCTTAGACCACTAGACTACGATCACTGGACCCCAAAGTATAGTGTAGCGGGACGAACCAAACCCTTCGACTCAGCGGAGGCTCATCCGGGGCATTTATGCTGACTGGGCACCTCAAACCTTTGCTGC
This sequence comes from Pachypeltis micranthus, assembly GCA_020466155.1. NCBI lineage: Eukaryota > Metazoa > Arthropoda > Insecta > Hemiptera > Miridae > Pachypeltis > Pachypeltis micranthus. The sequence continues at coordinate 10,336,426 of CM035781.1, read as the reverse complement.
CATCAGTTGTAACCAAGCTGGTTCCCTCGTCGCCCCTGCTCGCGTTCGCTCCCCCTCAGTTCCCTGTCTGTGGTGGTAAAACTTCCCACAATGTAATTCGAGAATAAAACTCCTTGCTCCAATTGCATTCGGCTTCGATCACACTACTTCCCGACTCACCTAGTGCGATACTGCATACTATATGAATCCCCCCTGTAACATTGGCGCTCAACTAGTGGTCGAACTTCCCCTACATTAGTTCGAGATGCCGGTCACGCAGAAAAACTTGAAGGTTCTTGTAATGCGATGGGAATTGTTGATCCCCCACCTTTAACTTTTCTGCCCTACTGCTGTGATCTACTCTCTCATTATGTTCGAACGTTGTTTATTCTTGACGAACAGTTGAACGCAGCTTTGTGTTCAATCGACGACGGCTGCTTGGAGGAAAGCAGAACAGATATCAAGGAGCTTCTGGTCTACCAGCATCTCGCGCATATCTACATAGAGAAGGTCAATGCTTATCTATCCACGTTTCCAGTAACTAGTTCTGCCATATCCACTCCCCTCTTGTTCATGTGCAGAGCAATATTCCCATTTAGAGAGCCCTTGTTTCTAATGCGACATCCACTGAGTTGAATAAGACACCGGCCTTCCTCCTGGAGGAATCCGCTTCAATACCACTTCCTAAATCCCTCGCTCGAACGACCCTTTAATAGTGAATTCAGAAAAAATTATTTTGCAAAAGTTTCTGAGGAAGCGCATTAATATAATAGGGCAGAATAAATGTAATGAAGGAGCGGCTCAAGAAATATTCTGAAGAAATTTACACAATGGAGCCAGTAAGAGGGCGACTGAATTAACAAATCGAAGTGTTGATAATTATTTTTCAATCAACAGAATACATACATTTTAGCAAGACTTGGCGTTGAAATAGCAGACAGGTAAATTCAATCAGTGATAGGCACTGTGTCAATACACGGCAGTAGGACGTATAAATAATTGGCACGAATTGTAACAAACTTCTGCAAGCCTACTGTTTGACATAAGGTCAAAATGGGATTTCGAAGGGAAACAGATTAGGTATTCAACGTCCAGCAGCCACCGAGGCCCTGGAAGTATGTTCCTTACGATGACAATTTATACTGTGACTATTCACGTATAAGACGAGGCGATTTTAATTTATTCAGACCGTTTCATTGCTTAATTCAAAAGCTACGGTTCATTTTGAAGGTAGAATGAGCTAGTCGGAACAGTCAAGAGGGAACAATGAGGGAACTGTACTCATGAACCGGTCTGTGCAATTCAGCCAAACGGAAATGTATAGCTCGTACTAAGTAAAAGCGAACAACAAAAAACTTGAAGAATGGAAATAGAAAATGATAAAACTAATGTCTCGGTGAAATTGGAAAATGAAGCGTCTTACCATTTCACTTGTGTAGTGAGAATTCGGCGAATAAGCTGAATGTCGCGTGGGATGCTGATGACACAGGGAAAAACGAATTAAGTAGCAGCTTGTCTGAGAACAGTTACCAAACTAAAATGTACAGCAGATGAGAGACGTCAAGGAAGGGAGTAATAAAGTTGATCTTTTCTTTTTCGCACTCACTAAGTTCATCGATCATGTCATTAACTTCAAAAATAAGCGTGAATTGGTCTTCCATTACCTTGAGGTTCGCCATTGAAGAATGAAATGGTAACTCACGGAGGTAATTTATGTACTGAAACAGATAAGAAAGTTACCAGTTATTTATTTTAGGCATTTTAAATTAATTTAGTTTTTTTTCTGCTGAAAACAGGACTTTTGAACTCCTGACAAAATAATAGTGGGTTACTATGTTACAGATAGGAATGTTGTGCCATAAGTATGGAAATATTAGAAAATCAATACACCTTCAACGTAAATATAAGCCGCATCAAGTATTTTGAATGAATGACTTAATGATATCATATAAGGACAGTACAGGGGACGTCAGAAAAAACCCTGCAAATTATTACACAATGGTTTATTATTCTCATGAACAGCTTGACCAAGTATTACTGCTCCCCCATCCCATTGATTCAGCATCGAATACTAGTAAACCATACGAAACATGACCTGACTACAATGGAACTACGGGAACAAAACGTATGATGATTTTGCCCCGTCGGGTCGGAGAAATTGGAACGGGGGCGCTTCGAGCGAGCGAACCCGTTGTGAGTCGAAAGGGGAGTTTTGAGTGGCGGCGTCGTTTGGAGGCGAGCGAGCGCGGGTGGTTTTTTAATTTGACGGGCGGGGAGGGAGAGAGTTCAAACGACGAAACGTTGACTTCCGCTGTAGTTCCCGCGTTGTACTGCGTTTCGTTAATTTTTTTAACCGTTTTTTGCCCATAACAATCATGGGCTTCGTCCGATCGGATTGCCGAGATGGGGGGCACAACTAGATACCAAATGGGATTTTTGAGCGAAAGAACGAATTTTTTAGACCACGTTAAAGGCACAAAACGGCCCGGACGGCGGACGGACATTGCAAATTTGGAATCTCCAACTCTTGAAACGTAAAGTATCAAATTTTGAGGGGGATTGTAAAAAATTTTTCGTGGCCGAAAGCATAGGGTTATTATTCAGAATGAATAATAAACCAAAAGGATGAGTTTTGGAATAACGCAGCAAAAGTAGAGAAGAGAAAAATGTTTATTGGTTCAAAATGTACACAGAGACGGGGGATTTTGGTGTACGTTGAACATTCAAGTTTTGATAATGACGTCTTTCATATGAACCGCGATGTGCGAATCCTCGCGCCATGAAGGGCGCATTGTGTTGGCCATCATCTCCCTCGGAACTTCTCTCACTGCTCGTCTGATTTATCCCTTTAATTCATCGAGGGATTTAGACTTGTCGTAGACCTTCGATTTAAAGTACCCCGAGTACGTGGTGAGGTCAATAAGTGCGGGGGAATGTCAGCAAAGCGTGAAATGAGTCGATTAGTTAGGTCATTTTCAACGCACAATTTCCATTGAGGCACCAGCAGTGTCGGATCCATCTTGCGGAAACCTCGTAATTCTGAGGTAGACATGTCGACAGCGAAACTCAGGACAAAAGAATTCAGTCAGCATTTTGGTCGACGATTTCCGTTGGACTGATAGCACAATCAAACGGTGACTCTTGAGCAATGAAGAGGATCTTCGAAATTGAAGGGTTTGTTGAGGACCTGTACCGACAATTTTGCTTGTTCACGCAACCATTAGGGTTGAAAAGAGCCTAATCACTTACAAACAAAATTGTACCGTTGCTGTCCATAAGCTCAATCGATAACTGCGTGAAATTCACATGTTGCTGTAATCCCCTGCTAACAACTCCAGGCAAATCTGGACTCAATTGCGATGAAAACGTAAATCAAGTTCATTCGATCCAAGAGCAGAAGCGTGCAAACGAACTGAATGGTTGTATGGGTTGGGTTGGGGGGCTCCATAGCGTATCCTTTTGACCTCTAGTGTTGTGTTCGAAGGATCCGGCTATTCAATTTCAGCCCAGTAGTTTGGTTTTCAGCACCTTTTCTGGTTGCCCATCTCAAGATGGTGTTGCTATTAGGAACCGTTCTGCAATATGAAATCAGGAAGTTAGCGTCCTATAGAGCCCCATTTTTGCAGAACTGCTGTACAATGTACACGTGTTCCTCCACACCGCGATGCAAACTGAAACTCCTCATTCCCATCTTTAAAGCGCGACCAGTCCCACCATCTTGCCGAGTCATAGCGTTTTCAAGAACATCCATTATTTCTGACGGACTCTGTATATCACTCTTACATGTACCAATTTGTAGTAGATTAAGGTAACGACGATCTTTGTGACCTCTGAGGGCAATTAGGTCCACCAGTTATAATGTAGTCGCGAGACGTCTTTCCCAATTCTCTTGTAGGAAATATGTTAGGCCAAGCAAGGTTGTTGTATATTTTAGGCCAAGCATCACTTGTTTTATACCAAAATAAGGTTGCAGTAAGGGATATGTTTTAAAATATATAGTCGTACTTAAGCCTTTACTCGTAACTATTTTTTCTAATCAAATTATTCGGCCATTTTGTTGATTGAAATTAAGTAGAAGTTGTGCACATTATTTGCTTTCGAATGTATAGACTGAAAGCGCCACTGTAGTTATTGTTAGGAACTACTAATAATGACTGGTACACAATGAAAAAATGTAGCGTTTTAAAGATACTGATTTAGATCAACTACATTCATCTTGGAGAGGAGCAATAAATTATTTTGCGATTTAAAGAGCAGGTTGAGATTTGCTGATCTTCTACAGACACGACAAGTTACACTTTTGTGACTGATGGTATGCAGAGGGTAATATTAGCAGAACTTGATGAATTAACAGGATGCTCTGGTTAATATGGCGTGACATGTGAATCAGGAGAAAATGTCAAGTAAAGCACCACCATTCTGGCTAGTTCTTTAGACTGCACATTATGCAGCTCCTAGTTGGAACAGTCAGTAAACGTTCGACTGCAGTTTCTACAATGTGAAGCATCTGGCAATCAAAGAGTGATCAAGCTGATTCAAGCTCAGTTAATGAGCTGTGCACGAAAAGCGATGTCTAAAAAAGAAAGAACGGGACTACTCTCAATTAACGGTCGCTTAGGAAATAATAAAAGTGAGTGAGACGTATTGGATTGAACAAGTGGGTTCTATGCTCTTCTGGTTTATCGCGCATGGGCTCCTTCTCAAGAAGGCAAAAACCCTTGGTATGCCCCAACGCAGGATGTCGAGCAGCGACTCATGTAATGCGCAAAATTGGTCTCTACTCTTCTCAAAACTATTGTTACTTAACACGCATTAGAGAGTTATCACTCAAAAGTCATGAAGGTGGCTGTTTGGCTAGCATGCGAGAGCCCAGGTACTTGCTGTCGAAGTACGGCAGGTTGTCATTTGGCCACTCCCTTAATATAGAGCTTGTTCGACGCAAAGCGGTTAGAGTCTTTGACCTCGGACTTCCCCGCGCCATTATCTCCGACCGCCTAATTGTCTCCAACTCCCAGTGTGCCTTTCTCCCTCTTGCACCACCCCAGCGTGCCTTTCTCCCTCTTGCACCATCCCAGCATGCCTTTCTCCCTCTTGCACCACCCCAGCGTGCCTTTCTCCCTCTTGCACCACCCCAGCGTGCCTTTCTCCCTCTTGCACCACCCCAGCGTGCCTTTCTCCCTCTTGCACCACCCCAGCGTGCCTTTCTCCCTCTTGCACCACCCCAGCGTGCCTTTCTCCCTACTTGTACCACCCCAGCAGGCCTTTCCTCCTATTTGCACCACCCAAGTGTGCCTTCCCTTCTCACCTCCCCCTAGTATGCATTCCGCCATCTCCCACCTTAGTGACCCACACCTTAAACCTCATTATGCCTGTGCTGTCCTACTCTCCTTTCGTTCTCCTTGCACCACCTGCTGTGCTTCCTCATGAGATCACTCATTCATTCTCATTTCTGCACCTCCATGTCTTTATTGTCATGCTCAACTCACCACCACATCATTGTCTCACACTCATCACCACTTCTCCCTGTGCTCTGGCTCATCAGGTAGCCCAGCCTAGCCACATCCTCCAGCTCAGCCCTCATGAGCGCTAGCCTCCTCACTCACGTTCATTACCACACACCACTGTAACCCCACTTCAAGGGTTATCCAGCTGCCGCAGCGCAGGGGAGTATGTTCGACGCAAAGCGTCGAAGCAGTTAAAGTCTTTGACCTCGGACTTCCCCGCGTCATTATCTCTGACCGCCTAATTGTCTCCAACTATTTCAATACCTGCCCCTCGCCTACGGGAATCCCTCAGCTGCGAGTCCCCCAGCTCTGTTTCCTATGTTTTCCCCTTTCTTTATTTCTTTCTCCCAATTTCATTTTCCCATCGACGACAGAGCTCTTCCAAAATCATTCTGCTTCCAACAACCAGCCCCGTAACTTCTTACTCTCTCATACGGTTGCCCACGCCAGTTCATGCGTTTCGAGTACTGCCCTTGTGCCGCCCATTTGTACTCACCTCAATTTTAATTCAACTCAATTCCGCACGCACGTATAACACAGTCCTCCTCACGCTCACCGAGTTTCAGTTTTATTGCGATCCTCAGCTCCCCCTCTCATGCACCCAACAGAGCTGTTACCCTGCAGAGGTATGGCCCTGGAGACCACCTAGGAAATGTTTCTAATTTGATTCCCCACATGATTTAACTATTTGCGTGGTTGGCAAGTTTGCAAGGGAGAAATAAATTGTGGTCACTTTTTTTTTTGTCATAACCTCCTTCAAACTGGGCGAATAAGCTTGCTTAGTTGCAGTCAACGCCGGGAGGTTTGGCTACTCTTTCAACAACCATCGCTCACTATCGCCCTTGCACGTTTTAACCTCACACTGCTCCCACACCCGTGACGCCATTACCGGATTTTTCGAAAATTATAGACTGATTTCGATGAAACTCCGTGATCAGCCTTTTTGTGATCTTTAAGCCTCAGCTTCAGGATGATTTAGGTTGTCCTCCTTGTGGCGCTTTGTATTGTGAAACCAAATCACCCTTGTGCATCCCATTAGGTGTTATGTTTTTGGAAAACTATGCAGCTCTGTTATGAAATGTGTGCCACACCTATTAGTAAAGGTTTTTTTATGTAGGCGAAGTCAGTTAAACTTTAAGTAATCGGTTGTACATTAATCAAAAGTTATGTTTATTTTTTACTAATTTTTCACTATGAAAAAGAATGTAATTGTTTAATTTTTATTTTTTTAACTTATTTTATACAATTATTACCAAATACATTGTGTTTTTGAATTACAACACAGCTTTACTGTAGTACTTAAGTACTTAAAACTTACCCTTGGAATTCTAATTTGGATTGAAAGGTAGTTCTGAATGTTTGTAGCTTTTAATATTTTTGTTTGAGCGTGACTTTATTTGATTTCTGCGTAGTTAGTAGTGGGTCAATCATTGAACCCCTCCAAATGGCAAGTATATTTATGTTATAAGTGCAGCGTATCAGAGATTTCGACGCATCATTTGCACCGGTCTCCGCACAATGTAGTTTGGTTGTTTATGAGGCAGAAGAGAAGATAACTGGGAGTCAGCCAAAGCTGAGGGAACAGGACCACAAGCGTTGACCAACAGAGGGTCATTAAATATCTCTCCTAGAACGGGCCGTCAGGGAGCACAATCCAGTCTCCCGGACAGTAACGCTGGTACCTTAAGAGATTGCTGCTCCTAACACGCAGGGCTAGCAGATTTCAATTACCATCTGGTTATGCACTTTCATATTGAACGCTTTTCCACATTTGGAAGACTTTTACGCCTTTCTTGATTTTATATATGATAATATGTATTACACACACATATTTTAAATTAAATCCCGCCTATGTTTTGCTTTTTAGAACGGGTCCTGTGTTTTCACAGATGACAAATCGCTAGTAAACTTTTGTTTTCAGGCTAGATGCTTGAAACATTTTGCATTATACGGAGCCACTCATCGCTCCAGGCATACTCAAGGAGAACTACTAGTTTCCTTCCTGAGCCAACCCTAAAGTAAACCACCTGCACTAAGTACATGGCAAGGACTACTGGCCTTCTGATCCATAAAGCCTCTAGCAATGGACTATTTCCGCTTAGCGATTCTGCTATATAGGCTGGAAGTCATAACTCTATATTAATTTTTTACTTTCCAAGGGAAGTGTTGGTGTAGGTAAGGAAGCTGTTTCAATGGGAAACAAATTTAAAATCCCCCCCCCCCTTGCCATCGGAGTCTTTTCCCTGGAGGACCACTGCCGCCTAGAGCCTTGTCCTAGCGAACCTGAGACATTAGATGAGTTCACAACCACCACCGATCCAACGGGCATGCATATAGGTGATTCTGGAAGGGTACCTTGAGGGGGGGGGGTGGCTGGGATGATCCGGTGGCTGTACACTGCGGTTGTTAGGCCTGTAGTCACCTATGGAGCCCTTGTCTGGTGGACTAGGGTGGAAAATAAGACAGTGCGTGTCTGGCCATTACCGGCAGTATGATAACATGCCCTACGGCAGCACTGGAGGTACTGTTAGATTTAGCTCCACTACACACGCCTCCAGGCTGTGCGTATGTTGGAGTTGGGTCTGATCATGGGGTGGAGGAGGAGTTCCTGCATGTGGAGAGGCCCAAACTGCATGTGGTAGACTCAATGCCGCGAGGTTCAACTTCGGGTAACCTATTCGGATACTCGTTCATGAGCGATCCAGGTGGGAAGGGGGAATTCCCGCTTTTGAAACTAACTGGGGGCCCTGGTATATTACACTGATGACTCGGTGCAGGGTGGCCTTGCAGGGGCAGGCCGAGAATTAGATCAGCAATCCCATTGGGATGGCCACAGTTTTCCAGGCAGAGGTGGCTGTGGTGAAGGTCTGTGTGCATCGGCTGCTGCAGAGGGACTGAAGCAGCAGAGGTTCTACATTATGGTGGACAGTCAAGCCACTATCAACGCCTTAGCCTCATACTGTCTTATGCCGCAGCAGGTCAACAGTGTAACACTGTGTTGGGTGCCAGGTTATAGAGGGAAACGAACGGGGTGATGGGTTGGCAAAGAAGAGATCGGCGCAGGGCCCTGTCGGCCCTGAGCCCTTTGTTGGGACTACCCAAGGTTGGCAAATGGGAGGATAGGTGCAGGGCTGCCCGGCCTTGATCAGTCAAAACTATTCATCCGACTCTCCACAGGGAGGGCCAAGGTGCTTGCGCTTGAGAGGAATGATATGAGGATCATATGTGGCCTGTTCAAATGCAAATATTGGCAAGTGCGAGGTACAGGTATGCAAGTTCTACAAGGTGTAGCTAGAAACTGCAGAGCATGTGTTGTGCGTTTGGGAGGCCCTTTCTTCAGCCAGAAGAGGTGGCAAATGCAGAACTAGTGGATGTCCTCGGCTATGTGAGGGGGTGGTGAGGGGTGCACAGAGGACGTCACACCAAGTAAGACCAGTGCCATGGGGCCTGCGGGTGGTGCAGGGGGGGGGCATGATCTGAGGATCATGGACGCCCTTACAATAAGCCTGTTTGTGGCCGCAGTAAGGGTATCGCCTGCATCCACTGTTTCAAAAAAAAACAAAGGTACCTAGGTGACGAGACGATTGAATGTTGTCAGGATCCTGTATCACATCCAGTTGAGTCCGTGTGTGTGCTGCTAACACGAAGAAGAAGTAAGGGGGGAAAAATAATATGTCGAGGATGCACAGTGGAGGTGGATTTGATAAATTGGGAAATACGATTTTAAAGAATGGGAGATATATATTGGGGGTGACAGCGCTGAAGGAAGTGAATAAAAAGGTAGAAGGAGGGAAAAGAGTCGGAAGGGCAAAGTGAAGGAGCGGCGGGCGTCGCTCACCCCCCACTACAACATCGCCAAAAAGGAAGTCGGACCAACAAGCAGCCCTCCGTTTTGTACCAAACAGAAGATGTAGTTCAAAAACGTCAATTTTCCAGCAAGAAGAGGCTGATTGAGAACAATACTTCAGTGCTGGTGTATGGGATATGGTTTCAACGTGGCTAATATGTCTGTATCCTCTGTTGAGACAGAATGGTTTTTTCACAGAATTGGAAAACAAACCTACGCCCGTAGCCCAACAACAACGCCCGATAACTTCTTTTTTTTTTAATGAGAATACACTGCAATGATTTTGGAAGTAGGTCTGTTTCCTAATCAAAATCACCGTTCCTTAACAGTTGGAGGCAGTGGAAATGGAGCCTGACCTAGCCAGTTTCCTTCTTCTCCTATGTTGAAGTCTCACTACACACATTTTTTGCCACATCTTACATTCACAAAATTTACAAGATGTGCCAATGGCCTAGGTACTGGTGCGTGCCAAGTTAGGTTCTATACTTCATGCACTAATAACCACGTTGAGCACCTTATCCAGGGTTTAACACTAGGCAAAACTTACTCAGAACATAATGCTTCTGAACTTAATAACCAACGACTGAACTGAACGAACGAAAATCTTCATGAAATATCCACGCAACTATGGTATTCTGAGTTGAATGAAAAGTTTCAGGTCATTGACAAGTGAAAAAGGAAAAAAGGAGCAGATAAATTCAGACGGACAGCACAAACATTTGCTATAGACTTTGAAGAACAACCAAATTACAAACAGACCTCCGCACACAGTAACTACACTTATGATGCAGGTTCTCATTATTTCTTTGCAAGTGGTTTAGCGTCTCAGGTCTTAACTTTTAAGAGGACATGTCGAAGAGTTGCTGTGTACGCTTAAGGTGCATATTAAATCAGCCACCTCATCGCTGCACGCTCCGAACTTGTTGATTGTTGAACTGCCGCTGGCCTGTAAGAGCCTAAGAGCTGGGTAGTCAGAGATTCATCCTGAGCACTAAACTGTGTTTAATTGGCATTCGTTTTCAAATTTTGCAGGACAAGAAAACTCTGCAATTCGCATCTGGGTTAAAAGTAAGGAGCGACAAACTTTGGGCGTTGACGTCTCGATTGCAAAATTACATCGGCGGCAGTGTGAGTTTGCATATATAGCTGTGACTACGTATTAAGTGTAATTATTTTGTTCTCTAAAATTAATTTCGCTAGTGGGTTGTTGGAACTTGATGTGACTAGAAAAACAAATGGCTTGAGACACTCAACACCCACCTGCTCCGCCAACAGTTAACATTGTAATTGTGTGGTTCCTGGGTATATAGTGTGGCAGCTGGCCACCCTTTCCCGACAAAAGGCGCCTGACAGCGAAGTCTGATGGCAGAGGAACTAAGTGGGATTACCCTGCGGCTCATCCCGACAGAGAGCGCTAGCCGTGAGCCACAGACAACTCCTGGAGGGGATAGCATGTGGCCAATGAGAGAGGACTACACCCTCCAAGAGAACGTACATAAGGGGCTGCCTGCAAGAACAAATTTCATTCCTTCCTCCTTCTGACTACAAGCAGCCACCATCAGCAGTGCCAGCGGAGACGACGAGTCCCTCCTCTCGCGTCTGAAGGAGGAGCCACGACTCAACCGAGTCCCTCGCCGTGAGGTGCAGAGGTGGATCAGGTTCTGTTCAGCCCCGATTCAACCAAGTCTCTCGCTGTGAGGAGCCACTGCTCAACCGAGTCCCTCATCTCCCATCTGAAGGAGCCACGACTCAACCTAGTCCCTCGCCGTGAGGAGCAGAGGTGGATCAGGTTCTGTTCAACCGAGCCCTTCGACGCCTAAGGAACTCGTCCCTGAGACAGAACCTACAAAATTTCGTTGGCCCTTTTTAAGGCCACACCCTTGAAAAGGGAACCCGACATATAGTAATAATAAGGCCACTTCCTTGAATAATCAGTGATGTATTTTCACAAGGTCTGTTCAGTCCAATAGCCTGCACATGATCCAAATCTGGAATAGAATGATCTCACCTCACCAGTTACCAATGAGGCTTCTGGTGCTCAAGTTCTGGATGTGAGGAGATGCTTTTACTGATACAACCCTCGTTGAGGGCTTAGGAACATTCATCAAATAAGGAAACTGACCTGTGCTGAGGTGTTTCTGATGCCTAGACTACTTGAGGAGGGAACAAGCTCAACAAGAGAGAGCACACAGGATCTGTAAGGTGCATGTTCTGCTGTGAGCTGAGGGTCCGCAGGTCTACTCGGTGGAGGGAAGTTCAGGGTGTTTAAGGAGACCCTAGGGATGGTAGACATTAAGACCCTTGATGGTTTGCATCATGCAAGGCAAACTTCACAGGAGCACGATGGCACAGAATCTTTTCCAACAGTTTCAGCGTGAGAAGTAGGTGAATCTGCTGCTCTTGAGCAAGCTGCACCATAACTAGAGAGCCCAGTGGTACAAGGACGAGGTGAAGAATGACGACATGAAGGAAAGGCTGCTCCTGAACCTTCCAAACTGCTGAGCAGGTGCCATCACATAGAGGCCAACCTGATGCAACGTGCTAAACAGTTCCAGCTTGGCTCTCAAAGTCACAAATATGCCTAGAACAAGCCAAGGCTAGTCAGCAATTTCTTGCGGTAGAAGCAACGGGGGGTTATGGAGGGGGGCACCATACACAGCACCAGGCAGGATACGTTCAACTTGCTAAACAGTCTGTCAAGCTTTTCAATTCTGCCGAATTGGTAATTGGTTCTCAATGTTTAGCTGTCTCCTTTTAGTTTGACTTGAAATATAGAAGAAATATGTCACGTCTTGTGAAGATCACAGCTGTGTTGTAGCTTGTGATTGTCTAAAATTGTTAACACGGTCTGGTATTAATCAATATCGCATTGCAATGTTGTACATGAAGATTTAACCAGCCTTTCCTAAAAATGTAGACCTCAAAACTGATTGCTTTGGTTGCGAAAAGTATTGACTACAAATTAGGTACTAAGATAAAAAACCTGAAATACTTTACAATCATAACTTTTATGTTAATTCGACATTAACGTTGAAATTCAATCCAATTTTCAGGTGCCAGTGGGTGAAACGAACTATCGAGTCTTGACAGGAGGCATAAATCACTTGACCAGGTCTACCAAATGCTACAGAACTCAACAAGGCAGCTCAGAAACGCTAGACATAAAACCTACTTTTACGTTAGGCTTTTCTGGGTCGTACAAACCTTTCGTCTTTTCCGGTTCGAATCACCAAAAGAATCCAAAGATATAATTGTAAATATGAAATAATTTATTAGAGCAGCAGTGCCACTTCAACGTTGAGTTCTCACACTCTGGTCATACAATTGATTGTTACACACTTCAAAGGCCGAATTTGTATTAATGAAAATTACATCAATTATTACTTAGTTACGTTTTGAGTTTGATTAAAAAATTAACGCTGTACTTATCCAATTTTGTTTTTACGGCTGCAATAAGGCAAATGTGAAGAAACAAGCAGAGGCCTGTGCCATATTTGTTGTGACTTAATTTCAGCAGTTTCTGCTATTTATGAATGGTGATAAATAACCTATATTTATTTATATATTTAAGAAAACAAGGTAAATTATTACGAGGCAAAGGGCTGTGAGTCCTAATGTAGAATAAAGTATATTTCCTTACGAGTTCTCAATTTTTCCATAGTCCTTTATTAGTAACATAATCATACTTCAACCTCCAATGTCAGTTTCAGAGTCCAGAAAGGTGGATTTCACAAAAAACAGAGCGAATAAGAATGAGAGAGTCCGACTGACCGAGGTTTTATTTATCCACTTGGGGGAGTTAGGGCTATGTAGCCCTCTCTTCCACTCCCCCAGGATACAATTTCAATTCAAGAAAATTTGCATGATTAAACACTACATATTATCTACAAATCGAACAGTAGATATTCTTCAATTCTACAACATGGTTCCTTTATTCCAAAATCGTTTGTCTTAAAATTACAAGCAGATACACATCACACAAATGTTAGACACAAAAAGAAAATTAACGATGTTCATACCATAATAAATTACATTCATTCATTCTATAAACGCATGCACATTTGAGAAGGGCGAGTACTAGGATATTCTTCCCCTTCTCATGTTGGATCTTATCACTACAGACACAGTAAAACTAAATTAAAACTAAAACATACAACACACACATTATTAAATTATTAATGCGACCCCATGTCCCCATACAGTTCCAGCAACTATTTTTACTTTCCTTGGCTCTACAAAGTAGAAAGGAAAGTTATGTAATCGGCTGAATTTTTTTTTTTTTTTTTTAGTTTTCTTCAGATCTTTACGTTTCAGACCCTTCTGAGTCCGAAAAACACTATTGGGGAAAATGGTCTGTGTCTGAACGAATTTTTGGGGAAAACGATCGTATCAAATCAGCTCAAACTTGTTACCTCGCCCGCAAGTTACCATGGGACGCCAAAATAAGGGTATGAACAAAATCCACCGAAATTTAACTATAGTTATCATAGTGATCAAAACACCAAATGTTTTTTTTCTCAAAAACGGCCCAAACGATTTTGATTATATTTTTTATATTGGTAGCTCCCAATATGGCAACTATACCATGACATTCCCATTTATGGGAAAATGACGAGAGCAGCACAATAAATTACCAACACTTTCGACGAAATCGATTTTTGCGCGGTTTTTAGAGAAAACAACCGTATCAAATCAGCTGAAACATGATGTCTAGCCTACAGGTTACCATGGGACGCCAAAATCTACCGAAAGTTAACTATAGTTATCATAATGATCAAAACACCAAATTTTTTTCTCAAAAACGGCTTCAACAATTTTGATTAAATTTTTTATATAGATAGCTCTCAATAAGACAATTATACCATAAAATTCCCGTTCGTGGGAAAATGACGAGAGCAGCACAATAAATTATCAAAATTTTTGTTGAAAAGCGTTTTTAGCGCAGTTTTTTCCTTATAAACTCCGCTGGAATTTCTGTAGAATGTTGAAAAAAATTGGTATTTTAGTCCAATCCAATACCTAAAGGGTGAGTGTTTAAAAACGCTCATGAGATACATGGGGCTCACACCAGACTTTCAACTACTGCCGTTTTGCTTATTACCGGTTCTAACAGTTATTACCCAATAACTCTGCAAAAATTATTCCTACCCTTCTTCAAAAAATTCGTGTTTACAGCCTCATTAATTTTCTGTGTACCAATTGCTCAACAATGGTCTTGCAATGAGTATGAGCAGCACAATAAATTCCAGAACTGTAGTAGCTACTGCTTCCTGCTGCTGTGACGCGTTGTTTGACCAAGTTCAAATTAACTGAGTGATAAATGAATTGATTAAATAGAATTAGCCATGTACAAAGTGAATTGACGTAGAGCTAAAAAGTTGTGTGTTGCAACGCACCAGATATTTTATTGTTGGCTTTGAATGTGCTCAGTATCAACTTCAGGTCAAATAGAGTACCCTGCGCCAAGAATGACCCTGCTCATTAGACTACCACCGTGGAGGAGGAGAGAGTATGCCAGGAAAATGCATCAGGCTGTTCGAAAGACTGTGGGAGTGAGGCACTCCAAACCCTTCATCTCAAAACCAACACACGAGATGAGACGCAGCCTTCTGACGATGAAGAGGAAGGACTTGAGGCAGATAGTGGGAATCGTCTCTGCACAATGAACGAACACATCTATATTATGGGTATAGTAGACACCCTTAGGTGGAGGGGGTGTGGTACAGGCGCTCCTTATTGCCAGAGAGAGAGAGAGAGAGAGGAGAGAGAGAGAGAGAGAGAGAGAGAGAGAGAGAGAGAGAGAGAGAGAGGAGAGAGAGAGAGAGAGAGAGAGAGAGAGAGAGAGAGAGAGAGAGTGAGAAGGAAAGGGAGAGAATGAATGATGGCGTACAAAAACAGAATTAGATTAGGACCGTGAGGACCTCTCTTACATCTATCCTTTTGACGCCTGAATTCACCTCACGTGAGGAAGTCATCCCTTTCGAGGGCACCCGGGGTGGGAAAAATAGCCATCCCTGACTCCTTAGTAGGAGAGGAGCCTAATTGTCACACACAACTCCCCGGAGGCAATTAATACATTTTTACTTTGTTCGTAGAATCATTTCTACTGGTGACTAACTTCATCTCACTAACTCTAAAGCACGCATGGTAGTTCTCTTCTGCCATAATTTTTTTAGTTGCTCTATAACCTCATGGAAGTCAAGGGAGGGGGGGGGGGCTCTGCATTCACGCTTTTCCTCCGACCAATACATTGCTGATAGCTTGAGGCATCATACATAAGAACCAAAGTACCAGAAACAGCCTTGCAGCTTGACTCTACAGAAGGACGTGATCCTAACCTTTCACGCCATATGTCCAGTCAGCACTGTTGTTTGGAGGGACAGAAAACCATCATAAGTTGTCTATGCGAAGGCTAACAATGCAGAGCTTTAAATTCTGAGCAAGGAATCGCTATACAGTGTACTTCCTCCATTACAGCCTTCAATCCACTGGCAGAAAATAACAAACTGTACTAAATAAATAACTAATAAAAGGTAAAGTTCATCCATCCATCACTGCCTTCTCCTCCTGGTCTCTCGTTTCGAGAAGCACAGCGAATAGTTCCAGAAAAATCCACAAGCGTCCAGCATCAAGGCATTCCTGTTTTTTAAAATATTTTTTCTTATTGATCGCCTAACTAGACTCCAAATGCATGAAAACCTATATGTAGAGATAAGTCCAAATACGACAGAAGATTAGATTTCCTGATCGCCAAAAGTTCGTTTTACACGTCTTCTTGTTTAAAATATCTGGTGCGTTGCGACAGACAACTTTCCTTAGCTCTACGTCAATTCACTTTGTACATGGCTAATTCTATTTAATCGATTCATTTATCACTCAGTTCCTTTGAACTTGGTCAAACAATACTTCACAGCAGCAGGAAGCAGTAGCGCTTACAGTTCCAGAATTTATTGTGCGGCTCATACTCCTTATAGGACCGTTATTGAGCAATTGGTACACAGAAAATTAATGAGGCCGTAAACACGAATTTTTTGAAGAAGGATAATAATCACTTTTGCAGAGTTATTGGGTAATAACTGTTACAACTGGTAGTAAGCGAAACGGCGGCAGTTGAAACTCGGGAATTTCAGGAGTGAGCCCCATGTATCTCATGAGCGTTTTTAAACACTCACCCATTAGGTATTGGATTGGACTAAAATACCAATTTTTTTTAAACATTCTACATGAATTCCAGCGGAGTTTATAAGGAAAAAACTGCGCGAAAAACGCTTTTGGTCGAAAATTTTGATCATTTATTGTGCTGCTCTCGTCATTTTCCTACGAATGAGAATTTTATAGTATCATTGCCGTATTGAGAGCTATCAACATAAAAAATGTAATTAAAATCGTTGGAGCCGTTTTTGAGAAAAAAATGTGGTGTTTTGATCACTTTGATAACTATAGTTAACTTTCGGTGGATTTTGCCCATACCCTCATTATTGCGTCCCATGGTAACCTGTAGGCTAGACACCAAGTTTCAGCTGATTTGGTACGGTGGTTTTCTCTAAAAACTGCGCTAAAATCGATTTCGTCGAAAGTTTTGGTAATTTATTGTGCTGCTCTCGTCATTTTCCCACAAATGGGAATTGTATGGTATAATTGCCTTATTGAGAGCTATCAATAGAAACAATTCAATCAAAATCGTTAGAGCCGTTTTTGATTAAAAAAATATTTGGTGTTTTGATCACTATGATAACTATAGATAACTTTCGATGGATTTCGTTCAAACCCTCATTTTGGCGTTCCATGGTGACTTGCGGGCGAGATATGAAGTTTGAGTTGATTTGGTACGGTGGTTTTCTCTAAAAATCGTTCACAGACACACATACACACAGACCATTTTCCCAAATAGTGTTTTTCGGACTCAGGGGGGTCTGAAACGTAAAGATCTGAAGAGAACTCAAAATTTTTTTTTCAGCCGATTACATAACTTTCCTTTCTACTTCGTAGAGCAAGGAAAGTAAAAAAAAAAGGAGAAAAAATGAATGATTTTGATAAAATTTAGAATTTTAGTCAAACGTAAGGCGAAGGCTGCAGTACATAGCATACTATCAAGTTTGAGAGGGGTGGAGAAGAGTTGTGGGATGCAGGCATGTTTGCGCTCTAACAACTTACCTGATTTTTCCCCTGCTCCATCCTTGAAAATTAAATACTAGTTCGGCCCAAGCGTCTTACGTCCTGCTACGCTCCTTACACCCCTCGTTTTTAGGATCCTGCGGTAGTTTTCCTCGCAAAACTGACCACTAACTTTTTTACTTGTCCCTGTTCTCTTTCATGCATTTCAGGTCTTTAAGAAAAAACGTGACACAAAGCACAATTGAACTCTTTTTGGAATGAATCTTAATAGAATTTGCAGGCATCGAGAAAGTACAGAGGAAGAGTACTGCAAAGGTAGAAGGGGACTGACATACGAGTCGTGTAACAATGCCGCTGCTTAATATTTTTAAACTAGGACCAGCTACCTAACCATTGCTCCTTTATTAACAAATTGATTGAAATAGAGTAACTAGATTAAAAATATGAACAAAGTTATTATTACACAACGATTTATTATTCTCTTGCACAGCATGATTGGAAAATATTAAGAATACATGTCCATGTCAACAATTCGGTTAACGACAACCCATACCATTCGATTCAGCATCAAAATATAGTCGAAAACGATACCTGAAAACGACGGAATGACGTTTTCTAGGTGGCGCTAGGCAATTGGCACGACGCGACGAGTCGAACTGACTGGCAGTTGGAGTGAAATGGGAGGGTGCGGAAAATGAACGCAGGCCAGGAAAAACCGATAGCTTTCTGTGTATTGCCCTGCGAGTTTCTTCAAGTAGTAGAATGAGCTTCACTATTGAGAACGACTAATAAACGAAAAGGTACTCAGAAAACGGATCAGACTGCCAGAGAAAAACAAGCCTAAAAAAAAATAAATGTGAGCCGCTCCGCACTAAAACCGAAATAACGTTTTTTCGCGTTTTTTAATAGGGGATTTCTGCTCTGAATAATATGCGAATTTAACTTCCTTCAGTTTCACTTTACTTACCACTTTGACTTGGATTATAAAATGGGGAAGGTTCGGGTAGTTTGCGTCGTTCAAAGGGTGGAACTGGAACGAACACTGACTAATCCTAAGTGAGGTACATCGACAGCGCTGTGTGTAAAACTATCGTCGTTGTTGCAATATTTGAACATCCTACGTAGTTTTGAAATTAAGTTAATGTACAAAGTGCAATAACGTTGAATTTTTTTTTTTTCGTTTTGATGAGTATTAACCAATTGTTCATTAATTTACGTATTAATTGAGAATTGTTGATCCGTTCGATGTATCGAT
Organism: Pachypeltis micranthus; assembly: GCA_020466155.1. Lineage (NCBI taxonomy): Eukaryota > Metazoa > Arthropoda > Insecta > Hemiptera > Miridae > Pachypeltis > Pachypeltis micranthus. Next base: position 10,317,726 of record CM035781.1, on the reverse strand, counting down.
ATGTTGCTTGAGAGTAATTTCGTTAAATATCGAACGTGTGAAACGGGCGTGGGATATGGAGTCATTCAAAAGATGATGTAAGTTTTCAAAAAAACCTATTTGACAAGAGTTTATAATGAATAAGGTTTTCACGTTATGTGCGTCAATTCGATTAACAAATAAAGTATCGATTATTGAAAGTATGTTGAATCGATACTGCTACCTACCCGTCGGTTAGGTTTGGCTAGGAGAGGTCAACCGTTGATTGAAGTAGACATATTGTTTTTATCGTAAAATTATTTCGGTGGTGATCGAGTTAATTTCCGTGCCCGCGATCGCTATTGTGTTGATGTTAGTTTTCAATTTTTTCCGCTCCCTACTTCTCAAGTGAACGCGTAAGTTACTATGGTTGTCGTACCTGCATTATTGATGCCCTTGGTTGCGTTAAGACGCGAAATACGTCTCTGTTTTTGGTCAGTTGCCCAAACGTTTACACCGAATGCGTCATATCACACAAAGAGGAGCATTTGAAAAATTGACAGCTAAGTTTTGCTTTGTTGGAATGACCTTGTTGTCATTGAAACCTATCAACCGTATCTTCCGTGTTCTAGAAGTTCGTGGCCGTAGTCAAAACTGAATTCTTCCTGGTTTGCTATTATGAGTTAATTCGATAACGAAAATATGTTATTTCGCGATTAGTCATTCGAAATTTATCTATCAACTCTTGCAGTGCTCTCAGTTGAATAAGTGATTTTAACTAAACGATTTTAATTCTGTGGCCGTAGTGATTTGGCTCGAGTGGTATGCGCTCTCTCAAATTTTGCTACAGTTGTCACATTGAAGTTAATTTAGCATAAAACGTGATAACAGCTGTTCCGGTGCTTGCCAAACCTAACTACCGTTTAATAATATTTTCGGGTGCGTCTATGAGTAAGTTGTTAGTAAATAATTAACGGTCTTTACTAAGTATGGGAGCGTTGGACGTTGATGGTGAAAATGATTCCTACTTCCACCTTGATGGTTCGACACTGTTTTCGGTTCTGTCTTGACTTGCCAGGAATATCCTGGAACGAATCACGGTCCCAATGACAAATATGACACAAAGAGCAGTATCTGGAAAATTGACAACTAAGTGTTGCTTTGTTAGAGCGACCTTTTTGTCCATGTTTGTAGCTCAAGGCTAGTAAAAGAACTAACCCGAGCGATGTCTGAGACACTGGTAAGATACGGTGTTTCATTTAATGTAGGTTGAGTTCACTGTGCAGTATAGCGTCGAACAGTTACGCCTCGTTTGTGGATAGCAACAAGAATAAGACATCCCTCTTGGGCACAGAAACTGTTGTCATGGCTCCACAGCTCTTTTTACCTCCCAAGAGAAACTGGACGATGTATGAGTGCATGGGGCAAGTTCATGGAGGCCATCTGTTCTGCAAACTGTTTGGAGCTACAACAATGTGCATTCAAACGGTAGTTTGCTTATGCCCCTCCCTCCATCCTTCACCCTGTTACTTTTTAATGGTCATTATCAACTATATGGTGGAGAATTGGAACATTAAATGGGTCCCTGTAGCAACACAGCGTGTTACAATGTGCTAGTTTTCAGGAGTATAGTTTCTATTGAAGCACAATAAAACTTAAAAATTCTCGAGCACTGCTAATTTAACAAAATAATTTTAAACAATTTTTGTCATGCGGATTTTGTATTAAATAAGAACGTAACTGCTTACACGAATATATCAAAGTGAAAAAGAAGGTAACTGAGTATGAAACGTCTAAACACGAAATTATTCGAAAATATCGCCCATGTTATGGTCACATACTCTTGCAGTTGTTGAGTGTTGAGTTGTCTTGCTCATTAAATCACTTGAGAATTAATCGTTATTACGTTAAATCGTTTGGAGACACTTGAATTTTTAATTGCGGACCCCTCAACTTAACAAAACAATAAGGAAGGTTAAGAAAATAATGTTTCGCGTGAGAACTGATTTTTGCTGTCAATAGCAGCACTACAGTTAAGAGATGAATCCAGTGACTAATGCAACTTAGCAGAATTGTACCAACTAATTCTTAACGTTCCGATACTTGTGTTTATTATGAATGTCAGTGAACCAAAATCTACCTTTGTTTGAAAACTGACATGCCACGTATTAAGAGCACTCTACTAGACGAGTTTTTGTACCTCTTGGTGCTGTTATAGGATGGATCGTTCGGGCGTCACTCAATAATAAGGCCTTCCTTCCAATACCTCCAAGAATCGTATATTCAGTTCCATTCCAGTTAATAGCCCACAGGCACAGATAGAAAAGAGGACCGAAGTGGTGCCGCCGGAGCCCGGAAGAGGAATAGGCCGAGTGCCTCGTTGCGCGCCGTCGACCCGATTTTCCTAACCTTCTGATCGCAGCAATGCGGTCCCCCCTCTCCCTGTTCATCAGCAGCTATCTTCCTTTTCAGATTTAATCGGAGCTGCTTCAAGTGGCTCTGCCCGATAAAAAGAAGCTCCGGTGTTCCAAGTCACAGCTCAATCTGATTGTGCCCATAACATCACTCCCCCTTGCAAGAAGATCATGTCCTCATGATCAGGCAGTAATGGGGGAGGGGGGTAGGCGTTTTCCCAGGGTAGGTCCTCATCTTCTCTTCTTGAGCGGATAGCGAGAAGGCGCGACGGCGGCGCAAGTAGGTGGGAAGGTACGCTTGTGGTTGCTGGGCACGGAGCGGTCAGGTTCTTGCTCACTGGAGTGTGGTACGAGTCAATGGGCTTGAGCGGCGGCGTAGGGCCTGGTTAGGCAGCAGTGATCCGACAACTGTGTAGGAGCCCCAGAGTGATGGTCCTAGGTAGCTAAAGTGAAGGTGGGCGTCCATGGAAAAGTGTAAGCCATGAAGCACCGAGCCTGGGTTGTGGACCAGTTGGCAAGAGGCTGGCGACCATGGGAAGCGTGGGCCACGGCGCGTTGTGCTGGAGAGGAGGTGCAAAGGAGGTCGTAGTGGTATCGGTCAAAGGCACGGCGGCGGGCACAGGTGAGCGGTAGCGGACAAGTGGTAATGGACGGCCCTTCTAGGAATAGATTGTTGAGGGATCAATGACCATGCTGTATTGCTCATACTTACTGCCTTATTCCTTGGGTTATGAGAATAGTTTTCGTCTGGGAATAGCTGGCTGAGTCTTAATCCAAATCAGAAAGTGAGGCAACATAATTCACTTCACACGCCTGCAATAAATGCACTGTTGAGTACAGGAAGTCGAAACAGGTACAAAAGGTCTATGTAACCGTTCATTGAAGTGAATGTGAAGCTACTGGTATTAGTTGTTATGGAATAATTGATGGGGGTAAGTGTGTGTGTTGGCTTGAAAAAATGCAACCTTCAATCACAACTGCGGATTTATTTGCATTCAGACCATAAGAAGAGACCTGGTGTGCGATGAGTACTCAAATACACAGGATTGACGTACTGGGTGCATTACGAGCAGCAAACGTGTTAAGCCTATTGGGGTTGCCAGTGGGTAACTTCCCACCGACTGGAGGACAAATGCAAACAATTGATCAAAAACTGATTGACTGGCTGAGAAAAAATCAACTCGCTCTTTCACTGTTGAACAGAGTGGCTTGCCGACACATGAGGTGTAAAATGGTATAATTTGGACGAAGAGAAGGAAAAATAGCAATTGAGCGAATGATGTATTGGACAGTAATGGGAAATGTGACGGATCGGTATGGTGTAGAGGGATATAACTTGTAGAAACAGAGATAATATGTGACTACAATAACAGAAAGAAAAGGAATGAAGAGAACGATAAAAAGGAAAAGCTCTCGCGCTGAGTCACCCAAGAGGTGAGGGGGTAGCCGTGTCCAGTGTGGATGCATTTTACATTCGCCTGTATGGTCTGGAGGAGTGTCGGTGGTCAATTGCTGCACATGCGTTGTCTATGACACCATTCGTGCTACAAGTGTGTCGAAAGCATTGAAGATTACACGTGGTTGCTGCGGAAGGTTGTATTTGTCTATTTATGAAGCATTTTTAGGAACTGCGCAAATTGAGTGACATCCGTTCACCAGGCAGCGTAAGATCCCACCAAACCAGAAACGTTACTAGAAAAAAAAAACAGGCAAACGAAGTTGTGCGGGTTGTTTGTTGAATAACCCCGTAACTAATTAGTTTGATCTGCGGGTGGGTGACCGTGATTCTCGGAGGTAGGAACTAGAGTCCACCTACTACTTACAAAACTATTTTTTTCCTCGTGCCCAACTGTCAGGTTGGACGGCAATGGGGAAGAGGTGACAGATTGAAATTGTGTCGAGGGATGTAGTTAGTACAAACAGAGACAATATGTGACATTAATAACAGAAAAAAAAGGAAAAGCTCATTCTTGCATCAGAGCTGCCAACAACACGTAACTAAATGTGGTTCCTTGACTGTAATAGTGCGCGAAGGGTGAGAGATGGGAAATGACGTAGTGATCAAATCGATAATATTCTTTAAATGGTGCTTTGGTGTCGAGGAGAGTGACTGCAGGGCTGCTGTCAAGTTCCACCGTGCTGCTCTATCCTTTATTTCCTGCAACGCCTTCATTCAAACCCGTACCTTACAAATTTTCACGCTACGTCCTTCATGCACTACATCCAGAGCGTTGACACTCGTCTAAAATCACATTGGCCATTGCACTCCAGTATAAATGTTATTTTGCTTCTTCCTCAGAGTGACATAGATCTTGAGATGAGCAGGCAAGAAGACGATATTACTTACTGGCGGAACAAATTCGAAGAAATCGAACAGGAATACGAAGAGTTCAGAGAAAGCTCCAAAAACTACGAAAAGGAACTAGAAAGCTCTCTGGATCAATCGGAAAGCACGATAAAAGAATTGAGAATAAAGAATAACACCCTCCAATTAGAAAACGACACATTAAAGGTGAACTTTGCGTCAAATAATGGGAAATACGTCGCTTGTTTTATGCTTCAGGGTATATGTAAACGAGAATTTCGTTGCAGGAAAAGTACGATCAACTGCAAACCACATTAGAAGGGCATATTGGCGAATTAGAAGAAGAAACGACGCATTGGCACACGAGGGAAGAAGAGTATGTCAAGTGTATTAGAGAATTGGAACAGAAAAACGATGATCTGGAACGATCTCAGAGGTAAGTCGCTTGAATTATTTCGTGTCCATCCTGCGTTGATCCTTCAGTGTTGAGGCTTTGCACAAGGAAACTCCCTTCTGTCAGTAACAATGTTCCTCCTCTGCCCGTATTTTCTATCCATTTAGGTCGTGGTTTCTCTCTGAATGTTTTGCGTGCATATGTTGTTTCTTCGTGTTGGTGATTCCTTGGTTTGGCCTAGAAAAGGGTCCAAGAAGCTTTTAGTCCTGTTTCTAGAACTTCTTCCCTTGGATGGTAACTGTGTATTGGTGTTTACCTTAGGAAAGTTCCTTAAGCTCTGCAGGATTCGCTGTAGAAGTCTCTTCCAGGCACACCTGCACATGTGGGGAGGCTCAGAAGAGCAACACAGAACACCAATTTCCAAAGGTTCACGGTCACGTGTATATTCACACCCTTGGACGTCTGCCCTTGTCTTTCTCAGCCTCTGTTCAATTTTCGCACTTGTACGGGAATCTAGGTGAGATGTTGCGCGCGTTTTTTCAGCTTTTCTCTCAAAGCCCAGTACTTATTTGTTAATTGGCTCGCACCTCAACTGGCAGACTATTTATCTTTGCACTTCATCCTACTCTGTTTCCTTTTTGCAGTTATCATACTCTGCCGAGGGTTGGTAGCAGATACTCAGCGTGCTTGACTTTTTAAAATGTATTTTTAGGAGACCACGGTCCTCCAATGCCAGTCAGCAAGAAGTGTGTTTCAGCTGTGTGATCCGTGGTCTCGGTAAGGTGTCCTCAAAATATTCGATCCTCGCTGTTGCTGTGAACATTAGCCGGGCAATGTTACTGTAGCGTTCACTCGTTGAGTTCACTCCTTCGCCGTTCCCTCCCAACTGTTCCTTGAATAGTGCATTCTACCATAGTGTGTATATCTAAATGAACTGTTGAACTTGCACTATGGAATCATCCCTCGCTTCGTAAAATATGCGTCTTGAACCGTCAGTTCTTCAGTCGCCGAGTTTGATTCAAGTGCCCACCTTTGCTTATTGCCTTCCTCATTGCCCTCTTCGCGTTTTTTCGACCAGCCACAAATACGCACACTTCGACTGGTTTGATTTATCGATTGAGAATGGCAAACGTTAAGTTCTACAGTGGTGTATGGAGGTCAATTTGATCCCTGACTAGTATTCATGTCCCGAATGCAGCCAATGTTTGAAATTATGCGAGAGGAGTGATTCGCAAGACGAGTTCGAATGGAGGTATCGTAAGGGCGGCCACAACTTCAAACCTTCTGTGCATAAAGGGTCGTGGTTTAAAGTTAGGTTGCCCTAGCATTCACGACATTCTACCTGTCGCCCATTTTACTTTCCTTGGCTCTATAAAATAGGAAAGTTATGTAATCGGCTGAAAATTTTTTTTTCTAGTTTTTTTCACATCTTTACGTTTCAGACCCACCTGAGTCCGAAAAACACTATTTGGGAAAATGGTCTGTGTGTGTGTATGTGTCTGTGAACGATTTTGAGAGAAAACAACCGTATCAAATCAGCCACTTGATATCTCGCCCGCAGGTTACCATGGGACGCCAAAATAAGGGTATAAGCAAAATCCACCGAAAGTTAACTATAGTTATCATAGTGATCAAAACACCAAATATTTTTTTTCTCAAAAACTGCTCTAACGATATTGATTAAATTTTTTATATTGATAGCTCTCGATAAGGCAATTATACCATAAAATTCCCATTCGTAGGAAAATGACGAGAGCAGCACAATAAATTATCAAAATTTTCGACGAAATGCGTTTTTAGCGCGGCTTTTTCCTTATAAACTCCGCTGGAATGTTAGTAGAATGTTTTAAAAAAATTGGTATTGTAGTCCAATCCAATACCTATAGGGTGAGTGTTTAAAAACGCTCGTGAGATACATGGGGCTCACTCCAGAAATTCCTGAATTTCAACTACCGCCGTTTCTCTTACTACCAGTTCCAAAAGTTTTTTACCCAATAACTCTGCAAAAGTAATTACTATCCTTCTTCAAAAAAATTGTGTTTCAAGCCTCATTAATTCTCCGTGTACCAATTGCTCAATAATGGTCCCGGAATGAGTACGAGTAGCACAATAAATTCTGGAACGGTAAGCACTGGCGCTTCCTGCTGCTGTGAAGTGTTGTTTGACCAAGTTCAAATGAATTGATTAAGTGCACATGGCCATATAGAAAGTGAATTGACGTAGAGCTAAGGAAAGCGGTGTGTTGCATCGCACCAGATGTGTTGGAATACGGGTCTACCGGCGCTGTCACTGACTGAATGAACTTCTACTGAAAAATACGCACAACTGTGATTGTATCCCCAAATTTAGGGCGCCTATAAAAAAAGATGATTGCCGTTTTTAATGTAACGCTCCTGTCTGTGGTGACGACATATTTTTGTTGCATTTCGCACTCATTTCACTTCTCATTATTTACTCGATTTTGTGCTTTGCCGTATTTGTTCCCATTTGGCCCAACAATCTCAAATGTTACTGCCAAAATTTATCGTGAACTGTACAGTCCTGACAATGCAATTTAGTCTTAAAGATTATCCTGAACGTAGAGAACAGAATGTTGTGTTACGATTTGAAAGATATTTTTTAACCGTATTTGTGAAAATGAACTAGACAGTCAACGTTGGTTTAGTTCTGAGAGCTTCGACGTCTTTCACTCCTCACTCGAATTATTCTAGGGCTCTATACACCTCGCTGGCGGAATTTGAAACGAAATTGAACAGTGCCTTGGAGCGAAACGTCTTCCTAGAATCTGAATTAGACGAAAAAGAGACTCTGAAGACGATGGTACAAAGGCTGAAGGATGAGGCTCGAGGTAAGCTCTTCATTTTTGAATTCGATTTGTTGATAGGCACGTTGATTTTGGCCCCAAAGGCGCTTGTTTAGCGTTAAATATTTGGGTTTTCATAATAGATTTTCACTAGTTCTATATGTATTTTTACAATTTTCAAATAGGGTTAAATGTGGTTTCCACGTAGATTTGAAATGAACCGCAAGTGGGAGGGTTGTCGAATATTTTTCGAGAACTGCTTCAACAATTTAGATTAAACTTGTTGCGAATTTTCTATTAATAACTAACTTCTGTTCTGCATGATGCTGTGTGAAAACATGGCAGGTAGTGATACAAGCCGTGGAAGTTGAAACGTTTTTACGTAGAATAAGAATTGAATGTTTTTGCTGTGTGGCTCAAACTGTAAAACGTTCTTTAATTTAGAAATTTTTACCGACTGTAAGTTACTTAATGGCAATCTTCTTATTATTGTTGGGGTTTTAGGATGTATTTGATATACGGTTCACATCCTGCGGATGCATTTCAAGTTGGAATCGTAAGCACAGCGTCGCTGCTAGATAATCTCTCGTTACTTACTAGGTCTCACTGGCTGATTTTTTCACTTTCCTTGGGTTCACGAAGTAAAAAGGAAAGTTACGTATTCGGCTGAATAATTTTTTATTTCTCGAGTTCTGAAATACTGATACGTTTTAAAGCCAAAATTCCGAAAAACACTATTTGGGAGATCTGGGAGTGTTCTTCAGGAGTTTGTATTGTTTTGGGGGCCTCTCACGAGTGCTCAAAGCCACGGCCCTGAAGAATGTGTGGTGTCTCCTGATCTTGCTTGGGAGTCCTTAGCCAGCGTTATGTGGTCTCCAGTTCTCGAGGGCGGTCGTGTCAGCAACTGGACCTGATGGCATTTCTCCTCGCAGATGGAATAAACCCTTGAAAGATGTTGAGCTGCTGGTTCTCAACCTACTTCTCGACTCGGGAAAACCTTCCGCAGGGTTGTCAGGTTCCCAAGAAAAGTGGCGATGGGCCAGGGGGCTACAGACCCTATTTCAGTGTCATTTGTGGTCTTCTGGTACTTCCAAGCAGCGCTGGCGTCTCGACTCGAGGTAGCTGGTGCCATCGGAGACGTCCATAGGGAATTCAGTCCAGTGGATTGTACCTGGACGAGAAATTAGCAATTACATATGGTTGCCCTGGGCGTTGCTAAGCTTTTGACATGGTAAGCTACCAGCCCTTGGCCTTTAGCCCTCTGTACTGAGGGGTAGTTACAGCCTTGAAGGTTGGAGTGAGATGTCTGGGGAAGTGTCAATACAGCAATGTGTTTGGCAGGGGCTGACCAACTCGTGTACGCTTCTTGATACTGCGCTAGGTAAGCTGCAAAAAAAAGGTGTAGGTATCTGTGAACACGGTTTATCGAAAACGGCTGAACCAAATGAGCTTATAACTTGATATCTACCTGTCAGGTTTGGCACCATAGGACCCCAAAATAAGGAAAATGGCGAGAGCAGCACGATAAATTACCGAACATTTCGGCGTATATCGATTTTCCTTATGAGCTTCGCTCAAATGTTAGTAGAGACTTCACCAATTGAGGTGTTAATCCAATCAAGTACCTGAACGTGCAATAACGCTCGTATATACAGTAACTACTCCAAAAATTCCGGAGTTTCCACCACCGCTGTTTTAGTTACTACCGTTCTCTCCGTTTTAACCCATAATTATGGGACGGTGACCATTACCCTTCTCAAAAAAATCACGCAGAGAGTCTCATGAATCTCCTGCGCACTGATCGCTCCATAATGGCCAAAGCATAAGTAGAAGCAGCACAATAAATTCGGGAACCTTAATTGCCGCCAGTTTCTCCATGTTGTATTAGCAGATTTGATTGATTGCTGAACGTCGCTGAATGCCCGTGTGGTCAAGGAAAGTAGTATATGCGTCGAACCTGATGTTTTTAGTTGTTATTGGTGTTATGTTAAACCACTTTACATTTTGCTCAGTTTCGTACGACTCTCAACTTCGGAAAATTCGCGCCTTTAAACTCTCCAGGGGCTTGTCAACACACAATTAACACACAATCGTCTTCATTAGGTAACTTTATACGAAAATATTGGCGTATCAAAATTGTGAAGTAGTTTCGTTCGTAGTCAATCGCTTAGTTGACTCCCAACTTGATCGTCGACCGCTTATTTGGTTATTCCGACGGCCTCTTATGGATCGAAGGTCTCAAATACACACGTCCGCGAAATGGCAATCATTTGACGGGTCTTGCTGGCTTGGAGTAAAAATTGAACACTTAACTGGTAAATTCCTCAGTAGACACGCTTGGCTTTCTCAGTAGTTATTTGACTCGGTAAATGTTCTGTAAGGGCGTCTATATTGTAAGAGAAATGTGAGAAACTTGTCGATAGAAGAGAGTTAGTCGGAAGTAGTCCCCACGCGTGAAATGGGAGTATGTCTACTCAAGGTGCTTTCATTCCTCAAGATTGAGGAATTTTCCATTTTTGCCTGAAATTCGCTAACTGGCTGCTTGTTACTGTCACAGGCTACCAAATGAGTATGTCAACGCTTTCCTCTTATTCAAATAATAGGCTCTTTGTGGAGTGATTGAAATGATATTTATGATAGAATCATCCCACTTGTATAATGTCAAGAGAACACTGGCTGAAACAAACACTACAAAAATTAAGCTTTTCAACAAACAGGCTACTTTTGGTGGCTGAAGGGAGTGTGGATTTGAACTCCTAATTGTAATAAGTTCAAGAGGTAATTGTGAGGAAGGTATTGTTGAAATTTCAAGAGTCTAGAGCAGTGCCAAGTGACCTAAAAACTGTTTGGGGGCTTGTTTACTTAACCTCAGGCCACAAGACGGTGTCCATTTCAGAATGTCCCTATTTAGGGCTTGTCTGTCTTCAAATAGCAGTCTTGGGCGCTACACTTCATGCGAGGATTTAGTAAGCCCCTTCCAGACCCTCGTGGAGTATCCAAAGGAGCGAGAGTGTGGAGAGGCTCCTCAGCCCGGTTGGTCCTCGCCTCACTCATGGAAGGGGTAGCTAGGGATTTCCTTGTGTACTGACTGACTCCTATTAAAGGCACCGGGCGATCGTGGTCTAGTGGTTAAGACATTGGTTCATAATTCTCGATGTGAGTCCGGGATTGTGGAGTCAGCAGCTCTTCAAAATGCATCTCCAAACTACCTCAGTACACTTGTTCATTTCCCCTTCATTCCGCCTGACTTTGCTCGAAAGCAATTTTTGACAGTCTTTTTTGACAGTCAGTTACTGAACTGTTTGGAGGGGGGGGGGGATTAATACGGGGAGTTAGTACAATATCAAGCCGAATGCAATTGGAACAGAGTTTTATTCTCAATTACATTGGGGCGAGTTTTACCACTACAGACAGGGTGGTTACTTGCACTTTTGGGAACAAGTGCGGCGTTCTGGCTCATGGGGAGGGGCAGGGTGTGATGCTTGTGTTGACAGCATTCACACATGTACGTTAAGTGACAGCTCTTGAGCGTGTGTTAGGCTGCCAGACAATTCGTACACAGATTGTGCACTTCCACGCAGGTTCTTCGAGCCTCCTGGCTGGAGTTGAGGAAACGTGGGCACTTTTTTTACCCCATGATGTTTGCTGCAGGTAGGGCAGGGATGTGGCTCTGGGGATGGAGTTTTGTGTTCACCAGGCCATTTTGAAGTCGTGTGGTTTCCCCAGACGCGCGGTTTGAGAGGTCGTTCGAGGACAGACACGTGGGAAGATGTAGATGGTGATGCATGATGGGATTCGTTGTGAGATGAACGAATCTGTAGGTTTCCGCTGACTAGTAGGTTTATGCTGCTGCGATGCTAGATAAGCGTTGACCTTTCTACGTAGATGTGCGCGAGATGCTGGTAGATCAGAAGCTCCTTTACATCTGTCCTGCTTCCCTCGAAGCAGCCATCGTCGATTGAACACAAAGCTGTGTTCAACTGTTCGTCAAGAACTGAGAACATAATGACGGGTGAGAGCAGTCACAGCAGTAGGGCAGAAATTTGATGGTGGGGGATCAAAAATTCCCATCGCATAAGAAGATCCTTAAGGTTTCTCTGCGTGCCCAACATCTTGAACTAATGTAAGAGAAGTTCGACCACTAGTTGAGCGCCAATGTTACAGGGGGGGATTAATACTTAAAGCGATATCGCACTAAGAGAGTCGGGGAGTTAGTACGATATCAAGCGGAATGCAATTGGAACAAAGTTTCATTCTGAATTACATTCGGAGAAGTTTTACCACCACAGACAGGGAACTGAGTGGGAGCGAATGCGAGCGCTGATGACACGGCGACGAGGGAACCGGCTCAGTTACTACTGACGGCAGCGAAGTCTCGAGCGAATCGGGGCGTTTGAGATGCCCAGTCAGCATCAATGCCCCGGGCGAGCCTCCATTGAATCGATAAGTTTGGTTCGTCCCGTTACAGAACTTTTCCTCCCCCCTATGTTTCATGTTATTTTAAATGATTAATATTAACGTAACTGATGTGTACTTCTTGCAAGAAACTTCACTAAAACAGAAGCTGTAGGGATTGGGTTGACCATTTGTGTGCCTCAGTTCCCTTGCCCGTAGCAACTGCGTGTACAAATGTGGTTTCTTTAGTATTGTGAAGTTCCATAAATCCAAAAAACAACAACTTTTGGGAATGTGCTCAATTTGAAACTGTATGTTCAAACTGGGGGGGTGTAGAAAATTCACTCAAATGGTTATGTTTGTTATTATTCGATCATCGCGATGTCTCACGAGAGTCACCAGATTTGAAATCACATTTGACGTTTCATTTTGTCGTTGTAGATCTCAAACAAGAAATTCAAGTCAGGAACAAACCCTCGGACAACGACAAATCCCGAATCGTCGACTCGAATAAAATCGAAGGGTCGGACACCTCTCCTTCGTCTCCAGGTCACATGCCGCCCCTCAAAAGTAAGATAGCTCGTAAGACTCGTAACTTCTCTCTTGCCTTGCGGTGTATAGGCTTGCGGGGTCGTAAATCGGAAGATAGCGATTGCTCGAGTAATAAAGACAACAAGGAATAACGAGCTCTTTTCGATGTTTATTTTTGATCGTGCGCCAGAAGATTTGGCGCAATTTATGATAACTATCGAGTGCCATCCGTAGGGAGCGGGGATTCGTTTTGTAAATATTCCAAACTTTATTTTTTGATGGTCCAAAGATCAATTTTGGACCGCAATCCAAGTGAACTTGAACTGTGTGTAAAGCTGGCCTTCGCACTTCTATTTGAGCCTAGTATCCACACATCGTTTTCATTACTTAGAATTGAATATTATAATTTACATCCTTTTACCTATTGGTGGTAAATCCTATATTTTTAAATATTATTTTTCCTCTGAACCTCCCCTCGCTCTCCCTAATATTGTTTTCATGTGCCATAATTGATGCCTTGCCACTATAGACTGTGACCCATGAGACCAAAATCACATGTAGTTCTGGTTTGCCATATTTTAGCGAAATTTACCGGAAGTGCGACTATCTACCGCTTGTACTTCTTGGTATGGGTTTTTATTTTAATTAAAAGCATCCTGTCTCAGAATTAATAACCGTCATGCAAACCTTTTTGAAAAATTCGTATGAATTTCTTTGGCAGTGATTGCGATGGTATAACGTATGATATAATTGAATATATTTACGGAGGGTGTGGCTCAGTTTGAATTGATGTTATTAGGAACATCGCGGAATGTGAGACATTGTCAGTAGAAAGCTCCTGACGATTGTCTGTCGAACTGTGTCTTTTCGTTTGGCTCCGTATGATCTAAACTCCTCAATTTCCGCGCTTTTATTTCTCAGCAGGGAGAAAAGTGTGCCGTTGTAACAAAATTTGTGTTCTTACGGATACTTTGACGGCTCACTTTTTGTCATGTTTTTCACAGTTTTACAAAGAATGAGCGATAGTTTAATTTTCGAAGTGGAATCACCATTCTCTCTTGACTTGCAGTGCCACTACCTTCACTGGGGGAAACTAAATTGTCATTTTATGCGTGCCCAAGCGAGGTTGTGAGTCTGCAAGTCTTTGACAATTTTTGGCTGGAACCTTACAAAACCTTACCTTCCTTGGCTCTGCGAAGTTACATAATCGGCCGAAGAAAAAAAATTGATTTCCTTTAGGTCTTTACGTTTCGAGCTCTAAAAACACTATTTGGGGGGTCTGCGTACATGATAGAGCGAAAACAGCTGAAAAAAATCAGCTCGAACTTGATACCTCACCTGCAGGTTAATATGGAATGGCAAAATACAGGTATGAACAAAATCCGTCCCAAACTAATTATCAAATGCTGTTTTGGCACAGTTGGTTGCTCCCCATTCAAACCTATCGACTTGTCATTTGCAAATTGTTCAGGGTTAACTCTGCGGATGGCATTTTTTTGTGCGATACGAGTCGAGTGACGTCATAGTTTCAATTATCGACAAGAACGAAGGGGTGATAATAGTCTCAATTTATTTCCATTCCGTCCATGTTATATGTATTTATATACATTTAATTATCTTTATTATATTAAACGATGGAATAATATTTTACAATCATTACATTTTGTCTTGATTATCTTAACCTTTCTTCTCTTGAAAAGTGCCTTCCATCGACTGTCTTTCTGTCCTCTTCTAATCGAGTGCCTCATATTTGATTTTGTGCATGATGGGTGTTCACTCGCATGGTTATTTTGTGCCAGCATGTTCGCCTTCGCTTCCGTTATAATCTGCTCACTTCATAATTGACGTTCACGTTTTTTTTGTTTTTTTTTTTTGCAAAGTAGATTGTTGTTTAGTCTTCGTTATAATCGGGTACGTGTTGCTGCCATTGCATAACCATTTCATTGCCCTGTTGGAAAAAAAAGGTAAATGTGAATACACAAAATGTTGGACTTTGCTAACGAGGGATTGGGGGAAACAATGAATTGTACTGTATGCTGCTTTCCAACTTGAGTTGTGTTTTTAGTGTATGGCCATCAGTTCTGTCACCCCTACGTTCAAACGCTGAATATTAGTTTCAAAATTTGTTAAATAGCGGTGTACAAATAATGGGGTAAAAGGTAGCGGGCGTTGGGGAGGGGAAATTATGGTTAGTGCGGTGGCACAGTGGGTATTGGAAATTAACTGTATACTTGCATGCAAAATGATGAATAGAATGCTACCATAAGGTTAGAGGTAGACTGAGAGAGAAACAAGCTGCGCCCCTGACAGTAGTCAGGGAAATTCCTGCACCTTGGTGTACTGTACCCAGTAGTCCCTCATAACAAGCCACAAAAGCTCCTCCGCCAGTATCAAGACATTTTGTTCAGAATTAGATTTGTATACGAATGAAAAAAAAAATTACCTCGCGTGTTTACAGTATTCCGGGAACAAAAAATGTCGATACAGGTCATGATCGTCTTACGCTCAATCACAACTCGTTACAAGACGTCTCAAATGCTGCAGTGTAATGGTTCTGGGTCAACAATAATAATATGGCTCCTTGACTGATATATTTCCACAAGTAAGGTCCGTTTGATGTCTGATACAAGATCCTCTTCAGACACGCCTCTCGCCAGACCATCACCTTCCGACTTCGACTTTAGGGTTGATGACGTTCCCCATAGAGGAGCCCGCCGTCTCTTTTTCACTCCGCAGGATCCAATCGCGACTATAACGCAGAGTCGAAAACGTTCCAGCCCTCCTAACAACGGATTTCCATGTACTATCGTGGAATCAAGGGCACGCAAATAGCTCGCAGCACGAAAAATTGCGAGGAGCGTACTAAAAACTTGAAATTTCAGGCATCTTCGAACAGCTCAAGATGTCAATGCAGGGGGGATTTGATTTTTTTTTAAATTAAACAACTACACCGAAATATACGCCCCAATCAACAATGAAGATTTTATGAATTGATGAAATTATTTGAATCGGATTTGGAGTATTTCTCACTGTCCTGTTTGGCCTGTCAAGAAACATAGCTCATTTCTTGTTACATATATCACTCCGGGAAAATAGGAGTGATGGGGAGGGGGGGATGATATATTCGTGGATGAACCGTCGTCAGACAGGCCTCCAATAACAAAAAATTGCGTATTTTTGAGGCTTTATTTGATATTTGGTTCAACGGTTTAATTTTTTATCTGTGTTAAGATCCAATCGTGAAGCTTAAACAATCCAACAGTCCAAAATTATAGCTACCTCATTTTGTGAAAATCTATTCATTGTTATCTTCAGTTAATTTTTTAAAACTGTTTTGTTGCCCATAATAACCATAGGTTTTCCCAATCAGATTCCCTAGTAGGCAGGCACTGGTAGACCCCAAACGGAATTTTTTGTGCGAAAGAACAGACTTTTTAGACGACGTTAAAGGTAAAAAAGTATAGACGGACATTGCAGTTTTGGAATCCCCATGCCTTGAAACGAGTGCCAAATTTGGGGGGGGGGGGTTGCAAAAAAATGGTTGGAGGCCCTGGAAACATTAGAGTTTCTCAACGTGCGTTAGAACCTGCAGATAATGATTTACAAGACTGACAAATGAGGTCTGAGCCGCGTGATTGCTTTTGACAGAATGTCGGCTCTTCGGCCTCTCGTCCCGGCTTCAATGCTCATGCCTGTCATTAATCATGGTGTTGTATGAAGGGGAATGGTGCTGTACTGAGGTAGTTTGGAGATGCTTTGAAGAGCTGCTGACTCAGGCAAAAATTAACAGCAATCGGGTGGAGCTCCAGTCCACAAATCCCGACTTCGTCGAGAATTATGAACTATTGTCTTAATCACTAGACCACGATCGCCCGGTGCCTTTAATAGGAGTCAGTCAGTACATCTCCCCCTCGTCTATAGCCACTGCTCCAGGAGCAGACTCTTTTAAGGAACCAATTTATGAGAGTTGAGCGAATCCTCGGAAAATCCGATCTTTTGATTGGAGAAACGAGGGGGCTACAAGGAAAGTCTTTTCTTTCACATTGTACACATTGTAGTAGGCGCGTCGCCCATTTTATTTCCCTTCGAGCTGGAACTTTCACAGCGTCAGCGAATCCTGGACCCGAGAATTCGTCTCATTATTTCTTTCTTAATTTTTTAAATTTTTTCTCTATGCGCCTCTTCTTTTTCTTGGAATGAAGAAGTTCGACCACTAGTTGGGCGCCAATTTTACTGAGGTAGTTTGGAGATGCTTTTTGAAGAGCTGCTGACTCAGGAAAAAATTACGGCAAATCGTATCGTCGACAACTATGAACCAATGTCTTGACCACTAGACCACGATCGCCCGGTGCCTTCAATAGGAGTCAGTCAGTAGTCTGTGCGACCTCCTCTACGACCCATGGTGTAGTGGGTACCCAAGGCTTATAGGTCAATCGATTGTTCCATTCATTGCAGGGAGGCTAATTCTGACTTTGGAGAACCTATTTACGCATACGTACACGCTTCCCTTAATTTTGGCAGAGCACCAATTAGCACAGAGGTGGATACTAGGACTTCCAGCTAAATAGTACCATGATAGCCCCATACCTATGTAGAATATTACCATTGACCACTCCGAAGAGTTAGGCGATAGCGAGGGCCCCGAGTAGGTCGACCGCCCCTCCCCGCGTTAGTTAGTGACACCCTTATACATGTATGCGCGCAACAATAACTGATGTAGTAGAAAGATAAAAAATGGAGACAGTGCGACAGCTAACTCTTAGAGTGTGTGAGTACTATTTCTGCCCGAGGTCATTGGCAGTCAACGTCGGAATATCTTCAGAATCCCAGAAGAAAATCGATTCTAATTTCTACGTTTTCCCGTCTTGCTTTCTGCTGCCCAAAGGTAATTATGTAACAAAAGAAGTTGAATTTTCTGCAGTTCTGTGTGTTTTGAAGCCCGAATCGAAAAAAAAAAAAAAAAAACAAATTTCGGCGCATGGTCTGCAGTTGAATGTGTGGGAGAACAGTTGGACCGATTGAGCAAGTTCTCTCTTTTTTTGTTGTATTCGTTATTTTTTCGAAGGAGCGTAAATCCAGAGGTGAACAATGTCCATGGACGGAAATGGGAGACGGGGCTGAGGGCTTTTCGCATTTTTCTTTATTACTTTAATTATATTGTGAAAACCGTTCCTGCTAATCTGTACCTAACGTTAGTTTTGCATAAGTGTCTTTGCGAAAATTCGGTGAACAGAGGCCTATGAAGCTAAAAGAGGGGTAGGGGCTATTTGGAAAATGATTCTTAACGATTGTCACCAAACAGGGTGTCTTCAACGAGTACACAATATCTATGTATCTCCCTCTTCCTTTGATCAGGTATAACATCCAAAATATCCCAAAAATTCTGTTTTTTTTTTTTTCGTTTTGTAAAGTTTTACGATTCGCGTGACTGCTTAACCTGATGGAGTGTCTTCTAGTAATCTATACCAACATTTTGTTCTGCACAACTCTTTCCATGACTATCTGTGAGTGGAGATATAAGCTAAGGTAGTTTGAAAAAATAATGTTTGAACGTTAAATTACGACTTTTTAAATTTTCACATAAACGGTGGTAACGAGTTAGACTTAACGGGAGATTACAACTATTTAGTTCCTACATTTTGTTCCCCATAAACGTGTACGTAGGAATGCATTGAACGAAGATAAAGCAATCGTATGTATGGCCGAATGATACATTTTTCTCTCGCCAATGTCGTATTACTTCGTGGCAAACCATTACATTACTGCTAGGTCATGGAGGAATAGAAGGGAATGAGAAGGCTGACAAACTGTCTGAAGATGGATCTGTACTTCTCCCGGTGGAACCCTGGGCCACCAAGAGCTTATTGAATAAGGATATTGGCAAGTTGGGTGGAGAAGTGCTGGGCTGTATCTCGCCAAAGGCTGTCAAGGTTATTTATTCCTCTTCGGGGAGGACTCAAGAAAGGTCCTCAGTCCGGAGAGAGATGTGGTATCTGTTCACGAGACACTGTTCGTTAAGGCCAAGATTTTTAAAGACTCAGTTGCAGATTGTGTGAGGCCGGGAGTTCAGAGTGATTGCGGTGCCTCAGCTGTGGCTGGATGAGCTTGCAGCGATGGACCTTGAGGCCGTCTTGCGTTTTGTGCGAGAATGGTGGGAATGTACCATCAGAAAACACCGCCTTCGTGGTATCAGTGGGGGAGGGGGACTGAGAAGACATGAGGTAGTTCATGGATGCCACACCGTAGACCCATGCGAGGCCGCAGTGGGAGTTTTTCGGTCATCGCTGAAAAGGGTGAGGGGGTACATATTAAAATATCTATTTCTAGTCGCAACAATCAATAAATAACAGCGAATATTTATTCACTCAAAACCAATAATCTCACTAAATACTTTCACGCGACAGTACTGTGGAAGTAACACTGCATTTATCGAAATTCACTTAGTATTACACGACAGAACTTATGGTCATACTCCCCCCAATGATATAGCCTCTAGTTTCGTTGCTCGTTTCCTGAATGCTGTGAGTGATCTGTACCTTAAAGTTACGTTTATATAGTTGTAGAACTGAGATACGAGCCATTTCAGGTGAGATAGCGATGTTACCTCTACCACTAGATCTTGTACAGTCACATGAAGTATTACAACTTATTATTTTACCGAATTGTGATAGAATTCTGAAATATAGTCATTTTTTAGTGAAAATTGTAAATAGTTATTCATTCTACTTACAGATTGAACCGTTTCAGAAATAAACTGTACTATTATTATTTTCCTGTTTTCTTTCCCTATGGGGTTTAATGCTGTGAGGGAGAGATTCGAGAGTCTAATGGCGATTACATTTTAAAAATATCGTCCACTGTCACTAAATTCGAGTTAGCGTTACAACTTCAGTAATTACGCCGTCATTTCGTTGAGGCTTTATGCTCCGTGGGCTTATGTGGCGGGGTGTTAGAATTGAGCCCGGACCAAGCCAGCAGTGCAGTTTTTCAGTGTAATTTGGTGCAATCTGTCGTAAGTATTTATGGGGTCCAGAGGCACGTAGAGATCCCTCCCTAAAGGCTCATCGGATTTCATTTTATCTTTGATTTACAAGGTAATGAAGGCTACTGTTCTGGCAAAGCGCAGACAAATGAGCTGGTAGCGATGACTTAATTTTGATTCTCTTTCTCTAGGTAGGGTTTTCAGCTCAATGTCTTGACAGTATTTTGCGAAACAAATGTTCGTTGCTGATCGTGAACTATGGCGATATTCAGTGAGCCCTTCAGGATTCAGCGCAACCAATCTTCCTGACTCGGGGATAAGACCGGACTCTCGCACTCTGTTTTGAGGCGAGGCTTGGCACACCTGATGAGAGTTATGGCGCTTTCGCTCCATGTAATGACTCCCAAAAGGTGTATTCAGAATCCTGTAGTTTCAAGTCCCCTTCAGACTGTGCATCTTTGTTAAGTCACCGATCTTGCAAAATATCCTGGCAGAGCGAGCCTCATGTCTCTGTTCCTCATGATCCTTTGACAAGAACTTCTCTCGAGTGGGATGTGGCGTAGCAACGAGAGGGCGAACGAGCAACCCCTTATAAGCTCTCGCTCCTCAGCGGACGACGTGAGGCGAGGACGAGCAGGGAAGTTAGAGGAATCTTTCCACATTTTCGCACCTCGGGCTATTCTGCAAGAGTCTGGGAGACTGTCTACAAGCAACCACCACTGGCAACGTTTCATACTAATTGTAGGTTACCGAGTGTCACTAGGCAAACGTTGACGAAAAGGCCTGTTTGTCATTAGTGTATTGGCTGGGTTTGGGAGCATTTTTTCGACACACTGCCGATTTCAGGTTGTGAATCGTCTCTTGTGAGAGAGAAGCTGGAGGTCTTTGATATTGTGTATCTCTGTGATCTGTTCTTAAGTACTGAGTGACGTTCGAAAGTTATGGAGATTCTAGCTTCCTCCTGTCTTCACAAACAAGTACTACAACATTCATCGACTGAGGCAAAAATCAGACAAGTTTGAATCTCATCTTCATTTGAGTTCCCACGATAGTGACGCTCACTGCCTGTAGAACCCACAGTCTAGTTTGAACGAAGTGGCGTGTGAACTCTTGACACACATCTTTGTGCAGAGGGCAATCGGCCGAAGACATACTTTCAGTATTTCGTAAATGTGTGGCCATCCCGGTGGAACTACGCCCATCTACAATGGATCCAAAGCAAATTAGTCGCTGACTTCTCGACGTCAACAGCTCCTGACGCGCTGTGTATTTGTGGAATAGTTTCACAAGTTTGCTTCACTTCACCTCGCACACTCATTCTTGTCATGGAATCAGCTTGACGCTCACTCACTATTTATTACGAAACTTGCATGTTGCACGGGATTTCCATTTGCACGCACCTAATTTTACGCTTGAATCGCATTTTATTGAGGGAAGCTTGGGAGTTTAGTCGAACATTGCGTTGCAATCGGTGGCGTTCATTACTCAGCACTGGATTAACACAAAGAGCCTCGTTCAAATTGCAACTCGGTGATGCTGACCTTTTCCGCTTTCCATTGAAGAGCTAATGCGAAAAGCTTTGAGTTTTAATTAATGCTATCTGGAAGTGGTGTATCAAAATTGGGAAGCGATTGCTCTTGTTTTTTCGCTACTTCTTCCTCCAGACACTGGTGGACATTAGCTACTTAACTGATATGTTTGTAGAGATAACTTAAAATATCTGGTACACCCTGTAAACTCGACGATCTGCAATTTCGGTGCGCGATACCTTCGTTGGGCGTATTTCTGCGCCTCTGGAGAGACTCTACATACCTCCGATGTACAGACTTACTATCTACTTCGCAAAACTCCGAAATTTAAAAATAGAAACACCAATGAGAACTAAACGTCGATATACCAGAGGACTTATCGATGGCTCGGGATCTCTCATCAAATTTGTAACCGGAAACCTAGACACAAAGGACGACGAACGATACACTAACGTTCCCAAACACCTGACACACAATCAAGAAACACTACGAACCCAAATCGATTCGCAGTACTCGATCAACACAGCATTCGCCCTAAATTTCAACAAGACAATGAGCACAATCAATCACAAGAATTAAAATCCCTTCAGGAATTTAATTCTGGGGAAAACACCCATATCAGAGCAACCAATGATCTTTTGGAACACTATCAAATCACCCTAAATTTACTTCTTAACATAATCCAAGATGTAGAAACATCTCTCACATTCTGTGAAATAGGTAAATTACATCCCAGCATAATAGACGCGCGTTCATTACGAACCGAACTATCTCGACTATCCTAATTCTATGGCCCCTGACTCTTCGCCGGAAAGGATTTGTTCGAAATACAGACACACATAACAGTCCAATGCTTTGTTGGTACAACAACGATAGTGTACTTCCTAGACATTCCTTTAGTCGACCCTAGAGCTTCCAACTTCTACTACTTGGAACCCATTCCAACCAAGTCAGAGTCTGAATATTTCACTGTGTAGGCAACGGTCAGCTGGAATTACGTCGTAACTTTGGTCGACCTAGTTGATCATTTTTGAGAGAATAATTTTAAAAAGGTATTTTTCGCAAATCTCCGTTTGGTTTATTATTCATACTTTTCAGTCAGAAAAATGTTTGTACAACTCCCCCTCAAAATTTCACACGTTTCAAGGCGTGGAGAGTCCAAATGCGCAATGCCTGTCTGCCGTCTGGGCCATATTATGCTTTTGACGTGATCAAAAATGTCCATTTTTCCGCACAAACATGCCGCTTGGTATCTAGTTGTGCCTGCCCACTTAGCAATCCGATCGGGTGAAACCCGTGTTTGTTACGGGGAAAAATTCTTTACAAAAATTTGCCAAAAACGAAGTTTTGGCAGTTTTATTGCAACAGTGTCGTGTTTGTTATCGTCTGAAAGGTTTTTTAGATGCAGAATCAAATGCAATTTGTATTGGAGGTGTAGGACATTGAAATCACAGAAGATATTGTGGGGCAAATGCTACTACGTGAAGGAACTTGGGGAGACAATATTGCGAAACCTTTCGTTTCTCCTCAGCCTGCGCTCATTTCCTGGACTTCCTCCCGTCTCACTCCAACCACCTGTACGTTTGACTCTCCACGTTGTGAAAATTTCATAGCCTATTTCCTTGTAACCAGGCCGCGTTTCGTATCGTTTACTAATATTTTTCGATGCTATGCAGAGGTGTGAAACTGCGTTACGTTGTGCAATCACGCTGTGCAAACAAATAATAAACTGTTGTTTAATATTTCGCAGTGGTTTCCGATCTACCTTCGCTCATACTATCTATCTCCGTTCAACGAATAACCACAAAAATAGTTAGCAGGAGCAAAATGTCTATGTATATTGCTGACTCTCGACTAGGACGATCAAATTCAGTTGTGAGAATACTGTAAAAATTTCGAAAACTCTAAAAAAGCAGAATATTTGGCACATTTTGGATGTTATCTCTTGTCGGGGGAACATTTATGGAGAACAATAGAACGTTATTATCTCTCCCTCCGTTCGTCGAATTTTAAGAGATTTTTATGAGTGACAGAACATGGCCACTGATTTGTTGAACATAATTCAAAAGTTTAATCAAAATCGTTTTGTGGCGTTTTTTCTAAAATGCGGAAAACGTTTTGGTCTGTCATCTACCCTTTCCTCATTGTCATAATCTCTTTTAAAATAAAATATCACGAACAAAACCGAAGGAGAACCTGCTAAATCGGTTTCGTCGTTCTCCCACAAATCAAACTGTAGTTGTTTGTTTGTTTTTTTTTCGATTCAGAAATGCTTGGAACAAATTTCAACTTTTTAAAACCAAGATTGCAATACTTCCCTTACCGACTGGGCAGCGTGCATTTCAACGCCACTTGAATGATTAATTGAAACCACTAAAAGAAACTCTGATAACAAATTAGCTCCAAGGGCAGGAGCTGATAGTAGGGAGCACTCCACAAGGAATTGGCATAACCTGTGTGGCTGTAATATGGTATTTAACCCATTCACGCCCACAAAAGAGGGAACAACCTCCCATCCTGAAGTAGACATGTCTCATAGCACTGTTTAAAAATTGCTCATGGTGGTTATGAATGAAAACCGTACATAACTGCTACCTGACTCATACTGAAGGTAAACACCACCATACTGGACAGAGGAATGCGACAGCCCCTTCTTCCTAGCGATGAATAGGGCTCAGGTCTCAAAGAGAGGGACGTGGTAATATTACTACACCCGCATGGCATGCAACCCTCGCTGTAGCAATATTACCACACCCGCGCTGGTTGGGTTAACCTGAAGAGTTCATTTAGTTCGAAAAATACAGGTGTTCTTGGCTCTTGGGTGCTGACAGTTTTTTTTTTTTAACAAAACTCGTAGAACGTTGATGTCGGAAGTTCCCAACAGTAATATGCTGCTTCATCTGTAGAGGGGTAGCTAAACAAGGGCTTTAGTTACCACCTTTTTTATATATGGTATAACACACGATGATTGTGCTCATGGACGAACGAGGAGTGGCACGTATTAGTTTTTTCTCAATATTTGTAAACGTCTTGGGAGGAACTGCGACCAGACTACTGGACGAGCCAGTTCCTTACGGGGCTTGGGGACTTCAATGCGAAGCTTCACTTCTTTCATCTCAATACTCTGCATCTTGCGCGTCTAAGGCTTTCAGTGTGGCAGAAACAAGAAGCCACACGCTGCTCCGCTGTATTTCGTACAACGGTGAGCGGTAGTTGTTGTGAGCAGCCGGTACCTTATCTAACTATCGCTCCTCGTGCCAGTGATATGGGTAATGGCAAGGAGGAGAAATGATAGCGAAGCCTTCTCTCTAGGGGGAGAATGCTGTTGTTCAGGATTGCACTGTTCCTTGGGTGGTACACTTACAATCGTTTCGCCCATTCTGCAAAGATATACCCCAATAATGACAAAAAACCGTCATAGTAGATATGTTCTTTGGAATTTGCCACCCAAGAAAATAGGTGGATCAGGTAGGAAAAAAGATTAAGAATTCCCAGGTGTTACAGATTGTTCAAATGACAACCTCCGCAGGTTCGGTGGATGCTGAGCCTTTGCTCTTGCATTATAGCAAAACTGCAACCTCCATTACTTTTGACTGATGTAACCCTTTCATGAGTGTTGTGCCAGACTCAACGATCAACTACTCAATCAACGATACTACTGTACTCATGGACAAACCTGCTTCTCTCTCAGTTCTTCTACTCCTCGGCTCTCTCCTTATGTTAACAAGACTCGCAATTAAGAATTGTAATTACCTAAAGCCTCCTGTTCGTAGTTACAGCGTAGCTCGTTGACGAATCAGGCGGGAGAATTCTTTTCGGTTAAGTAGGCGACTATTCCGGTCACCATGATGATCCTCGTTATGATTCCACAGCATCCATCTGTAAGGAATTCTATTTATTCTAAACGTTGACAGTTAGAGGGGGCACTCACATGTAAGTGGTATTTACCAATAATATATTTTCGCGCCAAGTTGAAACTATTCCCCGAATTCCAGTCAGTTGAAAAGTCAGATCAGGCCTCCTTGAATGTAGTAAACGAACAAATAGTTGCTTAGTGAAATATCGCTCCTCTAAAATGTTCCTTTCATTATCATTTTCTCATTGGGAATGACTGTGAGCCGTATGCCTACGCAGCAATCAGGCTGTGACAGTGACAGTCGATCCCAAAAATCAAGGCAAGAACCCATCATGTGCTTCAAAATGTCACCCAATGGTATGAGGATGTCAAGCTGCAGGTGTCTGAGGAAAACGTGATTGGGTTAATTCCTCCAGTAGGTAAATTATTAAAGTTAACGTACCTGTTTGGTCTTCTCTGACAAAAGACATCATCGTGTGACTGTCAAGTCAGAATCTCACCAGCCAGAGAAGACAGACCCACCAAAATTGTACGTGAACGGAGGAGAAAACTTGGCTAATCCCGTTAAATGGTAAATTAAATAGCTAATACGTCATTACGTTTTGGCGGCCACAGGTTCCTTCTCGAGAAGCAGTTCGAGTACCTGAGATGGCACTTCAGCCTACACTTCCAGTTCATAAAAGGCGCTACTCTCGCAAGATTTGCTTCATCACAGGCAATTAATAAGGCCACTGAGGAGTGGGCGTTACTGGCTACTGTCCCGTGGTTTGGGGTAGCAGACTCACTGTTATTCAAAGGGGAGTACTGGCCCATTCCCAGAGAGATACAGTCCTGCCTTAAGACATAGTTCCTACAGCAGTGAGCAACAGCTGTTGGTAATGCAGCCAAACCTGCCTGTATTGACTGCCACTAAGCTAGCTTATAACTGTTTCGTCCAGTTTGTGTAGAAGGTCGTGGCAAAGAAACGTGGTCACAGTTGATCTGTCTCTTTGAAACTGGCCGCCAAAGCAAATAGATCAGGTAGGAAGCCAGAGGAACCCCTCCCAGATGGTATGTAATTCTACTCTGCAGGGTTACGCACGAACAACAGCGCTCCCCTGCAAGACAGGCTAAATGACAACCTGCTGTACCTTTACAGGTCTTTACAGGTTCAGTAGATGCTAAGTAACTAAGTCGGGCTCTTGCGTAATAGCAAAATAAAAGGTGTTATAATATGGGGCTGATATAAATCTCTCAAGAGGGTTCAGGAACAGTAATCTTGATAATGAAGAAGACTTGCTAATGTGCTAGTTGTGGGTCATATCGAATATAAGAAAGATTGCTTTGCACATCAAACAGCTGATGAAATAGATGACCATACACATGCAAGCTTTTTGTCAGATGTTTTATGTGACATTGCTGTACAAATCGATTAATTCTCTGAGTAGTCGGGAATAAGGAACTAAATTCTTAAAAATAACTGTTCACATGCCTTCCTCTTGGCTATCCCTTGTTTGAGACGAGCATTGCAGCCTTCACTTCTATTGTGCCAGTCCCTAATGTCTCACAGGTCCATGCCTATCTTTCTAAGGACTGCCAAGTATTTCCTGCAAGTCCTCTTTGATGTCAACACTTGGAGAAGTTGTGCCAAAGACCAAAACTCGCTCCTTTTGAAGTCTCTGGCTCTGGGCTAGGGCATGATTGGGAGTTTCCTCATCTGTACCACACCACCCACACCGAGGGGTGTCGACTATGCCCACAATGTACTTGTATTGGTTCATTTTGCAGTGTCCTGTGATGGTTCCCACTCTTTTGTGTTAAATCCGTCATCAGGAAGCTACGTCTTATCGTGTGCCTCTTTCCTGCATTGTTCTAGACAGTCTGATGCATTCTCCTTCCATATTCTCTCACTATCCTCGTGACCAGTGACCGAAATGCCCTGCAGTGGGAAAGTAGCCCAGTAGGTACAGTAGACGAACTCAGTTCACGTGGTCCACCCTCTCATTTCCAGTGATCCCTTTACACGCAGAAATTGAGTGGACAATAACTGTTAGAGTCTGCTAAAAAGTTCCTTCTGCGATTTTCATGTCTCACAGGAGACACGCTGGAGAAACAGAAGAACCACCATCTTGTCTCAGTTCTTAACCTTCTCAGATTTTCCTTCCCCGTTTCCTGTCTGAAATTTTCCTCGGGGTTTATTTCTTTAGAAGCAGCTGGTTGTCTCCACAGGTTACAGGTAGGTTTTGAACGCACTGGCTTGCATAGTCAAAAAGGCAAGTTCTGAGTTACTTGAAGCTTGAAGGAGAGTTTAACTATATTGTACGCTGTACTGCCAATGAATGGATTAGCCATGCTCAATAAACTAGTTTCCCTTCTGGTTAGCTCTTTGCAAGGGACAGAAGCTTCTTAGAACCTCGATCAGGTAGTTATGGCACGAGTCCAGACTGTCTAGTCCTAGTTAGATCCTAATGAAACCTCCCATTGGATTAGCATTTCATAATCTGAGGTTAAATCGAACCACCCAGGCAGCACTGCGTTTAAATGTGTCCAGTTCCTAAGTGAGCCAAGTTATAGTCCCATGTTACACACATTTTCGTTGCCTTTTCACAAACGAGCCAGTTTCTCGCAGGACATGGTGACTTCAATGCGCGGCTCCACTTCTTTTCTCTCAAAGACTCTCCCTCATGCACGTCTTGCGCCTCCAGCGCGGAGGAAGCCAGAAACCACGTGCTACTCCACTGTAGTTCCTACAACAGTGAGCGACGGTTCTTGGGTGGGCAAAGGAACTTAGCAAGCCTATAACCATTTTGCAGAGTTCGCGAAGAAGGTGATGGCTAAGAAACGTGGTCATAGTTGGTCTGTCCTTTTGAAACTTTCCACCCAAGTAAATAGTTAGATCAGGTGGGAAACCAGATTAAGAACTCCTCCCCGACGATAAGGGATCCATCCCTCTGGTGGTCACCTCTGTGCGGTAACGGTAACCTCCGTCCTTTCTGAGTTTGGTGGATGCTGCAGAGGCCGGCCTCTTGCATATTAGCGAAACCCCAACTTCCATGACTGATATAACCCTCGTCGAGGGTTTAGGAACTGTCATCAAATAAGGAAGCAGACCTGCCTTTTCGCGAATCTTCACAGATGTATCAATAAGCAGGCCCAACTACCTTCTCACACTTGTGACATATCTCTACAGTCCTGGTTTCACTCCACCAATGCTCAACTTCGTACTCATCTACAACCCTAGCTGCTCTTAGTACTGTACCCAACAATACTGCCTAGATTCTGGTTCCAAGACATCAACAGCTACTCTCACCCACAAAAGATTCGCTCATTTTCAAGCTTCTGACCTGCTCATGTCTTGACAATGTTTCGGTAATTGAAAAAAACTAAACAGGAACGGTATTTAACAATGGACTACTCTCACCCCCCCCCTCCACACCTTGCATGTTGCTTCAGCTTTTAGAAAGTTTACTCTACCAAATATAACCGCAGTTAATTATTTCTGGTGGAATCTCACCTGATTGCTTATCAAACTTCACCTTCGCCCAATCTTCATTTGCTAAATTTTCTTCCAGGCCTAAGCAACGGCATGACGCCACCTTCCAGAATTTCAGCGATGAACATCGTCGGCGATATTCTTCGACGAGTCGGGGTACGTTTTTCATTCATTTATTCTTCAAAACTGAAATAGGAAGTAGCTTATTTATTTCAAAATAATTTTGTCCGCGTATTTTTTAGTGATCTAGAAAAATCGTGTAAATGACATTTTAATAAACATCTGTGTATATGTGCAACGATAACATTCTGAATGATTAATTTGACGTGGTTTGATGTGCATCAGCTTTCGTATTGAAGTTGTTGACACCGGCTTACCCATTTATTGGTGATTAGCTTGTCAATTTATTGAGACCGGGTTCGGCCGGGTGTTGTGATAAAAAGGGAAGATTTCTCTTATAGCCAGTGGATGACATCGATCATCAGTTTCTAGTATTGGCAACTGCGATCCATTCTTTTCTCCATCCAGCTCTTTACGTGAAAACAAATGTCGTTACAGCCAAAACTACTTTGTTCTGCCTGGCGCTAATTCATAATTGGCTACCACCCAGGATGCCACTGTGCTATATATCACTATTATCTAAAACTCCTACGAAACCTTTAAGGGGAGCCGGTTAGCATTTTGGCAAAAAAACTCATAACTCTGCCGTTCGCGCGAGTGTCAGTGTTGCCAACTACCAAACCAGAAGCTTCTTGTTGGCACACGACCAAATACAGTTTGCGAAGCGAGTCTCAAACAACTTGACTTGGTTGACAAAACATTCGTAAATAACGTCATACCTGTATTTTGTTTCCGTTTTATTTAATTTAATTGCACGCTTTCTTTTACAATTTTTTATTTCAATGCTGTAGTAAAATTAGTGGGTTATTGTGCAGCTTGAAAGGTTGCTCTGTGCACGTTGCGACAAGGTCAAGTGCTCCTGCACCTCTCCCATCCTTGCATCCATTCAGTGAAACCTCTTCTCATTTTTTATTTACTTTCCTCGGCTCTACTTAGTAGGGAAGTTATGTAATTCTACTTAATTTTAGCGAAAGACCAATCTGTGATATTCCATTTTATTAAAAATGTATAACTTCTGAGGCTATTATTTCCTATGATTTTGTTTTGATCCCGTCATGTATTTTGTAATTCTTCCATCCTTTCGTTACCTACATTTCTAGTTCCCTTGGAGATATGTACTGTCGTACTAAACTGCGCTCTTCCTTAAAATAGTCGAAAAGATTTAAGAAATTGAAAAACAAAACGACCTGCCTCCAATACGCCATTTTTTCCCTAGAAGCCTACAAAAATCGAAAAGCAAAGCTTTACGAAGTATAACACAATGTTGCAATCATATCGCTATGTATAGAATCAAATCCCATTCGTTTACCTGCTCTT
This sequence comes from Pachypeltis micranthus, assembly GCA_020466155.1. Classification (NCBI taxonomy): domain Eukaryota; kingdom Metazoa; phylum Arthropoda; class Insecta; order Hemiptera; family Miridae; genus Pachypeltis; species Pachypeltis micranthus. Next base: position 10,287,650 of record CM035781.1, on the reverse strand, counting down.
CTGCTTGTTGAAGAATCATGATCGGAGTCAGCAACTACGGCTTCAGCTCGTCCTGGATGGGTGTTTCGGGTTATTTTGTGGTTCTTCGTGGGTATCGTGCTGGAGTAGAATGCTGCTCGGTGTAGTTATCAATCCCCCAACTGCGACAATAAAATGAAAATTAGGTTGAAAAACAATACCAAACAACAAAAGTAGAGAAACGCGTGAAAACCCCTGTAAATGATTACTGAGTGGGTTACTATACTGTTGCGCAACATGTCTGTGAATAATCCTGTAACAACCCTTAACCCATTCGATGCGGGACCTTCCTAGCGCTCTACACTCCCCTACTGAAGAAAAAACAGAATTTTCGAGTGTGTACTTCTCTGGTGTATTGCGGCTCAGGTATAAGAGGTACGGAAAAACGGTGCGTACTGGTGCACTGAGAAAATCATAATGAAGGCTATCCATTCCCACTGCAGCCCCTAAAGTATAAGATCCCCTCCTTCGAATACGAAAACGTACAGAGCGATGCGAGAGGGCCTTGGGGTAATATTACCTCAAACGTAAGAGGAGTGAAGTGTCATGAGGTAATATTACCTCATCCGCGTTGAATGGGTTAAGAGTATGGCTATATCGACAATCCTGAAAACGTCTACTCTTATGCAAATGCAGTGTTTGTAGAGCACTTCCGAGACTCATCCCATACGATTCAGCATTGAAAAACTAGTAATCAATACTCAACATGCAGTTGACATGATGTGACGAGTGCTTAGTGTGAGATGGAAGGAGTGTGGGAAACAAGGGAGGAGGTTTGGAACGAGCACCACGGCCTAAAGTGCAATTGGGTCACAAGAGGAGCCAAGTATTTCCCGGGAGTCTTTTTTGATGTCTACCCTTGGAAAATTTGTACCAACAAGTCTCTGGGCCAGACAGGCAGTAGCGTGTTGGGAGGTACCACACCACCAACACTGACCTAGACTATGCCCACAACGTACTTGTATTTGTTCTATGTACCTTGATGATTCTCACTCTGTCTTCAGTCATTCCTCTCCAAGGTCACGTCTTATCTCGTCGGTTTGCCCAGAGATAAAGCGTTTGGAGTGCCCCCCCCCCTCTTGCATATTTCCAGACAGTCTGATGCATTCACGTGGCATATTCTCTCACAGTTCTCTCAACTAGTGATGGAGATCCCCCACAATGAGGAAGTAGCCCTATAGGTACAGGACGAACTGAGTCCGCATGGTCCACCCTCGCATTTCCAGCGATCCCTTCACACCCAGAGTCTGTTAAAGAGTTCCTTCCCGAGAATGCATCTTGCACATGTTCACCAGTTCTGCGTTTTTAGTAGTTCTGCGCCTTTCAAGACATTTGACTATCAGTCATTATGGTGATATTTTTATTGCTGTGCTGTTTAACATGCATTACGACAGCTCCAGCGATGATGCCCCTAGATTGGACCCAGAGCAATGTACATTCCACTTCTCCACTCCAGAGCCTTCAAAGATCCATATGCTTAGATGTTGATACCATTAAAAGGCCGAAATCGATGGCTTTTGTTGTCCCAGACGCTCCCTTCTTGTTGCACTTCGTATTTCCTGTCGAACTATCATGTTAGTGTGTCAGTGATCGTGCTGAGCTGTGTAAAGGCTTCCAACTTCCTGAATATAGCCAGGTGCCAATTACACTTGTGGCACTCGAGCTATTCCAAGCCCAGTCAGTCTGTAACCATTCATAACCTCCGTTTCAACAAATATACCAAGGGGAAGAAGGTCAAAAATTGTCTCCATAGTACTGGTAGGTGTGGTTTTCATCTCCTCCTTCTCCCCAGCCTACCTACGGTACCAAACACGACGTAAATCCAATAAAATAGCCAAAATGTTTCCGGGTAATTTTTTTTAAACCAATTTTTGCTTATACCAATCATACGGCAGGCACAAGAGAATCTGATCTTTTATTGATAACTACCACTCATTTTTCTCTTAAAACCTATAACTAAAATAATGCGAACCCTCTTGTAATTACGTTCAGCCGTTTCAATTCTCTTAAACTGCGAAAATCAATTAGTTCAGGCATGTAAAACCTAGGCGATGCACATTGCACGGATCAACTGCTCATTTCACTTTTGAAAAGTCAGTCCTGTAGACGTATTTTCCAGCAGTGGCAACCTCGTGGATGTGAAGATTCTAAACATGAGCTCTACCCGGGGTTTGCAATCTTCTGGACAGACCTCACGTCATACAATAGAGCTTGGAAAATAACGAACGCGATGACCATTTCTGATATTTATGCCCCAATCGTGTATTCTCGCACGATAAACTTGTGAAACTCGCCACCCTAAAGTCGACTTGAGCCTTTAGCTCAACTACAGATTTATTTACCTAGTCATTCTGCCGTTGGCTCTCATACAAATCACGTTGAATCACATTCCATTCAACTTAAATAACTTCAAACTCGTCGAGTTTTCTAGTCTTTTGTGATAATTAATTTTAATTTTAAATTTAAATTACTGAATATACCTTCGTAGTTCGGTTTGAGAGTAGTCACTTCACACGTTTCTTTCCTCGCCCGTTTCCCCCCACTTCCTTTGATCCTTGTCCGAGGGGAGCAGGAAAAAGGTGCATCAGCTCGAGTCAGCCTCCATCCCTCAACGTGAAGGTCCGTTCTTTCAATTCTCATTATTGCTAACCTACTAACAACTGTCTACGATCACGTAACCGAGGCAAAAGTCGACTTTAGGGGGACTTCAATTTCTTTCAACTCGTAATAATTATTACAGCGTAGACGGAGGCTGCGGGGTCGTACTGTGAGACGCATTTCGGCTCGATAAAGTCGATCTGTTGGGTTTTAAATCGTTCGAGAGTCTAGTAGAACGAGATTGATTTTGTCGACGAGTATAGGGAAACAATTGATTATACAGTATGTGTGCTAAATGCTTTATATGCAGCTCAAAACTCATGAACTCAGGGGAACTAATAAAAATAGGATTTTCTGTAGGTGTGTACGCAGTAGGTGCATATGCGCTCTTCAAGAATCTTTTGTACGTATTTTTGAGTGGAACACAGGGCCAATAGGTTGTCGAATATCAGACGCTACCTATCAAATGATACACAGTATTGCCAAAAAGTTTCACAACTGCTGCTCCAGCTGCCATTGCATCGTGCGTATTCCCTTCCTTACGAATCCCAACTTCTCCGCATCCATTTAGAGTGTCAGTGTGATATTGTCATCGTTGAAGAACGGAGCTGCGAAAAACTTTCGTTTTAAATTGAGCAAATCAGCCACTAACATGGTGATAAAAATCTACGATTGGCTATAATGCTACGTGCCATTTGTCAGTGTTTGAGTGGTTCGAATGGCGAGACATTATCCTCATGTATAAGGCCATCTATCTAGGCGTGATTGGCTACTGCCCCGTTGTCTGGGGTAGCAAACTAACAGTCAATCAAAAGAGAGTATTGGCCCAATCCCAGAGAGCTGCGCTCCTGTGGATCACCAAGGCCTACAAGAGTGTATCAGCAGAAGCACTCCAGGTGATCACTGGTCAGTTACCAGTTGATTTGGCTGTTGAGTGCATGGTTGACAAGTGGAGAGTGAAGCGGGAGCTTCCCTCGTTTGGGCTGAACTCCGTGCAGATCTCACCACACAACAGAAACTTGCCGCCATCGACGAATGGTTGCTAGAGAAATGGCAAGCGAAATGGGAATCCTCGTCAAAGGGACGTGGCACATGAGTTCTTCCCCAACATCCGTGAACGTCTTTCAAGAAAATGGGTTGAGCCAGACCACTGGACGAGCCAGTTCCTCGAGGGACATGGTGACTTCAATGTGCGGCTCCACTTCTTTTCTCTGAAAGACTCTCCATTATGCACGTCTTGTGCCTCCAGTGCGGAGGAAACAAGAAACCACATGCTGATCCACTGTAGTTTCTACAACAGGGAGCGACAGTTGTTGGGAGGGCAAACGAACTTAGCAGCATTGACTGCTACAGAGCATGGCTATAATCATTTTGCAAGTTTCGCGAAGAAGGTGATCGCTAAGAAAGGTGGTCTTAGTTGATCTGTCTTTTTGAAACTTGCCACTCAAGTACATAGTTAGATCAGGTGGGAAACCAGATTAAGAACTCCTCCCCCGATGGTACGGGATTTCTCAGGTGGTCACCTCCACGCAGTAACACAGGCAACAGCTCTCTACCGGGAGACTGGCTATCACCGAATACCTGCCGTACCTCCGCATGTCTGAGTTCGGTGGACACTGCAGAGGCCAGCCTCTTGCATATTAGCGAAACCGCAACTTCCATGACTGATATAACCCTCGTTGAGGGTTTAGGTACAGTCATCAAATAAGGAAACAGACGTGGTTCGAATGGCGACTTGATGGCTTGAGTATGACTAGAAGACAAAATACTTGATTGCCGAGTGGACAGGATTGGAAATAGTCTTGCGCCTCATAATCAGAAACAAAAACAATGCTCATCACATTTTTTGATAGTCCATCATTCACTTATTCGTCAGGTTCTACTGAAACTGGGGCATTTCACGAAGAAGTTTTACATCGTTTTCTAGAAGGCGAATGAAAAGTGCGATCTTCCGAACTCATCACTTCGCCTTCTTTTAGGTCCCAGGGGGAAGTACATTCCAACACTCTAAATCGTAGTGGTTATATTGTTACGATATCATACGAAGTGTGGGAAGGGAGTTTGAAAACGACTTAACGTATTTGGAATACGGAATTTTATTCGCAATTATTGTCAGAGAAAATTTACCACCCCAAACGGGGATCTGGGTGGGAGTGAACGTGAGTGTGGGTGACTGACAATGGCCCGTTCAGATAGCCAAGACCGAAGTTTTGAGTAAATTGGGACGTTTGAGGTGCCTAATCAGCGCAAATGCTCCGGACGAGCCTTCGCTAAATATGAACACTTGAGAGACTGAGTTTGAAACTCCTCAACTGCAATCACCTTTAATTTGCTGGTCACTACTGCTTTTGTCACCTCTACTGACTAGTAGCCCTTCATCTTCAATGTTGATTTTGAAAACGTACTGTCAACAACTTACGATCATCTAACGAGGGTCATTTAGTGTGACAGCGTCCAAAAACAGCAACCTCGTTTGCGTGAATATTCACCATTGACACAACTAAAATAAAAGTAACTACTATGGACTGAACACTGTATCATAAAGACTCGATAATTTGTCACCTTAAAGTCGACTTTTGGGAAAAACGATCACTGCACGTGTTTTCTTCGGTTTGCCTAGTTTGGCTTCAATTAACCATCACATTAATTCGTGCTTGGAGCCATTCAAACAATTGGGAAAACTCCAAATTGCTCTAGGACTGATTCACCTGTTTACTAACGCCACAGGTCTACAATAATTCCTTGTGTCATCGTGCAATTAATCCGATTTGGTTTAGCACTGTGTTAGTCATAAGGTGTCTTTAAAGCGGCCGAAAAAAACTCGTTACAATGCGTAGTCTGCGTTAATTTGTTTAGTCAGCTTTGCAGGAGAACGGTTGAACCAATTGAGCTCCTTTTAAGACTTTAAAAAAAGTTGGACTCAATTTCATACTTTCTGTGTGGGTTGCGATGGGACGCCAAAATAAGGATATGAACCAAATCAGTTCAAAACTAACTATAGTCATGAAACTTCTTTCTCAAAAAATGGCCTTGAGGTTTTTGACTACGCTTTTTCTATGAACGATTACAAAAAGCAGCGCAGTTTTGTTTGTAGCAACACAATAAATTATTAAAAGAGTCAAGGTTTTAGCGAATCTCCTTCCGTAAGATTTTTTTTTCTATCCCGGGCTACAGGGATGTAGCCGGGGGTGAGGTTTGGTGTTGTACAACTGCGCAGCTGGATAGCCTGGATCTAGGTATCATGGACAGTGTTCTATCAGTTGCAGGAAAAAGGATTCTGGCCAGCGTTTCAGACCACAGGGTCTGGCTGGCTATTGATCCATTGCCAGGACAGGGGAAGTATCGACTGACTGAGGACCATTGCCACGGGCGCTGAGCTGCTCGGGGACACCCCTCTCAGAATCGTTGAGGCGGATGACATCCCGGGGCACCAGGTGGCGGCAGGATACTTCCCCAATGCACATGTTACGAGGGGGGTTTGGAGACGCTTTTGGGGATCCGCTGACTCAGGCAAAAATTACGGCAATCGCGCCGGAGTTCGATCCACAATCGTCGACCTACGTCGAGATTTATGAATCAACTGTCTTAACCACTAGACCACGATCAACCGCTTGCCTTTAAAGGGAGTCAGGCGGTACACACAGGATGTAGCCAGCAACTTCATACTCCGGATGCTGTATAATCAGAACAGGGGTCTGAATACCCAGTTTTGGCGTGTCATCCGAAGGGAAGAGGAAAGGGGCTGGATGGTCCTGGCTTTGTCAGTGGACGAGGCGTCAGCCGTCATCATAAGGGCACTTCCAAGGCAGCGAGCCAACTATAGGTGGGGGGGCTGTTAGCCTCAGGCTGTCAAGGCTGAGAGATGGCATGAGGGAGGATGGGCAGAGTACCTCAGGCCATGAACCCCAGGTTGGAAGCTCAGACTCTGTCCCTGCAACAGCGAGGCATACAGAGAGGGGAGATACATTTTTTAAATAAAAACAAAGGTCTCTGATGACTTATAACGTTCATAAGATAATTAGGAGTAACTGCCAAAATTCTGGAATTCACACTCTGCCGTCTTGCAGTTTTAAATAATTCTAAAACTGTAAATACGAACCATCTCAAAAAATCGTATTGATAATTTCATAAATCATCTATATTCAGCGATTGCTCAGTTATGGTCGTGGCATCTCAATAAATTCTGGAACCTCCCACGCTACTACTTTTTATCTAGAACATTGAGGTATGCCTGATTGAAAAACAGAGTTTATTAGTCGCTCGAGTGATAAAAATCGCAAAATGCACTTGGAGGGGAGGAAAGTTGTGTGACGTTTCGCTCAAAATATTGTTGTTTTGTCGGTAGTCATGAATAGTTGATAACAAATCTACCTAAAACGAGAGCTGTCTCAGAAACAGCTCTCTTGAAATACGGCAAAATTAGTCTAAGAATCAAAGGTTTTTATCGACTTCGTGCTTAAGCGTTTAAGACCAAACTTACTGGGTGTCTTCAACTAGTCAAAACCTATTTATGGTACCTCAAAAATCTCGAATTGTCAGTAGTGGAATGAGGGCAAACTCAAAATGTGCCAAAAAGTCTGTAACATCTATTGTACGGAGGTATATGCCAAAATACAACAGAAAATGAAATTTAGCATCAAAAGTTCGTGTTTCGAATTCACTTGAAAACGGCTCGATGCAGATGCGGTAAAATAAGCGTTTTCTGTAGAAATTCATCGTTGAAAGATTCTGCCGGAGATAGAAGTTGGTGTAGTGGGCTACAAATGGTGAGGGTAGTAGAGGCGCTACTGGAAGAGCAGGAATGAGGATGTTTTTACAGCGTTCTGAAAATGGCTGCACACCAAGAAAGATATACTAGGTAGGGTTTAAGTCACGGTGCACGAATAAGATGAAAAGAAGCCTCCTATTGGTCGCTTTGGAAAGGGGCTAATTGTTGTGTGCTGCGCTCGACTAATTTGCAACTTTTATAACGCTTGTTGAGGGAAGTGGTGTCATATTTGCAAGGTGCCAGTTGAGCTTCTGGTTGAATCAAACCTTCTTATTTACTGCGGTGCTTGAACGCTTTTTTTTTGTCTCACTAATTACAGGTGCTAGAGTCGAAGTTTGCCGCAGCTTCGCAATCAAGAACCGGAGGCTGCCTCATTTCATCTGAAAGTGGGGATCGAGAACGATACAAGTGAGCGATACAATTTATTACGCGTGTTAGTCAAGGCGCTGCTGGTGTTCGATCGATGGACAGTTGTTGAAGGGATCCTGAAAGTGTCAAATTGACAGTGCGCATGCTGACTGCAGGCGTGCTTTTTGCTATCATGTAGGAGCCGAAGCACTCACTCAGCAGCAACCAAACCAAATTCTGTGTTGTTACTGCAGACGTTTGTTATTTGGCCAGCACAAGCGCACGAGTTCGTACATGTTGCTGCACAAGGGATTGCGTACTTTACATTGGGGGTTATTCTCCGGTTTCTCAACTGATCTATTTACTAGGATTGAACTGTGACCGTGTTCTTTAGTTATAACCTTTTTTCACAAACTGAGCGAAACTGTTGAAGCTTGCTTGGAGGCAGTTAGGGTTAACAAGTTTGACTGCTCATCCAACAACCATTGCTCACATGCAAGAACAACAGTGGAGCAGAACGTGATTTTTCGTTTCCTCCAGTTCGGAAGTACACGAAGTGGAGCCAGGAGAATGTTGAATCTTTAAGAGATAAGAAGTGAAGTGGTGTATTGAGGAGGCTGTGATCTGTCAGGGGCATTTATTTGACACCTATCCTCAACGTTCCTCCAGGCCTTCCATGGTCACCCCTCAGTTGCAGGGTCATTGTTTGATGTCCAATATGTTGGGACGTGCGATGTATGGGTTGCCAACGCTCCCATTCACAGGTGTAGCAGTTTGAAGTCACTTTCTTTTAAACTCTCATTCTCCTTTAGTTGGGATGCCTCGGCACAGAGTCCTTACGTAGCGCAGGTTCCTAAGTAATGCCAGATATTTCCTGCTGGAGTCTTCTTTGATGTCCAACTTGGAGAAATTGTATCAAAGACCTAAAGTCGCTTCCTTTCAAGTCTGGTACTGGGCCAGGATGTGGTTGAGAGGGATCCTAAACCGGTCCAAATCACTGCAAGGGATGTCAACTATGCCCTCAACATGTATTTGTTCATTTTGCAGTGTCCTGCAATGATTCCCACTATCTGGCTTAAGTCCTTATCTAGGCTACATCTTATCTCGTGTGTCGATCTAAGATAAAAGGATTAGAGTGCCTCCTGCAGCGTTCCAGACAGTCTGATGCCTTTTCCTGGTATATTCTCTCAGTCCTCTTGACGAGTCACATGCTCCACAGAACCAAGTCTGGCTAGATGGTCTGCCCTCTCATATCCAGTGATCTCTTTATGCCCAGGAATCCAATAAACGTTAACTCTATTAGAGTTTGGGCAAATCACTTATTCTCCAGTATCACCAATAATACCTTTTAAATTGCCACACTCAGTCCACTGATTCGGTTCCACTTCCATCACTGTGTGAGCTCTTGTATCACTGGCTGAGTTTTTCGTTGAGGCAGGCTAACAGTTAGCAAGCCCCTGGACTGGTCCCAGGCATCTGACGTACCTATGGTACACACATTGACAGTAAATCACTTTCGAAGGAACGTTATGTTGGAGTGACGTGATTTTGCAGATCCCGTTAAAAAGGACCCCAGTCAACAGAATACTGATTGTGAAATAATTGAGAACAGTTGAATGGTTCTACCGTTGTCGAAGGTTCAGGATCAGTAATATTGATAAGGAAACAAACCTTACCCATTCTATCCCCTTCCCATCACTGCTTCTCTTGTTATTTACCCAAACAATCTAGCAAGTGTGCCCGCGAGTAGTCACATTATTTCTAACTACGTTCTGTTTTGCTTTTCGCGTTACAGAGGGAGGCTGAGCAGAGGAACGTCTTCCCCTTCAATCCACAACCTGGTACGATCCTAATTCGGCTCCTCGCCCCACCGTTCTGACAAATAGACCTATCAAAGTATATCTGTGTACATAATTGTATATAGGGAATATTTTATCTAGCGCTTCTTTAAGTAAATTATTGTGGTTCATGAGAGCTGCGGAGTCTTATCGGCTCGCATCAACTTGACATCTGATTAACTATTGTTGAGGAATCGAAAAAAAAAAGAAAACTCGACTGTCGCTGTTGATTTTTTTTTAACGCGTTTGTTTAGTTTCGTATTCTAACTTTTCTTCTTTCAATTTTCCACACTTTTCCTTTATAAGGCCAGGGGCATTTATGTGAATAAATCCTTATATTTTCATAGAAGGAAGTGGTATGACGGGAAATGGAAGGGGTCTGTAAACAGTGGAAGGCAACAATAATGTAGCGTACATTTAAGATTTAGGTAAAACTGCCAGTTATATTTGTTGACGTTGTTACTTTAATTTTTATTGTGCATTTTTTTTAAAATGATTTGTGAATTGTTGCTGAATTTTCTCAGCTTTGGTAGATTTATCCTAAATTTGGCCCCGTTTTCGAATTCCGCATTAAATTTCTTGTAACGCTTGAGGTGTTATTTATTACTCGAATCGAATGCCTTTGAGGCCTTTGTCACGCAGGGCTAAGTGGACGGCTAAGTGGTTTATCCCGCGTGACGACAGGAGGTTTTTGGAAGAAAAACGCTTGGTATTAAATAAATCAAAATTATATTAATATAAAGGAAAAATGAAAGGAATCCTCGGGCAAATGAACTGGCAGAATGAAATTAAAAAAGGGGTGAACTGACTTAATGGCCCCTGGTGCACAGAAATGGAAAGGTTCGGGACGTTGGGGGTATCGATGGAGATAATACCCCAGCCGCTCGCGTAGCCCCTTTGAGAGAGGGAGGCTCTGCCCCTTCTCAATGCCTGTGGCCCCCCCAAACGCATCTGTCACATGTCATGTTTTTCGGCAGGCTGCTGATGGTGGCAACCCTGTTGCCGCCACCCGTGCAGTGCGCAGCTGTTTATAAAAGTGGAGGAGCCCCACTTTTTTGGCAGAACGGCTACCGGTATCGCTCACGAATTTCTCCCATTTTTAAGCCAGTGCATAAGCACTTATATATTGTGTCCCTTTTATATTGTGTGAATTAAGGTAAGCGATCAGAGCTTGGTGTTTCAAATTCCCCATTGCTCCTTTAAATGACAACATTTACTACAATCCGAGTATAGATTATTCGTTTCATTCTAAAAGGAGTTCATTTCATTTCATTTCTATTTTTTCCTGATTAAATTCAAGTGGGTTCTAGTTGGTTTATAATTTCATTTCCCAGTACTTTTCTGAGAGGCGTTATTTTGTTTATTTTACATCAAGCGAGTATATTCGAGTATGCTTAACTTGTTCATTTTTGGGGTCCTGACACGACTTTCACTCATTTGCTGTCCGCGGGTAATTCTATAAAAGAATTCCCCAAGTACGTCACACGCATCATGTGACTCGTCGCAGTTTCCAGTGACCGAATGTCAGCAGAACTTCCCGCTCAACCTCAGGACCGGTTGAGCAGTACTCTCGCACTCGGTTTGAGGATGGTAATGTTGAATGATGCTGATGTTTGAGTGTGGAAAACGGTTGAGGGAAACTCTAGAAGTCGAAGATAGTTATGGCTCATCCATTCCGTGGAATCACGAATCCCAAACCTTTCACTCAGTACCTCCTCATTTTTTCCTGTCTACACTCGAGGTGCCTGTTCGCTGAAATGGAGCAAGCAAAGAGCGCCCATCCACATTCTCCTGTAGGATCCTCACGAAGCATGTTTTGGGGGAGTCGAAAACACATGCATTTTGACTCGTGATCCTTCGAGCCATGGTAGAACCCTCCCTCCCTCCCCTTGAGGCGATGGAGTGAGGCGAGGACGAACAGAGAGGGCCAAGGAACCTTTCCACATTCTCGCTTCTCGGGGCCACTTCGCGAGAGTCTGGAAGGGCTTTAAGAGTAAGTACTCCAGAAGTCCGCCCAGATTTGCACCATGGATCTGTATCCAAAAGTAATAATGTATGTATTGATTGATGAGTCACTTGTGTGAAAGTCTGTCTTGTCACCCATTCAACCAATCTAACTGTTGATAATAGGCTAAGGTAGATCCGTCAAGTGTCAATCCTTCAATTTTTTAGTCGAGCTTTAACCAGTACTGAGTTATTTCATCAGTTGAGTCCACTCAAAATCCTTCTGTTCACTCCAATACTATTCAATCATTTGAGCTCATTCACACGAAGCCCGTATAGCTTTGGAAGTTGGTAAGTGGGAGGAGAGGTGCAGAGCTGCCTATTGGCAGGAGGTTCCTGCCAAAGGCAGTCAAGGTGATTTATTAGTCTGGAGAGAATGTATGTGGACACCTGGCTGTATTCAGGGACTTGGAGCTCAGCATGATCACGTACGCAATTGTGCCCATGTATGAGTTCGAGAGGGAATATTACGTTAAGCCATTGGGAGGTCCATGGAACCGTGAGAGTCGCCAGTTTTGGCATCCCAATGGCATCAACATCTTTACAGATGGATCGAAAACTCCGGAGGGAACAGGCTCTGGGGTGTGGATAAGTGGCTCTGGAAGGAGTGGGACGTATTTTGCCCTAGGCCCCACTCCAATGGTTTTTCAAGCAGAGATTTATGCTATTAACGCCGGGGCAATCCTAATGAATGAGAAAGGCTGTATCAACATATTGACCGATAGTCAAGCGTCGTGCAAGACGCTACTGAACTACTGCACAACGTCAAAACTGGTGCGAGAGGGCAGGATGTGGCTTAACTCCTTAGCATTTGCGAATAGAGTTAATCTGTATTGGATTCCAGAACACAAGGAGATCATTGGAAATGAGAGGGCCAGACGCAGTTCGTCTACGGTACCTATTGAGCCACCTCTCCATTGTGGGATTTCTCTGTCACCAGTAAAAAGGACTGTGAGAGAACATGCCAGAAGACTGCATCAGACAATCTGGAACGCTGCAGGAGTAAGACACTCCAAACGCTTTGTCTCAGAGCAATCAAGTGAGATAAGACAGACTTCAGTCACACCCTTCTGAGGAAGGAGAAGGACTTAAGGCACTGCAGAATGAACAAACACATGTATGTTATGGGTATAGTCGACACCCCTCGATGCAGGTGGTGTAGCACGGATGAGGAGACTCCCTACCATGTCCTGGCCCACTGGCCCAGTGCAGGAGACTTGAGAGGGAGCGACTTTTGCTCTTTGGCACCACTTCTCCCAGGATGGATACCAACGAGGACTCTTTCAGGAACTACCCCGTCATCTGGCTTTCCTCAGGTGCACATTCCACCAGTGGGATAGTCAGAAGACCGTATATGTATGTGGTAGGCCTGTTTATGGGACACTGTCCACTAAGGAACCACCCGGCCAAAATTGTCACGTCAGAGATACAAAGTTGCAGAGTCTGCAAAGCAGGGCTGGAGTCAATGGAGAATGTACTGCGTTATTGTGAGGGGATGAATGCGGTGCGGCCGAATGAGGTTGTAGGGACACTCAAGGCTGTCACTGGTCGTGCGAGAATGGTAAGGACGTCACAATGTGGAATGCCAGCTCAGAGGGGTCTCGAGGGGGGACCAAGAGGACACGAGGCTGCTCATGGAAGTCCCACAATATGCCCAACTGTCCACAGGGGGGACAAACCACCATACGTGAGCTCTTCTAGCGGCCCATACTGGAGGAGTAAGCCTCTGACTAGGTACAAGTTGCCACCGAAAGCACTATAACTTCCCTGCTGCGCAACACTCATGAGCTCTCTATTTACCTGATTTTGAACAAAAAACCCCACATCTCTAAGGCCCCTTGTCAAAATCAACACACGGGAACTGAGATACGAACGAAAATACGTCAGAACGTGAGAGACGTCTGAAAATAATAGATTTGTCTAACTCTCATTTTGTTCTGCGTAGCCGTTAATGTATAAGTGCATTGAGTGACGACGGCGCTCGTGTATACTGCGTATTATCGAGTTTACACCTGTTGAAGGGGAATTTACATCGCGCGCGTTGGTTTACAGGAGCACCTGTCTGTTAGCGCTGGGGAAAAATAATTTATTTCTGTATACATCCGATGTGTCAATATAGAATTGTTCAAGGAAGGCTTGACTTTCCAGTTTACAAGTTGACAGGTTGTGTTAACGATCGAAAGAATAGTTATACAGTTTTCGAACGTGCGCTAAAATTTCGCTTTTCTCAGTCCTGTGATAGGAAAAATTATGTAACTGTCTGAACACTTATTTTTAAAGTTCATTTCAAGTCTTCTAATTCCGGGGAAAACCTTGAATATCATTTTAAATAATACACCTACGTTTACGGCCAAAAACCCGTTTTTACGCCCCACCCTCCTCAAAATTAGACACTTCACGTTTCAAGGCGTCGGGATTCCAAATCGGCCAAGTCCGAGTCTCAGGGGTGTACGACTGCGTCTAGGTCGAAAATTATGAAATCGAAGTAATTATAGTGAGCCAAAGTCTATTAATTGAAAGAACTCGCGGGGTATGTAGGCAAAAGTAATAGTTTCATCGTTTGCACTCTCGTCTCATTCTAACCACACATCAGCTCGCCTCGTCACGTCGTGCAGCACACCTACAGGTTTGTATCGTTTACTGGTATTTTTCGATGAATAGAGGTGTGAGACTAATAAACTGTTGAGGCGCTTCCTCGACATGAGTAGAGCGCCCTTCTCATATATTTCACGGCGTGTGCACCTCCAAACTCGATCTCCTATTATTTCTTTTCAAATTTTCTTGAAATTATTTCCCTTTGGGCTTGTCCCCTCATTAATTTGCTGAGGCAGTTACTCACGCCCAGCTCGCGATTTTCCAAAACTACGAAGAAAGCTGCTGCCAGACACACCAGGGCCCTGGGAGCCACGAGGACGTCGTACGGAAAGTATTCCTTCTACTTCTCATCCTCACACATTTTCTTACAGGGTTGTCGTCCGTTTGCTCCGTTTCATGTCTTGGAAAAGCGCTCGGTGTTGACTGCAATATCCTTTTCACATTCCGCTACCCCAAAGGGTAACGTGTCAAAAAAAAATTTGGGTTTCCTTCAGATCTTTACGCTCTGTGGATCACCAAGGCCTACAACTGTTCGGAAGCACTCAGGTGATCACTGGTCAGTTACCAGTTGATTTGGCTGTTGAGTGCATGATTGACAAGTGGAAGTGAAACGGGAGCTTCCCCGGCTTTGGGCTGAACTCCGTGCGGATCTCACTAACAGAACAGAAACATGCCAATCGATGAATGGGCTCTGAAATGGATCAAAGGGCGAGATGGGAATCCTCGTCAGTTGATTTGGCTGTTGACGTGATTGACAAGTAAGTTCTTCCCCAACATCCGTGACCAGAACAGAAACTTTCTAGAAAATGGGTTGAGCCAGACCACTGGAGCGAGCCAGTTCCTCCGCGGGACGTGATAGTGAGTTCTTCAATCGTGCTCCGGCTCCACTTCCTCTGAAAGGTGAACTCCACTCTCGACTCCATTATGCACGTCTTGTGCCTCCCAGTGGAGGAAACAAGAAACCATGTGCTGCTCCACTGTAGTTTCTACAACAGTGAGCGACGGTTGTTGAGAGGGCAAACGAACTTAGCAGCTTTGGCTGCTACAAAGGAAGCCTATAACCATTTTGCAAAGTTCGCAAAGAAGGTAATGGCTAAGAAACGTGGTTATAGTTGATCAGTCCTTTTGAAACTTGCCACCCAAGTAAACAGTAAGATCAGGTAGGGAACCAGATTAAGAACTACTCCCAGATGGTGCGGGATTCCTCAGGTGGTCACCTCCGCGCGGTAACACACGGGCAACAGCTCTTTACGGTGAGACTGGCTAACGACCACATACCTGCCGTACCTCCACAGGTCTGAGTTCGGTGGATGCTGCAGGGGCCGGCCTCTTGCATATTAGCGAAACCGCAGCTTCTATGACTGATATAACCCTCGTCGAGGGTTTAGGTACAGTCATGAAATAAAGAAACAGATCTGTCTGTAGTTCGATTTGCGGGAGAGCGGCTGATCCGATTGAGCTGGTTCTTTTTTCGTTTTGTCCGTTATTTTTTGTAGACACCAAAATAAGGTTATGGACGATTTCGGTCGATGGGAAAGGGGGTGGGGGACGAAAATGTACCAAAAACTAGGGTTTTCCGCATTTTTCTCGAAAACGGCTTCAACGATTATCACCAAACTTTCAAGATGTATCCGAATAGTTAATCCCTACATATTGTTCTCAATAAATGTTCTCTGACAGTCCGTTGAGCAGAGATAAAAATCAAAATGTGTCGAAAATAACGTTTTTTCGAACATTTCCGTAAATTCCAGGGTAACTTTTCGCCAGATGTGATAAATTCTAATAGAGTGTCTTTTAGTCACCCATACCAACATTTTGTTCTTCATAATTATTTCTGTATATATATGTTGAACGGAGATATAAGCCAAGTTAATTCAGAAAAGGAGATTTGTCGAATATTAATTTATCGGTTTTCCAATTTTCTCAAAAACCGCTATAACGATTTCGATCAAACTTACGGAGTACTCTCAGCTAACTAGTACGTACATTTTGTTCTCTATAAATGTTCCTGTAAAAATGCGTTGAACGAAGATATAGCGCCCGCATACGTAGGTGGTGTTCGAACTTACGCGGGTGGCGGAAAGTTGTGTGTTGCTACGCACCGCTCGTTTTATTACATGCAGTCCTCTTAAATTACTCGCGCACATTGATTTTGGTCATCCGGGCCAAGATTTGCGAAGGATTTGGGGGTTGGATCACTTTGGTTTTCAATATTTTCGAAACTTAGGGGTTAAATAGGGGAAAATCCGATACGTAACAATTGCCACATTTGTGGCCCCTTTTTTTTATCACTTTTCTTTGATTTAGGGTTTACTGTGGGAAGGGAACAATATTGGAAATTTGGGTGCCTATTAAGGTAAATTTGATGAGACGGAAGTTTGAGTATTAGTCATTTATTTATTGGGACATCTTGTGTGAACATAAACCGTTGTGTAATTATTTGCAACTTTTTAGAAAATGGCTGAAACACCGCCCCGAGTTCTAAATCGACCTGCGCATCAACATGAAAAGATGATGCATGACTAATGATCAACACGCTAAATATATTTATTTTACTTTCGTTAGTTATACTAAGCAAAGTTGTGTAGTTATGGTCTTCTGAGTCCAAAAAGCACCCTTTGGGAAAATAGATCTGTAAACGCAATTGCGAGAGAATGGTTTAACCAAATCAGCTCGAACTTGATATGCAGCTCACACATTGCCATAGGACGCCAAAATATGGGTATGAGCAAAATCCGCTCAAAATTAACAATAGTTATCATAGTGATCAAAACACTATATATTTTTTTCCTCAAAAACGGCTGTGTCGTTTTATATTAAGTGTTTTGTATAGACACCTCTAAATGACCTGAAAGTACCATAAAATTTTCATTGGTGAGAAATTGACGAGAGTAGCACAATAAATTATGAGACATTTCGACGAAAATCGATTTTAGCTCAGCTCAAATGTTACAAGAATCTTCAAAAACCCTGCAAATTATTACACAACGGTTTATTATTCTCATGAACAGCTTGACCTAGTATTACTGCTCCGAGACCCATCCCATTCAATTCAGCATCGAATACTAGTAAGCCATACCAAACATGACCTGACTTCAATGGAACTACGGAAACTAAATATGCGCCAGGTGGCCGTAAACGGGGGCTTCCAGCGAACCCGTTGTGAGTCGAGCGGGCGGGTGATTGAGTTTGATATGACGGGTGGGAGGGAGGGAAGGAGTACTAACAACGAAACGTTGACTTCCGCTGTAGTTCCCGAGTTATACTGCGTTTCGTTAATTTTTTAACCATTTTTTGCCCATAACAACCATAGGCTTCGTCCGATCGGATTGCCGAGATCACCCGTCGCGTTACTCGCCTTATTTGAACTGAGTCATACAATTACTGCCCCTACATCCCAGAATCACATGGTAAGGCAGCTCGAGACGAAACAAGCCATCGTACGCCACACTCTACACTTTCAGCCCAAGGAACAACTCCAGGGGAGCCCCTACAGTCCCTGCAGTGCAATGCCTGGGTTGTCTCGTGCATAAGTGATAGGTCGTGGATGTTGAGCGAATGATCGTGTTCTCGCGCGCTAGTGAAACGGCTATATCGATGACTTTGAGTGTTAGACAGTCATTCTTTATAAGGCAGACCTGTACAAGGAGATGAACCTTCAACAATTTGACAAATCCAAGGTGACCGTTCTACCGAACTCTAAGCAACTCTTCGATGCGTGACAATTTCGCAAGGTTTTAGAGTATTCGATGGTAGAGTTTATCATCCTGAACTCGTGTACTGCGGACGAGTGCTTTCAATGTGAAGATACTACCAGCCGAAGAAGAGCCAGGATACATGTTAACATATATTATAAGGAAACCAGCCGAAGAACACACCCCCATCCAACAGGTCCAAATGATTTCTCACGCAATCATTTCAATTTGAAAAAGGGCTCAGGTAATATACGTTTCGGTTTTGGTTGAAGTTCTACCATGTCTCAGCAGATGGTTGATGGCTGTTACATGTGGTTGCCCTGGATGTTGCCAAGCGTTTGATCCGCCCAGCCTTGGCCGATCGCCTTCAATCGATTTGGCCACGCGGCTGCCTGAAATGGCACGTCGAGAAGTTCAGGGAATGAGTAAGGCACAAAGGGGCTTGTCTCTTCCATCGAAACAGAACCCCAAAGGGTTCACTCTCTCAGGGCATCAGTTGGTCAATTGAATCTGGCGAGAGTACGACGAGAACGAAACACATTCACAACACACTTTATTTACGTGATATATCAAAACTGACCGTAAGATTCAAGCTGCTCCCAGTCGCAGTTGATCTTGAACTTTCTCCCGAAGTTTCATCTGAGTTACAAGACATATTCGCGTAATGGGCGTCTTCGAGCAGCCAACTGCGTCAGTGCCAGGGCATCGGTTGTTTAGTTATAGCCGGGGTTACTGTGTTGCCATGACAATGCCGCCCTAGTTTCACCCCCTAAGAGTCTAATTGCGTGCGTTTACGAAAATTGGATGGACGGAGTTTCAACTAATTCTGGAGCTAAGGCCGTTTCAAAGAGTTGTTTCTTCACAGGGTCAGACACAGTTGTGTTTAATAAGTGAAGCTAATAAGCGTATTTGAGCGCTTGTCAATTCGACATGCTACACACAGGCGCTGTAGCTTCGCCCAACGCATTTCTACGGAATCGATTATGGAACAATAAAATGTTGGCACTATTCACTTAAAAACACCACTTTGATCAAATATCTGGTGCGTTGCAACACACAACTTTCCTTAGCTCTACGTCAATTCACTTTGTACATGGCTGATTCTATTTAATCAATTCATTTATCACTCAGTTAATTTGAACTTGGTCAAACAACGCTTTACGGCAGCAGAAAGCGGTAGCGCTTACAGTTCCGGAATTTATTGTGCTGCTCATTGCAGGACCATTATTGAGTAATTGGCACACAGATAATTATAAAGGCTGTAAACACAAATTTTTTGAAGAAGGATAATAATCACTTTTGCAGAGTTATTGGGTAAACACTTATAGAACTGGTAGTAAGCGAAACGGCAGTAGTTGAAATTCAGGAATTTTTGGAATGAGCCCCATGTATCTTATGAGCGTTTTTAAACACTCACCCTATAGGTATTGGATTGGACTACAATACCAATTTTTTAAAAACATTCTACTAACATTCCAGCAGAGTTTATAAGGAAACAACCGCGGCAAAAACGCTTTTCGTCGAAAATTATGATAATTTATTGTGCTGCTCTCGTTATTTTTCCACAAATGGGAATTTTATAGTAAAATTATCTTATTAAGAGCTACCAATATAAAAAATTTAATCAAAATCGTTAGAGCCGTTTTTGAGAAAAAAAATATTTGGTGTTTTGATCACTATGATAACTATAGTTAAATTTCGGTGGATTTTGTCAAAACCCTTATTTTGGCATCGCATGGAGACCTCCGGGCGAGATATGAAGTTTGAGCTTATTTGGTACGGTGGTTTTTTCTAAAAATCGTTCACAGGCACACACACAGACATACACACATACCCTTTTCCCAAATAGTGTTTTTCGGACTCTGGAGGGTCTGAAACGTAAAGATCTGAAGAAAACTCAGAAATTTTTTTTCAGCCGATTACATAACTTGCCTTTCTACTTCGTAGAGCCAAGGAAAGTAAAAATGTTCGTGTCGTTTTTGAGAAAACCGAGAAAACTATAATCTTTTGGTCAGCAAGTCCCATTTTCAGGTGTAGCTTGGCGGGTATCGCTTTTAAGACACATCCAGTTGATCGAGTCTACGCATTTGCTGTGCGAAATTTGAAAAAGTTGCGACACACGATTATTGACACATTTTTGGTTAACTCCGTTCAACGAGTTGTAAGAGAAACATTAACCCGTTCAATACGGTGCATTGTACCCAAAAAGGCCCAGCGCACGGTGTGTAGAGGGATGTATGTGGCAGTGATAGCGTATGCATCCGGGGTATGGTGGGATAAGTTGAATGCCCACACAATGAGGAGACTGGCGAGTGGGCAAAGGAAAATGTTGATAGGAACGGCGAAGGCCTACCGGAGGGTGTCCTCCGATGCCCTATGCGTCGTGGCCAGGGAGCTGCCCATCGACCTGGAGATGAAGAGGAGATGGGCGGGCTACTGGCTGAGGACGCAAGGACGGGTGACATGGGGAGAAAGGGAAATGGAGGGAAGAGAAAGGAACGCCCTCATCGACAAGTTAGTTATTGATGAGTGGCAGGGGAGATGGGAGAATAGTGAGAAAGGATGATAGACGCACGCTTGGCGCTGCCACACGTAAGAGGAAGGATAGGAGTGGGATGGATGAGGTTTGGGTTCTACACCACACAGCTCGTCGCTGGCCACAGGGACTTCCGAGAGAAGCTCCGTGGATTCGGGTTGGTGATGGGCGGGCTGTGTGAGTGTGGAGAGCTGGACACAGTGGAACACGGTAGAAATTACCAGCAGGATAGGGATACAGCCAGGAATGAGGTATTAGGAATGGAACAGCAGTGGGATATGACAACGGTTAGGGAGCAGGGATGTTTTGTATGGTGGAAATGGTTCGGTGAAAGGGTTTTAAAGGATATAGAAGAGGTTAGGTTGAGGGGGAAATGTGCGCAGGGCCTCAGGCGAAGGTGTTTGTGTTCTGTGTTAGTGTCTTGGTTGGGCAGTGCCAGGGATGATCGAATCCCTGGGCCACTGTTGTGAATGTATTTAAGGGCTGAATGTATATATGAGTGAGTGTGTTGTGAATGTATGTGTTGTGTATGTGTGTTAGTGTCTTGTAGGAATAGGTAGTGTAGCGAAAGATCCAGGGGGGATGAATATCAAGTAGTCCGCCCCTGGGCCTTCGGGAAAATGTGTGAATGTATTTATTGTGTGAGTGTGTATGTAAGTTATTAGTGGTAGGTTAGAATGAGACCAGTGGGTCGCGGTCCAAGGCGGCTGAATATCAAGTAGTCCGCCCTCGGCATGTCGGATTGGGGATTGCAGTTCAGGCCGGGACTAATGACAGCCTGACACCCTTCTCCATTGGAGGTACATGGGCAAATCCAATCCCCGGAACCCCATGGAGGTGAAGTGTAGGTGCCGGTAGAACGCCTCTTGACAATTCTGGCACCGGGGCCTGCCAGCCATTCAGGTCCGTAGGCTGCTCAAGGTGCAGCTGTATAGAATGGGTAACATAGGGACTACAGCCCACAGTGTGGAGCCTTAAGGGCGTGGCGCTGTCGGTCAAGAAGCCACAGGATTGGCGTCGTTGGGACTGTGGTTTCGCTGGGAATCCCCCCCCCCCCCCAGAGAGGTTTTGTGCTGGAAGGAGAGGGGTGTAGGCTGCGAAGCTAGGTACCCTCTCCAACGCCGCCAGCATATGGCTAGAGCACACCTACAATTGACACGATTGTAGCGTCTCGTAAGGCACTGAAGATTACTGCACAATGTTAAAACTATTGAGGGAGCACTGGATGCGTCTCGACTTCTTAGCAAACACAAATAGAGTGAATAGAATGGAATGAAATGAACTCCTTTAAAAATGAAACAAATAACCTATGCTCGGATTGTATTAAATGACAAGGGGACAATGGGGAAAATGAAACCAAGCTCTGATCGCTTGCCTTACTTCACGCAATCTAAAGCGGAATTTAAACACTGGCTTAAAAAAGGGGAATATTCGTACGCAATGTCGGTAGCCGTTATGCTACTTAAATGTGGCTCCTCCGCTAATATAAACAGCGGCGAACTGCACAGGTGGCGGCAACAGTGTTGCCATCATCGGCAGTCCGCTGCAAAACCATTACAACGTTTATTGGATTCCTGGGCATAAGGGGTTAATCTGAAATGCAACGGTGGACAATCTGGCCAGACTCAGTTCGTCAACCGTACCTCCAGGAAGCATCTCTGTCACTAGTCAAGAGGACTGCATCGGACAGTCTGGAAAGCTGCGGGAGTGAGGAACATCAAACACACGAGATAAAACTTCAGAGGACGGAGAGGAAGGACCAAAAGGAGATCATGGGGATCATCATCA
Organism: Pachypeltis micranthus; assembly: GCA_020466155.1. Taxonomy (NCBI): domain Eukaryota; kingdom Metazoa; phylum Arthropoda; class Insecta; order Hemiptera; family Miridae; genus Pachypeltis; species Pachypeltis micranthus. The sequence continues at coordinate 10,265,462 of CM035781.1, read as the reverse complement.
ATGAACGAACATACGTCGACACCTTCTCGATGTATGTGGTGTGGCACAGATGAGGAAAGTCCCTACCGAGCCCTGGCCCAGTGCCAGAGACATGAGGGGGAGCGATTTCTGATCTTCGCTGCAACGTGTGGAAAGGTGTTCATCAAAGGAGACTCATGCAGGAAATACCTCGCATTCTTCAGGACCGGCATGAAACTGTACGAGATTAGGACTGGCTCGATTAGGCCGCAGTTCTCATCCTAATTTTGCGATAGTCAAATAGCTATTTATATCTTTAACGAGATTTATATAGAAAATATCTGGTGAGTAGCAACACACAACTTTCCGGACTCCTTTAAGTTCGAACACTAGTTGCAAATGCGGGCGCTATATCTTCGTTCAACGCATTTTTACAGAAACATTTATGGAGAACAAAATGTAGGGACTAGTTAGCTGAGAGTGCTGCGTAAGTTTGATTGAAATCGTTACAGCCATTTTTGAGAAAACTGGAAAACCAATAAATTAATATTCGAAAAATCTCCTTTTCTTAGTTAACTTGGCTTATATCTCCGTTCAACATATATATACAGAAATAATTATACGGAACGAAATGTGGGTATGGGTGACTAAAAGACACTCTGTAAGATTGATTACATCTGGTAAAGAAGTTACCCTGGAATTTACGGAAATGTTAGAAAAAACGTTATTTTTGACCCATTTTGATTTTTATCTCTGTTCAATGGACAGTCAGACGAACATTTATTGAGAACAATATGTAGGTATTAACTATTCAAATACATCTTGAACGTTTGGTGATAATCGTTGAAGCCGTTTTGCCAAAAAGCGTAAAAAATCTATTTTTGCTTCATAGGCCTATATCTCCGTTCATCGTATTTTCATGGAGATATGTATAGGAAAGAAAAGTTAGGTAATAATTAGTAGAAGATAGTTTGAAAGTTTAATCAAAATCGTTAGGGCCGCTTTCGAGAAAAATGCGAAAAGCCTTAGTTTTTGGTACATTTTCGTCCCTCCTCTCCCCTTCGCACCGGTCGAAATCGTCCATAACCTTATTTTGGTGTCTACAAAAAATAACAAACAAAACAAAAAAAGAACCAGCTCAATCGGATCAGCCGTTCTCCCGCAAATCGAACTACAGACACACTCACAGACCACGCGCCGAAATTAGGTTTTTTAGACTCAGTAGGCCTCAAAACGTGAAGATCTGAAGAAAACCCAAATTTATTTTTGCCCCGATTACTATACTTTTCTTCCCTTCGGGTAGCGGAAAGTAAAAACTACGCTAAACTTTTTCTTAAGTCCTTTAATTTATTGTGCAGCTCTCGTCATTTTCCGCTGAAGCAAATTTTATGGTGCTTAACACATTCAGCGCGACCGTGACCGATAGGTCACGTACCTTCCCATTCATCCTGACTGCCGTGTCCTCAGAGACACGCGCTGGCCAGGCACCACTCGGAGTTTTCCCAAATTAGTTGAGGGGGACTCAAGCCACTCGAGGGTCCGTAGCAGGTAAACGTGACTTCAGTAATGTCTCAGTTGCTTGAGGAATTTTTCCGTTTCTACGTAGCCCTCTCCAGACCAGTTGGACAGACGCATTTCTGACACCCTCAATTTTTTACCTTGAGGGACGATTGTTGTCGTTAAGTTTATTTATTTTATTGTTAATATCTCCGTGAAGTTTAAAATTATTTATGGTATTGATATCTTCACTTCTATTCTGAAATTCTCGAAAAAACCTTATTTTTTGGGGGAAAAACCTTGTTCGACGCAAAGCGTCTTGGTCGTACTTTCTAGATGTTTTCATTTTTTCCCTTTAATATAAAAATAATCATAATGATGGGTGACAGAGTTTCTGTTTGATTTTTTAACGATATCCCAGAGCAACATTTTGAATAAAAAAATATCTGGTGCGTAGCAATACACAACTTTCCGCCACCCCCGTAATTTCAAACACCACCTACATAGGCGGGCGCCATATCTTCGTTCAACGCATTTTTACAGGAACATTTATGGGGAACGAAATGTTGGTATGGGTGACTAAAAGACACTCCAGTAGGATTTATCACATCTGGTGAAGAAGTTACCCTGGAATTTACGGAAATGTTCGAAAAAACGTTATTTTCGACACATTTTGATTTTTAACTCTGTTCAATGGATAAATTATTATTCGACAAATCTAACATTAATTGAGAACAATATGTAGGTATTAACTATTTGAAAACAGTTTGTTGAAATCCGCTGAAGCCGTTTTGCCAAAAAGCGTAAAAACCCTATTTTTGCTTCGTGGGCCTATATCTCCCTTCACCGTATGTTCATGGAGATATGTGTGGAGAAGTAAAGTTAGGTATTGATTAGTAAAAGATAATTCGAAAGTTGAATAAAAATTGTTAGAGCCGTTTTCGAGAAAAATGCGAAAAACCCTAGTTTTTGGTACATTTCCTCCCCCCACCCCCTTTCCCATCGGCCGAAATCGTCCATAACCTTAATTTGGTGTCTACAGAAAATAACGAACAAAACAAAAATAGAACCAGCTCAATCGGATCAGCCGTTCTCCCACAAATCGAACTACAGACACACACACACACGGACCACGCCCCGAAATTAGGTTTTTTGGACTCAGTAGGCCTCAAAACATAAAGATCTGAAGAAACCCCAATTTTTTTTGTTTTTTATCCGATTACTATACTTTCCTTCCCTTCGGGTAGCGGAAAGTAATAGGCATTTGTGTGAAGCGTGGGAGGTTGTTGCGGGTTAGCATAACTGAGCCATTACCCCAGACTGACGTGACCTATTGGTCACATTTCAAAAAAAACGACTAGAATTTCTGGTTTTCCATCTAATATGTTTCAAAATACTTCCCCAATGAAGATTGAGGTAATTAATGATTTCGTTCAAGTAATTAGATACGCCGTCAGGGGTGACAGACCCAAGAATCTGGCCAGCGTTGAATGTGTTAAACGTTATTTGGAGCTTTCGATAAAACATCTAAAAAACATTAATGCAGTTAGTTTTGAAACGATTTCGCTGATGCCCCAAAACTTTCCTACCTACTACGTAGGTCTGAGGAAGAGGAAAGGGGAGGGAGGTCTATTTTGATTCATCGCCGCGCATTGTATTCTTCACAATCCCCTAGCTGAATAGCCAGTTAATTATGCACCTTTTCTATGACTAAAAAAATACGTGGAATTTTTTCTCCGCTACTTCGAAATACGTCTGTCCAATTAAATCGTTGTCGAATTGTGTGCAGTTAGTTCAACCTTCATTCCGTCTCTTCTCACTCGAACAAGGTGTGATTAGTTTCTTGTTTACGTTGGACCATTTGAATAACCGAAACGAACGACTAAGAAACGTATTATTCTCCCGATTATTGTGTCTATACCCTCGAACAAATACGTAAAACGGTCCTTTATTTTTCGGTCGAAATCGGTTTTTGAAATAGGGCTCATTAATTAGGTATTAAACGCCGGTGTATTATAAAACAAAGAATATTGAGGTTTGCTTCCGGTCGGCGGGGGGGATCCTATCCACAGTATAACGCAAATGTTGTGGCTACGTCAGTGATCTAATTAGCTGGATTATAAAATTGAAAAGCACGAAGAGTATGTCAATAAGACATGCGTTGATGTTCGGCCCTCTAGATTATGATTATCTGACAATAAAAAATAACACGTTTAAAACATTAAAAAATATCTGGTGCGTTGCAACACACAACTTTCCTTAGCTCTACGTCAATTCACTTTGTAAATGGCTAATTCTATTCAATCAATTCATTTATCACTCAGTTCATTTGAACTTGGTCAAACAAGACTTCACGGCAGCAGGGAGCGGTAGCGCTTACAGTTCCGGAATTTATTGTGCTGCTCGTACTCATTTCAGGACCATTATTGAGCAATTGGTACACAGTTAATTAATGAGGCTGTAAACACGATTTAAAAAAAAAGGATAGTAATCGCTTTTGCACAGTTATTGGAAAATAACTGTTAGAACTGGTAGTAAGCGAAACGGCAGTAGTTGAAATTCAGGAATTTCTGGAGTGAGTCCCATGTATCTCATGAGCGTTTCTAAACACTCACCCTTTAGGTATTGGATTGGACTATAATACCAATTTTTGTTAACATTCTACAAGAATTCCAGCGGAGTTTATAAGGAAAAAACTGCGCGAAAAACGGTTTTGGTCGAAAATTTTGATAATTTATTGTGCTGCTCTCGTCATTTTCCCACGAATGAGAATTTTATAGTATCATTGACTTATTGAGAGCTATCTATATAAAAAATTTAATTAAAATCGTTAGAGCCGTTTTTGAGAAAAAAAATTTGGTGTTTTGATCACTATGATGACTATAGTTAACTTTCGGTGGATTTTGTTCAAACCATTATTTTGGCGTCCCATGGTAACCTTCAGGCTAGACATGAAGTTTCAGCGGATTTGGTACGGTGATTTTCTCTAAAAACTGCGCTAAAATCGATTTCGTCGAAAATTTTGGTAATTTATTGTGCTGCTCTCGTCATTTTCCCAGGAATGGGAATTTTATAGTATAATTGCCTTATTGAGAGCTATCAATATAAAAAATTTAATCAAAATCGTTAGAGCTGGTTTTGAGAAGAAAAAAATTTGGTGTTTTGATCACTATGATAACTATAGTTAACTTTCGGTGGATTTTGTTCAAACCCTTATTTTGGCGTCCCATGGTGACCTACGGGCGAGATATGAAGTTTGAGCTGATTTGGTACGATGGTTTTCTCTAAAAATCGTTCACAGGCACACACACAGACCATTTTCCCAAATAGTGTTTTTTCGGACTCAGGAGGGTCTGAGACGTAAAGATCTGAAGAGAACTCAAAATTTTTTTTTCAGCCGATTACATAACTTCCTCTGCTAGAGTTGCCGAAACATCAAAAAGATTTAGACAAAGACTACGGTGATGTTTCTTTATTTCCTTGCAGTGAGCACAGGCCTACCCTTATGAGTTCTCCAAGGCAATTGTAACACCTTCCCGTAGGCATTTCTTCCCTAGCCTGTTGAGTGATCACTTTAGGGCATTCATCACTCCAATGATTCTCCTCACAGTGAATACACTACAAGGAAAGTCTTTTTTCTTTCGCATTGTAGTGGGCGCATCGCCCATTTTACCTTCGCGCTGGAACTTTCACAGCGTCAGCGAACCCAGGACCCGAGAACTCGTCTCATTATTTTCTCTCTTAATTTTTAAATTTTTCTCTCTGGGCCTCTTCTTTTTCTTGGAAAGAAGAAATTCGGTCCCTGTTCGGGCGCCATTGTTACGAAAGGAAGGGAGTTTGGAGATGCTTTTGAAGAGCTGCTGACTAAGGTAAAAATTACGGCAATCGCGCCGGAGATTCGATCCACAATCCTCAACTTACGTCGAGAATTATGAATCGTCTGTTTTGACCACTAGACCACGATCAACCGGTTGCCTTTAATGGGAGTCAGTCAGCACAATTCTATCGAGAAGGGCTTCAGTACTCAAGACCTCATCAATGGCAAGAGTTTTCTCAATTTCGAATAAAACGCTAGAAGGGAATTTTGATCTAATAATGGTTGAAAATAGGCGTTGGTTGATATTTTCTCCGAAATTTTGTAAACATTTCAAAGTCTTTTCAATTGAATATAAAGTATTTCTCATACCAGCGGTGCAATTCTTGGCTGTTGGAAGACTGGTAAGTTCTTTGTAATGATGATCAATCAACACTTCAACATTTCCAAAACGTTCTTCGTTTTTCTACTGCCGTAAGGTAATTGTCATACCAGCAATACGATTTTTTGCGTTGCCCGTCAAATACAAAATAATTAAATTTATCAGTGTTTGAGATGATTCGTTTTGTGTTCGCAACAAACATTTGCCAAAATTCTTGGAAGTTAAAAATATCTCCGTCAAACTTGTCAATAGTCAAATTTGGTAATTTAGAAGAAAATGAACGAGTTTCTACAAATTCATTGCTCTCTTCTCCTCGCCGTCTTTTTCATTCTTGATGTATGTGCGGATTTTAACCATATATTTCGCGCTTGATTTTCAACAATTCTTATTTCTAATCCATCAATTACATCCCTTTTCTTACTGTTTTCTACGCTTTGTCGGAGTTGTTGTAAGGCTCCTATTCCTAACGTAAAATAAAGAACACCTTTTCCTCTCCGATCTCAAAACGCTACTCTTTTATTTTCTTGCGGCGCTGCTCATTGCCTCAAAACAAATGATATTAAATATAATAACTGGCTGAGCGTGAAATATTTTTCGCCTAGTTGGCGACAGTGCCAGGGGTGGTCGAATATCAAGTCGCCCACCCCTGGACCGCAGGAGTGAATGTATTTAAGGGTGCGTGTCTAGTAAGTTAAGTGAATGTGTATATATATATGTGTTAGGATTATTTAGGATAGGGATAGGTAGTGTAGAGAAGGTTCCAGGGGGGATGAAAATCGAGTAGTCCGCCCTCGGCACGTCGAATAGGGGACCGGAGTTCAGGCCAGGATTATAGACGGCCTGACAGCCTTCTCCATGGGAAGCCAAATAGAATGGGTACCATGGGGGCTTCTGCCCATGGCCGGCAGCGTGGAGGCCTTTGGGGCGTGACGCTGCCAGCCGTGAAGCCATGGGTTTGGCTTCGTGGGGGCAGTGGTTTCGCTGGAAATTCCCCTAGAGAGCTGTATGGTACTGGTAGGAGAGGGTTTAAGGCCACCAAGCTGGGAACCCTTTCCAAGTCATATGCCCAGCTCTCATAGAAATGTCAACCTGAACTGTAGCACTTCCAGAATAAAAGGAAGAGGGCTGTGATCCATGGGAGGAAGCAAGACGAATAGAACAGCCCAGAGGAGCGTAGGGTTGGACCAGGCAACTTATCCTGCCTTATAAGATGAACAGCTTATAATAACGAGGTGGATTCCTATCTTTCCCAGTCTCTCGCGAGACATGAGGTATTTAGGGAGAACTTGCAACAAATCGGTAAGGCTGAAAGCCCTAAATGCCTGCAGGGCAATAGTGGATGACGATTTCCGTACTATGTTCTGCTGGTTGGTCACGGTAGAGGACCTGAGAGTTCTGACAAGCTTCCTCACCGGGCACTGCCCACTAAGCTATCACCTCAACAAGATGGGCATCTCAGAGGCGGTGGAATGCACTCTTTGCGGCGAGAAGGACGAGACGGGAGAGCACATCTTATGTGAATGCCCCGCCCTGGCAGCTAAACGTTTCGAATTTTTCGATCAGGGGACCATTGAACCCCAAATCATAGCGAATGCTGCGGTGAAGGACATACTCGGATTCCTGAAGGGGACGGGTATGTACGACGCCTTTTACTAAGAAAGGGTCAGTGTCACAATAGGCCCATATGTGGCCGCAGTGACAAAGGGACCTGTGCCGCTCGCCCTCGGAGAAAAAAAAAATGGTAGAGGACGCTGTCGATCGCCTCCCGCCTGTGGCATTAGCCCTTACTGGGTTGTGTGCATTGCTCGATTTGCTCGGGCAGCGCTGAGTCCAATGAGAATGGAGCTTGCTGATCCACTGCCTGTATCTCGCACGGATGAAAGGCTGCTCCTGTACCTGCCAATCTTCTGGGTAGTATAGGTAGATGTATGGGAATCGCAGCACGCTGCAAGATTCTAGTGAGAATGAGGAGGACGAGAAATAAGAGCTGCCATCGAAGAGGGGGGTGAGTGCCAACGTGATGCAATATCACACAGAGATGTGCAGGCTCGATATTAAGGTGATAATCGAAGGTACAGCGCCTGTTCATCTAGCGTCCCATCGCAATTCGCTGGTGTTTAGGATACGCACAGTTCTGGGGATCAGAGGGTTCGAAACAAGTTATGCACTTTTAGGGTACCTGTTTAAGTGACCTGAAGGCTCGTTTGTCTGGTTTAGAGGGAGCCCAAAAATGAGAATTGTACACGTAAAGCTTTTATAGCATCACATTATTCAATTTTTCTGAATAAAAGCATTTTGATTTTTGCGTCAATTCAAATGGATCCCGAAGTTCATCAATTGTTGCACTGAATGAATGAGTTAGCGAGGCCGAATAATGGAGAATAAGACGTACAAGGGTAATTGATGAATAAATAAAAAGACAACTTGTTGAAAGATTATTGTAATGGGAACGTCATAATGTGATACGGTTAAGCTTGGTTGCCTTGGTTTCCTTTGGCAAAACTGTACAGTTGAACGGCAGCCTTGAAGGGGTCTTTGACTCTAAGGCTGAACATGGAGTTCTTAACTGCTTGATTTTGCCCACCAATGGTGAATCTTCCGTCTCTGATTTCGAAACATTTGAATCGCATATCGGCTCCTACTGACTGGCCGATGGTGAGGTGGAGTTGGAAGCAGGCTGAGATAGCTCCGTCGTCAGTTTGGCTGATGTCTTCATTCAGGCAGTAGTCGGAGAATTCGAGTGGTGCTGGTAGAGTTCCACAGTATTGGTTGTTTCTTGTCACTGCAAAAAAACAAAATCCAATTCGTAAGTGGGTGGACGTTGCAAGCTAATCAGCTACCAATTGAAGACCTAATCAGCATCTTGTTAATCCCTGCCTGAACTCCCCCCCTCCATCACCAATTCTTATTTTCCTGGAGGCTTTTGTAACCCCAAATCACTCATGTCCAGGCCATTTTTACAAGCATTTACTAATATTGAAACAATTTGTATGCCAGCCCTTTGTGCATTTTGGACGCACAGGTTCATTTACGTCTAAATTGTGTCGCCGTGCCCGAATATCTGGTGCTTAGCAACATTCACCTATCCACAACCGCCGTAAATTCGACAATTCTCTATATATGCTTCGCCTGTGCCTAGCATCTCTCACTTTTGGTACATTTCGATACACTGTGATGGTGGGAGTTCGATCCGTTCTTCCCATCAATAGACATTGTTCATAATCTCATTATGGCGCCTTCATAACCGGTCCAGCCACACACGTCTATTTCCTTATCAAAATGGCTGTTCCTGAACCCTCTTGAGAGAGTTATCAGTCGCATGTCACGGGGGTTTCAGTTTCGTTATCATGCAAGAGCTTGGAGATCCAGCAAACAAAGACCTGTGGAGGTACGACCTGAAGGCTCATTGGTAACGAGTCTAGTCATGCCACAGGGTTTTGCCGTAGTCAGTGTTCACAGGCGCTGTTTGGCATGACGGGCAATTGTGTGGTGGTGAATACCTATGGAGATTCACACATTTAGGGTCGAGGGGAGTCGGCTTACATTTGCCCACGCCTGAGCAAAGATGGATAGGCGCTGGACGGAGGGTTTGAGGGCCAAAAGTGACGTTGCGGCCCCTCTTTGTGGTAGGCGTCCACGTCTGCGCACGTCCTTCTGTAGGAGACAGTCGTAAAGGACGTGAGGGGCATCCTTCAGAGCGCCTGAGCTCCACGGGCAGTCCCCAAATGTACGGCTTCTAGTGATCTGTAGCCATGGCCAGGGAGCAGTCGTGCAACCAGGAATGTGGGGTGCACCATCCCACCCACAGGCAATCACGCACTGATGGTCAAATGCTGTGCAGGTTTCAGGCTGTCTCAGGTCTATTTTCTTACTAAATGACAGTTCCTAAACCCTCGACGAGGATTATATCAGTCATGGAAGTTGAGGTTTCGCTAATATGCAAGAGGCTCCTGCAGCATCCACCAAACTCGGACCTGCGGAGGTACGGCAGATATATCGTCATTTGCCAGTGTCCCATTAGAGAGTTGTTTCCCATGTGTCACGGGGCAGAGGTGACCACCCGAGGAATCCCGCACCATCTGGGAGTTCTTAATCTGGGTTCCCACCTGATGGTTACTTCCTTCTAGAAGGATAGGAAGGTAATCTCCTGTGCAAGGTAAGCGCAGTAAGGCGAAAGAGTACATCATGACGCCCAGCCACAGTTAAACATTCTGCAGGGTGAGGTTGTCATTCTGGCTGTGCCCTTTAGTATCGCTCTTACAAACAATAAGGCAGTGGCATTCTGGACCCCCAACTGCAGGGTGAGCACAGTGAGGCGACACAGTACACCCAGCCACAGTTAAACCTCCTGCAGGGTGAGGTTGTCATTATGGCTGTGCCCTTCAGTCTCCCTCTTACAGACACCCAGGGAATAAAGCAGCAGCATTCTGGACCCCCGACTGCTGGGTGATGTCGGGCTGTCACCCTCGCATCCCTACCAAGCTCTGACCAGGTTACGAAAACTGAATGAATGGTCGTTTGAGCGGTGAAAGCAGTGGAGTGTACGTAGGATGAGGAAATTTTTGGGAAATATTTGCATTGTCTTTGACATTCACAACTGTGCCATTTTGTGGAAGTCATTGCGTGGACACAATCAACTAAGACATCATATCGTATTTGCTTCAACAGCATCATGCCCAAACCAATAGGAAAACATGACGAACTTTTGGTCGGACGAGAAGCGCACCAATTGTTGACCGTACCGCTGTCAAAATTGATTGAGACGATGGAATGGCGCAATATGTTGGATTTTAAACCTGTACCAATGGAATCCGTGGGCGAGAACGCTAAATATGCCAATCTTTGCCGACGAATCGACGATCATAAAAATGTCATGGAGCAATGCGCTCTCCAGTTGCTTTCATCATCTTCCCGTTCTCTTTATAAGCGCTATGTATTTGTCACAGAAATCCCAATGTTTGCAACTTTGATAAGTTTCGTTTGGGAGCGTGGAATAATGAAAGAGCTTGTCTTCTCATACGCAAATTCCTTCGTTCAGTCTCTCAATATTGACACCTTCCGAATTTGCATCTTTCCCTTACTATAGTCAGTCAAGGTCTGGTAATGACGATAGACATCCTAATTGATGTCTCACAACTAATAATGGCAAACGATATGAATCAATGGAAGCTGTTGAACGGCATAAATTAATTAAAATTAGGTAGATCTTTTCGGCGTCTGGCTCGTCATACACGGACTCAATTGTTGTCAAGACAGACGAAACTAATGTAGAAATATGGGACGTCCATCTTCAATACGTAGCGAAGAGATTTAAAATTCCCAGCGTGGTTCCCAACAGCTGCTGCTAGTTGTGGAGAGACATTAATTCTTGCCCCCTGCGATACAGCTACTTAAGATTTACTGCGAGAGGGTTGATATGATGTCGATTATTGATGATAAAAGCGTTGGTGCGTTCAACGAACAGTTCAATGGGAGTGTGTCAATAATCTACGAAGTGAGTACGATATCGTCTGAACAGTAATTGGAACAAGGGAGTTTTATTCGGAATTACATACAGAGAAGTTTTAACACCCCAATGGGAGCGAACAGGGCGACGCCTCAATGAGACAACCGCTTGGTTACGACTGCTAGCACCGTAGTTTCGAGTGAATCGGCCCATTACAGGTGCATAGTCAGCACAAATGCCCCGGACGAACCTTCGCTAAACGATGAGCTCCATTCGTCCCTGTACATAACTCCGCCCTCGATGAAGTGCCAACCCTCAGGTTCTCACGAACACTGCAGTATCCAATAAAGATAAAAGCAAAGAGCTCGGTTTGTCCCAGTACATCATCGTAAATAGTTTCATTTCTGAAGTGGGCGGTACCGATTTGGAGTATGGAGTTTTGCTATTGTTCCATTCGGGAAAATTTCGATTTGTAACACGTTCCCCAGATGGCAAGGGAATAAGGTTAAGTCGAGGTGGAACGGATAAGGGTTAGGTAGGTCTCAACTTTGTTTCGTGTTAGCTAGTTGGTGGGTTCTACTCCTTGAGTTGTGAATTAGCACCGTTATATGGCCGTTAAACCATGATTATATATATCCCTGGTCTAGTACAATGTTGAGAGATGGAATCTCTACCCTGAGATACGGGGGGCTAGTTAGGACTGTTTATAGGTATACAAGGTCTGATAAAAATCCAGTTCAGAAGTTCCAGGACTTTCTCAAACACGCTGTATTAAATTATCTTTAAAATTATTAAACATTATCCCCTTGGCTACTTTAACACTTTGCAAAAATTCGTGAATGAGGAGCCCAGTGTGACAGCCTTCCGATCCGCTGTCATCAGTCGTGGAACGAACTTGCCTGCAACCCTTCTCATTTTCAATTGTTTGGTCAAAATCTCCTCACACGACACAAATGAGATGTTGCACTCCTCCGTCATCTCTCGAATCGTCAAACGACGATTGGAACGCACAATGGTATTGTGACTTTGGCCACTTGTGAGTCTTCAGTGGAGGTTGAAGGTCTTCCTGAACGAGGGACATCGTCAGTTGATATTCTGCATTCCCTGAACTTCTGAAACCACTCATGACACCGCGAACGACTCGCCACATCACCTCCATTCATTTTTTTCCAATTTTACGCAAAAGCGCTGCTCTTCCTTCGCGTTCATCGCAACAAACTCGAAAAACGCAGAACACAACAAAAGAGGTTCATAACAACAGCTACAAAATCGGACTGGGGAAGGTTAGAGAAATAAAACAAAAAGGAGGTTATTTGGGAAGGTTACGCTAAAACTTGAGCGTCAAAGCAACCTTCTCCGTTAACGTGAAGGCGCGCAATTCAAAAAGTCTTTTTGATCAGACCTTCTATGTATTTGCTTAGTTTGGATTGATTTTCGAGCATTAGTTGATAATGAGCAAAGGCTGTTTCAGAGTCAGTGTAGCTCACATCATAAACAAAGTCATCAGTAGCGACACAGCGCTGAAATATTTGGTAACCTTGGAAGGAGGGTGGACACAAGAGTGTGTAGATAAAGGGAACTCCCGCAATTTATTGACCTTAGCGTGAATGATTCACTTCTGGTACTGCCTAATCATAAGGAACAAATTTGAGCGAAGGCGTGGAGCTAGTTTGGACCAAAAGCCATCGCGCCATAGCCGATCCAAGGTTTGCACTGTGTCAATGTATGTCAGCTTAATAGGCCGCTTTAAGACAGAAAGTGCATCGTTGGAGTTATAGTGGACAAGACAGGGAATCTCTAAAACCGAACCACTGATTAGGAATTAAATGTAAAAATGGGCGCGGTGGCCAAGCGCATTGGGGCACAAGCCTTCCGAGCCAGGCAGGGATAGAACCAGTGGACTCTGGTTCGATCCCTGACCAGGCACCCCCCTCCACCATACCCAGGGCGGTGAGGCAATGCGTACCAGTGGCGGCTGGGACACTAAGCGGGCCCCCTAACGGGCTCGCTGTGGAGTTAGGACATGGGCCCATTGTGTGCCACGGCGAAATGCCATTGGTCCTGCAGCTCTCGCGGAGTCGTATAGCCTGCAGCTGCCTCCCTGGTATGGGTGAGTGAGTGACTCACCCAAACGAAGATGAGGAAGATGTTCCACAATTATGGGGAAAAGAGAGAGCAGGCTGATTGGCAATTTTACCCTCAGGTTCGCCTTTTCCTGACGCACATTTAACTGGCGTGTTTCCATTTTTGGATAAATACTCAATTTTAATAAAGCGGAAGGGCATTTGTTGGCTAGCCGAGCAATAAGCTTCCTTGGTGCACGTAGGAGAAGAGGTTATACAATCCAGTAAGCCTGTCTGAGTGCCTCCCTGGTCGATCTCAGGACCCTGCGAACGTCTTGAGGTGAAAATACAATGGCCCAGGACAGAGACAGCTTGGAATTGCTTTTGTTCCTGGGTGAGTATTGGAGCGTTCTACCACTACGTCTGCAAAATCTGATGCCTTTTCGGAGGGCAGTGGAAACCGTCGACTATTAAATTAAATCTCATGCTCTTCGTAAGGGTTTTTTGGTATTTTTTGTGTGTAAAGAGATCTGTCTCAGGTGCCTGTCTCGTGTCGATGCTTGCAGCCCCAAGTCTATTTACCAGAAGTTCGTCACATTTGGCACTGCTCAGTGCTTTTTCAAGGACGTGCTCCTGGTCCCGGATCCATCTGGTGATAGACCAGCAGGCCTTGTTTCGTACAATTACTTCCACTATTTTAACATTTTTCCGCTCCCTGTTTTCAATTTCGTAATTTAAAGCGACTTGGAAAAAATATACTTACGCGGGATTTCTTGAGTGCCGACGGTTTCATCGCCGAAGGAAATCTTGACGCGGATTTTTTTGTCGGACTTGACATGTTCGACGTTCAAGCAACCTGCCGACGAATCAAAACGTGAATTAACGCTGTATGTACGGGTGTAAGTGAGAAGTAAGAAACGTAACTGGGAAACTTACTCGAGTAATTGATCCAACTGAATTTGAAACAACAGTTACAAGAAGATCCTTGGCATTCGCATTTGTTCTTGAACAAGTTCATGATCCAACCGAATGGGTTCCAGATTCTCGTGCGACCTGTTGACATTGGCGTCATTGAATATTTTCTCGGTTATAATAATTAGGTTAGTGAAACGAACGTTACTCACTTCTAGCGCCATCGTCCCATTGGATGGGAGCGTTCGAAAATGGGGCCGTCTGCAGTCGTTTTTCGAGAGCCGCTCGTTCCTGGCTGCTCATTTTGGCGCCAGAGCACACGGCAACGGCGAGGAGGAAGATTGTCAAGACCTTCATGTTCATTCAAACTGAAACACAATGCGGAACTTACATCGATGTAATACTCAAGAGACAAATGTACACTTATCATTCGCATCACGTCGCGGCAATTGCCTACAGGTTTCGATGCTGAATGGATGGTTCTCGGAGGTGCGAGGCTAGGTCAAACTGTTCAAGAGAATAATAAACCCTTGTGTAATGTTAAAGCAATCGGGTTAGATCCGCCAGTAGGAAAATTACTTAAGTTAACCGTCTCCTCTGTCAGTACTCACTTAACGGCCAGACGATGATGTCTTTACATCGAAAGCGCTCGCCCACAGTATGTCACCAGCCCGAGGAGACGGACTCACCTAACAGGTACGTTAAATTCAGCCTTGTGTAATAATTTACAGCGTTTTTCGACTAATGAAGTCTGTGTAGGCGGACACAGTGACTTCCAACGTTTGTCGGAACGCTCGAGCCACACGCTGCGCTATTTTCTCCTAGCGCACTTCTACTTTCATACGGTTGCCCAGATTTCCGACTTGAAACGAGTACTGCAACTTTGGTTAGGTAATTTTATAAGATTTCTGCTCGTGCAACACGCACGATTTGTCGTTAGAATTCCACCATTGGCATGGATCTCGCGTATATTCTTGTTCCTGTATTAATCAACACACTATGCAGTCAGACAGGTAGACTCAATGCCCGCGAGGTTCAACTTCGTGATACCCTTTCGGATACTCATTCATGAGCGATCCAGGTGGGAAGAGGGAGGGGGAAGCTGGGGCCTGGTATACTACACTGATGGCTCGGTGTAGGGTGGCCTTGCAGGGGCAAGCATCTTTGGGACGAGAATCAGAGCGGCGATCCCATTGGGGTCGCTGGCTACGGTGTTCCCGGCAGAGGTGGCTGTGGTAACGGTCTGTGTGCAGCGGCTGCTGCAGAGGGGACTGAAGCGGCAGAGAATCTACATAATCCTCAGAGCATGGCCCTCCTGCACCACCCCCAGGCCCCACAGCTCTGGTCTCACTTGGTGTGAGTTCACCTTGGTGCACAAAGCGGAGGATATCCGCTAGTTCTGCATTCGCCACCTCTTCTGGCTGAAGAAAGGGGCCTCCCGAACACACAATGGTGTGATGCCGCGAATTCATCGCATAGGCACAGCACATGCTCTGCCGTCTCTAGCCCTACCTCGCAGAAACTGCATATCTGTACCTCGGACTTGCCAATATTTGCAAGGTGGTACCTCGGCGATCAGTCACCTGTGAACAGGGCACATATGATCCTCATATCCGTCCTCCCCAGTGCAAGCACCTCCTTGGACCTCCCTCTGGCGAGCCGGATGAAGAGTTTTGACTGTCTAAGGCTGAGCAGCCCCTGCCAATGTGCCTCTCTCGGTAGGTGGCATCTGGTAGTCCCAACTAAGGGCTCAGGGCCAATAAGGATCTGCGCTGATCCCTTCATAGCCAACCTATCAGCCCGTTCGTTTCCCTCTATGTCCTGACACCCAACACAGTGTTATACTGTTGTCCTCGGCCATGGCCTTCAGTCCAGTCAGACACACCCACACCTGCTGCAATGTAAGACAGTAAAGCGGGTACTTGAGCGTATACCAGTATACCAGTGAAGCAGTATACTCTACAAATAACGTGTGTACTGGTTGGCGGCAGGCTGCAGATGGTGGCAACACCGTTGCTGCCACCCGTGCAGTTCGCCGCTTTTATAAAAGAGGAGGAGCCACATTTTCGCCAGTACAGCTATCGGCATCGCCCACAAATTGGTAGCAGAGCATGGTTACGGTCCACAGACCTCTGGGTTATGGGCCCAGCACGCTTCCACTGCGCCACTCCGCTACTCTGCGCCGTGTGGGAAAATGCAGAAGATACGCGTGGCAAGCGAGACGTATTTTCGAGAGGGGTGAATCGGGAAGGCTCTGCTGCCAATTTGTGAGCGATGCCGATAGCTGTTCTGGCGAAAATGTGGCTCCTCCGCTTTTATAAACAGCGGCGAACTGCACACAGTGTTGCCACCATCGGCAGCCCACCGCCAACCATTACACACATTACCCGTGGAGTATACCACTTTGTGCAACAAGTGCTACCTAAATCAAAATGTTAATGAAATTACGATAAAGTTGAATCAAATCTATCAAAAATATCTATCAAAACGAATATTTGAGTCGAGATTCGTTGAGACAAGATGTGGCTAGGCAACAATTCTCATCGAAAAACCGCCCCGATGATTTTAATCTGGTCGTTTGGGCTGTAATTTCCCTTTAGACACGGAATTTGCGAGAAAATGGCAAGGGTAGCGAGGTATTCTGAAGCAGGAATACCAAATATTTAAGTTGGAAGAAGTGCCCTTTTTTCCGCCGTTCGCTCGTTTGAAAGCAAAAATGTTTAGTTTGAACTGTACGACGCAGCACGCATTAAACGTCACCCGTGTGACGTTTTGCACACATTTTGGTTAATTCTGACTTGCAAGTTGACGTCACTTAAAATTCGCGTTGTTGGAATTCAAGAAACAAATATTTATGAAATATTGCATCCAGGTTCAGCGTTCGGGGGGTTTCGTGGATTCCTTACCTTTCTGATCGAATGAGGAAGTACAGGCTGAATTGGACTTACCTTCCAAGGGGGAACTGTAAGGAAAGAATGGCCGCATTGTTGGGCCTGTATATCATATACGCTCATGTTGTTGAATATTCAATTCAAATTATTTGCTGCCGCTCGCTGTAAGTACCTACGGAATATGCAAAGTTGATTCGTTAATTAGACTGCTATTCACGCGGCTTTTCCATGCAGCGAACGAATTATTAACTAGCTATTCACTTCTATTTGAATATTTGAAAGAGGGTATCGTGTGTATTGGAACCATTGAAAGCTAATTATGCAACGTCATTTCATTAGAGCCCGTGACGTAAGGTGATTAAGGAAAGCTGGCTGAGTTCACCAGAAGGCGCAGCCTTGCGCTGCGGGAACTCAGGCTGGGTGGCAAGGTGGTGAAGATCCAGCATGAGATCAAGTACTTGAGAGTTTTTCTTGATGGAAAGCTCTCTTGGGCCACACACGTGAAAAAAGCCTTACAGCGGGCGTCGGCAGCTCAAAGAATGGTGGGGAAGACATTGGGGCTGAGGCCTGGGATGATCCGGTGGCTGTACACTGCGGTTGTTAGGCCTGTAGTCACCTACGGAGCCCTGGTCTGGTGGACTAGGGTGGAAAACAAAACAGTGCAGTTGCAGCTAAACAAACTGCAGCGTAGGGCGTGTCTGGCCATTACAGGCTGTATGACAACATGCCCTACGGCTGCACTGGAGGTCTTGCTAGATTTAGCTCCACTCCACATACATGTTAAAAGGATGGCGTTGCTCCAGGCTGTGCGTATGTTGGAGTTGGGTCTGATCATGCGGAGGAGGAGGAGTTCCTGCCACTTGATCGTGACTGCCTTGAAAGATTAGTCATCCCCAGGGACGTAGAGAAGACTTGTTTTGGGGAGTAACCATACTTCTCAAAATTCTGTTTCTGTGTAAGCGGTAGTTAACGGTTTCTAATGACTATAAATCACGGGCAAGGCCAATTGAAATTTCATACAGTGATGTAATAATTAGCATTGTGTTGTGAAAGGAAAACTTGAATTAAATGAACGAAAGGAAATTTTTGGAAATGAACGCACGTGAATACAACTACTACGGGATATGAATAATGTTATAATGATTAAATGAACTTCTCTCATGTGCTACATCACAAGTAAATAAATTTTTTTTAAAACTGAACTAAATGAATGAGTCCTAACTGAGCTCATCGCAATTGGATAAAAATTAAAATTAAAACTTCTCTGAATGGATTGGAAAAGATTTCTTCGGGACGTGACCTCAACTAATTCACGGTACGTTATTCGTAAATCTTCATAAAACGGGACGCATGTTTCGGATTGTGGATAAGTCCGAGTTGAGGATAAGTAGTAGGCGAACTGTGCAAGAACGAACCAACTGCTCGAAGTGGCGTTCGATCGGAATCCTCAGATAACGCCAATAGCGAAACATTTGTCGCCCGACTGAACCGAAACCGCGATATCATGTCGTTATTTATTTTGTTACTCTATAACTAATAAGTACAAAACTTTCGCTATCAGGAGTTGTTCGAGAAAACTTAAAGTATAATTTTTAAATTCATATTGCGGCGGTTGGTAAATATAAATGCTAACATAATAAAAATAACTAATAAAAACGGTCATCATGTGGTCATCTAGAGAGGAAGAGATTTGGAGTTCAGTATCGGCGGAGAATAAGATGACGAATCGCATGAGTTAAAGATAGCGCTGTGTTGTTACACTGGTTGAGACACGATAGAGTTCAGAATAGAGTATGAAAGTGACAGAGCTCACATCTGGTGGTCTCTGGGTACATGAACTGACCTAAGCTAGGAGCGGTAGCTGTGAGACTGCCATAGGAGGAAAGTAAGGGGGTGAAGAAAACCCCATTTGAGAAATATTTTGTCTCCTCGGGCCACACTGTCAGCAGGGCATGAAATATCCGAGACCCGAGTTGTTTGACAGAAGAATTGGGTCTCAAAAGAATTGGGAAGGACCAGATACTCAGAACTGATGCAACAGACTTCCTTGCGCAAATTCTGAAGAATAAATATATTTTGATTTTCATAAATCGATGTTTTAATTTAAACTGATATAAGTTATCTTCAGCTCCTATATAATTTCATAGTGTAATCAGTAGTGATTATTGAGTATTTCCCCCAGTTCAATTCGTCCTATAGTAAGGTGAGAGGATAGTTTAGCATCAATCCCTGTTCTTCTTTTTAAGTGATTTAATATAGTCCCAGCTCAGGTTATTTCAATTTTTCAAGCAGTAGTTCAGTTTTACTTTTCTTTATTCAATTTAAAATTGGTGTAAACGTTGCTTTTTAATCACACATCTAGCTATGCAAAGTCGAAGTTATTATTTGGTGAATTTGCAGAAAAGATTGACCATTAGAGTAGTATGTATCAATTATGACGCTATTCAAGTTTCGTGAGCATTAAAAAAATTACAATCAGGTGACATGAAGGAAACGTTGAAAAATAAGGTCAATTTGAAGGGGACAAGCGCAGAAAATGATTGGTCGTTGAAAATGGCTCACCAAAAAGTAAGAAAAGTGTGCCAAGAACCGTGGAATATTTATTTTGAATGGGAGAATGAGCAGGGAAGCTCACGTAATTGGCTCATATTTCATATTTAGCTAGCAAAAGGAGGGCGTTGAGCTCAACTCTGGGCGAATTAGGTCGTTGCCCTAGGCTCTAAAGGAGACGAGTTTTTTCCTGACCTCGTGGGAGTTCAATTAGCGCCTACTGCTAACAAAAGCCCCGTCATGTCCACCGAGTTCCATCCCCTGCTCCTATAGAGCTGGTGTTCTCTGATACAACGTCCCCACCATTCTTGCACAAAATGCAAAACAACCTTGAGGTCCGTCCCTGTAACCTCCTCTGGCTGTGACCCCAAGCACCCAGGGGTGCACCGCAGCCAGCCCCTCACACGTATACACAGTACATGCTCTGCTGACTCCAGCTCTACCTTGCAGAATCTCCAATTCTGTACCTCTGGCTTACAAATCTTGGCCGGGTGGTACCTTAGTGGATCTGTATGCTGGCCTTGTACCATCTGCATACTATCTCTATCCAGACTGAGGAACTCTCTCGTTTGCTCTCTGGAGAGTCTGATAAACTACCTTCAATGACAGCATCTCTCCTCCTACTGGCCAACCACCCACTTCAAGTGGCCCTTGGTGGTACCAATGCAGGGCTCAGGTTCTACAGGGAGAAGCGCAGATCCTTTTCCGGCCAATTTGTCATTGCTGTGTTTACCTTTGCCAAGGTCTTCAGGCCAGTCAGGCACTCCCAAACCAGTCCCAACGTGATGATATAGGAACCCAGGGCCTTGAGTGCAGCATGACTGTCCGACGTGAGGTATATTATTCCATTTCAGCCCATGTACATGAGGTGCTGCACGCACTGTCTCTGGGGAGAGCTCTGCCTGGAAAACGGTTGTCAACGCACCCAGTGGAATCGCTGTCGGGGTTTGTGGCTCATACACTTCTGCACCTGATAGGACACACCTCACTGATCTGTCCTTATAATATACCACGGCTCCAGCCTCAAGAGTGGGCCCATTTTTTCCTCATCTGGATCTTCCATGAACTTCATCAGTCCCAAGTACGCCCTACTGCATGCACTTTACCTAATATCAGGTGGTGTGGCGCCCTTCTTCCACTCCTGACTAGATCTGCCGCCTGTAAGTAAGCAGCTCTCTTTAGGTGTATGCAGAGATGTGCAAGACCCAGCTGGACCTCCAGCGCAGCTGTGGGCGCTGTTTGTATGTAACCCTGCCACAGCCAAGCAAGCCCTGCATTGCAGTTTACTCAGCTGCAGTTGTACAGTCTTTTTTCCAGTCCTGTTCCAACAGACAAGGGCCTCAGCCGCAGTCCCCATGTCTTCTCAACCTTCTGAACGGCCCACATCAAGGGTGAAGCCTTTCATATCGCTCTTCTCACGTGTGTGGCCTATGCCAGCCTCTTGTTTAGGAAGACTTGCAAGTATTTCACTTCGTGCTGGATCATCACCACCTTCCCCCTGAGCCGGAGCTTTCCTGGTGAATGGAACCAGGCTGGTTTTGTCTGGATTGTCATATAACCCCTGCCCGTGGCGCTATCTTTGTACAGTGTCCATAGCCAACTGTATCAGCTCGCTAATCACACTCGCAAATTCGCCCGTCATAACTATTACGAAATCATCTGCAGCCCTCTTCCTCCAACAACTCAAGGAGTGCATATGCAATAAGCAACCAGAGCAAGGGGGAGAGTACACCCCACCTGGACTTCTTTGTCCACATGACTACTATCACTGAGGTGCTCATAATGATCGCTAGACAGAACAGCGCTTCATGAAGAAATCATCAACTAAGTAAGTTCCTACAGGACTCATCGTGGGTCAAATAACGGGCACAAGTGCAGCTTTTACGAAATTAAAAAAATAATGTAATAAACTAAAATAATCGATATCATTTCGAGCAATACAACACTGTACGTAAGGAACATAAAAGTGGAAAGGGGAATAAAACTCTGCTTTTTAAATTTCTGGGTGATGGAATTGATCAAAGTCATGCCCTATTTTCCAAAACGTCAATTTTAGTTTTTCTTCTTGGCTTTCAACTGTTCTACGTCGTTCACGAATCTTTTCGATGCCCAGTACTTGACGAAGTTATTTCTGGGGCTCTTCTTTTGTCCGCCGTAGGTCAATTGGTCGGCTCCCAACAACAAGCATCCCAGTTTGATTCCCGATTGGGCCTTGTGGTTCGATTGGAGCCCGAGAGAAGTGCACGCTTTGAGTAAATCACCTTCGATTTCTTCGATCTCTTGAGTGATGCAGTACCGGAGAGAGTGGAGTTTAGGCGATAACTTTCCGCAAACTGAGACCTTTTGCGTCACTGCAATAACAAACAAAAACAAGGAATAATTATCGGTATAATAATTGTGCGATTATAATTATTAGCTGACACAATACTTGTCACAACAAGTATTTTACAATATTCAACAATATTTTGTGGTCATTATACTGGGGCAGTAATAAGTTAGGCAGCTTCCCCCTTTTTTTTCTCGTCGTAGTTTACGCTCTCCAAACATTTCCAAACCTTGTAACAAATGGTGTCAGAAGTAGGATTATGAATCTTCGTCTATAACTACTAGACTATGATCACTGGGGTGCCTCCATTGGGAATCAGGGGGTATATGTGGGCACCTGGGGGTAAATATTGGGACGCGTCTACTACATTGTGAAAGAAAGTTAAGCATCCTTTCCTTGTTTGCTCAACTCTCATAAATGAAGTACCCCCTGGCTCCTATTGCAGGCACCCCAAGTGATCGTAGTCCTGAGGTTAGGGCAGAATTGCAACTCGCGATCGCTGTAATTTTTCCCTGAGTCAGCCGCTCTCCAAACATTCCCAACCCCCTCGTCACACTCACAGCTCTCAAGAGAGCTGAGCCGATGGAAGTTCCATCATGGCCCACGTATGACCCTAGTATTACCTGCCTGGAGTGTTGCAGGTTCAAATGTGGCTTTGATGCCGACCTCACGAGCGAGAGCCAGGTGAGCTGTCACCACGTTCCTTTTATTATTACTTTCCACGGTGCTAAGGAAAAAAAAGGGTTCTCTTCAGATCCTGACGTTTTGAGGCCTACTGAATCGAAAAAACATATTGACAGCATAACCAGCCTGCCTCAAAAAAGACTACAGGCTACATTCTACAAATAATCATTCTAAATCGCCTACATATTTACATGGTTCTGTACCACCTGACTCCCTTTAGAGGCACCGGGTGATTGTGGTCTAGTGGCGACAGTGGTTCTTAATTCTCGAAAAATCGTGGTGGTCTGGGGATCACTGGAGAGTAGGAATCCCATCCCCTTCTTTCGTTTCTAAACTGTGGGGTCTGAGGGAGGTAGGGGCCACCAGGTCGGTATTCCCACAGACATCGCCTAATACAGAACAGTAATTGTATGTATTTATTGTGTGAGTGTGAAAGGGATAGGTTAGAGGTTAGAATGGGTGGGTTGGGTCGTGGTCAAGGGTGGCCGAATATTCTATATTCGGCACATTGAATAGGGGATTGCCATTCATGCCGCGATTAGATACGACCTGACACCCTTCTCCATGGGAAGTACGAGGGCAAGTCCGATCCCCAGGCACCCCCATGGAGATAAAACGTAGGTGCCGGTGGAACGCCTTTTGGCAATTCCGGCACTGGGGCCTGCCACCCATTTAGGTCCATAGGCTGCTCAATAAAATAGGTTCCACAGGGGCTTCTGCTCGTGACTGGTGGTGTGGGCCCTTCAGGGCGTGATGCTGCCGGCTGTGAAGCCATAGGTTTGACTTCATGGGGGCAGCAGTTTTTGGAAGTTGCCGTGTCCCATGGGTTTTTGGAAGTTCCCTTTGAGAGTTGTTGGTGCTGGCAGCAGAGGGGTTAAGGCCACCAAGCTGGGAACCCCCTCCAAGGCCATGGGCATATGCCTAGCACTCGTTCAAATGTATAGGGATAGTCAACCGGCCTGAAGTCATAGTTTTAGAAAAATGCGGGTAGTTGCCATTTCGAAATTTCTTGAGTAGCTCCTGAGCGTTTTTGAAACTCATCGTATAGGCAGTTAATTGGACTACCACCCAAGATTTTCAAAGATTCTAATGACAACCGAGGTGAGTTTTTGTGGAAACTGGCAGAGAGGATTACCTACCGTACTTCTAACGGGTCGCATAACGCCCTGCCACGCCAGATTCCCTGGTCATAAATGAAGTCGCCATTAGAAGGTGTTCGACGATAATGTACCACACAACTGACGTAGAAGAGCTGAGAACGTAAGTAAACGAGGGAAGATAGCGTGTGTGATTGCTTCCCATTCATGTACCACATTATCAATACAACTTTTAAGAAATTGAAAAACAAGTTTCCCCCGTCGGTTCACGTAAAGTTGACAATAACAGCCCAGAAACTGATTTTACAAGCTCGACTTGGGAAAAGTTTGACCGAAAAATGCCCGATTTGGCCTTGCCCGCGCAGCCTATTGAACGTTAGCTCAACTAAAGTAGTTCACACGTTTGCCGCTACGCTCGCATTGGAAATTTCACTCGCTCGATTCGAACACGGCTGCAGGGACGAAATCGTACGTTACCCTGTCAAACTTTTCAAAAGTCGAGCGCGTGAAATCCCGAAGTGCCAGTTTGGCAAGATATTTGAACAGGAGATCATAATCTGCGAGAAGCTGGAAAGTATTAGTTCGTTCAACGTCCGATAAATCGCGAGGAATCGACAGAATAGGAAATTTTCCAAGTTTGGATTGTTTAGATCCGAGCGCGAAACAACTTTCCGTCGCGAGCATAGCGGCAAAAGAGTGAACTACTTTAATTCAACTTACGTTCGATAGGTTGCGCGGGCAAAGCCAAATAGGACATTTTTCGGTAAAACTTTTCAGAAGTCGAGCGCGTCGTTTTAAGCAGTTACTGTCAACTTTTTGTGAATCAGTAGAGCAACTTGATTTCGATTTCATGAAAATTGTATTGATAATTGTCGCGTACATGAATGAGAAGCAATCACACACGCTCTCTTCCCTCATTTGCTAACGATCTCAGCTCTTCCACGCCAGTTATGTGGTACATCATCGTCAAACACCCTCTACCTCCGACTTTATTTACGGCCAAAGGACTATATTCTGGGCTTCGTGCCGCATCCCCTCCCGCAAATTCTTTGAGACGTCCAATTGCCTGTTGTCGCTAAATACTTGACCTGCTCAATGAGCTGAACTGATTTGCCCATTACTTCCTGCCGTCTCAGTCCCGACCTTGTTGGTTGTCTTGCGGACGTAGAGCTAAGGAAAATTGCGCCGTCCGATACCGTCCGAACTTGACATTACTTTTTGCTAGCCAAAGAGTCAGGATAATGTTGTAATAGTGTCAAAAAATAAAAGTTAGGGTTTCTTCCGATTTTTACTTTCCGCTACCCCACAGGGAAAGAAAATTAGTAATCGTGTCAGAAAATTTGGGTTGGGGGCAAAAAATCTTAACGTTTTGAGGCTAAAAAACCTAATTTCGACGTGTGGTCCGTGTGTGTGTCTGTAGTTCGATTTGCAGGAGAACGGCTGATCCGATTGAGCTGGTTCTTTTTTTGTTTTGTTCGTTATTTTTTGTAGACACCTAAATAAGGTTTTGGGCGATTTCGGTCGATGGGAAGGGAGGTGGGGGACGAAAATGTACCAAAAACTAGGGTTTCTCGCATTTTTCTCAAAAATGGCTCCAACGATTTTGATTAAACTTTCAAATGATCTTCTACTTATCAATACCTAACTTTCCTTCTCCATACATATCTCCATGAAAAAATTCGGTGAACGGAGATATAGTCTTATGAAGCAAGAATACGTTTTTTACGCTTTTTGGCAAAATTATTACCAGCGATTATCACTAAACTTTCAATATGTTTTTGAATAGTTAATACCTACATATTGTTCTCAATAAATGTTCCTTTGGCAGTCCATTGAACAGAGATAAAAATCAAAATGTGTCGAATATAACCTTTTTTCTAACATTTCCGTAAATTCCAGGGTAACTTCTTTACCAGATGTGATCAATCTTACAGAGTGTCTTCTAGTCACCCATACCAACATTTCGTTCTCCGTAATTATTTCTGTATATATATGTTGAACGGAGGTATAAGCCAAGTTAACTCAGAAAAGGAAATTTGTCGTATAATAATATATCGGTATTCCAATTTTCTCAAAAATAGCTTTAACGATTTTGATCAAACTTACGGAGTACTTTCAGCTAACTAGTACCTACATTTTGTTCTTCATAAATGTTTCTGTAAAAATGCGTTGAACGAAGATATGGCGCCCGCATAGTAGGTGGTGTTCGAACTTGAAGAGATTGCGGAAAGTTGTGGGTTGCTATGCACCGCTCGTTTGTTTAGTTCGTTATTCTTCGTAGACGCCAAAAAAAGGTTGTAGGCGATTACCGTTAATGGGAAAATGGAGGTGGGGACGGAAATGTACCAAAAACGGCTTCTACTTTTTTCACCAAACTCTCAGGATGTTTTTGAAAAATTGATATCTATATATTGTTTACCGAAAACGTTCCTCTGACAGTCCATTGCACAGAGATAAAAATCAAAATTCGTCGAAAATAACGTTTTTTTGAACATTTTTGTTATTTCCTAATTAACCAAGTGACTGGATTTCATCAATCTTTCGGAGTGTCTTTCAGCAACATGTACCCACATTTTGTTTCCCACGGCTATTCTGTATCTATGTGTTGAACGGACATATAAGCCGTGATACTCGGAAAACGACGTTTGTCGAACGTTAATTTATCGGTTTTATAATTTTCTCAAAAACGACTCTAAAGTCGTCAATTTACACACATTTGTACATTTTGTTCTGTATAAATGTTCCTGTAGAAATGCGTTGAACGAAGATATAGCGCGCCCGTATGTGCAGCAGGTCGTGGCGGAAAGTTGTGTCTTGTTACGCACCAGATATTTTTGAAAAGGATAATAATTAATAATAACTTTTCGAGAGGTATCGGGTGAAAACCTTCACAAATGGTGGTAACTGACACGGGTATGGTTGAAATTACCGTATTTCTGTAGTCACCCCTGAACATTTTATGAGCGTTATTAAAGACTCATCGTGTAGGTATACTTAAGACTCGAGTAAAGGTATACTTCTGAAGACTCGAGTAAAATTTTAACGGAGTTCATAAGGAAAAAACTGCCTAATTCGTCGGATTGTTTGGTTATTTATTGTACCACTCACGTTATTTTCGCCGTTTTTTTAACGGAATTCTTGTTTTATTGGAAGCTGTCCACGTAAAAAATTGAATCAAAACCGTTTGAACCGTTTTCGATATAAAAAATTTAGTGTTTTGATCTCTAAGATAAATATAGTCATTTTGAGTGGTGTGAATATGGTGTCGCAGTTTGTGTTGATTTGTTCAAAGACGATTCAAACTTTGCCAACCACCTCAAAACAACTGGACATGAACCCACCAAAATACAGGACTGTACCACCTTACTACACAAACAATACAAAGGACGAAAACTGAACATATTAGAAAACATGGAAATTTATAAACAAAAAAACTTCAATGGACAGATCATAAATGAACAAATCAACACAAAATGCGACACCATATTCACACCACTCAAAACACTACACAAACGAAAACAACCAACTGACGGATTTACAGACCACCCTACACAAAAAAGACTTAAATTCCACAATTGACAGACCATCCAACACGTTCCATTTATTTCTAGGGGGTTTCCCCCTGAGCTACATGACCTCCTCTCCCCGCCCCTTCCCCGACGCTCTATCACCCCTTTCACCTTTCTCTTTGTATATAAAGACCACGACCAACTGACTGACTCCAGTACTGACTTAACGGCCAGACGATGATGTCTTTACATCGAAAGCGCTTGCCCACAGTAACTCACAAGCCAGAGGAGACGGACTCACCTAACAGGTACGTTAACTTTAATAAATATAGTCATTTTTGAGCCCGAACTCAGAAGCGTTTGCCCAAACCCTCAGCATTTTTCACCCAAAACAATTAAGTTTCAAACCCCCCGGCGCTCGACTACGACTTCCAGTTCTTATTTTCAGACGGGAATTCGACTGGCTGAATGAAATAAAATCGTTATTGAAAGCACCTCCGTGAGACTTGAACAACTTACTTTGAAACTCTTCATCAATCACTGTCTCTCCTTCGATATTAAAGGCGATCCTAAGGCTCAGGTTCTCCATAACCAGGCTGTATGTGATGCATCCTGCAAAATAACAATTCGTCATTTAGTCACTTTTGTTTGAGGAACGATAGCTAGAATGGTGTAGTAATGATAACGAGTACGAGCAGCACAATAAATTCCGGAACTGTAAGCGCCACCGCTTCCTGCTGCCGTAAAGCGTTGTTTGACCAAGTTCAAATGAACTGAGTGATAAATGAATTGAGTAAGTACGAGGCATATCCACAAAGTAAGTGTACTCGATTTTTTTAGGGATCAAAAAAATGTATTAAAACAAAAAAAAAACAAAAAACGTGCTTACGTAGGTATACATTTAAGCTATTTTTCTACGTAGTCGCCATTTCTCTCGATGCAGGTAGTTAGGCGGGGGATCAATTTTTTTATGCCTGCCTCGTAGAAATCTGCCGCAACCTCCTTCGTCCACTTGTCGACCTCCCTCTTCACCTCCTCGTCGGTTGACAATTTTTTTCCACCCATGTGCGTCTTTAGAGAAGTGAAAAGATGATAGTCTGAAGGCGCCAGGTCGGGGGAATAAGGGGGGTTGTCTAAAACATCCCATCCAAAAGAGTTCAACAGTTCCTTCGTGAAGTCGGGCATTGTCATGGAGCAAGCAAACGCCCTTCGTCAAAAGAACCCTCCTTCGATTTTGAATGGCTCTTCTCAATTTTTTCAGGGTCTCACAATACTTTTCCGCGTTTATGGTCTCCCCCTGAGGCAAATAATCGATCAGTATGATGCCTTTGTGGTCCCAAAACACTGACGCCATGATTTTTTTCCCAGAAATTGTGGTTTTGAACTTTTTGGCTGAGGGTGAAGTGGTGTGACGCCACTGTTCGGACTGTCTCTTGGTTTCTGGAGTATAGTGTGCAACCCAAGTCTCATCTCCAGTAACAATACACTTGAGGAAATCATCACCCTCCAGTTCATACCGTTCCAAAATCTCTTTAGAGGTCTGCACTCGATTCAACTTGTGTTGTTCAGTCAGTTGTTTTGGGACCCATCTTGCACACAGTTTATGAAATCCGAGGGTTTCTGTTATTGTTTCGCGCAGCAAACTCGGATGACTGCACGGATTTCGCACTTGGCGGCAGAGTCGATCGACATCTTTCACGAGAAATGCTCCTGAGACCACAGTTTTCAACGCACTGACCTCATTTTGGTCTTGTTTCGGAGGGGAGGAGTCACGCTACTCGACAGTGTGCCCAACATAGCAAAAAAAATTCCCTACGGCCTACGGGAGCTTCAGTACACTTACTTTGTGGATATGCCTCGTAGAAAAAGCCATGTACGAAGTGAATTGACGCTAAGGAAAGTTGTGTGTTGCAACGCACCAGATATTTTGTAAATAGTAATCCGTAATAATACCCAAATGCCTAGATAAATTACATTAACGCTAATTAATTATAGTTCTGTAACTTCAATGTAACTTATACCTAATCAAAGGAAAAGTAAGTGGTTTTACATTATGCTCATTGTAATAATATGCTAAGAAACAAAATCAACACTTCTTTTTTCAATTAGTTTTGTTATAACACATACTCTAATTAATCAATCGGATAATTATCGGAAATTGTAGTTAAGTTAAAAAAAGTGTTCTAGAGGACAATTTGACCCGATCTGGTCAAAATCTGTATGCAATCAAATTTTGAAACCACTTTTATTGAAACGTTGGGCTCACAATCGCTCTTCACTCTTATTTCATGCCAAACAAAAGGAAAAGGTGTGAAGAAGAATTAAATTCTCCGTTACATATCCCGCGTTACATTTTCGAGTTTATGTAGCAAAGTAAAGACATAAAATGTCAAAAATTGAAATTACCTTTGTTTCCCAGTACTGGCAGATTGAAACAGCAGTTGCATGTTGCTTTAACGCAATTACACGTATTGTCGACCGTGTTGGCGAGTCCTGCGGTGAAAAAGAGACGTTGATGGTAATGGAGGTTTTAAGGCAATATCTCTACTACATTAATCTAAGAAATATTCATGAATGAGGAAGTGAAAAGGTTTTATTACCGCGTTTAGATTTCCCGTGCTTCTTGGCCTCCAAAGCGACGACAACTAACGCCAATATGAGCAAGCTTACTACAGCCTTCATTGTGCCTGTAAATCAAAGATCATGGTATAATCTAAAACTTCATTGCCATTTTCTTACTCTCTACTGTTTCGTACAAGGAAAAATAAGAAAACTTCAGTTTCTTCAACCTTTCTGATTCACCCTTCTTTACTCTAGAGAGAAGAATTCCAACGGTCGTGTCTTACGTGGTTGAGGGGAAGAAGGTAGTCACAAAGGCAGCCGCCCGCTATCTCAGTCTAATGTTAGACAGCAACCTCAGACATAGGAAGCAGATCCGGCGCTCCGTAACAAAGGCGGCAACAGCGGTGGGTCGACTCAGCAGGTTCATGGTGAACGTTGGTGGCTCGAAGCCAAGCAGGAGGATGTAGCTAATGTCTAAATTCTATCCTCCCGTACAGCGTGGAGATGTGGGCAGACGGCCTGCATGTTGAAGTACACAATGCAGCAGTGCAGAGGCGGGGGGCCCTGAGGGTGACCTCCACATACTGGACTGTCCCTGAGCCAGCGGTTTTTGTAGTTGCGGGGGTCATCCCGGTACATCATCTAGCTTTGGAGCGTTGAAGAACGCATCTAAGAAGAGGCGAAGCTGCCGGACACAGTGAATTAAGTAAACAGGATCGACTGAGGACCCTGCAAGCGTGGCAGGAGGAATAGTGCTTGGAGAGCCGTGGAGGATGGACAAGGTGGCTCATCGCGGAGCTGCAGCATTGACGCTATGAGACAGGCTAATATCCCACACTGGTATTATCAGGCCGTGGCATGTTCCAGGCGTAGGTAAGGTTCGGGTACTGAGGCGCGGAGCAGGATGATGTGGAGCACACTTCCTTCCAGTGCTGGGGAGGAATAGAAGCTGCACCTCACGAACTGTATTGGGGAGATAAGCCCTGACACAGTGGTGGACACTATGCTGCGCAGTGCAGACACCAGAGTGGGATCTCTGTGTTCGTCGAGCAGGTGCTTTGAATAAAGAGACGCGAAGTTGGAAGGACGAGGAAGGAAATGTCTGCGTAATACGAGCACGAGGAACTCCTGAGGAATCCGTGTGTTCTGAAGAATCAAGATGACTATAGGTAACTTTGGAACTTCTCGAAGTATACCTCAGAATTGTGTTGTAGTACCAAATGTCACTGACTTTTGGTTTATTATTCATTCTGAATAATAACCCTATGCTTTCGGTCACGAAAATTTTTTTACAACCCCCCCCCCCCCTCAAAAGTTGATACTTTACGTTTCAAGACACGGGAATTCCAAATCTGCAATGTCTGTCTGCCATCCCCCATCTTCCGTCCCACATCCGCTGCGCCCCGTCCTCCATCCCTCGTCCACCATCCAGGCCGTTTTGTGCCTTTAAAGTGGTCTGAAAAATACGTTCTTTCGCACAAAAATCCCATTTGTTATCTAGTTGTGCCCTCCATCTCGCCAATCATCTCCCTCCCTCCCGTCTCATTAAAACCACCTGCCCGCTCGACTCGCAACGTTGTGTCAATTGCCAAGGGTTCGCTGGAAGTCCCCGTCCCAATTTCCTCGATTCATTTTCCTCAACGGGGCTGAGGAAGGTTAGGGCCACTTCCTCCACACACCCCTACATCGGATCATAAATGCCTACGAACGTTTACGGGCGCCTGGCGTTTTATTGTACAAGCGTGTTCCATAATAGGTTGATATGGCGTTTTAATGACCTTCCAGAACTGCCTCACCGAACGTCCATGTCAATCTCGTGGAAGAGATTTCGGGATCTCTCTCTCTCTAATGTTGTTCTAAAAATCTGATCGTCGAGTCATCGAAAAAATCACCTTCTCCTCATTCTCAACAAAAGACTCGAGCTCCTGTTTTCAATCAACTCCTGTCAGTTCACAAAGTTTTTTGTATCCTGTGTTGAAGTGCATAGGTATTTTGCGATTAGTGGGGGAAACTTTCGTGTATTGGCCTTCTGCACTCATAATATCACATGAACATATGATCTGTTTCCATATATTTAAAATTCGTTTTATTCGTTTCCTTAGCTCCGCGTAAATCAAGTCATGACAGGCAGTATAATTTTTGAAGAATATTTTGCAAACGTGTAGCAGGTTTTCAAGTATGATGGAGAGGTACTCCCGTGCTCTCACGCAATGCTCATTAAAACTAATCATTATTAAATAAGATTTGATATAAACAATTAAAAATGAGAACCGTCTTTACCTGGATCTTCTGAGGAATTACTAATGCGGTTAAACGGGGGTTGGAGCGCTTAAATAGCGTGAGCCAAAATTAATTCCCAGATCGCTCAGTACACATCTCGCATAATACCAATAATTAGTGAAAGGTAAATAGAAACCGGGAGGAGAGAAAACAGTAAAGCGAATTGCAGGTGGGCAAACTGGACGTGCTCCCGTATTGTTACCAGTTTTGTTTGATGGTTTCCGTTTTACGTTTTGCCATTTGCCAACGTTGCACACTAAGACAGTCTCAGTCTTGAGGTAAGATCGATGGAGCTCGTGCTAATGGCTGAAACCGATAAGCGTAATGAACTAAACAGCCTGTCTATGGGATCCTCATAGGCAAGGCAGTCTGAACCCCCCTGGGTAGGCGAAAAGGATTGAATAGAAGGAAGCACCTCACGTATAGTTGGTTACGATTTTTACTTTCGGCTACCCGGAGGGAAGGAAAGTATAGTAATCGGGTCAAAAAAAAAATTGGGTTTTCTTCAGATCTTTACGTTTTGAGGCCTACTGAGTCTAAGAAACCTAATTTCGGCGCGTGGTCCGTGTGTGTGTGTGTCTGTAGTTCGATTTGCGGGAGAACGGCTGATCCGATTGAGCTGGTTCTTTTTTGTTTTGTTCGTTATTTTTTGTAGACACCAAAATAAGGTTATGGATGATTTCGACCGATGGGAAGGGGGGTGGGGGGTGGGGGACGCAAATGTACCATCTACTAATCAATACCTAACTTTTCTACTCCATACATATCTCCATGAAAATATGGTGACCGGAGATATAGACCCCTGAAGCAAAAAATATCTGGTGCGTAGCAACACACAACTTTCCGCCACCCCTTTAAGTTCGAACACCACCTAGGCGGGCCCTATATCTTCGTTCAACGCATTTTTACAGGAACATTTATGGAGAACAAAATGTTGGGCCTAGTTTGCTGAGAGTACTCCGAAAGTTTGATCGAAATCGTTAGAGCCGTTTTTGAGAAAATTGGAATACCGATAAATTAATATTCGACAAATCTTCTTTTCTGAGTTAACTTGGCTTATATCTCCGTTCAACATATATATACAGAAATAATTATAGAGAACGAAATGTTGGTATGGGTGACTTAAAGACACTCCATTAGAATTTATCACATCTGGTGAAAAAGTTACCCTGGAATTTACGGAAATGTTAGAAAAAACGTTATTTTTGACACATTTTAATTTTTATCTCTTTTCAATGGACCGTCACAGGAACATTTATTGAATAGAATATGTAGGTATTAACTATTTGAAAACATCCTGTGAGTTTGGTGAAAATCGTTGAAGCCGTTTTGCCAAAAAGCGTAAAAAACCTATTTTTGCTTCGGGGGCCCATATCTCCGTTCACCGTATTTTCATGGAGATATGTATAGAAAAGAAAAGTTAGGTATTGATTAGTAGAAAATAATTTGGAAGTTTAATCAAAATCGTTAGAGCCGTTTTCGAGAAAAATGCAAAAAACCCTAGTTTTTGGTACATTTTCGTCCCCCCCCCCTTCCCATCGGCCGAAATCGTCCATAACCTTATTTTGGTGTCTACAAAAAATAACAAACAAAACAAAAAAAGAACCAACTCAATCGGATCAGCCGTTCTCCCGCAAATCGAACTACAGACACACACACACACATACACACACACACACATACACATACACACGGACAACGCGCCGAAATTAGGTTTTTTAGACTCAGTAGGGTCTGAAACGTAAAGATCTGAAGAAAACCCAAATTTTTTTTTTGGGCCGATTACTATACTTTCCTTCCCTTCGGGTAGCGGAAAGTAATAGGTTTTTTACGCTTTTTGGCAAAACGGCCTCAACGATTATCACCAAACTTTAGAGATGTTTTTGAATAGTTGATACCTACATATTGTTCTCTATAAATGTTCCTCTGACAGTCCATTGAACAGAGATAAAAATCAAAATGTGTCGAAAATAACGTTTTTTCGAACATTTCCGTAAATTCCAGGGTAACTTCTTCACCAGATGTGATCAATCTTACAGAGTGTCTTTTAGTCACCCATACCAACATTTCGTTCTGTATATATATGTTGAACGGAGATATAAGCCATGTTAAAGTTAACGTACCTGTTAGGTGAGTCCGTCTCCTCTGGCTTGTGAGTTACTGTGGGCAAGCGCTTTCGATGTAAAGACATCATCGTCTGGCCGTTTAGTCAGTACTGGAGTCAGTCAGTTGGTCGTGGTCTTTATATACAAAGAGAAAAGTGAAAGGAGTGATGGAGCGTTGGGGAAGGGGCGGGGAGAGGGCTTGATGGGCAGTCTTGTTAGTAGTACCTTAGCCGGACTGGCTGTGTTAGGTATTAAAGAAATTGGGTTGTGTCCGCCAGTAGGCAAATACTAAAGTTAACGTACCTGTTAGGTGAGTCCGTCTCCTCTGGCTTGTGAGTTTTGCCTACTGGCGGACACAACCCAATTTCTTTAATACCTAAGCCATGTTAACTCAGAAAAGAAGATTTGTCGAATATTAATTTACCGGTATTCCCATTTTCTCAAAAACGGCTCTAACGATTTCGATCAAACTTATGGAGTACTCTGAGCTAACTATTCCGTACATTTAGTTCTCCATAAATGTTTCGGTAGAAATGCGTTGAACGAAGATATAGCACTCGCATATGTAGCTGGTGTTGGAACTTACGGGGGTGGCGGAAAGTTGTGTGTTGCTACGCACCATATATTTTCTGATAGTTCCCTCAATGTTAAGTAAAACCCCGCAAGTCTGCTCTCTCTGAAACTATGGACTAAGAAAATGGCGGCTCATCAAAAAATTCAAAATTTGACTTATTAGTTGAGAGTTACAATATTTACCACAGTTGAGGAATTGGCTTGTACTTTCCCAATTCGCACCTCTGCTACTTCCCATTCTTGGCCATTAAGTTGCAGAGCCAATCAAAATTCGTCGAATTTTAAACTAAATTTTGACTTATTAGTTGACATCGGAAATTTGCATGGTGGATTCGCATCAACTAACTGAGTCGAAAAACCCAACTCTGCCACAATAGTTTCGTGGACTTCGACTTGCAAACGAAATCAAAAATTTGACGAAATGTTGGTCAAAAAATGACCTTCGGAGTTGAAACTTGATATTTATGTTACGAATAGGTGAAGTGGAGCATTTTAAAAATTACCTCGTCTGCTTCCCTCATTTTGAGGACTCTTACGAGCAAACAAAATCAAAATTTGATGAATTTGATGGCTCAAAAATTGACTCGTTAGTTGATACTTGCAAACGACGTGAATGAGTTCCACATCCATCAGCTTTACTATAAAATGTTATCTGACGCCTCGAAAACGTGGCATTTCCAAAGCAGAGTTGCTGAAATAGAATTATCCACTATTTTAAAAAAAACCAAAAGCGACTACACGTTTCTGTTTGTGATGGTAATTAGCCACACAAAAAGGGGGAAGTTTGCCCGGCTAAAGGCAAAGCAATGCTCCACATGTGGTGTTTTAGGCCATTTACCTAAATCACGGTATTGTTCTGGCGCTATGCTTAAAAGTAAATCTGTTACAAAATAATCGACGCTACTCGATAACCGAGCACAATTTCGGAAATTTTAAATTTGCGTCAGGTAGATATTCACCTACTGATTCTAAATACGTTTCAAAATCACGTTTTGCTCCATTCGTTACTGCACAGCAAGCGAAAAAATTAAGACAACGTTAAAGGCACAAAACGGCTCGAACGATGGACGGACATTGCAGATATAGAATCCCGATGTCTTGAAACTTGAAGTATCAAATTTTGAGGGAATGTTGTCAAAATTAAATTATCGATGTAGCTATTGAAAGTAAAACACACATGTTTTCGATCAGGAAAACGTTTATACAACTCCCCCTCAAAATTTGACACTTTACGTTTCACGGCGAGGAGATTTCACATCTGCAGTGTCCGCCCGACGTCCGAGCCATATTTTGCTTTAATCCGTTCTTTAGCACAAACTATTTTGGGGAGAGTTTAAGATTTAAAAGCCAGCGCTATGTATTCCCTGGGGAAATTATGAACACAAACGGTGGGTACAACTTTCGTACAAGCACGCAACCACGAGGGACATTTTATTTCTTTTTACTTTC
The DNA here is from genome assembly GCA_020466155.1 of Pachypeltis micranthus. Lineage (NCBI taxonomy): Eukaryota > Metazoa > Arthropoda > Insecta > Hemiptera > Miridae > Pachypeltis > Pachypeltis micranthus. The sequence goes on along the minus strand of CM035781.1, from coordinate 10,229,364 downwards.
CTTGGCTCTACGAAGTAGAAAAGAAAGTTACGTGATCGGCTGAAAAAATAATTTTGAGTTCTCTTCAGATCTTTACGTTTCAGACCCCCCTGAGTCCGAAAAACACTATTTGGGAAAATGGTCTGTGGGTCTGTGTGTCTGTGTGTGTGTAGGTGTGTCTGTGAACGATTTTTGGAGAGAACCACCGTACCAAATCAGCTGAAACTTAATGTCTAGCCTACAGGTTACCATAGGACGCAATAGTGAGGGTATGGGCAAAATCCACCGAAATTTAACTATAGTTATCATAGTGATCAAAACACCAAATTTTTTTTCTCAAAAACGGCTATAACGATTTTGATTAAATATTTTATATAGATAGCTCTTAATAAGATAATTATACCATAAAATTCCCATTTGTGGGGAAATGACGAGAGCAGCACAAAAAATTATCAAAATTTTCGACGAAAAGCGTTTTTGCCGTGGTTTTTTCCTTTTAAACTCCGCTGGAATGTTAGTAGAATGTTAAAGAAAATTGGTACTGTAGTCCAATCCAATACCTATAGGTTGAGTGTTTAAAGACGCTCATGAGATACATGGGGCTCACTCCAGAAATTCCTGAATTTCAACTACCGCCGTTTCGCTTACTACCAGTTCTAGCAGTTATTACCCAATAACTCTGCAAAAGTAATTACTATCCTCTTCAAAAAATCCGTGTTCACAGCCTCATTAATTTTCTGCGTACCATATGCTCAATAATGGTCCTGGAATGAGTACGAGCAGCACAATAAATTCTTTAACCGTAATCGCTTCATGCTGCTGTAAAGCGTTGCTTGACCAAGTTCAAATTAACTGAGTGAGAAATGAATTGATTAAATAGAATTAGCCATGTACAAAGGAATTACTAAAGTTAACGTACCTGTTAGGTGAGTCCGTCTCCTCTGGCTTGTGAGTTACTGTGGGCAAGCGCTTTCGATGTAAAGACATCATCGTCTGGCCGTTAAGTCAGTACTGGAGTCAGTCAGTTGGTCGTGGTCTTTATATACAAAGAGAAAGGTGAAAGGGGTGATAGAGCGTCGGGGAAGGGGCGGGGAGAGGAGGTCATGTAGCTCAGGGGGAAACCCCCTAGAAATAAATGGAACGTGTTGGATGGTCTGTCAATTGTGGAATTTAAGTCTTTTTTGTGTAGGGTGGTCTGTAAATCCGTCAGTTGGTTGTTTTCGTTTGTGTAGTGTTTTGAGTGGTGTGAATATGGTGTCGCATTTTGTGTTGATTTGTTCATTTATGATCTGTCCATTGAAGTTTTTTTGTTTATAAATTTCCATGTTTTCTAATATGTTCAGTTTTCGTCCTTTGTATTGTTTGTGTAGTAAGGTGGTACAGTCCTGTATTTTGGTGGGTTCATGTCCAGTTGTTTTGAGGTGGTTGGCAAAGTTTGAATCGTCTTTGTTCCTACTAAGAGATTTAATGTGTTCTGAGTATCTGGTCCGTATTTTTCGTCCTGTCTGTCCTATGTATGCGTTTTTACAAGTACAAGTTATTTTATACACCCCACTTTGGTCGAGTGGGTCTGTATTTTCAGTCTTTGCAGTTAGTTTGGTTCTAAGTGTGTTGTCCGTACGTAATGCAATTTGTATACCTTCCTTTCGGAGGATATTAGTTATTCCGTATATTTGTGGTCCTGTGTACGTGAATGTGCAGCGTCTTGTTAAAGTCTGTGTATTTTCTGTTTTTGAGTCGTTTGTTTTGGAGTCATATTGTCTTAGTAATTTGTTTATTGTTTTTAGAGTAACCGTTATTTTCTGCGATAGTATTTATAATATCAAGTTCTTTTTGTAATTTTGTTCGGATAGTGGGATCGTTGTTAGTCTCCGTATCATGTGTCTGAATGCACTTAGTTTATGTTGTTGTGGGTGGTTTGATGTAAAATGTATGGTCGTGTCGGTAGCGGTAGGTTTTCTAAAAATGTCGTATTGTAGTTCGTTGTCCAACCGTGTGATTTTTAGGTCCAAGTAATTAAGAGTTTTATTTTGTTCTTTGTCCATGTCATATTGGATGTTATGGTGGATATTGTTTAAGTCCTTTAGTATATCGTCAGTGTTATCACGGCCTAATATGCAGATGATATCATCTACATATCTGGCGTAGTGTTTGATATCGTGTTTTGTCATTAAGGTCTGGATGTGAGTTTCTTCGTAATGTACGTTTAAGGTACGTTAACTTTAGTAATTTGCCTACTGGCGGATATAACCCAATTTCTTTAATACAAAGGAATTGTTGTAGAGCTAAAGAAAGTTGTGTGTCTCAACGCACCAGATTTTTTTTTCACATTCTACAAGAATTGTAGCGGAGTTAGTAAAGAAAAAAAAACGCTTTTGGTCGAGAACTTTGATAATTTATTGTGCTGCTCTTGTCATCTTCCCTAGAATGGGAATTTCATGGTATAATTGTCTCATTGAGAGCTATCAATAAAAAAAATTTAATCTAAATCGTTAGAGCCGTTTTTGAGAAAAAATATCTGGTGCGTTGCAACACACAACTTTCCTTAGCTCTACGTCAATTCACTCGGGTACATGGCTAATTCTATTTAATCAATTCATTTATCACTCAGTTCCTTTGAACTTGGTCAAACAACGCTTTACGACAGCAGAAAGCGGTAGCGCTTACAGTTCCGGAATTTATTGTGCTGCTCGTACTCATTGCAGGACCATTATTGAGCAAATGGTACACAGATAATTAATGAGGCTGTAAACCCGATTTTTCAAAAGAAGGATAGTAATCCCTTTCGCAGAGTTATTGGAAAATAACTGTTAGAACTGGTAGTAAGCGAAACGGCAGTAGTTGAAATTCAGGAATTTCTGGAGTGAGCCCCATGTATCTCATGAGCGTTTTTAAACACCCACCCTTTAGGTATTGGGTTGGACTACAATAGCAGTTTTCTTTAACTTTCTACTAACATTCCAGCGGAGTTTATAAGGAAAAAATCGCGCCAAAAAATGCTTTTGGTCGAAAATTTTGATTATTTATTGTGCTGCTCTCGTCATTTTCCACGAATGGGAATTTTATGGTATAATTGCCTCATTGAGGGTTATCAATGTAAAAAATGTAATTAAAATCGTTAGAGCCGTTTTTGAGAAAAAAAATTAGGTGTTTTGATCACTATGATAACTATAGTTAACTTTCGGTGGATTTTGCCCATACCCTCACTATTGCGTCCCATGGTAACTCGTAGGCTAGACATCAAGTTTCAGCTGAATTGGTACGGTTGTTTTCTCTAAAAACCGCGCTAAACTCGATTTAGTCGAAAATTTTGGTAATTTATTGTGCTGCTCTCGTCATTTTCCCATAGATGGGAATTTTATGGTATAGTTGCCATATTTGGAGCTACCAATATAACAAATTTAATCAAAATCGTTAGAGCCGTTTTTGAGAAAAAAAAATATTTGGTGTTTAGATCACTATGATAACTATAGTTAACTTATGGTGGATTTTGTTCAAACCCTTATTTTGGCGTCCCATGGTAACCTGTAGGCTAGACATCAAGTTTCAACTGATTTAGTACGGTGGTTCTCTCTAAAAATCGTTCACAGACACACACATACACACATACAGACCCACAGACCATTTTCCCAAATAGTGTTTTTCGGACTCAGGGGGGTCTGAAACGTAAAGATCTGAAGAGAACTCAAAATTATTTTTTCAGCCGATCACATAACTTTCTTTTCTACTTCGTAGAGCCAAGGAAAGTAAAAAGTCTTCAAACTGGAACGCCACAATGGAAGTACTTTTTGGAATACCCCAACATCTCACTATATAATAAAATGCTCATACCGATATAGGTACATGTTCTAGAACCATTTTCCGGCAGGGCGAACAACACCGGACGCCCTTCGTCCGAAACGACACCATTTACCACGACTTAAGCACGGAAAAGACCTTCTGAAAACCCCGAAGTGCCATTAACAGAGGTGTTTCCCCACAATATCCAACACAGAAACTCGGCAGTTAATGAAGGATTCAATTTCAAGGGAACCGACGACTTCGCAAACTGCGGCACATCTTCGATTTTATCGACTTGCGAAAACATTCGCACTGAGCCATCCCCCCAGCCCATATCATCACACAACCACACTCCCCACGAGTGTGTGTGAAGCGCAACCATATTATTTTTAATCCCAGCGATACTCATATCAATGAGGTATAATACTTTAACACGTATTAATCTCCAAATAAATTAAAACATGATGCATCGAAGGCCAATCTTATTTACTATTTTCGAACTATCGGAATAATTAACTACGAGAAATGTTAATAAGCAAAACGACGGTGTTTGGGATTCAGGAATTTACGCTGTTGCTGCTAATTAATTTATGAGCGTCACTTTACTCTCATCGTATAAATATTTTATCAGCCTATCGCCCTTTTTACTTTCCGCTACCCGAAGGGAAGGAAAGTATAGTAATCGGCCCAAAAAAAAAATTTGGGTTTTCTTCAGATCTTAACGTTTCAGACCCTACTGAGTCTAAAAAACCTAATTTCGGCGCGTGGTCCGTGTGTATGTGTGTGTGTGTGTATGTGTGTGTGTATGTGTGTGTGTCTGTAGTTCGATTTGCGGGAGAACGGCTCATCCGATTGAGCTGGTTCTTTTTTTGTTCTGTTCTTTATTTTTCGTAGACACCAAAATAAGGTTATGGACGATTTCGGCCGATGGGAAGGGGGGGTGGGGGACGAAAAAGTACCAAAAACTAGGGTTTTTCGCATTTTTCTCGAAAACGGCTCTAACGATTTTGATTAAACTTCCAAATTATTTTCTACTAATCAATACCTAACTTTTCTTCTCTATACATATCTCCATGAAAATACGGTGAACGGAGATATGGGCCCCTGAAGCAAAAATAGGTTTTTTACGCTTTTTGGCAAAACGGCTCCAGCGATTTTCACCAAACTCACAGGGTGTTTTTGAATAGTTAATACCTACATATTCTTCTCAATAAATGTTCCTGTGACGGTCCATTGAACAGAGATAAAAATCAAAATGTGTCGAAAATAACGTTTTTTCGGACATTTCCGTAAATTCCAGGGTAACTTTTTCACCAGATGTGATAAATCCTGATGAAGTGTCTTTGAGTCACCCATACCAACATTTCGTTCTGTATAGTTATTTCTGTATATATATGTTGAACGGAGATATAAGCCAAGTTAACTCAGAAAAGGAGACTTGTCGAATATTAATTTATCGGTATTCCAATTTTCTCAAAAACGGCTCTAACGATTTCGATCAAACTTTTGGAGTACTCTCAGCTAACTAGTCCCTACATTTTGTTTTCTATAAATGTTCCTGTAAAAATGCGTTGAACGAAGATATAGCGCCCGCCTATGTAGGTGGTGTTCGAACTTAAAGGGGTGGCGGAAAGTTGTGTGTTGCTACGCACCAGATATTTGACAATACCAAACGAGCGATTGGCTACTTTGAAATGTTCGATAATTTATTAAACTATGCGGAAACTCTCGCATATCCGTTGTTATTTGGAACTGCGCACAAAAATTTAATCAAAATCCCTCCCGCTATTTTTGAGAGCGAAATATTTGACGTTTCGATCACTATTGCTACACAAAACTATTACTATATTCAGTTTCCGTCTCATTTTGACGTCCTACGATGACCTAAAGGCTAAACCTGAATTTCAGTCCATTTCGGTTGACTCGCACTAAACGTGTTTTCTCCAATAAACTTTCCGAATACCGAAGTACTCGAAACGTGTTGATCTAAAGACAGCTCAAAAACAAATTTTCAGTCGATTAATTGAAGGTCATCTGATTTTATCGCACTCTCTCAATCGTTTATAGCCACACGCGCATTTTATCGTGAATTAAACACAATTTAAATGCTGACGGAAGACCAAAACGTTCCAAAATATCTGGTGCATTGCAACACACAACTTTCCTTAGCTCTACGTCAATTGACTTTCTATATGGCTTTGTGCACTTAATCAATTCATTTACCACTCAGTTCATTTGAACTTGGTCAAACAACATGTCACAGCAGCAGGAAGCGGTAGAGCTTACAGTTCCAGAATTTATTGTGCTGCTCGTACTCATTACAGGACCATTATTGGGCAATTGGTACACAGATAATTAGTGAGGCTGTAAACACACATTTTTTAAAGAAGGACGGTTATTACTTTTGCAGGGTTATAGTTATAGAGAGTCTATAGTTATCTATAAACTCTATAGTTATAGAGTTATAGTTCACAGACACACAGACCATTTTTCCAAATAGTGTTTTTCGGACTCAGGAGAGTCTGAAACGTAAAGATCTGAAAAAACTAGAATTTTTTTTTTCAGCCGATTACATAACTTTCCTTTCTACTTTGTAGAGCCAAGGAAAGTAAAAAAGATGCAAATGAAGATTCTTTGAAAGAAAACTCAACATATGATTCTCAGTATTGTACGAAGCTTTCAAAACATTCGGCTAACAAGGTTAAACGGCCATGTTTAAGAAACAGATTGATACGCCTTGCCCAGGATGGATGTAGACAGTGAGCTGGTAGCAGAACTGCTGACTACTGGTTGCCAAGGTATACACCTGACAAGGCAGTACAGCTACGTAAATATTTCAATCTGGTTGTGCCTCAGCCACCGATCAAAGAATACTTTCTGGCTTTCATGATACCATCAATTCAGGTGGACGGAACGCGTCGTAACATCCGCATCAGTCATTTGGTGTTTTTGATTGAGTAGCGTTCAACATGTCGTAATAAGAGAGCGGCCACTTTACAGAACTGGCAATGCTGGACAAATCCTCCTAGTAAATAGGGCTAACAGAGCCTGGTCAGAAGTACAGCTTGTGTAGAAAGACTGAAACGTCATACTTGGAGGTTTATTCGTGTCTAAACGCCCTCTCTGGCTTGAGACAACGCAGTTGCTAAGTTGCTCTATTGAATCATCCTTGACTTCTGAACTTCTATGCTTTCCTGTCGCGTATGAACAACCTTCGCTTGTACTGGGTGGACACATCAGCAGAGACAGAATTCTGAACAATAAGCCTTCATTAACTAGAGACGTGAAAGCGTTGGTTGTTACTGTTATGGGCACGATCAGATTAAGCTGCGACTTGGAACACCGGAGCCGCTTCTATCAGGCAGAGCAGTTCTAAGCAGCTCCGATTAAATCTGATGAGGAAGAAAACTGCTGAAGAACGGGGAGAGGGGGGACCGCATTGCCGCGATCGGGAGGTTAGGAAAATCGGGTCCACGGCGCGCTACGAGGCGATCGGTCTATTCCTCTTCCAGACTCCTGCAGGCAGCACTTCACTCCTCTTTCTATGTCGATACCTGTGGGCTTGGCTATTTCTGTACAAATATACGATACTTCGTTTAGAAGGAAGGAAGTATTATTGCGAGACGCCCGAATATACCTACAGCATTGGCGCCCAACGTGGGACACCAATGTTGAGCTGAGGGCATTAATATTGAAAGCGATATCGCTCTAAGAGAGTTGAGGAGTTAGTACGATATCGAGCCGAATGCAATTGGAACAGAGTTTTACTCTCAATCACATTCGGGGAAGTCTTACCACCACAAAACGGGAACTGGGTGGGAGCGAACGCGAGGGCGGACGACACAGCAACGAGGGAACCGGCTCAATTACAACTGACGGCAGCGAAGTCTCGAGCGAATCAGGGCATTTGAGGTGCCCAGTCAGCATAAAGACTCAAGGCAATAAAGAGGTAAGGCTGGTGAGATACTGTGGGCAAGCGCTTTCGATGTGAAGACATCGTCGTCTGGCCGTTAAGTCAGTCTCTGTTGAGGAATGATGTCTTAACATCGAAAGCGCTCGCCCACAGTATCTCACCAGCCGGAGAAGACGAACCCATCAAACAGGTACGTTAACTTTAGCAATAAGAAGCCTCCCCCCCCTCCCTCACCAGGAGCATCTACATCGACAGTTTGAAGACCGTATTTCTACGCAATTTTTCAGTCATTGTGTGAAACTTCCTAGGGCGAATTGGCTGACACGAGGCTAAGGAGTTCAAAAATATTAATGTCTTCACGTCTGCCGCAGAACAATTTAGGAACGATGTCTACAACGAGTATTACACTGATGCCCAACTGAATAATCGAGATAATACGAATATAAAAAGTTAGAAGCACAGGTGGTTCACGTGTTAACGTTAACACTGTTAGCATTAAACAGGCAAACAAATGACGCAAATGTAGAGCCGGGAAATTCTGTTTTTGGATTTGGTAATGGAAGAGGGAGCACTGGGGAGTTCCGGCAACAGGGCCGTGCCAATACGCCTGTGCATACATGCCAATTTGGTTGAAGACGGGACTATTGTTGGAAAAAGATAGTAAGGTCTTAATTAAACTATTCATACTCAATTACTGTCGTGTTTACTCAAGTGTGAGCGGTACGATGAATGACGACTCTCGGAACTCATTGACAACCAATTATCAGCTCAAATTTGGCGGAAGGAGGGAGAAAACTGCTTGCCATTTATGTATAAATCGAATAAGTTCCGTTTCGATCAGAAACGCGTCCCTGGATGAAAGGTGAGAAACTGCAGACTTATTATCTTTAACGAATAACAATACGAGAGAAGGCTGTCTAGTTGAAAGTGTGGTACAGAGATGGGCGCATGTTGATTGCACGCGATAAGCAAAATTACTGGCCCAGCTGCGTTCTTCAAGCTCATTAAGCTCAATACTGAAGATCTACCAACTTGGGAGATGAGCTTGGTGGGCGGAGTTAGCTAAGGGCGTGCCGTGGTGAGTCAATTAGACCCATACAGTCTGCACCCAAAGCTTCAACCCTGGCCAATACTCTGTCCACCACTGCACACTACACTCTCTCGCATGAAGATGAACGTATTGTGCGTTACCTCCTGGAGGCATTCTATTCTGTACTCCTGTAGAAGTTTACAACGAAGACTTACAAATCTGCTGACCGGAAGACGTCGAACGTCCTGCATCCCAGTTTTTAGCCTAATCGTAAATCTAAACACGAATTTAACTGCGATCGTTAATGTTAATGTGCTCATTTTGTTCCATTCTCAGGCAACATGAAGGCAGTAATTTGCCTATTTCTTTTCTCTCTCGTCTCCTTCGCCTGCGCAGGCAGGAATCAAGGAAGGTCTGGACCTCCGAGCCGCCCAAATCCAAACAGGAATTTCGACCAATTGTACGACACGCACAAAGACACGTGCAAATGCCACCAACAAGAATGTTTGTGCTGCGTCAAGGTTCCCGGCTTGAACTACAGATGTAAATATTTTTTCACCATCTACCTCAATTAGTTTTTCGGTTATGTTGATTTTTAGCGCAAGCGAGGTTGCCAAACGGGAGAAAAAAGTAAATACTTAGAAGGTCGGGAGCCTGTGCAAAGGGTTTTGTGAATTTTGAAGTCAGGACATTCACATTCTAACAATATAAAACTCTCCGGGGAGCTATCAAGGGATTGATTGCCTTATTTATTGACCAAATTAGGGCCATACAGCCCTCTCTACTCTTTTCCCTGCAGCTTAAACACAACAATTCATCGTGTTAACAGTCAAACAATATATGAAGGCTACCAAAGAACATAATAGTCTTGGTTGGTTTTATGTTTTTACCCGAAAACTAATTAAGTTCATTCAGTCATTATTACAGTCACGCCAAAATAAATTACATTCACCCCAACACTGAAAACACAAGTACATACAGAAACTCCAGCCATACGATCATAAATTACATGCAGAAGCAGTGATAAGGCGCAAGTACTTGTACATTCCTCCCCTTCTCCAATGATACTCAACCTAACCTAAAAACATAAATCGTACGCTAAAACGCTTCCACACTCTGCTCTGAGGTTGCGATGAAAGTTAGTTCACAGAGAGAATCTCGAGTTAGCCTAATATTCCTGCTTCTACAACCAATCCTTATAATGTTACGGGGGGATTAATATCGAAAGCGGTATCGCACTAGGTGAGTCGGGAAGTAGTGTGATAGAAGCCGAATGCAATTCAAACAAGGAGTTTTATTCGCGAATTACATTCGAAGATGTTTACCCACCGCAAACCGGGAACTGGGTGGGAGCAAACACGAGTGCGCACGACACAGCGACGAGGGAACCAGCTCGGTGACAACTGACCGCAGCAAAGTCTCAAGCGAATCGGGGCATTTGAGGTGTCCAGTCAGCATAAATGCCCGGGATGCGCCTCCCCTGAATCGAAGTGTTTGGTTCGTCACGTTACAATAATAACAGCAATAATAGTATAGTAAGTAATAATAATCCTCTTACGCCATCAAAGGTATCTGGAGTTGGGTCTGATCATGCGTGGGAGGAGGGGTTCCTGCCACTTGATCCTTGACAAGGTGATGGTGGAGGGGCCCGCGCTGCATGTGGTAGACTCAATGCTGTGTTACCATTCCGGATACTCATCCAAGTGGGAAGGGGGAGCTCCCGCTTTTGAAGCTGGGGCAGGGTATATTATCCTGATGGCTTAATGCAGGGTGGGCCGAAGATTAGAGCAGCGATCCCATGGTGTTCCAGGCAGAGGTGTCTGCGGTGATGGTCTGTGTGCAGCGGCTGCTGCAGAGGGGACTGAAGCGGCAGAAGATCTACATTATGGTGGACAGTCTGGCCACTCTCAAGGCCTTAGCCTCATACTGTGGCTGGTGTGGGAGTGTGTGATTGGACTGAAGGCACTGGCCGAGGACAACAGCGTAACACTGTGTTGGGTTCCAGGGCATCAGGGAATAGAGGGCATTGGGCTGATGGGCTGGCAAAGAAGGGATTGGCACAGATCCCTGTCGGCCCTGAGCCCTTTGTTGGGACTACCAGGAGCTAGGTCGGCAAATGGAAGGATATGTGTAGTGATGCACATTGGCAAGGGTTGCCTGACCTCAGACAGTCAAAATTCATAAAACTCTTCATCCGACTCTCCAGAGGAAGGGCCAAGGAGGTGCTTGCACTGGGGAGGAGGGATATGATGATCATGTGAGGCCTGTTTACAGGTCACTGTCCGCTGATTGTGCAACGCGATGGACACTCAGCATCGCGCCATGTGTTTGCAAGGCCCTTTGTTCACCAGGAATAGTTGCTTGCGGATGTCCACCGCTTTGTGTGGGACGTATAGGTGATGTCGCAGTGAGCCCAGTGCCGTGTGAGCCTAGCGGTGGAGCAGGGTGGCCATAGGCCGAGGCTCGTGGACGCCCTTACACTAGGCCTGTCTGTGGTTGTAGTAAGGGTATCGCCAGCATCCACCTTTTCAACAAAATAATTAGAATAGCTAGGCTGAATTGAAGTTATTACTTGTTTGTACAAGAAGTAATACGCTGACGTGATACATATGACTTTATTTGTATGTGTATTATTATTACAGCCTGTGTCAACTACGTACATCATCCCCACGAGAATAAACTTAAGGTCGACGTTGTATTCGAAGGTTTCAACGTGATAAGCGACAAATTGAGCCGTAAGTGACTTAACCATCTTATAAAATGCGTAGCGACGCCCAACGCAGGTTGTAATTCTCCTTAATTCTTCCTGCAGTTTCAAAGAAGACTCAATCGTGTGGAAAGCTCCCGCCAAGGCTCATTCGAATCAACTACTGCGTTATTCAAGTGAACAGACGCGGTAGAAACGGGCAACTCGAGTCCTGCACGGCTTTCGGTTTCAAGACCGGCCCTCGCGTCGCCACTCTTCATCTCAAATGTTTGACAGTGTCCAGATCCGGTTTGTCTTATTCCGGCGATAAAGTGGTCGGTCATCCCGGTTTGATCGATTACAAACGCAACGTTCATTTCGAAGGGGTCATCAACAACTTGAAGAGAGAAGCGAGCAGAAGGAGGTAGTGTAAGTAATTTAAATAGCGTAGTTAATTAGTTAATTGTTACGAGAAATCAATAAACTTCATAAATTAAAAGCCAACATTTTATTGCTTTAATTCCCCCCCTGTAGCAGACTACATCCAGACATCTCTGACGTCTCGACAAGGATGCTCTTCATTTTAGTAACAAGAAAAAGAGGAAAACCGACGTAGTCGGAAGTTATAAGGCTTGAGTTTTTGGTGTACAGGGAAAGAACCGACGATGTCACTGTTCCCTGACCGAACCCCCAACAGCGCAAGACGTGGTCCCCACCACCTTGCCTCTGTGATTCACAACATTTCTTATCAGTTCCGTACTGTTTTCTTCAACGCGTGTGTGACACAGTTTTTTTCTAGTTCCTCGAAATAATTCTGTGTTTATTTTATATAAATAACTGTTAAAATGTCTACTAGTTGTTTTGACAGTGTTGAAGAACAGTGTAGTAGAGTGGAGGCGAAGAAAAGAAAACGTATGGGCCGGGTACATGATGTTGCTAAAAAGTTGAGGATTGCGACTCACGACATGGGACCACCGTGTAACTGCACGAGGTTCAAATGCTTTGAGGCCTGGTTCTGGGTTATCTTCTGATATCTTCTGGGTGAGTCTTGACTTCAAAATTGACAAAATCCTTTGCACAGGCTCCCGACCTTCTTAGTATTTACTTTTTTCTCCCGTTGGGCAACCTCACTTGCGCTAAAAATCAACATAACCGAAAAACTAATTGAGGTAGATGGTGAAAAAATATTTACATCTGTAATTCAAGCCGGGAACCTTGACGCAGCACAAACATTCTTGTTGATGGCATTTCCACGTGTCTTTGTGCGTGTCGTACAATTGGTCGAAATTCCTGTTTGGATTTGGGCGGCTCGAAGGTCCAGACCTTCCTCGATTCCTGCCTGCGCAGGCGAAGGAGACGAGAGAGAAAAGAAATAGGCAAATTACTGCCTTCATGTTGCCTGAGAATGGAACAAAATGAGCACATTAACATTAACGATCGCAGTGAAATTCTTGTTTAGATCTACGATTAGGCTAAAAACTGGAATGCGGGATGTTCGAAGTCTTCCGGTCAGCAGATTTGTAAGTTTTCGTTGGCCTGGTTCTGGGTTATCTTTCCAGGAGCTTGCCCATGCTACCAGGCGCGACCACGGGTTGTGGATAGTGGAACGGCCATGGCATTGTCCACAGGGGCATGTCTGTGGCCAGCTGTGAGTAAGGTCAGCATGCTGACTGAATAAGCAGCCACGAACAATGGGCAAAACCCAAGAGATCGCAGAAGAGATCCTGAACAAAGGGTTCAAGGGCAAGCGGATCTTCATTTTCTCAGACAGCCAGGCCGCCTTAAAGGCCATCGCAGCCTATAGTTTTAGGTCTAAGCTGGCATGGGAATGCCTCCATGCGCTCAAGCAGCTCGGCGCCAGTAACAGGCTCTCCCTCATTTGGGTGCCGGCTCACAGGGGGCATGAGGACAATGAAAAGGGGTACAGAATCCCTACCCATCGGGCCTGAACCACACGTAGGTATGACGAAAAGTCACCTGAACCGTCTGGTTGCTCGATGGGAGATACAGGAAAATGGCGCCCATTGGCATCGCCAGCCACAACTAAGACAGGCGAAAAGGCTTGTCACGCCTTCCTGTCAAAGGGCGAAGGCGATGCTGACACTCTCTAGACAAGATCTGAGAGTACTGATAAGCTTCCTCACCGGGCACTGCCCACTCAGATATCACCTCAACAAGATGGGCATCTCAGAGGCGGTGGAGTGCAGACTCTGCGGTGAGGAGGACGAGACAGCAGAGCACATCCTATGTGAATGCCCTGCCTTGGCAGCAAAACGCTTTGAATACTTCGGTCAGGGGACCACTGAACCCCAAATCATGGCGGAATCTGCGGTGAAGGACATACTCAGCTTCCTAAGGGGGGCGGGTATGTACGACGCCTTCTACTAAGAAAGGGCCGTCACAATAGGCCCATATGCGGCCGCAGTGACAAAGGGACTTGTCCCACACGCCCTCGGGTAAAAAAAAACAAAAAAAAACTTAAGACTAAGGGCGGGTTTATCAATGTCATTTGCTAGCTTGACTAAAGGTTGACTAAGCGAAATCGTTCGTTAACACCCGAAGACGCGTCTATCAACTCACTTTGACACCGCGTTAGCGCTACCTGTTAGTTATGTTTTAACTCGTCTCTTCGTTCGTTAGTTATCGGATAACGAACCGTTATCGGCAGCCATTTTCGGTTGTGTTTCGCTAGCCTCGTTCTGTTTTCGTTTGCGCTTTCGCGATATTCTTTTCTATTGGGTTTTTGTCACATAAATTTTAAATAATTTTATTAACAATGGAGTTCGACTACGATCTGTCTGACTCTGATTTCTCCGGCGAAGAGGTATACGCGTTTCTTGAGTGGGAGAGAAGGCCGTACCAGGTCCGTCCGAGAATCGAATATTTTGACACACTCGACGACGTAGATTTTCATTCTAGGTTCCGGTTGTCGAAAGAAACAACGTTGTTTGTACTTTCGCTAATTCGAACGCGAATAGAATCGAAAAGCAAACGCAATTACGCCTATGACGAAACTCCTCTTAACGCTCAGGTTCTACGGTCTCGGTAAGTACACACCTAATATTTTATCGACCTACCACGTTACTTATGTGCATGATATAACTTACGTCAAGTTCGAAAAGTAATTAAGAGCTTTCATCGAATGTTTACGTTTCAATTCTATTAGTCCAAATGTCTGGGTTCGCCTAATCACGAGTTCTCTAGTCCCCTCTTACGTTCAGCGCAATGCACTAATAATGCAGCATAGTGCAATGGTGTTCACAATGTGTACGTATAAACTGATAAAGAAGAACGTCGAGGAATCTATAGTTATACCTAATTACGTTATGTCATTGTTTGAGTAACCAATAATGAGTCACGTTTGACGAGACTATGCCAAGACGATTATGTTGTGGGAAGTTGTTTTGATTCTTTTGGAATTAGCTGTTTGAATGCCGTAATTTGGTTGTTGGCTGATTATGATTGAAATTCTATTTCGTACCTTATTGGATTCCCAACACGAATTTGACGTGAACGATGGCGGTGATAATTATGCGTTTTGACCACAATGAAAACTATAATTTTGTGTACCCGTCTAATGTGGGTGTGGGATCGTGAATATCAAGCGTGAGTTGACTGGGTTCAGTCATTCTCTCTCAATCGTGTCCACAATCGCACACACCATGTTCTGAAATGGGGGCTTTGAAAAAGTTTGAAACGTAAATATCTGAAGAAAACTCAATCAAATTGTCTTTTTTGCCAATCACGTAGCTCTCATCCTACTTTAATGAGGCTGTATAAAGAAAATGGGCATTACAATTCAATGCGATTATTCGTATACATTTTAGAATTATGTGGTAGTAGAGCACGTAAATAACCATTTTTGTTTTCTCTTTGCAGGTTCGATGCTAATAGCTGTAGGCGACTTTTGTGGCGTTAGTAAAACTCCTGGCTCCTCATTGTGAAACTAGTTTCCCAGACCACTGTTCATTTGCCCCTACTTTCTTAAAGGCGATATTCGGAGAAGAAAAAATCTCAAAATCCCGAAGAGCGTTTTACCACTGGTGTTATCGACTGTACACACGTGAAAATGTCAATTTGAGTGAAACACGCCGCACATTTGGTGTTGAGAAGCATCATGTATCGTTTTTCAAATTTTTTAAAGTTGCTTGGTGTATGATTAATTTTGAATAATACACGTGACGTTTTCTGAAGGAACATTTTTTTACTTATGCTTGCCCCACTCACGACGGAAAGTTATAAAATCGACGGAAAAAATCACGACAAACACTTAACAAAAATAATCACAATGCGAAAAATGAGCTACACGAGAAGTAGAGGAGTAAGAAAAGAATGAGAAGTAAGAAGATAAGAAAAAAAAGGAAAAAAAAGAGAAAAGTATCAAGTGAGATCACAAATATATTATTTAACAATTCTGCAACTGATATTTTGTGTATTCGAGTGACATGTACGTTCCGATTTAGGGGTGTGCGGAGGCAGTACCGGCCTCGCGGCCCTGACCTGCCTCCGCCCCATCGGGCAACAAAAGGGGAAATGGGACAAGGACTACTTCCAGCGAACCCTCGACCACTGCGATATCTGCAAGTTCCCATAAATGGGTACTAGGGATCGGCGGATTCCCGCCTTTACCCTAGCTGCCTGCAGAGCATCCACCTTGCGTGGACCTTCCCATGGTGCACCGGCTTGCGCCGCGGGCTGTGCACCCCCGCAGTACCATTTCGGGAAAAGTATCCCTTTAGGCTAGAATGGTCGCTAGCCCGCCCGGACGGTATTCGAGTGACAATGTCAAGTAATGAAATCGACAGACGGCAAATGAAGGTGGCCCAATGGTACCAACTCTCCAACGCATTGTTTTGGAGGAAAACTCGCCAAGTCGCCTCTTCGTTCGAGGGATTCTCGTTTGAGCATAGTGGCAGCCCTTTTTCCCTGCGTTAAAACTCTCGCTAGCTAACTATTAGTCAATTGCCGATTGATAGACACGATCCGAGAATTTTTTCACTCCATGATTATCGTTAACAGATCGCTACCTAATCAACGTTTTAACTAAAGAATTGATAAACCGGCCCTAAGAATAAGAGCAAAGCGGAAGTACAGACAGACGTCCGACATGAACCAGTTTCGATGGCGTGCAAACAATAAATTCGTTACCTGGCCTGTTCCACAAGTACTCATGTTGCCTTCGTACTCTAATTTCCAACCCCAAGTGGAATGGCTTTCCTGGAGCCAATTGTCCACAGTTATCTCCCTGTAAATGCACTCTCCCGTAACAATTACAAAACGATGGCGACTGGTTTGAGTTATGCTGTGCAATCAGGTAGCCAGTTCCTTGTCATTTGACAGGTGGCACGAATGAAACTCGCCGAATGAACGTGCGGAGGAAAGTTGTGAGTCGTAACATATATTTGTGTTTATTTTCCAATTTTTTAATAACTTGAACAATACTAGTTAGAGAGTGGTAGCCCGGTTTGCCAACCCGTTACGCCTGTTTATTCTTGAGTCGGTTAATAACCCCTTCGAAGTGAACGTTGCGCTTGTATTCCAGTACGCCAGGGTAATCCTCTTTGTCAGCGGAGACAGACAAGCCAGATTTCTTAACTATCAAACACTTGACGTGTATGGAGGCCATGCGTCCTTCAGACGAAACTTTGAACCCGATTCCGGTGCAAGTTTTAATTCCTCCATCTTCCGTCGGTTTGTTGTTTTGAATGAGACAGAAATGAACTCCGAGTTGTTGAGCCGGAAGTTTGGTGCAAACTTGCGTTCTGGAAGTAACTGCGAAAAACGAAAAGTCAACGAAATGTAACAATGAAGGTTAGAAGAGATGCAAATTTATGTTTTGACTGAGGAGTTTGACTTACGGCTGAATTTGTCGCTCAACACTGTCAATCCTTCGAAGACAACGCTGACCTTGACGAACTTTCCCCTCAATTTATGGTAACCGATGCACGCTATAAACACACAAAAAAAGAGTGTATTACGTCTTTATGCGAACATTTCTATGGGATAAGCCGAAACGTGGAAGTCACAAAGATCTTACATCTGTAGTTCAAGCCTTGAACTTTAGCGCAGCACAAGCAGTTTCGCCCTTCGCACAGACAGGTGTTTTTGTGCCTCTTGTACAATTCTTCGAAGTTGCTGATGGGGCCAGGATTTTTTTGCCTTGGAACTACTCGAAGGGTGTCACCTGAATAACATTTTAAAAAAACGTTTTTACCGTGTGCAATCATTCACCTTCAACCATTAACTCCTGTGTGTTGTGAACGCCAAAGGCAAATAACGATAAATAAAAGAAGTCAGGGGTTGAGGCCAAGAGAAAAGGATAGTTTGAGTGTATAATGCAAAATAAGTAATAATAATAACTATAATAAATAAACTAAACTACTTGTTCTCCTGTTCTTTTGACTGTCTTTGGCTTAAGTAATTAGGAAGGAAAGTCATGTAACCGGCTGTTGTATTTTGTATAATTTGATGTTGGCAACCGTGGTTGAGCCCGGATCGATTATGCGTGAAGGTAATAAAAGGTTTACTTATGTTCTCTTCGGTAACGGATACCAGTGTTTATGATATTACCTTTATTATCCAGTTTTAATGTTATTATTATTTTCCATCAGTTTATTTCAATTGGCGACGAGGAGAAAAGTTTTATTAATTTATTCGTTCTTTTGGTTTATTATTCATTCTGAACACCACACCACAATTGAGTCGTAATCCTCGTTGGGCTGCACGCACGTATTTTATTAAAAAAAACAGGAACAACAATAATAAAAAAACGTGCGTGCTGCCCAACGAAGATTACGACTCAATTGTGGTGTGGTGTTCGAATTTCCTCTTTACGAAGTTGTGTTTGGGGCATTTGTTGTGTCGGCCTTCCTATCTTAGTATATGTTCGACGCAAAACATATACTATGATAGTTTGTTAATCCTCATAAGATATACCGGAGCTACTTCGGAAATTACGGAATTTTACCCACCAGTTCAATTCTCACAGTTTTTAGCCGATAAATCTGGCACAGTAACCATTATCCTCCCAAAAAAAAAAATCACGTAGCCTCGTGAATCTCCAACTCGCTGATTGTTGCAATAATGATCGCGGCATGAGTAAGAGCACCGCAATAAATTCCCAAAACTCTTCGCACTATCACTTTCTATCACCGTGAAGTTTTTGGATGAAGTTCAAATGAGCCGGGGAAAATACGAAAAAAAGCGAAAGTGAATTTACGGTGACGTAGAGCTAAGGAAAATTGCGTGATTCGTCGCGCCCGGGTTTTTCCCCCTCATTGTGCTGCATATTCGTCCTCAAGTGCCAAACTAGTCCCTGATTTGTATTTAAATGCGTTTTTTAAATATTTTATTTTTTGGTCTGCCAGTTTTATGATTATCCACGCGAAAATGAATAATTCTATCGTAATTTGGTAAATAACGTTGAGATTATTTGGGAATGTCTTACCTGATGAGTTCTGACTCAGTGGCGTATCGTTTTGCTTGCCGGCGCTGGCGGCAGCAACGAGTGCGAGGAGAACAAGGCAAAAAGCAATCTTCATCGTTACTGCGTGGAAAATATGAAAATGGAAGTGAACGGTAGTGAGCATGAGTATATGGCATCAATGAAGAACGTTAAAAAATGAAGTAGATTCACACTGTATGAAGGCTGCGATTTTTCCCACAATAAATTATCAATAATTTCGAAGAAAACACGTTTGTGCGCAGTTTTTTCCTCATAAATTACCTCCTCCGGCTGCAGCCGACCCCCCTCACACTTATACAGTACATGCTCTGCCGACTTCAGCTCCACCCCGCGGAATTCTGTACCTCTGACTTGCCAATCTCGGGCAGGTGGTACCTTAGTGAACAGTGACCTGTAAACAGGCCACATACCCTCCTTACACTACCTACTAGGATCTCCCTAGTTCACTGCTTGGAGAGTCTGACAAACAACCTTGACAGCCTTCGGCCAGGCGCATCGCGCCAATAGGGCTGGTTAGCTATTCTCCTCCCACTTACCAACCTTTATCAGGTGGCTCTTGGTGGTCCCTTTGAAGGGCTCGGGTCCCAAAGGGGGAAGCACAGATCCTTTTCTCGCCAGTTTATCGGCCTCCTCGTTCCCTTCTATTCTTGCATGACCTGGCACCCTACACAGTGTTAATGTGGCCCAAGCAACTTGAGCACCAAAAAGAGGGATGTTCCCTGAACAATTTTTAACAGGTTATTTAAATCTATGAATGTAGTGTGCGGGAGAATCCATCCGTGCAGCTTTTTTTGATGCGGAGCAAGCTTTCGTTCGACTTTGGCATGACGACCTCCTTTTCAAAATCAGACCATACCTTCCAAAAAACTTGTACTCTCTCTTGCAAAGTTATCTAGAGGAGAGAACGTTTGAAGTTATCGTTCAAAATGAAAGATCCACAACACAGCGAATACTCGCAGGAGTTCCTCAGGGTTCAGTTCTGGGTCCATATTTGTGCTCATTCCACTCTCACGACCTGCCTCTCCTTCAAACACCCGATTTTTCTGGGATGTATGCAGATAACATTGTTTGTGCTGTTTCTGGGTCAGATGCTACTCCTGTGGCGAGACGCCTACAATCTAAAATAGAAAGCCTTGGGCAGTGGTGTACAAAATGGAAAATAAAAATGAACCCACTGAAATCACATGCCATGACCTTCACCTATAAACGGCGTTACATAGAACCGCCCCTCACGTTTCCAGGCGACACCATGCGAAATGTCCGATCAGTTCAGTATTCAGGAGTGATCCTAGATAGACATTTGACATTCGAGGACTATATTTCTGTATTGCCGCATCAATTACGGTCCCGTGTGTTCAGCTTACGGGCTCTCCTGCACAATCCCACCACTTCCCTGCACAATAATGTACTTATTTACAGTTCCCTTATCCGACCAATATGAACTTATGCCATCGCTGTTTGGGGCACGTGTTCGCTGTCGCAATTCCGCCGTATTGAGCACCAGCAAAATGCAACCCTGCGTAAACACATTATCCACACGCCTCCATTTGTTCGCAACCTGACTTCTCACTGGGCACCTCAAATGCCCCGATTCGCTCAAGACTGCGCTGCCATCAGTTGTAACCGAGCCAGTCCCCTCGTCGCCGTGTCGTCAGCGCTTGCGTTCGCTCCCACTCAGTTCCCTGTCTGTGGAGGTGAAACTTCCCCGAATGTAATTGAGAACAAAACTCTGTTCTAGTTGCATTCGGCTTGATATCGTACTAACTTCCCAACTCTCTTAGTGCGGTGTCGCTTACAATATTAATCCCCCCCATAACACTTCAGTTTTATGAAAAATAGTGTGTTCCATCACGCCATTAAGGTATATTTATATTTATAAATAGTCTTGATAAAGTTACAAACAAAAAATCCCTCTTCCTTCTTCCAACATATTTATATGAAAGATTGACAAATAAATAATCCATTTTTAGTGCGCCTAAGCAAATAACATTGTTGGAGTATTTAGAATTAATTAACAGTATTCCCTGAATTTTGAATAGTAATTTAGTAATTGAGCTGCATCATGGAGTACGTGATTGGGGAACGTACAAATGTTGGCTAGATATGTGGTTTTGAGCACGATCAGGGGATTTTTAAGTTCTAGTATGCTTAATAGTCGTTATAGGTAGTACCTGGCTTGAAGAACGGTTAGTTTCCAACACACTCGCCCGCAACGACCACCAATAAATAGGGTTTTAGCCCCCCCACGCTCCGAGAGCCTTAATAGACTGCAAGTTCACTCTGTAGATGACGATAATTAGTTGCAGAACAAATACGTCCGTGTTTGATAACCGGGTAATTAGACGTGAATACCTCAATCAGTCATTACAATTAAATTCGCTTCCTCTCTTGCGAACGTCTTATTGGGTAAGACGTAATGAATATTGATGGGTTCGTGGGTTCGGGAGATGGTTAACGTGTTTGTCAATGATATCTCTATGTACCTCTTTTTGTTGTATCTTCTCTGGTGGGAGGATACATTCAGACAGTTCACTGTTTGCGTACGAACTGTTTCAAGTTTCTTTCGGGTCTCGTCATTCTCCGATATAAGTTAATATTTGTTACGTACGTTATTTTAATTTGGGTCGTTGGTTTCGTTGAACGTTACCGCCAAAATGATTACTTTCAACTTTTTGATTTCTGCGTTCAAAAATAACAAAATAAAAAACTCTTCTTCACTGCTTCCGGCTCAAAATTCCTTTCAACATATTAAGTGCACATACTTGTGCTTGAGCTCCACATAGGAGCGACGAGAAGTCAAATTAATCGGCAGGTGGAATTGGAAACACAGGAAACACGCGTCTATTGGCAGCCACGACTATGAGAGGCGAAAAGGCTCATTGGGCCTTCTTGTTCAAGGGCGAAGGCAATGCTTAAACTCACCAGGCAGGAACTAAGAGTCCTGACTTCCTCACCTGACAACACCCACTTGGAAAGCATTTTAAAATCTCCAATGAGGGAAAGTCTTGAAATGTGACGGTTTGAGGCAATGTCGTTTTTAAACTTTTTGTCGCCTTCACATCAAAATTGTTCAGGTGTTTTGTTAGTTAAGACTCCATTGTATCAATCACTTTTGTCTTTGTAATAAACTTACTTCGTTATGAGCGCTCGAGCAAGGAAGTCTATATAAGTCGTGTATAAAAGTCTTTTTTTTAATTATTTATTATTTCCATTAACTCCTATTGGAGCATAGGGCTTCGACGAGAGTCATCCATTCGTTCCGGTTGGCGGCGATCCTCTTTGCTTCTTGCTATGTTTTGCCGACCTGGCCTAGTTCCCTCTCTGCAGACCTGCGCCATGTCTCCCTGGGTCTTCCTCTTCTCCTCTCTCCCTGGGGGTTCCACTGTAGCGCCGCCTTCTCCACAGAATCGTCGGGTTTGCGTAGGGTGTGCCCCACCCATCTTCATTTCCGCCTCCTAATTTGCTAGCGGATCGGAAGCTGGTTAGTGGCTCTCCATAGCTCTTCCTTTGAGATGTGCTCTGGCCACCAAATACCCACGATTCTTCGTAGGCACCTGTTCACGAAGGTCTGCAGCAGAGGGGTGATGCTCTCTGTGACTTTCCATGTTTCACTGCCATACAGCAGGACCGAGTTCACGTTTGTGTTGAAAGTCTTTTAGTCTTGAAATTTCTATAGATATAACCTCAGCAAGAAGGACCAATCAAAGGCAGTTGAGTGAGAATGCCCTGTCTTAGTTCTTCCCTGGGGGTCGTTGAACCCTTAACCGCCAGTAGGCTGTGGTGGGAGAACGAGGAGGGGGGGCTCAGCCAACTTGAGACAGGAGAAGACATGTCTCACTGCTCACAATGATTGGCCTACAATACCCTCTTTTTTTTTTTAATACTAGGTAACTTTATCCGTAAATATTACTTTTTTTATTTTTATTACTGGGAAACCCCACTGCGGCCACACATGGATGTTCTTGAGGTCCATCGCTGCAACCTCCTTTGGCCGCAGCTGAGGAACCCCAAGCACTCTGAGGGGTACTGCCGCCAGGCCCTGACACATACACAATATGCTCCGTTGACTCTAGTTGAACGGTCTGATTTTCACAATATCTGAGGAAACTAGAAAAGACGTTCTTCTGCGCAGATGGTGATTTAGATTGTGCACAAAAATTTCTAAATGCGTTGAGTGCGCTTTTTTAGCGTTTAGCCTACCACACAGATGATCAAAATGAGCAGACGTGAGGCAGAGCTCAGTGCCATGAGGACTGTTGCAACTAAATAAAAATACACTCGGTTAGCGTGAGGAGGATTGTATTATATGTGCAATGTGCAATAAATTGTGCTGAGTTCGTGTACAGAAGGGCGACACAAGGAGACTTCTCGGAATACGCGTGAACTGGCGCGGGAATGTGTATTGGATGGAAAGTGCGAGCTGTAACTGGGCGGAGAGTTGACCGTGGAATGTCTGTGTGACCACTGGGAGACTAGTTTATCTGGGAAGAGAGGTGCGTGTTGGAAAAGGAGGTAAATTGAGAGGGGGAAAAGGGGAAATCCGTTGTCATTAGAAGTACTTCCCGGCGGTATCACGCGAAAAGGGCCAAAACCGTAGGGGCCAATTGGAAACGCCTAAGCCTTTCACCATGCCCCAAACATGGCCTATGTTCTGAAACCAAGGGAAAAAAACTACTCTTATCAACCAAGTTCCTTCTTTGATCAGTCAGAGTACCTGCACAAGGATTAATATTTCAGTAGCCGACAACGATTTGCGCTTTTAAAGTTTCAACGTTCATTGGTGTCTTCCTTCACCTCACTTCCCACCCCTTACTTATTCCTAAATAATAGCCATTACGGTTGTCGGCTTGTAGTCTCCTAGCACTTCAAACCTCCAGACTTTAAAACCTCAATTATATTTCGCGTTTCAAGGTCCGAATTTTCGCATTTACTACTCGTCAAAAGGCCCCATTTGCACGTCTTAATTAAAAGTAAAATAACTATAACGCAAGACGAGGGACGGCGTGTTGACTCACATGCGCTGGTAAAAGACACTAATTGCCAAACTGTCGACAAATTCAGACGATAAATTACGAACAGCTGAGTCAACAAGCAAAAAACGGGATGAAATCTGAAATCAATATCGACGCATTAGATGAATCCATCTCAAATCATTGCGTCGTTTCATGCACTGAACACGAGCTGAGAACCGACTTATTGCCTATTCGAGGCTGAAGGGCGCCTTCCCAAACCCACGAATTCTAAACGCAGCCAAAATCGGGTGTATGACATGACTGGAATAAATATTGGAAATACGAATATGACTGGAAATTTTAAAATTACTAAACTTTTGATTGGATGGAAAATCCCTGTCCCCAGCCTCGTGTTTCTTTAATTTATTGTGCATCTCTTGAATATTGTTTACTGTGTTTCGATTCAAAGAACTTTGTATGTGATTCGGCAACCCTACTACGATTAAATCCAAAATAACTAACTCAGGCAAATCAATATCCAACTCCAACAGCGTCCTTTCTTTCTTAACAGCGTAATCCAATAAAGAACCTCCAAAATGTTTAAATAAATACGAGCACCGGATTGGCTTCCAAGAAGAGTCTCCGTATGTGGAAACCAGTAACTCCTTCCACTGCTCCCAATCTCCAGAAATCGATAATCTTCGTTGACTCACAGCGAACCAATCACTCATGAAGGCACATGAAGTTGTTGGCGCACCTTAGGGAGAACAACCCGCGGGATTGTGAACATTTTGCTAGCTCATCTCCCCGGCTCCCGTAATTCAATTCATTTGGTTTTTTGTGAATAAAAAACTACAACTAAATTTGAAAATACTATCCCCCCCCCCCAATTCTGGGTAAGTATACCACTGGGGGTAGGTGCCAACAAGTAGTGATGTATTTACGAATTTATTAGGTTGTGGGGAGATCGTTTTTTGTAGTTACGAAAATTGTAGTTTCCTACGAATGTTTGCAGTTTCGAGTTTTGAATTACTTATGTGAAAACAAGGGAAAACACTCGTGGACAACAGAACATCTTAACGTTAAGTGACTGCCTGATTCAATCGAACAGTTCTTTGAACCACAGACATCGCTTCCGAGAAGCCTGCAGGTTAAGGGGGACGCCCGACTACCATCTGCCAGATTTGAACTCTCGCAGATATCTCTGGTCGATTTTCATATCTTTCATCATTTTTTAACGCCCACTAACGCACAGATCTTTCCCACAGATATCGTTTAAAAACGCGATATCTGTCGCAGATATCTGCTCGTGTATGGCTGGCTATTCACTCATGCTACCATCGAGGCAGGATTTGAAAACTTCAATCTGCTTCGTATCTGTTAGGCTAAATCTTGACGACTTCTTCTCGAAGGGTTTTTCGGCGAGAATTTCTCCACTAGGACTCAGACTCCAGTGGCCTGAAACGTTGAAGACATAACGCCAACTCTGCCGTCTTTAGCCAGCCATACACGAGCAGATATCTGCGGCAGATTTGGTCGCCCGATCTCATCTGACAGATATCGCTGACGATCTGGAATGACCGATGAGATCGGTCGTTGCCCCTTAACACGAAAAACTTATCGGCCGATCTTTCATACCCGAGATCTGTCACCTGACCAATGCCCGATGTCATCTGTTCGTTCGTGGGATGAAATCTGACAGATTCAGGTCTGTCACCGACGTTCGTCTGGCAGACTCGAGTTATCGGTCGAATCCGAAATTTTGTCCAGATCGGTCACACATTCCGTAAGTTGATGCCATGGGGTTAGTGACTGTCCGTAGTAAAAAGCGTAAATTAGTGGCTTTTGCGGCGTGTATTTTTTTTTTATTGTCCATAAAACGGCTAAGCCAAAAGAAGACAAGTTTGGGAGAAGTCATGGGTTTTGGAAAGGAGAAGTTTCAGGCACATGAAGTTGTTGAAGCACCTTAGGGAGAACAACCCGCGGGATTTCCACCACTGCCTGCGGATGAACGAGGAAGACTTCGACGTACTTCTTGGTAAGTACCTATCTACAAAGTTTATCTATTCATCCGGTGACCAGAGGTACTCCTTTTGGGAGGGTAGGTACCAACTAAGTATGAACCTTTCTGAAACTCGTCCTAAGGTTTTGCAATTTATTTTTCATCACTACACAGTCAGCATCCGGAATCACCGTCTTCACTTCGGACTCAATCTCGTCGTAAGCAATGTTTTTGGCGTTTCTTTTCATGTAGTCAACATGCTTCAACTGCCACAGACAAGGTCTGTCTCTATACATGTCGATCATCATTTCAATTAACTCGTTGGCCACTCTTTTTTACCCATTTTTTGATACCGCACAAAAAAACACCAATAGAAACTGATTTCTTTAGAGGAGAGATCTCACAGGGGAAAACACTCGTGGACAACTGAACATCTCCGCAGGTTAAGGGGGACGCCCGACTACCATCTGCCAGATTTGAACTCTCGCAGATATCTCTGGTCGATTTTCACATCTTTCATCATTTTTTAACTCCCACTAACGCACAGATCTTTCCCACGATATCGTTTAAAAACGAGATATCTGCTATGCCGATGGCTACCTTTTGGGTCGGGAGGGTGACCTTCGGTACAGACGACCACCTCTTCCAGCATGACGCCTTTGATCTCGGAGTTCTCAGTTAAGTGTCTGCGATTACCTGAGCAACCGTAACCTTAACTGACCGATGTTGGTCGCGGTTCTTAATAGCATTAAGGGCTGATTTAACCGGAGCCACAGCCGCCAGTGCTATGTTAAGCCGAAACCTTCTGGAAATCTTCAGGAATATGGTACCAAACGTTTTCATCGTAGATCCTGATTCGCTTGAGATTCACTACTGTTGTCTTCTTATCCGGTGATTCTTCGGCTACGATGAACACTTGAAACTTCATATTGATCATTCTCGAACCACTTTAAAATTTTGGTTTTGTTTTTAAAAACGTTTTTTTTTTCTGAAATTCTAATTTATAGGTTCACTCTACCTAATTTGCGCAGGAGTAATAAATCAGTAATCCGGCAATATAATTTATTGCGACTAATAGGGTAAATCACAAAAGCGAAATTAGCGAATTTCAAGTAAATTCGTGAAGAGTGAAAATTAGGGCCGTATTCACCAACTGCGTTGATCTCGTTTAGAGTCGATTAACAGCACCTAACCTGCTCCCGCCACAAAAACGGTCTTCACCAGACTGGGTTTAACTCTAGCCCTGATCAAACCTTAACCCCAAAAAATTGGGCGGTTTGGCCCGGTTAGCTCTTATCTTTCTTTATCATGTTCTGATATTTGTCCGTCATTACCTTGCACTGCCGAGTATTCGCTTCTATTATTGTTAATAATTTACGTATATTTTGGAATAATGGTGATATACTGTTTACAAGTGCGCAGTTATTTCAGTGGCTATTCCACTACGATGATAAACTAGTATTTGGGGGTTTTTTTGTTTTTTTTTTTTTGAAACGGTGGATGCAGGCAATACCCTCACTGCAGCCACAAACGGGCCTATTGTAAGGGCGTCCATGATACTCGGATCATGGCCCACCTGCACCACCCCCAGGCCCCACGGCACTGGTCTCACTTGGTGTGACGTCACCAATGCGCCCCCACCACCCCCGCACAAAGCGGAGGATATCCGCAAGTTCTGCATTTGCCACCTCTTCGGGCTGAAGAAAGGGCCTCCCAAACACAGAACGGCGCGATGCCGCGAGTCCATCGCATACGCACAGCACGTGCTCTGCCGTCTCTAGCCCTACCTCGCAGAACCTGCATACCTGTACCTCGCACTTGCCAATATTTGCAAGGTGGCACCTCAGCGGACAGTGACCTGTGAACAGGCCACATATGATCCTCATATCCTTCCTCCCCAGTGCAAGCACCTCCTTGGACCTCTCTCTGGAGAGCCAGATAAAGAGTTTTGACTGTCTAAGGCCGGGCAGCCCCTGCCAATGAGCAGCCCTGCACCTATCCTCCCATTTGCCAACCTCTCTACGTAGATGGCTCCTGGTAGTCCCAACAAAGGAGTATTTGGGTTATCGTCATCTCACCCGGCGCCTCAAATGGCTATGAGCGGGGGCTGGCGACTTCTAGTAGTATGGATTTAAATTCGGATGCGAAAAAAAGTATTGCGATCGTCGAAAACAAGTTGTTCGCGTAAAATGTGAGCTGAGCAGTTTCTGAAAAAACTAGACGTCATATTGCCCTGTTAGAAAACCCAAGCGCGATGGGGCCCGGGGGACTACCTGGGTGGATTTAGTAGCAGATAAATAGGAAATATTAAATAATACCACGCTTTTACGTACACATTAGTGTATTAAACAACTTTTATTAAACACGACAATTCTCCCTTCCACATTAAAGTTTCTTGCTTGTAAAAGTTGTAACCTCATAATTTGGGTTTTTGGGGAACAACGAGGTGTCCACTTTCGTGAGATGGGTTCTGGGCAAAGCGCGATCAAATAATGAGAAGGCACTTTGAAATTATTACAAATATATTACAATAAGCGTCAGTATAGTTGTTTAAGTATACTCTGAGCCTGCCGTTTGATATTGGGTACAACCCCGCACAGCTTACAAACTTCCCTGTGCTTTGAAGAAATTGTACTTCGCCAAAAACGTCAAAACGAATGATAAAAGTTGTAACCTCATAATTTGGGATTTTATTATTTATTGCTCAGTTCTCATTGTCTTGTACCGCTTCCGATTTTTCCTACACGCACAAAGCACTTTCCCGGACTAATTTGGCTTTTTCCTGCAGCTCTTGCAGTTGTAGTGCGCGTATTTTCCAGCTCCTCACCAGTTTCAGCTTTGGCAGAGGTTAATGCGGCCACTTTGGTGTATGACAATAATTTGGTCAAATCCGGAGTATTGAGCATTGGGCATCTACGGGATACACAGTTACGCGGCCATTTACGTTTACATGACACTTGTTTACAGATGCACAATTTCCTTACTTTACTGTAACCTCATTAGTCCACTGCCTTCTCAATATGGCTTAATCGCAGTGTAATCACGTCTATGCTAACCGCATACCACAGTGATCTCGGCTAGCGTGGTGGGCGCGAAAATGGCTAGCCTTGATTTACTTATCTAGCCCTGATCAGTTAGATCACAATCAGCGGCGTTTTGGTGAACATGGCCCTTAGGCGTAAGGAGAAGCGACTGACTAGAGATAACCTAACACAAGCAGCGTCTAGGCAAAGAACAACGAGGTGGCCACGTGAGATGGGTTCCGGGCAAAGCGCGATCAAATAATGAGAAGGCACTTTGAAATTATTACAAATATATTACAATAAGCGTCAGTATAGTTGTTTAAGTATGCTCTGAGCCTGCCGTTTGATATTGGCTACAACCCCGCACAGCTTACAAACTTCCCCGTGCTTTGAAGAAATTGTTTTTCGCCGAAAACGTCAAAACGAATGATAAACTAATATGAAAACTTGTAATAAAGTAGTGTAATGAAACAATACGTTCGTGCTGATTAAATGAATGAAATTAACTGTATAATTGGAGATGTGTTGCGAGACCGGACAAGCTCCCAGGGGGATCCCTCGAACGGTAAGATAAAGCGGGTATTTCACAACAGGATGAGCATGTTCATACTTTGAAGGTGTATGGTTGGAGCCAGTCAGTTTCTACGTCGAACGCTCAGCCACGTTCTGCTAAGTACGTGTTAACTGAATGAAACGCCGACGTTATAAGTGGCTCGATTGATTAGCTCCTACATGTATATCCAATATGGGCGGTTAATAAATGCATTGAATGCCAACACGGCTAAAAAGAACGAGTTTCGATACGGTTTGTTATTAATTTGGAACTGCGTATGGTACAGAGAGCGGTGAAATGCAAATACTTCGCCAAGATCTCACTCATCCCAATCAACACGCAAGAATCGTGAGAAGAAACGTAGTTTTGATGCGATGGGTCTGAGAAATTGTGAATTGTAACTTGAATAACCTGATACAAAGAAAAGGGCGACAGGGGAGTTTAAATAATTTATTAACGCCGGTTGGTTGTGGGCTCGATTGGGGACACGCATAAATGAAAATAAATAGTTCGGTACTCGTACAAAATCCAACTCGGAATCACGAGTGGCGAACGTCGAGAGAGCGCACAAGATTGATGAAACTTGTTCCAGTGTCTTCCTGATGGATGGTCGGGAGTTGCTGTCCAACACATTCGAAAGGTAGTGAAATTTGATGCCGTAAATGGTGCAGAAAAACGGGTATAACGAGTTCAATTAACAAAAACAGCACACAAGGGGTCGCAGAAAAAGATGATGATGATAGAAGAGTTACAAATAATAATAATTATAATAACGGGAAGGGTTACAAGCTCATTCCCTCCAGTGGTGGGCAGCAGCTGCCGCTGGGGGCAGCGCTGGTGGTCAGGTTAGATATCTGATTGAAATCAATAAATTAAACAAACGGACCAGAAAACAACGAACTACTAAATTAAATAATAATAACAAATAAATGAAACGTAATAGTGTGCTGAAGTTTGTGTTGGGCTATTGGCATAACTGTTGATAGTTGATAACAGTGAAGAGTAAAGTATAGTTAGTTGATAAGTTGACTATAGTTATCATAGAGATCAAAATACCAAATATTTTTCTTCTCAAAAACAGCTTTAACGATTTTGATTAAATTTGTTGTATTGATAGCTCCCAATAAGTCAACTATACCATAAAATTCACATTCGTGAGAAAATGACGAGAGCAGCACAATAAATTACCAAACTTTCGACGAATTCGATTTTAGTGCGGTTTTTAGAGAAAACAACCGTACCAAATCAGCTGAAACTTGATGTCTAGTCTACAGGTTACCATGGGACGCAAAAATGAAGGTATGGGCAAAATCCACCGAAAGTTAACTATAGTTATGATAGTGATCAAAACACCGATTTCTTTTATCGAAAACGGCTCTAACGATTTTTATTAAATTTTTTATATTGATAGCTCTTGATAAGGCAATTATACCATAAAATTCCCATTTGTGGGAAAATGACGAGAGCAGCACAATAAATTATCACAATTTTCGACGAAATCGATTTTAGCGCAGTTTTTAGAGAAAACCACCGTACCAAATCAGCTGAAACTTGATGTCTAGCCTACAGGTTACCATGGGAGGCAATAATGAGGGTATGGGCAAAATCCACCGAAAGTTAACTATAGTCATCATACTGATCAAAACACCAAATTTTTTTTCTCGAAAACGGCTCTAACGATTTTAATTACATTTTTTATGTTGATAGCTCTCAATAAGGCAATGATACTATAAAATTCTCATTCGTGGGAAAATGACGAGAGCAGCACAATAAATTATCAAAATTTTCGACGGAAAGCGTTTTTCGCGAAGTTTTTTCCTTATAAACTCCGCTGGAATGTTAGTAGAATGTTTAAAAAAATTGGTATTTGTAGTCCAATCCAATACCTAAAGGGTAAGTGTTTGAAAACGCTCAATTAATTTGAACTTGGTCAAACAACACTCCACGGCAGCAGGAAGGGGTAGCGCTTACAGTTCCAGAATTTATTGTGCAGCTCGAACTCATTCCAGGGCCATTATTGAGATAATTAATGAGGCTGTAAACACGAATTTTTGGAAGAAGGATAGTAATTACTTTTGCAGAGTTATTGGGTAAAATCTTTTGATAATTTATTGTGCTGCTCTCGTCATTTTTCCACAAATGGGAGGTTTATGGTATAATTGCCTTATTGTGAGAGCTATCAAAATTTAATAAAAATCGTTAGAGCCGTTTTTGATAAAAGAAATCGGTGTTTTGATCACTATGATAACTATAGTTAACTTTCGGTGAATTTTGTTCATACCCTTATTTTGGCGTCCCATGATGACCTGCGGGCGAGATATGAAGTTTGAGCTGATTTGGTTCGGTGGTTTTCTCTAAAAATCGTTCACAGACACACAAACACACACAGACACAGACCATTTTCCCAAATAGTGTTTTTCGGACTCGGGAGGGTCTGAAACGTAAAGATCTGAAGAAAACTCAAATTTTTTTTTCAGCCGATTACATAACTTTCCTTTCTACTTCGTAGAGCCAAGGAAAGTAAAAAGCCATGTACACAAGTGAATTGACGTAGAGCTAAGGAAAGTTGTGTGTTGCAACGCACCAGATATTTTTTTTACGCATTGGGTTGGTTTTAGTAAAAACTTCTGAGGATCTTTCATTTTTTATAGCATTTTCACGTCAAATTGGAGGTTTTACACGTCAATTTGGAGGTTTCACGCATCAATTTGGATGTTTTACATTTCAAATTGGAGGTTTCACACATCAATTTGGTGGATGACAGAAATACATGATTTAATTCTAGAAAAGCAATAACAACAAATTAGCGAGTGAAACGTAACATTCAACAAGTAAGAATGAAGATAATGAACGGAAAAGAATGAACACATTTTTCAACGTAAGTCTCTCCCGGCAGCAGCGGCTGTCAGGTCTATCATCATTCTCATAACATAATTCGTGCAGTCCGGTGTGGTGACAGTCGCAACGCTTCGGATTATCGTGTCACACAGGTCGTGGTTTGTTTGGGGCTCACTGAGAATTTCTCTTGCTGACAAATTGATTTTTGAAAAGCAGTGCTCCATTGGATTCAATTTGGGTGAGTAGGAGAGCAGATATTTCACGATAAACCTCAATTCGATCATCTTACTGCTAACTTGTCCAGGTCGGTGAATCGCTGCGTTATCCATTATCAGGTACGTGTTATTTGGGTTGGCCACTTTTTCGTGCAGCTCTGCGATAAATTCCTTAAACGTCTCTCCATTGCAGTAGCCTCGTAATATTATCTTATAATGAACAACACCGCGAGTGTTCACAGCTAGAACGAGGGAAACATTTCTTCCTCTTACCGTGGGTACTGAGGGAACAGCACGTGTATGCCTCTTCGATCTCGCATGACTTCTTCGAAGGTGCAAATTAACCCGCCAGTTCCCAAAGGCACCTACAGGTGCTCTTCCTTTATTTACCTGTGTTGACACTCTTCTTCATCATTTTTGAGTTAGGAGACATCTAGTGGCGTCTATGGGACCTAACACTACTATTGGTTGCATAGTACGGCCGTTAGGTGTGTTCATTTGTGATCTTTATCAGTCTGTGTTGAACCTTCCGAGTGATTGGGACAAAGTAGTGGACACTACGCCGCATTTTGTTGAAAATGGATAAAAAAAGGTTGGTGAAAGTTATAATTCCTTTCTGTTTCAATGCATGATGAATGTAACTAGTGTTCAGTAACGTTTTTACGTGTATACAAGTAAATTATTTGCCAATTCTACAAGTGTAAACGCATGGGAGCACCTGTAGGTGCCTTTGGGAAAACCATACTTCGTACTGCACCATGTGGTTGCACCTCCAGGTGCCTTTGGGAAACTTTAGCTACGTCGACGGAACTTCGACTGAGAGTTAATTTTTGTGTTGTAACTAATGTTTTTGTGTTTTTGACGTAGTTTAGTGCGTTCATTGTGTATGACTAATTATTGTTATTACATATAAGTACCTATTTGTTCAAGTGATTGTTCTATGTATTTTTGTTGAAGTCAATCAACTCTCCCTCTCCTCGCTCCTCTTCAAGTTTGATGCTGTTTGCATTCAACCCAGATGAAGGTACGTGTTGCTGTTATGCATGTTTTTTTATGTTGAGTCAAGCTGTTAATTTCTGACTATAAATATGATTATTATAGTAATCTAAGGGAATAATCATGGAGTGAGTGGCATAAAAATAGAGCACATAATTTTGGACCAGTTTATTGTTACTTTCGATGGGTACTCATATGCTTCTCTTATTCTACAGGATTCTTGTGCACGAGATTATATCTCTCCTAGAAGCTGGTGACGACCTAGAGGATATTGAAATCACTCTATTTCCGCCTGAAGATGGACAGAAAACTGACGAGGAAAGTGGAGAAGAAGATGAGGTGGATATGAATAGATAATGGTCCTTACAATGTCTACTTTGACAGGTTTTTCAGTAGCGTGAAGTTGGTGCAAGAACTGTCAAAAAAAATATCGGAGGAACTGGAACGATTCTTGAAAACAGAACATTGAAATGTCCACTTGAGGAATCTAAATCATTGTCCAAACAAGAACGTGGTGCCATTTCGTACAGAAACACAGAAAATCTCATTGTGGCTAAATGGAATGACAATAGCATTGTCACTTTGATATCAAATACTCATGGGGTAGCACCACTTTCAAAAGTAGATAGAATCGGAAAAGTTGATAAAAAAAAGCCAAAGTGTCTGTGAAATGCCCAAATATCACCAAGATGTATAATTTGTATATGGGGGGTGTCGACAGGTTCGATCAAAATCTGGACTCCCAGCGTTTCTCACTGAAAGGAAGAAAGTGGTGGTATTCACTTTTGGCATTGATGCTTCATGCCAAAATGCATGGCTGTTGAAAAGGTACACTGAAAATGACACAAAAATGACTTACTGTCACTTCAGGAGGGTAGTTGTTCAGGAATGGTTATTCAAATTCGGGACAGCCCCAAAAATTGTACCGCCCATAAAAAACATTCCATCTACTTCACGGATGAATACCAGCGAATTTCTTCATCAATTAAAAAATTGTGAACAGCACCGTCGTTGTGCACAGTGCCACAAGAGAACGAGGAAATACTGTCAACTTTGCAACGTGGGGCTCCACGTCCACTGTTCGCACGAATTTCATTCCGAAATATAAGTAATTTTCTTCTTTTTTTCGTATTGCGTTTCCATTTAATAATGTGTATATTTTCTTTTATACAGTGTTAATAAACCATTTTGAGCATATTTTTCAATGTTCATTCTTCTTCCCAATACGAACATTAATGTCAGGCACTTCTAGGTGCCAGGTTTCTGCCGCCCAAAGGCACCTGTAGGTGCCACCTAAATTTCTCCTAATAACTTTTAAATTTTCGACAAACTGATTATCTCATTTTGCTATTTGAATGTGAAAAAACAGAATTATGGGAAAAAATTTGAAAAAAATCGCTCCACCTAGCCATGGGAACTGGTGGGTTAAAACCAGTTCCATCAATGAATACCATATTTTCGCGGTTTTTCTGGCGCCCATGTTCTGAATTCCGCTGCGTAAATTTTTCTTCTCTCTTTCGTTTCTACAGAATTCATCCGATCCAACTCTTTGTTAGCTAATTTCAAGGTTATTTTCAAAAAAACTCCAACCTTTATCAACGGTACTCACGGCCAAGTCAATGTTTTTCTCGAAAAGAACACGTTTTATCTCCTTCAGAGTCCTGTCAGGATTTTCTTCCACTGCAGCCTCAATCGCTTCCAAAACCTCGGTGGTAAGCTTTTCCCGCCGTTTTCCTCCTCTGCTTCGGCAAACAAGATCATTTTCGTTTTCCTTATACTTTTTCAACAACATGTAAGCCGTACTCTCTTTGATGCCGATTGTAGAAGCCGCATGTTTAGTGGTATTGTTACGAGGAAGGAAGTTTGGAGATGCTTTTGAAGAGCTGCTGACTCAGGCAAAAATTACGACAATCGCTTACGTCGAGAATTATGAATCGACTGTCTAAACCACTAGACCACGATCAACCGGTTGCCTTTAACAGGAGTCAGTCAGCACATCTCCCCCCTCGTCGGAGGGTTGTATATACAATTCTGGTATACCCAACGCTCAACCTTGCTCCTCGCTTTCCCATCCTTCCTTCATTTGTTGCTTGCTTAGTCATGGCTTAGTTCCTGCATATAAGTGTTACGTGTGTGTGCTTAATTAGTGGGAAATTGTCTACAGGATTTGTACAATTGGGTAATATCGGTCAGGTTGCAACAAAGATGACCCAAATTGTTCGGAAATTAGCCAGTAAGTAACAAAGGACATTATGAGTAAGCTATCAATGACAATAAAATGTATTGCACGTATAAAAGAAAGAACACATGTGATGTATCAAAGGTGTTTACATTTTGAAGAAAAGAAGGATAAAAACCTTAACTGTTTTAAGGTTGTTGAAAGTTTTTCAAACAAAATTCTAATCACGAATGCCATAGGAACACTTTTGGCTGACTGTAAATACTACAAATTTATTTTTTCCCAATTCACTTATTCAAAAAAAAAAAAAAAAACAAAAAAAAAAAAAGAGTTTTGTTACCCTTCCATCCTCTAACTCCGCTGACCTTACTCACCACAAACAACACACGGTCCTCCATCAATGGTACTTCAAGACTATCTGTCAGCCCCCTGACTTATGTAGCCTCCTGTGACATCATCACGTCTTCACGATCCCTACTCCTGCACTAGTAGACCAGTGGTGACCAAGCCTCAGGGAGGCAACCAGTCCAAAACACGTCAACCCGGGAAAGTACGAGGGCGTACTTTGAGCTCAGCAGAGGGTGTTGTGCTGATCAACAACAGCAAGGACGAAGAAGAAGAAGTGTAACCACAGGAGGAGGCTACAATCATATCAGGGAAGGCTGAAAGGCTGATACACGGACGGAAAATGATAGAGGTTGTTGAACGGGCTAAAAAAAGAGGTCATGAGTTAGGGAGGGGAAGGAAAACCCATGGGAAAATTTTCCGATTTGTGAGGCATTCGTGATCAAGCCATAGGAGAATAAACGAAGTTCTGCCAAGTTTACCTATTCTTCACCAAACCACCACTACAGTATGTCCTTCTTCGTACGTTCTAAGAAACATTTTTATTTGTTCTATAGTGTATCTACCGTATTGTCCTCGACGTCGTTGGGTAGTGGAAGGAATCCCCTTATTTTCAGCATCTTCGTCACTCTCACTACTTCTTACCGCATGGTTCAATCGGCGAACGAAACGCGGTCTCATTTCTTCGTCGTCCGAACTCATGTCACAAAAATAAAGCAAGTCGTAACTTACGGCGGCAATTAGAGACTTTAGAATGAGGCGAATCAACAGGCACCTTCAAAAGAATGGCATTTGGAAGGGGCGGATGGAATGTCTTCGTCATGTTGTGTTTCCACTTTCTACGCGGGCTAGCATTGCGGCGTCTAAAACTAATGTGAACCTTCAATTTGAAATGGGTAAAAACCTCCAATTTGACGTAAAAATGCTATATACTAATATAGACTCAGTGATAATGTAGTTTTTAATGGCGAAAGAATTTTTAAAATAGGTCCAGTAGTTTTAAAGTTTATTCGTTACATACGTAAATATATTGTAGATTTTTAAAGTGCTTTATTAAACTTTTGAATTTTTGAAATACAGAGTGAACCTACACACAATTTGACTACTGAGGCTACCGTTGTGTCGACCTACCTGCTGATATACGTTATGAGCTCACCTATAAGAGTTCGACGAGAGCAGAGCTACTAGGACGATGCGCCTTCCAAAGTCGGTTATACGCTGCCCGCATTACTCACAAGCAAAGCAGATGGCCGCCCGAAGATGAAATCCGGCGCAGCACAATTGTGTTCTAACCCCTCACCAATCTCAAGTTTTCTCTAGAAAAACGTAAAAAAACAAAAACGTTTCTTCCCCCCCCCCCGCCTGCCGATCCATTTTAGCGAGCATCCGTGGAGTTGTTTGTATGTCGGCGTTGCCTATGGATTTTGGCGTTAACTCTGAATCAATTTCACAACGGGGAAGTCAATGAAATGGAATTATTCATGTTCGATTACGCGAGAGACTTTCGAAAATTGTTTTTTTTTTTCTTTTTTGTTAGTCGATTAGCAAGGTTGCGTTAATTTTATTTGCTCAAGTGTTGACGTGGGACGGAGAGCTCGTAACGTATTTTTTACTACACATTACATAACTTTCCTTTCTACTTCGTAGAGCCAAGGAAAGTAAAAATGAAAATGAAGTTTCACAGACTTTGAAGACGGTCCGAAGCTGCTTCAGTCGAATTGAGGTGCAGTGGTACGGCTTGAGCTTGGAGGGACGCCATGGACCAGCTCTTCGGCCTCGGGCATCCTCGAGTTTTCACGTACCTGCCTGAGCTGACTGAAACCGCAGTGAAACAAAGAATCGAATTCAAGCAGATAGTGGAGTGGTATTTCCTACTAGGAGAATAAAACAAGCTATGCGTCACACAACACACGGCAGTTTGAGCCTCGTAATTGAACCTGATAATGAGTTGTGCACTGCGCTCTATGTGATGGGGTTGCTGTGGTCGTTTCAATCGCCCTAATTGAACGGGCATTTTCACAACAACAAACCTCAGTCATCACTCGTCCCACGACACTCTCCAAGCACCAACCCTCTCTGCTCCTCCTTACAATACGGAACTCTGTCCCCCTTTTTTTTTTCATAAAAAATTCCTCGGTTTTATGACTCTGAACAATTTAAACTTCGGAGGTAGGAGCTTTCGTTTTCCTGGGGCACAGCGTTTTTGCGGGCTTCGCTACGCCATTTTAAATTCATTTTTCTGTTCTCGAATTCTTCGTTATATAACAATGCGTTATTTATCGTTCCCCGGACGCCCCAGAGCCGTACACTGTATGTCGTGTAAACGTACGATGAATTGTTGAAACGTGTATCCCTCATTACCGATTATTGAACCAGCTGCTCCCTAATGACAAAATATACTTAATAACCCAATCTTTGGCCACGCCCGATTTCCTGATTCTCTCCTCCTGTAACCCATCTAATGGCATTTCGTCTTTCTTCTTTGATGTTTGCCGCTAATTAGCAACGTTCATTGTGCAATCGACGAATGTCAAGAGACGTTCAAGCATAATTGATCGCTAACGCTTCATTACAAGTTGCTCTTGTTGTTTTTTCGACAAAGAAAAGAAACGAAAATCGGGTTTCCCACCCGCTCATCGGAATGACGCTGTCACAAAACGCATCCGTTCTCTTTTATAGCCTCATTTTGGGTTGTTTGCTCCGACTTGTCGGTTGAGTAGACGCGCTCCGCAAAACTGTAAGTTCGTGACGTCTAATATGAATGACATTTTAAACTTTAATTTGAGATCAGAGACAAATTTCGACGGTTTAGTCATTACAGAGAGATGAGTAGAGTTTAGTGATTCATAGTTGCGTGGTTAAGAGGAAAGAGTGAGTTTGTTTCTCCGAATCCATCTTGTCCTTGTGTCAGATTGCCTGCCTGTTATTATTCGTGCGTCATCTCACGTGCAATGTACGTAATACTGGAATTTTAGGCTGATCGACGTCAGTGACCTTTTCGTTGGAACGTTAGGCTACACCATTAAAGAGCTAACGCCATAATAATAGGGTTTAGAGGAATTGACGCTTCTGCGCCAAAGTGAGTCAAATTTCCGGTGGCTGAGACAAGAACTTAAAACCTTGATTACGTGCCAGTAAGCGCAGTGGGACCCCTTCTGATTTCGGACTTGAGAGCGCTAGGGGCCTAAACTACAAACGAAAGAGAAGTGTGCGGGACAGTTGGACTCCACAGGTTTTCTCTCAACCTGCCGCAATTAAAAGTCATTCACAACTGCTGACTTGG
This sequence comes from Pachypeltis micranthus, assembly GCA_020466155.1. Classification (NCBI taxonomy): domain Eukaryota; kingdom Metazoa; phylum Arthropoda; class Insecta; order Hemiptera; family Miridae; genus Pachypeltis; species Pachypeltis micranthus. The sequence goes on along the minus strand of CM035781.1, from coordinate 10,190,125 downwards.
GAGTTCCCAAGGGTTCCAAGGGTCACGCACCACCTTTTTACTTTCCTTGGCTCTGCGAAGTAGAAAGGAAAGTTATGTAATCGGCTGAAAAAAAAATTTTGAGTTTTCTTCAGATCTTCACGTTTCAGACCCTCCCGAGTCCGATAAACACTATTTGGGGAAATGGTCTGTGTGTCTGTGAACGATTTTTAGAGAGACCCACCGTACCAAATTCTTTCAAACTTGATATCTCGCCCGCAAGTTACTATGGGACGCCAAAACAAGGGTTTGAACAAAGTCCACCGAAAGTTAACTATAGTTATCATAGTGATCAAAACACCACATTTTTTTTCTCAAAAATGGCTATAACGATTTTGAATAAATGTTTTACCATGATAGCTCTCAATATGGCAACTATACCGTGAAATTACCATTTGTGGGAAAGTGACGAGAGCAGCACAATAAATTACCAAAACTTTCGACGAAATCGATCTTGGCGCGGCTTTTAGGGAAAACCACCGTACCAAATCAGCTGAAACTTGATGTCTAGCCTACAAGTTCCCATGGGACGCAAAAATATGGGCAAAATTCACCGAAAGTTAACTATAGTTATCATAGTGATGAAAACACCAAAGTTTTTCTCAAAAACAGCTCCAAACGATTTTGATTAAATTTTTTATATTGATAGCTCTTAATAAGGCAACTATACCATAAAATTCCCATTCGTGGGAAAATGATGAGAGCAGCACAATAAATTCTCAAAAGTTTCGACAAAAAGCATTTTTAGCGCGATTTTTTTCTTATAACCTCCGCTGGAATTCTTGTAGAATGTTAAAAAAAAATCGGTATTGTAGTCCAATCCAATACCTAAAGGGTGAGTGTTTAAAAACGCTCGTGAGATATCTGGGGCTCACTCCAGAAATTCCTGAATTTCAACTACCGCCGTTTCGCTTACTACCAGTTTTAAAAGATTTACCCAATAACTCTGCCAAAATGAGGGGTTTTCGCCTTTTTCCCGAAAACGGCTCTAACGATTTTGATTAAACTTAAATTCAAATTATCTTCAACTAATCAATACCTAACTTTTCTTCTTGATACATGTATCCATAAAAATACGGTGAACGGAGATATAGGCCTATGAAGCAAAAATAGGTTTTTTACGCTTTTTGGCAAAACGGCTTCAACGATTATCACCAAACTTTCAAGATGTTTTTAAATAGTCAATACCTACATATTGTTTTCAATAAATGTTCCTCTGACCGTCCATTGAACAGAGATAAAAATCAAAATGTATCGAAAATAAGTTTTTTCGAACATTTCCGTAAATTCTAAGTTAACTGCTTCACCAGATGTGATAAATCTTATGAAATGTCTTCTAGCATTCTAAACCCACATTTTGTTCTGCACAGCTATCTCTGTATATATATGTTGAACGGAGATATAAGCCAAGTTAACTCAGAGAAGGAGATTTGTCGAATATTAATTTATCGGTATCCCAATTTTCTCGAAAACGGCTCGGACAATTTCGATGAAACTTACGAAGTACTCTCAGCTAACTAGTCCCTACATATTGTTCTCCGTAAATGTTTCCGTATAAATGCTTTGAACAAAGATATAGAGCCCGCATATGTAGCTGGTGTTCGAACTTGAAGGGATTGCGGAAAGTTGCGCGTTGCTACGCACCGCTCGTTCCATTTAAGAGCCAAATTTGGCGCTGGACTAGCCTTCAATCTCTAAAGTACCAACTTTCGGCGGAAAGATTTATTTTTGCCTTAGCCATTACGAATGAATCAGAACCTGAAATTTCGGACTCGCTTGTATCGCTGTCTCCGTCCTCGGATTCAGACTCGGCGACTCCCGAATTCTTTTTCATCCAGCTACTATTTTCCTAATGAAATCAGTGACACTTCTGACACCTTGTTATGATTAGTGGTAATCGAAAAATAGATAAATGACGACAGACGTTTTTATACAACGTTAAATCCATGTGATTTAAAGACGACAAGGCAAGGAAAAGATCAGTGGTTACAAGATAGATACAGGATGACTTGTTCATAAATAATATTATTTTAACTTAATTAAATCCTGTATCCACGGAATGAAATTAGATTAGGTAGAGTCAATGTGTGTGTGGAAATTTTGCGAGATAAGAGAGTGAAACTTAACCCTAGGAAGTGCCACTTGTTACAGACGAAAGTGACGTACTTGGGCTTCATTATATCAGGTCAAGGGATTGAGGCTGATCCAGCGGAAACAGCTAAAGTGAAGGATTGGCCTACGCCTAGGTACAGCAAAGAAGTGCGCACATTCCTGGGAATATGTTCCTATTGTCGCAGTTTTATTCCTCACTTAGCTCGAAGAACGGCACCACTTTACGCGCTACAAGATAAGGCGCACACATTTGAGTGGACGCCAGCATGTGTTGCATCTGCGACGACAGAGACTCCATTATTGGGCCATCCCATTCCCGGGGCGCTATTCATTCTTGACACTGACGCATGTGAGTGGTATGGTAAATTCTCGTTCTTGATACCAAACTACCTCTTTAAGCTTTCTATATTCTTTAACATTGGTGGCAGCGGTGGGACATTTCTTCAGGGTGGAGCCAAGTACCCTGGGCTTATCCTCCTTCACTAGTCATCCGTTCACGACCAACCTCATTGCCTCTGGCAGGCACCTGGGGGGTTCGGCGAAAAAGGTGTGCTCTGCGCTGTCCACAGTACCAGCAGGAGGGATTTTATTATTTTCCTCTCATTCTGTGGAGGTAACTGCCCCATTCCCCTGTCCATAACTGGGTGAGGTAAAAATTTATTTTGTGGACATTCAAACAACAGAGGAAATGCAAGAAAGAATATTTTGGCGAGTTTCAGGTTGGAGTATTAATAAATTTTGTTAATGATGTTGTATCCGCCGTATATTTTCAGAAATGGAACGCACTCATAGCCGCGATATCAAACTGTTTACCTCGTTATCAATTACCGTCCTTATTCACTTTCATTATTGTCGTTGTGGTTGTTGTTGCTACCTTCCTATTAGTTATTCCCGATTTTTGCGATCGTCCCCCGACCTGTTTTTTCTGTGCGCTCCGTAGTATTATCTTATTCCCAAACCCGGTTCTTTTCTTTCGGTTCCCTCCGCAGCACCTTTGTCACCGCAACATTCAAGAGACTGGTTCGAATGTTATTTGTTCTCATTATTTATCTTTCCCCAGCTATTTGCGTTGTGATGTGCCTGGGCCAGATTCTCTGTTGAAGTAACTTATATATATTTTGTTTTTGACGTTGTATGATTACACTTCAACATAACCGTTCACTCACGCCTCAACTCATTCCCAAGAAGTGGCTATTTATTTCCCAAGGGCGCATATCCCGAACCGTACGCAGGTGTTATTGCTGTTTATCACAAAACCACAAAATTGGTGCTCACCCGGATAATCTTACAATCTAGAGACTCTATACGCAATAGATGTTCTGTCACGATGATGGTTCATCGGTAACTACTGGGAAATGACAATTTCTGTGTAGTTTGAGCACGTTAAGTTGAAATTAAAATTCATGCTCTTAGGCCCATCGTTCAAATCTGCTCGTATCACAATTTTTCAACATTAACGCCAACTAAAATAATTATCTGTTTCAGCAGGCAACATGAGGATCTTAACCTGGTTTTTCATCTTAGCGATAATCGCTCTCGCTCTAGCGGCGGCCGAGGAAGACAAAAAAGGCGCCAAAAAGTCTGACAAACGAGTCAGCAAACCGACGAAGAAAGTCGCCAACAAACCCGCTCCGAAATCCGCCGGCAAGCAAGTTCGCAAACCTGAAAGCAAACACGTCGCCAAACCGGCGAAAAAAGCCGCTTCGAAACCTCCTAAGAAACCGATTGCGGCGCCCGCGAAAAAACAAGTCAAGAAACCTGTGGCTAAACCGCCGGCGAAACCCGTGAATAAGCCAAAGGCGAAACCCGTGAATAAGCCACAAGCCAAACCCGCGAATAAGCCACAGGCGAAACCCGTGAATAAGCCACAGGCGAAACCCGCGAATAAGCCACAGGCGAAACCTATCGCCAAGCGCCCAAACAATGGTAAGATTGTACTAGATATTATCGTACGAAAGCTTCTATTTCGTATTTTACTAAATATTTTACTGCCTTGAGTCGAACATCTAGATTTTTCAAATTAAATTGCACTTATTGTTTTACAAGTACCTTAAACGCTACAACCCCTCTAAATGAACTTGTGTAGGGATAAGAGTAGCTAGCACCGAAATAGCTTGGAGCATTTGAGCTTACGACACCAACTCTCCACTTATTTTAGTGTTAAGGATATCATCAAACAGCGCTGTGGATCCCCACACATCACGATTCAGTTGTCACTTATTATTGTGCTCTGTTATCCATATAACTCTGAATCCAGTGAACAAAATTGGCTCAAGCTGTACGCTGTTTTGACGTTTTTATTTATTTTCTTTACCGAGGGCGTTCAGGACAAAGTGTGACCCTAGCCCTTTCTTAATAGAAGGCGTTGTGCATACCCACTTCCCTAAGGGAGCTTGTAAGGTAAGGTTAGGTAAGTCCGCTACGATTTGGGATTCAATGAACCCCTGAGAAAAGTGTTCACAGCGTTTGACTGCCAAGGCCGGGCATTCACGTAGGATGTGCTCTGCTGTCTCGTCCTTCTTACCGCAAAGTCAGCATTCCACCGCCTCTTGTTGAGGTGAAACCTGAGTGGGCAGTGTCTAGGAGGAGGCTAACCAGAACTCTCAGATCCTGTCTAAAGAGTGTCAGCGTCGCCTTCGCCTTTAGACAGGAAGGCCTCTTCTCCTGTCTTAGTCGTGGCTGGCAATACCAATGGGCGCTGCTTTCCTGTGTCTCCCATCGAGCTACCAGACGATTAGGCGACTTTCGTCAAACCTACGTAGGGGTCAGGCCCAGTGGGTAGTGATTCCTTCTCCTTTCCGCCAGGCAGTCAGCCTTTTCGATGCCCTCATGCCCCCTATGAGCGGGCATTCAGATAAGGGAGAGCCTATTACGGCACCAAGCCGCATGGGCGCTGGAAGACACTCCAATGCCAGCCTGGACCTGAAGCCATAGGCTGCAATAGCCTTTAAGACGTCCTGGCTGTCTGAGAATATACAGATCCGCTTGTCCTGAAGCCCTTTGGTCAGGATCTATTCTGCGCAGATCTTTATAGCTAGGATTTCCACTTCAAATATCCTAGCGTCTTAGCAAGACTGTAGTTGGGCCCTACAATGCCCAGTCCAGCTCTGCTCCCCTCGTCACAGAACCGTCTGTACACCACTGCAGAGCGCCCACCTCAGTCTTTTTCTCCCATCGTTCCCGTGAGTGGACGCTAAGACTGAATGGCAACCGTTCTTCCGCTCTGGCATTGCGTCAGTAGCAAGGACTGCTGCCTCTTCTATCTTGAACTGTCTATTCCTTGGAGGCTTGCCTTAGCCCTGGTGGAGATATTTCCTCTCTGCAAAAGCCTTACCACTCCCACGTATGCAGTCCTCTGAATGTGTACATGAAGAGATGCTCAAAAGAACATCCATTGCAGCACTGGGGCAAGTACACATATTTATTAATATTTTGTGTGAGACCGTATCAAACGCCTACAAAAAAACTTTTTTTCCTCCATTCAGATTACCCACTATTTTTTTCATACAGATGAAGAATAGCGTCCATGATGCTTTTACCCACATGACAACCATGCGGTTTTTTGTGAATAAAATTATGTTGAGCTAGGCATTTGGCCGTATCATTTTTAATTATTTTTCAATTAATTAAGCGATATTATAGGACGATAATTATTGTGGATTTGGAAGATTGTATTGTTTCGGAATTATCGCAGTACACTGTCTAACGTTCAGAAACCAATTATTGCAGGAAGGAAAGTTGTCAACAAGAAACCCGGAGCCGCTGCTTCCAAGAACTTCTGCAGGTGCAGCGGTCAAACCTGCAATTGCTGCTTCGTGATGCCGTACTCCCGATTCAATGGTAACTTTTTACGATTCACGACTAAATTTAATTCACTCAACCGCTTCAAGCTAAGGCTTTCGGCGATTCCGTTCGAAGTACGTAGAAGCACAGTACATTTATTTCCTGTTGGCGCGCACTTGAACATAATTACGAACAACATTTATGCGCAATGACAAATTTATTGAAGGAACAAATTGAAAAACGAGTGTTTTCGTAGGTAATGTGAGGTTTTCAACTTTACATACCTAAGTAACAAGTGTGACGTGATAAGGTAATTGGGTGTGCTTGGAGAGTACAAGAGCTACAGCCATGACATGACGTTCGTACAGTCATCAACTAGACGAAAACAATTTTTAGCACTTTTAGTAAGTTCTTGTAATTCATAAAGTGAGGCTCTTCTGGAGGCGTTGAACAAGACGTCGGTATTAGCCATTTAATTCAAGTTATTTTCTGACAATTAATACCTAACTCTCGTTCTCCATAACTATCTCCGTGAAAATTCGTGAACGGAAATGCAGGTAAAAAGCGAATTGGCAAAAAGGCTACAACGATTTTCGACAAATTCTTAGTAGGATGTCTTCAAGTAGTCAATGCCTGTATATCGTTCTCTGTAACTCTCTGACAGTCCGCCGTACAGAGATCAATAATCAAACTGTAACGAAAAACGTGTTTTTTTACGATGGCAGTCCTAGCGTTGATTCAAAATCAGTCAACGGTAAGAACAGGTCGACGTTGCAGTATGATGGCTTGGATGACGAAGATTTTACCATAATTTAAAAAAATGAAATAGCGCAATGATTTTCTCTAAGCAAAACTCAATAGCCGTTTTGGGCAGCAATAAGTAGACGACAACATTTCTGATTCACATTAAGATATTCTAAAGCGTCCCCAGAGGAACGACAAGTGGTACGTCGGTGAAAAACACCTCTAATCATGATTATGTCAGACATTGATTTGTTCATCATCAAAACGACTGTTCCTTAACACTCATAGAGAGTGAATATCAGGCAAATGTTGCATTTTCGCTTGCACGCAAGAGCGCAGGACACCACTCAACCCAGATCTGTGTCGGTTGTCATTTAAGCAGTCTCACGGTAGACGGCTGCTGCTCGTGGGATACCAAGCGGACGTACGACCCTAGAGAATCCCCCCAGGGGCCATCTAGAAGGAATTTTTAATCTGGTTTCTCATCTGATCCAACCATCCACTCGGGAGGCGAGTTTCAGAGGGAGAGATCAACTGTGCCCACGTATATTTGTCATCACCTTCTAATCTTGCTTAGTAGCAGTCAATGTGAGAAGGTTTGGCTGCTCTTCTAACACCCATCATTCACAGTTATAGGAACTTACTCCGCATTGCAAGCGAGAGAAGTCAGGGATGGGGAGCCTTTGAGAGAAACGATGTTTAGCCACGGATCATAAGCGCCGTGTCCTGTAAGGAACTGGGTCGTCCAGTGGATCAGCTCGCTCTCTCCTAAGACGCTTGTGGATGTTTGAACAAAATTCATGCTTCCTTTGGGCGATTCCCATCTCGTTCGCTCATCTAGCGTCAAGTTTTGAGTTCAGTGGAGTGGGTCATTACAGTGTTTGGCCCATACTATGCGAATATCTAGCAAACGTTCCAAGGCTGACAGACGGCATCTTCGTTTTTTTGTTTACGTCACTACACTTTTCCCAGACAATTCTGTCAGCACTGCCCAAAAAGTGGGGTTCATCGCTTGTATTGCTTCTTCATTTTCACGTGAACTGGTTGCATGGGGAACTAAGTGGTGAGAGAAGGGGTGGGGGGAATTCATTGATTGATTTTGTTTATTTAACCACCTGGAAATTAGGACCATAGGGCCCTCTGTTACATTCCCCCAGAACGCTGCATAACACTCCTCCACGGCGTTACATACAATTTCTTAATCAACTTAGGTAAACCCATAAAAAGTCTTAATCAATTAGGCAAACACATGACATTTCTTAATTAACTCAGGTACAACACATAAAATTTCTCAATGTACTTAGGTAATAAAGAAAATAAAAGCAACAGTAAACAAAAATAAAAGTAGGAGAGAGAGCTGAGAGACGAGTGAGTCTTGGAACAGCTCTGTCGTGGAGAGGAAATAAATTGGAGGGTGGTAAGGGGATATTTTGGGAAGTCCAGAAATGGAAAGTCCGTTGTCACTTGGGGGAAGCGAACTTTCTGCAGTTATGAACAAAGCTTCACGTGTCAGAAATAAAGGGACTCGAAGGTGAGGGATAGTCCAGCCTGCCCGAGCTCAAGACCCAACTAATTCGACCTGCGCCGAACAAACGCTGTAGAGAGCACGATGGAACTGACCCGAAATAATTTAATCGTCGATAGAAGATTGTAATTTACTCCAACTCAATAGCGTTTTGTGCTAGGCACTATGACAGCCCTACTTTAAACTGTGTGGAAAATGTAACGTTTACTCTAGTAGTAACAAGAATTGGGCGCAAAACACAACGTGGCACAAAACATTGAATAAGCAGTTTGCTATGTACCATGTTCGTTTCTCACTTCATCATTTTTTTGTCTAATACTCTCAATTGATAACTTCATACTCATCAATTTTCATTTTGTTTGTTTTATAGCATGCATCAAATACAAGCAATCGGTAGAGGAAATAAGTTAGAGGGTGGGAAGGGGATATTTTGGAAAGTCCAGAACAGGGAAGTCCATTGTCACTAGGGGAAAGCGGACTTTCCGCAGCTATGAACAAAGCTTCAGGTGTCAGAAATATAGGAACTCAAAGGTGAGGGATAGCCCAGCCTGCCTCTTAGAAAATTCTGAACTCAAGACCCAACTAATTCGACCTGCGCCGAACAAACGCTATAGAGAGCACGATGGAACGGACCCGAAATAATTTGATCGTCGATAGGAGATTGTAATTTACTCCAACTCAATAGCGTTTTGTGCTAGAGACTATGACAGCCCTACATTAAACTGAAAGAAAAATATAACGTTTACTCTTGTAGCAATAGCAATTGAGTACCGTGATACCTTGAGACGCAATCCTAACAAAACATTAAATATTAGTGATTTCGAAAAGTACCGAAAAAGTGGCAGTTTGCTGTGTATCACATTCGTTACTCACCTCATCAATTTTTTGTGTAATATGAATTGACGTGAAATTCAGTCTGAATTGCAATGGAAACCAGTTGACAACTTCATACTCATCAATTTTCATTTTTTTCTTTTTTAGCATGCATCAAATACAAGCAAACGGTAGAGACTCACACTTTGCAACTCACTTGGACCATCAAGGGCGCCACTGTCGTCGACCAGGAACTTCTCAGTAAGCCATTTTTCAAACTCTTTTGGCAGAATTTTAAGAATGGAGCGGTCTCGTAGAAGCTGATAGTTGTTTTGTTCATTGATAGAAGTCAAAGTTGTTCAAGTATCAGTAGTCCACTAAACTGAGAGCAACACGAACGTGTTTTAAAGGTGTAATGCGAAAACTACTTTTTTAATATCTACATTCAATCCAGAATGTGCAGGTTATGTCAGTGGAGTGTGGAGATCTAAACTCAAACGCTGACGTGTCGTATACGAAATTTGAGTAGTTTTTTGCTTCCCTGGGGGGTGTCGGTGATTCAAACGGCAATAGGTACACTGTTTTTAATGTAATGGCCCGCTTCCTTCATAGAGCAGCACCAATAGGCTCATAGTGCAATAGACTGACTTTACAAATCAGGCCGTGTACACTGATGGTTCAGTCATGGGAGGCAGAGCTGGACTGGGCATTGTTGGGCCCAACTACAGTCTGGCTAAGCCGCTGGGGGAGTACGCCACGATTTTCCAAGCTGAAATCCTAGCTATAAAGATCTGCGCGGAAGAGATCCTGTCTAAGAGACTCGAGGGCAAGCAGATCAACATATTCTCGGACAGCCAGGCCGCGTTAAAGGCCATTGCAGCCTATAGCTTCAGGTTCAGGCTGGCATGGGAATGCCTTCATGCGCTCAAGCAGCTCGGCGCCCACAATAGGTTTGCCCTCATCTGGGTGCCGGCTCACAGGGGGCATGAGGGCAATGAAAAGGCTGACCACCTTGCAAAGAAGGGCACAGAAACCCTACCCATTGGGCCTGAACCTCACGTAGGTATGACCAAAAGTCACCTGAACCGTTTGGTGGCTCAATGGGAGACACAGGAAAATAGCGCCCATTGGCATCGCCAGCCACGACTTGGACAATCAAAAAGGCTTGTTACGCCTTCTGGTCAAAGGGCAAAGGCGCTGCTGACACTCTCCAGGAGGGATCTGAGGGTCTTGATTAGCTTCCTCACCGTACACTGCCCACCCAGGTGTCACCTCAACAAGATGGGCATCTCAGAGGCGGTGGAATGCAGACTCTGTTGTGAGGAGGACGAGACGGCGGAGCACATCTTATGTGAGTGCCCTGCCTTGGCAGTCAAACGCTTTGGATACTTTGCCCAGGGGATTATTGAGCCCCATATCATAGCGGAAGCTGCGGTGAAGGAGATACTCGGCTTCATAAAGGGGGGGGGGTATGTACGACGCCTTTTACTAAGGAAGGGCTAGAGTCACAATAGGCCCACACGTGGCCGCAGTGACAAAAGGACTTGTCCCGCACGCCCTCGGAAAAGAAAAAAAAATCAGGGCGTGTTCCTTTGTGCAAAAGCAGTGACCAGAGCTGCGAGCGGAAGAATCATTTGGCGATTTTTGTTGTTGTTGTGGTTGTTTGTTTGTTGTCCATTGATCTACGGCATCTCTAAGACTGCCATCAACCGACGACAGTAAGACGGGGCACCCAATATTTTTCCCAACATCGGGGGATGTCATACCACGCATTTCTCCGCCAAATCATAGACTGTGCCATTCCCTCAGCTCCATCGTGGCTAAATCGCTGTAGAATTACTAGCAGCGCATGGTTATACTGGGGGGATAAGTGCTGGCTAAAAATAATTCGACTTGAGCATTTATCCAGTTTGTAATCGGCGTGTGTGGGGGGGTTGAGTGAGCTCGGTGTTTTCATCCGTACTGCCCTTGCTGCTGCGTTAGGGTAGCAGAGGTAGAGCTTCCGCCATCTGCAGTATTGAGCAAGGAGCACTACCTGGTTGGATTCGTCTGAAAAGAATAGAGGAATCGGATGAGTGGTAGCGATATGCCTCCACCCCCAAAGTAATGCCGCAGAGGGGATGCCATGGAAGATCCCCCACGCCATTGGGAGCTTAAAGAAGCCCAACAACTACCTTCTATTGAAGAACCAGCCAAAACTCCAACAGCCTCTTTTGCCACCATTCAGGCAGAACTGCGGGGGATGTGCATATCTTGATGTAACAACGAGCCTTTAAATAGCATCGCTGATGGATTGCAGGTTGCTCGATTCCCCATATCTGTTGATCTGTCTGATGGGTGCATGAGCAGAAACAGAAGGGCCCAGATTCGTTTTTCCTTTTTTGATGGCACTGCGGAAACCCACAACTGGGCCTATGGTGTGGGCACGCTCATGTCCTCCCAGTTCCACCAGCAGCTCCACAGGTGTTCTCTGGTGCGACATCCTCTCCATTCACGCACAAAACGCTACATTGAGCTCCATCCCTGCAACCTCTAGGTGCACAGTAGCCAGCCCCTCACAAATACACAGCATGTGCTCCGCTGACTCCAGCCCTACCTCGAAAAATCTGCAATTCTGTACCTCTGACCTACCAATCTTGGCCAGGTGGTACCTTAGTGGACAACCAGTAAACAGGCCACATTCTATCGCTCTCCAGACTGAGGGTCTCTCTCGTTCGGTCCCTGGAGAGTAATGAACTGCCCTGACTGCCTTTGGCCAGTCACCTACCACAAATAAGCAACGTTCTCCTAGACCCCAGCTCAACTGCAGAATGTTCTCCTTTCTGCGACATCATAGAAAAAGCTCGACAACAACTTTTTTTCGGCGACCCCAGACCCTGAGAGGTAATTCCTTCAGTCACTGCTATTTATATGTAGGATATACTCCTTTCATGCATTTATCGGTTGTAATCTTTGTCGTTTGGCACGGATTTGGCACGGATTTGGCACTTCCTACCAAATAATTGAGGTTCTCACTGAGTTGTCATCAATTTGAGCTGAAGGCAGATGCTGGTCACTATGTTTGTATTTTGGAACGGATTCAGTTGAAGTTTATTCTTGTATCCTCTTCATCACCGATTGCGCCCTTTTAAAAACATAAAAACAAATTGATTAAAATGTTATAAATGTTGAGCCAGCTTTGACAGAGAGCAGGGATTTGTAGCAATGTGAGTCGTGGCTCGTGGCATCACCAATAATGTTCCCTCTGACCACCATGAATTACCTACTAACACGCACATTATTGTTACAGTTTCTCCAATAAACCAGATTTGCGGACTCTTACCCCCGGAACTGAAAAAGATGGGCTATTGCCTGATTCAAGAAACTAAAGACCTACCTGACGGCTCAATGGAATCTTGCACTTCGATCGGATTCAAAGGAGGACGCAACGCTCTTGCCGGTTTCCACCTAAAATGCCTGGCTTTGAACCCATCAGGTTTGTCTCTGACCGGTAAAAGCCCTCGTTTGTTCACTTCGTGGGCCAACGCGCAGTTCAAGAAGAGCTTCCCTGCTTCTCCCAAGAAGAAACCCGTTAAGAAGTAACGTCTATCCGTTTGAAAATGAGAACGTAAATTATTACGGAAATGTAATAAATTATTACTTCGAGTGATCGTTTAACGCAATCTTGTACGACAGGATTCAATTATGACGTGCTGTAGACCATTATTGACAATAAAACACGCACCAGAAGCTAATTATTCTTCACTGTAGCTGGTTCAATAAACCATTTGAACTTCGCGTTCACGTTCAGTATACGAATTGAATAAACAAACTCAGACCTACTTAACCACTTCAAAAAAAAACCCTCTTCCGCTCACTTCACTTTTCGGATTTACCGAACTTAGTAGTTGATTGGGGGGTAAATGCGTGGCTACAACAGCTCATGGACGTCACGGATACAACTAATCTGAATAAAGAGCAATCTGATGTGTCCCCGTTCTTCTTCAACTTGAGAATGACAGGGAAAGTACAATCGACAATTCACGAAGAGGTAACTGATTAGTAGGACGGTAGAAAGCGGAAGAAGAACGCATCACACGACCATCCTCAGCGCAGCATGCATTTAGCTGCTACCGCCACCGGCAACTAATCAATTTTTCATCCGGTTTAGATGAACCTGGCGGGAGAACGGCTGAGCCGATTGAGTTATCGCTCGTTTTGTGCGTAATTTTGTGTAGATGCCAAAATAAGGTTATGGGCGATTTCTGTAGATGGGAAAGGGGGGTGAGGGACGAAAATGTGCCAAAAACTAGCGTTTTTCGCATTTTTCTCGAAAACGGCTTTAACGATTTTAATCCCACTTTCAACTAATCATCTACTAATCAATACGTAACTTTTCTTCTGTACACATATCTCCATGAAAATACGGTGAACGTAGATATAGGTCTATGAAGCAAAAATAGGTTTTTTACGCATTTTAGCAAAATGGCTTCAGCGGTTTTCACCAAACTCACAGGATGTTTTTGAATAATTAATACTCACATATTGTTCTCAATAAATACTCTTCTTAGGGTAGGTAAATTGTAATGAATGCATTTTTTATATTATTTAAACATATTTTATTTTATTAAACAAGAAACCGAATTCACTCCGGGAAAAGAAAATCTAGGTCCCTGGTGTATGTTGGTTTATATTTCCGTTCAATGGACAGCTACAGAAATAGTTACGGGTAACAAAATGACGATATATGTCACTGGAATACGGCCGGTTGATCACATTTAGACTTACACTTGTTTTATCGTTCAAACAAAGAATAGTTCAAGGAAAAATATCAGGTGCGTTGCAACACACAACTTTCCTTAGCTCTACGTCAATTCACTTTGTACATGGCTAATTCTATATAATCAATGTCAATCTCTTCGTAATGAGGCTGTAAACACAAATTTTTTGAAGAAGGATAGTAATCACTTTTGCAGAGATATTGGGTAAAAACGTTTAGAACTGGTAGTAAGCGAAACGGCGGTAGTTGAAATTCAGGAATTTCTGGAGTGAGCCCCATGTATCTCATGAGTGTTTTTAAACACTCACCCGTTAGGTATTGGATTGGTCCACAATACCAATTTTTTTTTAACATTCTACAAAAATTGCAGCGAAGTTAATGAGGAAAAAACTGCGCTAAAAACGCTTTTCGTCGAAAATTTTGATAATTTATTGTGCTGCTCTCATCATTTTCCCACGAATGGGAATTTTATGGTATAGTTGCCTCATTGAGAGCTATCAATATAAAAAACTTAATCAAAATCGTTATAGCCCTTTTTGAGAAAAAAAATATTTGGTGTTTTGATCACTATGATGACTATAGTTAACTTTCGGTGGATTTTGCCCATACCCTTATTTTTGCGTCCCATGGTATCCTGCGGGCGAGACATCAAGTTTCAGCTGATTTGGTACGGTGGTTTTCTCTAAAAACCGCGGTAAAATCGATTTCGTCGATAGTTTTGGTAATTTATTGTGCTGCTCTCGTCATTTTCCCATGGATGGGAATTTTATGGTATTTTTGCCATATTAGGAGCTACCTACCAATATAAAAAATTTAATCAAAATCGTTAGAGCCGTTTTTGAGAAAAAAAATATTTGGTGTTTTGATCAGTTAACTTTCGGTGAATTATGTTCATACCCTTATTTTGGCGTCCCATGGTAACCGGCGGGCGAGATATGAAGTTTGAACTGATTTGGTCTGGTGGTTTGCTCTAAAAATCGTACACAGACACATACATACAGACACTCAGACCAGTTTCCCAAATTGTGTTTTTCGGACTCAGGAGGGTCTGAAACGTGAAGATCTGAAGAAAACTCAAAATTTTTTTTCAGCCGATTACATTAACATTCCTTAGTACTTCGTAGAGCCAGGGAAACTAAAAAGACACTAGGCGGTCATCCATCTAAGTACTGACCACGCCCAACGTTGCTTAACTTCGGTGTTCAATGTCGTCCATATGACCGGTAACACAATTAGTTCGGGACTCCAAAATCTTACGACCCTGTCTATATAGTAGTTTCACTTCAAAAATCAAAATGTGTCGAAAAGAACGTCTTTTGAACATTTATGTCATTTTCCGAGTAATCTCCTCACTGAATTGCATAAACCTTACCGTCTAGCAATTTATACCCACATTTTGTTTCTCCGCAACCATCTTTGTGTCTATTTGTTGAACGGAGATATAAGACAAGTTAACTCAGAAAAGGAGATTTGACGAATATTAATTTATCGATTTTCTAATTTTCTCAAAAACGGCTCTAACGATTTCCATCAAACTTACGGTGTACTCTCATCTAACTAGTGCCTACATTTTGTTTCCAATAAATGTTACCGTGAAAAGGTGTTGAAGGAAGATATAACGACCGTGTACGAAGCAGATGGTCGAATTTATTTTTTTGAAAAGTATAATATTTTCCAGTATTACCCGGTGAACACTTTTAGAACTATGTAAATGAAACGGAGGTAGCAATTCAGGAATTTCTGTAGTAGCTTCTATATATTATGAGCAGTAGAGGCAGTTTATTGAACTACCACCCGATATTTTCGAGGATTCTAATGACATACGAGATGAGTTTTTGACGAAACTGGTCGAGTCGATTAGCGTCCTTGTAACGGATCGCACAATGTCCTGCCACGCCAGATTCCCGTGGTCGTAAATAATGTCGGAAGTGGAAGGTGTGCGACGATAATGTACCACACAAGTGACGTGGAAGAGCTCAGATCGTTAGCGAACGAGGGCCGAGAGTGTGTGATTGCCTCCCATTCATGTACGCGACATTTTCTATACAATGTTTATGAAATCGAAAAAAAAGTCGACAGTAACTAAACTGATTTGACGCGCTCGACTTTTGAAAAGTTTTACCGAAAAATGCCCGATTTGTCTTTACCCGCGCGTCTATCGGACGTTAGTTAAACTAAAGTTGAACACCCTGAACTCCGAAAATTTCCTACGCGGACATTCCTTCGCGATCTATCGGATGTTAAATAAACTTAAATAGTTGCTAGCTCTTTACTGTTTATGATCTGTTCATATATCGTCCTCCGAACTGAAACTTAGGGCCAGTTGAGCCAGTTGAGTTGCTTTATCCGCTTCCGTTTCGGACTTAAGTGTCATTTCGGGAAGATATTTGAACAGGAGATGATAAAAAGTAAGGAGCTAGAAAGTATTTAGTTTGTTTAACGTTCGATAAATCGCGATGGATCGTCCGAATTTGAAGTTTCTGAGTTAAGATTGTTTAAATCTGAGCGCGACTCAACTTTCTCTTGCGAGTCTATCGGCAAAAGTGTAAACTACACGTACATTAGTTTAACTAACGTCCGATAGATCGCGCGGGCAAAGCCCAATCGGGCATTTTTCGGTAAAACTTTTCACAAATCGAGCGTGTCAAGTCAGTTTTTGAGCTGTTACTGTCAACTTTTTGTGAATCGATAGGGCAACTTGTTTTTAGATTTCCTAAAAATTGTATCGATACCGTTGTACATAAAGTGGTCTGCCTGGGGCTCTTCCTGAACGTCGAAAAGGCCTTTGACAGGGTTTGGCACTCGGGCCTCCTGATTAAACTAAAGACGACTCTTCCTGACACGCTCTACAGGCTTCTTGGCTAGTATCTTTCAAACAGAACCTTCTCAGTACGGCGCTCGTCATCCCGCAATATACTGGCTGGAGTACCCCAGGGAAGCATTCTTGGCCCGTTGTTGTATACCCTGTGTACCCATGATGTTCCCTAGTCCCCTCATGCTACCATCTCTCTCTACGTTGATGACGAGGCCGTCCTGGTACATCATTCATCTCCTGATTTCGCGCATGGCTTCCCACGGGATTACGTTTTCCAACTCGAAGAATGGACGAATCGATGAAAAATCGGTATTAACCCCTCTTGAACCGCTCTGCTAAACTTCACGTATAGAAAGGCCGTACACATTCCTTCAATAACTATCAACGATAAAATAGTAAACCAGGTCTCCAACGTAAGATACCTCGGGGTTGTGCTCGATTGGAGACTAACCTGGGACATGCATATTACTGCAACTGTTACTACAATATGGCAATACGCGTGCGAAATATGGAGCTCTGCTTCTGACTCACAGACCCGCAGAATTCAAACCCTCCAAAACAGAATGCTCCGACTCATCACAATATCCCCGTGGTACGTTAGAAACACACTTCTCCACTCTGACTTGGACTTGCCGACAGATGTACTAAGGTCATCATACAACAACCTCGTCTGCCGAATGCTACACCATCCAAATGAGATCGTCAGGTCCATCCCAGCGGCCCCTCCACCCGCCAGGTCAACACGGCGTACCGTTGTACTTAAATGGGAGGCAATCACTCACGCTCTCTCAATGACCTCAGCTCTTGCACGTCAGTTATGTTGTACGTTATCGTCAAACACCTATCTCCGACTATATTTACGACCAAGGGATTCTGACATTGCAGGACATTGTGCGATCCGTTAGTAGTACGGTAGGTTATCTCCACCCAGTCAGTTTCCTCAAATCTCGGGATGTAGTCCAATGAAATGCCTATGCGACGAGTCTTCAATAGCCAAAGCGATTTTCATCGATAAAAAGGGAGGAGGGGGTCAAAATGCACCAATGCAATGCACCCGGGTTTTGCAAACTTTTCTCGAAAATGGCTCTAACGTTTTTGATTAAACTTTCAAATTATCTTCCGCGAGTTTTTTACTTTCCGCTACCCGAAGAGAAGGAAAGTATAGTAATCGGCCCAAACAAAAATTGGGTTTTCTTCAGATCTTTACGTTTTGAGGCCTACTGAGTCTGAAAAACCTAATTTCGACGCGTGGTTCGTGTGTGTGTGTGTGTGTGTGTGTGTGTGTGTGTGTGTACGGCAAGGCTGGCGAAATTTTGTGGAAGCGGAGAGCTCTGAGAACCCCTGGGGCAGACACTGCAAGTCCTCCATAGGAAAAGCAAATGTAGAGCAGGTCTTAGCTGCGATGCAAAATGAGTCAGGCTGGGCCTGCAGTATCGAACGTTCACTGGAAACCCTCCTTGAGAAGGCGTTCCCAGATGACCAACTAGCTCGAGACACTGAAGCCCAGAGGGCAGCAAGGAAGCTGATCATGGACCCTCCGAACGAGCCCGACATCCCATTGTGGACAACAGGCGACCTCGGCAGGGCTCTTGCGACCTTAAAGCCCAACAAATCTCCTGGGCCAGATAAAATAGAAAGCAATATGCTAAGGAAGGCTGAGCGGACAATCTCCAGCGGTCTCCTTAATTTATTTAATGACTGTCTGCAGGTCGGACAGTTCCCCACTCAGTGGAAGTCTGCGCGCGTTGTCACTCTTCAAAAAGGAGGCGACCGCAATCAGTCGGACCCGCGATCATGGAGACCTCTCAGTCTTCTTTTCCATATTAGGCAAAACACTAGAAATCTTGATGTTGCAGTCCTCGAAGGAGTCTTTGGCCGCAACCTCACAGGCAGGCAATACGGGTGTACCAAAGGAAGGTCCACGCAGGATGTCATTGTCGAGATTCGGCGTGTTTCCTGCTGGCACCGGCTAAGTACGTCGTAGCAGTTCTGATTGACATCAGAGGAGCGTTTGACAACCTTTGGTGGCCAGCGCTCCTTAATGAACTCAAAGGTAGGAACCCCGCAACCTGTACTCGCTCGTCAGAAGTTACCTGACAGACAGAACTGCTACGATCGAAAGTAGGCATGTCTCCGTCCGGGAGAAAGATTGAGAAGGGGTGCTCAACAGCGCTCGGTCCTAGGACCAGCACTCTGGAATGCCTTCTTCGAAGGTCTTCTCAGGAAACTCATGGAGACTGACTGCGAGCCGTACGCCTATGTGGATGACTTGACTGTGCTGATCTTTACAGAGTCAGTCCGCCAAATTGAAGAAAAACTCCACCACGTAGCTCCGCACTGTCAACCAATGGTGCGAGCACGTCAAGATGCAGGTGGCTGAGGAAAACCCAGCTAATCCTCTTGAAGGGGAAAGTGAATAATCCACCCACAATACGCTTTGGCAGCCACAGGCTCCTTCTTGAAAAGCACGTCAAGTATTTAGGAGTGAATATAGGTGAGAGGTGGGGTTTCAACCAACACCTCCAGTCCCTTAAAGGCACTACCATTGCAAGGTTTGCCTCACTGCGTGCCATTACTAAGGCCACTTGGGGTGTGTGTTACCACGACACCATCCTCATGTATAAGGCCATCTATTTAGGTGTGATTGGCTACTGCCTGTTGTCTGGGGTAGCAAACTAACAGTCAATCAAAAAAAGAGAGTATTGGCCCAATCCCAGAGAGCCGCCGCCCTGTGGATCACCAAGGCCTACAAGACTGTATCAGCACGGAAGCACTCCAGGTGATCACTGGTCAGTTACCAGTTGATTTGGCTGTTGAGTGCATGATTGACAAGTGGAGAGTGAAACGGGAGCTTTCCCCGCTTTGGGCTGAACTCCGTGCGGATCTCACCACAGAACAGAAACTTGCCGCCATCGATGAATGGGCTCTAGAGAAATGGCAAGCGAGATGGGAATCCTCGTCAAAGGGACGTGATACGTATGAGTTCTTCCCCAACATCCGTGAACGTCTTTCTAGAAAATGGGTTGAGCCAGACCACTGGACGAGCCAGTTCCTCACGGGACATGGTGACTTCAATGCGCGGCTCCACTTCTTTCTCTGAAAGACTCTCCATTATGCACGTCTTGTGCCTCCAGTGCGGAGGAAACAAGAAACCATGTGCTGCTCCACTGTAGTTTCTACAACAGTGAGCGACGGTTGTTGAGAGGGCAAATGAACTTAGCAGCTTTGACTGCTACAAAGGAAGCCTATAACCATTTTGCAAAGTTCGCAAAGAAGGTAATGGCTAAGAAACGTGGTTATAGTTGATCAGTCCTTTGAAACTTGCCACCCAAGTAAACAGTAAGATCAGGTAGGCAACCAGATTAAGAACTACTCCCAGATGGTACGGGATTCCTCAGGTGGTCACCTCCGCGCGGTAACACACGGGCAACAGCTCTCTACGGTGAGACTGGCTAACGACCACATACCTGCCGTACCTCCACAGGTCTGAGTTCGGTGGATGCTGCAGGGGCCGGCCTCTTGCATATTAGCGAAACCGCAACTTCTATGACTGATATAACCCTCGTCGAGG
The DNA here is from genome assembly GCA_020466155.1 of Pachypeltis micranthus. Classification (NCBI taxonomy): domain Eukaryota; kingdom Metazoa; phylum Arthropoda; class Insecta; order Hemiptera; family Miridae; genus Pachypeltis; species Pachypeltis micranthus. Next base: position 10,169,985 of record CM035781.1, on the reverse strand, counting down.
GTTTAGGTACAGTCATGAAATAAAGAAACAGATCTGTGTGTGTGTGTGTGTGTCTGTAGTTCGATTTGCGGGAGAACGGCTTATCCGATTGAGCTGATTCTTTTTTGTTTTGTTTGTTATTTTTTGTAGACACCAAAATAAGGTTATGGACGATTTCGACCGATGGAAGGGGGGTGGGGGACGAAAATGTACCAAAAACTAGGGGTTTTCGCATTTTTCTCGAAAACGGCAATGACGATTTTGATTAAACTTTCACATTATCTTTTATCAATCAATACCTAACTTTTCTTCTCCATACGTATCTCCATGAAAATACGGTGAACGAAGATATAGGCGTATGAAGCAAAAATAGGTTTTTTTACGCTTTTTGGCAAAACGGCTTCAACGATTTTCACCAAACTTTCAAGGTGTATCCGAATAGTTAATACCTACATATTGTTCTCAATAAATGTTCCTCTGACGGTCCATTGAACAGGGATAAAAATCAAAATGTGTCGAAAATAACGTTTTTTCGTTCATTTCCGTAAATTCTGGAGTAACTGCTTCACCAGATGTGTTAGATCTTACAGACTGTCTTGTAGTCGCCCATACCCACATTTCGTTATCGATAATTATTTCTGTATATGTATGTTGAACGGAGATATAAGCCAAGTTAACTCAGAAAAGGAGATTTGTCGAATATTAATTTATCGGTATTCCAATTTTCTCAAAAACGGCTCAAACGATTTCGATCAAACTTACGGAGTACTCTGAGCTAACTAGTCCCTACATTTTGTTCCATATAAATGTTCCTGTAAAACAAACATGCGTTGAAAAATGCGTTGAACGAGGATATAGCGCCCGTCTATGTAGGTGGTGTTCGAAATTACGGGGGTGGCGGAAAGTTGTGTGTTGATACGCACCAGATATTTCTTAATACGATTACAATACTTTCCTTACCCTTCGGATTGCGAAAAGTAAAAACTGCGCTGAACTGGGTTTTATTTGAAATTTTTGGTTCGTTGAGCGGCTATCGTCATTTTCCTACGGATGATAATTTCATGGTGGCGTTGAGTTATTTGGAGCTGTCCACACAAAAACTCCAACGAACATCGTTAGAGCACGTTTCAAGGGGAGAAAAAATAGTGGGCTGAAGTTAGCTACATATTCACAATCGAAACATCGACCATTTGCCCTGAAGTCAGGGATGGTCGCAGCGGTTCAGAATCAGGAGAGTAACATCTTCTTAGGTCTTTTTTTGATTTTTCGATATTTGGCCTAGTTCAAAATTTGCCACCTCATATAACATTTGACCGTTTGCCGTGAAGTCGTGGATGTACCAAAACATGAATATGAAACATATTTGAAATCAGGAGAGGATTGTCTAGATGGGGATTTTTCAGGTAAGGAAAGGATAATAATCGCTTTTTCAGAGTTATCGGGTAAAAAGTTTAGAAACCGTAGTACGCGAAATTCCGAAATTTCTGGAGTAGCCCCTGTATATTTTATGAGCGTTATTAGAAATTCATCGTATTGGTTGAAGTATCATCTAAATTTTTCTGAAGAACCTAGTAACATTTAAACGGAGTTGATAAGGAAATATCTGGCGCGTTGCAACACACAACTTTCCTTAGCTCTACGACAATTCACTCGGGTACATGGCTTGTTCCACTTACTCAATTCATTTACCGCTCAGTTCATTTGAACTTGGTCAAACAATACTTATCGGCAGCATGAAGCGGCAGCGATTACAGTTTCAAAATTTATTGTGCTGATCGTACTCATTCCAGGACCATCATTAAGCAATTGGTACACAGATAATTAATGAGGCTGTAAACACAATTTTTTTGAAGAAGGATAGTAATTACTTTTGTAGAGTTATTAGGTGAAACCTTTAGAACTGGTAGTAAGCGAAACGGCAGTCGTTGAAATTCAGGAATTTGTGGAGTGAGCCCCATGTATCTTATTAGCGTTTTTTAACACTCACCCTATAGGTATTGGATTGCACTACATTACCAAATTTTTTAAACATTCTACTAACATTCCAGCGCAGTTTACAAGGAAAAACCCGCGCTAAAAACGCTTCTCGTCGAAAACGTTGATAATTTATTGTCCTGCTCTCGTCATTTTTCATTGAATGGAAATTTTATGGTATAATTTTCTTATTGAGAGCTATCTATATAAAAAATTTAATCAAAGTCGTTAGTGCCGTTTTTGAGAAACAAAATTTGGTGTTTTGATCACTGTGATAACTATAGTTAACTTTCAGTGTAGTTGGCCCATATCCTTACTTTTGCGTCCCATGGTAACCTGTAGACTAGACATCAAGTTTCAGCTGATTTGGTACGGTTGTTTTCTCTAAAAACTTCGCTAAAATCGATTTCGTCGAAAGTTTTGGTAATTTATTGTGCTGCTCTCGTCATTTTTGATTGAATGGTTATTTTATGGTATATTAGGCATATATTTTATTTGCCATATTAGGAGCTACCAATATGAACAATTTAATCAAATCGTTATAGCCGTTTTTGAGGAAAAAACTTGGTGTTTTGATCACTATGATAACTATAGTTAACTTTCAGTAGATTTTGTTCATACCCTCATTTTGGCGCCCCATGGTAACCTGCGGGCGAGATATCAAGTTTGAGATGATTTGGTACGGTGGTTTTCTCCAACAACCACACACAGACCATTTTCCCAAATAGTGTTTTTCGGACTCAGGAGGGTCTGAAGCGTAAAGATCTCAAGAAAACTCAAACTTTTTTTTCAGCCGATTACATAACTTTCCTTGCTACTTCGTAGAGCCAAGGAAAGTAAAATTATTGGGTGTTTTGATCATTATGATAACTATAGTTAACTTTCGGTGGATTCGGGTTATACCCTTATTTTGGCGTCCCATGGTAACCTGCGGGCTAGATATCAAGTTTGAGGTGATTTGGTTCTATCATTTTCTCGAAAATCGTTCACACACACTTTCCCAAATAACGTTTTTCGGACTCAGTCGGGTCTAGTACGTAAATATCTGAAGAGAACTGAAATAAAAGACGAGTTAAGACGAAGTAGTCTATTTCCACGGGTGAAATAAAGACAATGATAACTTGTAGACGCGTTTCGGTTTACTAGACCATCATCAGTACAATACAAAGTGAGGAAGTTGTGAGAAGTTTCTTCTATACAAAAGTGAAAGGTGCCTTCTGATGGGCCTGGCATTAGAAAGGTGGCATGAATGTGAAAGGCAAAAGGTGAAAGAAGAAGGGAATTCACAAGAAAATATCAATTAGAGGGGAGCGCCTAATTACATCCAGGTCGTTGACTGATATTCCTAAATTACGAATTTTTTGAATTTCCAAAGATTCTAAACATCCAATTTTGGACGTTTTTGGCAAACATGAGCTATCCCAATGGCTGGATTATTACTACCTATCTCATAACTGATTCTATGGTCTTCTTCTGACAAATGCTTTTCAAAAGCTTCCCTACCCCTTCCTAACCTAAGATCATCACTGTGTTCCTTCATTCTAGTTTTAAATTTCCTACCGGTTTGTCCATACTGGACATTTCAATATATATACACCCCCTTTGTCCTCTAAAGGAATCTTATCTTTTTCACTCCCTAATATTTTCTTTGTGGAATTTTGTGAATAAAAACCAACTGTGAAGCCCCTATTTTCTAATAAACGGCCTACTTTCTGGGTTATATTTCCATAAAAGGGTAAGCTAATCCATTTCCTATTATCTGGTTCCCTATCTTCCCTTTCCAAATTTGTGACTGCTAACTGGGATTTCTTTCTGCTAATCCTTCCCCAAATTCTATTTATTGTACCTCTAGGATAAACATTACTCACCGCTATAGAGTAAATTATTTCTTTTTCTTTTTGAAAACCTTCTTGATTCATTGGGACCGATAGTGCCCTATTAATCATACTATAAAATGCCGCAAATTTATGAGATGTTGGGTGATTGGAACTATTATGGATAACGACGTCCGTATAAGTTGGTTTCCTATACACTGTAAATTTATGTTCACCCTCTCCAATTTTATGGTAAAATCCAGAAAATTCAGCTCTCTACCTCCCACTTCCTTAGTGAACTGAATGTTCTGATCTATAGAGTTGAGCTGATTAAAGAAGTTAGCTAGTTGCCTATCAGTCCCATTGAAGAGGACAATTACATCATCAACATATCGATACCCAATATATAACATTGTTTTTGAATTTAGTTTCGATGATGCCTTCTAAGTGATCCATATAAACATCTGCTAATAGCGGAGACAATGGTGATCCCATAGCTACCCCTGGTTGAGTGAAACACTCCCCATTGAACTTAAAATAATTTTGATCTATACATAAATTCATCAATTGGGGCAGCTCATCTTTCTTATTAAAATCTAGTTGTGAATTTAAAATTAATCTAGTCTAGTGGTCTAGTAAACCGAAACGCGTCTACAAGTTATCATTGTCTTTATTTTACCCGTGGAAATAGACTACTTCGTCTTAACTCGTCTTTTATAAGATGGATTTCCACTATCTCGCCGCACCCACCTTACATTATGAGAACTGAAATTATTTTTGAGCCGATTACGTAACTTTCCTATCTACTTCGTACAGCCATGGAGAGTAGAAAGTGGCGGTCCCATGCGCACAAGTCTTCGTGGAAGTAGGCGTCCTAGAGGATAACCAAACACGCCACTAAATCGCTTAATAGCGAACAGGCATACGTGATTGTTGACTCATCAGAATCAAGAAGAAGAAAATCTACGAAGTTATTGGGGCTGGGTTGAGACATCTGTTTCCTTATTTGATGACTGTACCTAAGCCCTCGACGAGGGTAATATCAGTCATGGAAGTTGCGGTTTCGCTAATATGCAAAGGCCGGCCCCTGCAGCATCCACCGAACTCAGACCTGCGGAGGTACGGCAGGTATTTGGTCGTTAGCCAGTCTCCCGGTAGAGAGCTGTTGCGTGTGTGTTACCGCGCGGAGGTGACCACCTGAGGAATCCCGTACCATCTGGGAGGAGTTCTTAATCTGGTTTCCAACCTGATGTAACTATTTACTTGGGTGGCAAGTTTCAAAAGGACAGATCAACTATGACCAAGTTTGTTAGCCATCACCTTCTTCGCGAACTCTGCAAAATGGTTATAGGCTAGTTTTGTAGCAGTCAATGCTGCTAAGTTCGTTTGCCCTCCCAACAACCTTCGCTCACTGTTGTAGAAACTACAGTGAAGCAGCACGGGGTTTCTTGTTTCCTCCGCACTGGAGGCACAAGACGTGCATAATGGAGAGTCTTTCAGAGAAAAGAAGTGGAGCCGCGCGTTGAAGTCACCATGTCCCGCGAGGAACTGGGTCGTCCAGTGGTCTGGCTCAACCCATTTTCTTGAAAGACGTTCACGGATGTTGGAGGAGAACTCATACGTGTCACGTCCCTTTAACGAGGACTCCCAACTCGCTTGCCATTTCTCTAACTCCCATTCGTCAATGGCGACAAGTCCAGCCCAAAGCGGGGGAAGCTCCCGTTTCACCCTCCACTTGTCAACCTTGCACTCAACGGCCAAATCAACTGGTAACTGACCAGTGATCACTTGGAGTGCTTCTGTTGATACAGCCTTATAGGCATTGGTGATCCACAGGAGCGCAGCGCAGTTGATACACTAAACACGTTCCATTTTAGGGCCATTGAACGAGGTCTCTCTGAAGACGTAGAAGAACCTAAGACGAATCCATCACGAGCCACTGCAAAATGAACATTTGCGCGCAATGGGAATAACTGATACCTCTCCAAGTCTCCCACGGAGGGTCTCCCTATCACGACTCTGGACCAGCCTAACACGCAACTACTCGAGCGATACATACCAACGAAGGTTCCTTCGCGAGATGTTCCCTAACAAGAAGCGGGGTGTGGCTAATTAAGACTAGCGCGATAGGACTTCAGGCTGATGTGCTTATCCCAGGCAGACAGCAAACAGTCAGGTTGCAATAATAAATAAAAATGAATATGACTGCACAGTGCACGCTCTCAGGTAGACCGCCACGCAGTTACAGGTGTTACGAAAAGTGTAAAAACGCGAAGTCTAAATGTTGAAATTTCGAATTCAACGGTTGTTTGCTCTTTCAAAGAGAAAAAAAACACAATATTTTCGATAAAAGTGTACAAACAACCCATAACGCGTTTAACGTGGTAGGACTTCGTCATGCGACTGTTCACAATACTCCGGGGCGATAGTTTTCCTCCTTGACGCGTTCGACACAAAAGCCTTTGTAGCGGCGAACGCCTTTGATGTGCGGCGTCGGCGCGATTGATCCATTCATTGCCAATTAACAATTTTCGGCGTTTACCCAGCTTGTTTTTCTGTTTTTTTTCAATTGCAACGAACCTCATAGTATTTCGTTGTATAAACAATATGTTTGTTGCTTGCTAATTCTGTCCATTGTTTATACGACTTGGTTGGAGGTCAGTACGTTCATATGCATCGCTTTTTAGGTTGAAAGTCGCTCTACGAACCTCTATAGCGAATCTTCACTCCAACCAGGTAGTATTTTTTTTACGGTGGGACAAAGGGTTTGTGAAACATAAATCTGTACCGAATTTTCGGAGATTTCTTGTCGACGACCGACAGTCAGAGGGTATCGCTGGATTAGGTGACGTTGTGTCATTCAATTGTGCTATAAGTTGAAATATTTTCGAAAAATTTTATAAATGAAGGACGTGAGGGGAACATTGATGACATCTCGTGGATTTAAACGCCACTTTCAGAATCATTTTGGAACGCACTTTTTACTTTTCTTGGCTTTTAGATTCCAACGTTCCAAACCTTGCTAAGTCAGAAAAACACTTATCTTAGGCAAATGTTCCGTGTCTGCGTGTGTGAACGATTTTTAGAGAAAACGGCTGAACCAAATCAGGTCAACATGGCACGCCGAAATAGGCGTACGAACCAAATCCGCTGAACACTCACTATAGTTATCATAGTGATCAAAACACAAAATATTTTTATCCTCAAAAACGGCTTTAACGATTTTGATTAAATTTTTTTTACGGATAGCTCTCAACAAGGCAATCATACAATAAAATTCTCATTAGTGGGGAAATGTCGACAGCAGCACAATCAATTATCGAACTTTTCGACGAAAATCGAGTTAGGCCCAAGTCAAGCGTCACGGCATTTTTTAACACGAGTCGAAGCTACACCCTAATGGAGAAGGCATCAGTCTCCTAACCCGGGGATTATGTGTTCGCGTCCCAACAGGGTTACGATTATTTGTTTGACATTTCATGTCTTTACCTTGCTACATAAACTCGAAAATGTAACGTTGGATATGTAACGGAGAAGCGTCACGAAATTTGTTTTGAGTTAAGTGCATGGTAACGTCTGTTACAAAATCTAACGCTTCGTAAGATCACACGTTTTAATAACCTCAGAGACTAAGTGATGATGTCAATTGCAATTGACGAGGCCATTATATCGAAACCATCAACGAGCACAATCAAACGTAGTTATCATTGCATTAAAAAAAAAAATAAAATAAATAAAAGAGATAAAATGTTCCTAGTGGTTGCGTACTTGTACGAAAGCTGTACCCACCGTTTGTTTAAAGGTTTCTTTCGCGCCCGCCAGCTTCAACGTGTTTTAATTTAAAGAAAAAGACATAAAATGTCCCTCGTGGTTGCGTAGTTTTTAATGCAGACGTTCATATTTCGGTACTTTAGGCCCCTAACAGGATATTGGGAAAGTGTGGTGATTGCCACTCTCTGAGGATGAAGGCGAAAGTTGATCAGAGTAAAGGAATTGATCGTACGATTTTAATTCATTCGATTTTGTGACGATGAATACCGAATTCAAATTTGTCGAAGTTTCTTTCTCATTTCTGATCCCCGCGGTGCGTTGGAAGGGAAGGATCATGAATTCGGTTTAGCGGTACAAGAATTCGTTAAGCGACTAATGAGAGGATACAGCCCTCTTCCTGTAGGATTCGGGGGATATGGACATTTACTACCCATTTTCTAATAGTTTATTATTCATTCTGAGTAATACACGTCTTTTCGGTCGGGGCAATTTTTTTGCGACAACCCCTCCTTCAAAATTTGACTCTTCACGGTTCGAAGCATTGGGATTCCAAATCTGCAATGTGCGCCCAGGCTTTTAACGTGGGCTAAGGCCTAGCCCGCGGTTGTTACAGGCAAGGGTTAAAGAATCAACCAACAACGAAATTTGGGCAGTTTAAGTACAATTAAGTCGTGTTCGGTATCGTTTTCTACGTATTTTTGAACGCCGAGCCGAATAAGGTGGGTATTAGAAGTGTAGGACTGCGTCTAGATGGAAAACAGTGAAATTACAGTTAACACAATGAGGCAAATTTTATTTTATTTTATTTATTTTAACTTATTGTGCTGCTCTTGTCATTCCCCCATTCATAAGAAGTTTACCGTATTGTTGGGCCTTTTACTTTCCTTGGCTCTATAAAGTAGAAAGGAAAGTTATGCAATCGGCTGAAAAAAAAATCTTGAGTTCTCTTCAGATCTTTACGTCTCAGACCCTCTTGAGTCCGAAAAACACTATTTGGGAAAATTGTCTGTGTGTGTGTTTGTCTGTCTGTGAACGATTTTCAGAGAAAACCACCGTACCAAATCAGCTCAAACTTTGTATCTCACCCGCAGGTTCTTATGGGACGCCAAAATGAGGCTATGAACAAAATCCACCGAAATTTAACTATAGTTATCATAGTGATCAAAATACCAAATATTTTTTTTCTCAAAAACGGTTGTAACGATTTTGATTAAATTTTTTATATTAGTAGCTCCCGAAAAAGCAAATATACCATAGAATTTCCATCTGTGGGAAAATGACGAGAGCAGCACAATAAATTACCAAAACTTTCGACGATATCGGTTTTAGCGCGGTTTTTAGAGAAGACAACCGTACCAAATCAGCTGCAACATGATGTCTAGCCTACTGGTTACCATGGGACTCCAACATAAGGGTATGGACAAAATCCACCGAAAGTTAACTATAGTTATCACAGTGATCAAAACACCAAATTTTGTTCTCAAAAACGGCAATAACTATTTTGATTAAATTTTTTATACGAATAGCCTTCAATAAGGCAATGATACAATAAAATTCCACGAAAATTACGAGAGTAGCACAATAAATTATCAAACTTTTCGACGAAAAGCGTTTTTAGCGCAGTTTTTTCCTTATATATTCCGCTGGAATTTTTGTAGAATGTTAAAAAAATTGGTATTATAGTCCAATCCAATACCTAAAGGGTGAGTGTTTAAAAACGCTCATGAGATACATGAGGCTCACTCCAGAAATTCCTGAATTTCAACTTTTGCCGTTTCGCTTACTTCCAGTTCTAAACGTTTTTACCCAATAACTCTGCAAAAGTAATTACTATCCTTCTTCAAAAAATTCGTGTTTACAGCCTCATAATTATCTGTGTACCAGTTGCTCAATAATGGTCCTGCAATAAGTACGAGCAGCACAATAAATTCTGGAATTGTAAGCGCTACCGCTTCCTGCTGCCGTAAAGCGTTGTTTGACAAAGTTCAAATTAACTGAGTGATAAATTAATTGATTAAATAGAATTAGCCATGTACAAAGTGAATTGTTGTAGAGCTAACTTTATTTTATAACGCTGACTGTTACTTATTTGGGATGATCACCGCTGCCTAAAGTCCTATTGGGCGAGTCGTATTGTCTCACAGGTCCGCACGTTGCTTCCTAAGGAATACCTATTTCCTGGAAGAGTCTTATTTGATGTTCATTCTTAGTGAAGTTATACCAAGGACCCAAAATTGCTCCCTTTCAAATCTCTGGCATCGGTCTGGGACGTAGTGGGAAGCTTCCCCATATGAACTACACCTCCAGCACCGGAAATTTTGCAGTTGCCCGTCTTGATTCCCACTATCTGCCTTAAGACTTTCTTTTCCATCGTCAGAAGGCGTTTGGGAATGCCTACTTCCCGCGGCGTTCCAGTCTGGTGCACTCTCTCGACATAATCGCTTATTGCCGCTTGACTAATGACGGAGATGTTGCTCAATCAGGAACCCAGTGAACGTTAACACTATTTTTGTTCGCCAAAGGGTTGAGCCGCATCCTGCACTCCCCTCACCAGTTTTGACGTTGTTTATTAGTTGAGAACAACCAAATTAGTATCGTTTATCTGTATTTTTCCATGCTGAGCCGTATAATGAGCCACGGTGGTGTGAGACTGCCTCACAACTGCGTCAGTAATAAATCGTTGTGTAATAATTTGGTGCGTTATTTATTTTCATTTGCAAACAACGCACATATTCAATTTCTTAAATTCTTCTTTGGCATTCATGGGTAACATAAAACTGAACTCTACGAATATTATTCTTCAGCATGAGCTAATTCCCCTCTTACTGGAAGAGTACATTTTCTGATGTCAGTTTGGACGTACCCATTTACTTTCTTGCACTCCGTGTAAGAGGAATCACCCTCTAGGTACTAAGGATGATCATTATGTGGCTGGTTTATCACATTTAAGCTATTGAACGACGATAACTAGGTTTGCGCGATATTCCTACGTGTGTGTTGTATTCACTTGCGTATCCAAATTCACCTTGTAGCCTAAGGAATGGCAGGCGCTCGATCACTCCTTCTATAGGGCTACTCCTTCGTTAACGGCGTTTTGACAATCTTGACGAACCCGTAAAATTGCCGAAAATGAACGAATATACACGATCCTATCAGCTTTTTACTGTTTTTAGCCGTACGTAGTTGAAAACAAAGTTTTCCCGAAATCTTACGGTTTCAAGTACGAAAACTCCATTCAATCTTCGTGTGTCTTTGGACACGATTGACGAAGAACGCTGTTAAACGCCAAAATAAGAGTATGAGCATAATCGTTTCAATTTTAATTAGCGTCACCATCGCGATCGAAAAAAAATTTTTTTCTCTCACAAACGGCTCCAATAATTTTGATTCAATTTTTCGTATGGACAGCTAAAAATGACACAGCAATAACGTGCTATTTTCACCTTCGGGAAAATTACGAGAGCAGCGCAATAAATTATCAAAACGTCGGAAGAAAAACGAGTTTAGTGCCGATTTTTCCTAATAAATCTCGCCAATTGGTCACCAGGCTTCTCAAAAAACAGAATGGTAGCCCAATGGCCTTGTTACACGACGAGTGTTTGATTATCCTCACGAGAAAATCGTTAACAATTTCATAAACTCTGGCATTCACTTAAAAAATTGTTTTTCGCAGCGTTTCAGCGGCGGCATTGCTAAATTACTCAGATAAATAATGACAATAGCCCCGTTGACGACAGTTTTCCTATGAAGCTCGTAGGGTTAGTAAGAGCAGTTCAATAAATTAAAATACGTTTAGCACGGCCAGTTTCTCGCTTCAGAACGTTGAGTTAGGTTCTAACGAGCTGAAACCGTGAAAACTCGAGTGGAAAAACCTTCGATTATTTGTTTAAGCGATAAAAATCGCGGTACGTTGGACGGGGACTGTCGACGCAGCTCTGATTATGAAAAAAAATCAGGAAATAACTGATTTAGCAATTTGAATAAAATATTTTTTTTGTGTAGACGGTACATTTTTGTAATATTCGATGAATTCAACCGTTCAAATAGTTACGAGCGGTGCGTAGCAACATACAACTTTCCGCCATCCCTTCAAGTTCGAACTCCACCTACATATGCGGGCGCTATATCTTCGTTCAACGCATTTCTACAGAAACATTTATCGAGAACAAAATGTAGAGGCTAGTTAGCTGATAGTCATTTGTAAGTTTGATCGAAATCGTCAGACCCGTTTTTGAGAAAATTGGAATACCGATAAATTAATATTCGACAAATCTCCTTTTCTGAGTTAACTTGTCTTATATCTCCGTTCAACAGAAATAATTATGGAGAACGAAGTGTGGGTATGGGTGACTTAAAGACACTCTGAACGATCGATCGAATTTGATGGAGCAGTTACTCCAGAATTTAAGGAAACGTCCGAAAAAACGTTATTTTCGA